>OZ014514.1:33793372-36193372 GCA_963966075.1 Aphodius sticticus
TATGCTCTTTGTGCGGTGCCCGTCTACGGTTTTTGCGGGGGTGGTTCCAACCCCCCCGCCGACAGGGGGTTGGCGGTCAAAAATGTGTACAAGATTATTCATTTATATCACATAGGATGCCCGCGTTGAACAACTCACTGCTGCCAACTGCAGCACGAATTCGGTTATGTCGCCCTTGTTTGTTTCCGTTTTTGTTTCTGTTTTAAGGGTGCAGGAGGAGTTATGTATGTATAATTCGGAATTCTGGTGGTGCACTATTTTGCTCTTCTGTCTCTGGTCGTGTTTTTAGATGGGAGAGGAAAATTTAATACACCTTACTAAGTAATTATTATAACTGTACACTGTGCATGCATTGTAATATTGTATAGCCTAAAACCTTTGAGGTTTATAATGTATTTTTTTTAGTTTTCTGTGAGGCTTTTGCGTGTTTGTGCTAACTGGATTTGGGGACTTCAACCAACTAAAGGATGTCTCAATAAGACTGTGCAAGATTTAAAAACTGTGGGCCATTTTGACTGTGTAAATGGCAAAAGTGTATATAAGAAGCTAAAAACCTATATATAAGTAAGTACGTAGGCTTTCACTGCCAGAATCATTTAGAAAATAAACTGCTTCCGGGTGATGCCGTGTGTCAAGATTTGTTAATGCTGACGTTTCGCGAACCATGTTGCTCGCTTCTTCAAAGCTAATTGAATACTGAAGACCTACCAAGAAAGTCTCCCTTATATACCTGAATTTACACCTCACTGCGCACATCTGGAGCTACCGCTCCATGTGGTTTTCCACCTGACCGCGTTAGGATCGATTTCCAGACCCTACTAATGCCAGTACCGTCCTCGCGATTGATGTTGTCAGGATGTTTGTAAATTTCGATGGCTTCTCTAATAAGCCTTCGATGATAATTACCCACCCTTGCCAACATCTTCGCGTCATCGAAATCCATTGTGTGTCCCGACTCGTGGCAGTGTTGAGCAACAGCGGACTGTTGAATCTTGCCTAGCCGGGTGTCTCTACTGTGCTCCTTGATTCGACATTCGATGCTTCGTCCTGTCTGTCCTACATAGCATGTTCCGCACTCACATGTTATCTTGTATACCCCTTCGTTCTTCAGGAGTGGTGTGATATCCTTTGGGTTAGGCAAAAGATCCTTTACCTTAGCTGGTGCTCTGTACCTTACCGTGATACCCGATTTCTTCAGTACTCTACCGATTCTCTCTGATACCCCACTTACGTATGGTAAGCAAGCGAACCCCTTTGACTCTTGCGGTTCCTCTGAGACTTGCGGTTTTCTTTGTGTGACACCCCGTATGTCAGACTTGGTGTATCCATTCTGACGTAGGGTCCACTCCAAGTGTTTCCGTTCGTCGTCCAAGGTGCTAGAGTCGCATACCTTCTCGGCTCTGTTGAACAAAGTGTTAATAACACTTCTCTTCTGTTAGGGGTGGTGGTGTGATTTGGCGTTCAAGTACCGATCGGTATGTGTCTTCTTACGGTAGACTGTATGTCCAAGTCTACCCGTTGACGTTCTGTATACCAGCACATCCAAGAAATGCAGCTGATTATCCTCTTCTATTTCCATCGTGAATTTGATGGAAGGACTAACATTGTTCAGGTAGTTAAGGAACTCAGTAAGTCTATCTCTACCGTGTGGCCAAACCACAAAGGTATCGTCGACATATCTGACCCAGTGCTTGGGCTTGAAAGGACTTGATGTACTGGCGTTTTCTTCAAACAATTCCATGAAGAAATTGGCGATTACCGGTGACAAAGGTGATCCCATGGCTGCACCCTCTACCTGCTCATACATCGCTCCCGCCCACTTGAAGTATGTGGTGGAGAGACAATACTCAACAAGATCCGGTACATCGGTTGGTAGACCTAGGGGGACAAGTGTTGTCCGAAGGCTTTCGACTGCCTCCTTAACCGGAACACACGTAAAGAGTGATGTTACGTCGAAACTTACGAGTATATCCTGAGGGTCAATGACAACTTCCTTCAAAATCTGAATAAAATGTTCAGAGTTCTTGACAAAAGATGTAGTTTGTCCTATAAACGATTGGATGGTTTTCGCCAAGTATTTTGCCAACAAATAGGTTGGGGAGCCTATTGCGCTAACGATTGGTCTTAAAGGTACGTTATCCTTGTGGATTTTTGGCAAACCGTAGATCCTAGGTGCCCTAGGAGCTTGAACAAAAAGACTTCTTTGTTCCTGTACGGGAATCGATGATGATTTAATCAATTCCTTCACTCGCCTTCCTATCTTATCTGTTGGGTCCTTGGAAATTTTACGGTACGTATTCGGGTCCAATAGATCGTTCATCTTCCTGTTGTAGTCCTCCTTGTTCAATATCACCGTTGCATTCCCTTTGTCTGCTGGTAGTACTGTGATATCCTTGTTGTCCTTGATGGTTTTCAGAGAGTACTTCTCTTCTTTGGTAACATTGCTCTTTGGCGGGGTGGCTTTCCCAATTATCCTGGAAACCTCTTGACGAATGTCCTCTGCTTGTACACCTGGAATTTTGTACAATGCGGCTTCTACTTCCGTAATAAACCTATATATAGTTTTATAGAGGATTCAGATTATATATATTTCGTCAAAATTACTGTCTAAATCCGTACACGATGGGGAGTCATACAGCATAGGGGTCCCGGGGCTGTGGTCCACCCTCTTTGCTAGAAAACGGTTTATTCAAATTTTGTCCTTTTCCTTTTTTAAGTTTCGAACTTTGACGCGAAACTTTGTTAGAAACTTCATGAACTTTTCATCAAACATTTGACAAGAACTTCGCAACAAAAATTGTCAAATCTTTTATAGTGTACCTACTTCTGTCCTAACTAGACACTTTAAATAAACAAAAGAAACAAAAATAATTATTACAGTCAAACGCAGAGATGAGTCAAATCTTTCGTCGACAAATTGAAATCGATTGAAAATACTCAAAGGGCACCCTCCTAACAAATCGCTCGGTGCCTCCCAGCTATACATTAAGCTTTTGTTTCGAAGTCTCGTTTCCCTGCCCACGTTTTACGTGTGCCATACTCCGCTGGTGAGTATAATTTTCTAAATGGAACGATGCTCTTAATATGTCCCAGGTTGCCATGGATACACCTTGTATTCCGATTGATAGGTTCTGATGGCCGTAGGGTGAGCTCAGCTCAGTTACTCTACGGGACAATCGAGCTGGCTGTGTCTTTTTTCAAGGACGCATTAATCAGGATTATATTGGTGCCAGGAAACGGACATGTACGAATATTTGATATTATGGAAAGGGAGCTGAAGTTTTTGGTGATGAAGGCTAAATTTTCAATATAATATATTTATTGCCAAACGTTTATACTGAACATACTGAAAGTTAGGTTAAGCTAGTAAATAATGTAAAATCTTTACTAGTAGGTGTTCTAGTGGCCGTTGGGCGTTGAAATTGTTGTGTTGGAGTGTACGGGCTCCCTCTACAGTTTTAAAACGCAATCTCTGCCGCGGACAGTGTCAACTCAACCCCGGATATTTCTCACTAGATTTAACAACTTCGCACGCTATTCTGGCTAACGCATCTGTGTTCAACACATCTCCTGGCAATTTTTGCACGAAACGTCGCTACTGATTCAACAATTTAGAACTGTTTACACGCCAAAAATTATCCGAAATTTCAGCACAACTTCAACGCTAAAACGTGGAGAACATCGTAATACGTTTAACCTTAAGAGAAAATGAGTAATCCCAGTTTTATGCGAGTTGACAGATGACAGATCATTTCTACAGATTTTCTATAGTAGATAACAAATCTGGTAGCTACAGATATCTGTCACGTCAAATTTTTGTTTAAGAAAAAGTACTTGAAAAGCAGTGGCGCGTCATCCCATGGGCAAAATGGGCATTTGCCCAGGGCCCCCAATAACAGGGGGACCCAAAGCAGTATTTTGGAAACTCATTTCCGTAATAGACTACCACACCATGCCAGTCCCTCATTAACGTTGCAAGCAGATTTCGGCTCCTCTCAGCGAGACCCCAACTAGTCTTTAACTAATTTATTACCGTCTCAAGAATAGTGAATTTTATATTTGCGCTAGCACCGGTTGGGGACCAAAATCAATCTTTTATAATCTATAAATTAAATAGGTAATTAATAAATTGCCGTAGTAAGAATACCAAATTAAACTTTAGAGTAGTCTTCCCTATGGGGCCCCAAAGAAAGTGGAGGCAGTTTTAGCAGTTAAACTCGTGCTTTTTTTGTAATAAAAGAAACTATATCTAATACTGTACGAGACTAATGAGAAACCCTTGAGTAAGTTAGAAGAGAAAAACTATATAAATTCTTCGAAGATTTTCGAAGATTATTATTACACAGTGTGTATAAGAAACGTAACCACTCAATATATTTTTTCCAAAAAAGTTGACAAGAGAAAGATTCCAATAAAAGTTTTAGGAAATTGCTTAAGCTACAAATTTGAAATGCTTATCGCAGTTTTTGAAATATTTAATATATAAAAACAATTTGTTGAGAATACCCGTTATTTATTAAGATAATATATTTTACTTGCTACGAATTTTTATTTTTAAATTGTTAAGCTATTTATTAGTTATTTTGTAATTCTTAAAAATAATCTGTTGTTAATTTAAATAATTGGGTAGGTACTTATATTAAATGTTGTTGCAAAAATGTCAATACCTTACCTATATTTATGATTTTTGTTAATTGTTCCGAAATGTTATATCAGTATTATTAGTATATATTATTTTTGTATAAAGAAGTAATTCTTCTTAATTCAACATTGTATATAGGGGCCCCCAAATTCAAAATTGCCCAGAGCAAACGGCATAACGCGCCAGTGTTGAAATGCAAGAAAAACAAATTTCAAAAAAAGAATGCGACGCTATACAATTGTCTAAGTAGGAAATGGAAATTGTTCATTAAAATAATTTTGTATGAAAGGAGAAATATGGCCGAATTACCCTCTGATATTGGCCGGACAAAAATGTATGTCTCGCAGTGCTAGAAGTCGCCCAGCTATGAGTGTGCGTAGCGGGCACGCATGAGTCAATGACGAGGCTCGAAGCGGTCGGTAGTAAACCGAGTGAATTTAATATTAAATGTTTGTCGTAACTATATGCAACACGTGCCCACTGAAATATTTTACTCATTTCTTGGATATGCATTGAACGATTGTATTACTGCATATTTTTCTAAATTATCTTCAGTAAAATTATTTCGCTTAGATGTTAAAATGTCTTTAAACCTTGAAAATGATCTTTCTACATCGCAGCTAGTCACAGGCGCAAAAGAATAAACCAACACCAACTTGGAATATTTTTGAGAAATTCCTTCATCCGTAAATTTATTCGTAGATATTTGTTTTAAAATATTAAAATCCGGATTTCTATGTACTAACGCATCAATTTCTTTTTCTAATTTGTTACTGATTAGTGCTTCAATGCTTCGTAACCTTTCGTACAGAGATTCAATCCTTTGAAAACTGCTTGCAAGTTCAACATTTTGTTGTTCTAGAAACTTTATGGTTGGCAATACTTGCGCAAAATTTGTATCAATAAATTTTAATTGTTCATGCAAATCTTGTAATGATACTTTTTTGCAGTCTTTAATACTAACTGCTTCATCAGGCAAATTTAAGACGAAGGGTTTGATGATATCAAAGTTTCTTGCATAAAAAATTGCCGCTTCTAACCATGTACCCCATCTCGTAATAACTGGTTGTGGTGGCAAAGGTAGATCAGGGCACTTTTCCTTGTAAAGAGACAATCTGGAAGGAGCTTTCAATATTATTCAATATGCTTATTATTAGCATATTCACATCTGGAAATTCTTCCAGAATAAATTCACAAATTCTATGAATAGCGTGTGCAAAACATGTCAAATGAAGAATATTTGAAAATGTTGTTTAAGTAATTTTCCAACTTTTAACGCAGCGTCAGAAACAAACAGTAATACTTTGGTAGCGTCTGTGATTCCTACTTTTTTATGGCGTCATTTACTATTGTACATATCTCTTCAGCTTTGACGGTACAGCGAAACTGAGTAGATATTAAATAGGGTTTATATAAGTCTTGCGGGTCCAACAATCCGACAACGACGTTGACTACACATCTACCCTTCATATCCGTAGTTTCATCTGCAGAAACCCAAATATATTTATCGGATAGTTTTGACTTTATTTTAGAAATTGTTTTGTCATATTGCCCTTGTACGTAATATTTTCTAATTGTGGATTTATCGGGTAAGTCTCGTCCAGTATACTTCTTGATAAATGTTGTAAAAACGGGATTATTAATTTTTGTGAAAGGTATATTTGCAGAAATAAATGTTTCACATAAATCATCAAAAAAGTTTTTAGTTGACGTTCCTGATACATTTTCCATGTGTTTTTTTGTTTTTACATGAGCCCGAAGACATTGTTTACTACGAATAATTAAATTTCGTGAGCAGAAATTGCAAACCACTTCCCCTTTCTTAACGAACGTGAAAGTATTGCCAAACGCAGCTAGCAAACGATTCATTGCAGGATTTTCAAACTAAGTACAACTATAAAATAAAAATAATAATTCAGCTCTAAGTATAAAACAGAAGGACAAATTCGAAATGGAAAATGAAAACAGATATTCACACAAAATTTCAAGAAACAACACAATTGAAAGAAACTGCTCAAATTATCTATCGACGAAGCGGAAATTTAAACAAGGCAAGCGACTGTACTCGATCAACGCCAAAGCAGGTGTAGTGGTATGTACACCATGAGCCGAAGCCAGACCGGCTAGCCGGTCGCGTCCCCACCAGCACAACACTGTAAAATATACATTTTGTCCGGCCACTGGACTTATAGCACACCACACGTTTACTTTTTAGAAATTTGGCTTCGTCTAGAGAGTGCAAAACGTGGATGTAGATCCCTCCAGTAACGACATTGCTATGAAGAAACAATGTCATTTGTTGAAAACATGATTTCATCCGAAAATACAATAAATTTATGAAAATGTCGGTTTATTAATATTTCGTTACATTTCGTTACAGAAATCCAAACGGTTACCATCATTATTTTTTAATTTCTTGAATGGAATGTAATGCTAGTAGAGAAGCAGTGTCTTCCTGATTCAGTTTCTTTATCTGCTTAGTGCAAAAATTTAGCAGAAGATGAGTACAAACGTGTATTACAAATTTGTGAATGATTCTGTAAGATTATCATCTTATAAGGGTTCCTCTGAGCTCTAAGACGATGAAATATCTAGGGTGGAAAGGCAGTTTGTCTGCGTGTAAACAACAATCAGCCGAAACATTCGTCACAATTAACAAGAAACCGCGAATCCTGAAGCCAACATACGTCTTATGAGAAATTTTCAGGAAAGACCGCTACATAACTCCACCAAAGTCGTAGGTACTCCATATATACAGATATCAACTCAAAGCTACCAGAACAATCTTCACAAAACAAACTCTCAAATCTACATCATAAAATCACCATAAAGAAAGCACAAAAGAAAGAAGCAGTTGTGGAAATTTCCTATTTCAGAAGTGGGAGATATTCGATCGCTACTGTATCAGTGCTGCCCTCTCTGAGAGCGCGCTTGAAGTAACAACGTAGCGCACTGCAGTCTGCGATATAACGAAATTCAAACTAATAAAACCTGGTAATTTTCACATTAGTTATTTCTAACCCCACACACAAACAAAAAACTTATTAACAAGATTCTAAAGTTGTATATATTTCGAATTTCGTTAATATATCGATCAAACTAGGGATTGCAATCTCAAATATGCGACCACAACCAGATAATGCGATGCAGAAAACAAATGAGGCACTACAATTACGAAATACCATCGCGTCAAATGGTATTCACGCAACCCAGGCCAACTTTGTGTGGTACACTTTGCTGTATGAATTAAATTCATACTTTTCGATCAAGTACGTAGAGGGTAGTATAGGGGAAAATACACGAATATCGCGGGTCGAGGGGTAGTGGAAGGGGGTAGAGAGCAGTACAAATACTGATCGGTATCAGGAAACATATTTACAAGGTACTGGCTTACAGTAAGCGAACATAGCACGCTAACGTTGTAAATTTTAAAACAATGCCTGTTTTGTCGCATAAACGCGGGTATTGCTAGATGGGGTGGGGTCAGAGGGGTGGCAAATGCGGCAATTAATAAATTCTTGTCTTGAACGTATATAGTTGGTCGGGAAGTGCAAATTTCGATTTCTTGACTATCTAAAAATGCACTGCAATACTTACAAAACCACAGGTCTAAAAGGTATGGAAGACTTATGATAAAACCCAGGAAAATTATTTAAAATATGTCAATAAATCATAGAAAAGACATAAAAGTATTTGTCGCCCTCTGAAAAAAAGGTGTGTGATTTTTTAAATTTATTGAAAAGTTTAAAAATGCACTGAAAATACCTTTAAAAATCGCAGTTCAAAAAGGTATGGAAGATATTTGATAAATTCAGGAAAATTATTTAAAATATACCAATAAATGATAGAAAGAGGATAGAAAGAAGATTAAAAATGTTATGTTGGAATTGTTTCTTTATAAAATTTTAATTTTTTCCTATAACCAAATTATCAATACTCATGAACTTTTGCTTTAACCAAACGGGTAAAAAAAAATTAAAAAATCAAGAGAAAATAACAACATAATTAAATAGAATTAAATCAAATGTTCAAACTGACACATTAAAATAAATGTGGATGTATGTGGGAAAATATTCCTAATTTGAAGTTCAGTAGTTTTGCTTAATTGTTCATAATTTAAAAATAATGCATTTTCAAAAAACATATTTCGATAAAATGTTGTTAGAATTAATCTTAGAATTAAAAAAATGTAATAATATATGGGGTGTTCGATTTAAAAAAATGGAAATATTACCAAATTTCTAGCACTCTAGTATATTGAAAATATATTTAAAAGATAGCTTGTTTAAAGCCAAAAAACTTCTGTTTGAACAATTTTTGCAAATTTCGTACGATTGGAGAATTATTTGTGAATTATAGGTGTTCCGGTAATTTTGGCTAACCCTGTATAAGAAATCACAGCTCTAAATGGTATAGGAGATTTTTGATAAAACTCAGGGAAATCATTTATAATATATCAATAAATATGATAGAAATGTCATAAAAGTATTTGGTATCCTCTGAAAAATGGTAGTGATGTTATTACTTTAAAATAAAATGTTTTCACTGAAAATACTAAAAAAATCATAATTCAAAAAATTACGGAAGATTCTTGATAAAACTCATGAAAATTACTTAAAATAAGTCAATAAATAATAGAAAGATCATAAAAGTACTTGTTACCCTCTGGAAATGGGTGTGTGATTTTTATAAATATATGGAAAAGTAAAAATTGCACTGATTATTTTTTGACGTTTCTTAAAACCAATGAAATGCTTCTTTATTTGTCACAAGGGTAAGTTTCAACAAATTATGTCATTATTATAGTGTGAATAAATCTCTTGTGATTATTCTCGGGAATAATCACTGTAGCTTTTATTTGCCTAGCAACTGTCAGATACTTGTCAAAATAATTACTTAATTGTGTCAACGCGAAATGGGTGAAAGTCGTCGGTTTAGTACCTTTCCTAATGCAGAAATTACAAAAAAGATTTTAGAAACTACTTCGAAAAATACTCTAATAAGTAATCAGTCTATATGGAGACAATTTAAGACCTTCACCAAAGAAAGAAATTATATTCTGGATCAATCTACTACAACAGCTACTCTGGCATTGATTTTAAAAGATTGGGCTTATAACATGAAAAGAAAAGACGGAAATGATTATAAAGAAGCAGTAATAAAGACAATGTGGAATAAAACGGCAAAATTAGTTCAAGAACTTTACTTTAATAAGTATAACAGGTCCTTTGATCCTTTCCATGATATAGAATTCAGAAATGCTCGGAATGCAAGAGATGCAAAAAGAAAAATTTTACAAAAACATCCTGAAAAGCACAAACAAAGTTCTGTGGCACTTTCTAATACAGAATTGTTGCAAATTTTTAACTATTGGGACGAAGATACACCTTGTGGATTGCAAAGATAGTTTTTTCACGTTGCATCGTATGAACTAGCTTGGAGGGGAGGAGAAGCTACGAAATGTTTAGTTCATTATTTTAAAAAAGAAACCGACATAAAAAGATTAAATACTGGCCGCATTGAATACAATCCCATTTTTACAAAAACTGCACAGGGTGGAGCACAAAGGTGCGCTAATAGTAAATGGTTGACTCCAAACATAAATAACCCAGATATTTGCCCTGTTCGTCTTTTTGAAAAACTAATGAGTAAACGTGAAGAAAATATTAAAACCGAACGCTTGTTTCTTACTCCAAATCCGGCTTGGCAAACTCATGGTTTTTGGTATAAAAACGTTCCTGTGGGAATAAATTCCATTTCAAAATGGATGAAAGAATCCGCAGAAAACGTAGGTCTAGACACAGTTACTAAAAAAATAACTAACCATTCTGCCAGATCAAGTGCAGCAAGTAACCTTTCAAAAGCTGGTGTAGGAGAACAAGAACTAATCAAGGTCACTGGTCATAATTCTGCAAGTTCGATTAAACCATACTTACAATTGAACCAAGAACATCATTCAAATATAATAAATAATCTTAGAGAAAATACGCAGGAGGAAACACTTAATATAACAAGCAATTCCAAATCCTCAATAAATAATGAGTCTCGAAATATTTTTAATAATTGCGTTTGTCATTGTACTAATTTAAATTGTTAATTCTTTTAATATATTCACAATGTGTCAACGATATTTTCATATATTGTAAGTAATAATTAATTAAATTAAATTTTTCAATAATTTTATGATAGTTTTATTGATCTTTATTATTGTAAAAATTTGTGAATCAAAAAATAATCTAGTCAAATATAACTCGAGAGTTCCATAAATTAGAAAATAATTTGACAGATTTTGTTCAAACTTGTTGCCATTTGGCAACAATACTTAAAAAATCACAGTTCTAAAAGGTATGGGAGATTTTTTATGAAACTCTGGAAAATTACTTAAAATATATCAATAAATGATAGAAAATACATAAAAGAATTTGTTACGCTGTGAAAAAAGGACGTGTGATTTTTTAAATTTATTAAAAAGTCGAAAAATGCACTGTAAATACTTAATAAACCACAGCTCTAAAAATTTAGGACTAATTTTGATAAAACTCAGGTAGTGTTTAAAATATATCAATAAATGATAGAAACGACATAACAGTATTTGTTACCCTTTGAAAAAGAGTGTGTGAATTTTTAATTATATAGAAAAGTCGAAAAATGCACTGAAAATACTTAAAAAATCACAGTACAAAAAATTATGGATTTTTTTTTCATCTTACATTATTTAAAATATATCTACCAATAAATGATAGAAAGGACATAAAAGTATTTGTTACCCTCTAAGACAGGGTGTGTGATTTTTTAAATTTATTTAAGTCCACAAATCGTTCTAAAAATACTTAAAAAATCAGAGGCCTAAGGAAAATTCTTGATAAAACTCAGGAAAACGATTGATTTAAAATAAATCAATAAATAATAGAAATGATATAGAAGTATTTGCTACCCACTGAAAAAGTGTACTTATGTAATTTTTTAATTTTATTGAAGAGTTGAAAAATGCACAGACAATAATTAAAAAAGTCACAGCTCTAAAAAATATGGATAAAACTGGTGAAAATTATTTAAAATATGTCAATAAATATTATAAATGACATAAAAGTATTTATTACCCTCTCAAAAAGGATGTGTGATTTTTTATATTTATTGAGAACTCGAAAATTGTACTGAAAATACTTTTAAAAACACACAGCTCTAAAAATTATGGAATAATATTGCCAAAACTCAGGTAAATTATCTAAAATAAGTCAATAAATAATAGAAAGGACAGAGAAGTATTTATTAGCCTCTAAAAAGTGTGCGTAATTTTATAAATTTATTGAAAATTCAAAAAATGCAATTAAATACTTAAAAAATCACAGCTCTAAAAGGTATGTAATATTCTTGATAAAACTCAGGAAAAATATTTTAAATATGTCAATAAATGATAGCAAGTACATTAAAGCATTTGTTATTTTCTGAAAAGGGATGTAATTTTTTTAATTTATTGATTAATGATATATTTTGATTTATTAATGCACTAAATACTGCAAAAATCACGGGTCTAAAAGTTATTTAAGATTTTTGACAAAACTTTAAAAAAAAATTGTTTAAAATATATCAATAAATGATAAAGACGTGTGTTTCTTTTGAATTTACAGATAAGTCAAAGAAATGCACTGAAAATATTTAAAAAATTTAAATTAATTCAAATAGATGATACATGATAGATGATAGAAAATGCATAAAACTGTAATCTAAAATAAATTGTTTTCTAAAAACGTATGATCTAAAAACCTAGCAAGATATTAAATACGTTTGTATTTACTGAAAAACTGTTTTGTCGTTTTATTATTTATATGTATAATAACACAGCAATGACAAAGTTAAATATCATATTACAGATTTTTCTAATATCGATAGACATCTAGAAACAAAACAATTTAGAGCTATACTTTTATAAGTATTACACATTATATGAAACTTTTTCAAGAAAGTATATCAAATATCATCGTATCATTCTCACGTGCATTTGTTCATATTAAAAGCCATAAATCTGCTCGAAACGTCTGCGATATTGGAATAACATCAACCTGTCAACTTCCCCCACTCGCATAGCATACCATATCCACCGTTCCATTTCAAAATCCTCTCTAGTATATGTATTTTTAATATCGGCGATATCAGGACTCTACTAAATCGTTTTTTAATATCCCAGATGTATATATATTTTTTTCATATGTATGATTTCCCCTTATTCAAAATATATACGGATGTATTGTGTATGTCTATATCAAAAATATAATATTTAATATTTATAATATGATATTATTATGATATTATTAGAAATCATTATAAGGACCACAATGAACAAAGACAAAACAATGTAAGATTATGTGTGTAATCTATTTCTATAGTTGGTAGGGGAAAAGTTTGATATCCTTGAGTCCTGCAAAAGTTGTAAGCGATGTAAGTGATGATAAATAATACAGAGATAGTAGACCACCCATTGCCAGTTGTAGGAACTTCGAAGAAAATTGTCCGAACAAAAGTTTTACTTATAAAAACATCTAGGTCCTTAATAGCTTTCTGTCACTCTGAAAACCATAAATAACGCAACGAATTCTGATATATAACAGACAACAACTTTATCGACTGCCATATTTTGATATAATAACACAGATAAATGATTTTCTACTAATAAAAGTAATATCGTTCATATATAAAATAAATAATAGAGGTCTAAAGATGAGACCTTGGGGTACAAAATTAACACCATACATACAACTAGGTTTTTAAATACAGAGTAACGAACATTTCAATTACCATCTCGACATACTTAACTTAATATCAGGGTAGGTGTAAATCAACCCTCTAATGACGTAACGATATTAATTTAAACACGCCTAATCTTTTAGATTTATTATTACTGCTCGCCAGTTCGTCCGAACCTACGTACTGCCTGGCGTACCTATTACGGGTACATAATATATAAAAAAGGGCAGGAATGAAGGAGATTAATTTCCATGATTACACTTGATTTATAAATCATACGTTCGCAGTCAAAGTAATAAGTTATTACTGCCTTCCGTGAGCTAATTTCTAAAAATACCGCCGACGTACGCCTCTTTACTTTAATTGGATATGCACGTTTTGCGTTTGTTTTTAACCATGGTAGTTTTATATAATTGGTGGAAAATGGAATTTATGGGAAAATTGTGATACGCGTGCTTTTCTTTATTTCTAAAGAAGAATCTAAATAGAAATTTTGAGATATTAGTAGAGCGACACACTTTCTTATGTTGATCAGTTATATAAAAAAATCTTTTCTGAACTGGTGCTATATATATATATATATATATATATATATATATATATAAAACTTTGAAATAGTTAATACAAGATGGCGGTAATTTTTTTCATATCATTATATGCAGGTTTCTGCAAAGAATTAACATCCATTATATATATATATATATATATATATATATATATATATATATATATATATAAGCGGACCGTTTGCGAAGCGTTTGCGGACCTATGTTCATATGAATTTTTAGTCATTAAATAAGCCAAAGAATTGCCCCTTTTCGTATTTACATGATATTTAGGAACACCCTGTATATAGGAAAGCTGGTTAATCGACGGTGAGATATACGTGTATACGGTTGCTTCTTCGATCTTCGATCTTCGTATGACGGAATTGCCCGACAAATACCTTTCTCCTATATATATATATATATATATATATATATATATATAGTTTGAAACGTTTATACCTAAAATAAAAACCTAAACATCAGATTATAGAAATCATCCCCTTTTCACCCAAATTAAACCAATGCATTTCTCAAAATAACACCTTTCCGGAAAAACAGGTACCCGTCGCTGCGAGTACCTATACCTCGCTTGGGGGGTGTATTTCACCACCCCCAAGCGGGACTACCGGTGTCGTTTCTTAACCACCACCATCGCGTTATCTTGAGCATTGGGTTTCAGCAGTCCGTATAAATTCACGGGCTTGGTCCTGCAATCTTACCCCCCGGTACCTACTGGGTCATTGTAAACTGATGAGGCTCTAAATAACCACCCCCTCGCATCAACCCACCCCTCGTATACATCTCGGCCAACCCTTTATGTCCTTTCATTATTACATCGAAGATGCTAGCAAGAAGCGTACCCGAAATTTATGGGGGAAACAACACCTCGTGTTTAGGTAAAGTTATACCCGACACCCCCGTGCGACCCACCCTTAACACCCACCCCCGGAGGTAGGGGGGTGTGTTGTACGCTCGTAAGTCCGTTCCTTATATGTTTCAGGAGCGGAGAAGTCATATATTAAAATCGGGTATGCAAGATGAGGACAGCAAGGCTGGAGTTTATTAAATTTCGTAGGTAGAATGTCCTGTCTCGGCGCAGAGTGTTGTAATCTTCGGCCGGAAGGGGTTGGTCCTGTTTAGACACGTTTAAGACGTATAAGACGTTCTAGTTTGTAATCGAGAATGGTAATTTCTAAGACTGACGCACCTATGCTACCAAATTTCCAACCCTGTATATCTCCGCGCCTCACCTTTTGGAACATAATTGGACAGCAGATTAAAAAATGTGCCCAGAAGTCATTCAAAGATGTTGCAAAAAGCAGTTTACGACCATTAAAATCAAATTATTAACCTGTTGGTGCCTATACAAACCAGTGGCGTACCCTGGTGTTGCAAATTAGGGGTGTGGAAATTTAAAGACCTTAGCATCTTTTGGACTATTTTTTTACGAAGGAAACAAAATCGTGCTAGACTGGGAAACAAAAAGCTTGTAAAAGCTTACTGGCTGGAGATTCGACGTATTGATGAGTTAAAGACTTTCTAAAGGGTTCTCTCATATCGACTCTGAGGTATCTCGACTCTGCTTGTATTTAGTATCAACCAGCGCTGTGGAGTCGGTAAAAAAACTTTCGACTCCGACTCCGACTCCAACTCCGACTCCGGTAAAATTTTATTTCTTTCCAGCGAATATGTTGGCGAAAAAAATGAAACTGACTCAAAAAAAGCCTGTTGGTCGGACCACAATATTATGACCACATTTAAACAGGACACTTTTTTATTTTTTCAGAATGTCTCTGAAATCATTAGAAAATTCAACTGTTTTCTCATTAGAGAGCACATAATTCTGAACTAGTTTGTGACGAATTCTGCGAATTTTGGTGTTTTTTAGTAAATCGCAACAGCCACCAATAATCTTAAAATCCGTCACCTACACTGACAGAATTGAGCCGCTAATTTTTTATATTATCGGCAAATGTTCCAAGTTCACTTTAACATATAATTTGAATGGAAATACCTAAGCATTTCGGTGTAAATCTGATTACAATATTATGATGTACATTTGGTTGCCTACTCTATTTCACAATCTCAGTAACAATTTAAAATCTCTACATATTTTAATAAATACAAAGAATCAATTTCGGTTAAAGGTTAAAAGTTATCAAACATTAAAGCTAAAATTGCAAAGTTTTACTAGTAAAGCATTATCTTTTACAAACACTCAGATACTCCGACTCCGACTCCGACTCCTCTGAAATTTGTCTGAACTCCGACTCCGACTCCACAGCCCTGGTAGCAACAGTAATATTGTAGAAAAATTAGCGATCATTCGGTATCTCATATAATCTCTTTTAGTCTTTCAAAGTCTTTTACATATACCTACACTGTCAATTATTTATAAATTATTATTATTTATAAATTGTTGTGAAGGTAACATATTATCGACACATAGATAGTAGAGTTCCTCGAAATGTTATACAAGGTGTTCAAATTATAAGATCAAAGTTAAACACGATAAAAGTAGTAAAAGTCGTTTTTTCAAACGGCGACCTAGTCATATGAATGCATTTTGGAATTCTGTGGAAAATTTAAGGTCAACTTTGTGTAAAATGTCTAAAATGCATTTGCATCTAGTTAAATCGATTTTTAAATATCACAAAATAAATTGGAAACATTTCCAAATCTAGATAGACTGCATTGAAAAGCAACTCAACAACTAGTAAAAAACAGAAATTATCTGAACAAGGTTTTTAAGTCTTTATTATAAAAATTAACCATTCAATTAGTTAGATTAAATTATTATTTATAAAATTATAAGAGTAGCAACAACGAAACAGACAGAATTAGAAAAAAAGAACATTGATTAAGTAAATTCCAAAAACTATTTATTTCTATTTTAGTAAATGTTCAAAAATATTGTCTTTTTCTGTTCTTTTTGACATATTATTGTTATTGTGGTCGGACAAACTGACCTTAATAATTATTTAAAAACTTTTTTCTATGAATTTCTGTTTATTTATAATTTTTTAGTTGTTTTCTAATGCAATCTAAATTTGAGAATGTTTTCAATTTCTATGGTAAAGTTTAAAAATCGATGTGACAAGGTAAAAATGCATTTTAGTTATAGAACATTTTGCACAAAGTTAACCCAAAATTTTCCATAGAAGATCCAAAATGCATTCATATTATATGGTTCCCATTTAAAAAAAAATCGACTTTTAATAGTTTTCTCGGATTCAACTTTGATCTAATAATTTGAACACCCCGTATAACTTCTGGTCACAGTGAATAATTTATAAATAATTGAAAGTGATCTTGCAGCTGTCATTTTTTAATGAAAAAAATTAGTATCTCAAAAATAACACATGTTAGGTTTGGAGCATGTAATATACAATTGACCTAAAATTCTTCCAATTGAAATATAAAAGTTGACACAATCCGGTAGAACCGGAAGTATTATTATAAATTTTATTAAACAATATCAATTTTTAAACCCAGGGCAAATCTTTATTTTCTGCCATAAAGCACATTTCTCAAAATTAGGCCGGCATTTTGCAACCATGTGTTCCCCCCACCACTCACCGGAGGGGGGTTCATAAAATACAAAACCCGGCTTCCTCCCAGCTTATATAAATTCGGTCAATTTTTTACAACACCCCGAAAATTAGTCAATTTGTTTGCGTTAGTGTAATTGTCTTTCGGGAGCGCGCGTTTTGAAAAATCGGTCCCAAAAGTCGACGATAGCTTGGCCCGAGCTCGCGTTATATTTAATATAAAATGTATATGTGCGGCGACGGAGGGGTGGTAACCACCCACCCCCACCCACCCCCCACCCCTCGACTTCTGGAGCGTGCGACGCGGTCGCTTTTTAATTTTAATACTGAATGATGTCACGTAATCAGCGCATAAAAGCGTCCAGGATATCTCACAGGAATCATCACATTCTTAATTACTTTCGGTCCTGTGATTTACAACTGGAACGGGAGACTTCAAATTTGTTACCAACCTCCCACCCCTAACCACAGTTTTCCACTTAATACACCCCGTCCACTACTATTAGTAGAGGCACGTACCTTTATACAGAATGTCCTCAACAAAAATAATTTTTTTGCTTAAATGATGTTTTGAGATCTTAGAAATAAGGTACAATACGTTTCATATTGGAAAAAAAATGTTTAAATGTTTATTTGATGAACATACGGCCAAGCGTCTAGCCGAGCGTACATGCAAAAAGTTTAGCGTGAGAGTTTACAGCCTAGAGGCCTATACGCTCTTATCTTATTTAGAGGAATTACATCCGTGGTGTGAAATATAACATAAAATATTATAAAACACAAAGCTTTTGTAGAAATATCCTCGGTACGATCGTTGAACTGACGCTAACCGCACACTGTTACAACTGTCTGATGTAACGTGTGTTGTTTTTGATTAGTTGGTAAAAAATAGGAGAAATAATTAGTGACATTCCCGGAGTATATCGTGATCGAAAGGAGTCGAAAGGAAGCAGCAGATTTTCAAAGACAACTAATATGACGAGCATTGAATCATTTGGAACTAGAGTCGCCTCTGCCTGATAACTTATCCACAGTCCACACCTGTAAAAGAGTAATGTCGGTTGAAGATTATTACAACGTTGAAGTGGATGCCGATTAATTATCATCTTTTGAACTTTGTTGTTGTGTTTTCTGCTATTTCACAAGTAGTAGTGTGTAAAACGTGCAAATCAAATGCGAAATTGCCCGAAAGTGGCAACCGTGACTTAGGATTTCAAATCGTGGTTTCTTGTGAGAATTTTGAACAAACTTTCATTCCGAGTTGCCGATTGGTTCAAAGAGGATATGAAATAAATTGCGGAGTTATCATTGTCATGTGCATAAGAATAGGTGTAAATGGAATTGAAAAGTTTCGCGCATTCAAGGACCTGCCTCGTCAGATTTTTCACTCATTTACGTAAAGTTGTTCGCACCATTTTTGTCGAAACAGAAGCAGTTTGTCAAGAAAGTATGCAGAAAGCAGCAGAAGAAGAGAAGACTAAAAGTCAATTGAAAATAGTAAAAAAAGAATGGCGTAAATGTCTCGGATGATGGAACATAGAGAAAGCTTTACTTCTCTGTATGATTGGTGGCGCTTATCAGCTGGAGAAATGTTGTTGATATTCTCATAAAATCTAAATAATGCAAAGCTTGCAAAATTTGGAATAAGAAAAGGAATTAAGAAAAGGAATGCATAGATCACGTGAACAAACTAATGGCATTCGTCCCCGCCATTTGACAAAAACCACTAAGGGCCTCGAAGAAAAAGGGACGTTAACCGAGAAGCCTATAAATGAGCTTTCAATTTATGATGGACTAGACATTCGTCATAATCATAATTCAATTAATAAAATGAAGAAAATAAATCTGGGCGACACTGTATCATAAATTCTGACCGATGAAATGCCACCTGGTGACTTCATTTTCACTTTCGAGTAGCAAAGTAGTTGGGGATATTGCAGCAAGTATAGCCATATGTGTTGTCAATGATGCATTATCCAGCCTTATGAAGATTATGGAGGTATTATGTATGAGCATCGAGCCAAACTGCAATAATTTCTGCGCGAAGGCTGACACACGGCGCATCATGTTTTCAGAGCCATCGCTGACTGATGCTGCAAAATAAGCCCGTCTGTCGTCAAAATCAAACAAAAAGAAACTAGAGGAGGAAAATGTTAATTTCAAAGGATTATTATATGGTCCAGGCTTCGCCGACTATAGTGAAATATAACAATTCTATACATCAAAGTTACACAATAGTTTAAACGGGTGTTTTCTCAAAACCGCATTTTTCAAACTGGCCGGAACGATAACTTCAACTGATCTTCGTCAATTCACTTGAAATTTTATATGCAGCTTCAGAACAATATTATCTAGAGAAGTACGTACGGATTTTACGATAAGTTAGAAACCTTTTTGTTATAAACAATTTTTAACCTAATTTTTTACCTAAAAGTGATATTTTGTGTTCAAACGTGCGGCATTTTGTTTTAAAGCGGAATTTGCTAATTTCCGTACGTACTTCCCGAGATAATCTTATATAGAATCAATATTTTTGTTGTTTCTATGGCTCAGTGAAAAACTGCGTGCAAAATCTTTCCGGCCGTGCAACCCTAACCGCCAGAAGAGGTTTCCTTTGATGTCCTCTAACGCTGCTATTTTTTATTTATTTTTGTTTTTATTTATTGTGAATATTCCTCGAAATATGAACAATAAAGGGCTTTAAAGAGATTTTGTAATTCACTTACTATATTGTAAAAATATACCTACCAAATCGGCTATTTTTTCTAAAAATTTTCCCTGTCAGTTGTTAATTAAGTTCATTCTTCGAATCTCACTCACTTAATCGCAAAACTAAAAAGACCACGTTGTAGCAGACAAAATTTACTATCAAAATAATTCTGGAACCTATACGAGAAAATGAACGGTTATGATGGCAGATTATGATAAGTAATAATACTAACAACTCTAACGTTTCGAGTAATTGCTTACATTACTTGCTCATAGAATATTATGATATACTATTATGCTACCATGATGACAATTAGGGACCTAATAAGAAAAATAGGCGTTTGCTATAAAAGAGTCTGTTGATGACTTCATAAATTGAAGATTAAAAATTCAATTTGATATAAAATTGTATAATTCTATAAAATAAAACCGACAAACAAATTGGAACACCATAAAAATAAAAAAAAAATTAAAATAAAATAATCATGCCAAACACTTACATTCTTCATTTCAAAATTTGGTCCAAAATGTGACTCATCTGACCTGAAAATAAAGAAGAAACACCACGTTGTATTTTATGCTTTCCAAGAACATAGCATAGGAAAAAAATCTGATGTGGCCAGGCACATGACTTTATCATACTATATATAAAATTAATAGTTTAGCTGCATGAGATATTATTTGATCGAGATCGGCTATGTCTGCATTAAAATAAAACTAGTAGAACTAGACAGATATGTCGATTAAAGCTGCGTTCGGATATTGTACTCCGTTGACACCGGGTACACCGTCCAAATGACACGTGTTATTGGGTGTAGAATGTGTGAAGGTGCGTTCCGATTGGTGGCAATGGTTGGTAATGGCGGTGGTAGCAGACGAAATTATAGTGTTTCTCACATGTCGTGATGGTGACACATTAGTTTGCATGTACATAAACTTGAGTCACTAGCAAATTCTATTAGAAATACTATAATAGCGTCTACTACCACTGCCATTAGCACTAATGAAAACGCACCTTAACGCTGTACAATATCCGAACGCAGCTTGTATTGACAGTAGTATTGTCAAAGCATTAGCGTTTGACACTATCTACACCGTCATTAAAATCACATCTGACATATAACCTGACATATCCTGGCTACTAGTTTTAATGCAGTACGACCGATCTCGATGAAATAGAATTTGCTCATGCAGCTAAACTATTGATTGTACCAAAAAATGTCATAGTCATAAATTATTCAGAATTTCCTCTAGTTTAATTTATTATTTAACTATTTCGACGAAATTCCAGAAGTGCCGGCTTATTTACAAAATCTTTCAAAAATGCTAAGACTAAATCTCCAGTTCCTTTGGACCCTTTTTAACAGAAAGCTTTTCAGCTCTAAGTTTGGCCATGAAACTTCTAAATATGAAGTTTCGTCCCGATACCTTTAGTAGTTTCTCCGGAATCGTCGCCACAAAAAACGGGTACACACACACACACACACACACACACACACACACACACACACACACACACACACACCCACATCCACACACAGACATTTTTTTTTACCTTGGTCAAAAATGTTCAGGGGACCCAAAAAGACATATTTCCGCTAAAATCTCAAAACATTTTTTTGGCACGATTACAATACTTTACATACTACGTATGATAAAGTAAAAATAGCATATATCTTATGTAGATATAGACATGATTCAGGAGTATTAGACACTTTCTTTCAATTCCTTTTGTTGATCAACTTTAGGGTTATGAGTCTTGAAATACAGACGTCAATACCTTCAAAACCATAGATGGTTTCCCCAATAATTAAACAACTAACAATTACACAATTACAACACTACCCATGTCACTTAGTGCACTTACTGTACAGTACACACTATTCAAACTTTTCCCACACACACCAGACATTAATATTAGCAAATTTTCGCGGAAAATTCCCCAAAGAACACCCAGAGAAAACTCTGATAATGCTCCACAACAATTACTAACAGCAATAAAATCCACACAGACCTCTCTAAAATTTTACACAAAATTTTACCTACAATAACAGCCGGCGAAATGCAAAAGTTTTTAGGGCCTTATGCTTTTAACAGTTGGCAGTACCGCCTTTCTCTCCTCATGTTAATAACCACCACCCCCTCGCCCCCACGAAGGTTTATACATATATATGTTTATGCGTCAGCCCACAGAAGATTTGACAAGGCACTGTTGATAAAATTTACAATTCACACCCTTCAATGTTGCTACGAGGTTTCCTTCATCTCTCTAGGGTGTATTTGAGATTTTGCGGCCGCAGTTGGCACGCCTGTTAACGTCTAAGATCGCCTAACAGGCGGCCATGGCCACGCAATACACCCTCAACTGTTTACTGGTTTACGTAAAGATGATATATGGATGATTTGAACCATCGTATATCTCAAACTTCTAACTGTGATTGTACATCTTAGAGCTTAATTAGATACTTGAAACTAGCGCTAAGCCCGCAGTTAAAGTTGATTGCATCGGTGTAATAGGTGCTTTATTTCCATATTTTAAAAAAACGAACCGTTATACACTGTTAAAAAAAGGGGGAACACTTTTTTCGAAACATGTAACTTTTTAAATAATACTTCTACTTAAAAATGTAAATTAGTAACGCAAAAGAAAATAGAAAAAATGTCAAGTATGCTTTGAATTCACGTATAAATGCCTATTAAAGATGACAAAGGAATTCAGTTGTCAATTTTCGTTGATTAGAAGTAAAATGAGGCATCTTAGCGAAGTGCAAATTGCTAGTGCTGTCGCCCTTATTCAGCATGGCCATTCTATTCGATATGTTCCGGGAACTTCGAGTTTCCCCTTGTGTTATTCAGCGTTTATAGAATCGCTTTCGGGAGACTGGCCAATATGTTAGAAGAGCTGGACAAGGTCGAAATCGAAAAACTCCTCAAAATCAAGACCGATTTCTTGTCCTTTCCTCTCTACATCAGCGTACTGCCACAGCACGAGACCTCCTAAACGACCTAAGACGAGCACATGGAATAGAAATTTCTGATCAAACTGTTAGAAACAGATTTAAAAAAGCGAATTTGAAACCAAGAAGACCTGTCCGCGAACCACGCCTTACGTAGCATCACAAAGCAGCGCGAATGAGGTTTGCTCTGGATCACAGAGATTGGCAACTTCGTCACTGGACGTCTGTACTGTTTACAGACGAGTCCAGATTTCGTTTAACTCGTTGCGATGGTCGAGTACATGTATATCGTCGTCCTGGTGAACGCTACGTAGCCTCTACTACACAGGAAGTGGATAGATTTGGTCGTGGGTCTGTGATGGTTTGGGTTGGAATCAGTATAGAAAACAGAACTGATCTTGTTGTGGTTCCTGGTAGACTAAATGCCATGAATTACGTCAAAAACATCTTTTGAGGACCATGTGGTGTCTGCTGCATATAGCGTCGGTCAAAATTTCATCCTAATGCAGGACAATGCAAAGCCACATACCGCCGGCATCACCAGAAACTTTTATATAATTTTAAATTAATCATTTTTATAAAATAATGAAGGATTACGCTGGTGGAATTAAATTTTTTTTTGTATTTGGAACAGTTCGACTCATCAAATTAAGTTGAATTTTTGGTGGTCCTCGTGATATCACGTGCTAGTGGAACATAATTTTTTTATACGCGAGCGATAAAACAGAACATCGCGATCGCACCGGCGCGAGCTTTAATTTTTTTAAGCTGTACGTAATATACGGTGACCGTGATTAGATCAGGGTGGCTTTACTTGTTCTAATTAATAAATCGTGGGTCCTATTAGGAATTCAGCTCGTGCGTTTTTGGGCACGGCCTTCTAGATACCATACAAAAATTTGTCATCGTTCGTCGTCCCATGGGATTGCAAATGACACGAGCCCATATCTATTTTCGGGAGACTCGCCCATATCGTGTCCGCCGCACGATACGCCAATGATTGCTTTTATGGGACCACCTTCTCTGATACATGTTAAATATTTCGTATAGTTATATATTAAGAAATTATTTTTATTTTTACGATTTTAATCAAGATTTTAGAGCGGGATTCTTAAATTTATTAATTTAATTTATTTATAAAACAAAATTGAGCAAAGACTATAAAAAAAAATATATAGATTTAAAAAAAAATTTTATGTATTACAAAAATTTAAAAAAAAAGTCTGTCAGGTGTGGGGTTCGAACCCACGCTCCCGTTTGGGAACCAGAGCTTAAATCTGGCGCCTTAGACCGCTCGGCCAACCTGACATATGTGACAGTTTCCTGTAGACGTGATATAAAGCAATCAAATTCAAATTTTACTTATTAAATAATTTCTAAACAATACAACTGCGTTATTCACTAATATTAACAGTAAATACCCATCTTAACCTCCTATGCTTTACAAATAAAGTTAAGAAGTATAAATCAATCAGCTTATTTACAATTAAATGTTAAAACGTCACACAGTGGGGTATATGACCCGAAAACCTAGCCAAAATTATCTTTTAACCTATAAGGGCTCTGTTTTTTTTTAAGTATAGCATGTTAACCTTCATACTAGTATTTGAAGGTTAACAACTTAATAAACACAATAAAACAGTACAAAATAGGGAAAAAAGCAAACTGTATTAAAAAGTATTCTTCACTGCAGTACACCTATTGTAAATTAATTACTGCTACAAGATTTGTCATCAATATTTTTTGTGATTTTATTTCTATTACTGTGTGAAATTTGCAAAAATATATATGGCATGTCCTGATTAAATACGCATAATAGACGGATTTAAAATTGAACAATTCATGTCGTTTCTGAGTTATATGAGATAATATTTTTGGGTCTGTTATGTTGTAAGAAAATCATGAAAAAAGTTTTATTTTTAACGTGATAGTAGAGGCAGTTAAGAACCTATTCAACCATATTTATCACTATAAAAACTATTATTTTTAGTATTATTTAAAAATTGTCTAATACTTATACTTATTGTTTCCGTGAAAACTTTCGAAATGTGATCATCCTTCAAGCTGAAACGGTCGTTTTTTTAGTGGTATGACCCTAATACGCATGTTTTGAACTCAGATTCGTGTAAACACATTTATCGAAAATGCCTAACCAGTTTCTATTCACAAGCTTACTAATGTCTCTACTCAACAATAATTCATTTTAATGCAGAGAACTGTGTATGCGAGTAGGTAGGTGCTTTCGATGTATTTTCTTGCCCTGAATATAAATCCGATTCGCTTCAAGCAACAAATTTCCAAAAAATTCACATACAAGTACAAAGTTTAAGGTTTTTTTCGGATGATTTTTAAGAGTCTAGGTCATCGGGGTTGTTTGCCATACATGATCCAAAACGGAAAAATATACGTACATAACGGCATTTACAACATACAAGATGCATTGAACATAAAATTGTCAATATCTTGATAACCGTAATCATTTGTATATAGCTAAATATGGTTAAATATGTTCTAAATTACCTCTACTATCACGACTTCAAGGAATTGCATCAAATTACATATATACATCAATTTTTGGATTTTCCTTTACAACGTGATAGATATAAAATCACAAAAGCCCCATCCGTACCTATCCGCAGCAGATTTTGCAGTAGTTGTAATGTCAAATATGTGTACTATAATTTGAACCACTTTCAAGAGCTTAATTAAGCTAAACTCTAAACTAAAACACTCAAATTCTGCATAAAGCGGTTTTTTTTTTATAATAGCGAATGTTCTCGGCCCTGCAATAAACAAAATTGTGGATAAATTTTAATAGGAACAATGTCGAATGAAAGTTTATACTTGTTTCTAAAGAAGGTATAATAAAAAAGTCCCATTTTTCCTTAACACACAAAATTACAACCGTTTTCAAGAGCGTCAACTTATGTGCATCTATATTTAGCCATAGTAAAATCTAACTTTTGGCTGACAAGGACGCGTGGCGCAGGGCTCAGGTGAAAAAATATTGCCGTCTTTTAATACATCGGTCCTTTACCTATCCCAGAAAGTGGTTTACTTTTTGGAATTTAACAATTTAGAAATTTGATTTATGGCCTGCTTTTTGGGTCAAATACCCCAATGTGCGTCATTGAGAAATATTGTTTTAAATTTGATTTGGTTTTATTTAATTTATTTTCTCATTTTTCAAATCATGCTTTAAAATATTAAGACTATTTAATTTAAATTTAAAAATCTGATGTGGCCAAGCACATGACTGTATCATACAATAGGTACATAAAATTAATAGTTTTGCTGCATTAAAATAAAACTAGTTAGCCAGGATTTGACAGATATTTTGATTCTATTGACATTATTGTCAGATCATTAGCGTTTAACACTGCTGTACAGTATGATAAAGTTATGTGCCTGGCCACATCAGATTTTTTCTGATAAAAGTAGAGGCTTTTACAAACATATTAGTAAACATTAAACAAGTACTGTTTATTTTAAATAGTTTATAGAACATGTTTTCTGTTATTTTTTTAATTCTTACCGCAACAATATAAATATTTTTGATTCCAATATACCTACCCCATTTAGTAAAACTGTTCAAATTTATTTACTATTAATATTATTGATTAAAAATTAATTTTGTCATGCTTTAATGATGAAAAACGATTCGTTTTTTCCTTCGTTTTCATTTGTTATCTACGTCTTCGTGTTATTACAAGGGTGGTTGACCTGTGACATTCACACACAGCCCCTATTCACGATATTTTCGACTGTGATTGAAACCTGAATTATGAAAGGACTCATTACTTCCGCTGAATGGACGCCATCTATCGTTTCCTTGTGCAAACACGGCCTTCTATAAGTGCCCTTTAAGCAAAAACTACCCCGGTTTCAGTCGTAGGTAGGTATCTGTTTAAATATTTTTCTTTTTTTCTTGTATCCAAGTAATCAAACCCCTTCCTTGGAGACCAAAAAAAAACGTATAATAAAAGGTATTTTTAATGGGTAATTATGTAGTGGGGTTTAATTAAATTATTAAAAATCACGTCATGGCTGTTTAAATATTATTAAAATGAATAATTATATCACGAATTGTATATTATAATCATTTTAGTACGCTTTTGCGAGGTGTATGTTGACACGGGTTTTTTTTCGTGAAATTAAGGTACTCTCTTTGGGATAAATAACAAAATAATGACTCAAGATTTAATATGAAACTTCAAACTGAATTGATAGCTTAATCTGCATTGTATTGCCTGTCTATTATGTTGAATATCGATTATAAAGCCCTTTGAAGTCCCCTCGCCTTAAAGGAGAGTCAATTTGCAAAGAAATTTAATAAAGACAAAATCAATATGTTTGAGTTCTTTTGATTAATTTTAAACTAAACAATATCCCAACTCGACATAAGATTTAGTTTGATTGAACTACAAAACTCGAACATACTAAAATTATATTTTGTGTTCTGTTCAACACAAGAAATAAAGGATACAATAAATCTTCTGTCATACGTTTGCTACTTCCGTAATAAATGGTGAATTGTGATGAAATTTGTCAAGCTGTCAATGGGTTTTCCCTGATGATTTCCCGAGGAAATGGCATCACCCCCGCCGGCATCTACGGGAAAAAAAGATGCTCGGCACGTCGTGTGAATTCAATATCAGATCATTTATTACGGAATGGAGTGATGTCACGTGCGCGTTTTTCTTTTGTTTCTCCTTGTGTCTGCCTACAACCGGAAGTGATACATACGGTATTTTTATTATTGCTGTTTTTATTATAGTTTATTTTTATATTAAACATACTTATTGCACTTCTTAATTTCTCTTGAACAAAGTAGAATTGAAAATTTTTTATATTTGCTGCTTTTGCAAATAGAACCCCATTATGTGATATCCCATAAAGATAAAAATCGTAGAAATGAATTTTCACACTTTTTCATGACACACGCACGACCGGTTCAGATCAAATCGATCGTCGCTTGTTTTCCGAGCAATAATACGCCCGACACACAATTATCAAAACGAACGATCTAACCCCGATCAAACCACCCCCCTCCACCACAGTATCGGTGGTTTTCCGTTCGAAAAAAAAAACAAAAGGCGACCGTACAAAGTCCAACTGAAATGGTAATATATCATCGTTGAACTGTCACATCGATACATGGTACTCTTATCAATCCATCAAATTTATACAAAATTTAATTCATACGAGAATATTCCAACCCCCTTCGGCCCCTGTCTAACCCCATAACTGATAGTGACACCGTTACATATCTGATCAAATTGCCATCGAACACGAAAGATCTGCTCCGATACTGAGGGAAAATTGCGACAACGTTGGATTCTCCCTCCCTTTCCGTATGGGGTTGTTACGTTCTACGGAGAGAGAGATAAACGACTTTTGACGTTTCGGAAATAAAAGTAAGCATTAGCACGTATTTGTGTTGATTATTGTTACCTAGGCAATTAGAAATATATATACTTCATTGATTTTACTGTAGGGGTTGATATGCAAATTTAATATCGATTATTTTGTAACCCTGGTGTACGTATATGTGTTGGTTTTAATTATTTTACGTCGTTGTTTTTTCTCTGCTGCTTTGATATGAGAAAAGTAATAAGAAACGTTTTTTAGATTATTGGAAAAGTTAAAAAAATCGACTTCCGATAGAACCGGAAGTGACTATTTTCCTTGTTTACCAGTCTAGGAACGACCTGACAATTTCATAAACATCGACAACAAGATCACAGTGATCGAAAAACAGCAAAAAAATCGACTTCCGTTAAAACCGGAAGTGACTATTTTCCTTGTTTACCAGTCTAGGAACAATGTTATAATCTCATAAACATCGACAATCAGATCACAGCGATCAAAAAACAGAAAAAAATCGACTTCCGTTAAAACCGGAAGTGAGCTCTTTCCTTGTTTACGAGTCTAGGAACAATCTGATAATCTCATAAACGTCTACAACAAGATCACAGCGATCAAAAAACAGAAAAAATCGACTTCCGTTAAAACCGGAAGTGACTATTTTCCTTGTGTACTAGTCTAGGAACAATCTGATAATCTCATAAACATTGACAACAAGATCACATTGATCAAAAAACAGCAAAAAAATCGACTTCCGTTAAAACCGGAAGTGACTATTTTCCTTGTTTACGAGTCTACGAACAACCTGGCGATCTCATAAACATCGACAACAAGATCACAGCGATAAAAAGCAGAAAAAAAATCGACTTCCGGTAAAACCGGAAATGGCTCTTTGATGGTGTGGCGGACGGGCATGGAACAAGCCGGTGATGAGGCCTGTTCCGGGGGTCGTAATATTGGTAAACAAAGCTTCTGGCGTACATAAGAAGAAAATGGTAGAGCTTCAAAAGCCTAAAATACAGTACAGGGTTTTGGGAAGAAACTGAATTTTAATATCCACTAGAAATCAAAAACGCTAAAACCACGAAATATATCATAATAAAATTTATACTGCATAATATACATTTAATGGAGGTTTTCATATATTGTGTCAGGAGTTCGTGCAGGATAGCGTGCATGAGAGTACAATAGATTTCGCCCAAATGCGGATCGAGACGATCTGTCAGTTCAACCGGACGTCAGAAAAGTTTTTCCTTGATGCCGCTAGCGTACAGATTTCCCGGTATCATATGAATAGGATCGCGATCACGCACCGTTGACCACCGCCAACCGGTAACAAAATAATGCCCTACGAGCGTAGTTTTTGCATACGCACAAGGACTAAAGTCCACACATACGTATCCTGCGCGGATTCAACGTCGAGGAAATCGGGTATTTCCTTGTCAGGATTCAGCCACGCTACGTCAGTTTGAACCGGAACGTTACTTATTGTAATATTATATGTTTTGCGAGAGGTATTCAAATTTCTAAAAAGGGGACGCATACTATCTATTAATGTCTATTGTAGTTGTCATTGTAATTTATATTGTAAATTTTAAAAAGGTTGCAGAGGATAAAATTAAGGTGACTACTTATATTTCGTTGGAAAACATCAACCATCTGATAAATTTTGTACAGGAGACCACTTTTTTCCTGCTAAAAGAATTGTCATATAGTATATGTCGTACTGACTACTGAGTAAAAAGTTTCATTTGGATTTATGTGTTTATTCAATTAATTTATGTATTTTATTATTTTTACTTAAATGAACTTACTTTCAACTGTTGTAATATGCATTCGTTGTTTTGTTTTCTTTTTGTTTTGCATTGTTTGACATGTATTTAATTAGTTATTTGTCATTATTTTCTTAATATTTCAAGCAGCTGTATCTTATTAAGGAATTGAGAAAACAAATAAGTCCATATAAAGCATTTTACTCAATATGTCATATGCCTTCTAAAAGATAATTTTGCGCGAAAAAAAGTGGGACACCTGTGTACATTTTGTTCTTTTCCTTTTGTCACAAATAAATAAATCGATCCACACTTAGATAACTAAAATATTCTTAACTTATAACTTACAAATATATAATAATATATATATATATATATATATATATATATATATATATATATATATATATATATATATATATATATAACTTACAAGTCGAACGAAAGTATATTTGATTAAGACCTGTTCTTTCTTTGGTTTTCACGTTTCAAATTACATCGATTTTTATCAGGTTTTCCAGTAAGTATTCAAAGGGAGGACAAGAAGGACATTCTGCAAGAAATCCTCCCTTAAGATAGACAACATTAGTAGGAAAATTTATTTGCAAAATATCAATCAATATTGTGAACATTCTGTATACAAAGTGTATGTTTTAAGTCATTACACTGATAGAACCATCTCTGCTAAATGTAATTTCAAAATATCATGTCGAAAAAATTACCAGAAGTTCAGAATTACCAGTTTTTTTTCTGAACTGTTATTTTGAAACGAAAGAAGCTATATCTCAAAAACAGTTAGTTTTAGAGTACTTATCTTCCATTTAGTGACTTAAAATCTAGTAAGGAACTGAAAAATTTGCGAAAATATAAAAAAATTATATATTTAAAAACTACATTATAGGTACATATTTTTCCAAAGAATTTTTTAGTAAATACACATGAAAGACAAAAATAAAATACGCTTCTTTTCTAATTAAATATAAAAAAAAACTTCACACTTCTCAAATAAAATAATTTTAACAGGCAAGAGATTCCAGCGGTCAAAGACACAAAAAGCCAAAACCTGGAGAGCACATGTTTGACATATCTTTGTCCTCCTCACCACCCACGCATTTCACAAAAAAAAACACAACGCCTAAAAAATTAAGGGTAGCGAAAATTTTTCATTTCCCCCTTTCCACCAGAAAAGAACAAACCGTCACGTAAAAGAACAACCCTTAGGTAGGCACGCGCATGCAGGGCGGTCGCACCACCGCAACCCTTTGTAAATTTAAATTCTTGAAATGCGAATCCCTCTCTCGCTCGAGTCAAAGGGCATAAGGGTTGGCAGTCTGCGAATAGGTGAGACAAAGAAGGGCTTATACCCCGTATAGTGTAAGAGAATACCGTTCGGAAGGACAGTATGCAATTTTATGCCAGTCTGATTCGGTTTTCGGGGGTAGTGCTCGTATTTAGCGATAGATGGAGACCGAAACAAACCACCCCGCGAACCCCTCCGAAATAGGGGCGGCGGAACAGTCTCTCTCTTGTATTTGTATATAAACGATACTACCTACTCATTGACAATACGGGCAGTGCTTCGTCTCTTTGTCTTCTGCTAATTAAGGTTGAACTGTCCCAATCAGGCAGGACAGAAGTCCCAAAACAATTGGATAGATGATTTTTAAGTAATAAGAAACGTTTTTTAGATTATTGGAAAGTTAAAAAATCGACTTCCGTTAAAACCGGAAGTGACTATTTTCATTGTTTACCGGTCTAGGAACAAGCAGATATTCTCATAAACATAGACAACAAGATCACAGCGATCAAAAACAACAAAAAAATCGACTTCCGTTAAAACCGGAAGTGACTATTTTCCTTGTTTACAAGCCTAGGAACAACCTGGCAACTTCACAAACATCTACAACAAGATCACAGCGATCAAAAAACAGCAAAAAAAACGACTTCCGTTAAAACCGGAAGTGACTATTTTCCTTGTTTACAAGTCTAGGAACAACCTGACAACTTCATAAACATCGACAACAAGTCAACAAGATCACAGCGATCGAAGAACAGCAAAAAATTGATTGAAGAAATTGATGAAAATTGAGGTTAGGTTTCTTCTGACTTGCCTTTTTCCAGATAAGGTTTTTTTTCAGAACTGACGTGATGGTTCAAAAAACGTAAAAGCTTAAAAACGTAAAAGTTATAAATAAGTAAATAACCACACAAGTGATTTCACCAATAGTGTCAAACTTTTGAAATAGGGTTGCATCTCAGTTAGGGACAAATACAGAGTACTGCAGGGGAGGGTGGTGGTGATGAAATTGTATATTTCTTCCTTAAAGTGTTCTGAAAATGTTCAGATAATCTCCTGCAAGTTTTTTTTCTAAATCCAAAACGTAAGAAAAGAAAAACAACATTTATAGAAATCCCTTAGCACCGTTCGTTAATTCCAGCCGCAAGGGGTTGTTTTGGGACCGCTGCCCGATTCGATTAGTGGAGCGAAGGGGGTGGGTAGAAGTGAGGTTAGGTCCGGACCAAAAGTAAGATTCGCGAAGCGTGAAAAGCGGTCGGGCGTGCAGATGTCGCTGTACGTCGTGCGGGTAGGACAAGTGACGGTCAACTCGGTCCGAGTCCCGCTCACCCCCGCTCGCCCCTTCCATCCCTCTTTTAGCCAATTTAAAAGGGCGATAATCCGCGAAAGGGTACAAAGAATGGACCCTACACCGTACTATTCCTACCAATTTTTGGCGGTCCTCGAATTTCACGGGACGTTTGACGGCTAACGTCTGATCCTCGGGGGTAGTTACCACCCCCAGAAAATTAGGGGATGGTGAATTAAAGAGGTAAATTGGTGAAAAAATGATTACCGTTCTGGTGGATTTTATTGCGTATGTGGAAATAACTAGAAAGGGTTGCTTTCTTTCAACTTTTCTTAAAATGCAAAAATTCAATTGATACATCTAAGACTGCTTTAGTAACTTTTAAGTTTGTAAAGTTGGTTGCATTGACGTCAAATGTAAAAGGGAAAAACCTCAAATTTCAGAATCAATTAGACAATAGACAATTTTCAGGCAATTTACAGACAATTTGTGGACAATTTGTAGACAATTTGTAGACAATTTGTAGACATTTTGTAGACAATTTGTAGACATTTTGTAGACAATTTGTAGACAATTTGTAAAAGAAAAACTAGAAAGAAGTGCTTTCGTTCAATTCGCTGTTTTTTTTGTAACCTTTAGGTCAAATTTGTCAAATGGGTGGCACTGATGTCAAATGTTAAACGTAATAACGTAATATACAATTATAATTTCCCTATATCTCTGCATACAAAAACAAACAAGGGGTGCACTCAAATAGTAAAATAAGCTCACTAAGGCTGAAATTTCAGTCAATCGAGTGTTGAACACAAAATAAACATGGACTACGGTGCGATTTCCTTACCCTAACACAATCCAAACAAAAGAAATCGCGCTTTCCGAATATAGGGGTGGCTTTATAATTCGTATTTTCGTCTTAACTCTCCCTAGATTCGTTAATCGTTCAAGTGTGAACAGGCCTATTGTGCCTCATGAAATCGGAACTCACACGGACCGGTAAAACAAACTAAAATCGGCGAAAATCAGCTTAACAGTTTGGGTGAAAGCTTGGGATATATTGAGTAAATAAATGTTGGCGAATTAGGATTTAGGTAAACTAGGAGGGAGAAATATCGACAGAAGCTTTTGTAGAAGCTGTAGGTCCAGACTAAAATATTTGAAAGAAATTAGTTTTACTTGAACTGGTACAAAAATAGAGCTAAAAAGAACAAAAAAGTATAAATATTATTCAACAAAATTCGCGAAAATGTCCATCACTACTATGCATTTACGTATAAGCGAAATATTTGAGATTGTGACGGTATGTGTATAAGTGGATCAATGATGGCCATCAACAAAGGGAGTTGTATTAATGTTTCTGGTGTGGATAGGAGGCCTAATGACTAGGGTAAACAGGGATGAGGGTGGTGCGCGCCCTGTAACATCCGGTATTCGGTGCCGTTGAGGCTCTTATGAAATATCGAAGGATATCAATAATGGAGCTCGTGATGACCTTATCTGGGAATATTATGGACATCTGTTATGGTATTACCCTAATATGGGGGTGGTATGTGTTTTATAGATGAGTGGTGTGAGAGACGGGGTAGAAATTGCAACCCTTGTGTGTATAGCAGGATTATGTATTTGGATGGAGAATGTTTTTTTGAAAATTTAAGTCGATTTTTGAGGTATGGCTTTAAGTGGCGTTGCAAGGTAAGTCAATGGGGTAGAAATACTTATCTTGCAAGACTAACTCGCGGATATATAAGACAATCACTCCTGAAAATTACAATCTCCTACATGCCAAATCTTCAAGAATTACCGTGTATATAAACATTGTTGTTATGTAAAATCGTTAATAATTTGTAGACAATTTGTAGACAATTTGTAGACAATTTGTAGACAATTTGTAGACAAATTGTAGACAATTTGTAGACAATTTGTAGACCAATTGTAGACAACTTGTAGATAAATTGTAGACAATTTGTAGACAAATTGTATACAATTTGTAAAGAATTTGTAGACAAATATTTAGTTTAAAGAAATATAAGTTTGCTAATACTCAACAATCTTACACAGACATTATTTCGTCTGTGTCCTATTTAAGCTATTTAACATATTTACAAATGTATTTTTTTGGATTCCTCATGGTTCTCTAGTGGTGCCAGTTTTATTAACCTAACCTATATAGGATTTATAATTTTATTAACTAAGACAGTCACCCACACACAATAACAATAATACGCAATATTTAGAGCTGTTTTGTTTGCAGCAAACCATAACTGTATATACCGTCTGAGATCGTTAAATTTAATCAAAGTCTCCCTGTTAGCGGTTCAGAATGTAAACCTCGGACTTGATAACTGCTGAAATTATGCCCCGCGTTAGCGGGGGGCGGGCGGGGGCGCGAGAGAGGCCGTAGGGGGTGGCGAGTGACGAAAGTATAAGTTCTAATTTGTGCGTTAGTTAAGACTCCGCACTGTCTGCAAGTATCAAGAGGGCCGTTTAACGCTGTGAAACTCGGGAGAAAGTCACAATTTTGATTATTAGCACGCCCCAAACCCCCACTTTCAACCATCCCCCCGCACCCCCCGTACCGCCCGCACGAAAGTTTTAAAACCCGTCCCTATATCCTTGCTTACTGCCTTCAGACCTGAAACCTCCAAGAAATTATGATTAAAATTATTACCGACCGTCTTAAGTATGATTACATTATTTAAGGTGGAGACCCCCACATCCATTGCCGCAACACAGGCGCGCCCTCTATAGTCTCTTTATGCGTACGTGTTTGTGAAACCGGAAGTCGTATACGTCCTAAACTTCCGGAAATTTACACATAACCGGATCATTTCAAGAGAAAAATAAGTTTTTAGGAACTGCTGAAGTTACAGATCACAAATTTATTTCAACCTAGGGCTGTTAAGTCAAAGTTTCTGAAAAATTCAGTCAGTTTATCAACATTGTTCTTATGTAAAAACCTTAATAAAGTAATTAATGTTACTTTAGTAGACAATTTGTAGACAAATTGTAGACAATTTGTAGACAATTTGTAGACAGATTGTAGACAATTTGTAGACAAATATTTAGTTCTAAGAAACTAAGAAACATAAAGGTATTTTAGATTTCTAACCACTACAAAAATAACCCCAACTAAAAAAAAAACAAAGGAATAAAACATTAGACGAGAGTAGGCATCATCCACAAAATTGATTGTTGCCACTCCTAGAGAGTCTTACGTCCCCAAAATATCAAGTAGGGGGAGCCACGATCTGGCTTAAGGGGTGCATAGCATACCTGACCTGTATATCAATAACGCGTCTTTTGTTTCTCCACATATGACATCCATCCCCCTCCCTAATGATTTCTATGATATACGACAGCACGTCGTCCGTCGTTTGTTTTTCCGGTTTTATTCCCTTTGATTAATGGCAATTGTTTCTGTTTTTGGCGCGCGTGGACAGTACGTCAATGAATTGCAAACATCGATGTGTCTAATCGTAATAAATATATAGGGTGGACATGAATATAATTTTAATTTTAGGAATGACATATTGCATATCATTTGTTCGTTTTGTTTTCGGTGCACGAACGGGCGACTCTGGAAATCAATTATTATCAAGGGAGGCAATGGCTGCGGTCATTAGTCGTGGATCAAGGTGTGCCATGTGGATTAATCGCCTATGACGTGTATTTACGCTTGTCATTTGTCAGCGACCAGAGGTACACGAGCAATCCCATTTGGAGGTTATGTGTGCGCGTCGAGAGCGTTGATGGTTCTTAATTTGATTAGTTCTGGTGTGATATATCGACTGATGAGTGGATTGGGTTTTTTGTTTCAGTTTTTAATTGTGGGACAAATCAAAATACGTATACAATCAGTAGAAGTCCTGGAATTTTAGAGGCAAAAGGAAATCCACATAAGTCGAAAATTGCAATTTTAGTTTGATATAAAAATTATTTACAAGAGTTCGGAATATTTTTATTATTATCCCCATCATCTCGAACAAGAACTTCTCGATGTTTCTTCAGTATCTCGAAGTTGAGTTGATATAACGTGAATACAGGGAAAGGCAGACACAATTTGTAAATAATTCGTAGATAATTTGTAGACAATTTGTAGACATATTGTAGACAATTCGTAGTCAATTTGTAGACAACTATTTATTTCTAACAAAAATTAGTTTGCTGATATTCAACGTTTCTTTGACTCAAATAAAGTTCATTAGTGACAGAGATTTTCAGCCCTTAAAGTCTTTTTTTACTCCTTCATATAACCAGTACATAAATTGAAATTTTAGTTTGATTAAAAATTATTTACGGAATATTTTTATTATCCCCATCATGTCGAACAAGAACTTCTCGATGTTCCTTCAGTATCTCGAAGTTGAGTTGATATAACGTGAATACAGGGAAAGGCAGAGACAATTTAAAAACAATTTGTAGACAATTTGTAGACATATTGTAGACAATTTGTAGACATATTGTAGACATATTGTAGACAATTTGTAGACATATTGTAGACAATTTGTAGACAATTTGTAGACATATTATAGACAATTTGTAGACGTATTGTAGACAATTCGTAGTCAATTTGTAGACAAATATTTAGTTCTAACAAAAATTAGTTTGCTGATATTCAACATATCTTTGACTCAAATAAAGTTCATTAGTGACACAGAGAGATTTTCAACACTTAAAGTCTTCTTTTACTCCTTGACATAACCAGTACAGAAATTGTAATTTTAGTTTGATTAAAAATTATTTACGGAATATTTTCATTATTATCCCCATCGTCTCGAACAAGAACTTCTCGAGGTTCTTCCAGTATCTCGAAGTTGAGCCGATATAACGTGAATACAGGGAAAGGCAGAGGCAGGGAACGATCAAAGTTACCGTCGGGCGGCGCGTCGAAAAAAGGATTAAAATGCAAAATAGCTCCGCAGTTTCAGCCGGCATGGGAGCGGAAACCTACAACGTTTCGGATTAATTTCTGAGGCATATCTTTGGCAAAGATCAGTTCCTTATCCATTGTAATGTTGGCGCGAGAGAGAACCAAGAAGCGTGGCGGGGAGTAAAAAGGGGGGATTGGGGGTGGAATGGGGGGATCCCACAGGAACCGTTTGCATTCGACAAGGAAAATATTACGTTTGTGCCGAGGCGATACGCGCGCCGGAACGACCTCTACCGGGCGCAGAAATTACAATCTTCATAAATAGATTAGAAACAGTGATTAAAACGAAATTATATGTACTTGCTTATAATTACTTGCGGGGAAACGTTGGATGTTAGAACGAAACGAAACCCGTTTCGGAGCTTTCTGTCCCGGGATTTTACTTCCCTGCTCTGGAATTTATCCACCCTTTACCGCAAAAAATAACACATAAACTCACCCTTGAAGTTAAGTCAGTCGTGATCTCCATATATTGCAAGAATATGAATCTGTAAATACAATTATCTGTCAGTTAAAATGTCCACAAAATAACGCTAGGTCTTATTAGAATTCTATACGTAGGCTGAAGTGAAACCTTAAACTTTGAAAACTAGGGCAAAACAATGTGAAAACTTTTGAGGTGATATGAGACCAGGGTTTCAAGATTACTAAAAGCATAAAAGCATAAATATAAAAAACAATAAAAGATCGAACAAATGACATCTGGTTCTGCTCCGTCTTGTTTTTTCAGAAATTGAATTTGAATTGTCCTAAAAATCACAAATTGTTGATCGTGTTTTACACGTGTATTTGACACTGACTTCTCTAAAAGGAGACTTCAAATTCATTTGTTTTGGTTTTCTGACTACGTTCCTGATCATACAGTTAGTCGTTACAGTCATGTCAATTTTTCTAGAAAAGTTTAGCTTGTATTTTGACAATGTGGACAATTATCAAGATCAAAGTCAGAAATTATCAAGATCAAAGTCAAAAATTGAGGGTCGGAAATTTACTACTATAAATATGTGTATTCTGATAACTGAAAATCGACGTGTTCGTGGATTTTTTTTAAATAAAAATAGTATAAGTGATGTTTTCATGTGTTTCCATACTTGCGCACTCACTCTATTATAACCTTTTGAAAACGTACTAATTTTGAAAAATTATTCTTATCGAAAAATTTTATTAGTGTTATTTGCTCAGAATTATTAAAAACCGTTAAATAGAAACTTTTATAACTTTATTCCATGCAGATTTCAGAAAGAAATCAGTACTTTTATATAGATTATTTTGTCAGTTGTTAATTCAATTTATTTTTAATATATTGTTATATAAATTTATTCACTATTTATTATTGCAATGGGTTTGTCGTGTTACTTTTTGGTTTCGCAATGTTTGATATGTGTCTATTTCACTTTTTATTTGTCTGTTTTGTAAATAGTTCAAACAACTTCTTAAGGAGTTGAAAAAACAACAAAGTGCATATAAACCATTTTACCCAGAATAACCTCTTTTTAAAAAGCAATTTTGCCGGGAAAAAAACTAGGTCACCCTGTATATAATGAATTTGAAAAAAAAAACGTATTATGGCAATTGACATAAAACTTGAAATGTGAAGGTGCTGTCGAAATGTTAGATTTGCCTCTTGTGAAAATTCAAAATTTGAAAATTTTAGTTATTTTAGTTTTCATTAAACTTAGTTTTGCGGTTTTCTCTATTACTTCCGAAAATGTGCTGCTTTTGAGAATTTTTGACTGAATAAGAATTGCTAATTAAGAAAGATTGTTTTTATAGAAGAATTTTATTAGTACTATTTGCTAGGAATTAAAAAAAGTTAAACTAAATATTAAATTAGAACAAATATAAAGTTTTACGAAAATTAAAAAATATGTATACAGGCTGTCCCACTTTATTTTTTATACGTTTACTTAAAATTATTCACTATTTATTATTGCCAAGGGCTTTGTTGTGATACTTTTCGGTTTCGCATTGTTTGATATATATTTTACTTTTTATTTCTCTTTGTTTTATCAATATTTCAAACAGCTGTAATGTCTTAAGGAGCTGAAAAAACAAATAAGTCCATTTAAAATATTTTACTCAGGGTTACATTTCTTTTCAAAAACGCAATTTTGAGGGAAAGGAAGGTAGGACAGCCTGTATATATTGCTATTTCCTTAAAAAAAAGCCAGTAAAAACCACTTAGGTGGGGGTTTGAATTAAAAAAAAAACACTCAAAAGTAGAAAATTCTAATATTCTTTATTAATTTTTGTTTATTAAATTTAATTAAACTTTGTCTTTGCGGTTTATTTTATTGTACTTTTTTTTTCGTTTTGTACACAGTTTAAACTTTAGGATTTCAGCTTTGATTTTAGCCTACTTAAAGAAACTTCTCTCTGTCACTTAAAAGCAATATTTCATCGGAATAATCGACAGTTTTAATTGTTAAACAAAATGCTTACCGGTGTTATGTTTATTTATTTATTTATTAGTTTGTAAGTCCTTCCATGTAACAAAATTCCCTCTGTTGTGTATTTCTGCCAGATTTTCGTCGACATTAACTGGCAACGATATCCATACGTCAATTTGACGCGTGCTCTCGCTGTCTACCCCAATATTTTCCACTCAAAAAAGAACACACTCTCATATACGAGCCATATCGCCCCCTAGCTTTTCTTTCAATATTAAATATGCATAAATTTCGCGATACGTTCCAACCGTGTGTCGTTTGATTTCTCTCACACGTCTACGTATATTTACGTGCGATGCGCCCCAACCCACCCCAATTATTCAACCCCCCGAGATGCTCTCTTATACCTTCCACCCCGTCTTAAATTTTTAAATTTTCGGTTATCGAAGGCCTCAAAAAAAACGAAGAAGAATAAGAGACGTTTGCCGAATTGGTTGCTCTATAATACATGAGGCAAGTATTCAATTTGTATACTCTATACAGCGGAATTGTGGGGGTAGGAGTGGGGGGGTTCTAATATTAAAAACCACCCCGATGGGGATGTGAGTTAAGGGGTGTTCACCCTTCATAAATATAAGAAAACGCCGATGGAATGTGATAGGTAATTTTGGGGGGACTATGTATACGTCTTTCCTAGTTTTTGTCACATGCGTGGGGGTTTTCAGCCTCACATTTTGTACTGCCTTTCAGCATGAATGTATCAAACATTTATTGGACCTTTTCAGGCTTACAGATGAGAAATCTAAGCTTGTAGATCGATTGCTAACTAAACAAGTCATAAATAAAAAGTTCCTAACTATCTATTCCTGAGTTTGACAATATTTGTATCCACAATCAAGCCAGAATATCTTTAACCTTCAAATTCGTCATATCAACCCCCATTGCTGAAATACCTTACACCACCGGTATAAGAAGCAAATATGTACCCCATAATGACCAGGGAGTGCCCTATTTGTGTGTATTAAAAGGGTTAACGGCGTGCAGCTTTGTTGTTATTAGTCATTTTACCTCGACGTCTACCTATCCCTGCTAAAGGGGTCGGGGGGTTAAATTATGTTTAATCGATTAAGGGGACATCGTGTAGGCTTAATTCTCCGCTAATGGATGCGCTAATAGGCGGTATTTGTATAAAAATTAATACGCATCAAATGAGTGTTGCGTGTCCAACCTCAGTAATACATTTCCCCATTTATACACCCCCGACTAGAAGTTGTTAAAAGTATCGTTGATGCGCCTATAATCGATCATCGTTTAGTTTATTAGTCGACAATTATCAGGTAATAATGAAAGAATACGGGAACAAAGGGGGTACCCTGAGGTAGGTACGCCATTTTTGTGCCATTTCCAATAAAAACATAACTTAGGAATACGAAATGTCGTTTGCGGTTTTATGAAATTATCATAAAAAAATATCATAAAAAATGACGAGAAGATCACACTAATTAAAAAAACAGAAAAAAAAAACGACTTCCGTTAAAACCGGAAGTGACTATTTTCTTTGTTTATGAGGCCACGAACAATCTCATAACGTCCTAAACATCGACAAGAACATCAGAGCTATTGAAAAACAAAAAAAAACGAGTTCCTGTAAAACCGGTAGTTACTATTTTCCTTGTTTACAAGTCCACGAACAATCTCATAATCACAAAAACATCGACAAGAAGATCAGAAGACAAAAAACAAAAAAAAATGACTTCCTGTAAAACCGGAAGTTACCATTTTCCTTGTTTACAAGGCACGAACAATCTCATAAGCTCATAAACATCGACAATAATATCAAACTAATCTAAAAACAAAACAAAAATCGACTTCCGTTAAAACCGGAAGTTACTATTTTCCTTGTTTACAAGTCCACGAACAATCTCATAACCGCATAAACATCAACAAGAACATCACAGCTATCGAAAAACAAAAAAAAAACGGCTTCCTGTAAAACCGGAAGTGAATATTTTCCTTGTTTACAAGTCCACGAACAATCTCATAATCACAAAAACATCGATAAGAAGATCAGATCAATCAAAAAACAAAAAAAAACGAGTTCCTGTAAAACCGGTAGTTACTATTTTCCTTGTTTACAAGTGCACGAACAATCTGATAAGCTCATAAACATCGACAACAAGATCAAACAAATCTAAAAACAAAAGAAAAATCGACTTCCGTTCAAACCGGAAGTGACTATTTTCCTTGTTTACGAGTCCAAGAACAATCTCATAACCTCATAAACATCGACAAGAAGATCAGAGCGATCGAAAAACAAAAAAAAATCGTCTTCCGGTAAAACCGGAAGTGGCTGTTTGGTGTGGGGGACGGGCCGGCGATAACGCCTGTTCCCGGGGTCGTAAGGAAGTTGGTAAACAAAGCTTCTGGCGTTCATAATTCACGATCTATTGTTTGCGCGGGGGGTGCCGGCGTGTTGATGGCGACTTGGATCGCGTCTTCTCTGAAGGGGCACGGAGAAGGGGTTGTGTTTTAGTGGGCGTGGGGGTGGCGGCGGCGGAGGGTCTTAGGAAGTTCGGCCGTATAGCGCGTTCGCGGTACGACTGAAGATTAACAGGACTAATCTAGCGGGCAACTTTACATGAATAAATATCGCCATATATAAAGCAGGACACCAGCAGCCAGCTTCTATATCTTAGAGATAAGATGTAACGCCCAGTTTTGGCGGATGGCGCTCCTTATGGCTTTCTGCTGTTCGGGGGTGGCGGATGGGGCGGTTTGAGGTAATCTTTAACGCTCGGTGACGGGCCGAGGAGATTGACGCCAGCGGACCCTGCTTTACAATGGCTCTTTCCCCACCCTACGATATGATATGATGACAAACTTCAACTATTGTCATTTTAATTCGTGTTAAATTGCTCGGTATATTGTATTTAATATACGCTTATCTTTGCAGGTTTCAAAGGGTACGTTTACGTAGTGGAATAATTCAAGCTATTGTCACTGCTCCTTACTTCAAAAAATTCTACCAGCCTCATGAGTTATTGGCCTCTTGGCTTCTTTGAACTTTATATTGTTTATAGAAGCATATTCAATAATTATTATAAATTTCATCAATATTTCAATATTATTTTTTAAGTTGTGCTTTTTAGATTGTCTAGAGCATTTTTGTCACTTTTCCTATCTTCTAAAAATCCTACCAGCTTTATGAGTATTCGGATTAAGCTGTTATAGACTTTATATTGTTTATTGAAGCTTATTCATTAATTATTATAAATTTCATCAAGATTCCTACCTATATTATTTTTTGAGTTGTGCTTTTTAAACTGTCTTTACAGCATCTTTATAACTTTTCCTTTCTTCCAAAAATCCTACCAGCTTTATGAGTATTCGGCCTAAGCTGTTATAGACTTTAGATTGTTTATTGAAGCATATTCAATAATTATTATAAATTTCATCAAGATTCCAATATTATTTTTTGAGTTGTGCTTTTTGAACTGTCTTTAGAGCATTTTATCACTTTTCCTTTCTTCCAAAAATCCTACCAGCTTGATGAGTATTCGGTCTAAGCTGTTATAGACTTTATATTGTTTATTGAAGCATATTCAATAATTATTATAAATTTCATCAAGATTGCAATATTATTTTTTGAGTTGTGCTTTTTAAACTGTCTTTAGAGCATGTTTATCTCTTTTCCTTTCTTCCAAAAATACTACCAGGTTTATGAGTATTCGGCCTCAGCTGTTATAGACATTATATTGTTTATTGAAGCATATTCAATAATTATTATAAATTTCATCAAGATTCCAATATTATTTTTTGAGTTGTGCTTTTTAAACTGTTTTTAGAGCTTTTTTATCACTTTACCTTGCGTCCAAAAATCCTACCAGCTTTACGAGTATTCGGCCTAAGCTGTTATTAACTTTATATTGTTTATTGAAGCATATTCAATAATTATTATAAATTTCATCAAGATTCCAATATTATTTTTTGAGTTGTGCTTTTTAAACTGTCTTTAGAGCATTTTTATCACTTTTCCTGTCTTCCAAAATTCCTATTAGCTTTATGAGTATTCGGCCTAAGCTGTTATAGACTTTATATTGTTTGTTGAAGCATATTCAATAATCATTATAAATTTCATCAAGATTCCAATATTATTTTTTGAGTTGTGCCTTTTAAACTGTCTTTAGTGCATTTTATCACTTTTCCTTTCGTCCAAAAATCCTACCAGCTTTATGAGTATTCGGCCTAAGCTCTTATAGACTTTATATTGTTTATTGAAGCATATTCAATAATTATTATAAATTTCATCAAGATTCCAGTATTATTTTTTTAGTTGTGCTTTTTAAACTGTCTTTAGAGCATTTCTATCACCTTTCCTTTTTTCCAAAAATCCTACCAGCTTTATGAGTATTCGGCCTAAGCTGTTATTAACTTTATATTGTTTATTGAAGCATATTCAATAATTATTATAAATTTCATCAAGATTCCAATATTATTTTTTGAGTTGTGCTTTTTAAACTGTCTTTAGAGCATTTTTATCACTTTTCCTGTCTTCCAAAATTCCTATTAGCTTTATGAGTATTCGGCCTAAGCTGTTATAGACTTTATATTGTTTATTGAAGCATATTCAATAATTAACATAAATTTCATCAAGATTCCAATATTATTTTTTGAGTTGTGCTTTTTAAACTGTCTTTAGAGCATTTCTATCACTTTTCCTTTTTTCCAAAAATCCTACCAGCTTTATGAGTATTCGGCCTAAGCTGTTATAGACTTTATATTGTTTATTGAAGCATATTCAATAATTAACATAAATTTCATCAAGATTCCAATATTATTTTTTGAGTTGTGCTTTTTAAACTGTCTTTAGAGCATTTTTGTCACTTTTCCTGTCTTCAAAAAATCCTACCAGCTTTATGAGTATTCGGCCTAAGCTGTTATAGACTTTATATTGTTTATTGAAGCATATTTAATAATTATTATAAATTTCATCAAGATTCCAATATTATTTTTTGAGCTATGCCCTGTCTTTAAACTGTCTTTAGCGCATTTTTATCACTTTTCCTTTCGTCCAAAAATCCTACCAGTTTTATGAGTATTCGGCCTAAGCTGTTATAGACTTTATATTGTTTATTGAAGCATATTCAATAACTATTATAAATTTCATCAAGATTCCAATATTATTTTTTGAGTTGTACCTTTTAAACTGTCTTTAGCGCATTTTTATCACTTTTCCTGTCTTCCAAAATTCCTATTAGCTTTATGAGTATTCGGCCTATGCTGTTATAGACTTTATATTGTTTATTGAAGCATATTCAATAATTAACATAAATTTCATCAAGATTCCAATATTATTTTTTGAGTTGTGCTTTTTAAACTGTCTTTAGAGCATTTCTATCACTTTTCCTTTTTTCCAAAAATCCTACCAGCTTTATGAGTATTCGGCCTAAGCTGTTATAGACTTTATATTGTTTATTGAAGCATATTCAATAATTATTACAACTTTCATCAAGATTGCAACATTATTTTATGAGTTGTGCTTTTTAAACTTTCTTTAGAACATTTTTATCACTTTTCCTTTTTCCAAAAATCCTACCAGCTTTATGAGTATTCGGCCTAAGCTGTTATAGACTTTAGATTGTTTATTGAAGCATATTCAATAATTATTATAAATTTCATCAAGATTCCAATATTATTTTTTGAGTTGTGCTTTTTAAACTGTCTTTAGAGCATTTTATCACTTTTCCTTTCTTCCAAAAATCCTACCAGCTTGATGAGTATTCGGTCTAAGCTGTTATAGACTTTATATTGTTTATTGAAGCATATTCAATAATTATTATAAATTTCATCAAGATTGCAATATTATTTTTTGAGTTGTGCTTTTTAAACTGTCTTTAGAGCATGTTTATCTCTTTTCCTTTCTTCCAAAAATACTACCAGGTTTATGAGTATTCGGCCTCAGCTGTTATAGACATTATATTGTTTATTGAAGCATATTCAATAATTATTATAAATTTCATCAAGATTCCAATATTATTTTTTGAGTTGTGCTTTTTAAACTGTTTTTAGAGCTTTTTTATCACTTTACGTTGCGTCCAAAAATCCTACCAGCTTTACGAGTATTCGGCCTAAGCTGTTATTAACTTTATATTGTTTATTGAAGCATATTCAATAATTATTATAAATTTCATCAAGATTCCAATATTATTTTTTGAGTTGTGCTTTTTAAACTGTCTTTAGAGCATTTTTATCACTTTTCCTGTCTTCCAAAATTCCTATTAGCTTTATGAGTATTCGGCCTAAGCTGTTATAGACTTTATATTGTTTGTTGAAGCATATTCAATAATCATTATAAATTTCATCAAGATTCCAGTATTATTTTTTTAGTTGTGCTTTTTAAACTGTCTTTAGAGCATTTCTATCACCTTTCCTTTTTTCCAAAAATCCTACCAGCTTTATGAGTATTCGGCCTAAGCTGTTATTAACTTTATATTGTTTATTGAAGCATATTCAATAATTATTATAAATTTCATCAAGATTCCAATATTATTTTTTGAGTTGTGCTTTTTAAACTGTCTTTAGAGCATTTTTATCACTTTTCCTGTCTTCCAAAATTCCTATTAGCTTTATGAGTATTCGGCCTATGCTGTTATAGACTTTATATTGTTTATTGAAGCATATTCAATAATTAACATAAATTTCATCAAGATTCCAATATTATTTTTTGAGTTGTGCTTTTTAAACTGTCTTTAGAGCATTTCTATCACTTTTCCTTTTTTCCAAAAATCCTACCAGCTTTATGAGTATTCGGCCTAAGCTGTTATAGACTTTATATTGTTTATTGAAGCATATTCAATAATTATTACAACTTTCATCAAGATTGCAACATTATTTTATGAGTTGTGCTTTTTAAACTCTCTTTAGAACATTTTTATCACTTTTCCTTTCTTCCAAAAATCCTACCAGCTTTATGAGTATTCGGCCTAAGCTGTTATAGACTTTAGATTGTTTATTGAAGCATATTCAATAATTATTATAAATTTCATCAAGATTCCAATATTATTTTTTGAGTTGTGCTTTTTAAACTGTCTTTAGAGCATTTTATCACTTTTCCTTTCTTCCAAAAATCCTACCAGCTTGATGAGTATTCGGTCTAAGCTGTTATAGACTTTATATTGTTTATTGAAGCATATTCAATAATTATTATAAATTTCATCAAGATTGCAATATTATTTTTTGAGTTGTGCTTTTTAAACTGTCTTTAGAGCATGTTTATCTCTTTTCCTTTCTTCCAAAAATACTACCAGGTTTATGAGTATTCGGCCTCAGCTGTTATAGACATTATATTGTTTATTGAAGCATATTCAATAATTATTATAAATTTCATCAAGATTCCAATATTATTTTTTGAGTTGTGGTTTTTAAACTGTTTTTAGAGCTTTTTTATCACTTTACCTTGCGTCCAAAAATCCTACCAGCTTTACGAGTATTCGGCCTAAGCTGTTATTAACTTTATATTGTTTATTGAAGCATATTAAATAATTATTATAAATTTCATCAAGATTCCAATATTATTTTTTGAGTTGTGCTTTTTAAACTGTCTTTAGAGCATTTTTATCACTTTTCCTGTCTTCCAAAATTCCTATTAGCTTTATGAGTATTCGGCCTAAGCTGTTATAGACTTTATATTGTTTGTTGAAGCATATTCAATAATCATTATAAATTTCATCAAGATTCCAATATTATTTTTTGAGTTGTGCCTTTTAAACTGTCTTTAGTGCATTTTATCACTTTTCCTTTCGTCCAAAAATCCTACCAGCTTTATGAGTATTCGGCCTAAGCTGTTATAGACTTTATATTGTTTATTGAAGCATATTCAATAATTATTATAAATTTCATCAAGATTCCAGTATTATTTTTTTAGTTGTGCTTTTTAAACTGTCTTTAGAGCATTTCTATCACCTTTCCTTTTTTCCAAAAATCCTACCAGCTTTATGAGTATTCGGCCTAAGCTGTTATTAACTTTATATTGTTTATTGAAGCATATTCAATAATTATTATAAATTTCATCAAGATTCCAATATTATTTTTTGAGTTGTGCTTTTTAAACTGTCTTTAGAGCATTTTTATCACTTTTCCTGTCTTCCAAAATTCCTATTAGCTTTATGAGTATTCGGCCTAAGCTGTTATAGACTTTATATTGTTTATTGAAGCATATTCAATAATTAACATAAATTTCATCAAGATTCCAATATTATTTTTTGAGTTGTGCTTTTTAAACTGTCTTTAGAGCATTTCTATCACTTTTCCTTTTTTCCAAAAATCCTACCAGCTTTATGAGTATTCGGCCTAAGCTGTTATAGACTTTATATTGTTTATTGAAGCATATTCAATAATTAACATAAATTTCATCAAGATTCCAATATTATTTTTTGAGTTGTGCTTTTTAAACTGTCTTTAGAGCATTTTTGTCACTTTTCCTGTCTTCAAAAAATCCTACCAGCTTTATGAGTATTCGGCCTAAGCTGTTATAGACTTTATATTGTTTATTGAAGCATATTCAATAATTATTATAAATTTCATCAAGATTCCAATATTATTTTTTGAGTTGTGCTTTTTAAACTGTCTTTAGTGCATTTTTATCTGTTTTATTTTCTTCCAAAAATCATACCAGCATTATGAGTGGTTCGCCGAAAGTGCTATGGACTTTATATTAGTTTATATTGTTTATTATTCAATAATTATTATGAATTTCATCAAGATCCCTCCATTATTTTTGGAATAGTGCGATTTAAACTGTATTTAGTGCACTTTTTACCACTTTTCCTTTCTTCCCAAAAATATGAGCATGATTATAATAAAATGAGATTATTCCAAGAAGCGTAAACAAAGAAAACAGCCACTTCCGGTTTTAACGGAAGTCGATTTTTGTTTTGTTTTTAGATTAGTTTGATCTTATTTTCGATGTTTATTAGGTTTTGTAATTGTTCGTGGGCTTGTAAACAAGAAAAATAGCCACTTCCGGTTTTGGCGGAAGTCGGTTATTCCTTATCAAATTTATAAATTCTTCAAATATAAAATCACCCAATTCAAATTTACTTAAAAAAATACACCACCCAATCGAAAAAACCTCGAAAAACAAACGAATTTAGCAGGTATCGGTGTCTATATACATGTAACTTCATCCACACTATCAAAAGCAAAACGTCGGACGGAGACAATGGCCCTCCGAACACAATACACACTACGAAACAAATAATCAGTAGTAACACATTGTCCAACAATGCAATAAATAATCAGGACAAAACAAAACCGAACTAACTGCATATAAACACATACGCGGACCTACGTAGGTGTATTATAGGTCCAAACTTACAACAAAGGTGCACTGCGAACACCATAGAATATGTTTTGCTTCATTATATCGTATACCTAAGATACGACAAGAGAAACACTAAACACTAACCATATATGTACGTACAAACAGTACATAAATTACTAAACTTTACTATTACTATGCCTATTATGTCAACAAGTTGTCATATCAACGAAACTTTCTATTTAGAGTCTATACATTTTTCGCACCGAGTCAAGATAAGTTTCAACGAGAACGGTTGGTACCACTGTGCGGCCAGCGCAGCTAACTTCGTATTATTTTGGCCCGGTCAATACTCTACGCGCTCGCAATGTCTAACACCGACTTTTTACGTTTAAATAATCACGAAATTTTCGAAAACGTGCGCGAAACGTTACCTAAGAATATAAAGAAGACTCAGAATGTGTTGGTTGTTAAAGAAGACATGCTATATACCTGGGATTTCCAAGACAATTGTTTGCTAACCTTAAATGTTAAAGCAGTGAGAAATAACCGAAATGAAGGCATCAAACATCAGGTAAGTCGGTTGTTATTGTTTATTTGTTAGTTTAAACTACTTTGTACGTTGCGTTAGACGTTTACTTTCTGAATGCGGCGCTATTTGTGTACCATAACCTATAAAAATACGTTATAAAGCCGTGAGTATCGTGTGACCCTGACAGTTCGTTGCTAGGCCGAAATTAAGAACGTAAAAGTCACTAGAACACATGTTTGAATTTAAATTATTTGCATTTTATGTTTTATACAGTGTAAATTGTATTTATTTACATTTTTAACGTTTTATTTATGTTGTTATGTTTTATTGATTGTAATAATGAAAAATAATTGACGAACGTTAAGTAAATTCACAATAATTATTGAATATGCTTCGATAAACAATTCCATATCAGCTTGGACCAATTACCTAACAAAAAATCAAAATAAAACCGATTTTAATCTTCATGAGACAACAAACAACAGCGATTAATTAAAACGCTCTGTATAATATACAATTTCCCACGATTCTCATTAGAAATAATCGTAACTCTGACCGGAATTAATCTATTTTCTGGTAGAAATAACGTAAATACGCACACATATCTCAGACCCGAACAACGGCAGTAAAAGAATAAAATAACTCGTGGTTATTTTAGTACCTACAGCGCCATCTATCGCCCGCCTGGGTAAACTAAACCAATAACTCGTATCCCCTCCCCTGTATCGCTATCAGATGTCTTTTCGTTTGTTATCCCATGGCCTAGCTTGATTGTTTCTACGAAAAATTAATTTATATTACCGTTTTTTATCTGTCTGGTGCATTTATTGGATCTATTTCCATTAAGGGGTAATGCCACTCTAGCGCGACAAAAAATAGCCGATTTTGTAGGTATAGCAGCGTTAGAGGACATCAAAGGAAACCTCTTCCGGCGAACAGGGTTGCACGGCCGGAAAGATTTTGCACGCAGTTTTTCACTTAGCCATAAAAACAAAAAAAGAATTGATTCTATATAAGATTATCTCGGGAAGTACGTACGGAAATTAGAAAATTCCGCTTTAAAACAAAATGGCGGACGTTTGAACACAAAATATCACTTTTAGGTACAAAATTAGGTTAAAAATTGTTTATAACAAAAAAAGTTTCGAACTTATCGTAAAATCCGTACGTACTTCTCTAGATAATATTGTTCTGAAGTTGCATATAAAATTTCAAGTGAATTGACGAAGATCAGGTGAAGTTATCTTTCCGGCCAGTTTGAAAAATGCGGTTTTGAGAAAACACCGTTTAAAATATTGTGTTACTTTGATGTATAGAATTGTTATATTTTACTATAGTTGGCGAAGCCTGGACCATATAATTATCTTTTCAAATTAACATTTTCCTCCTCTTGTTTCTTTCTGTTTGATTTTGACGACAGACGGGCCTGTTTTGCAGCATCAGTCAGGGATGACTCTGAAAACATGATGCGCCGTGCGTCAGCCTTCGCGCAGATATTATTACAGTTTGGCTAGATGCACATCCATAGTACCTCCATACACTTCATAAGGCTGGATAATGCATCATTGACAACACATATAGCTATACTTGCTGCAATATCCACAATTACTTTGCCACTTGAAAGTGAAAATGAAATCACCAGGTGGCATTTCATCGGTCAGAATTTATGATACAGTGTCGCCCAGACGTATTTTCTTCATTTTATCAATTGAATCATGATTATGACGAATGGCTAGTCCATCATAAATTGAAAGCTCATTTATAGGCTTCTGGGTTAACTTCCCTTTTTGTTCGAGCCCCTAACTAATGTTTGTAAAACGGCGGGGACGAGTGCCATTAGTTTTTTCACGTGATCTATGCATTCCTTTTCTTACTTCCTTTTCTTATTCCAAAATTTGCGAGCTTTGCAGTAAGTATTTAGATTTTATGAGAATGTCAACAACATTTCTCCAGCTGATAAGCGCCACCAATGGGTGCGTTCTGCCAGTTTAAGCCGCTTAAGCGCTTAAACTCAGCAACCAATGGCCTTCGCGTTCATGTTGTTGCTGCCCAATTGCTGCCGTCCGCTGAGTTCAAGCGGTTAGCGCCTAAAGTGGCAGAACGCACGCAATCATACAGAGAAGAAGAAATATGTTTTCTCTACGTTCCATCGTCTGAGACAGTTACGCCATTCTTTTTTTTACTATTTTCAATTGACTTTTAGCCCTCCCTTCTTCTGCTTCTTTCTGCATATTTTGTTGACAATACTTCTGTTTCGACAAAAATGGTGCGAACAACTTTATCGTAAAATGAGTGAAAAATCTGACGAGGAAGGTCCTTGAATGGGCAAAACTTTTCAATTACATCTACACCTATTCCTATGCGCATGACAAGGATAATTCCGCTATTCATTTCATATCCTTTTTTGACAAATCGGCAACTCGGAATGAAAGTTTGTTCAAAATTCTCACAAGAAACCACGATTTGAAATCCTAAGTCACGGTTGCCACTTTCGGCCAATTTCGCATTTGATTTGCACGTTTTACACACTACAACTTGTGAAATAGCAGAGAACACAACAACAAAGTTCAAAAGATGATAATTGAACGTCATCCACTTCAACGTTGTAATAATCTTCAACCGACATTACTTTTTTACCGGTGTGGACTGGGGATACGTTATCAGGCAGAGCCGACTCTAGTTCCAAACGATTCAATGCCTGTCATATTAGTTCTATTTGAAAATATGCCGCTTCCTTTCGACTCCTTTCGATCACGATATACTCCAAGAATGTCACTAATTATTTCTGCTATTTTTTTACCAACTAATCAAGAACAACACACGTTACATCAGACAGCTGTAACATTTGCGGCTAGCGCCAGTTCAACGAACGTACCGAGGATATTTCCACAAAATCTTTGTGTTTTATAATATTTTATGTTATATTTCACACCACGCATGTAATTCCTCCAAATAAGATAAGAGCGTATAGGTCTCTAGGCCGTAACCTCTCACGCTAAACTTTTTGCATGTACGCTCGGCTAGACGCTTGGCCGTATGTTCATCAAATAAGCATTTAAACATTTTTTTCCAATACAAAATTTTTTTGATTTTTCAAAAAATCTAGAGTGGCATTACCCCTTAAGAATGTTTCGATATATGTTAAAGAATTGTCTGTAACTATTCTAAAATAATTTAACGAGAAAAATAGTCACTTCCGGTTTTTGCGGAAGTCGAACTTTAACAACAAAAATATCTTGGATGTCTGTTACAAGCTTCTATGACTATTTTAAACTAATTTAGCAAAGAAAATAGCCACTTCCGGTTTTAGCGGAAGTTGGCGATTTTTGTGTTACACGGTTGTCTGTAACGATTTTTCGTTCGACTTAGGTGGTGTAGGTGTTGTAGAAGGTAGGGGTGGTTGAGAAGGGGTGACGTTCGACAGCAGTCAGTGGCGTTTCTGTTCTCCTTGGTAACCCTTTTCTGCGATTTGCATAGAAATCGCATCTGAGATAACGCGAAACCCTTCCTGCTATTCGAAATTATCGGCCCCGTGTGATTGGCCGCGTCTGAAAGGGTTGATTTTAGCCACCCACCCCCACCTGCTAAACTACCCCCGCGCGGTAGTCGCGTTTACGCGCCCCCCGTAGAATCAAATCGTCAAATATTTGCACCGGCCGCGGTGAATTTTAGTTTAAATTTGATTGTAAATATTTGAGGATCTTGAGGTGTGATTTTGTCTTTTTTGTGGTAAGGGTGTTACTTGGAGAGTCTAACCGTTTATTATTAGTGGAGGATGACTATTTTAAAACAATTTAACTAGGAAAATAGTGACTTCCGGTTTTAGCGGAAGTTACCGATTTTTGTGTTTTTCTTATTTTGGTTCTTTATAACCTTGGGTGTTCTAAGTAAACACTAAAACTGGGTAAAATGTTTCATATGGACTATATATTTATACCTATATATTTGTAAAATTTCTTAAAAAAAATTCCTTGTTTTTCCTTCCTTTGGTAATATTTGAAATAGCAGTACTTTTTAAGAAATTGAAACCAAAAAACTAATAAATTTACACACAGAGAGAAATGAATGTAATAAATCAACGGCAAAAATGCTGTAAAAGAAGAACCTGCAATTAAAGTTGCAACGTCACTTTTTACCTGATACCAGCATATTACTTTGAAATTACAGGGTGTTAACAGTGATTTTACAAGATATTTTTGTAATATTACAGGAAAAGTACAGTAATTTCACCATAGAGGTAATTTGCAACAATTGAAGTGCGTTTCTTACAGATGTGTTATTGTTTACTTGATACAACAAAATTGCTCTACACATTTTTTCAGAAACGTTGGTGTAGACCAGCGTTTCCAACCTTTTTACTCTTGCGGAGCCCTTTAAATAGGGTTGGAATCTGGCGGAACCTCAACAAAAACAAATATACAATGCCCTTTCCAAGGCATTTCGAGTACTTTTTGCGTACAGAAAAGCGTGTCACGTATTTCAAGTAACCAGATACAAGTCTGTAAAGAAACGCAGTTCAATGATTGAATATTACTTACTCTGAAATTAAAGTATTTTTCCTGTAAAATTTAAAAAATGCCCTGTCAAATTAAGGTAATACTGTGCTAATTTCACAGGAATATGTTTGTGGAATATGTGAATTCTGTAAAAGCAATACAGAAATTTAGCTGGTATCCAATAACCAGCGATGTTACAGTAAATTCTTCTTTTACAGTTTTTTTAGATTATTACATTCATTTTCTGTAACATTGCAGATATTTCTCTCTAGGTACAAACTTATTTGTTCTTTTTAGTTCCTTCAAGTATTACCAAAGGGAGGAAGAAGAAAATACAAATCAAACAATGCGAAAACGAAGAATACAAAAAGTACCATTTACAAATAATTAAATAAATAAATTCAGTATAAATTAAAAAAAAAAATCATTGGTCAAAATACAAAAATTAAGAAACATTTATTCTGAGTAAAAAGATTCATATGGACCTATTGATAACAAGTTAATATTCGTTAAGAAGTTAGAGCCATTTAAAATACTGTTTTATTAATATTTTAGTGTTTTTAAGGTATTGAAAATATAAATAAGTCCTTATGAAACATTTTAGTCAGAACAATAATTACGTTCTGAGAAAGAAAGTGTGGGAATAAACACCCAAGTAGAAGATATTTATACACACTAATTGTATATATAACAGATGATCTCTGTATTTTCTCTTAAAGTTTGTTAAATAAGAAAAAGCTTGCTCATACATACACCATGTTGAAAATTAGACAAGGTAATTTATAACTCGGAGTGAAAATTAAATGCAAAAACATACCAAATTATAAATAAAAATATGTGAAGCACTTTTAAATTTGTTTCATTGTCAAAATTAGTACTTGCTTCAATTTAATTTAATTATTTCTTGTTTAATTAAATGCAGTCACGACATTTGAAATTAGACTTTAGTTTCATGTCCGCATAAGTTTTCGTCTATAATTCTGTATATTCATTGATTTTCTATGATGAGGACCGGCATAATTTTCGTCATAGAAGCTCAGAACTTGTCTGGTGATAGGTTAGTTATCTTATCTGGAATGTAAGATCATATTGAAATCCACCACTTACAACTCGGTTCTACTCCTAAAGTACCTACCATTATGAGCAGCGGATTCAAATTATAGGCTTATTTTGTCACACATTTGGAAAGGCAAAAATATTGAAAACAAATAATGTTAGAGTTTGACCAATAACCAGATTGTTGTTTCCTAGAGGTTATTTTGTTTTTATGTAACAGATAATTGTAAGTAATATTGTCAATTGAAGTAAATGAATAGGCTAGAATGTTGCCCGTTGGATGTAATATCGAAATAACAGTGGTTTATTGGGTTAGAAGGGCTCCAAATCAAAATTATTCATGGATTGACCTTGTTTATTAATCCAACATTTCAAATAATAATCCCATGCTAAACAAAACCTAGAAATAATGAAAAAATACCAATCTTTGACCTTTCTGGATTGTTTCCACGTTTACCACTTTGTATTGCTCTATAGTCTGGACGTGAGATACCGGCAAAAATAAAAGCACATCGCGCAATGTCACCGCAAGGATAAATAATGTATGGTCGACTATCCGGGGACCCGGACCTAATCTAATAAATATCTCCCGTCCTCGGGGGTATATTTGGCAATAAAGGGAACGAAAGGACACAGAAGCTGACCGCTGAGCGATCATCCGTATCCGGAATTTCTACAGAGTTCCCGTCTCGGCCATCAACAATTGTCCCAGAAGCCAATAAAACCCAGCACGAAGACGAAGATTCCTTCTGCCATACCGTCCCGAACTGCTGAAGGCGAAAGCTTATTTTTAGCGACTTAATACTTAATCCCGTTTGATATATGCGATCGCCATCCCTCCTCTGGATATAGGGATGACCATAGCCGGCAAATAATTAAGCGATATTTGGTACGGCTGATTGATGCTGACGCTAAGAAAGAATGCCCCGTTTTTATACGGATGGGGAGTAATGAACAGAATGCGTGGAGTTCGCTCTGGCATCCCTTTAGCTCGGTTAATTTATCATTCGACATTATTATTACTCGAGGGGGTGCGGGGTTATTGTTTTGTGATAATAAGTAATGATGGCAGTTAATTATGTGTGCATCGGTAGCTCAAAGAATTTGGAACCATGTATCTCTGCGCAGAATTAAAACTGTTGCGAGAAAACAACGATTTCAGCTAAATAATCAAAATTAAATTAATACATTCGATGTATGTCTAAACAACCATTAGAAAGATAATGTAATGGCTTAAAACATTCGAAACCATTCAAATACTAACTTGGAACCACTTATCACTCCGCAGAATTAAAGCTGTTGCGCGAGACCAGCGATTTCAGCAAAATAATCAAATTGAAATGAGTAAATTCGATTTATTTATAAACCAGATATCAGAAATATAATTTAATGGCTTAAAACATTCAAAACCATTCAAAATACTAATTTCAAACCACTTATCACTCCGCAGAAATAAAGCTGTTGCGAGAAAACAGCGATTTCAGCAAAGTAATCAAATGTAAAAGACTAAATTTTATTTATTTCTAAACTAGATATTAAAAAGATAATTTAATAGCTTAAAACAATCGAACCCATTCAAATACTAATTTGGAACCACTTATCACTCCGCAGAATTAAAGCTGTTGCGCGAGAACAGCGATTTCAGCAAAATAATCAAATGGAAATGAGTAAATTCGATTTATTTATAAACCAGATACCAGAAAGATATGGCTTAAAACATTCAAAACCATTCAAAATACTAATTTGAAACCACTTATCACTCCGCATGATTAAAGCTGTTACGAGAAAACAGCGCTTTTAGCGAAATAATCAATTTTAAATGAGGTAAATTGGATTTATTTCTAAACTAGACATTAAAAAGACAATTTAGTGGCTTAAAATAATCGAAACCATTCAAATACTAATTTGGAACCACTTATCACTCCGCAGAATTAAAGCTGTTGCGAGAAGAAAAAAGCGGTTTCAACAGAATAACCAGCTAAATAACCTAATTTAAATGAGTAAATTGATTTATTTATAAATCAGATATTAAAAAGATAATTTAATGGCTTAAAACGTTCACTCCGCAGAATTACACCTGTTGCGAGAAATCAACAATGTCAGCAAAATAATCAATTTTAAATGAGTAAATTCGATTTATGTATAAACCAGATATTAGAAAATAATTTAATGGCTTAAAACGTTCGAAACCATTCGAATACTAATTTGGAACCACTTATCTCTCCGCAGAACTAAAGCTGTTGCGAGAAAACAGCGATTTCAGCAAAATAATCAAATGTAAAAGACTAAATTCTATTTAATTCTAAACTAGATATTAAAAAGATAATTTAATAGCTTAAAACAATCGAACCCATTCACATACTAATTTGGAACCACTTATCACTCCGAAGAATTAAAGCTGTTGCCAGAAAACAGCGATTAGGAAAATAATAAAATCTAAATGAGTAAATTAGATTTATCTATAAACCAGATATTAGAAAGATAATTTAATGGTTCAAAACCTTCAAAACCATTCGAACACTAATTTGGAATCACTTATCACTCCGCAGAATTAAAGCTGTTGAGAGAAAAAAAGCGATATCAACAAAATAACCAAATTGAAATGAGTAAATTCGATTTATTTATAAATCAGATATTAGAAAGGCAATGTAATGCGTTAAAGCGTTCAATGTAACCATTCAAATACTAATTTGGAACCACTTATCACTCCGCAGAATTACAGCTGTTGCTAGAAAACGATTTCAACAAACTAATCAAATTTAAAAGAGTAAATTCGTAAACTAAATTCGATTTATGTATAAACCAGATATTAGAAAGATAATTTAATGGCTTAAAACGTTCGAAACCATTCGAAAACTAATTTGGAACGATTTATCACTCCGCAGAATTAAAACTTGCAAGAAAACAACGATTTCAGCAAAATAATGAAATAAAAAAAAAATGAGTAAATCCGATATATTTATAAGCCAGATTTTAGAAAGATAATTTTTAATGGCTTCATACATTCGAAACCATTCAAATACTAATTTCGAACCACTTATCACTCCGCTGATTTAAAACTGTTACGAGAAAACAACGATTTCAGCAAAATAATTAAATATAAAAATGAGTAAATCCGATTTATTTATAAACCAGATTTTAGAAAGATAATTTTTAATGGCTTAAAACATTCGAAACCATTCACTTACTAATTTGGAACCACTTATCACTACGCAGAATTAAAACTGTTGCCAGAAACAACGATTTCAACCAAATAATCAAATTTAAGTCAATAAATTCGACTTCTATTAAAATAAACTAAAATAAATAATATATTAATAGCGTCAGGATGTTAGCTTTGGACCTCTTCTTTTAAAATTCTTTCATCAACCCCCGATGGGAAACTCTATCTCAAATTAAGACGTTAATGTAGCTGAAAGTAGATCCGAATTAGATTTGCTGCCACAGAGGGCGGTCGGTCGGTTTTTCGAAGAATTTTTGCGGTCCGTCGCCTTCAACCCTTCCCTTCGAACCAACCCTTACGCCAACATCACCGGAAGGGTCGGCGAAGAACATTAAAAACTTTCTCGGACGCCATGCCGATGGCAAAGCGGCACTTAATTTCACTTTGCATCGATAAAAGACAACCGCCACCGCCGCGACGTTTTTCAACCCCTTCGACCCTCCGGCGGGGGTGGTTTTCGCGAAAAAAATAAGTCAACGGAAAGCGACCGACGGAATATAATTAGTGAAAGAGACTACCAACCCTTTCGGTTTTAATTCGCGGGAAAAAATACCCGCCGCCCCCACCTCGGGGGTGGTTGGTCTTCGGGGTGGTTGATGTTAACCGACTTACACCGATACTTGCTAATTAAATTAACTTTTTAATGGCGGTGATCTCTCGCGTTTTCGACCCCTTCGCCGGGGGGTAGGGGTGAAGATCGGGGGATGAAAAAGGCGAACATTCCGATGTTGGTCTTATTGCTTATTACGTCTCTTCCTCGGGCTCTTAACAAGGGTTAAAATGGTATTACCACTTTTTAACTTTTAGCGTTTAAATGCCCCATTTTTTTGGTGGCTGGGGTTAAAAAATATGCTCCACTTATATACTGTCGGGTTAAAGTACGGTATCACATATGTGTATTTAATGCAAAAACTAAGTGGCTAATTAACTTTGACCACTACTACAGTTAATGCATTTCATGCTTCGTTTTCGATTTAAATTTTCAGGAAAAAACAACAATTTTGCTAAAAACATAAACCGCTTTTTCTGCCTTAACTCGTAAACTACTAAGGAAGTGTAACAGTTTTATTTAAAAACTTTTATAGAAGCACTTTTGTTTGAAATGCAGTAATATTCGTTAGTAATGATCAGAAATATTCGAAACACAAAAAGCCGTTATGGCAGCTTGTCCGAAATGGAGGGGCTTCTTTAAATATACAAACATATCCAACTTAATTGGTCTTTTATTTATTAAGTTCCCCAGACAAATAATGCAATAGCTCAAAACCTAAAAAAATTAGTAGGTATCTCAGTACAGTTTGCACAAACATGTCACAAAAAAATTTAAAATGTACAGAAGTATAGGCAATTGCATCTAAAAGAATGCTGTGTACCTGTTTTTCTCATCACACCAATCACAACCCATATCCTCAAGCAACCCCCAAAATTCCAACTGCCCCTTCCTTCCATATAAATTCCCAACCCTCACCTTTCCAACCCCCGATAAATAGCCGATGGTGGTCTAGGGGTTAAGATATCCATCATCGCCTCACGGGGCGGCCCTTGAAACAATAAAGCGATGGGGGTAAGTGCGCGCGGGGGTTGAACCCTGACCCCTTAAACTAGCTAAACTCGACAACATGGAAAGCTATCATCGTTCGAAACTGACCCGGGGCCGGTCAATTTGGGGAGCAAATGGGGTAGGAGGCGGCCGGCCCGCCGCCACCACTCCAACAGGTGCCAACGCGAGCGCAGCACGCCGCCTCCGTAACACCAAAGGGGTGCAAACCGCCCCGTTTGCCCCGTAATGGACTGTCGAAGGGTGATAATTCCTCTATCGGTTGGAGTTTCTTTCGTAACAATTCCAAAAGATACTGGATTATAAAGAAATTGGAATTATAAAAATATACAGGGTTGGACAACTACACACAGAAAAGTGATCTCTCGAACGAAGAGAGAATTACTTGGATGAAGTAGTTGGTAGGTTTGTATATACGCGAGAGATTATTGACTACAACCAAGAAATTATATTTCTTGGAATAATTACTAGTTATAAGGAAGTTGTTACTCTGGTGAAGGAAGTTAACAAACAGTCTTCAATTAAGTATATATTTTTATATACTAATATTTTTAGCTACTTAATGTAAGTGTTTTAAAGATTGGGCACAAATACGTTTTCTATTGCTAATTAGCAAGATAGGTATGTTATATTTACTTACTCGTTCTAACCTGTTGCGTGCCTTACATCAAATTATTCCGTGTTGAAACGGTTATTGTACACTAATCACAAGGGACATCCCCTACGGGTACTTCGTTGTTGTTTTCGTACTAGGTTTCGCTCCTTTACGGCGCCAGCACTACGCGCGGGCGCGCGAGCCTTGACAAAATAACAATGCGCATATTTATTCCAGAGAAAGAGATTACTTGAGATTACTTCGTTGGAGAAATTGTACAATATTGGTTCTTATAAAGAAAGAATTTTATTGTCGACAGCATTTATCTGAGAAATTATTTTACTTAGATTGAGTATGTGGCATTTCTTGTATATACATACCTAACTTTCTACATCCAAGTAAATATGCATTTGAATCTAGTAAATAAATTCAAGAAATTAAGTTTTTTCGCTCCAAATAAACACTTTTCTGTGTGTAAATGGAATATTCTCTACACAATGTAAATTATTTTTGTTTTATCAAAATATGTTATACATAAAAGTTGTTGTTTTTTTCCCAAAATTTGTTCATGCTTATTTCGCTCTTAAAAATTAATAAATACTCGGAATGCTATTAAATTCAAGGGATGTGTTTCGCAGTAAATAAGGATTATTTGCATGCTTACTGCGTTGTCCTGCTAACATTCGTTACTGTTATCGGCTGCAATCAAAATCTTGTTAGCAACCTTTATTACATAAAAACTGAAGAAAACAAAAACGCCAATCTATAGAAGAGACTCTAAATGCAACCTGAACAAAAACTGAAATTTTTGTGGTAAGTAGTTTAAAAGAAAAAAAATGGGAAAGACGAATGTTAATTTAAAACTGCAAGTCTCGTGCGGGGTCACATATATGAAACAGTAAACATTTTTTATTTGAAATGGGACAAATAATACATATATTTTGTGAAATACACCACAATACTTCTGATATGACTAAATTCGAAAACTATTAGCTTAACAACAAAAATATTTAAGTAAACTTGTGGGGAATTTTATCTACTACAACTTTTCTATTATTAACTCATGCAAATCCAGTCTGATGCGGTCAAAAACTGTGTTGATTTGTCAAGCAACCACCCGAATACACAATATATCAAACCGAGCGGTTTCCTCCAGCCAGTTGGAGCTTCTTGCGTCCACAGAGCCTTCAGCGGAGTCCTTCAGCAGGCAATAAATACGATTCTCGTCCGAGGGCTAGACAATGGACTTCAGCGACCGAACTTTCTCGGTAGGACATATAAATTAGACAGATAATGCCTCCAAAGGGTCCTGCGAACAGGAGATGCTCACTCCTGAGGAGTGAGGAGCGGTGGTATATTAGCGATTCGCGAGGATATGAGCCGCGGCTCACAAAAGTCCGGAAGACGCAGCCAGAGACGGAATCCGGAGTTCCGGATTCGGCTTCGGCCCGGAACGGAATACTGTTCGTACTCCGGTTTGCGGAGGAACGGCAGCGGAGCATTCAGGCGCTGGTGGCGGCAGGGAAGACAGGACGCCCTCTCCTTCAGGAGTGTCGAGCGTTGAAGATATACGCGGACAGATTAAGGAGCAGGATGCGGCGACATAATTCCCAACTTGCATTGAATTTAATAATAAATCAACGCTAATGGCCGGAGGGGGTAATGAAAAAAGTTTGATATCGCGCGACGGCGAGGAAGGACCTCGAAGGAGCTCGAAGGACCTCGAAGGTCCTTCCAAGGATCTACGGAGGGATCGAGATGGCTGAGGTGGGAAAAGGGTTAGGCAGAGTTGCAGGTTGACCAGATTTCTAAAATCGCACATCGGGATAGTTACTATTTCGATAGAAAAAAATGTTGATTTTCATAGCCTCTTTTTTTTAAATTTTTTGGGTGCTTTTTTCTTAGCTTAAATTGTGTGTATTAGCATATTAGAACTCTAAGGTTTAGATCAGCCATACGCAACCTCAGGACCACACTATAGATTCTAATATAAACAATTTTATTTGTACATATTTTTTAATTTGTTTCCCTTTGAAATGTATCTACTTTTGACTGTGCTGTGCCAACACACATAGCAAACGATATGATAGATGAAATACTATTATTATCAAGGCAATGCTTTTGGAAAAAATCATATTCATTTTCTGTTTGAAAACCTGAAAGAAATAATAGATCGATTAATGAGAAAATGTCATTATTTGTGACAGCCAATAACAGACCAAAGAACTTTTAATGCTTTATCTAGAATAGCAGCAATATTAAGTAATCTAATACAGAATATTTTTGTTCTTAATTGAATCGGTCGGTTCGAAAACACTACAAGTCCAAAAAGAGAGTTCTGGGAAAATTAACAAAATTATTTTGTCAGTGCAATATCTTGAAAAGTATAGCAGTTAGCTGTTTTGTGCCAACAGACAAAATATAAAGTAGTTCACAGAGAATTAAATGTATTATATATTTTATTTATATGTGCATTAAAAGCAGGGCTATGATTAAAACAATCATCATGGACATGTACTGCTTTTGAACTCGACGGAAAAACAGCGTACATTTTTAACAATATTTATTTAAAGCATTTAAATAATATTTTTATTGTGATGTAGGTGTGTATAGTGTTGGCGTCAACAATAAATTCCTTATTCATTTGATATTATTATATTTTCCGAAGTGCGTTAATAATGCAGCAAAAACAAACATGTGCATACTTCGTACAAGGATATTAATTCCTTGTCGAAATTGAAATATAAAAAGACATCTCGTACTATGCCTCGAAAATAATTTCTTTCGATAACAAAAATGTATTTTTCTGTGGAGCATTGACGGTATGAATATGTTTTCGTCAAATATTCGAGTAACATTCGGCGTAGTTATTTTACAGCCATAATAGAACACGTTTTTGTCCAGCCGACCGGTCCGCTTCGAGAATTTGAAACGTGTTTTCTTAGTGCACATGTACTAAGTTTCGAATCGAAATAACATTTTTATACTCTAGGAATTTTTAAGCGTTGACTTATTTATAAAATATAAATCTCAGTTTAATTTGCTTAGTCGAATAATATACTGGGTATTAAAACAACTTAACATTTTTTTATTTCTGCAACGAATTAAATTGAAAATTCTAATACTTCTAGTACTGTTGCTGGACTAAAATTCTTTGGTTTTTTTTTTTAATTAAGTATTATATTATCTAAATCGACACCAGATCTAACGATGCTATTAACTTAACAAAACCGGATACCCAAAGAATTTTTAAATGAAGATTTGCAAAGAAAAGCTTGTTGAGTTATCAAATGAATCGGTAGGTTCGAAAACACTACAAGTCCAAAAAGTGAGTTCTGAGAAAATTAACAAAATAATTTTGTTGGTGCAATATCTTGAAAAGTATAGCAGTTAGCTATTTTGTGCCAATAGACAAAAAATAGAAAGTAGTTCACAGAGAATTAAATGTACTACATATTTTATTTATATTTGATTAAAAGCAGAGCTATGATTAAAACAATCATCATGGACATGTACTGTCTTTGAACTCGACGGAAAAACGGCTTATATTTTTAACAATACTTGTTTATTTAAAGCATTTAAATAATATTTTATTGTGATGTAGGTATATATGATGTAGGATTTGCATTAAACTTATTTCCCGTAATATTTGAAGATAGCTAATTAAAAATGTCATGTCAGATTTTTAAAATAAATTCAAAATGGCGGATTATACATGATTAGTCAAAATTACCGGAACACCTTAGTAATTCTTTAATCGTAAAGAATTTCAAAGAAAAATTCAAACAAAAGTTTTTTGTTTTCATCAAGCTATATATTTTCAATATACGGATGTTCATTTTATTCTGAAAGTTTGGTAAACTTTTCTTTTTCTAATAGAACACCCTGTATATTTAAAAAAATTTAATTCTAAGTGTTTGTAAGAATAATTTTTTTTATAAAATGCATCATCTTTGCGTTATGAGCAATTAACCGATCATTAATTAACGGATAAAAAAATAAAAAAAATCAAGAAAAAATAACTAAACTATGAAATAGTGAAATAAATTTAATATTCAAGCTGGCAAATTAAATAAATGTGTATGTATGTGGGAAAATATTCTTAATTTGAAGTCCAGGAATTTTGATTAATTGCTTATAACTAAAAGATGACAGTAAAGTATTAAAAAAAATGATTTCTATAAAAGAATTAATCCTAGAATTAAAAAATGTATGTTACCAAATTTCCAGAATAAACAATAGTTTGTTTAAACACAAATTTTTTTCTCAGTTGGAGAATTATTTAGGTTTCGGTAATTTCGTCTATTTTTGATTAATTGATCATAACTCAAAAATAAGGCATTTTATAAAAAAATCATATAAAAGATACTTGAATTAATCTTAGAATTAAAAAATGTAAAGTTATACAGAATGTTCTATTTGAAAAAGGGAAGGTTGCGAGATATCCAGAATAAAATGAACACCTGTATAATAAAAATATATTTAAACGATAGTTTAAAACAAAACAACTTTTACTTGAAAATTTTTTTGAAATTGTTTACAGTTGGAAAATTATTTAGGTGTTTTGACTAACCCTATACATATATGGCGATATGATAGAGCATGATATAGACTTTGATGATTATAATATATTAATAGTATTAAATTCTTAAACGGGGTACAATATCCGAACGCAGCTTTAATCGAGATATCTGTCTAGTTCTACTAGATTTATTTTAATGCAGACATAGCCGATCTCAATCAAATAGAATCTCATGCAGCTAAACTATTAATTTTATATATAGTATGATAAAGTCATGTGCCTGGCCACATCAGATTTTTTTCCGAAAAATAGATAAAGAGATAAAGTATCAACAGTAATAACAATTTCTATTGTCTATTTCAAATGATTAATTATTACTTTATCATTGCTGTACCACTGTAAATTCGTAATACGAACACACATATGCGTGATAAATCCAATATCTAATGCCTTCGGGACACCTTCACGAAATTGATAACTATCTATTCGGTTTCTGCCCCTCAAACCTCTCACTCTAATTATATTTTGATGATCGACCAGTATTACAGTCGCAACGGGATTTCACATTATTAATTAGTACGTGTCAAGGTGTGTCCACACCGACTATCAATTTGCCTGAAATTATTTCAGCGCATAATGTAAACATGTTACACCTACATCTATAACACACCTAACCACAATATAATACAATATATAGGATAGAAAATTGCACAAATATACAAAAGAAAAAGTTTTGTAGATATAGGGTTGTAAATAATTGTGAATTTATTGTATTATTCTGCAAATTGACGTGTCGTATTCGTCACTGTCTACGGGAAAGAAGTATGGAACGTCGTAGTAAAAATTGATAAAAATTGTTCTGGTCCACATAGGGTCCCTACACGTCTATATCACTTCATTCCCGTGGGTGCAAATCATTAAGAAGGAACACAGGGAACGCCATTGGACCAAAATCGTGACCGGAATGTATCTTTTGATTAGATTGTGTTACATCGTTTTTTATTCGATTACAAACAAACGAAAGCTAGAACACTGAACAGCTATAACCTCAATATAACCCTTAAGATTTGTATTTATCTAAAATCCTGGAAATAATAGTTAAAAGTAAAGAATATAAGATATACTTTAAAATACTTAGTAATGAGATTATTCTGGAATCTAGATAGTACATTGAAAATAATTTATTCTTTATTTCCAACAAAAACTAACCTATAAAAATTAATTAACTAAAGTGTGGTGATCTGCAATTTCATGTATGTATATCAGTAACGATGCTTTTATTAATTCGTAAAAAAACGTATGGTAGGTAATCATAAAAATTCCGTAGTCATCGGGTATGCTATCACGTTTATTAATCTGTCATAGATATATAGCGAACACTCCTTTGTACATAATTTATTGCTTAATACTCAGGACACGAATATCCAATTTTAATATCGTTCATATAAGATTGTTTTTTCCTGTTTATTTTCTTTGTTATGTCTGCTGTAAATGTCTGAAAATCTGTAATTGCTAAGCATTATGTATTGAAGTAATAATGTCCGCTACGCTGATTTCTTATTTTTGAGATTTTTGGTTTAAAAATATATATATGTTTATTTTTTTAAAGAAATCCTGCTACTAAAGATGACAAATAAATTCAGTTGTCAATTTACGTTGATTAAAAACGTCATTAGAAGTAAAATGAGGCATCTTAGTGAAGTGCAAGTTGCTCGTGCTGTCGCCCTTATTCAGCATGGCGACATGTTAGCAGGGACCTTCGAGTTTCCCCTTCTGTTATTCAGCGTTCATGGAATCAGTTTCTGGAAACTGATATTGGCCAGTGTGTCGATGATACATCCAAGTACAAGTTTTTTGTTATTCTGGTCGACCGCTCGGCCGCTAAGTGCAAAAAATGGTCCATTTACGCTTCAACTCGTATATCGGAAATTTATTATTTGCGAAACCTTGTTGGAATGCTTTGAATTGGTTTATAATGATTTATATGTTTCTATTTATTAGCTTAATGTGTAATTAATTAATGTAATTCATACATTGCAATGTAAGTCGGTTTTTATTAAATATGACGTTAATTTTATATTAATAAACATAAAAGTTTTCGATTACATGAAATGAAAATCTCATTTCAAGATATTGCATACAACACAACAAATTATACTTACAACCTTATTGCATCTAATAGCTTTTTTTGTGTTAATAAATACAAAAATCAATTTGTTGTTGTCAATATTTTTACTTTTCAGGTTATTTCAGAACTGACATATGTAGTAACATTTATTCACAAAAAAGAAATAAATTAAAATTAAATTGCTTTAAATTTGTCTTTATGGTAATTTGTTAATTGTGATTTACTGGTGCTTTCGAGATATTTAGCTTCAACGATATTTTGCAGTGTTTAACTTAATAAACAGAAAGGAGTATGTATTTTGTATAGCATGAATGTATCATTACTATTTTTTTATATTATTATTTTGTATTTACTTTACAGCAATATGTTTCAAATATCTGACAACTGAAAATAATGACAATTATGTATATCACTAATTTACAAAAATGTTTGGAAATTTACGACGAAAAATTTTAGACGAATTTTGATGGAATGTAAATATGTTATAATTATTATTTTAAAAAAAATAAACTAAAATATACGACCATCTAAAAGAACATTTATACAACATAAAAATTATTTCATCAAATTTGACCTGGGATGAGTATAAATTGTGTTGGTAACAGGTATATAATTTCCCAAAAGGAGACGCTTCAGAAAGAAAAGTTGTTGGTTTCTCTTACGTCGCTAGCACAATGCTCTCCCATCTGAGCTATTGACATTGTGCTAGCGACGCAAAGGGCCTTGGTTCAAATCCAGGTTGTGGCTGTAATTTTTGATATATTTAAGATTTTCATCCCGCCTGTATGTTACCATATTATTAACTTATAATATTACTTTGACAAAGTATGTCGTTAAACATTTTCAGTTATAGTTTATATTGTTTGGAAATTAAAAAGACCTGCATCTTGGAGGACCATGTGGTGCTTGCTGCATATGGCGTTGGTCAAAATTTCATCTTAATGCAGGACATTGGAATGCCACATACCGCCGGCATCACCAGAAACTTTTTACAAGAACGTGGAATTCAGGTCATGGAATGGCCGGCGTTAAGTCCTGACTTGAATCCTATTGAACACGTGCGGGATCAGTTTTACCGACGTGTTGGCAAGCGCCCTAATCAACCACTAACCATACATGAACTGACGCAAGCCCTGATTGAGGAATGGGAAGGCATACCCCAAGAATCTCTTCGCAGACTAGTGCGAAGCATGCGACGCAGGTATGAGGAAGTGATTCGTGCTCGTGGAGGGCATACACTGTATTAAACCTCACCAATCCACAGAAACCTCGACTGTCATCAATACTATCAAGGTCTATAAAGTAGTAAGGTTATCCAAGTACGAGATTTCTCAGTTTGAGGGGTAAAGGGAGATCGTGACGTCACTAGAGTCGTGCGCTGCCACCAATTTGAATGCTCATTTCGTTGTATGATTTAGGTTAAGTAGGTGCATACTTATATTGAAAAAATAAATGCATCTTTATTGTGATCATTTTTAAATGATTAGGATGAAAAAAAAATTGATGAATGTGATTATCACAACATGCTATTTCAATAATTTGTTAATAATGCTGAATAAGTACATTAGTATGTAATGTATGTCCGATTAAAGATATGTGTTGTGCTAAACCAGGTGTCTGCAGTTGGAATCAAAATTTAGCAGAAATTCAGTGAGTGGAGTCAACCTACAAACAAAATCAAGAGCCGGAGTCGAAGGTGGTATAACGGCAACCACATATTTTTGCAACCATGCAAATTGGGGGTTGAAACACTAAAATTATCAGGAATTGAAGTCGAATGTTTGGTTTACAGACTCTACAGATAAATAAATAGAAAAACTATAACTAAATCAGTATAGGTAGAACTTGCTTATTAAACCACTCATTGGCTTGTCCTGATTACAATATTTGGTTAGAACATACGTACAAAGAAAAAATAAAAAATCAGTAAGAAGCTTTATTGTACAAATTTTCTCATCTTTGTTGTAATTTTATTTTTAATATCAGCTACTCTTCGTTAAATATTTAGATTTTTTTGCTGTTGAAAAGTAAAATTTAAAAAATTTATCCGTACATATATTCTTTGCTCGACAAAAGCTTTCAAAACTATGGTATCAATAATTGGATCTTGTTTTAAAAGTTCTCTTCTTAATTTACTGCTAATTCTTTTCGAATTATTAATCCCATCCCCCGTAAGTTTTTCGAACTTGCTAATTCATTTTATTAAACAAGCGTTTAAATTCTTCCGACGGTTTTATTAGGCCGCCAAAAGATAAATGACGTATCCAGGAGGGAAGGGAGTATGGGTGCTCTTGCTGGTCTTCGTATGAGTAATGTCCCAATTGTGGATGAGTTCTGCTTTAAACTTTGATCACGTGGAAAAGTAAAATATGATATTGTTAATCCAATCACTGTTGAAATGTTATACCTCATACCGCAACCCGGTACGGAGCAAACCATAGGCATCTAAAATTGATACATGATTTAGAATAATGTAATTTCCAATATAAATTAATATCTTACCTTTACTAATTTAATTACTTCATAAAATACTACACTAATAAAACAACCAATAACGTACAACTATTAACTATTGAATATAACAATATAAACGCAGAATAACGATTAAACACGAACAAAAGCAACCTTTCTAATTCACTAAAAAACCTATAACGAGCTGAACTGGCAATAATTAAACGTATCTTTGAACAAACTAAACGAGCGATGTATGCGACGTGATGCGAAGTGTGCCGGGACTCTAGTGACGTCACGAAAGTAGAGCATATAGGGATCTCAGGGGGGTATATAAAGTGGACTATAGGAAAGATAGCAAACTGGATAACCTCTCTCTTTATAGACCTTGCAATACTATGACAGTCAATTCCATTTTGTTTTGCGTTATTAATTTACATTTTTAAGTGTAGTTCTGACTTATAGCTGTCAGATTGCAATATGGTCGGTTTTCGCGCGTCGTTTCAAGCCGCGTTTTCAATCTACAACAAAAACGCGATTTTCGGGACAATCAAGCCCCCGTTTAACTACCTTTTCAAAGTGAATTCGACCCCCTACCTCCCCTCCCCTCACCCCCTTAGGCCACCCCCGACGTTACAGAGAGGTGAATGATTAAAAAAATGGGGCACAATTTTTCTCGAGTTTTAACTTGAGCCCCGTAATTATTTCAAAGTCCCGCGGGACGCAAACGGTTCGGCAGCTACCGCTTTTCTTTTTTTTTCGCCTCTCACTCGACACCGCCTTCGAGTCTCTCACCTTTGTTCATTTCCGTGACTCCCTTTGCACACCCCCCCCCCCCCCTCCCCTCACCCCGGTAAAGCCCGTTTTACACGGCTAATGGTAATGCTTCCGTTGGGACTTATCGGACAGGCACTGGTGCAGTTTTTTTGCGTTTCTCTCGTTTTTTTGTTGTTTCGGGAAGTGTCCGCGTTCGTATTTGCTAATTTTTCTGAACGGGGGTTGAAATGTGGGGGCAGGCGGGGGTGGGGGGAGGGGGTGGAGGAAGACGTCGCGGCGTATTGTTTTATTAATGTGTTGCCCCGCGTACCGTGAAAATTAATCCGACTTTGGGAGGATGAAAAAATCGGTGGATTACGGAACACTTAATAAATGGGCTGTGTTTAAAATACTGAACTTGATGTATCCTGTTTTGTATATTTCGGTTTGCTTAAAGGTGTTTTGCTTTTTTGTGATTGATTGACGTGAGATATTGAAAATCTATTTCTATCTGATGTTTCATTTGCAGGTATAGCTTGATCGTAAATAACAAAAAACAACAAACTATGTACCAGAGAAATTTTAAAGGTTAAAGCTGGATGTATTCCTTACAAATAAATATACAGTATATCTCCACGGATTGAGGTACACAGAGGAAACAAATTTTTATTCTGATTTTTCAAAAATGCCAAACTCCTTGTTGTTGGTTATTCCGCAATAACGTGTCACACCCGTCACGCCTGATTAACGACTATACATAAGCAATGGGGGCTTTTATTATTAATTTGATGCAACGTTGTAACAAAAAGACGACTCATCTTTTAGAATTGTTGTAGATAGATGTACAAACTGATAAGTTTTATGAAAAACCTTTTTAAATAGCCGTGAAGGTCGTTACCAGCACAGTGATCTCTTGGTTTTGGTAACCTAAAATGAAAAATTCGCGGAATGACCCTAGTGTAAAGTTTCTATTCCAATAAAGTTAATCAATAATATTACTTTTTATGTGAAATTTAGGCTAGCTACTATTATATTGATTGCATCATGTGTAGTAGCTAGAATAAGCATATAAATAAGCCAATAATCTTGTCAAAGACATTAATAACAATAATGGGAGTTAAAATCAAAGTACTACCTGACAATGTCACACAAACATTTTCCTAATTATATGAAGATATTGTGACATCACAAGATGCCAACTTGGTATATATAATTTTAGAAACATATCAAAATCTATGAAAAAAAAGTTCTAAATAACATTTTTTCCCAAAATTTTGATGGTAGTTTTTCTAGCACAGCCTCGCTTACAAATTTACTGAAGTTTTTAAGGGGGTTTTACGTTATTTTGTGACATCTCATGTTGATTAAAAAAAACTGTATTAAATTTCAGATATTTTAGAGCCGATTGATACCAAAGTGAGTATTTTAATCGTGCCACAAAACCGTTGGATTGGCAACTGATTTTTTTCCGAAACGCGTCAGAATTTTTTTCGTACACATAAGAAAAATTACTCGCGCCGGGCCTGGCGACCCCCACTTATATATAATTATAATTAGTAATTGTAATAAGAATAAAAAATAAATAAATGTTAATCGAAATTTGAATCATGAATATTTCTAAATAACTTTTTTCTCCTTTGGTTTCATAATGAACATATTAGAAAACTGTTTTCGGTTTCTGATGTTTTTTAATAAAAGAGCAATAGAAAATACTGAAAATGTTTCTAGAAAACATCTAAAATATATGTTCTGTTCTGGTTTCATAATGAACTGATTATGACACCATTATCGGTTGCATAATGGAAATTTTTACCTATTTAGCACAAAAGCAATATAGATGGATCGGCAAGTTACTACAATTTTTCCCAAATAAAATATATTTAAAAATCTATAGTATTTTGAGATCTGATTTTATTTTTAAATCAGTAATTAGAAAAAAATATGTTCCTAAATGTTAATCGAAATTTTTATCACGCATGTTTCTAAATAACTTTTCTCTTTTGGTTTCATAATGAACACATTAGAAAACTGTTTTGTTTCTTGATGTTTTTTAATAAAAGAGAAATAGAAAATACGAAAAATGTTTCTACAAAACATCTAAAATATATGTTCTGTTCTGGTTTCATAATGAACTAATTATGACACCATTTTCAGTTTCATAATGGAAATTTTTACTTAATTAGCACAAAAACAATATAGATGGATCGGCAACAGTTACTACAATTTATTATTACCCAAATAAAATATATTTAAAAATCTATAAGATCTTGAGATCTGATTTTATTTTTAAATCAGTCATTAGAATAAAAACATGTTCCTAAATGTTAATCGAAATTTTTATCATGGATGTTTCTAAATAACTTTTTCTCTTTTGGTTTCATAATGAACACATTAGAACACTGTTTTCGGTTTCCTGATTTTTTTAATAAAAACGAAATAGAAAATACGGAAAATGTTTCTAAAAAACATCTAAAATATATGTTCTGTTCTGGTTTCATAATGAACTCATTATGACACCATTTTCGGTTTCTTAATGAAAATTTTTACTTAATTAGCACAAAAATAATACAGATGGAACGGCAACAGCTACTGCAATTTTTCACAAATAAAATATATTTACAAATCCATAAGATTTTACATATTAGGAATTTTATTTCATCCCTGAAAACACCGTCGACCCACCCTTCCGCGGTGGCTCTGGAGTTAGTGGGGGTTTTTGGGGATGCTGTTCGAAATCGGACGGCAATTGTTTTCGGCGGATTCGCCGTCCGATATGCAAATCCGGACGGCGGCGCGGTGTTTTGTTTCTTCGAGAATTCATTACTTAAAACACAGTGTAACGCCGCCGCCACCGACGCCGGATTTTTGGTTCCGCCAGGGCGGCGGGAGGGGTCGCCATTGTTTCGCAGGGGCGGGCGGCCCGGTCACGGCGACTTGATCCGAATTTATAGCGCGGCAAAAGTGAGGTTATAGGAATTGATAATCGCCCCGCGGGCCAAAACAATAGCCGACCATCCCCCTCCACGGCTAAATTAGCAATTTTAAAGCGATGGCCTGCCTTCTTTTGTTTCGTTTCGCAAGGGCTTCCCTTAATTTTTAAACCGAAACGTTTCCCTTCCGTTCTTCCTTTTTTATTTCAATGCGACACGTGCTTCCTCTGAACCAAAATCAGATAGGTATATACAGGCTGTATACTAAATGAGTACATTAGTTTTTAGGGGTTTTAGATCTATCTGCATAATTAGAATAAAAAATTGAAATACTTTTTTTCTCTATCTGGCGCCAGTTTTGAGTAATTAATTATTGAAAATACAGAATTTGACGCCTCACATGTTTAGGAAGGCTAGTACTACTTTGACCTAGTCCGCGATTTTCAACTGCACAATTTTGAAATATTTTATTAAGATTTTTTGTTCCTTATATTGAGTTCCATTACCCTTCAAAATATTGCACTCAATTAGTATACACCCTGTATATAAAAGCATGACAAAATATCTGAAACGATTTGTCATTTGAGAAAATCCATCGATCACGTCGATTTTTAGTTAATACAATATGGATACATATTTACATGATATTTAATTTCCGACCTTCAACTGTTTTTGAATTATGACGTCATCGACGCTTTATTAAATGGTAACCCCATATTTTTATACCCCCACATTTAATGTGGTGAGGGTATATTGAGTTTGATTCAACATTTGTAACACCCTTAAGGAGGCGTGGCAGATATAGACTTACATACAGGGTGTTAGTAAATAAGTGCGACAAACTTCAGGGGGTGATTCTGATACTAAGTTTTTTTTAGAAAACTGACGTTTATTTATAGCTCTGAAACTGGCCGAGATATTCAAATCAAATTTAGTGGGTTTTAAGTAGTAGGTATTACGCACTTTTTGACATACAATTAAGAATTTTGTGTTCATCATTGGCACGCATACGGGTAACGATATCAATTTTTTAAAGAAAAAAATGGTATGTCACTGGGATATTTCAAATTAAAAATCATTTTCAAATTCCTCATTCAATTTGTGACAAACAATCTCTCTCTGCCTTTTTTCGTAGGGGGCACCGTTTTTAGCAAAAAAATAAAACATCTTAAAGATCTCATTTTTTTAAAAGAACTATTTAATACAATAAAATTAAACTAAAAACAATAACAGAAAATAACACAAAAAAATTTAAAAAGGCGCAAGCTACAAAAAATGTTAAAAATGACGTCCCTCACACGTGACACAATATTCAGTTTTTAAGAAAAACTTTAACACCACATACATAAGAGAACTTTTGAGAAAAACAGTTGAAAGTTAGGTTGTTTATGGAAAGCGAATAGGCGTTTTTGATTAATTTATTTGCGCTGAATGCGAATGTTAGATCAAAAGTGGCCTATCACGTCTGGTTATTGAGTGGAATCGCTGTAAATGCTTCAAAAACATTTGGGACCAAACTTTTGGGATTTCAGGTAAAAGTGCGAAGATTAAGGTTTACTATGAGACCATTTTGAGGTTTCTATGACAATGCGTTCAGCGGGTATAAATTGTATACATTACCAAAATAGCGTTTTTTGACACTTTTACACCACTTTTTTCGAAATCCTTGATAGAAAATTTTTCAATTTAGGCAATTAAATGATCTACCAAAATCATTAAGAAGAAAATGGGGTTGCCATTTAAAGAACGAGTCGATGACGTCATAACTCAGGAACAATTGATGTTCGGAAATTGAACTTTTCACATAAATGTATATTTTAATATTTAAGAGGAATCAGTAGTGCTAGTACGTCCTATAAAATACGCATCCATAGTCAGCTTAATGTTTGGATCAATTCTCTAATGTGATACTTCAAATTATAGATAAAGGTGTTACTTATTCATGTACTCGAAGAAGTAAAGTTTTGAGTGAAAAAGCATGTAAGATATTGATATTTTTACGTGAAATTTTGTAACTTATTGACGAAGGTGTAACTTAGATCTATTATGTGGTACCTTTTCATTTTTAACCTGAGTTCTTCGTAAAAATTGCAAAATCAGCCAATTTTATGTCATATTCAGAAATAGATTTTACAAAAACGAACAGAACTATCAACAATCTACCACTAGACGGAAAATTATATATCTTTTTACTTTAATTTGGTGCATTTCTTTTACGATTATGTGAACTAATTGCTGAGAAAAACCCTCAGAACTTTTGCGTGTTTTGCAAGTAGAACGTAGAGGGTACGGATTCCCCATAAAAATCGACGTGTTCGAGGATTTTTTAAAATAGGAATCCGTCTCCGAGATATTCTCTCTCTTTTTTTTGTGTAGCAATTGGAACCAAATTCTCTGAGCTTGTTAATATTTCACGGCCTCCAAACTCAAGAATTGACCATAAAACTGCAAAATTCAAATCGTCGAAGTTTTTTCCTTTGATAAATTCAGCATCCCCCGAGAGATGGGGCGCGAACGCAGACCCCTTTTTTCTTCCGTTAGCTCTGGGGTGTATTTCGACTCGAACAGGTACGTTCTGCTCGCGACAATTGACATTATTTGCTTATAAATAAAGGGAAATTGTCCCCATGGCGAACATACCAGCACATCTCCAAGTATAGGAAGAAACTTTACATATGAAACGCGTGACAAATTGCAGATATATAGGCGCATGCATCAGGAATGTTTGTTGTTTGCGAGGGGGTGAAACTTGCAACCCTTAATAATATATTCCTACGTCTTAGTATGTATATTTATCGATCTTTTTATCTATTTAAAGTAATAAGTAGGTAGAAATACAACGGATGCCAGAACGTCGTACAAATAAAAGAAATATATATATATATATATTCAAACATATATATATATATATATATATATATATATTCAAACATATATATATATATATATATATATATATATATATTCAAACATATATATATATATATATATATATATATATATAGAGGGGGTGAAACTTGCGACCCTTAATAATATGTTCCTACGTCTTAGTATGTATATTTATCGATTTTTTTATCTATTTAAAGTAATAAGTAGGTAGAAATACAACGGAGGCCGCAACGTCGTACGAATCAAAGAAATATATATATATATAGTTGTATATATATATATATATATATATATATATATATATATATATATATATATATATATATATACAGGGTGAGTCACTAGAGTCGCGGTGGTAGATATAGCAATTATCTTTAGAGATGGAAAAAAATATTTAGTACAAAAGTTGTTTGGCATATCATTTTCTACAACGTAAAATTATTTTCATTTATACTGGGTGTTGCATTTAGGCGTAGCAGAAAATAAATTAACTTTTTTAAATGGAATGCCCTGTATATTATAACATATTATGATTGCGAAGAAAATTGTCTTACTAATTGTATCAGGTGATATTGACGTAAAGCTAATAGTTTCTGCAATATTCAATTTTTTATTAAAAAAATGGCCGTTGCAGGCCTTTTCCGAAAACTACGTAATAGCGTCATTTTTGCAGATATTTTCTTACAACTTTGTCAGAAAATAACCAAATTTGATGCGCTATACAGGGTGTTCCTAGCACCTAATCAATTTTGATATTTTTCAAATGGCTTTTTCTTGAGTTTTTTAAATAGAACACCCTGTATATTATTTGCTGGTTGCATTTCCCATTAAGTTGCCTTTAATTTATATTAAGTGTGGCATATACATATTTGTACCCGTTTTCGTGATATTTGGAATTTAAAGAAAATGTGTAATAAAGTATACCAATACAGTGCTTTAATATTACACCCTGTATAATTGAGTTAGTTTTTTTCATGTATTTTGTTATAATATAAATAAATTATAAATGTTGGTAAAGTTAAAAATGCTATTTTTTATAAAGATACATTTACATAGCAGAGTTACGCTAATATTTTAAGTTAGCTTAGATTTACTTAACCTCGTTGTCATGGAAACAAAAACAAATAACAGACGTGTAGTTATTGCTGTCAACAGACTTAATATAGCTAATCAACATTTGTAATCTCTGTTAACGATGAATTTTAATTATACTAAAGAGGAACTGATAAATATTATTTACATCTATGGAGAAGCCGGCAAAAACGCTCTACTGGCCTCAAGAATTTACGCTCAGCGATATCCCGAAAGACGGCATCCCGATGCAAGAACAATTAATAGAGTTCGGGAACGTTTTGAATCAACAGGTACTATTACTTACAAAAAAAGAAAAAGAACAAAAGCGGCGACACATGAAGAGAATGAATTTCTGGTAGTTGCTAGTGTGGTAGAAAATCCATACTCAAGCACTAAACAAATAAGAAATCAAGGAATAACCTAATCATCTGTGTCCAGAATAATACGGCGACACAAGTATCATCCATATCATGTGCAACATGTACAGGAATTGAGCGAAAACGATTTAGAAAAGAGATTAAATTTTTGTAATTGGGCAGCTGCTAAAATTCAACAACAAGCAAATTTTTTTGACTTTGTTCTTTTTACTGATGAAGCTACATTTCATAAAAATGCGTATGTTAACCAACATAACTTCCATTTTTATGCAACAGAAAATCCTCGCGTTATCAGGCCTTTGGACCATCAACATAGATGGTCACTCAATGTATGGGGTGGAATAGTAGGTACCAATTTGCTAGGGCTTTACTTTTTTGAGGGTTCCGTAAATGGTGAAAGGTACTTACATTTTCTTAACAACCATCTACATGAATATTTAGATGATTTGCCGCTTAATATTCGCCAAAACTTAATTTTCCATCACGACGGAGCCCCACCCCACTTTAGTCTGAACGTAAGACAATTTTTGAACAACCAATACCCCAACAAATGGATTGGAAGAGGAGGCCCTACGTTATGGCCGCCAAGATCTCCTGATCTAAATAAGTTAGATTTTTTTTTGTGGGGTCATGTTAAGGAATTAGTATACCAGACACCACCTACCACACAAGACGATATGAAGATTAGAATAAGAAATGTTTTTGCTGACATCAGAGAAAATAAGAGAGAGATGTTAAGAAGTACTTCGAGATCTTTTACCCATCCGATTAATGCTTGTAGAAGACAAAATGGAGGGCATTTTGAACACCTACCAAATCAATAACTACTTGTTGTTTTATCTTTAATTGTTATAGTTTTTTACTAGTTTTATGTTAATGCTTATCAAGTTTAAAAAATAGTTTAATAAATGTTATTAGTTGTGGTTTCTCTTAATTATTTGTTTTTATTTAATTTTTAGTTGTCTCAAATTATATTAATTTTTCATATTGAGTAACTAAATGGTAATTCCATGTACTTTTTCAATTTATTTTGAGCAATTCTGTCAGTTTTTTAATTCAACAAAAGTATTTTTTTCCTTTCTATGTTCTCTTTACAAAAAAAAATCATTAAAAAGGAACCATGTGATGCAGGGTGTAATATTAAAGCATTGTATTGGTATACTTTATTACACATTTTCTTTAAATTCCAAATATCACGAAAACGGGTACAAATATGTATATGCCACACTTAATATAAATTAAAGGCAACTTAATGGGAAATGCAACCAGCAAATAATATACAGGGCGTTCCATTTAAAAAACTCAAGAAAAAGCCATTTGAAAAATATCAAAATTGATTAGGTGCTAGGAACACCCTGTATAGCGCATCAAATATCTTTGGGCACTATCACCTCCCTATTAGTATTGGTTATTTTCTGACAGAGTTGTAAGAAAATATCTGCAAAAATGACGCTATTACGTAGTTTTCGGAAAAGGCCTGCAACGGCCATTTTTTTAATAAAAAATTGAATATTGCAGAAACTATTAGCTTTACGTCAATATCACCTGATACAATTAGTAAGACAATTTTCTTCGCAATCATAATATGTTATAATATACAGGGCATTCCATTTAAAAAAGTTAATTTATTTTCTGCTACGCCTAAATGCAACACCCAGTATAAATGAAAATAATTTTACGTTGTAGAAAATGATATGCCAAACAACTTTTGTATTAAATATTTTTTTCCATCTCTAAAGATAATTGCTATATCTACCACCGCGACTCTAGTGACTCACCCTGTATATATATATAGGGGGTGAAACTTGCGACCCTTAATAATATATTCCTACGTCTTAGTATGTATATTTATCGATTTTTCTTATCTATTTAAAGTAATAAGTAGGTAGAAATACAACGGAGGCCGCAACGTCGTACGAATAAAAGAAATATATATATATATATATATATATAGTTGTATATATATATATATATATATATATATATATATATATATATATATATATATAGACAAAATAGACCGCGGGAGGTGTAAATTTCGCCATCCCCTATCCAGACAAGTCCTTTGGCTTGCAATACCATGCCCTGATTAAAACTAAAGGAAGTTACGATCGGGCAAATGAAAGTAGACATTATCATTACCGGCTCCGGACACCTGATAAATTCGTTCGTCGTGTTGGTAGGAGGTAGTCGAGGCGTTCGTCCCAGGGGTGCCAATCCCACCCCGTACGAGAGACGCGCGTACTGGGCCTGGTGCCGAACTCCCTCGGCACACTTGATATATTAAATTTGTGGCATTAGCGCCCGTGTTAACGCGAATGAATAATTTCATTAACGATGCACTCGGCGAAAACAATCGATAGGCTCACGTGAGATAGTTGGTACATTAATTATAAATATAAAGTGATCTATCGGCTCATTGACGAACTTTGACAGATCAAATTTTTTTAAATAGTAATAATTTTCATGGAGTTACCATCCTGCGTCTGTATACCGGACGCCCGATAGCTCGCGGACGCCGTATCGTATGTAAATAAGAAATTGATGTTTAGCGAAAGAGAGAAGTAAAGAGAGAAGTAAACTTAAAAACCAAAAATTTACGGATTCTCAGCCCGGATTCGAACCGGGGTCTTGTGCATTGCCGGGGCATTGCTCTACCATGCTCTACCATTTTTCCTATATATACAATATATACATTTCCGTTAGAATAGCAAACGAATCTTAATCAGTTCCACCAGAAACGTTTATAACTTTTTCAAAAATTGTGGCATGAATTTCTACCATACCTCAAATTGTAGGTAACTAAAACACCTAGTAGAAAATTGAATTTTTGACTTGTTTCTTTTTTCCCATCCACACTAAACTGAAAGACTGCAATAGGTATTAAATATTCAAGGGTTCATTCTTTAGCATGTTCAACGTAAGGTGCGGAAGGGCCCTTAAACTTGTTATGTGCGACTTGCGGCGTTTAAGGACGCTCAGGAAAACTACGATTACGAAAGCCCTTTACAATAATGATCCGGGCCCGCATCATTGAACGTTTGTCGCATTTTTTGCGATATTATTAAACACTTAAGTCGACGTACAGACTGTATTGGTTAAGTGCATAATAGTGGCTGTGATAATCACCCCATGTCACGAGGGTAGTTTTCCTGATATTATCAATTATCCATAATTGTCAACTCGGTTCAAGTTTCTTTTGGTGCAAGGTTGTAAATTACTGTTAAACTCTTGGAATGTTTAACGTTTTCCAGTTTCGGAATGAACTCAAAATTATCTTCTTCATTATAAAAATTTTAATGGTCTGTTTAACGGCAAATTTTGCTATTTTTACTTTGTCATATGAATTACTGGTTAATATAATAATAATATTTATTGGATAAAACTTCTCATTCTTACAAGTGTAATTGTCAAATGTCGAGAAGTTAACTTTCTGTTCAGGCATCTTCAAAAATATGTAATTATTTTTAAATTTATTTATTTTGTTAAAAAATAGTTCGATATTCCATGTATTTAATGAAATGATATCTCCTTGAAGATGACTATTGTAAGCAGAAACATGTCGTAACAGAGTACTTTTAAATACAAAATATTATGTATGATTATGATTCATGATCTATCTGTACATTAATTCATCAGATTGTTCCAGAGATTTTATCTCTTGTTCATAATTTACATATTTTTTTCTGTTTCATTGTTATTAATTTTTGTAATGGGGATTTATTAATTTTTTGTTATTTTATAGTCGTAATAACAATTTCAATGGACTAAAATACATGAATCAGTTTAAATACATGGTTTATTATGATGACTATTTATGTATAAACCCGAAAAATCACCATAATAAAATCACCAAATTCTCCAAACTGTTCGAAATACCAGCGATATCAGCGCGGTTTTCTCAGTCTTCGTCTCTGCCGCCGCGCCGTTGAGATTAGCGGATTGTCGCGGGAGCGGTGGCGGTTGGTGGCGGCGGTGACTTGTGGGGGCGGCAGGTCGACCGCCCCCGAGGTACGCCTAATTACATAATTTTCGGGGGGTACCGCTCAGAAAGGAGAGGCGCGAGACAGACCGGGCATTGTAAAAATCAATTTCAGGTGGACGGGCCGCGGAGAAGACAGTGTCGGAGGCGGCGGGGGCGGCGCCTAAAGGGCCGGCGGTCGCCGCCCCCAGCGCTAGGCCCGACGACAGGCGCGCGTGAGACGGCCGGATCTCGCGTCACGCGGGCCTTCGAGGTCCAACTGAAGAGCCAGGATGATGATGGACATAGTTAAAGTAGACTTTTTGTTAAAAATAAAAAAGTAATAATTCAAATTTATTTGTTTACCTATACACTGAGCGAAAAAAGAGCGATACAAATGTTCAATTACTCGTATTTCCAATAATATATAGTAAATTTAAGTATTTGTTTAAAAAAATCCTACATTGTAATCCTACATTGTGGAGACTGAAAACAAAATATTCGCAATAATTGTCTCAATCCATGTTACTTTATATGTGGACATGCAGCATCGTTGACAATATCAGGGCCAAGGTTTGTAACGAAAACATTGCACACATGCACACGCACGAGAAATCTAATTACCGTATCTTTTAAAACTGTGGATAAACCATGACCATATTTACCTTTCTTATGGGCACCATGTTTTATTTTGACATTACTGAAGGATTTTTCTGACTCACGTAATAAACCACGCTTGTTTGGCTGTAGATTTTTGACAAATTTCTCTATTTTTTTACCACTTTCAAATAATATCTAAAAAAGCAAGGCGAACTCGATGTATTGGTGCAGGCTGACGATGGAAATGGTCGTCTCCATTGAAAGTTCATTGAAAGTATTAAGTGATGTGCTGATATTGATTACACTGACCGAGTTCAAATTGTCTGACAAATGACAACTGATTCGGATAGGATTTTTTTCCAGGAATCCGATTCTGAAAACAGAAATGGTGAATTGGTTTTCTTGAAAACGCGTTTTTGCTACATTTGACCACATGCAAAACAGTAACGTTATGTAGTAGATGTGTATATAGGATCAAATAAAACTTTGAACCTTCTCCTTTAAGACCATATAGCGAGAAATCAGATGATTGATTAATGATTGATTTATTCTGGCAGTGAAAGCGAAGATGAGACTTTGTAAACTGTAATAAATTTGTGAAAAATATATCTGTCCTTCCTTCAAGCTTTTTGTGTGTTATCTTAAATATTAAAACAAATGTTATAAAATTGAATGTCAAATTCGAAATCAACAACACAAAATCACCCTACTTTTGCCTTTGCCGTTAGGAAAAGTGTACATGTAAGCGCTTAAATTGACAAACGCTGCTATTAAAAAGTGATGTCAAAAATTTAAAGTTTACGCTACGTAATTTGTCATTATATTAACAAAAAGCAGTAGGTTCATAGTTTTATTTGATCCCACAATGAAACTTCTATTGGCCGGGTGCGCGATGCAAGCGCCTCTAAAGGGCTAGGCGGTAGTATGTCCACGAAGCGTAAATGGTGCAGATTGCTAATACATGTTACAGTTATCTGTAGTGTATAAAGTGGTCCGATCAAATTTATATTATTTATTACAATATTGCATTTGTTAATATTTCTTCCTGTATTATTACAGTTGATAACGCAACACTTATTGTGTCCCATTATAATTATTTACACCAACGATGTTATTAGTTCTGACAGATTGGTACACAACATAATGCGCCGTGAACTACTTGCACATACTGTAAGCAGGTATTTCTCCGCTACGGGCGCTTAGATCGTTTTGCAACTCGCCTCCACAGGGCGAATAACGTCGAGTTATTGTTTTGCACGTGTTCAGGTAGTTCGTAAGGAAAAAGTATTTTGCAACTTTAACACTGGTTTTCGCTAAAATTAGTGCCAATTCACTATTTCTTTTTGTCAGATTCGGACTCAGTTATCGTTTTACAACAACTTTTTATTCTGCCAATGCAATTTATAAATAAAATAACCAGTGTGGCCCGTCCGAAGCTGCAATGGGCGCACGCTCCTATAAAAGTAGTGCAAAAGGGTCAAAGTTTTATTTGGCTCTACATATAAACATCTACTACTTATATAACGTTATTGTTTGCATGTGTATAAAAGTAGCAAAAAACACGTTTTTTTACCTTAAATACTGTTTTTCGCGAAAACAAGAGCCAAATCCCTATTTCTATGTGCAGATTTGGAGTTCAGTAAAAAAATCCTATTGAAATCGGTTTTCATTTTTCCGTGAACTTTTTGTTTGACCTGTACAATAAAGGAAGAAGCAGTGCTCTCCGACCAAGGCTGCGATGGGCACGCGCTCCTATAAAAAAAAGTGGTGTAAAATGTTCAAAGTATATGCCCTCAGATTTTTTGCTATATGGTCTTAAAGCTTCCAAGTTTTATTTGATCCTACGTAAAATCTACTAAATATCGTTATTGGTTTGCATGTGTTCAAAAGTAGATGCGTTTTTTGCACCTTTAACAATGTTTTTCGAGAAAACTAGAGCAAATTCACCAATTCTGTGTTCAGATTCGGATCCCTGGGCAAACATTCTTCCCGAATCAGTTGTCATTTATCCGGCAATTATTTTTTGTTGGCCGGTGTTATCCCATTTTTAAATGGGATAATCAATATCAGCAGCTTTGATAGAATCAGATAACAGATACAATGATTAGCAGCTTGTCTGCCCGAGCAGTGAAAATAGACTGGTTCCTGTTTTTCCGTTTCCACGGTATTACTTATTTTCTTTTTTGCCAGAACACCTAACAATAATATATAAAGTGCAGAATCAAAAGATATCCCACGTTGTAAATTTAATTAGGATTATTTTATTCAGTGTTGTGGATACTATACGCCATAATTCAGTAACGTAGTAATCGAACGACGGTAGTATATTACAAGGGTGGGCTGCTGGTGTTGCCTGTAACCGTACGCGTAGAATTTGTAATGTGAGGTGTAATTTAGAAGCCCTTATTAAATACTATATTACGTTTTGATGTTGCGGCTAGGTGGCGCGCTCGTCGCCCTTTAAATCGCGCGCGCCCCCGCAGCAAAAATCGCTTAATTTATCGCAACCCTTTCGGCATTAATAAGTTACGAAGGGTTGGCTTGGGTTACTTGGTGTTCAGTTGTTTGCCGCTTCCTTACGAGTTAATTGGAATACCTACAATACAACCCTCCCCCCCAATCCCCTATACGCACACTACATTAAGATGCGTGTGTTTTCCAATTTTCAAGCAAATTGATGATCATAGTTGTAAATCTATATAAAACTTTCTCTTGTTTGGTCTCCGCATTTTTTTTCGAAATGTCTGTTGAATCTCTTTCTTATATGAAACTTTACTTTTTACTCAAAATACCTCTAAATTCTGTTTAAGAATGACGAAAAATGTGTCTGGCCTCATAATATTTTCAAGCAGTGGTCCTTAAAAAGAATAAAATAAATAAATAAATAAATAAAAAGTCTCTACTGTATACAGGGTGTTTAGTAATTGAGTGCAATAATTTGCACTTGAAGTTGAGTAGTCCACATTCTCAATTGTCCACTCTTTCGCAAGTGACCATAATATCTCACTCACTACTTGTGGAACTATCCATTTTTATCACACAAAATAACAAAACCGGAGCTGATCTCCACCGTGAAATCTCGCGAAGTAGGTCAAGGTAGTACTAGCCTTCCTAAAAACGTCAGGCGTCAAAATCTACCTTTTCAATAATTAATTACTCACAACTGGTGCCAGATACACAAAAAAAGTATATGAATTTTTTACTCCAATTATGAAGTTAAATATTATTTATTTATTGAATCAAGGGGTGTTATTAAATTTTCCTCATTTTTTAAGCTTTTAAAATACGTCCCACATGTCTGGAAAGTACCAGAAGTTATCATGATACCAAAACTAGGCAAACCACCGACCGAGGCCAAAACATATCGCCCAATATCACTTTTACCAATGATATCGAAGCTCTTTGAAAAGTTGCTTCTAAAGAGAATGAAACCTATCATTGAGAGAAAAGAACTAATTCCTAATCACCAATTTGGTTTTAGAGAAAAGCATTCCACTATAGATCAAGTCCATAGAATAACAGATATCATAGAGAAAGCATTAGAAGAAAAGCTTATTTGCTCAACAATCTTTCTTGATGTGACACAAGCTTTCGATAAGGTTTGGCACGAAGGATTGATACACAAACTAAAGAGTATGCTACCTTAACAATACGTCGAGCTGCTAACATTCTATATATCTGATAGACTATTCAGAATAAAACAGATCGATGAATACTCGGAACTAAACGAAGTCAAAGCTGGGGTACCCCAGGGTAGTGTATTGGGACCAATTCTCTATCTACTATATACAAGTGACCTTCCACAGATGGAAAATGTAACAGTCGCCACATTCGCAGATGACACGGCTCTAATGGCAGTGGGATCAACTATTGGTGAATCTAACAGGAATCTTCAACAACCTAGTAATAAAATATATAAATGGACCAAAAAATGGAAGACCAAGCTCAACGAACTGAAATCTGTCTACATTAACGTTACAAACAAAAGAATCGAGGACATACCTCATGGCAAGATTAACGACGCCATAGTTCCATATGCGAACACTGTAAAGTATTTGGGTATGACACTGGATACAAAACTATAGGGTGGAAAGAACATGTTAAGAAGAAAAGAGTAGAGCTTGGCCTCCAATACAGAGAACTGTACTGGCTTCTGGGAAGAACCTCTCAGTTGTCAGTACAGAACAAACTACAAGTTTACAACCAAGTACTAAAACCGATTTGGTTATACGGCATCCAGCTTTGGGGCTGCGCAAAAAGCTCCAATATACAAGGAATCCAGATTTTCCAAAAAGGAATATGGTTAACGCTCCTTGGTAGATACGGAATAGTGACCTGCACCGTGATCTTGGTGTCCCACAAGTCATCCAAGAGATAAAAAGATTCGCCACTAAGCATGAATCTCGCCTAAGCCATCACGTCAACGTAGAGGCCCTGCAGCTACTGGACAACCAGAATCTAGTGAGAAGACTAAAAAGAACTAAACCCTTCGAACTAGTGAATCAGTGAAATGTGTAAAAAGCAGAGCACAGTGAGTGAAGTGTTAGTGCTTCTTGTTTGGGACAAAGTAAATATAGGGATATCAGTGGATAGCCTATTAGAGACAAGTACCTAGTTTTAAGAATTCAGATTTAAATTGATGGTTAATCTTTTAGATTGGTTTCAATATGTTAAGCATCATATGCTTATTAATAAAAAAAAAATTTTAAGCTTCCATTTCAGTAGTAATGCTGAACTTCCTCCACAGATTGCCAAGAATACCCCAAAAAGTCATTTTCCCCATTTCACCGCATATCATAACATACCCTTACACAGGGGCGATAGTATATGACCATCCATAAAAAACATACGCCGATCGAGCCTGAGATTTCCTTTCCTCCCGAACGCGATTTATTCTCATTTGCGCGACCCGCGAGAAGACGAGGTCGGGGGGTGGCAACCACCCCCACCCCTTGTAATTTTATTAATGCCAGTCATTTGTTAACAGAAAAAAATACCTCCGATTACGCGAGGTACGCATTCATCCCCGTATATCTCGCTTTTATTATAATATACTACCCACCCCCTAATCCCAAAACAACCCCCGACCACCCCCTCTGTAATATTACGTCAAAATTCAACAATTACAACCCTTATTTGTCTCCTAGTCGTACCGGACCTTAAACGTAAGCAATTACTCGCATTTCGGGGATGATAAAAATTTACATGGTGAAATTAGCGGGAAGAATCCTTCTGGTCGGTGTGTGTGGGTTATCTTCGATGACAAACTGAGCCGCCAGATGGCGGTACGTGACGTTGGTGGCGGTCCGTCGTAATGATGGAATTTGTCATCTTTTGTGGGTTGGCGAGAGGTATTGGGGTTGTTATATATGTCGCTGGAACGTGTGTATTGTCAACGGTCACGAATAGGGGTAGTATTGTTGTTAGTTGCGCGGGTGAAAATTGGGGCCCCGTCTTTGGGGCCCGCTAAATAGCGGCGATCCATCGCCTTCCGGTGAATGGGATGGTGGTGACGTGAGGTATCGCTCCGTTTAAATTTTGGTAAATTGTAATGTCGCCAGAAGCCAAAATTGCAATATCAGACGAGATAAACGAGATAAACATTTCTAAAATTTAATCGGTTAGTGAAAGAACAGAACAAGTCCAAAATTTGACATTTCAAACTAAGATGGCTATTTTGTATAACATTTCTGGATCTTTTCGAAAATAATAAAATTATGATTAATTTTTAATTAATTAAATATAATCAAATGTTATACTTATTCGGAAGCTGAGGGAATGAATAAAGCTTTCGTTTCAGCCTACTTAGAGAATTCTATCCATAATTCGCACTATATTAGTATAGCTTGACGATTTTTCTATATTACTATTGATATAATTGATGATTTTCATATAGATTCTCCTATTATTATAGATTCTATAGATTCTCATATAGATTCTCCTGTTACTAAAAACCGTGTTAAGCCGGGGCTACACATTCGAAGACTTGCCAACTACCAAATATTTGCCACATGTTAAATATTTGGCAAATGTATTGAAAATTGAAAATTTTTGTTATTGATTGGTTTAAACTCTAAACGATTCCACTTGTGATTTATTCTTCCTTTTAAGTTCGTTCACCGAATATTTTTCATCCATCCTTGATTACCGGCTGATTTTTATAAAACTACATTTTCTAATACGTGAAAATCTTCTTTGAGGACTTGGTGCATGTGCGTACCGAATGGGCCATGGCTACTTTTTTGATTAGTTCGCCTTATTTGCACATTAGCTTTTTCAAATCAATCCGATAATTTGATTACGAACTAGCAAGGTTTTATTTTATAAAGCCGGCATATTTTTAATTACATAAGTGCAGAATTCACTGCGTACTAACAAGGGTATTCTTGTGGAAATTTACAAAACAAATCTTGACGAAACTGTTTGTTTCATTTTAATGATTTTTTGTTTAATTCATTAGCTTTCTGTATTATTAATTCGCAGCATCTAATTTTCACAGTTTAAATAATTATTTTAATGAGAAAAAATATATATTTTTTATTTAAATTAGAAAGCTATTGCCCATAAACGAAATGTTAGATATGGTTTCTTCGTCATCTTTAAACTTCTACTAAATCCAATTGTACTACTTAGTTGTATAAATATGTCCTAATATTGTCTGAAATACAGGTCAATTAGCTTCTGAAACAAAAAGTTAAACAAATGAGCTTTTAAAATATAACCTTTTTGTTGAATAAAAAAGCTACACAAAATTGTCTCTACTATTAAAATATTTTTAACCGCCTTCGATTCTCTTCAAATAATAAACATCACAAAAATCGACAAATATATAAATACAAGCAAATAAAGTATAATTTTCCAAATAAATTATTTTATAGACATGCTGTCTATAAAATTTTTATGATGTTTATTACTTGAAGAGAAACGAAAACGATTAAAAATATTTTAGTAGTAGAGACAATTTTGTGTAGCTTTTTTATTTAAAAAAAAGGTTATATTTTGAAAGCTCATAAATGAGTATTATCTATATTGTTCATAGAAAAGCATCAACTGAGGATACACTCTGTATATGGTGTACGTTTTTCTTGGAAACAAATTGCGTTTATGTGGACAGGTAAAAACAACAATATTTTTTTTTATTTCTGTCTGACGGTTTCCGGAAAACTGTCTGTCTGACGGTTTCACAAAATTGCAATTTGATGCGGTTTTCGGTCTTTAGAAAAATCAAAAATCTTACTAATAATTACAAATCTATTGTCAATCTTCGTATACGACCTACTACACAAATAGGCACTTGCTATATCCACTTCAACTGGATATTGCAAATACCAAGTATTCGTCGTAAAAAAACCCGTCCGCACAGCCGACCGTCGAATAAATAAATCTATTTTTGAGGTGGACTCGATACGAATTGAATAGAACTGGCTTTTTCTTTTCACAAATAATCGTATACTTGGCAAATTTTTGATATTTGGCAAGTATACAAATGTGTAGCCTCGGCTTCACAGTTTTTGCATTTTAACGCCGAAAACGGGTTTACAATGTGTCACGTGTGAACGCAGAGTATAGCAGAAAAAAACAATTGGATAATTTCAAAGTCCACTATAATAAATTCGCCAGTAATCTATGCAAACCTAATCTAATTTATAGGCCCATAAAGGGAATAAAATCGAAATTGGGGTGTGTAAAAAAAGAAGCCTGTTTTCGAGCTGATGATCTATAGCTTATTAAAAGAAACCGCTTAGCCTGATGACGCCGAGACGCAATAAAAAATGATTTATCCTAACGAAAAGGAAAACAAAATCGAATCGGAATCGTAATTACCCGTCGGACAGATCGCCTGTTTTGTTATTCGGTATTAAAGACAGGCGGAGGGGTGGGGGAGAAGACAACTGAATCTCGCTCGTATCCGACCCTTCGGTAAAAGTTTATAATTGAATAATTTTTCAATAAAAGTAATCGGGTGCGGAAACGCCGCCTGCCATCTCAGGCCCGCTGATTGAAAAAAAAAGAAATCGGATACGCGGTTTTCACGGAAAAGCGGCGTCAGTCGAACCGGAAAATTGCGAAAGCCAAAAGGTCCCCCTTTCACGTTTTAATCTTTATTATCGATGCATAGCTTTTCCTTTGATTCCAGCGCTTGATAAGTTTTTAAGTTGACGAAACATGGCGCAGTCGGTAAGATATCATATTACTGTTTTTTTAGATGTGTTTAGTGTTTTCGCGCTTGACATTTGACAGATATGTAGTGTCTAATGTCCCCAGTAACTAATGATTCTTTTTACCGTCGAAGAACGCTAGGAAACATAAAAAAAGTATCTCCAATCTGCTGTGTTGCAAAAACTTAAATTATATCAGGAGGATACAAATTATTTAGGGATTTAGCCGTGTGTAAAAATTCGTAAATGCTGACGTTTCGCGAACCATGTTGCTCGCTTCTTCAGAGCTAATTGTATCTATGACGTGGGCATGGGCGTATCCAGCTCAAATCGGAAGAGGGGCAGTTTTATAAATTTAACTTGCTGTATGGGGGAAAGGTGTTCATTAGGGTGGTTCAAATAAGCAAATGAAAAATTTTTAATAATAGAAACCAAATCGTTTATAAATCCAAAAAAAAAGTGACCAAGTATTTTTTTGTTGTTGAAATTTTGAATTTTAATAGTGACTGTCGAGTCCTTAAATTTACAGGGGAAAATGCATGAGAAGAAGACATTTATTTTTTGGTATTTTTCGAATAATTGTTCGGGGTTTCGGAAAACAGTGCCTTGAAAACTACTCAAATGAAAAAATGTCCATTCTTCAGAAAATGTAACTTCCTAATCATTTCAGTCTCTTTTTTTCTCATAGAAAGCATTACTATAAGTCTAGTGATGATGATTTTAAACATTTATCAGTTAATTTCCATTTGTTTAAAAAACATATTTGTTTAAAAAAGCAAATTTGTTTAAACAAATTCTATAATTTGTTTTTCTTGAATATCCGTCCGAATTCTGTTTTCTGAGTTCGAAATGGCAAATTAATATCTTACAGTGACATTATTCATTAAAAAATTCTTCCTATTGTTTAAACAATCAATTATTATTCATTTTCAACTTTTTTCTAAATCTGGTGGAAAATCTCAACTTTTTTGTTAAAAGAACTAGATATCCCAAGTGATCATTTATATTTTGGAATGATTTCCATTGAAATTGGGAGTTACATTTCTTTTAAAAATATTGAATTTCCTAATGTCACCCAATTTTATTAATCACATTTCTTTCTCCATTTCTCATTCAGATTTCCTACCACTGTGTGTCGCAAGATAATGTTAATTTGTTGCTGTCTGGAAGCTGTTCCCTGTACTCTAATTTGATGAAATATTGAAAACGAATAATATTTTATTATTTAAACAATGGAAATCATCACAAAATATAAATGATGTCACTTGAGAATAACAGTTGGCAAGATCAATCTAAAAAATAATTTTTGGTGACTTGCAAAAAAATTGTTTAAACAAATGGCATTTGATTAAACAAATGTGGGTTTATTTGACAATATAGGAAAGGTATCTCGAACATGAAATTTATAAGTTAATTTCACAAAAAAGCTGACGTTCCTATCATAATTAGAAAATGTTGAAAATGAATAATAATTGATTGTTTAAACAATAGGAAGAATTTGTTTAATGAATAATGTCACTCTAAGATAATAAACTGTCATTTTTAACTCAGAAAACAGAATTCAGACGGATTTTCGAGAAAAGCGAATTAGTTCAACAAATATAATTTGTTTAAACAAATGGAAATTAACTGATAAATGTTTATAAACATTCCACTAGACTTATAGTAATGATTTCTATGAGAAAAAAAAGAGAATTAAATGATTAGAACGGTTCATTTTCTGAAGAATGTAAATTTTTTCATTTGGGGGTTGGGTCGTCAAATCCATATGTATAATAGGTTAAATTCTCTTTGGAAAGTCCTCTGCAAGTCCTATAACTTTAACATAAATTTTCCCAAACACCGAACAATTATTCAAAAAATACAGAAAATAGTCTTGTTCCCATGTAAATTTGAGGCATCGATTACAAATCAAAATTTCGAAAAAAAATAATACTAAAAAAATACCACTTTTTTTGGATTTGGAAACGATTTGGGGATGATCGTTGTTTTTTACATAAAAATAACCACCCTAGGGTCCATAAAGGAAAGAGTGCTATGTAATAAACAGAAGACCAAAATATGGAAGGGGGGGCAGCTGCACCCCTTGCCCCCCCCCCCCTGGATACGCCCATGGACGTGGGGGTTATAACCCCCACAGTCAGTAAAAAAATGAGGATTGCGACATTTTCCACATCTACAAACAGAATCAAATGACACGGAGTGTTCAATGACGAATTCCCATTCAGTTTGAAGATGTTAGTGTCAACAATGCACATTATTTACTTGTTCACGTTAATGAGAGAACGGTTGCTGGGTAACACTTGTCGCTCTCCCATCCTTTTGCACCACCGTCTACGAAAGAATCACATACTAATCTGTTTTAGCTCCTAAAATATTGACACTTAATCACGATCTACTTACACCGGTCTGCTTACGCGCATCGGCCAGGCCTACAAGTGACGTCAGAATTTGAGACACGAAGTAAGCAGACCGGTGTAAGTGGATCGTGGACTTAATAGAAATTGATCGGCATGAAAAGCCACATCCTTTCCCCCCATGTTTCCCCCCATGTTTTCAATAATGTACAATTTTCAAATTACACAATTAAAATTATCGGGGTGTGTAGTTTTAATCATTTCAAAAATGAACCGTCTGATGGCCTATCCTAAGGATTATATAACGAAAGAAGTAGCATCTTGTCACGTCTCCGGTTATAGTGGACGCTGACAAACGACAGTCGCTCTAATGAAATTCCGACCTCGTGCATTAATACAACGTTAGTACCGAACTTACTGCATAGGATCGCTGTAATCGCCGGCCCGACAATCGACAATTAAGGTCTTAAGGGCCGTAACGATAACCAGCGGTCTCACAAGGTACAAATTGAACATAATCCATTCAAGCAGTGAACTGTTTCGCATATTTCTCGATTTCGCTCGGACGTATAATTTTTTTTTGTAAAATCGATTGTCAAATTGAGCGTTAAGCATCGTAATATCGTTTCAGTTTCACACACGGATTCAAACGCGCGCGTTTTTAACCTTTCTAGTCTGGCTGACATTTGCAGTCTTCTGTAGCAATCGAATGCATGACATTCATTTGTCGCCCATCGAATGGAAAATTCGGCGTGCAATTGACATTTTTAACCGGATATCGCGTTTAGCCCCCTGTTTTTACCCCGCTATGTAATGTTTGATTTTCAACGGACGGTTGGGGAAATTATTTTTGACGAAATCATTTTTCTGTTACTGCTAGCAATTCTACCCGTTATTACTGAAATTTGCTACAATCTTTCGCATTTATATATAATTAGAATTTTATTTTTTGATTGCATCTATTCTTAAATGCCGTTGAAAATCTTCAGGTTTCAGGCGTTATTTATTAACTGGCACTAATGTCGAATTATTTCCCTAAGACCATCTAAGGTAAACGTCCGAAATTCAGACACTGTCCTAAAATCCGACATGTTTCTGTTTAGTTGGATAAAATAAGAAATCTACAACTTTGAACTTTATTTTAGGACATCCGGTTTGTTGATTTGACATTACACTTATCAACCCACAATCGTTTCTTATTCTACCTCTTATTCTACGGTCAGAATATAACCGAAAAGTTTGACTGATCTTGATAATTGAGTGTTATGCTAAAAGTTGATTTTTCCCTATAAGGTAACTGCAATTCGACTTCTTTTTACATCGACAGGATAACAGTAATTAAGAAAATTCTAATAATATCTATTTAGGCTGACTAAAAATGCTTTATATTTTCATAATAATACGGCGTACTACACACAGAAAAGTGATTATTTGGAACGAGAAAACATAATTTCTTGAATTTATTTACTAGATTCAAACGCATATTTACTTGGATGTAGAAAGTTAGGTATATACAAGAAATGCCACATACTCAATATAAGTAAAATAATTTCTCAGGTAAATGCTGTCAACAAATAAATTCTTCCTTTATAAGAACCAATATTGTATTGAAAGAAGTAATTGAATTTTTCGTCCCAAAAATGTGTATTGGCGCCGTAAAGGAGCCTGCCTAACCTAGTACGCAAAACAACAACGAAGTATACGTAGGGGATATGCCTTGTGATTTATTGGGGATGTGTATTGCGATTTATAGTGTACAATAAACGTTTCAACACGGAATAGTTTGATGTAACGCACGCAACAGTTTAGAACGAATAAGTAAATATAACATACCTATCTTGTTAATTAGCAATAGAAAACGTATTTGTGCCAAATCTAAAATTCTTACATTAAGTAGCTTAAAATATTTACCGGGAATAAAAATATACACTTCATTGAAGACTGTTTACTTACTTCACCAGAGTAACCACTTTCTTAAATCTAGTAATTATTCCAAGAAATAAAATTTCTTGGTTGAAGACAATAATCTCTCGCGTATATACGAACCTACCAACTACTTCAGCCAAGTAATTCTCTCTTCGTTCGAGAGATCACTTTTCTGTGTGTACTCTTTTAACCACTATTATTTACATATTTAGTGGAGTCGGAATGTAAATATAGCATGTCCTTAAATCATACATGTGTGTCGGAATTGTGTACATGGTTACAAGTAATACATATGGTTCTATTGCTGTCTTTGCACAAGAACATAACATATTTTACATCGTTTGCTATATTTCCATTAATTGTACGCATTTTGTCCAAATTCCGATACGAGTGTCGGAATTACGGACATCAATAATCCCTAATTATTGCACTAGCAGCAGAGAGTACCGATTTTTTTTCAAAGTCAAGTCAAAAGAAACTGTTCTTCTGTAATATTATTATCTAATGCTTGGAGAGAATATTTGTTAATCAAAAAGAAGAAAGCACAAAAGATGATCATTCTAGACAAATAAGAAAGGTAGCGAAAAAGGAACAGAATAAAACGCTGCGCCAAGAAAAGCACTAAAAATTCCAGATGCAAGAAACATTAAAATACAGATGGGGGAGAAAGGGCAGACTAAGGACTTATTTTATACTGTGTTTCATTAAAAATGGTAAAACAAATGTTTAACACTTCTTAATAATAAATCTTATTTAATAATATTTAAAACACTTAATTAATATTTATTTGAATGTTTATATTTGTCGGAATAATGTACCACAAGTATCTGATTTAGGAGCACTGTCTGAATTAGGTTCACTGAGGTTTGGATTTCGGATCAAAATATACGCTTAGTGTCTGAATTAGGGGCAATTGTTAAACTTATAAAATATACAAATAAATTACATAACTATTATCAATTTTCTTTAAAAATGAATAGCCATATATGTTTAGAAGGAAATATTTGTTTAAAAAAAGTTGACATAGTCAAAAGCACAAAAGAACGACGTTTATGCAAAAGCAAAAAAAAAATAATAATTTGAAAACGAGGGGAAGTGATCTCAACTGAAATTATAAACAAACTTAGAAGTGAAACAAGAAAGATAACAAATCACCAACGACCACGTGTTGATCTTCGCTGCCAAAACACAAATTGAGAGGAATATCTACATTTTTCTTTAGTAGTAGAACTTTAAGGCTCTTTTTCTAGATTTTGTTTTTATGTAACCCATTCAAAATATTGATACTTTTGAATACAGATTAAAAAATCCTACCAAAATAAAAAATGTAGGTATAATATATATATATATATATATATATATATACATATATATACATTTCGTTTCTGAGTTATATGAGATAATATTTTTGGGTCTGTTATGTTGTAAGAAAATCATGAAAAAAGTTTTATTTTTAAGACCAGTGGTACGGGAAGAAAATGAAAGTTTACAGCAGTCGATATTGTGTATTGAAACGGTACATACGCCATTCATGCTATTTTCCGTTCGATGCATTCCTTTTAAGACGTGATAGTAGAGGCAGTTAAGAACCTATTTAACCATATTTATCACTAGAAAAACTATTATTTTTAGTTTATTTCAAAATTGTCTAATACTTATACTTATTGTTTCCATGAAAACTTTCGAAATGTGATCATCCTTCAAGCTGAAACGGTCGTTTTTTTTTAGTGGTATGACCCTAATACGCATGTTTTGAACCCAGATTCGCATTCCGTATAAACACATTTATCGAAAACGTCTAACCATTTCTATTCACAAGCTTACTATTGCCTCTCCTCAATAATAATCCATTTTAATGCAGAGAACTGTGTATGCGAGTAGGTGCTTTCGATGTATTTTCTTGCCCTGAATATAAATCCGATTCGCTTCAAGCAACAAATTTCCAAGAAATTCACATACAAGTACAAAGTTTAACGTTTTTTTCGGATGATTTTTAAGAGTCTAGGTCATCGGAGTTGTTTGCTATACATGATCCAAAACGGAAAAATATACGTACATAACGGCATTTACAACATACAAGATGCATTGAACTTAAAATTGTTAATATCTTGATAACCGTAATCATTTGTATATAGCTAAATATGGTTAAATATGTTCTAAATTACCTCTACTATCACGGTTTCAAGGAGTACATCAATTTTTGGATTTTCCTTTACAACTTGATAGAAATAAAATCACAAAAACCGCATCCGCAGCAGATTTTGCAGTAGTTGTAATGTCAAATATGTGTACTATAATTTGAACCACTTTCAAGAGCTTAATTAAGCTAAACTCTAAACTAAAACACTCAAATTCTGCATAAAACTGTTTTTTATAATACCGATTGTTCTCGGCCCTGCAATAAACAAAATTGTGGGTAAATTTTAATAAATTCAATGTCGAATGAAAGTTTATACTTGGTTCTAAAGAAGGTAGAACAAAAAAGTCACATTTTTCCTAAACACACAAAATTACAACCGTTTTCAAGAGCGTCAACTTATGTGCATCCATGTTTAAATAACTCTTTATACTGAACGATTTTGTAATCTATGCGAACCTAATCTAACTTCTAGCCCGATTATGACTTCAAATTCCTATAAACTACATCCTTTATAATTAGAATTTTTTTATTCCTTTCGTAAATCTCCCGGTAGAGGGCGTAAATAGTCAGGGGCTCGTAATCAGAAAACGAGTGCAACCTGATATAGTGAAACGGAATCGCCTATATTAAGGTGGCATTCAATTAATTTGCAAGGACCTTCGTCCTGGAAGAGCTAGCATCAGGTCCTACTTGATCCCGTCTCCGCTCACCACCCCCCCCCCCCCCACCTCCCGAACCCTCGTAAGACCGTTTTCAGTAAAGTGTTGAAAGGATATATCTGGCAGGATATCAAACGTCTTCCCTTCAAGCTGGTACTACTTGCTAGATGGCACGAATCCTGCAAGGATGTGTCGCCTTACTTTGTGTAGAAGGATGAACTTGATTAAATCCACTTCTATTTCATTCGTTTCATGGTCTTTTACGTATCCCCTTTGCACCCCCTAACACCCCCTGACACCCCAACCGGTGGAAGGTATTAAAACGGACAAATAGCGGGTTTGCTGTGATGGAGGAGGCTAGATTGAAAGATGTGCAAGTCGAAATTTACGGAGTAATGAGGAAAATCGGGTTTTAGGTGTTACGTACACTCTTGGAATTAAGTAAGTTCTATAAATATTTTAGCAGTGTGTCGATGATACTACATCCAAGTACAAGTTTTTTGTTATTCTGGTCGACCGCTCGGCCGCTAAGTGCAAAGGATTGTCCGTTTACGCTTCAACGCGTATATCGGAAATTTATTATTTGCGAAACCTTGTTCGAATGCTTTGAATTGGTTTATAGTGATTTATATGTTTCTATTTATTAGCTTAATGTGTAATTAATTGATGTAATTCATACATTGCAATGTAATTGTGTTTTTATTAAATATGACGTTAATTTTATATTAATAAACATAAAAGTTTTCGATTACATGAAATGAAAATCTCATTTCAAGATATTGCATACAACACAACAAATTATACTTACAAGTTAAAGTTAAATTCTTTTGTCGGTGCACCCCACAGCAAGCTTCAAACTGTAGGAAGAAAACAAGCATTAACGTTATTCACCATTGCTGAAATGGAAGAGCGCAAAAATGGGTAGCACACATACAGAAATATTGGCAAAAAGTGGACCTTTCAAATAAAAAAAATCTGATGTGGCCAGGCACATGACTTTATCATACTATATATAAAATTAATAGTTTAGCTGCATGAGATTCTATTTGATCGTGATCGTCTAAGTCTGCATTAAAATAAAACTAGTAGAACTAGACAAATATCTCGATTAAAGCTGCGTTCGGATATTGTACTCCGTTGACAGCGGGTACACCGTCCAAATGACACTTACGTGTTATTGGGTGTAAAAAGTGTAACGGTGTTCAATATCCGAACGCAGCCTATATTGACAGTAGCATTTTCAAGACATTAGCGCTTGACATTAGCTACTGTCATTAGAATCAAAATAATCTGACGTATCCTGGCTACTAGTTTTAAAGCAGTACGCCCGATCTCGATGAAATAGAATTTGCTCATGCGGCTAAACTATAAATTCTACCAAAAAATGTCATATACATAAATTATGGAAAATTTCCTTTCCTTTAATTTATTATTTAACTATTTTGACGACATTACACAAATAGCGGCTCATTTGCAAAATCTTCGAAAAATGCTATGAGTAAACCACCAGTTCCTTTGGACCCTTTTCAACAGAAAGCTTTTCAGCTCTAAGTTTGGTTATAAAACTTCTAAATATGAAGTTTCGTCCCGATACCATTAGTAGTTTCTCCGGAATCGTCGCCACAAAAAAACGGGTACACACACACACACACACACACACACACCCACATCCACACACACACAGACATTTTTTTGTACCTTGGTAAAAAATGTTCAGGGGACCCAAAAAGACATATTTCCGCTAAAATCTCAAAAAATTTTTTTGGCATGATTACAATACTTTACATACTGCGTATGATAAAGTAAAAAAACTCATTCAAATCGAGCAATACGTTCAAAAGTTACTGCAGTTTGAAACTGGTCATCATTTTAGGTGTTGCGTTTTTTATGCCGCTCAGTGTATTATCTTTATATAATTTTTATATAATTTTTTTAAAATTTTTTAGCCAATTTGGTGTCATACTAATCAAACTTCAAACTTCTTGTCCAAAAAAATTTCACATATGTTTTTGTGTTCAGAATGTCATCCTGATTGAAAATATTATAAACATAATATAGGGTACCATTTTAAATGTCAAAATTGTTATTTCCGGAAAAACCGGAAGTTATTTTTTCTAGTGTATTATAGCTAAAAATCGATTTTTCGATTGCCTGCCCGCAAGGGAAGAGATTTCTAATTCTCAAACCAAAAAAAAATGTGAAAAAATCTTACGATAAATTCCGAATATTTTATCTCCATGCAATTTATAACAGGCCTAATTCCTTATTGCTGGAGCAGTGGGCCGTGGAAGGCGAAAAAGGCGCAACCGCCCGGCAATTAAGCATAAAATACTATAACCGAAAAATATCCATCCCCCCCAAAACCCACCCCTCCGCAAAAAAAGCAATTTCTTAGATTTACCGCCGTTAAAAAATATCGGTAGCGCCGTAATGTACCACCACGGGCTCTAACCGTTCTCCGTGCGCGAAGAAGAAAAAATAAGGCCCTTCCTACCCTTAGACGAGCGGTTGAACGCCTCTTTTAATCCGAGTTATTGCCTAATTTAAATCGAGTCCGCGAAGGCTTTGGACGCTTCCGGGCGGCCCCCCAATATAAATTATCGAAATTATTATATTAAAAAATCCATCTAAGGAGTCAAAGGAGGCCATTATATCGCCAGCGCCCGCGGCGGATAACCGGGAAAACTGATAGCTATTTTGCGGGCGAAGAAAAACGTTCCTGATAAAAAAAAAACCACCCCGCAATTAAGGGTGGATCGCTTTTATTGCTTATCGTTGGCATTATTGAAAGTTGTCTAAGATAAGATGGCAGTCTTTTCTCCATGTATCGGTTATTTAGTACAAAAAGTACAAAAAAGAATAATACTATGCCGTTCTTTGCCTTTTTCGCAAATTTTCTTGGACTTTTCTTCTTCATTTTCTTGAAACGTTTCTTCAATGATCACTAAATTCTTCAGCATACAATTCATTTCCTAAGCTCAAGCAAAAATTCGGCTGCTCCATTTCAGTGGGACTGTCTTGTAAGTCAATTGAATCTTACACTATTTTTTAATGTTTGAAGAGTTTCCTGACATTTTGTGCATAATCTGCACAGTGCAGTCCGTGTTTCGGACATCCGCATCGATTGCTTTCACAATCGTTACAAGAAAATACGAAAATTAAAAGTAAAAAATACTAAATAAAGTATTTTTCACATTTTTCTCGGAAGTTATGGGGTTTTGTTATACAAGGTTAGCCAAAATTACCGAAACTTTCAAAAAGGAATTCAAATAAAAGTTTTTTGACTTTAAACAATCCATCGTTCAAATATATTTTTAATATACAGGCTGTTCCATTTTATTATAGAAATTTCGTAAACTTTTTTTTTCAAACACCCTGTAAATTTTTACATTTTGTAATTTTAGGACTAATTCTAAACGTTTTTTTTTTTAATAATCTTTTTATAAAATGCATCATTGTTGAGTTTTAAGCAATTAATTAAAATTAGTCAAAATTACCAGAACACCTACATAACTCTCCAACCGTAAAAAAAATTCAAAAAAACATTCAAACAAACGTTTGACATTAAACAAGCCATCATTAAAATATATTTTTAATATACAGGATGTTCATTTTATTATTGGTATTTTCTTATTTTTCAAATGGAATACCCTGTAAATGTTTACATAGAATTATACCCTGTATAATTCTCAGGCTAATTGTAAACATTTTTTATTGGACTAATTTTTTTTATAAATTGCATCATTTTTTAGTTATAAGCAATTAATCAAACTTACAAAAAATTCTTAGAATTAAAAAATAAAAATGTCCAGGACGTTTGATGACAAAAAGGAAAAGTTTTCCATACTTCCATAATAAAATAAACGTATATTAAGTATATTAAAAATATATTTAAGCGAGAGCTCGTTTTAATTTCTTTTTTTTTGCGGTCGGAAAATTGTGTATGTGTTCCGGTAATTTTGACTATTTTAATTAATTGCTTTTAACTCAAAAATGATGCGTTCTATAAGAAAATTATTTCAATAAAAAATGTTTTGTATTAGTCTTAGAATTACAAAATGTAAAAAAAATACAAGGTGTTCCATTTGAAAAAAAAAGTTTAAGAAATTTCCATAATAAAATGAACATATATTAAAAATATATTTGAACGATGGATTGTTTAAAGTCAAAAAACTTTCGTTTGAATTTTTTTTTGATTGCTTACCGGTGGAGAATTATTTACGTACTCCGGTAATTTTGGCTAACCTGTATAGTAACCTCTACAAAAGTTAAATATTTTTCATCATCTACAACATTAGTGTTGGATACTTTCTCATTCTACGGCAAAAAAATGATAATTTTGCTTACTTATGCGAAGATTTCCGTACAAGTGAATGCTTTAACAGTTTAAAAAATAACAAAAAAAAATTAGCACCAGAACAACTCTGTATGATGATTTTTCACCACAGAATTTATTTTAGAAAAAAAAGTTGTTGACTGAAAAACTGACGGATCGCAAAAACTTCTTGATTTTTGTATATAAAAAAATCTGATGTGGCCAGGCACATGACTTTATCATACTATCATACTATAATCCTTCAAAAAGAAGACTAAACCTCCAGTTCCTTTGGACCCTTTTCGACAGAAAGCTTTTCAGCTCCAAGTTTGGCTATGAAACTTCTAAATATGAAGTTTCGTCCAGATACCTTTAGTACTTTCTCCGGAATCGTCGCCACAGAAACGGGTACACACACACATACACACACACACACACACACACACACACAGACATTTTTTTGAACCTTGGTCAAAAATGTTCCCCTAAAATCTCAAAAAATTTTTTTGGCACGATTACAATACTTTACATACTGCGTATGATAAAGTAAAAAAATCTGATGTGGCCAGGCACATGACTTTATCATACTATATATAAAATTAATAGTTTAGGTGCATGACATTCTATTTGATCGAGATCGGCCATGTCTGCATTCAAATAAAACTAGTAGAACTAGACAGATATGTCGATTAAAGCTGCGTTCGGATATTGGACTCCGTTGACACCGGGTACACCGCCCAAATGACACTTACGTGTTATTGGGTGTAAAGAGTGTAACGGTGTACAATATCCGAACGCAGCTTATATTGACAGTAGGTATTGTCAAAACATTAGCGTTTGACACTACCTACTGTCATTAGAAGCAAAGTATCTGACATATCCTGGCTACAAGTTTTAATGCAGTACGACCGATCTCGATGAAATAGAATTTGCTCATGCAGCTAAACTAATGATTGTACCAAAAAATTTCATAGTCATAAATTATTCAGAATTTCCTCTACTTTCATTTATTATTTAACTATTTAGACGAAATTACAGAAATGGCGGCTCTTTTGCAAAATCGTTAAAAAATGCTAAGACTAAACCTGCAGTTCCTTTGGACCATTTTCAACAGAAAGCTTTTCAGCTCTAAGTTTGGTTATGAAACTTCTAACTATGAAGTTTCGTCCCGATACCTTTAGTAGTTTCTCCGGAATCGTCGCCACAAAACGGGTACACACACACACACACATGCTTCTTTAAGATATAAAAAGGCATGCTTTCACAAAATTCCATTAAATTGAATTATTTTTGCGATAATGTAAAATAAAAAACAAAAAAATTGTTTTTGCATTTCCATTCGCATTTCTCTCGAAAATTTTAAGGCCTCAGTAAAAAGTGACTCTTTTGAAAGATTTTTTTTACGATCTACAACTTTCTGTGGGGCGTTTTTTGATAGATCGTCAAGTTTGTCAGATTTCTATATCATTAAAACCTACCAACAACCCCTTCGTGGGGGTTACAAACTTGTCAGATATGAAGACAAAAATAAGGACAAAATAATATAAATATTATGTAGAAATTAAATAACAGTTATGTAATATCCATTAGTGGAATATATAATTAAGTAACCAATTTTGTTCTTTTGTACTGAAATTAAAACAATAACAAAACTCCATATAAAACTGTGTATTCAGAATAAGTTCTGCTTTATTTTTAACAATTAATTCCTTAAAAGAATATTTCTAAAACAGTCATTTTTACCTCGGCTGGAGGTATATAACTCCTTGAACTGGCGCAGTCGATACGGATAGGTACCCGATTACATTCACCTCCACACTTCCAACACCACGTCCATTAATATCTTAGCAATAAATACAGACATAACATCCCCGTAATTTCCCACCCTCACCCGAGCAAATTTAACAACCCCCAATAGTGTACCGTGAAGCGCTTTCCAGTACAATCTTCCACCTTTTTCTCTAATTCCTACCCATCACAGCTCCTCGCGGAAGCTCTTCAAGCCTTATTAATCTCCGAGGCATATTTCGCCTTTATAAAAAATTAAAACCGAAAGCGTAATGTTCCGGAGGGCGGGGGGTGGCTTTAAGCATTCAAGGGGGGTGAATATATTAATTGAACAAGTTTGCATTTTTCTCTTTCGTCCGCGCGACGCGACAACAGTTTTTATTGTTAATCTTGAAAAATTATTAACCCCCGGACTTCGGCGTCCTTCTCTAACGTTAGGGGATGAACGGGGGTACGAGAGGGACGGCGGGGAGCACGCCCGGGGAGTCTTAAGCGACGGACGTCCAAATAAGTCCCAATGAATTAGTCAACAACTTTTAAAGTCTGCAAATGTAACCTGCCACTTTTTATTATTTTTTTCGCGCCCTCTCTCGCCGGCGCTAACCGCCCCCCAGGCGGGGGTGGCGCGGTGAGGGGGCTGTTCGTTCGTCCACCAGGTCGACGCGATGGGTATTTGCATAATATTCTTTCTTACTCCTGTCAAATATTTCGCTCACCGGGCTGGGCTGAATTGTCTAAAATGACATGGCGTGTTTTTTATTGGGTGGACCAGCATTGTCTTAAAAGATACCCTGGGTTTAGTAGAAGAAATTAATAATATCGTAGTTTTCTAGACCTGGTTATTTTTTATTACTACACTTCTTATTTATTCATGTATTTATTATATGGATGTTATAATACGAACAAAATAAAAGATTTTTTTTATTTCTATGGCCCAGTATTTTGTGATAAAAAAAAGGTCCTGGGAAATAATAATACACAGGGCCGGCGGGAGTAATAAAAGGGCGCTAAAGGCTAGATTTTTCAATGCCAGTTTAAACCATAATCTGAGTTCAAATATACAAAATCAGCATTAAAAAAGACCCAGTCCAAGAGATCTTAAAAATAAGTGAGAAATGTATTTATATTAATAATCAATGAGGATGATTAAACAATAATAATTTTTAAGAGCAATAGAAAATGACGCAAATGGACCAGGAAAAATAGAATAGTAAAGGCAATTATTTCAGTTTAAAATGCTATTGCACAGTCAAATAAAAATGACAAACTACCAGAGTAATTTTAAAAATTATAACGATGTGTTCTTTACAAATAGATATACAGTATAATATCTCCACGGGTTGAGGTACACAGAGGAAACAAATTTTTATTGTGATTTTTCAAGAAGTCAAACTCCTAGTTGTGGGTTATTCTGCAGTAACGTGTCACACCCGTCACGCCCGTTTAACGACTATACATAACCAATGTGGGCTTTTATTATTATTTTGATCTTTTAGAATTGTTGTAGATAGATGTTCAAAATGATAAGTTTTATGAAAAACCTTTTTAAATAGCCGTGACGGTCGTTACCAGCACAGAAAACTCTTGGTTTTGGAAACCTAAAATTAAAAATTCGCGGAGTGACCCTAGTGTAAAGTTTCCATTCTAATAAAGATAATAAATAATTCTAGTTTTTATGTGAAATTTAGGCTAGCTACTATTATATTGATTGCATCATGTGTAGTAGCTAGAATAAGCATATAAATGAGACAATAATCTTGTCAGACATTAATAACAATAGTGGGAGCTAAAATCAAAGTACTACCTGACAATGTCACACAAACATTTTCCTAATTATATGTAGATATTGTGACATCAAAATATGAAAATCTATGAAAAAAAGTTCTAAATAACTTTTTTGTCAAAATTTTGATGGTAGTTTTTCCTGCACAGCCTTGCTTTTTGAAACAACAAAACTCCGAAGTTAAAACTACGCCAATTTACTGAAGTTTTTAATTGGGTGTTAAAAAAACTATTTTTATGATATTGCCAAGGCAATTTATTTCAATTCTACATGCAAATCATAAAATTTCAAGTTATATATTATGGGGATGTTCCAATTACTACAGAGAACAAAATTCTTGATTTTCTTTGGTTTTTTGATACAAAAATGTGGTGTTTTCTGTAGAATAATTGATATTTCTGTAGACATAACACAGTGACAGTAATACTCTCATAAGAGTAAATAATAACATCTTCTTAAATAAAATCTTATATAACTTGAGAAACCTTTACAATATTTTTCATTACGTTAAAAAAGAATAAATTTATATAAAAAAATACATTTTTTAAAAACTACGCTCTATAAAAAAAAAATTCATTTTGGAAAAAATTTCCAATGCTTTTTATATATGCATTGCCATCGGAAATCTGTCCACGTACAAACTTTCAACGCGACTGGACAAATTTTCCAAATTTTGAAAACGAAAAATTTGCCAAAATTTTTTATCAAAATTAATGATATTAATATTGATTAATAAAACTTCTTGTAAAAACGATTAGGATGCAAATCTTTATCAAAAATTGCAATATTATATCCAGTGTTTCAATTAAAAAAAACAAAAAGATAGTTTGTGTTGATACGTCGTTGTGGCACATCCTGTATGCATTTTTTGTCTGTAACCTGGGTTTCAAAATTGGTCCAAAAAACCCGGTCTAATACCGCTAAATCTACAAAATATGCAGTTTTAAGGTCGCTTCCCTCAATCCTGTACCTCCCAATTAATCCGCTAGATGTCGCCGTCGTCCCCGGAGGCTGTCGACCACCAGATAGACCCGAATTATTAAAGACGCGCCCCGCCGACCGGAAAATTAACCGAAGCTCTTTTAATATTTCACAAAATCCCGTCTCCGAATATTTGTACTAGCATTCCAAGATCTCCCGATTTTTATTTATTTTTAATTGAATACTAAATAGGGCCGCGGAGCGGAGGGGCGCGTGCCTCATCTGTGAACGACGTTTACCCCCGCGGGGTAACTCAGAGGTAAGAAGGGGGTGGCATTCACCCCCCATTACGTAGAGATTGTACACGCTTCGTTAAGGGATGTTCTTACGGTTTTTAAGAGTCGCGTTTTCTTTTTTGTGTGTGGTTTTTAGGGGCGTTTTTTTAAGTAAGAGGGTGGATTTGTTTGCTTTTCATCGTAAGATTCAATAATTGTTCAATTATGTCTTTGTGTTGTGTGTGTGTACCCGTTTTTTGTGGCGACGATTCCGGAGAAACTACTAAAGGTATCGGGACGAAACTTCATATTTAGAAGTTTCATGGCCAAACTTAGAGCTGAAAAGCTTTCTGTTAAAAAGGTCCAAAGGAACTGGAGGTTTAGTGTTAGCATTTTTGAAAGATTTTGTAAATTAGCCGGCATTTCTGGAATTTCGTCGAAATAGTTAAATAATAAATTAAACTAGAGGAAATTCTGAATAATTTATGGACATTTTTTGGTACAATCAAATGCATGAGCTGCATGAGCAAATTCTATTTCATCGAGATCGGTCGAACTGCATTAAAACTAGTAGCCAGGATATGTCAGATTAAATGTCAGATGTGATTTTAATGACGGTGTAGATAGTGTCAAACGCTAATGCTTTGACAATACTACTGTCAATACAAGCTACGTTCGGATATTGTACACCGTTAAGGTGCGTTTTCATTAGTGCTAATGGCAGCGGTAGTAGACGCCATTATAGTATTTCTAATAGAATTTGCTAGTGACTCAGTTTATGTACATGCAAACTAATATGTGTCACCATCACGACATGTGAGAAACACTATAATTTCGTCTGCTACCACCTCCATTACCAACCATTGCCACCAATCGGAACGCACCTTCCCACTTTCTACACCCAATAACACGGTGTCATTTGGACGGTGTACCCGGTATCAACGGAGTACAATATCCGAACGCAGCTTTAATGGACATATCTGTCTAGGTCTACTAGTTTTATTCTAATGCAGACATAGCCGATCTCGATCAAATAATATCTCATGCAGCTAAACTATTAATTTTATATATATAGTATGATAAAGTCATGTGCCTGGCCACATCAGATTTTTTTGATTCTAATGACAGTAGGTAGTCATGGTGTCAAACGCTAATGTTTTGACAATAACTTCTGTCAATATAAGCTGCGTTCGCATATTGCATTACACTTTTTACACCCAATAACACGTAAGTGTCATTTGGACGGTGTACCCGGTGTCAACGGAGTACAATATCCGAACGCAGCTTTAATTGACATATCCGTTTAGTTCTAGTAGTTTTATTTTAATGCAGACATGGCCGATCTCGATCAAATAGAATCTCATGCAGCTAAACTATTAATTTTATGGATAGTATGATAAAGTCATGTGCTTGGCCATATCAGATTTTTTTAATTAAGAGGGTGGATTTAGTACGAAATAGGGTGGATTTGTTTGTTTTTCATCGTAAGATTAAATAATTGTTCAATTATGTCTTTGTGTAGGAGATAATACTGTATAAATAGTATAGTATTCTATTCTTAAGTAATGACTATTACTCACTCGAATGATTTATTTACTCATTTAATAAAATACATAATTTCCAACAAATTCTACCGACAGCAGTATTGCGTTTTTTTTTTAAGTAAGTGGGTGTATTTAGTGTGAAATGGGGTGGATTTGTTTGTTTTTCATAGTAAGGGTCAATAATTGTTCAATTATGTCTTTGTGTAGGAGATAAATACTGTATAAATAGCATAGTATTCTATTCTTACGTAATGACTATTACTCACTCGAATGATTTATTTACTCATTTACTGAAATACACGATTTCCAACAAATTCTGTCGACAGCAGTATCGCGTGGGGGGTTTATTATTCCCCTGTCATTTCGTCGCCTAATTCTACGACAATGGTACCAACGTAAAAACAGTATATTTGGGTGTGGCTGCCCATCAGCGGTCCATTAATAGATATTATAGATTATTACAGCTAGATAGTAATGTGCCTACCTAGGCTGCGATGATTAATTTTCATATAAAGTCATTACGGAATTGTCGATGTCATTTGTTTGATGCGATTAGGGAGCGGCTCGCGTGCTCAGGGCACACAATCAGCGGTCACTCGATTCGCTCTAACGGTCTTACAACAGGTTGAGAAATTAGGCGGTATTTAGGTATATTATTCTGGCGAATATGTTAGTTTATGGGGTGTAGTTTTTGTGATGCTTTGCTTTATAAATTCCGGGATTTATTAGTAGTTGTAATTTTAGAGTTTGCTTGTAGAATTAATGAGAAAAGCTTTATTTTTCTTACGATTGGGAAGTAATGACGTCCCAAAATAACGTACACCATTTGATATTTTTCAAGTGATTGGTAATACACCTTGGGCAAACTTTTCTAATAACATATTCCTTTTATAACTTTCGTCGTAGCTACCCTCATATTGGGGAGGGGGGGTGGGTGTTCTTGTCTAGAAAGCGCCGGAGAAACCGACAACAACTTTCACCCTTATTAATATATAAAAAGAACAGAAGAAGAACGTATAGCTGAGAGCGCAAAGCAGAGGGCCAACAGAAATTGTTACTGAAAACTTATAATGAAAACATGGGCACGGAGAAAACGCGGTGCATTAAAGCGATCTCGTTAAATTTTGTAATAGGATCCTTTGCATTTTTTATAAACGTATATATAGACCTACTATACGTTCCCTATACGTTCCCCTCTACCATAAGAGGGTAGCAGTTCTTAGGAATTCTTAAACAAAACAAATAAATTAGTTTATTTCTAAAATGTTATCATTTTTACTGTTACATATATATATATATATATATATATATATATAATATAATTTATATAATTTACTTTATGTTTTATGTTTTTTTCTTTCTTTGTCTGTTGCAGACATTGGTGACAACAAATCCTCCACTTTTCACTCCAAACTCGCTGATTGTCAACGATTGTAATACGCTCTTGGCTGCTGTTGCTTCGAATGGAGTTCTGGTTATCGAACTACCGACAAGGTCGCCACCTTACGGCGCTTTTGAGAACAACAAGGAGCTGATTTATTGCAGGTGAGGTGTCTAAGTTTATCATTATAGTCACATGTAGACACATGTAGGTAGTGTTAGGACAATTTCTGGAAGAGGGCGCGGGTTGTCGTGATTGCTCACGCAGGGATTATTAGAGCCACGACCTACCGACCGACAGCACGTGTTATTTTGTTTGTCGGTCATGGATCGACTGTATTTCCTTTGTGGTAATAAATATGTTCTCAGTGGTACTTGAGTTTGTATTGAAGTGATTGCCGAAGTGAGCCTAATAGTAGTTTGTGAAACGTCATTAGAAGTAAAATGAAGCATCTTAGTGGAAGTGTAAGTTGCTCGTGCTGTCGGCCTTATTCAGCAAGGCCACTCTATTCGAAATGTGAGCACGGACCTTCGAGTTTCCCCTCCTGTATCCAGCGTTTATGGAATCGGTTTCGGGAGACTGGCCAATATGTTAGAAGAGTTGGACAAGGTCCAAATCGAAAAACTACTCAAAATCAAGACCGATTTCTTGTCCTTTCCTCTCTACGTCAGCGTACTGCCACAGCACGAGACCTCCTAAACGACCTAAGACAAGCACATGGAATAGAAATTTCTGATCGAACTGTTAGAAACAGATTAAAAGAAGCGAATTTGAAACCAAGAAGACCTGTCCGTGCACCACGCCTTACGCAGCATCACAAAGCAGCGCGAATGAGGTTTGCTCTGGATCACAGAGATTTGCAACTTCGTCACTGGACACTGTACTGTTTACAGACGAGTCCAGATTTCGTTTAACTCGTTGCGACGGTCGAGTACGTGTATATAGACGTCCTGGTGACCGCTAGGTAGCCGCTACTATACAGGATAAGGGAGAGATTTGGTCGTGGATCTGTGATGGTTTGGGCTGGAATCAGTATAGACAACAGAACTGACCTTGTTGTGGTTCGTATACCCCAAGAATCTCTTCGCAGACTAGTGCGAAGCATGCCACGCAGGTGTCAAGAAGTGATTCGTGCTCGTGGAGGGCATACACTGTATTAAACCTCACCAATCCACAGAAAACCCGACTGTCATCGATACTATGACAGTCATTTCAATTTTGTTTTGCGTTGATAATTTACATTTTAAGTGTAACTTAGAAGTAACTAAAAGTTGTAACATTGTTTTTGTAATTTTCTTTAGTTAAATATATGAAGTTGAAGTATACCAAATTTGATTTGCCTAGAACTGTTATTTAAAAAGTTACAGGTTTCGAAAAAAGTGTTCAATGTATTACCTGTGATTTAGATTTTATTGTACAAATCCAAGTTTTAACTATGGCACAGTAAGGATAGAAGTCGAGGGGGTGGCGATCTTTTTTCGAGGGGTTGATAGGGGCTCGCTAGCGTCGCGTCGTCCACCGAGACGGCGGCACATTTTTGAGTTATGCGAGGGCCCGCGGTTCGCGTCGTCCCGCACGCTAGATTTGCTCTCGCGGTTTTGCCCGGTTCCGTAACGAAGGCGGCCATGACCACCCCCCTAGAAATTGCTCACGGCCGGCCAACCGAGATGAATCGTTTGTCGACTTTACACAAAAATTATCTCCGCTCACTTCCGTCGGATTTCTTTATTCCCGCACGATTTACCGCGTTTTACCCTCTTTTACGGGGTGGAAATCAACCCCCCACCCCCACAATCCTAAAAATAATATTTTTTTAGGATTTTTTATTTAAAATAATAAAGAAATAAATAAGATAATAAAATTTGTTGGGGGTAGTTTTTCCGGGGGTGTCTAAAACTGCACACCCCGAAACAAAAGACCGGTATACGAAAAATAGATCGTGTTAACTGTGACCGCTGATGCGATTTTTGTGCAAATTTTCGCCGAACCGCACCGCCCACTAGACCGCGGGCAAGTTTAAGGGAGGCAGCAACCCCTAGCACACGCGTACATGCAGACGTACACGTATATTTGTCTTTTCCTCTTTCAAAGCAATAGCATTAATTCAACCCCTTCACCGCCGCCGTTTCGGCCTCCTTTTATTTCCGTTTTTTCCTCGTACGAAAAATTTATTAAAACTGCCCCCCACCACCCTCAACCCCTGTCGCGGTTTCGCGTTTCATAAAAGAACGGACGCACGCACCGCTAACTTTGCGGTTTGAGTTTCTATGAAACCTGCTGATTTATTTAAGATTTTGTTCTGTTTGGTTATATACTTCTCTACGGTGCTATATTGCGATGAGAGGACGTCAAATTTTATTGTTTCTTTTTTAAAAAATGGAAAAATGCGGATTTTTTTCTACAGAATTGTCCGATTAACATTTCTAAACAGACATTTCGCAGTTTTGTCGTATTGTAGCTTCCATAATTTTCCGGAATTCGGTCTCAGCACTAAGCCAAATAATGACTGTTGAAGTTATCCCGCTTAATCTGGCCCGCCCGCAAAGTTTGAGCCGTGCAGATAAAGTTATTTGATAAACATGCCGCGCTATATTTTTACGAGAAAAACACTACTTAAACCTCTGGATTCAAAAGAACAATTCTGTAGAAAAAAAATCCCTAATTTTTCATCTTTTACACTAAAAACAACCGCATTTCGACTTCTTCTCATCACAGTAAGTCACGGTGTACTGGTATATAACTACCACGTAAAATGATTTATTTTTCGATATTTTCATTAATTCTTTACGATTTTCGAAAAACCAGGACACCAGGGATGCCACATTAAAAATCCTCTCCCTATAATGAGAATTACCGCGAAAAAGCGGACGACCGGAAACGGTAAAAAAAACCCCGCATCGGTCGTAACTCTCGCGGGGTTTGTGTGGGAAGGGTTGGTCCCGCGTGTGTTAGTTAGGTAAGAGGGGGGTGCCTACCCCCCTCCCTGCTTTTTATCAGTCACGTCCAGTGCTGAATATGTATTTTCCCGTCTTTCGCGTTTTTCCCTTTGGTCACGGGCGCCGAACTGTGGACCTGCCGTCCGTGGTTCGCTTTCGACCCCCCGTTTCCACCCCTTTTGGGTAGCGGGCCGTTGGCGGTGTCGGCCTGATACCCGAACGAACCGACCCTTGAATTATTATATTTGGATAGCAGCGGCATCGATAGCGCTTTTTAATTTTCCGTTATTTGCGCTCGGGTCATTACCGGATCCGTTTTTTAATGCCGGTCCGGCCGGCCGCGGCGTCGGGAAAAAAATCGACGCCGGGCGTCGATTTATTTATCGGTCAGGCGGGTGCCGATCCGACGTTTTATTATTTTTTTCTGTGAGGTTATTTACGACTCTCGATATCTTATAATAACATGAAACGTGAGTCAAATACAAAATTTTCGACCATAAATAAATTGTTTTTTGCTTATGTCGTCACCGATATCTTTTTGAAGAGCAATTCCTTATTTTTTTAAGGAAGTTATTCTGAATTAGAAGTTTCATATGTGACTCCGCCATCTCTGCAATCTCTCACAGAGAAATGAGAAAAGGTACCAGATTTTTGCACTTTTGTATTAACGCTCGCCTTTTCATTGTTTTCCTCGTAAACCATTTGCCACAAAAATTTCAATTTTTGTTCAGGTTGCTGGAGAAAACCTGCGATATGGACGTTGCCTCAGTAGACAGTAAACAAATAAAACTAAACATTCTATTAGGTCTTCGTTGTCTTCGTTGTCTTCGTTGTTAAGGTACGCCGAAGTAATCAATATAAATATCAATATCAAAAAGATAAATAATATTAAAAAGTCCACAAGTATGTAACTGGTGAAAATTTAGAATTTTACTACCACGTGACTTCCGGACCGACTACCACCGTAGAAGAGGAAATTTAATACTATTAAGTATATAATCATCAAACTCTATATCATACTCTATCATATCGCCATATATGTATAGGGTTAGTCAAAACACCTAAATAATTTTCCAACTGTAAACAATTTCAAAAAATTTTTCAAGTAAAAGTTGTTTTGTTTTAAGCTATCGTTTAAATATATTTTTATTATATAGGGTGTTCATTTTATTCTGGATATCTCGCAACCTTCCCTTTTTCAAATAGAACATTCTGTATAACTTTACTAATTCTCCAACTGAGAAAAAAATTTGTGTTTAAACAAACTATTGTTTATTCTGGAAATTTGGTAACATACATTTTTTAATTCGAGGATTAATTCTTTTATAGAAATCATTTTTTTTAATACTTTACTGTCATCTTTTAGTTATAAGCAATTAATCAAAATTCCTGGACTTCAAATTAAGAATATTTTCCCACATACATACACATTTATTTAATTTGCCAGCTTGAATATTAAATTTATTTCACTATTTCATAGTTTAGTTATTTTTTCTTGATTTTTTTTATTTTTTTATCCGTTAATTAATGATCGGTCATTGCTCATAACGCAAAGATGATGCATTTTATAAAAAAAAATATTCTTACAAACACTTAGAATTAAATTTTTTTAAATATACAGGTGTTCTATTAGAAAAAGAAAAGTTTACCAAATTTTCAGAATAAAATGAACATCCGTATATTGAAAATATATAGCTTGTTTAAAACCAAAAAACTTTTGTTTGAATTTTTCTTTGAAATTCTTTACGGTTAAAGAATTACTAAGGTGTTCCGGTAATTTTGACTAATCATGTATAATCCGCCATTTTGAATTTATTTTAAAAATCTGACATGACACTTTTAATTAGCAATCTTCAAATATTACGGGAAATAAGTTTAATGCAAATCCTACATCATATATACCTACATCACAATAAAAATATTATTTAAATGCTTTAAATAAACAAGTATTGTTAAAAATATAAGCTGTTTTTCCGTCGAGTTCAAAGACAGTACATGTCCATGACGATTGTTTTAATCATAGGTCTGCTTTTAATCAACTATAAACAAAATATGTAGTACATTTAATTCTCTGTGAACTACTTTATATTTTTTGTCTATTGGCACAAAATAGCTAACTGCTATACTTTTCAAGATATTGCACCAACAAAATTATTTTGTTAATTTTCTCAGAACTCACGTTTTGGACTTGTAGTGTTTTCGAACCGACCGATTCATTTGATAACTCAACAAATAAGCTTTTCTTTGCAAATCTTGATTTAAAAATTCTTTGGGTATCCGATTTTGTTAAGTTAATAGCATCGTTAGATCTGGTGTCGATTTAGGTAATATAATACTTAATTTTAAAAAAAAACCAAAGAATTTTAGTCCAGCAACAGTACTAGAAGTATTAGAATATTCAATTTAATTCGTTGCAGAAATAAAAAAAAATGTTAAGTTGTTTTAATACCCAGTATATTATTCGTCTAAACAAATTAAACTGAGATCTATATTTTATAAATAAGTCAACGCTTAAAAATTCCTAGAGTATAAAAATGTTATTTGGATTCCAAACATCGCATATGTGCACATGTGCAAAACACGTTTCAAATTCTCGAAGCGGACCGGCCGGCTGGACAAAAACGTGTTCTATTATGGCTGTAAAATAACTACGCCGAATGTTGCTCGAATATTTGACGAAAATATATTCATACCGTCAATGCTCCACAGAAAAATACATTTTTGTTGTCGAAAGAAATTATTTTCGAGGCATAGTACGAGATGTCTTTTTATATTTCAATTTCGACAAGGAATTAATATCCTTGTACGAAGTACATGTTTGTTTTTGCTGCATTACTAACGCGCTTCGGAAAATATAATAATATGAAATGAATAAGGAATTTATTGTTGACGCCAAAAACACTATACACACCTACATCACAATAAAAATATTATTTAAATGCTTTAAATAAACAAATATTGTTAAAAATGTACGCTGTTTTTCCGTCGAGTTCAAAAGCAGTACATGTCCATGATGATTGTTTTAATCATAGCCCTGCTTTTAATGCAAATATAAATAAAATATGTAATACATTTAATTCTCTGTGAACTACTTTATATTTTGTCTGTTGGCACAAAGCAGCTAACTGCTATACTTTTCAAGATATTGCACTGACAAAATAATTGTGTTAATTTTCCCAGAACTCACTTTTTGGACTTGTAGTGTTTTCGAACCGACCGATTCAATTTTATAAACTTATTTTGTTTTTATTAGAATGCATTTTCTTTTGTATTATACACTATGTCTTATGGGCGATTTTGTTTTATTAGAGATAGAAATTCTGTTAAATGGACAAACAGGTGCCGATTTGTATGGTCTCTGGAGAAAACAGTTTAATACTTAGTGATGTCAGAGATATTTTGAATAAACAAAGAAATTACATTTTATAATTGTGGTCATAAGTCTTTCTTTGTAGTCCAATCAATAGGCCTTTTTGATATCTTATAGGCCGTTTTTTTATTTACAATTAGATTGTCAGTTTAAATATGTTTGCCAACAAATTCGACACAAATAAAACTTCTGTTTTGCTTATTGTTTCAGCATTTGTTTGTGAGTAGTTTGATATGCACAAGCTATATGTTTAATACACTCAAATACTACAATACTAGAATAGAAATAATTATTTATTATTATATTTATTAAATATGTCTCTTTATTCCTGGTAGTGCTTTTGTTTTCATAGCAAATGTAATGTCGCTCGGTTGTATTATTTTTCGTCAAATTTGAGATAATTTACATTATGTAACATTTTTATAACACATAATTATTTGAACATATTTTTTATGCAATTTTTCTGGAGTCGGAGTCAAAGTCGGAGTCGGACCACGAAAAATATCTGGAGTCGGAGTCGACAATTTTTTTACCGACTCCGCAGCCCTGATTTGCACGCTAGCTGCGTTGTCCAGCTAATATTCGTTACTGAGATATCGGCTTCGATCAAAATTTTGTTCGCAACCTTTATTACATAAAAACTGAAGAAAACAAAAAGGCCAATCTATAGAAGAGACTCTAAATACAACCTGAACAGAAACCTAAAATCTTTGTGCTAAGTTGTTTAAGAGAAAAAAAGGTAAGCGTTAATTTAAAACTTCAAAAATCGGGTACTTTTTTTTCACTTCTATCGCGCTCATGTTTACACCGAGAGGCAAACAATTTTGACAGCCATACAACTTATGTAGAAATGATTCAGGAGTATGGCATACTTTATTTCAATTTTTTTTGTGTTCAGTGGTTTTAGAGTTAAGGGCCTTCAAGCACAGGAGTCAATACTATCGAAACGAGAGATGGCAGTTAGGGCGATTCTCTCGTGCGGGGTCACATATAGACTTATTTGTTAAGACATAGGATAATAAACATTACAAAAATGAAAGAAAAACAACCAACAATTGGAATGTGTATAAAAAGTAAATAAATATTAATAATTTTTTTTTATCTCAACTTTTTGGATACCTTGATGGACAACTTTTGAGTTCGAATTCGCAAGCAAGACAAAATAATGGATCAATACAATACATAAGAAAACAGGTGGTTGTCATAAACAAAAATATGTTGATGACGTCATACGTTGAGCAAAATTGAAGGTAAAAAATTTTATTTGATACAAAAATGTGTAATTTCATCAAATAAAATAGACATGTCCAAGGGTTTTTTAAAATAATTACCATACACCAATAGAAATATGTATACCATCCTCTGAAAATTAACAAAAAATTAAAAATTGTTGCACCAAATAATAATTTATCTCCATAACTTTTGCGTCAAAAGAACCCAGAAAGATTAACATTTCTAGCACGAATTATTTAATAAAAAATAAAAAACGTGTCGACCGACAACAGAGGTATAGGGGTAGGGGGATTTGTCCCTTTAAAACGCAGAAAAAGCTCCAACCTTCAGCAATAAACTAGAATGAAGAACGTCAAATGAGCCCGCTCGACTGCCTAATGAAAAGAAATTCTAATTAGTCCTAAATAACAGCGCGGCGCGCTCGCGAAAAACATAAAAAAAAGAAAAACGCCATCTACCTCAAATTTACGATTCCTAAGCCGGCGTCGTCACATTTCTACGTGCTCACCTGAAAAATTTCAAAATTAACCCGATAACTAACGTCCAACATCCCAGGGGGTTGTTTCAACCCCCCCCCCCAAAACACCCCCAACCCCCACCGAAAAATTAAATTAATCCGTGTTTTCTTTTATCTAACGGTCGGGACAACGGATTTAGGCGTTCGGTCTTGAATAATAATACCCCTAGTGCGCGAGGGGGTGGGAAAGGGGTGGTAAGGGGTTGACACCCTTTTTCTGCATATTTATTTAAGAAAGGCAATTTTAATTATCCCGAACCGGGCGGGTCGCGATAACCCGATAAGAATTGTGGGTTTTTCAACCCCTTCGGTGTTCCGGTGGTGACCGGAAGGGGTAGCTTCGGCTGTATTGGGCCTGATTTATTGGGTTTGACAATGCGTAGGTCGAAGCGTCCCGACTAAAGGGTTGCGGGGCGGATTTGGCCGAAAGATGTAATCGACTCGCTTTTTTGCCGTTTGAAAAGGGTTGAAAAGATACGATGGGGGGGGGTCGTAAATTTTTACGCGCGTGCTACAAGAATTTAGATTCAGTTTTCTTTCAATGCTGATCAAAAATAGGTACATATGCAAGTCTATACCTGGCACGCTTCCTTACGGGTGTTACAAATGTTGTGACAAAGTCAATATACCCTACCACAGTAAACGTGGGGTATAAAAAAATGGGGCTGCCATTTTAAAAAATTGGTGATGACGTCGTAAGTCGAAAACAATTGAAGCTGGGAAATTAAATTTGATGTAAATATCTATATTTTGATAATTAGAAATCGACGTGTCCGAGGATTTTTTCAAATAACAAATCGTTTCAGAGATTTTGTCATGTTTGCATACTTTCTATGCACATTGTATATAACCATTGTCTATACATTTGATTATTTCATCATTACGGTATGTCCGTACAGTCAACTGTAGTTATGTTTTAAATATTGTTAATAAGATTTATTATTAAGAAATGTTAAAAATTTATATTTTACCATTTTTAAACAAACAAAATATAAAATAAATTCTTAGACTTCTTCCGTCTGTCCGATCTACCTCATCTGAAAATAGTCTGTTTAAAGTTAAAAAAGTACGATTTTTAACCAGGTGTCAAAAACAAAACTACCTCCCACCCAAGTGAGATTTTGGCCCATGGTACAGTTTTTGACGCTGATTACGCTGGAGTAATTGATTTCTGTCTATATGGAACGGTACGGAAGTTATGACTTATCAAAGTATCAAAAACTGCAAAAATTGCAATTTCACTATGTTTGGACTTGTCAAGGTAAACTGTGTTCCATCTAGCCATCCGACTTTGACGATTCAAACGTCACTGGATAGGAAATTGGCCGAGGAAAACATTGCTGAAGACCGCGTTGCTCTAAGTTGCGCGGTTCGGGAGAAAAAACGCGAAAAACCGCGAAATACCTAATTTTACATTTTCTGGACAAACGGTACGCTTTACGGGAAAACCGAGCTCACCGTTGAATTCAGCACAACCCAATGCATAAGCATGACCCTATTGGAGAGCTCTATGTCTCAAAAAAAAATGATATTTTTTTCGATCTAAATTTAGCACATTGAGGTAGAAAAAATTTTAAAAAAATCTAACTTTGCAACCGTTGGCGATAGAGGGATTTACCCATCACGAAATGATAGCTCTCGACGAGTACATCAAAAATATGTAGACTCTTATATGCCTAAGAAGTACTATTTTGAAGTTATGTGGTCCAATTCGCTTATTTTCGTGTTATTTGAAAAAACGTAATTTGAGCACAACTCGGTAACCAGTGGAGATAGAGACGTGTTGTATGTAAATTCGTAATCAGCGAAGTCATTTTAGTAAGATAGCGAAGGTTTCATATCAATCCGGACCCTAGATTTCGAATTAGGTGTGCCACTTCAAATTCAAAGTTAAAAAAGTACGATTTTTATCAAAATCTTGACCGGTTACCAAAAACAAAACTACCTCCCACCCAAGTGAGATGTTGGTCAATGGTACAGTTTTTGACGCTGATTACGCTGGAGTAATTGATTTTTGTCTATATGGAACGGTGCGGAAGTTATGACTTATTAAGTATCAAAAACTGCAAAAATTGCCATTTCACTAAGTTTGGAATTGTCAAGGTAAACTGTGTTCTATCTAGCCATCCGACTTTGACGATTCAAACGTCACTGGATAGGAAATTGTCCGAGGAAAACAGTGCTGAAGACCGCATTGCTCTAAGTTGCGCGGTTCGGGAGAAAAACGCGACAAACCGCGAAAGTCCTAATTTTACAATATCTGGACAAACGGTACGCTTTACGGGAAAACAGAGCTCACCGTTGAATTCAGCACAACCCAATGCATAAGCATGACCCCATTGGAGCGCTCTATGTCTGAAAAAAAAATTTTATTTTTTCGATCTAAATTCAGCACATTGGGGCAGAAAAAAATTTAAAAAAATCTAACTGCAATCGTTGGCGATAGAGAGATTTACCCACCACGAAATGATAGCTCTCAACGAGTACATCAAAAATATGTAGACTCTTATATGCCTAAGAAGTGCCATTTTGAAGTTATGTGGTCCAATTCGCTTATTTTCGTGTTATTTGAAAAAACGTAATTTGAGCACAACTCGGTAACCAGTGGAGATAGAGACGTGTTCTATGTAAATTCGTAATCAGCGCACTCATTTTAGTAAGATTGCGAAGGTTTCATATCGATCCGGGCCCTAGATTTCGAATTAGGTGTGCCACTTCAAGCCATTTAAAGTGCCATTTAAAGTTAAAAAGTACGATTTTTATCAAAATTTTGACCTGTTAGCAAAAGCAAAACTACCTCCCACCCAATTGAGAATTTGGTCCATGGTACAGTTTCTGACGCTGATTACGCTGGAGTAATTTATTTCTGTCTATATGGAACGGTACGGAAGTTATGACTTATCAAAGTATCAAAAGCTGCAAAAATTGCCATTTCACTATGTTTGGAATTGTCAAGGGGAACTGTGTTTGATCTAGCCATCCGACTTTGACGATTCAAACGTCACTGGATAGGAAATTGTCCGAGGAAAACATTGCTGAAGACCGCGTTGCTCTAAGTTGCGGGGTTCGCGAGAAAATCGCGAAAAACCGCGAAAATCCTAATTTTACATTTTCTGGGCAAACCGTACGCTTTACCGTCGAATTGCAGTTACCTTACGAAGTACTCACCTAATAAAGTAATGTGTTCGAAAAACCCGCATTTAGGCGCTTGTTTTTCAGGGCGGTGGGGGTTGAATTCTCCGAGGGTATGAGGCGGGTATGCTTTAGGATGCATTTACTCTTCCGACACAATAAATACATCCCCCTGCCGCTCACGGGGTCGGGGCAAATTGCAAACAAGTTTAATTTAATGCGCAATATATAGCCGTATTTAAAGGAAGCGCTGCCCGTTGACATAATGGCTTGGCGACAGCGGCGACGCGGACGGCGGCGGAGCGAAGAGAGACACTTTATAATGGAAGTTTGAAAATTTCGGGACAGGTGTTGCCAACCACCCGTTAGGAAAGAAATTAAGAGCGTGCTGGCTGAGCCGAGGTGTGCGCGGGGAAGTCGCGGAAAAGTCACTTTTAAGTGCCAGTCGCGAGTCGTTAGATGAGATGTGAGGGGTGCCATGGGGGTGGATCACCGCGTTTACCTTTAGGGTTAAGAAATTAGATAAATCTCTGAATTTCTTCTTCAAGAAATAATTTTTGACCCATTTCAAATAAACCAATGATAAACAAAAAAAAACTATTTAAAAATTGTTGTGAATCGCTGTAATATTTTTTGTTGTTTACTAATTCTGTTGCAAGTTTTCGCGTTTTTGTTTAGTTTATAACGTTTTTTCTGCATTTAACAATTAAAAATCCTAAAATATATACTACAGAAATGTCAGTGTTTCAGACACATTGAATAATCTTTCAGAATTTCAGATAAAGGTGTAAGTTCTTTGAGGGCTTTTTAAAGTTTCTATTAGATTAAAGGATTTCTATTTGAAAAAAAAATTAGTTGTCAAATTAGTTGTGGCGAAGCTTGCTACAGAATTACCAAAAACACTTTTATTTAAACAATTTTGTTACTTTCTACACACCCTAGACAGTGAGCTCGTAAAGTATGGAAACATGAGAAAATCTCTCAGACGGTTTGTTATTTTAAAAAAATCCTCGAACACGACGACTTTTAACTATTAAAATACACATTTCTGTGAAAAATTCAATTTCCGACCATCAATTGTTACTGAGTTATGACGTCATCGACACTTTTTTAAATGTTTCCTACTGATTTTGGTAGATCATTTAATTCTCTAAATAACACCGCAAATATTTTATGGCCTTACATAAGAAAATTTTTGAAAAAAAGGCAATTGAAATTTGTGAAATATTGTTAGTTTTAGGGAAAATTCTTTTGTAAATTGGATATGAAATTGCGTTTTGGGTAGTAAAAAAAACAAATCTGGGCCCCAAAATTTTCTATCGCGCAAGGTTTTCAAAAAAAAAAGTGGGGTGAAATGAAAAAAAAAACGCTATTTTGGTAATTTTTTACAAATTTATACCATCTGAACCCATTGTCCTAGAAAACTCAAAATAGTCTCATAGTAAACCTTAACCTTTGCACTTTTACCTGAAAAATCATCCCAAATGTTTTGAAGTATTTACAAAAAAACGCGATAACCTCTCGTGATATCTAACTTTTGATCTCAAATTCGCATTCAGCGCAAATACATCAATCTAAAACCCTTTAAGACATTTAACAGACCTATGAATATCAGTACAAAAATAATATGGGGTTGCCATTTAAAACAAAAACTATCGATGACGTGTCATAAGTCGAAAACAATTGAAGGTAGGGAATTAAATTTAATGTAAATATGAATATTTTGATAATGAAAAATCGACGTGTCGGAGGTTCTTTTTTTTCAAATAACAAACCTTGTCAGCGACTAAGTCAGTTTTTGTTGATACCTTGAAAATAAATGGAAAATAATGATGAAGGGAATTTTTCCTAAAGAAAATAAATGATGGACATTGTGCTGTCCGCTTTAGAATACTGGACAAGATTTCAAAATGACAAAGTTCACCAAAACAATTGTTTTGTTATATGCCGAAATGATATCAAAACTCTCCAAAAAGCTGCTTCTAAAGACAATAAAAAAATGGAAAAAATGTCAAGTATACTTTTAATTCACGTATGAAAGCCTACTAAAGATGACAAATGAATTCAGTTGTCAATTTTCGTTCAAACCGCGTTCAAACCTCATTATAAGTAAAATGAGGCATCATAGTGGGCGTGCAAATTGCTCGTGCTGTCGCCCTTATTCGACATGTTAGCAGGGACCTTCGAGTTTCCCCTTCTGTTATTCAGCGTTTATGGAATCGGTTTCGGGAGACTGGTCAATATGCTAGAAGAGCTGGACAAGGTCGAAATCGAAAAACTACTCAATATCAAGACCGATTTCTCGTCCTTTCCTCTCTACGTCAGCGCACTGCCACAGCACGGGACCTCCTGAACGACCTAAGACGAGCACACGGAATAGAAATTTCTGATCAAACTGTTAGAAACAGATTAAAAGAAGCGTATTTCAAACCAAGAAGACCTGTCAGTGCACCACGCCTTCGCAGCATCGCAAAGCGGCGCGAATGAGGTTTGCTCTGGATCACAGAGATTGGCAACTTCGTCACTGGACGCCTGTACTGTTTACAGACTAGTCCAGATTTCGTTTAACTCGTTGCGACGGTCGAATACGTGTATATAGACGTCCTGGTGAACGCTACGCAGCCGCTAGTATACAGGAAGGGGATAGATTTGATTTAGTCGTGGATCTGTTTATGGTTTGGGCCATGAATTACATCGAAAACATCTTGGAGGATCATGTGGTCCCTGCTGCATACGGCGTCGGTCAAAATTTCTTCCTAATGCAGGACAATGCAAAGCCACATACCGCCGGCATCACCAGAAACTTTTTACAAGAACGTGGAATTCAGGTCATGGAATGATCGGCGCTAAGACCTGGCCTGAATCCTATTGAACACCTGTGGGATCACCTTGACCGACGTGTTCCCAAGCGCCCTAATCCACCACTAACCATACCGGAACTGACACAAGCCCTGATTGAGGAATGAAAAAGCATACCCCAAGAATCTCTTTGCAGACTAGTGCGAAGCATGCCACGCAGGTGATTCGTGCTCGTGGAGGGCATACACTGTATTAAACGTCGATTGATTTGATTTAGAAAGTAACAGGTTTCGAAAAAAGTGTTCCCGTAATTTTTTTGAGCAGTGTAGAACTCTTAATTTTAACCCAGTTTTTGCACGATATATACAAACCTTCGTTAGCCGCTGTGCCTATGGATGTGTATGTATGTGTGTGTGTGTGTGTGTGTGCCGGTGGTTATATGTGGATGTCACCAGACCCACCACCCCCGACATCCAAAAACCGCCGCCGTTATCCGCGCTTTCGCTAGCATTTTCGCGGTCGTGACTCGTCGCTCGTTTCCTCTCTTCCACCGCGCTTGCCTGGCTGCGTTCAACAATGAATATTCATTCGGAATGTATCCGCAATTAAGAGCACATAGGTCCTAATGCGGAATTATGGTCGGAAAGAGGGCGCTAGCTTCGGCCCCGGCTTTAAGATTTTGCGCGCACACTATTAGCATAAAAACGCTATAAAATTATTGTTGGATTAGGCGTTTGGCAGTCGCGGGACCCAGAGAGCGCCACATTACGAAACCGGGGGGTGGTGGTACCGACCAACCCCCCCAAAAACCACCCCCGTCGACGTTTACTTCGTCGGAGAGTTTTCGCTTGGTCCGTGTGTGTGGCTCTTAAGCGCGGGGAATTATAATAACGCCGATATTTAAGCCGAACTGTTTATTTAAACTGGGTTGGCTCGGTTTGGGGTGATAAACCGGTGGATCGAATTTTGGTGGATTTTGGATTAATTTTGGAATATTGGGAGCTAAAACGATACATTGTTGACTTATTTAGACAGTAGACAGTATTTAATTCTGATATAGTCATTCAAATAGTAAAGAACTGCACAAATTGGAAAAGTTGTGAGGTACGTCATGAAGAAAGACGAAAAAATAAAGACATTAGACAAAATTTTAAAACCGCTATCAATTATAATAAAATATATTTTCTATAATATTCATTTTGACATATTTAAACACGTTTTAAGATTTGACAGTCTTAAAATAAGGCAATTCTTCTAATTTTAACCATAAGGTATTAATTGGGGATATAAAATACGTTTAACCCCAAAATAACTTACATTTAACAGCTAAAAAAATATCTGGTGACATTCCTGGTGATTTTTTCCTAGTGTGAACCTGGGTTCTGGATTTTGTCCTCCTGGTTCTTAAATATAAGATAGTCAAAATTAGTTTTTATGTCATCCATTCTTTTTGTTTTTGGCGTGCTGAATCCGAATTCATACTCAGATTCATTAAGGTATGTGCAAAGAACTGGGAAGAATTTACTAATTAACATCCTTTAATGATAAATGGGAATTTGAAAGTGGAAAAAGTGGGTTTTTGCGCAGATAAAATACAGATGAAATATTTTCAAGTATCGCTTAAGCCCGAACGGAGTGGTTATTTACGAAAAGTTGATAGTTTCCGAGTTATAGGCGAAAAAACGCGAACAAACAAAAATGTTTACCTTTTTAGCATTATCTTCGATGTTACGTCACGAAATTTTGTTAGCAAACGTCACATTCGGATTCAGCACCCCAAAAAAACATACACATGAAATGGAAGAAGTCAAAACTACCCCACAATTTTCCCGCTAGGGCTCTTTTAAGCACAAAAATAAACTAATAAAACTATAATCACAATCTTGAATAATTCCTTTAGTCCAAAAATGCATAAGAGCTGAATTGTTTTTGATGTTTTGTTTTGTTATATCACGTTATTTAAAAGCAGAAATATTCCGGTTATAGAAGTGATTTTATTTTATTTAAATCAACTGAATTTCCTTTCGATAAGTTAATACAAGCAATATAATTTGAGTAGAAAAGTAAGTGCACAAAGAGATTTGTTGTAGATGGCACTAGTGTCTAAAAAAACAGGTCAACATCTTTTATCTCTTTATCATACGTAGTATAGAAAGTATGTATTGTAATGGTGCCAAAAAGAGTTTTGAGATTTTAGCGGAAATATGTCTTTTTGGGTCCCCTGAACATTTTTTTACCAAGGTACAAGAAATGGCGACGATTCCGGAGAAAGTACTAAAGGTATCGGGACGAAACTTCATATTTAAAAGTTTCATGACCAAACTTAGAGCTGAAGAGCTTTAGATTTTGCAAATAAGCCGCCATTTCTGGAATTTCGTCGAAATAGTTAAAGAATAAATTAAAGTACAGGAAATTCTGAATAATTTATGACTATGTAATTTTTTGGTACAATCAATAGTTTAGCTGCATGAGCAAATTCTATTTCATCGAGATCGGTCGTACTGCATTAAAACTAGTAGCCAGGATATGTCAGATATTTTGATTCTAATGACAGTGGGTAGTGTCAAACGCTAATCTTTTGACAATACCTACTGTCAATATAAGCTGCGTTCGGATATTGTATATCGTTACACTTTTTACACCCAATAACATGTAAGTGTCATTTGGACGGTGTACTGGGTACAATATCCGAACGCAGCTTTAATCGACATATCTGTCTAGTTCTACTAGTTTTATTTTAATGCAGACATAGCCGATCACGATCAAATAGAATCTCATGCAGGTAAACTATTAATTTTATATATAGTATGATAAAGTCATGTGCCTGGCCACATCAGATTTTTTTGTTAAATGAAATAGCTGAATTTCTGTTACTACAAAAAGTACTAAGATATTCAGAAATATCACGGTTATGGTAATGATTTGATTTTATTTAATGACTAAAATCTTTCGTATTGAACCACTTTGTATATGGTTACATTTTTGGAATACAGATATTTTTCACGTACAAAAGTACCAGCATACTATTGTGCAAAAAATCTACTGTTTCAAAAATTTACAAAATAACCAATAAAGAAATCTTACGGACTTTTTAGTTTTTAGATTTTTAGGGTTTTAACATTAGTAGAATAAAACAGACGTATTTTTTGTGTGGTAATTGCGCCAGAAATCGAAAACAAAAACTCGTTCTTACCCACTAATACTCAGTGTTATTTATTTAGACATGTGAGTTTTGCCAGTTTCAAAATGACAGTTCTTCTTACTTTTCCTCATTGTATTATTGATAATGCATCTCCTCTTTATACATATTATCATAGTCATTAAAGAACATTTTTTCATACCACCAACAACAAAAAACTGACTTACACCCCCATCTAACACGCACAAGCGTTATAAATCAACCCCCTCATATAAATATCAAACCACCACCCACAAACTCAACTTTTCTCATCCACATCTCGCACCTCAAACCACCCGAAAGTTGAACTTCCGAAGAAGAATATTGCCTACCCCGGAATCGCGAATTGGATAGGGGTGCAAGTCTAAGGGAGCGATTCGGCGGCTGCTGGCGCCCCAAGGGCATTCGACGGGCGCGAACGCATAGATTAATTAATGAATAAATAATAAACTGCGGCCTGGGTTTGATTATAAGCTATAGGTGGTGAACGGCACCGCCCTCTAACGGCCAAAACCGCCCGAAACCCGGGCATATTTTAACGGGCCACGCTGTATTATGCATCAGGACGCGCCGAGTATCCCACTTCTGATACGGTATTTTATTGCACCCGCAACAACGCGCCGCAAGATTGCCTAACCTCGTCCCGGTACAGACAAGTGCGTATATCACGCTTTCGCGGGAGAAGTTTCGGTTAATAACGCCATCTATGGGTGGGAGAAGTAAGCAAGGCCGAACATGCAAGCTAAAGAAAAAATCCTACCTGTACGTTGACTCCTCCTGTAGATATGACGTAAAACATGACAGGATGACCTATAAAGAAAAATTACGATAACAAAGACGCACAAAATCTCCCTAATTATACAAAAATTCCACTAAGTTACATATAAAAACGACGAAAAAAGGCGCTAATTTTGAAATGTTTTTAGAAGAGAAATGTGTTGTTAATATAGATTTATTGCGTAATTATTAATGACATTTTGTAACTGTTTTTTATAGGTTATAGGTTATATTTCGAGTATTTTTTGTTATTTCGAACACTTCATATTTGAAACAAATATTATTTTTCAAATTTTTTTTTCTTTTTCGCGTTCTGGTTTTTGATCTGACGATGTGCGCGCGCATTTCTCCCAGGACTAAATTAAATTGGCAACTGTGCTTTGTAAAAAGCCTAATTAGTATCAAATGAAATGTAATTGATAAAAGATAAGTGTGAGAATGACATGCATTCATTGAAAACTGAATAATTATATGGAAGTGAACAAGAAAACCAAAATACCTACTGTGTTTTTAGGTTAGGACAATTCAGCAAATTTTCCAAAGTACATAAAAACAGGTACACCCGCGGCAAGCTTCCTTGAGTTGGGATACGTAGATACAGAATACACACAGAAAAGTGATCTCTCGAACGAAGAGAGAATTACTTGGATAAAGTAATTCGTAGGTAGGTTCGTATATACGCGAGAGATTATTGACGTCAACCAAGACATTTTATTTCTTGGAATAATTACTAGATTTAAGAAAGTTGTTACTCTGGTGAAGGAAGTAAACAGTCTTCAATGAAGTGTATATTTTTGTTCCCGGTAAATATTTTTAGCTACTTAGTGTAAGAATTTTAAAGATTGGGCACAAAAACGTTTTTTATTGCTAATTAACAAGATAGGTATGTTATATTTACTCACTTGTCCTAACCTGTTGCGTGAATTACAACACACAATCACAATCACAATCAAATTATTCCGTGTTGAAACGTTTATTGTACACTAATCACAAGGCACATCCCCTACGGGTATTCGTTGTTGTTTTCGTACAAGGTTACGCTCCGTTACGGCGCCAGCCCTACGCGCGGGCGCGGGAGCCTTGACAAAATCACGATGCGCATATTTATTCCAGAGGATAGAATTACTTGAAGGAAGTGAGAATGACTTCAGTTAAATAATTGGTGGGTTTTTATTCAGTAAACAATACTTACTTATATTAAGTGTCTTATATTTTCTTGGGTCAAGTAACTACGCACTTGGATGGATTTACTATTACTTCGTTGGAGAAATTGACATTTTGGGGACCAAAAATTCAATTACTTTTTTCAATACAATATTGGTTCTTATAAAGAAAAAATTTATTCGTTGACAGCATTTATCTGAGAAATTATTTTACTTAGATTGAGTATGTGGCATTTCTTGTATATACCTAACTTTCTACATCCAAGTAAATATGCATTTGAATCTAGTAAATAAATTCAAGAAATTATGTTTTCTCGTTCCAAACAGTCACTTTTCTGTGTGTACTTCATGATTAAAGCCGAAATTGGTAATTTTACATGGAATGCGTGTTTTCTGGGGATTTTAAGCAATATTATGTTTGATTATGTTACCAGATTTGACAGCGGCGCCAAGTATTTTAAAACAACATTTTCGGGTTGCTATTGAGTTAGTGATTTTGGTGACTTGTGAAAGGTGAAGTTAAGATAGGTGTTTCGACTCACATATAATAAGTTCATTGCATACGTATCTATGACTATATAATCCCCATCATGATACACGCCAATGATAATAATGCCACTGGCGTTGTATAATAATGACAGTTCGTTCAAATAATGACATCATTATTTGAACGAACTGTCATCATTTTACGAACGTACTGTCAAAAGTCTTTCAAAATTTACGTGGATGACAGTTATTTGACAGTTCGCCTCGCCACCATTGACAAACACATGTAAAATATTTTACAAAAATTGGAATTTATGAGTCGTAGATAAAACGTCGTATTTTACTCACACATAACGGATATAAATCTCTCGCATGTTTACAACTTGGAATTTTACAAAATAATTGTTTTTTTTTAGTTTTCTATTTAATATTTATTTGGTAAAAAGAACGTATAGTTTTTAGAACGTATAATTTTTGTTAAAGAAAATATTAAAAATTTACAATTTATCTCCAAATGTAAAACGCTGTATCTACGTACAAAATGGACTATATTTTTTTCTGTTTCAATGCAAACATCACGCATTTTTTACATTTTAAACTATTTAAGTACCTTATAGTTACCATTAAAGTTATGCTTAAGAGAAAAAGACAAATATTTACATGAATGTAATGTTTGTAATAAGGAACCATAACAAAACATTTATTGTATCAAATGATATTTATTAAAAAGATTGAATAATCCGTTGTCATCAGTGAATCAACCTTTCTTAACTTGGACACATTCCATCCACAGACAATATATTTAGTTAATTGAAATGAATATACCAAAACAATTAATCTCTAAGAAATAATGTAGACTGTAGAGTGTTCAATGATGTAAATAGTTTTAACATTAAATAGTTATGTTTTGATCACCATCACTGAAACGTAAAAGATCCAACCCAAAACAAAATCATATTGACAATTTCTCTTTTATGTTTACCAACAAGTTGGTTTTACAATAACTCAAGTATTTTGTTTTAATCAGCGCCCCCCCCCCCGCGTATGCTCCGCTTTTCATCAAGAAAATTCTGGTCACCTTACGTATATGTAACTTTGAGACGATTTGTTTTGTGTAGTTATCAAAAAATATAATTATAAACCATGCTAAACACTTACTTGACACTATAGACGCACATTCCTTTGTAGACCGGCTTGAATCTCCAAAATTATAACCTACAAACAAAAATTACGATACAATTTTCTATATTTACTACAAACATAACCCCAAAAAACAACGGAAAAGTACCAAAATTTGAACAAAAACACGTAAAACTACCCAAAACATACAAAAATCCTACAAAATTCCACCTCACACAACCCCAGAATACCAACATTAATTATTTAACAACCCAATAATAAATACAATCGTATTTCGTAGCTTCCTTCGCATCCGCCATTATGTTCACAAACGAACCTTCCGACAGCGGTCGACTTTCAAAGTAGTTTTTCGGCGAAATACTTACCGGTCGGCCCAAAATAACTATCGGGAAATCAAGAATAGCTCCCGCGCGACATTTTTGCATAGTTTCCTCTGCGATTCCGTTCATTTTTTACCGGAAAATTTCGAAAAACGTACGTCCGATACGCTAAGAAACGAAACTGACAGCGCGACTACGCCACCTGTCGCCAAAGCGGCGAACTATCGTCTACCGTCCCCTGCTATGTTCGAAATTTTAGTTTTGGCGCCAATTTTGAAATGTTATTTTGTAGAAAATTAATTTCTGTTATTAAAATTGATTTATTTCATAATTCTAAATGCTATTTTGTAAGAGTTTGTATTGAATTTGTTATAAATAATGTAGTTTTATGGTATCAATATTGAATATGTATGCACAGGGTGGTTGTTTGGGATCGGCGTTTGGGTGGGGTGTGTTGGGGGTGCAGGAAGAGCTGCCGGTAAGTTCGGGAACTGCAATTAGGAGCAACGTGTCCTTCTAGTGGTCGTAAATTTTGAAATATTTCTATACAAACGGCGGCGGGAGCTACGTTCGCGTAAGTTTTAAATAATGTCACTTTGTAAACCTGAGCGGGGCCCCGGCGTGGGTTGGCGGGGCCCATGCTAATGTATATCCCGTTAAAACTTTGGCAATATAACAGGAGATTAAGAAGAGCAGCACGGGTATCCGACGCGACACCGGTGCTGCCATCTATGCGGCGTCCGAGGAGTCAAAACGTAAAGATCGACCTTAATCTTGATTTTCTTTAGTGTTTTATTCGATAAAATTGTTATTATTTTTTTTATTTCTGTTGCAGGAGTCACAGTCTTTTGGAATCTTTGGCGTTTAATACCAATATTGAAGTCCGTCAGGTTAAATTCCATATCGGCAGTTTACAGGACACCCATCTTTTGTTGCTTACTTCCAATAATGTGCTAAGGTAAGAGATCCAAAAAAATATATATATCTCAAAAACTAACAAAGATATTTAGGATTTCTCTTCAGTTTATTAAACTACAATGTTTTATTTATATTATACACAAAAAGCCATTATTATAAATTATTTTGTAGCTGATTTAAAATTATATATAAGTTCTGGTGTCGCTTTCTGATATAAAAAAAACGAAAAAAATCATATCTTGAAAAGTAAAAAGGATATTTAAGATTTTAATTTAGTTTATAAAACTACTATATTTTCTTTATATTATACAGTGAGCGAAGTATGGAAACATGACAAAATCTCAAGAACGGTTTGCTATTTTAAAAAAATCCTCGAACACGTCTATTTATAATTATCAAAATACACCTAATTATTTTTTTACCTTCAATTGTTTTTAACAGATGACGTGATCGACATTTTTTTGAATGACAGCCCTATATTGTTTTAAATGAATTTGACAGATTTTTAATTGTCTTAATGGTAGCATAATATTTTTATGGCCTTACATAAGAAAATTTTCGAGAAAAAGAGAATTGAAGGTTATGAAATAAAAGTGACAAAATCTCCGGAATGGTTCGAACGAATTCAACGAAATTTTGGAATTAAGTATTTTGCAGCCATGCTAAGTCACTGGCGTTATTATCGTTGATGCAACGTTCACAGTTTCTGAGATATAACCTCAAACTTTTGAATTTCAAGTAGAACACCCTGTATATTTTGACATTTTCTGTTACAGTGTTCCATTGCCTATTCAATGTTACTACGCTTGTTACAGTATTATATCAAAAACATCTAGAAATTAACAAAATCCTTTATTACTTAGGTCTAAAAATTAACAAAGAAAAAATTGATAACAAAAAATAACAACAACAACAAAATAAACCGATCAAATTTAAAACAATGTATTCTTGTCAATGGTTGAGAATCCTCATAAACCAACTAGAGTATTTGCAGTAGAAAATGTAATAATGTTTTGTTATAAATTTTTTTTTGTTAATTTTTAGACCTAAGTAATAAAGGTTTTTGTTAATTTCTAGATTTTTATAATACTGAAGACTATAACAGAAAATGTCAAAATATACAGGGTTGCATCAACGATAATTACGCCAGTGACTTCACATGGTTGCAAAATACTTAATTCCAAAATTTCGTTAAATTTGGTCGAGCCGTTCCGGAGCTTTTGTCACTTTTATTTCATACCCTTCAATTGTCTTTTTCTCGAAAATTTTCTTATGTAAGACCATACAGATATTATGCTACCATTACGACAATTAAAAGATCTGTCCAATTCATTAAAAAAAATATAGGGTTGTCGTTTTAAAAAAAATGTCGATGACGTCATCTGTTAAAAACAATTGAAGGTAAAAAAATTAATTTGATATCATAAGGTGTATTTTGATAATTATAAATCGACGTGTTCGAGGATTTTTTAAAATAGCAAACCGTTCTTGAGATTTTGTCATGTTTCCATACTTTACGAGCTCACTGTATACAAAAAACCAACGTTAGAAATAATTTATATCCTGAGATAGAATTTTTTAAAACTTAAGGTATCAAATTTTGTTATTAGAAACCCGAAAAAAATCATATCTTGTAAAATAACAAAGATGTTTAAGTTTTCCTTTCAGTTTACAAAACTACAATAGGTACTTTCTTTATATTATATTTAGAAATCAATACTATAAATAATTCAGAAGCTAGGATACCTATAGATTTTTATGATACTTCAGATATCACAGTTTGATATTTACAAACCGAACAAAAATCATATCTTGAAAAACTACGATACTTTCTTTCACATTTTTAGATTACTTTTAGCTTTACCTATTTTTAGTTTGTTAGTTTGTAAAATAATGAAAAAAAAATAGATGGCGAAATATTGACATAATACGTTCCATTTTGTACACAATGTATATATTTCAACAGTTTTCAACACAAATTTATTTTTTTAACCCTAAAAAACAAGATATTTTTGCATAAACCCACTCAAACAATACAATAAACAAAACATTAAACCACTAAATTCTGCGATATAGCTCCAGTTACTATAGCACTTTCTCCAATTCACCTTTCCATAGTTTTGATAAACTTTTACTAATTTTACGTACAAATTTCTATTCTAACCTTTACCGGCACTTAGAAACCACTAAACTACCCCTCAAGCAACCCAAACAACCGTCGAGAGGTTCCTTTATTTAATCACTTCCTCAAACATCGATTTATTTGATTTTATATTAATTTCTATTTCTAACTTACCCGCCATATTATGTTTAGCTATACGCTCATTGCAGTCTAAGAAGGGACAAATTTTCAATCGATGATAACGGCTTAAATTAAACCCATCCGATCTGGAATTTTCGCTCTATCGGTGTATTTTGATCCCGGGAATCTTTTCCGGCATGTTTCATCCGGAGCCGTTGCGAGTTTTCGCGTCTCTTTGCGTTTTTCTCGAAGAGAATAACGAAGGAACAAAATGGCGGCGGGCAACATCACGGCGATAAAATATTTCCATGGCATGCTTGGATACACTCTGTTTCAGGGGGTTCATACGCGTATTTTATTTATTTATTTAAGGCGTTTTTAATATAACTCTCGACGGGTACAAACTTTTAAAAATATTCGATGATTTTTCGCGAAGGTTTCGTAAGAATCCAAATTATAGATTTTCCGGAATCGTGTACTCGAATTTGGGGTCCAATCCGCGCAGGCGCAGTACCAGCTTAAACCGGATATGGTTTATTTATACAAGATCAGTTGTTTATTTATAATAAATTGTAATTTGAGGATTTATTGATACTGTTTGGGGGGAGAATTAAAATTAAATTGTGATATTACAATAAAAATGTTTGTTTATTATGCATCTCAAAATTATACTATAACCTAACTTCACGGGTGTTCGTTACTTAATTAACCCCAAAATCTGACATTTTACGGTCGAAACTTAAATGTTTACTAGTTTATTGAATAATTTTGAGGCCACACCGCTAAAGACGCCTAAAAACTATTAAATAATCATATCCTATTAAGAGGAGTGTTATTTTCAGCTCTAAAATGTCCAAAAGAGCGATGATTTTCTTAGCACCAACTCCAGAAGAAATGGAATTTGTTATTTTTGCCGTTGCTTTACGCAGAGCTGGGGTAAACTCATATAAATTAGATAGTAAACAGTGTATATTTTAAGTAAACTGAAAAAAAAACATCTTGAAAAATAACAATGATATTCAAGATAGTTTTTATATTCTAGGTTATTCAACATACAGGATGGCAACGCAACTTGCTTGAACACGTACCCCATTGGTGTCCAGCCGATGGGTTGCTTCCCAAAGACAAAAACGACATTTTTAGAAGCCCTAGGAGACACGGCGATAGATTTTGACTTTGGACCGCCAGAACCCAAAGAAAAAACCTCGAAAAATTCGAAAGATCTCACCAATCAAAGCGTCAGAGGCAAAGATGGTATGGATACTTTGAAAAATTCTATATTTTCAGCGTTTAGTTTCATTTTGTGTTGTTTTTAGGTGTTTCAACTGGAATTATCGAAGATATAAACAAACTAAGGATTACTAATAATTCTTATAATAATTCAAGCGGAACGTTGGACATGAAAAGGAACTGCGACGGCATTTTGAATTGGCCTATTTATATTTTGTATCGGAATGGCGACATCTACGTGGCGTTTATTGAACTATACGAAAGGTAACCTCGAAAAATTTACTTAATTTAAATTTAATCTTACTTTAGTAATTTAGTAATTTAATCTTTGCGTCTTTAGGCAAGCAGCGATTGTACATGGACCTTTGCCGATGTTTCCGAAGAACGAAGAGACCTACGGAGAAGATTCCTGCTCCATTTTGTGCATCCACAGCACACCTACCATAATTTGTGTATCAAATTCTAAGGGAACGGTACACCACGGTATTATCCTCGATATTGACGATACGCAAGAATCTGAGGTTGGTTTTATTTGGGTTTTCTCAAAAATTAGCAAAGATATTCAATATTTTCTTTAACTAGTCGAAACTACAATATTTTCTTTATATTATATCAAAAGAAACAACATTGTAAGTCGTTTTTTTGTCTATGATAAATTTGATCTAATACAACCCACGAAAAAAATTTATATCTCAAAAACTAACAAAGATATTTAAGATTTTCTTTCACTATATGATAGCACAATACTTTATTTATATATGTGCCAAGAACAATAATCTAAATCATCCCCTACGTAAGTTATTAATGTTTTAAACTTAATCGCTGTTTTACGTTTTTCAGTTTTTGGAAGATAGACCGACGTTTATCAATGCTCCCGACAGAGGGCTCTATGTCTTCGAGTGCATAGAATTGGAACTCGGCTTGACCACTTCTGCGACTGATATCCACTATAACTGCCCGATATATCTTCATACGAACAACGGAAAACTTGGGCATTATTTTGCGACGCACGAAACTGGTGTTCATTCCATAAACATCAATTGCATTGAATCCTTGCATAAGTTTATTGATTCAGAAAATGGTGAGATGAATGTGTAATTGTAATACTGATTTGTTGTGGATAGTTTAAAAACAGTGTTCTGAAATGACAAACATCACCATGTCTTAAAAAGTAACAATTATATTTATGATTTCTTTTCAGTTTATGAAAGTACACTAATTTCTTCATATTATATTCAAAAAGTAACGTTAGAAATAATTTCGAACCTGAGGTAGAAATTTTTATATCTTGCGGTGTTTCATTTTGATATAGGCAAATCGAAAAATTATCATAGCTCGGAAAGTAACAAAGATATAAAAGTTTTCCTTTCATTTAATAAAACTACAATACCTTCTTTATATTATATTAAAAAATCAATATTAAAAATAATTTAGAGGCTAAGATAGAGATTTGTATGATACTTGAGATTTCACATTTTGATACATACAAACCGAAAAAAAATCATATCTTGAAAAGTACTGAATATATTTAAGATTTCTTTTCAGTTTATAAAACTACAATACTTTCTTCATATTATATTCAAAAAGCGATATTAGAAATAATTTAGAAGCTGGGGTAGAAGTTTTTATATCTTGCAATGTCATATTTGTGTATGTAGGCAAACCGAAAAATTATTATAGCTCAAAAAGTAACAAAGACATCTAAGTTTTCTTTTCATTTTATAAAACTACAATACTTTCTTTATATTATATTGAAAGTTCATTGGTAGAAATAACTTAGAAGCTAAGATAGATATTTTGTGATACTTGGGATATCAAATGTTGATATATGCAAACTGAAAAACAATCATATCTTGAAAAATAACAAATATATTTAACATTTCTTTTCAGTTTGTAAAACTACAATACTTTCTTTAAACTATATACAAAAGCTAACATTAGAAATAATTTTGAAGCTTAGGTAGAAATCTTGCCGTGTCACATTTGGATATAGGCAAAGCAAAAAATTATTATAGCTCAAAAAGTAACAAATACATCTAAGTTTTCCTTTCATTTTATAAAACTACAACACTTTCTTTATATTATATTCAAAATTCATTGGTAGAAATAATTTAGAAGCTAAGATAGATATTTTTGTGATGCTTGAGATATCAAATGTTGATATATGCAAACTGAAAAACAATCATATCTTGAAAAATAACAAATATATTTAACATTTCTTTTCAGTTTGTAAAACTACAATACTTTCTTTATACTATATACAAAAACTAACATTAGAAATAATTTTGAAGCTTAGGTAGAAATCTTGCGGTGTCACATTTTGATATAGGCAAAATGAAAAATTATCATTAATCGAAAAGTAACAAAGATATATAAGTTTTCCTTTCATTTTATAAAACTACAATACCTTCTTTATATTATATTAAAAAATCAATATTAAAAATAATTTAGAGGCTAAGATGGAGATTTGTATGATACTTGAGATTTCACATTTTGATACATACAAACCGAAAAAAAATCATATCTTGAAAAGTACTGAATATATTTAAGATTTCTTTTCAGTTTATAAAACTACAATACTTTCTTCATATTATATTCAAAAAGCGATATTAGAAATAATTTAGAAGCTGGGGTAGAAGTTTTTATATCTTGCAATGTCATATTTGTGTATGTAGGCAAACCGAAAAATTATTATAGCTCAAAAAGTAACAAAGACATCTAAGTTTTCTTTTCATTTTATAAAACTACAATACTTTCTTTATATTATATTGAAAGTTCATTGGTAGAAATAACTTAGAAGCTAAGATAGATATTTTGTGATACTTGGGATATCAAATGTTGATATATGCAAACTGAAAAACAATCATATCTTGAAAAATAACAAATATATTTAACATTTCTTTTCAGTTTGTAAAACTACAATACTTTCTTTAAACTATATACAAAAGCTAACATTAGAAATAATTTTGAAGCTTAGGTAGAAATCTTGCCGTGTCACATTTGGATATAGGCAAAGCAAAAAATTATTATAGCTCAAAAAGTAACAAATACATCTAAGTTTTCCTTTCATTTTATAAAACTACAACACTTTCTTTATATTATATTCAAAATTCATTGGTAGAAATAATTTAGAAGCTAAGATAGATATTTTTGTGATGCTTGAGATATCAAATGTTGATATATGCAAACTGAAAAACAATCATATCTTGAAAAATAACAAATATATTTAACATTTCTTTTCAGTTTGTAAAACTACAATACTTTCTTTATACTATATACAAAAACTAACATTAGAAATAATTTTGAAGCTTAGGTAGAAATCTTGCGGTGTCACATTTTGATATAGGCAAAATGAAAAATTATCATTAATCGAAAAGTAACAAAGATATATAAGTTTTCCTTTCATTTTATAAAACTACAATACCTTCTTTATATTATATTAAAAAATCAATATTAGAAATAATTTAGAGGCTAAGATAGAGATTTGTATGATACTTGAGATTTCACATTTTGGTACATGCAAACCGAAAAAAAAAATCATATCTTGAAAAGTACTGAATATATCTAACATTTCTTTTCAGTTTATAAAACTACAATACTTTCTTCATATTATATCCAAAAAGCAATTTTAGAAATGATTTAGAAGCTGGGGTAGAAGTTTTTATATCTTGCAATTTCATATTTGTGTGTATAGGCAAACCGAAAAATTATTATAGCTCAAAAAGTGTCAAAGACATATAAGTTTTCCTTTCATTTTATAAATCTACAACACTTTCTTTATATTATATTCAAAATTCATTGGTAGAAATAATTTAGAAGCTAAGATAGATATTTTTGTGATGCTTGAGATATCAAATGTTGATATATGCAAACTGAAAAACAATCATATCTTGAAAAATAACAAATATATTTAACATTTCTTTTCAGTTTGTAAAACTACAATACTTTCTTTATACTATATACAAAAACTAACATTAGAAATAATTTTGAAGCTTAGCTAGAAATCTTGTGGTGTCACATTTTCATATAGGCAAACCGAAAAATTATTATAGCTCAAAAAGTAACAAAAATATATAAGTTTTCCTTTCATTTTATAAAACTACAATACCTTCTTTATATTATATTAAAAAATCAATTTTAGAAATAATTTAGAAGCTAAGATAGCGATTTGTATGATACTTGAGATTTCACATTTTGATACATGCAAACCGAAAAAAATCATATCTTGAAAAGTACCGAATATATTTAACATTTCCTTTCAGTTTATAAAACTACAATACTTTCTTTATACTATATACAAAAACTAACATTAGAAATAATTTTAAAGCTTAGGTAGTAATCTTGCGGTGTCTGATATTGATATACGCAAACCGAAAAATTATCATTGCTCGAAAAGTAACAAAGATATTATAAGTTTTCCTTTCATTTTATAAAACTACAATACCTTCTTTATATTATATTAAAAAAATCAATATTAGAAATAATTTAGAGGCTAAGATAGAGATTTGTATGAAACTTGAGATTTCACATTTTGATACATGCAAACCGAAAAAAATCATATCTTGAAAAGTACCGAATATATTTAACATTTCCTTTCAGTTTATAAAACTACAATACTTTCTTTATACTATATACAAAAACTAACATTAGAAATAATTTTAAAGCTTAGGTAGTAATCTTGCGGTGTCTGATATTGATATACGCAAACCGAAAAATTATCATTGCTCGAAAAGTAACAAAGATATTATAAGTTTTCCTTTCATTTTATAAAACTACAATACCTTCTTTATATTATATTAAAAAAATCAATATTAGAAATAATTTAGAGGCTAAGATAGAGATTTGTATGAAACTTGAGATTTCACATTTTGATACATGCAAACCGAAAAAAATCATATCTTGAAAAGTACCGAATATATTTAACATTTCCTTTCAGTTTATAAAACTACAATACTTTCTTTATACTATATACAAAAACTAACATTAGAAATAATTTTAAAGCTTAGGTAGTAATCTTGCGGTGTCTGATATTGATATACGCAAACCGAAAAATTATCATTGCTCGAAAAGTAACAAAGATATTATAAGTTTTCCTTTCATTTTATAAAACTACAATACCTTCTTTATATTATATTAAAAAAATCAATATTAGAAATAATTTAGAGGCTAAGATAGAGATTTGTATGATACTTGAGATTTCACATTTTGATACATGCAAACCGATAAAAATCATATCTTGAAAAGTACCGAATATATTTAACATTTCCTTTCAGTTTATAAAACTACAATACTTTCTTTATACTATATACAAAAACTAACATTAGAAATAATTTTAAAGCTTAGGTAGTAATCTTGCGGTGTCTGATATTGATATACGCAAACCGAAAAATTATCATTGCTCGAAAAGTAACAAAGATATTATAAGTTTTCCTTTCATTTTATAAAACTACAATACCTTCTTTATATTATATTAAAAAAATCAATATTAGAAATAATTTAGAGGCTAAGATAGAGATTTGTATGATACTTGAGATTTCACATTTTGATACATGCAAACCGAAAAAAATCATATCTTGAAAAGTACCGAATATATTTAACATTTCCTTTCAGTTTATAAAACTACAATACTTTCTTTATACTATATACAAAAACTAACATTAGAAATAATTTTAAAGCTTAGGTAGTAATCTTGCGGTGTCTGATATTGATATACGCAAACCGAAAAATTATCATTGCTCGAAAAGTAACAAAGATATTATAAGTTTTCCTTTCATTTTATAAAACTACAATACCTTCTTTATATTATATTAAAAAAATCAATATTAGAAATAATTTAGAGGCTAAGATAGAGATTTGTATGATACTTGAGATTTCACATTTTGATACATGCAAACCGAAAAAAATCATATCTTGAAAAGTACCGAATATATTTAACATTTCCTTTCAGTTTATAAAACTACAATACTTTCTTTATACTATATACAAAAACTAACATTAGAAATAATTTTAAAGCTTAGGTAGTAATCTTGCGGTGTCTGATATTGATATACGCAAACCGAAAAATTATCATTGCTCGAAAAGTAACAAAGATATTATAAGTTTTCCTTTCATTTTATAAAATTACAATACCTTCTTTATATTATATTAAAAAAATCAATATTAGAAATAATTTAGAGGCTAAGATAGAGATTTGTATGATACTTGAGATTTCACATTTTGATACATGCAAACCGAAAAAAATCATATCTTGAAAAGTACCGAATATATTTAACATTTCCTTTCAGTTTATAAAACTACAATACTTTCTTTATACTATATACAAAAACTAACATTAGAAATAATTTTAAAGCTTAGGTAGTAATCTTGCGGTGTCTGATATTGATATACACAAACCGAAAAATTATCATTGCTCGAAAAGTAACAAAGATATTATAAGTTTTCCTTTCATTTTATAAAACTATAATACCTTCTTTATATTAGATTAAAAAATTAATATTATAAATAATGTAGAGGCTAAGATAGATATTTGTATGATACGTGAGATTTCACATTTTGATACATGTAAACCGAAAAAGAATCATATCTTGAAAAGTACCGAATATATTTAAGATTTCTTTTCAGTTTATAAAACTACAATACTTTTTTCATATTATATTCAAAAAGCAACATTAGAAATAATTTAGAAGCTAGGGTATAAGTTTTTATGTCTTGCAATGTCATTTGTGTATATAGGCAAACCAAAAAATAATTATAGCTCAAAAAGTAACAAAGACATCTAAGTTTTCCTTTCATTTTATAAAACTACAATACTTTCTTTATATTATATTCAAAGTTCATTGGTAGAAATAACTTAGAGGCTAAGATAGATATTTTTGTGATACTTGGGATATCAAATGTTGATATATGCAAACTGAAAAACAATCATATCTTGAAAAATAACAAATATATTTAACATTTCTTTTCAGTTTGTAAAACTACAATACCTTCTTTATACTATATACAAAAACTAACATTAGAAATAATTTTGAAGCTTAGGTAGAAATCTTGCAGTGTCACATTTTGATATAGGCAAACTGAAAAATTATCATTAATCGAAAAGTAACAAAGATATATAAGTTTTCCTTTCATTTTATAAAACTACAATATCTTCTTATATTATATTAAAAAATCAATTTTAGAAATAATTTAGAGGCTAAGATAGAGATTTGTATGATACTTGAGATTTCACATTTTGGTACATGCAAACCGAAAAAAAATCATATCTTGAAAAGTACTGAATATATCTAACATTTCTTTTCAGTTTATAAAACTACAATACTTTCTTCATATTATATCCAAAAAGCAATTTTAGAAATAATTTAGAAGCTGGGGTAGAAGTTTTTATATCTAGCAATTTCATATTTGTGTGTATAGGCAAACCGAAAAATTATTATAGCTGAAAAAGTAACAAAGACATCTAAGTTTTCCTTTCATTTTATAAAACTACAACACTTTCTTTATATTATATTCAAAATTCATTGGTAGAAATAATTTAGAAGCTAAGGTAGATATTTTTGTGATACTTGAGATATCAAATGTTGATATATGCAAACAGAAAAACAATCATATCTTGAAAAATAACAAATATATTTAACATTTCTTTTTAGTTTATAATACTACAATACTTTCTTCATATTATATTCAAAAAGCGATATTAGAAATAATTTAGAAGCTGGGGTAGAAGTGTTTATATCTTGCAATGTCATATTTCTGTATATAGGCAAACCGAAAAATTATTATAGCTCAAAAAGTAACAAATGCATCTAAGTTTTCCTTTCATTTTATAAAACTACAACACTTTCTTTATATTATATGCAAAATTCATTGGTAGAAATAATATAGAAGCTAAGGTAGATATTTTTGTGATACTTGGGATATCAAATGTTGATATATGCAAACTGAAAAGCAATCATATCTTGAAAAATAACAAATATATTTAACATTTCTTTTCAGTTTATAAAACTACAATACTTTCTTTATACTATGTACAAAAACTAACATTAGAAATAGTTTTTAAGCTTAGGTAGAAATCTTGCGGTGTCACATTTTGATATAGGCAAACCAAAAAATTATCATAGCTCGAAAAGTAACACACATATATAAGTTTTATTTCATTTTATAAAACTATAATACCTTATTTATCTTATATTAAAAAATCAATATTATAAATAATTTAGGGGCTAAGATAGAGATTTGTATGATACTTGAGATTTCACATTTTGATACATACAAACCGAAAAAGAGTCATATCTTGAAAAGTACTGAATATATTTAAGATTTCTTTTCAGTTTATAATACTACAATACTTTCTTCATATTATATTCAAAAAGCGATATTAGAAATAATTTAGAAGCTGAGGTAGAAGTGTTTATATCTTGCAATGTCATATTTCTGTATATAGGCAAACCGAAAAATTATTATAGCTCAAAAAGTAAGAAATGCATCTAAGTTTTCCTTTCATTTTATAAAACTACAACACTTTCTTTATATTATATGAAAAATTCATTGGTAGAAATAATATAGAAGCTAAGGTAGATATTTTTGTGATACTTGAGATATCAAATGATATCAATTTATTGAACTACAATACTTTCTTTATATTATATTCAAAAATTATTACTAGAAATAATTTAGAAGCTAAGATAGAGATTTTTTTATCGAGATATCACATTTTGATATATTGAAACAAAAAAAAATCATATCTAAAAATGTACCAAATATATATAACACTTCTTTTCAGTTTATAAAACTACAATGTTTACTTTATATTATGTATGAAAACCAGTATTAAAAATTATTTAGAGGCAAAGATAGAGATTTTTATAACTTCTGACATCATTTTGATGCAAGCAAACTGAAAAAAAATCATATCTTTAAAAGTAACAAAGATATTTAAGATTTCTTTTCAATTTTTAAAACTACAATAATACGTTTATATCACCTACAAAAAAAAACAATTCAAAATTCACATTTTTTTAATTTTTTTAGAACCTGATGTTGACCCCGACTTATTCTCGCAAACATCGACAGCGGAATACATGGTCTGCACGAAAATCTCCACATCGTCAGACGTCAACCCCGTCATCGGATTCTCCGTCTATTACGAACCACCCAGCATAATCGTAATGCTAGCAAACGGACAAGTCGTAACTTTAGCGTTAGCAGCCCTACTAACAATCCCTTTACTCGACACGTCAATTCAAAATCAAGAAAAATTGACGTCGCCCTTAAAAAAGGTTAGTTCTAAGCATTTCCACCAAAAAAAAAATTCTAACCTAAAAATTATTTTCTAACCTCAAAAGATTTTGAGCGAACCTTTCGACGTTACCATCCAACGGATTCTACACAGGTCTACGGCGCAGCCGATACTTAAGACAGGCTCGAAGGGTAGCCATACGCAGCAGGAATGTTACGAGGTTTGTGCGGGATAACCTAAAAAATAAATTTCCGATGTTTGATTTTTGTTGGTTTTTTTTTTAGTTGTTGCAAAGGGCTGCTGGTGTTTTGAGGGAACGGATTCAGAATCACTCGAGGGCAAAGGAGGAGATCGAGAAACGAATTAAAACGTTGGCGAAAATTAAAGATATGCAACGGAAAGATGTTGAAAGATTGAAAGATGATAAGCAGATTTTGCAGGAGAATGCGGAGGCGTTAGCTGAGAAGTACGAGGATATCAAGGATAAACAGGAGGATATAACGAAGAGGTTAGAAAATTTTTAATAGAATTGCTTACGGAAAGATATAAAGAAAAAAATCATATCTCGAAAACTAACGATGATATTTAAGATTACTTATTAGTTTATCAAACTGCAATATTTTCTGTATCTTCGCTTATTATTTCAGGTGCGAAATGCTATTAGTTTTGATTGCAAAGAGACAGGTTGAGCCTAGCAACGCGGAGAAATTGTTTTTGAACGAGTTATCAAATTCGGAGAAAAAAGTTGATGCGTATTCGAAAGCTATAAGGAAGTTGAAAGAAAAAGTCAAATATCAAGAATTACAGGTATGAGTATTTTGAATCTTTTTATTAAATAAATGTGAGAAATATTTGTTTTTTCAGATGAAGAATTGGCAAGATCAGACAAATAAATACAGCAGCGTTGGCAATGTTCAATTAGACGCTATAAAATCAAATCTACAGGATATGTAAGTAGAATATTAAGTTAGTTTGACCTAATGTTCTCTCTATATACTAAAAAACAAGTTTTGAGCTTTCTTTTTGATATAAGTCCGAAAAGAAAATTTCAGAAGCTCTTATACCACTGTAGAAGTTTGTCAAATATGAAATAAATATTCTTCTGTAAAATTTTCAGAAATATTTCTTTTTATTATATGTTTTGATGGCACAACATTGAAAGCCATATACACTGTAAATAATTTGAAGAATTATCAATTACAAAGCCTAAAATCAGGTACCCTTTGAAGCTTTCCTATTAGTTTATAAAACTACAATACTGTCTTTATATTACATTCAAAAATCATTATTAGAAATAATTTGGATGTTGAGATAGAAATTTTTATAAGTTGAGATGTCACATTTTTATATAATCAAACTGCAAACAAAATTATCTTGAATGTAATGAAGATATTTAAGTTTTTCTTGTAGATTATAAAACTACAATACTTTCTTTATATTATATTTAAAAAACATTATTAGAAATAATTTGGAGGTTGAGATAGAAATTTTTGTAACTTGAGATGTCACATTTTGATATAGGCAGTTCGAAGAAAAATCATATCTTAAAAACTAATAACGATATTTAATTTTTTTAATTTAATTTTCCTTTCAGTTTATAAAACTACAATACTTTCTTTATATTATATTCAAAATCATTATTAAAAATAATTTGGAAGTTGACATAGAAATTTTTATAACTGAGATGTCATATTTTTATATAATCAAACCGCAAAAAAAATTATTTTGAAGAGTAATAAAACTATTTAAGTTTTCATTTCAGTTTATAAAACTACAATACTTTCTTTATATTATATTAAAAAATCATTGTTAGAAATAATTTGCAAGTTGAGAAACATTTTTTTATAACTTGAGATGTCACATCTTTATACAAGCAAAACCTAAAAAAAATTTAGTTTGAAAAGTAATAAAGATAAGTTTTGCTTGCAGTTTATAAAACTATAATAGTTTGTTTATATTATATTCAAAAATCATTAGTAGAAATAATATGGAAGTTGACATAGAAATTTTTGTAACTTGAGATGTTACATTTTGAAATAGGCAGTTCGAAAAAAAATCATATCTTGAAATCTAAAATGATATTTAAGTTTTGCTTTCAGTTTATAAAACTACAATACTTTCTTTGTATTATATTCAAAATCATTATTAAAAATAGTTTTGAAGTTGACATAGAAATTTTTATAACTGAGATGTCACATTTTTATATAATCAAACCGCAAAAAAAATGTATTTTGAAGAGTAATAAAAATATTTAAGTTTTCATTTCAGTTTATAAAACTACAATACTTTCTCTATATTATATTAAAAAATCATTGTTAGAAATAATTTGCAAGTTGAGATACATTTTTTTATAACTTAAGATGTCACATCTTTATACAAGCAAACCAAAAAAAAATTGTAGCTTGAAAAGTAATAAAGATATTTAAGTTTTCCTTTTGGTTTATAAAACTACAATACTTTCTTTATATTATATTCAAAAATCATTACTAAAAATAATTTTATGTTGAGATAGATTCTTTTATAACTTGAGATGTCACATCTTTATAAAAGCAAACATAAAAAAAATTGTAGCTTGAAAAGTAATAAAGATATTTTAGTTTTCCTTGCAGTTTATAAAACTACAATAGTTTGTTTATATTATATTCATAAATCATTATTAGAAATAATATGGAAGTTGACATAGAAATTTTTGTAACTTGAGATGTCACATTTTGATATAGGCAGTTCGAAGAAAAATCATATCTTAAAAACTAATAACGATATTTAATTTTTTTAATTTAATTTTCCTTTCAGTTTATAAAACTACAATACTTTCTTTATATTATATTCAAAATCATTATTAAAAATAATTTGGAAGTTGACATAGAAATTTTTATAACTGAGATGTCATATTTTTATATAATCAAACCGCAAAAAAAATTATTTTGAAGAGTAATAAAACTATTTAAGTTTTCATTTCAGTTTATAAAACTACAATACTTTCTTTATATTATATTAAAAAATCATTGTTAGAAATAATTTGCAAGTTGAGAAACATTTTTTTATAACTTGAGATGTCACATCTTTATACAAGCAAAACCTAAAAAAAATTTAGTTTGAAAAGTAATAAAGATAAGTTTTGCTTGCAGTTTATAAAACTATAATAGTTTGTTTATATTATATTCAAAAATCATTAGTAGAAATAATATGGAAGTTGACATAGAAATTTTTGTAACTTGAGATGTTACATTTTGAAATAGGCAGTTCGAAAAAAAATCATATCTTGAAATCTAAAATGATATTTAAGTTTTGCTTTCAGTTTATAAAACTACAATACTTTCTTTGTATTATATTCAAAATCATTATTAAAAATAGTTTTGAAGTTGACATAGAAATTTTTATAACTGAGATGTCACATTTTTATATAATCAAACCGCAAAAAAAATGTATTTTGAAGAGTAATAAAAATATTTAAGTTTTCATTTCAGTTTATAAAACTACAATACTTTCTCTATATTATATTAAAAAATCATTGTTAGAAATAATTTGCAAGTTGAGATACATTTTTTTATAACTTAAGATGTCACATCTTTATACAAGCAAACCAAAAAAAAATTGTAGCTTGAAAAGTAATAAAGATATTTAAGTTTTCCTTTTGGTTTATAAAACTACAATACTTTCTTTATATTATATTCAAAAATCATTACTAAAAATAATTTTATGTTGAGATAGATTCTTTTATAACTTGAGATGTCACATCTTTATAAAAGCAAACATAAAAAAAATTGTAGCTTGAAAAGTAATAAAGATATTTTAGTTTTCCTTGCAGTTTATAAAACTACAATAGTTTGTTTATATTATATTCATAAATCATTATTAGAAATAATATGGAAGTTGACATAGAAATTTTTGTAACTTGAGATGTCACATTTTGATATAGGCAGTTCGAAGAAAAATCATATCTTAAAAACTAATAACGATATTTAATTTTTTTAATTTAATTTTCCTTTCAGTTTATAAAACTACAATACTTTCTTTATATTATATTCAAAATCATTATTAAAAATAATTTGGAAGTTGACATAGAAATTTTTATAACTGAGATGTCATATTTTTATATAATCAAACCGCAAAAAAAATTATTTTGAAGAGTAATAAAACTATTTAAGTTTTCATTTCAGTTTATAAAACTACAATACTTTCTTTATATTATATTAAAAAATCATTGTTAGAAATAATTTGCAAGTTGAGAAACATTTTTTTATAACTTGAGATGTCACATCTTTATACAAGCAAAACCTAAAAAAAATTTAGTTTGAAAAGTAATAAAGATAAGTTTTGCTTGCAGTTTATAAAACTATAATAGTTTGTTTATATTATATTCAAAAATCATTAGTAGAAATAATATGGAAGTTGACATAGAAATTTTTGTAACTTGAGATGTTACATTTTGAAATAGGCAGTTCGAAAAAAAATCATATCTTGAAATCTAAAATGATATTTAAGTTTTGCTTTCAGTTTATAAAACTACAATACTTTCTTTGTATTATATTCAAAATCATTATTAAAAATAGTTTTGAAGTTGACATAGAAATTTTTATAACTGAGATGTCACATTTTTATATAATCAAACCGCAAAAAAAATGTATTTTGAAGAGTAATAAAAATATTTAAGTTTTCATTTCAGTTTATAAAACTACAATACTTTCTCTATATTATATTAAAAAATCATTGTTAGAAATAATTTGCAAGTTGAGATACATTTTTTTATAACTTAAGATGTCACATCTTTATACAAGCAAACCAAAAAAAAATTGTAGCTTGAAAAGTAATAAAGATATTTAAGTTTTCCTTTTGGTTTATAAAACTACAATACTTTCTTTATATTATATTCAAAAATCATTACTAAAAATAATTTTATGTTGAGATAGATTCTTTTATAACTTGAGATGTCACATCTTTATAAAAGCAAACATAAAAAAAATTGTAGCTTGAAAAGTAATAAAGATATTTTAGTTTTCCTTGCAGTTTATAAAACTACAATAGTTTGTTTATATTATATTCATAAATCATTATTAGAAATAATATGGAAGTTGACATAGAAATTTTTGTAACTTGAGATGTCACATTTTGATATAGGCAGTTCGAAAGAAAATCATATCTTGAAAACTAAAACGATATTTAAGTTTTGCTTTCAGTTTATAAAACTACAATACTTTCTTTATATTATATTCAAAATCATTATTAAAAATAGTTTTTAAGTTGACATAGAAATTTTTATAACTGATAGCGTTTCTATTTGGGACAACTGGGGTGCACGATTTCGAGTGCTTTTGTGCAGTTGTTCACGAGGGTAGTGCATGCCCAAGTGCACACGCATCGAAGCATGTGAATGGCGCATGATTCAGAACCTAACCTAAAAAGTTATAGCGGAAAATTGACGTCACTATCCGAATAATGATGGACCACTTTACCTATATAATCGGTTATTTTTGGATGCTTCTTTTGTATGTTTGTTATTATAAAGGTTTCGTCTTCGCTGTCACTTGACGAAGAAAATACTGACAATAATAAATTCATTTTACGTTCGTCAATATTCATATTGTCCGCCATTTTGCACACTGCACTGACAACACGAGCTCCCAGAGCTCGTGGAGAAAAGAGCACCTGCGAGTGCTCTGGTTTCCCAATTGCACACGCAACACTCGCCGAGAGCGGACCAACTGTACATAATATATTGCACTGGTGCACCCGAGTTTTCCCAAATAGAAACGCTATTAGATGTCACATTTTTATATAATCAAACCGCAAACAAATGTATTTTGAAGAGTAATAAAAATATTTAAGTTTTCATTTCAGTTTATAAAACTACAATACTTTCTGTATATTATATTAAAAAATCATTGTTAGAAATAATTCGCAAGTTGAGATATATTTTTTTATAACTTGAGATGTCACATCTTTATACAAGCAAACGTAAAAAAAAATGTAGCTTGAAAAGTAATAAAGATATTTAAGTTTTCCTTGCAGTTTATAAAACTATAATAGTTTGTTTGTATTATATGCAAAAATCATTATTAGAAATAATATGGAAGTTCACATGGAAATTTTTGTAACTTGAGATGTCACATTTTGATATAGGCAGTTTGAAAAAAATCATATCTTGAAAACTAATAGAGATATTTAAGTTTTCCTTTCAGTTTATAAAACTACAATACTTTCTTTATATTATATTCAAAATCATTATTAGAAATAATTTTGAATTTGACATAGAAATTTTTATTTTTTATAACTTTAGATGTCATATTTTGATATAAGCAATCAGAAAAAAATTGTCTCATGAAAACTAATAAAGATATTTAAGTTTTCCTTTTGGTTTATAAAACTACAATACTTTCTTTATATTATATTCAAAAATCATTATTAAAAATAATTTTATGTTGAGATAGAAATTTTAATAACTTGAGACGTCACATTTTGATGTAGGCAATCCGAAAAAAAATTGTATCTTGAAAAGTAATAAAAATATTAAAGTTTTCCTTTCGGTTTATAAAACTACAATACTTTCTTTATATTATAATAATAAATTATCATTAGAATTTATTTGGAAGTTAAAACATCATTATTAGAAATGTCATATTTTGATATAGGCAATCCGAAAAAAATGTGTTTATGTAAAAAAATAACGATATTTAAGTTTTCCTTTCAGTTTATAAAACTACAATACTTTCTTTATATTATATTAAAAAATCATTTGGAAGTTGAGATAGAAATTTTTATAACTTGCGATGTCATACTTTGATCTAAGCAATCCGAAAAAAAATGTGTTTTTGAAAAGTAATAAAGATATTTAAGTTTTCCTTTCAGTTTATAAAACTACAATAGTTGCTGAAGTTGAGATAGAAATTTTTATAACATGAGAAGTCACATTTTGATATAAGCACTACGGAAAAACTCATATCTTGAAAAATAACAATTGTATTTAACATTTCTTTTCAATTTATAAAATTACAATATTTTCTTTATATTATGAATCAAAAGCAAGCAAAGAATCAGCAGGAAATTTGAATATTTTGAACGTTTTCACAGCCAAAAGTTGGGCACCCTTCAAAGCGCACAATATCTTTAAATATTTTTAAGTAATTCTTTTTTGTAATGTACCCACATTCCTCGTCTTTAAAATGATGTATCATTTGTTTTGCTAAGCTCAATAGTTTTGGAGATATCGATAAAAACATGAGCGGACAAGATCAAAAGTTCGGGAAAGTTGTTATATGGTTAAAATTTAAAAGCAATCATGTCTAAAATTTAAAAGGAGTCAAAGTCGTACGGAGATTTTTGACATTAAAACAAAATAAAATAATGAAAATAACACTAGTGAGCGGAAAACCACGTCAAAATGGTGTTTACAAAGATAATATTTTTGTGCCGACTGTAAGTCATAGACTAGACCCAACCTATTTTAGTAGGGCTCTGAAACATTTAATAAAAGTATCAATTACCTCTAAAAAAATACTTTAAAATAAGTCATATTGTGTTGGTTCTAATATTGTTCCAACTATTTCCTTAATGTTACACTTTGCCATTAATAAACTACAAATAAATTTCTATTGATTTATTTGATTATTATATTTGATTTTAACTTTGCTTTCTCTTATTGCAGGACACATAAGATTACCAACATGGTTGCCGAATTAAATGACTACAAGAAACAAATGAATTTGAAATAAGAAGATTGAAAAGACATTGCAATTTTTTAACTTCGTATTGTTATATTATGGTTTATCTAAAATATTTTTGTAAACTTTTTAGACTTAAATAAAGTAAATTAAACAAACGATTTTATTTTGCTTACAGATTTTTAAAAAAATTAATATCTTTCTTGATTTGAGATTACAAGAACCAGAAATAAAACAACATTTAAACGATCTTATCCTTTATTCATAGAAAAAGAGTATAAAAAACATATGCACAATCACAGACTGTATACTTTCAGACATCGTACACCCTACAAAACTACCAAGGAACGCGCACGATCTCACATCACGATAATACTCTTACATAACCTTAAAATCTAAGATGAGTCAAACGTAAAAATAAAACAAATCATTCGACGAGCGGTCCCCAGAAATACTTGCTGATTCTCGTCTCGTCTTCAGTCAAAAAATAGTCCCGTCCATACTTGATAAACTCTTTTTTGTTCACTTTTCCATCAGCGTCCATGTCAATAATACGGAACGTAAATACTGCGTCTTCATCGGAATGTCCCAAACACTGGAAGAACAGTTTGAATTCCTCGAGGGATATTTTACCAGATCGATCGATGTCGACAGCCTGGAAAAAATAGTTAGGTTAGAATTTTATAACCTCAAAAGTTTTTTCGAAACTAACCTCAAATAAGTACGGGAGGAATAGGTGGACTTTCTTCGCACGGTCTTTATCGTTTACAACGTGGAACATATCTTCTAAATACTGTTCCACTGTGACTAGATTGTATTTGGAGATGCAGCCCCATTGTGTCTCCCAACTTTGCTGTAAAAAAAAAAAAACGTTAGAATAAATATTGTTAAATAATCAAAAATTAAATAGAAAATAAATTATCACAAAAGATTCCAGAAAACATACCTTAACTAAATTACGGAATTTCTCAGCACTCTTGTCGCTGATATGCCCCAAATTGATAAAACGATCGGATAATAGTTTGAAATCGTCGTACGAAATAACCCCATCTCTGTTCAGGTCGAGCAAGTTGTGGAAAGCGTACATCTTTCGCCTCCAGAAAGGTGACAAACCCTATTTCCAAAAACATTGTTTGAAAATTTTGTCCAAAGGAATTCAGAAATTTCAACTTACTCTTTTGGAATCTGTGTCTTCGAACTCCTCGTCAGAATCTGTTAGATAAAAATCCTTCTTTTTGAGCTGCGGTTGTTTTTTTGTTGTCAAGTGGCGAACCTGAATGTGGGGTACTGTGATAAAGGCACCGCCAAAACAAGGTTTCTGAAATATAAGAAAAGAAATAGATATAATCAGACTTCTTTATTCAAAGGAACTGTCATTATTATGCAAAACTACTGTCAAGAATATTAGATTCTTACAAGTGATCGCTCAATCAATGTTTTTAGGTTTTTGACAATGAACGCATTCACGTCATCATCCCTGGGTAACCGCAATACAAACATTTCAGATGTCAAATGTGTTTTTTCATGGTCTGCTTTTGAAGTTTCAAATAATGACAATCACAACGTGTATTATTGCGCTATGATAGGTCTGTTTGAAATCCCCGCGCTTTTACTTGTCAAGTGTGTCTGCTTTTGACGTTTCAAACAAACATAACCACAACATTGATTATTGCGCTACTGTTGGTCTGTTTGAAATCCCCGCGTTTTTACCTGTCAAGTGTGACAGTTTAAACAAATCTGGGTAGGCAACCCGGTACGCCGACTCGGCGGAATCGTCCGATCATTGTTTCGGGTGTCCCGACAATTTGACAATAAACGCGCGTGACGTCATGCCGCTGGTAACATTGGAAGATAGGGATTGAGCAATCCTTGTAAGATTCTAATATTCTTGTCAACACCCTACATGTTTGACGGTTAATTGACAGTTTATCTATGTTATTTGTTTACAAACAATCGAAGAAAAAGTACGTAAACATTACAATTAGCATAATAATTATCATTCAATACATGTAAATAAATTAGTTCAAGTTCAACCGGTTCTTGTAATGATAAACAAAAACAAACGTTTCTATGTCAGGCAACACGCGTACACGCGTAGCTTGTTTCTTTATTTACAAGGGGCGTTGACATTACAACGTGTTACGTGACTATCTTCAGTTCTATTTGCATATTACGTCAGCAAATTTAAACTTTTCAGTTTTCAGTACGAACGTAGCTTTTTATCATGAAATAATGAATTAAATAAGTAATAAACACAGTAAAATAAATAGTTTTTATAACGTTTTGCTTAGAATTTTCTAGGTTACAAAGCGGAAATGTAATGGTAAACGTGTGGGGGGCAGCCATGTTCTATCATTTTATAATTCTTTTTTATGATACAGAATCGAGGAATATTTCTATACCACTAGTATTTTTAATTTAGTTAAGATTGGTTATTTATAAGCAATTTTAAACAGTGAAAATACGTTTAAAAAAAAACAATTTGTCTCATGTGGGGGGTGAAAAATAACACCAAAAACTCACCAATTCTTTAGGAACTTCTTTAGTCGTCTCCCTCAACAATTGCAGTGGACGAATTTTTCTCAGATTCCCCAGCAAATTCTTCGCAGCAAAATTGAATAACGGTGTAGCCATTTTGCCAACCAACACTTTTTTTTCTTCACTTCGTTCAAACTTCTTACTTCTTCAGCCTCACGATGTAAACAAACCTCAACCGACGAAGTTTCCTGCTTTTATATACAGCGTGGTGGCGTGCCGGCGACCCAAACAAATGACGGTGAACCCGAAGCCTATTGGCTGGACTTTCTCTCTTCAAATAAACGATAACAAACGCAATCTGGGCTTGTTTACTGTTGATTTTTCGATAGTTTTGAATAAACTGTACCTTTTTGAAGTCTCCCTTTGACAATTGACGTCATAGTCGTCTTATTATTATAGTCGTCTTATTACGTCAAGACTAACCGATATAATCCCTTTTATCTGTTTTAAAAGAGAGAAAAGTTCTAGCGCAGTGGAACGGTGCATGTGGGAGACTAGAAGGATTTCTGTGGGGCTACAAGCGTTTCGGCACGTAGGCCACGTAAAAATCAATGATAGTTTTTGAGGAAAAATAAACAATAACAAACTTATAACAGTTTATTAATTTAGTCCTTATAAGGTTGTTCATCAAAAGATATAAATATACCTTGAGAATAAAATAAAGGAAATCTTTATCATAAAGCAGCTGTTTTTTGTTTGGAAACTATCTAGGAATAAGTTAATAGCGTTTTCTAGTCATAATCCACACGAAAATCTTAGTAGCGAAGTTGTGAACAAGCCTTAAAAACGCCATGACAATAAAACAAACCAGTGCGAAAATCAGCTGTTTTTTGTTTGTAAACATTGCGAATTTGATGACTCTGTTACTATGGTTACTACTTCATTTATATCAATCTTTATCAATGAATTAGTATGTAAATTCTTTTAAAAAACTCGATGGAATGCTTTAAACATTATTTATTTGCATATTAACTACATTAATTATGTAACCATGCGTTTCAAGTCAAATATTTATAGATACTTTGGTTGAAATAAACTAAATTAACGACATAATCCTAATTTTGACCACTTGTGACATTAGTTGTCATTTAAACGTCAAATTGACAATTGTGTTGCAGTTTATATGTATAAATGTAGGTTAGTTGATATTAAATTGAAAAACGCGATTTTCTGTAACACATAATCAATGTTGTTAATAAAAATAAGAATCTTCGAAAACTTTCTGGTACTTTATGGAATATTTTAATCCTTAGCGTGGGGTAACTTTGGTTTACATGCAAACCGAGACAGCTTGACAACATAAAACAGCTGTTTTTTGTTTGTAAACCGGCTAGTAATAATTTAGTACTGTTTTCTAGTCATAATCCACACGAAAATTTTAGTAGGGAAGTTTTGAACAAGCCTTAAAAACGCCATGATAATAAAATAATTTCTGGTGCAAACATCAGCTGATTTTTTGTAAACATTGCCAACTTGGCTACTATTTACTATCATCAATGTATTCGGACGGAAATAATGACGTAAATTCTTTTAAAGAAAACCACACATCATAATTTGGCTGCTTGTAATATTAGTCACGTAAATATTGTAAATATTATCATTTAAACGTCAAATTGATAAGTTTGTTACAGTTTATATATGTATGTAAATAGAAAATAAATGTACGTTAGTTGATTTTAAATCGTAAAACGTGCATTCTCTAACATATAATCGATGTTGTTATTAAATATAAAGAATCTACGAAAAGTTTCTCGTAGTTTATGGAATATTTTGGCCCTTAGTAACCTGCCCTGGCAAAACGTGACAGCTTGACACCATAAAGCAGCAGTTTGTTTGTTTGTAAACGATCTAATAATAATTTCGTAGTGTTTTATACACATATTAACTCATAATTCACACGAAAATGTTAATTGGGAAGTTGTGAACAAACCTTAAAACGCCATGACAATAAAACAATTCAGTGCAGAAAAACAGCTGACTTTTGTTTGTAAACATTGCGGATTTGATTACTATGTTACTACGGTTACTAATTCGTTTATACCGTTTATACATCCATCTTCATCAATGAATTAGGACGTAAATATTATGACGTATGTAAATTCTTAAAAAACTATGCCTTAACAACAATGATTTTATTTATTTACATACATATTTGGCAGCACATAAATACACACATATTGTAGCTAATATATGTGTTTGAAGCTAAATATTTATTTATATCTACATATGTATGTAGTAATGTACTTGAGTTAAAAAGGCCGTAATTAACGAGGTGATCATTATTTTGACAGCTTGTGGCATTAGTTACATATGTCATTTAAACGTCAAATTAGTAATTTTGTCACAGATTTGAGCTTATGTAAATTTAGGATAGTTTATTTTAAGTCGAAATCGTACTTTTCTGTAATATATCATCGATGTTGTTATTAAATATAAGAATCTACGAAGACATTCTCGTAGAAACTTCTATGGAATATTTTGACCCTTGGCGGAGGGTAATGGAAAATTTTGGAGGGTAACCTTGTGTGCCTGTCAGCTGTTTGAAAGTTTTGTAGAAACTGTACTGTCTCTAAGCAGGCACAGTAAATAGATATTTTAGTCGGATTAATCGAAATAAACTACAGAATACGGTTTATTAAATAATAAAGTGACCTTGAACCAAGATTTAAAAGAAATATTTACCTTGTTTACTATCTGCGTACTGTTTTTGCGAGAGAAAGTCGATTATAACTTTGCCCTTGCGAATATTCTTTTTAAGTGTTTGTAAACATTGTCGATATTCAAAGTTCAATAAATACTTACTTATTGTATACAAGGGCAAGTAGAATAGTCACGTAATTTTTGCTTGTAGTAGGATAAATATTATTGCCAAAAAACTAAGTTATTATCAGTCAGAAACCAAACAAAAAATGTTGGGAGATAATGATAGTAAAATAACGAAAAAAAGGAGATACTAAACAAATAAAAACCATGAAGTTTCAATAAACAATATATTTTTTACATACAAAGAAATAAAACTTGATAATAAGAAATGTTTAACTTATCATTATAACATAATATCTAATAATTTATAGCGTTAACTCTACAAAAATACAATAAATATAAAAAATATCTCCTGTATACATAATTAATAATAATAATTAGCTTATTACAGTTAAAAAGCTCATAACAATTACGGAATATACACATATAACCAGATTACAGAAAAAAAATTATACAACAAAATTGTTTTAATTCTTCTTATATTCAATTCGTTCAACCTTAACTTCGTCCCCAACAAGCTGATACACATACGTCACTACTGTCGTATTTTGAATGTCCATCAACACAAAACTAGGAGTTACAGATCTAAAAAAATCAATAAATCAATAAAAAAATAACACAATTCTCAACAAAATTCAAAAGTACGTACGTGTCCAGCGCATTGTAAGATCCAGTCGCCGACCCAGGATTAATATAAAACTTATTCTCCTGTTCGTAAGCCTCAAATTTATGCGTGTGCCCCGAAATTAAAATATCCACATCGAGTTGTCGTTGGATCAACGCTAACGATTCTGGGTCCCCCCAAGGCACAACCTGGTGCCCGTGCGTCAGCCCAATCCGAAATTGCCCCACGGTAACCACTTTTTGCTCCGGGTAGTTCAAATTCTAAAAACATAACCTTAAATTATTTTTTTTAAAACTGCATATTTCACCCAAATTCTTTATCGATTATAACTTACATCGTCAAAATCACCTCTAACGACGTGAACGTCGCTTGCCAGCGATTTCAAATAATCGTAAGATTCCTTCGTACATAAATTCCCGGTGCATAGGATGTGTTGTATTCTTCCGGGGACTAAAAGCTTTTTAAATTTCGCTGGTAAACTACTGCAGCGGTGCGGAATATGCAGGTCTCCTAAAACTAGCACTAGCTGAAAGGGTAGATTTATAGGTTAGAAATTTTAAATCGGTCTTTTGAGGCATAATTACCATCGTAAAAGGGTTGGAACGAGTTTTATGATAAAGAAAAAAACTCCTTTATTTACTATACTAGTAATTTTGTATTGTAATCAGTGTGGAAATTACTAAATTGATAATTTGACAGATCGGATCAGCGGGTGTTTTGATTGAGTAAACTTGACAGGATGAAATTTACTAGATTTTTGTGATTTACTGTTATTTAAACCGAATTCTCTCCTATTTTAATGTGAAAATAATAAAATCGTCGAGATAATCAATACGGAGCCCTTATATCCCATTTCAGCGATTTTATAATTTCAGTATTCGTAATTTATTTCTCTTGGTTAAGCACAATCCAAAAACCAATTCCCTAGATTTACTTCAAACGTTCCTTTTAGGTTATGTCGCCCTTGTTTTCAAATTAATCCCACCAAATTATGTGAAATACTTAATTTTTAAGGATAATTACGTTCTATTATCATAAAATATTCTAATTTATAAAGAAAATAACATATAATAAGAAAAAACATGAATTGTATCATACCTGGTGGAAACTTGAAAGGTACCCAACGTAGAAGAACACAAACGTATTCCTAAAAAGCTTAATTTCAGTCATTGGGAGGATCTTACAGACCTTAATGAAGATAGGCACTGAATTATACATAGAAGCGAAGAAAGACCACCTACAATTTGCAACAATAAATCAAAATAAAACGTCATTTTGTAAGTTCAACTTTCAGACCACGTTTTTCACCAGTTACGACGTAAACGAGGCTGCTCTGAACGAAGAAAACTCAGCAGTTACCTGTAAATTACTAATCAAGAGCGTGTTTAATATTTTTAAATCGAAAACACCCAAGGAAAAGAAGGTTTGTTTAAGAATTTTGTCGATATAGAACTTATTTGTTTACGGTCTTTTTTTTAGGTTGAATTCTGCAAAATCGAATTAGATAGCGATGCTACGAAGATTATATTCAAGTTAAAATATAAACAGGACGTAACCATTGTGCATTCTCTAAGGTTAATCGATATGGAATTTGTTACAGTCACTTACGATAAAGATATGTTACCAAACGAGGTTTGCGGGACAGGAACTTTTTTCGGACAAATTTTAGCAAACTTCCAAAATGGCGACGAAGATATGACTGTAGAAGTTAAAGAAAACACAGCCGTTGTTCGAAATTATGACCCAAGTACGTTGTTAGCTTTTTTAACATAATTTTTTATTTAACGTGTTCACGTTATTGGTTGTTTAGATTCTACAAATGTAGGGAAGAATATTCGATCTCAGGTGGCTCTACAAGTTACTGAATTTCTCGATTATAACATCCGGAAAGAAAGTAGCGTCACAATGTGCTTCAAACCGTTTCGAGCTGCCGTTCACTTTTGCGAAGGCTTTAATTTGAATATCACGCTAAATTTCGATTCTGGTGGGAAGTACGTATTTGTTTTTATCATTTTCTTATTGCTTAAGACATTTTTATGTTTATACATTTTAATAACAAAAAATAAAAAATAAAAATGCCAATTTCATGATATATTTTGATCTGTAATATTTGGTTTCTATTTATATATTAAAAGAGTATACAAATTGACATTTAAGAAGGTTTTCATCACTAGAATCGGATAAATTTGACTTGCGTCTAAAAAACATGCATCTATATATTGACTTATAACTCCACTATTTTTTTGGGTCAATTTCCAAATTTAAATTTTTTTTGAAAGCCAATTGATAGACCTTTATAATGACATACAGTTTCTTTTATTAAAAAAATATTTAGAATTCTCTCTTTTTTTTCTTTTAGACCAGTGATGTTAAAAATTACCAACCCGACATTTGACGCTGACTTTATCCTTTCTACGATAAACCCCGAAGGAGAGACACAATCTTGCGCCACATCTAGCGCGTCTTTACCGAAATTAACGAAAAAGACCAACGATATTACGGCACAAGACAAAAGTATGTTGGACAGCCTGAATTGGGACAGTGATTTTGAAACAAACGATGATATGTTCACCGTAAAGCAACCGAACAAGCAAAAAGAAATAACAAAAACGAAAGAACAAAACGGCAACAACGAAATTCACGACGATGAAATATTTCCTCCGTCACCGGAATCCCCTAGATCCAAACGTATCAGATTAGTGTTTGGGCGTTGCCTAGAAGACACTTTTCGACCCTCACAAATGGATTTAGGCGAAATGTTAGCTCCGAATAGCGACTCTGAATAACATACTCAAAACTGAAGCTAATGTATATAAATATTTATTTTATTATGTTAAGAATAAAGTTTAAACTGTTTTTAGTTATTTTTATTTAATTTCCTAATAAGAAAACCGAGGATTTTTTAATTTACTTTAGTTCCATTCGTTGCAAAAACGTGAAAAGATGTCGCTAGAATCGACAGGGCAGCGACCTAACCTTACTTTTCACACATGTGTGATTGTGTACACCAAAAAAATCGTGTTTTTGGTGCGAATTATAAGTAAATATGGGTAAGAGGGGCCATAATTGGAAGGCCAGACAGGTGGTCGAGACTGTCATAGACGATTCGCCTACGAAAAAGGTAAATTATAATCGAAATAATTAAAATTAAGCACTGTTGAGATATACAAATTTTAGATCAAGTTAGATTTGAGTCTAAAGGGTAATTACGACCGGAGTAATGAGTTGGTATTGCCTTCTAATAAACGAAAGACAAAAATCAAGAAACAGGGAGAGAACGTGATAAAAATCTTGAGTAAAAAGCAGAGGAAACGTTTGGAGAAGATCGTAGAGAAGAAGGACAAGAGATTACAGGTTTGTTTTAGTTTTTGTTTGTTATTTTAAATCCTTTATACGATGTATAATATTTTAGAGGGCTGATTTATTAGAGAAACTATCAAAAGTTCAAGCAACTGAAGAGGAATTACGACAGTTAACTTCTATAGCGTCAACGCAAACAAAAGGCTTGAAAAAATTGTTTCTTGAAGCGGAAAAAAGTAAAGCAGATGTAACTGAGACTGGAGACCACCGTCCCAAGTTTAACAGCATTAAAGGTGCAAAAAAAATATTACCCGATGTTGGCTTAAAACCAAAATATAACAGGAAGGATCCGAATATTGTTTGCTCGGAATCTTCAAGTTCGGAAGATGAATCCGACGAAGATAGTATTGATTTAGACGAGAAAATTGATGCAGTGGAGGAAAAAATTGAATTAGAAGAGGGGAATCATGATTTTGAAGTTGCAAAGGAAAAAATAAATGGCGTCGGTGAAACAAACGGTAAGATTTCGGAGAAAAAAGTTGAAAAGGATAATGAGAAGCAAGGAAAAGGAAAGGACGTTGACGTTGACGTTGAGAAAAAACCGGCTGTTTTTGTGGAAGTTTATCGTACAGAAGAGATTCAAAAAGCTAGGTTAAAACTGCCTATTCTTGCGGAGGAACAACAGATCATGGAAATCATAAATGAAAATGATATCGTTATAGTAGCTGGCGAAACAGGTTTGTAATACTTTTTTGCATTGTTATGTGTTTGGGTTAAACAAAATCTTCAATAAGATAAGTTTTTCTGGGGGAATCACCTTACTACACGTGTTTTCACTGCTCATTTTATAACATAACAATGTTTCTGTTTCTGTATTTCTGTGTTACTTCATATGTATGTATTATTAGTTGTTATTAAGTGGAAAACAAAATATACTGTGTCTATTTGTTTTATCACACAATTTTTATTACTGCTGATGTCAGTAAAACGTGCTGTAAAAGCTTACTCTATTGATGAAAAAATTAACCTTATAAAAGAAGTGGAAGTATTTCACGAAAGAAAGATGTAGCTATGTAGTATGGTGTTCCGACAAGTATGGTATCTAGTACAGTCGAGACCGGATATAACGAACTCCGGATATAACGAACGCCCGCTTGTAACGACCAAGAAAGAAAGTCCCGTCAGATCGCCGTATAGTTACATGTATGTTTAGCTCGCTTATAACGAACGCGTATATAACGACCGCCCGGATATTACGACCAAGTTTTTATCCATTTTTAGTTCTACAAGTTCGGTTATAACGACCAGTTAACGAACACTCAGCACAAAATCTAGTCGGATGTCTCCTGCCCGCAAAACTTAACCTATTTTCGCCAACAGGACTAATAGGAGAACCCCTACCGTTTGTTTCACTATTCCGCGGTTACGTCTCCTCTATTTCCCACCATTAATACAAAGTTTATTTAAAAAAATATGTAGCTATGTACAAGGGATTTCTTTAAGAGCGACGCATTTCGTTTTTTCAATTAAAAGACTTGTGGGTTCGTTATGGAAATGATTTTTATTTCAAATGAAAGTATAATCGATGCTATTATTTATGAAATACGACATCATTCAAATGTCCGCCGCGGAAGCGCTGGCACGAGTAAATACGCTCGATGCAATTTTCCATAACTCGAGTACACAAATCGGTCGAAATACCAGGAATTTTGCATTCGATGTTGGCCTGCAGATGTTCTAACGTTTCTGGCTTGTTGGCATAGTCCAGCTATTTAATGTAACCCCAAAGAAAATCTAAAGGGATTAAAGACAGAAACGTTAAAACACTGCAGGCCAAAATCGAACGCGAAATTCCTGGTATTTCGACCGATTTGTGTACTCGAGTCATGGAAAATTGGGTCCAGCGTATTCACTCGTCCAGCGCTTCAGCGGCCGACATTTGAATGATGTCGTATTGCCAATAATAAAATATGCCATAAATAATGGCATCGATTATACTTTCATTTGAAATAAAAATCATTTCCATAACTAACCTACAAGTCTTTTAATTGAAGAAAAAAAAACATAATGCGTCGCTCTTAATGAAAACCACTATACTTATAAGAAATGTATGTAATGGTTTAAAACACAGATAATTTATGTTTATTTTGTTTATTCTGTGTTCTTTATTATGTATTCTGTTGATTTTATTTCATTTTTATTCAATTTTAGTAAAGTTTTTATTTATTAACCTAGAAAAAAACATCAAATATCGCATGTCTGCTTATAACGAACGACCGCTTGTAACGAACTAGCGACATGGCCCCTTGAGTGTTCGTTATATCCGGTCACGACTGTATTTAAAAAAGAATAAGCAAACACATATGATGGTATTGTCAAATATGTAATAGAAGATAATTTGCAGCAACTACCTTCAAACAAGCTGGTTGAAAATTTATTGAACGTTTTGAGTTCATATTTAGAAACCAATAAACAAACAAGCAGTTTTTTTGTAATTCTGTAATAAAATGAAGGTTTTTTTTGAAAATGTCACACGTTTTTGCACTAATAGATGCACACATAAATATTATATACATATAAAGTCTTTTATTTAATAACTGGAAGTCTTAACAATTCAAACTTGTTTTGTGGCAAGTCGTGAGTTCTCGAGGTATCGAAGTTCGACTGTAAGTTTGTTTGAGTTTGTCATAGCGAGTTGAAATAAATGCCTTTCAATTTAGCACAGTCTAAGCTGTGAAGTATGTAATACATAGAGTACTTAATTTGTTCATTCAACATTTTTTACTTACACCTTGCAAAGCTTGTAATAAAACAAATTAGCTCTCTTACTACTTCTCCTGTTTTTATAACAAGCTATTGAAACTGGAAACTTTTTAATTTTTACGATATTTAATGCTTAATATCTTCTAAAAATCTGAAACTGTCACAATTAATTCATCTTATTACAATGTTTAAAAATATATAAAAACATTCTTGTCATTTTCCCTTAAAAAACAAGTCACTTAAAAAAGAGAGAAAAATCACATGACATTCAAACACATTTATTTGAAAATTCACAGTAAACATAGAAAACGGTACTATGGTTCATTATACAAATCAGTGGATACAGAAAAATCTCAAGGGGGGGCGCTAAAAGACATCTTGAGCTATGAGTAAGGTGCCCAAAATTTTGTTGTAGTAAAGCAGGACAGTAGCGTCGTGTGTGCGGGGGGGGGGGGGTATGTATCATTTAAAGATACATAATTTAAAGCAAACCGTTGCAATTTAAAATGCTGTTCAACCTTGCAGCAAATATTACTTGATTAAAAGTGTTTTTACTATTGTTTTTAGTACCAACAACGAATTAATTTAAAGATAATGACCAGAAACTTACAGATAAACAGATGGATAAAATACTAAATTATATACTAAGCGAAACTCAACGTGTATGTGATACTTTAATAATGTGTGATGAAATAACAGCACTTGTTGAAATAACAGCAAGTCGACATGGAATCAGCCTACCAGATTTGCCAGTGTTTCTGGTCCAAAAACAATGCAATATTTTACTTACAAATGTGTATCTCCTACAAAAATTTGGATATTGGGATGACTTACAAAATAAGTTGTTGAGAATTGATATGGTTTTTGTAACTGAGCACTTGAGAACATGCGAGAGAACGAACTACTTCGTTAGTTACCCCACAGGATGTCTCAAACTTAGTCGAAAAACACCATTTTTTTTAATAAGCTGGAACTTTATTTTCTTTATCTTTCAAAAGTAGCTAAGTTTACTTTACATGTTCTGGAAAAATAGTGGAAATTGGTCAAAGAATAGAAGTCATTGATTCCAGCAAGGTTGGTTATCTATATCAATTCAATTTTGTAATTGGAAATTTGGAAAACCGGTGGCGACCCCACAACATTGTTTTCAAATTATAAAAATATTAATGAATTATTTGAAAAAAAGTTTTTTATTTTTTTTTAGTAATTCTGTAAAAACTCAGTAAAAACTCATTTTATATGAATTGACCCATATACAAGATCTTGTTGTATCTAAACTTTTTTTAACAATTTTGTTTGGCTTAACTGAAACCTTTTCTAATCCATATTTTCATTAGGAAGCGGAAAAACTACACAAGTCCCACAATTCCTCTACGAAGCAGGCTACGCGGCAAACAAAATAATCGGAGTGACAGAACCGCGACGAGTTGCCGCCATCTCAATGTCAAACCGAGTCGCAGAAGAAATGAACTTAACCTCAACAGAAGTCTCCTATCTCATCCGATTCGAAGGCAACGTCACCGAATCAACAAAAATTAAATTCATGACCGACGGCGTCTTACTAAAAGAAATTAAAAACGATTTCCTACTAACAAAATATTCCGTTATAATTCTCGATGAGGCCCATGAACGATCCGTATACACCGATATACTAATCGGGTTTTTATCCAGAGTCGTCCCCATGAGAAAAAAACGCGGAGACCCGTTGAAATTGATCGTAATGTCCGCGACTTTGAGGTTAAGCGATTTCACTGAAAATTCTAGGTTATTTAGAATAGCGCCACCTGTCGTAAACGTTGAAGCTCGACAGTACCCCGTAACGATACATTTTAACCGGAGAACACCGGAAAATTACTTATTAGAATCCTTGAGAAAAACAGTTAAAATTCATAATACCTTACCCGAAGGCGGTATCCTAGTTTTCGTAACCGGTCAAAAAGAGGTTAATTTCTTGGTGCGTAAGCTTAGGCAAATGTTCCCGCTAAAGAATAGAGAAAGAATCGTTGAAATATCCAAAAATTTAAACGAAAAACGTGAAAAACCTAACCGTAAAAAGAAAATTAAAATAGTCCCGGATATTAACCTCGACGACTATAGTCTCCCGGGGGACCACGAGATAGACTCGGAAAACTCGGATATATCAGATTTCGAAGATATTTCCGAAGATATAACCTCAAAAGAGCCGTTATGGGTTTTGCCGTTATACTCGTTATTACCTAGTCAGAAACAATCGAGGGTCTTCGAGAAGCCCCCCGAGGGGTGTAGGTTGTGCGTCGTGAGCACAAATGTCGCAGAAACTAGTTTAACGATCCCTAATGTCAAATACGTTGTCGACACCGGAAAAACAAAAAGTAAACTTTACGATAAAGTTACGGGCGTTACAAGTTACGTCGTAACTTGGACTAGTAAAGCCTCGGCGAATCAACGGGCCGGTAGAGCAGGGCGTACAGCCCCAGGGCATTGTTACAGGTTATACTCCAGCGCTGTTTTTAACGATGTTTTTAAAGAGTTTCAAGTTCCCGAAATTCAGTTGAAACCCGTCGATGATTTATTCTTGCAAATGAAGTGTATGCATATCGATAAAATAGTTAATTTTCCTTTTCCGACAGCCCCTGATTTACTACAATTAAAAACCGCAGAGAATCGCTTGGAAATCTTAGGTTTAATAGAAAATTCGAAAGTTACCGATTTAGGAAAAACGGTCTCTAAGTTCCCGATTTTGCCGCGTTTCGGGAAAATGTTAGCGCTGAGTCACCAGTTTGATCTCTTACCCTACACGATCTGTTTAGTCGCTGCGTTAAGCGTCCAGGAGGTCTTAACGGAAACTGATAAATCTGACAACCAAGAAAAAGTGCGGTTAATCCGTAAAAAATGGGCTAAAACCGGGAATTTTTTAAAACTAGGCGATCCCATGGTACTCCTAACCGCGGTAGGCGGAGCTGAGTACGCAAATTCCCAAGGGAAACTAGAAAAATTCTGCTCGGAAAACAGTTTACGGCAAAAAGCGATTATCGAAATTCGAAAACTGCGGTTACAATTAACGAATGAAGTTAATTTGAATATCCCCGATTTAAACATATCCGTAGATCCCGCGTTGCGACCCCCAACTGATACGGAAGCTAAATTATTACGGCAAATCTTGTTGTGCGGCATGCCGGATAAAATCGCAAAAAAAATCGATTTATCCGAGTTAAACCCCGAAGATAAACGTAAGTTTAAGTTCGCTTATAACACGGAAAACATGGAGGACCCAATTTTCATCCATCGTAACTCCGTATTAAAAAAAGAATTACCTGAATTCGTTATCTATCAAGAAATTTACGAAACCAACAAACTTTATATGCGGGGAATAACGGAAATTGTACCTGAATGGTTAGCTATATACGCCCCTAAACTATGCAACTTAACCGAACCCTTACAAGATCCGGAACCTAGTTTTGATAAAAATTCCGGGAAGCTAAAATGTACCGTTACGGGAACTTTTGGCAAACGGGCGTTCCCGTTACCAAACGTCGTTATTAATTTCCCAGATAAGCCAGATTTATACAAATGGTTCTGTAAATTTTTCCTCGAAGGGATGATTTGTAAAAAATTAGAGAAATACGCGAAAAATTTGTTACATCCCCCTATTACCATCGTAAAACCATGGGCAAAATTGCAGCCTCGAGTCGTGAAGATTTTGCAGTCCGTTGGGATGCACAGATGCAAAACGAGGGATATTTTGTTGGAAACGTGGGAGAGTAATCCAAAGTGTAAGTCTTTTCGATAACGGGTTAAGTTTTGTAGAAAATTTAACGTTTTCTTATTTTTGTTGCAGTTTTATTGGACGAATACTTGCTTTGGTTGCCGGAGAGTCTGCATTCCGAAGTTGTGCTAATGTGGCCCCCGAGAAACTGAGAATTTGTTGTGGTTATGTGGAATTTATTGTGTTGCGATTGTACATATTTTTTGTATTGTATATTATTTTATTAAATAACAGAAGGAAGATGAAATTGTAATGTTTTCTTTATGATTAGACTTGAAAGAAATATAATGCTTCATTTATTATAAATCCCAAAAAGAACTGAATTTTATAATATAATATTAATAATGATAATTTTGGAATTTAAAATGGAGTATTTCTGTAAAGCGAAGAAAATTAATATCTCTAAAACTATCAAAGGTATTAAAGATTTTCTATCACTACAAGATACTACAAAGCATCCTTTAACACATCACAAAAAGAATAATGTCAGTTGTTTCAAGAGCAAGTTAGAATTTTTTGATATTTAATCTAAAGCATTTCTGTAAAATGAGAATTATATCTCTAAAAGTATCAAAGCTATTTAAGATTTTCTCTCACTACAAGATACTACAAAGCATCCTTTAACACATATCCCAAAAAGAATAATGTCAGTTGTTTCAAGAGCAAGTTAGAATTTTTTATATTTAATCTAAAGCATTTCTGTAAAATGAGGAGAATTACAAAATAGTACAAAATCGACTGTTCATAGAGAGTATTATTGCGATCTCCGCAATTACTACAATCATGCTCTTACCCACGAACGAAGAGCGTACTTTGCGTCCCGGCTCAGTGGTTTGAGCGATCAGCGTCAATTGTGGCAGCATCTCAAATCATGGGGTGTTTCGCGAGGGGGTTCAGTCGATGTCCCGTTGGATCTCCGCGACGCGAGTGCTTTCTGTAACTATTTCGTGAACAGTGTTCCTAATGTTGCATCGGACCCTGTGTACGTTGAGTCATTCGAGCGTGGATCCTGTCCGAGAGTCGGGAAGTTTTCTTATCACCCGGTTGATGTAGTGACCGTACAGCGTCAGAGTTCGCGCCTCAAGTCATCGAGCTGCGGTGTGGACGATATTTCTGCAAAGATGTTACAGCTCTCGGTTGCTGTCTGTGCTCAGCCTTTAACCCACATTATAAACTATTCCCTAGAAGTGGGCGCTTTTCCGGTACTTTGGAGGAGAGCGTTAGTGAGGCCAATTCCCAAAAAGCCCTCTCCGTCTGAGTTCAGTGATTTTAGACCTATTAGTCTATTATGTGTGACTTCGAAGATTGCGGAGTCTGTCATCCACGAGCAGTTGGTGCAGCATCTCGAGTCCAACAGAATTCTGCCAGCGATGCAGTCGGGATTTAGGCGATCTTATGGAACAAGGACTGCACTTCTGCGTGTTCTGGACGATATTGTCACGTCCCACACCAGCCACTCGACATCTGCTTTGGTCTTGCTGGACATGTCAAAGGCCTTTGATAGCGTTTCGTCCGCTTGTATTCTTGCCAACCTGAAGTACTACGGAATCGAGAATGCTGTTCTGAGCTGGTTTGGGGATTATCTCCGTGGCAGATCGTTTCGCACGAGGCTTAATGACTCAAGCATCTCGGAAGCGGCTACGGTCAACAGTGGCGTGCCTCAAGGATCAGTTCTTGGTCCACTCTTATTCAATCTGATTACGGCGGATCTACCCTGGCAAAGTTCAGCACTGTCGCCTCCACATGTACGCTGACGATATTCAGATCTATGCGCCCATCTCCACGAACAATATGAATCAAGCTTTGACGGCCATCAACGATGACCTGCATCAAATTCATGTCTGGGCAGCCTCCAACTCTCTTTCCTTGAACCCCACCAAGTGCCAGGTGCTCTTCGTTGGGGGACGTGTCGAGGATGTTGCTGCGGCCAGAAGTTCAGAAGTCAGGATTCACCTCAATGGCATCAGTCTTCCAATCGTGGACGAGGCGAGAAATTTGGGGGTCATTATCGACAGTGGCCTAACCTTTGAATCTCATGTTGGCAGTATTTGCCGACGCGCATATGCCAGACTGAGGATGCTTTACCAGTTTAAATCTGTTTTTTCTACTAAACTTAAACTCAAACTTGCAGATTCCCTCGTGCTGTCCGGTATGGAGTATGCGGATGTCGTTTATGGGCCGTTCCTAACCCAGGCCAGCAGTCGCCGCCTGCAAAGCGTCCAATACAGCTGCATGTCATTTGCTGTGGGTTGTCCTCGACGTCAGCATATGTCTGGGATTCTGCGGGATCATGGCTGGCTCCGGATGGGTGAACGTCGCTTCCTGCACTACGTTGGCGTTGTGCGATTGGCGGTGGCCCAGGGTCTTCCACCTTACTTGGCCGAAAGAATCCAACTTCGTAACGCCGCCCACGACAGAGATCTTCGACACGTGTCTACCATGGCATCTGTACCGGAGCATCGCCTGTCCTCTTTCAGAAGATCATTCACATACCTTGCCTCATATATTGTTAACTCTGTCCTGAATGCGATGGGATTCACTAGTCATTCGGTAATCATGAGGTCACTCAAACGTGATCTCCTCAATCAATCTTTACACCTTGAAGATATGTTTTAATTTAATTTCAATTTCATGAAGGGTAGTATTTTAAATCACTATTTAGTGTTATACTCACCTTTTGTACCTTAGTATACAATAAACGTTATTTATTTATTTATTTATATCTCCAAAACTATCAAAGCTATTTAAGATTTTCTCTCACTACAAGATACTACAAAGCATCCTTTAACACATCCCAAAAAGAATAATGTCAGTTGTTTCAAGAGCAAGTTAGAATTTTTCGATATTTAATCTAAAGCATTTCTGTAAAATGAAGAAAATTATATCTCCAAAACTATCAAAGCTATTTAAGATTTTCTCTCACTACAAGATACTACAAAGCATCCTTTAACACATCCCAAAAAGAATAATGTCAGTTGTTTCAAGAGCAAGTTAGAATTTTTCGATATTTAATCTAAAGCATTTCTGTAAAATGAAGAAAATTATATCTCCAAAACTATCAAAGCTATTTAAGATTTTCTCTCACTACAAGATACTACAAAGCATCCTTTAACACATCCCAAAAAGAATAATGTCAGTTGTTTCAAGAGCAAGTTAGAATTTTTTGATATTTAATCTAAAGCATTTCTGTAAAATGAAGAAAATTATATCTCCAAAACTATCAAAGCTATTTAAGATTTTCTATCACTACAAGATACTACAAAGCATCCTTTAACACATCCCAAAAAGAATAATGTCAGTTGTTTCAAGAGCAAGTTAGAATTTTTTGATATTTAATTTAAAGCATTTCTGTAAAATGAAGAGAATTATATCTCCAAAACTATCAAAGCTATTTAAGATTTTCTATCCCTACAAGATACTACAAAGCATCCTTTAACACATCCCAAAAAGAATAATGTCAGTTGTTTCAAGAGCAAGTTAGATTTTTTTATATTGAATCTAAAGCATTTCTGTAAAATGAGAATTATATCTCCGAAACTATCAAAGCTATTTAAGATTTTCTATCACTACAAGATACTACAAAGCATCCTTTAACACATCCCAAAAAGAATAATGTCAGTTGTTTCAAGAGCAAGTTAGAATTTTTCGATATTTAATCTAAAGCATTTCTGTAAAATGAAGAAAATTATATCTCCAAAACTATCAAAGCTATTTAAGATTTTCTCTCACTACAAGATACTACAAAGCATCCTTTAACACATCCCAAAAAGAATAATATCAGTTGTTTCAAGAGCAAGTTAGAATTTTTTGATATTTAATCTAAAGCATTTCTGTAAAATGAAGAGAATTATATCTCCAAAACTATCAAAGCTATTTAAGATTTTCTATCACTACAAGATACTACAAAGCATCCTTTAACACATCCCAAAAAGAATAATGTCAGTTGTTTCAAGAGCAAGTTAGAATTTTTTGATATTTAATCTAAAGCATTTCTGTAAAATGAAGAGAATTATATCTCCAAAACTATCAAAGCTATTTAAGATTTTCTATCACTACAAGATACCACAAAGCATCCTTTAACACATCCCAAAAAGAATAATGTCAGTTGTTTCAAGAGCAAGTTAGAATTTTTTGATATTTAATCTAAAGCATTTCTGTAAAATGAAGAGAATTATATCTCCAAAACTATCAAAGCTATTTAAGATTTTCTCTCACTACAAGATACTACAAAGCATCCTTTAACACATCCCAAAAAGAATAATGTCAGTTGTTTCAAGAGCAAGTTAGAATTTTTTGATATTTAATCTAAAGCATTTCTGTAAAATGAAGAGAATTATATCTCCAAAACTATCAAAGCTATTTAAGATTTTCTCTCACTACAAGATACTACAAAGCATCCTTTAACACATCCCAAAAAGAATAATGTCAGTTGTTTCAAGAGCAAGTTAGAATTTTTTGATATTTAATCTAAAGCATTTCTGTAAAATGAAGAAAATTATATCTCCAAAATTATCAAAGCTGTTTAAGATTTTCTATCACTACAAGATACTACAAAGCATCCTTTAACACATCCCAAAAAGAATAATGTCAGTTGTTTCAAGAGCAAGTTAGAATTTTTTGATATTTAATCTAAAGCATTTCTGTAAAATGAAGAGAATTATATCTCCAAAACTATCAAAGCTATTTACGATTTTCTATCACTACAAGATACTACAAAGCATCCTTTAACACATCCCAAAAAGAATAATGTCAGTTGTTTCAAGAGCAAGTTAGAATTTTTCGATATTTAATCTAAAGCATTTCTGTAAAATGAAGAAAATTATATCTCCAAAACTATCAAAGCTATTTAAGATTTTCTCTCACTACAAGATACTACAAAGCATCCTTTAACACATCCCAAAAAGAATAATGTCAGTTGTTTCAAGAGCAAGTTAGAATTTTTTGATATTTAATCTAAAGCATTTCTGTAAAATGAAGAAAATTATATCTCCAAAACTATCAAAGCTATTTAAGATTTTCTATCACTACAAGATACTACAAAGCATCCTTTAACACATCCCAAAAAGAATAATGTCAGTTGTTTCAAGAGCAAGTTAGAATTTTTTGATATTTAATTTAAAGCATTTCTGTAAAATGAAGAGAATTATATCTCCAAAACTATCAAAGCTATTTAAGATTTTCTATCCCTACAAGATACTACAAAGCATCCTTTAACACATCCCAAAAAGAATAATGTCAGTTGTTTCAAGAGCAAGTTAGATTTTTTTATATTGAATCTAAAGCATTTCTGTAAAATGAGAATTATATCTCCGAAACTATCAAAGCTATTTAAGATTTTCTATCACTACAAGATACTACAAAGCATCCTTTAACACATCCCAAAAAGAATAATGTCAGTTGTTTCAAGAGCAAGTTAGAATTTTTCGATATTTAATCTAAAGCATTTCTGTAAAATGAAGAAAATTATATCTCCAAAACTATCAAAGCTATTTAAGATTTTCTCTCACTACAAGATACTACAAAGCATCCTTTAACACATCCCAAAAAGAATAATGTCAGTTGTTTCAAGAGCAAGTTAGAATTTTTTGATATTTAATCTAAAGCATTTCTGTAAAATGAAGAGAATTATATCTCCAAAACTATCAAAGCTATTTAAGATTTTCTATCACTACAAGATACTACAAAGCATCCTTTAACACATCCCAAAAAGAATAATGTCAGTTGTTTCAAGAGCAAGTTAGAATTTTTTGATATTTAATCTAAAGCATTTCTGTAAAATGAAGAGAATTATATCTCCAAAACTATCAAAGCTATTTAAGATTTTCTATCACTACAAGATACCACAAAGCATCCTTTAACACATCCCAAAAAGAATAATGTCAGTTGTTTCAAGAGCAAGTTAGAATTTTTTGATATTTAATCTAAAGCATTTCTGTAAAATGAAGAGAATTATATCTCCAAAACTATCAAAGCTATTTAAGATTTTCTCTCACTACAAGATACTACAAAGCATCCTTTAACACATCCCAAAAAGAATAATGTCAGTTGTTTCAAGAGCAAGTTAGAATTTTTTGATATTTAATCTAAAGCATTTCTGTAAAATGAAGAGAATTATATCTCCAAAACTATCAAAGCTATTTAAGATTTTCTCTCACTACAAGATACTACAAAGCATCCTTTAACACATCCCAAAAAGAATAATGTCAGTTGTTTCAAGAGCAAGTTAGAATTTTTTGATATTTAATCTAAAGCATTTCTGTAAAATGAAGAAAATTATATCTCCAAAATTATCAAAGCTATTTAAGATTTTCTATCACTACAAGATACTACAAAGCATCCTTTAACACATCCCAAAAAGAATAATGTCAGTTGTTTCAAGAGCAAGTTAGAATTTTTTGATATTTAATCTAAAGCATTTCTGTAAAATGAAGAGAATTATATCTCCAAAACTATCAAAGCTATTTAAGATTTTCTCTCACTACAAGATACTACAAAGCATCCTTTAACACATCCCAAAAAGAATAATGTCAGTTGTTTCAAGAGCAAGCTAGAATTTTTTGACATTTAATCTAAAGCATTTCTGTAAAATGAAGAGAATTATATCTCCAAAACTATCAAAGCTATTTAAGATTTTCTGTCACTACAAGATACTACAAAGCATCCTTTAACACATCCCAAAAAGAATGTCAGTTGTTTCAAGAGCAAGTTAGAATTTTTCGATATTTAATCTAAAGCATTTCTGTAAAATGAAGAAAATTATATCTCCAAAACTATCAAAGCTATTGAAGATTTTCTTTCGCTACAAGATACGACAGTGCTTCCTTTATTACATATCCCAAAAATAATAATGTCAGTTGTTTCACGAGCTTGCTAGAATTTTTTGAAATTTAATCTGATGCATTTCTGTAAAGCGAAAAACATTAATACCTCCAAAACTGTTAAAGATATTTAAGATTTTCTTTCACTAGATGATACTACAATGTTTTTGTATTATACTTTTCAATTAGTTTTTTTTTAATAACCATGTAAGTTCGTTGGTAAAACCAGATTTATATTATATAACCAGAATTAAAAAACCAACAAAGATATTTAAGAACTATATTTATTAGTAATAATATACTACGTAAAAACAAGCAATAACATTATACATATAAAAAACTTTTACAAAAATCACATACAAAAAGAACAGGACATAAAATAAATTTTTCCATTAAACATTAAATCAAACTTACGAATAATAATAATACAAAATTCACAATAATAATTCACACAAATCGAACATATCTATTAACTATCCTCTCTCTCTTTTTCAATATTTGGCTTATGCGTTCGCAACAACTCCACCAAAACAGTTTGTTCTTGCCGTTTAACGTTTTTCATATCTAAAATCTTATAAAAATCACCTTGTTGACAATCGGGTAACAATTTCATATACTGTTCGACAAAAGCCTTTGCCGAGTCTATAGGAGTCATGACAACCTTTAAAATCATTTCAGCCTTAGTCATACCTTTATTAACAACTTTTGTATAAGCCGCTGGCGCTTGTCTATTAATTTGTGACGCTATAGTTGGCAAATTCAACAAAATCGTTTTTAACATATGCGTATCCAATAACAATTGCTCAGCCCCTTCAGTATTTATAGGCTTACACTTATAAATATTCCTTATGAACTTCGGAATGAAAGAATTTACGAACTTTATACAAAACTGCGTGAAATATTTTCGAGAATTCGCTAAGTTATCGCGTATAATAGGGACTGTATTCTTAAAATGTGTCGTAAGTGCTGTTATGTACGGGCTTTGATCTCCAACGCTGTCCATGTTCTGCCATTGTATCTAGAAATGTGTAGCAAAAAAATTAAAAATTTGTGTTACGTAAATGTATAAAAAACAAGTACCTTAGTCATTGCGACTAATGCTGGTTCACAAGCATTCTCCAAGTCTTGAACCAATAACTGGATGCAGTTCGATATAACGCTGAAAATTGATAAGAAATTGCTTATTAAAAAAATTTCCAAAGACAAAATTAAATATTACTTCTTAATTGTAATCTACAAACAATTTCCTTTCATTAGAGCCCAAACACGACCACCCTATCTCCAATGGTTAAGAAGATACCCCAAAAAATAACCCATCCATGGCCAACTATAACAAAAACACAAAAACCTAAATATCTCCCAAACCGTAAGAGATATTCAGATGAAACAAACTTCATTGTAATCCATAGTCAATTCCCTTTGATTAGAGCAGAAAATTGATAAGAAATTGCTTATTAAAAAAATTTCCAAAGACAAAATTGAATATTACTTTTTAATTGCAATCTACAAACAATTTCCTTTCATTAGAGCCCAAACACGACCACCCTATCTCCAACGGTTCCCAAGATACCCCAAAAAATAACCCATCCATGGCCAACTATAACAAAAACACAAAAACCTAAATATCTCCCAAACCGTAAGAGATATTCAGATGAAACAAATTTCATTGTAATCCATAGTCAATTCCCTTTGATTAGAGCTTAAAATTGATAAGAAATTGCTTATTAAAAACATTTCGAAAGACAAAATTAAATATTACTTTTTAATTGCAATCTACAAACAATTTCCTTTCATTAGAGCCCAAACACGACCACCCTATCTCCAACGGTTCCCAAGATACCCCAAAAAATAATTCATCCACGGCCAACTATAACAAAAACACAAAAACCTAAATATCTCCCAAACTGTAAGAGATATTCGGACGAAACAAACTTAATTGTAATCCATAGTCAATTCCCTTTGATTAGAGCCCAAACACGCCCAGCTTATCTCTGACGGTTCCCAAGATAACCCAAAAAATAACGATCCATGGCCAACTACCCCAGAAACACAAAAACCTTCATATCTCCCAAACCGTCGGAGATATCCGGACGAAACAAAAACCATTTGATTAAGTATTCAACCCCCGACGACTCACCTATGGAAGTGGTCCTGCTCCTGCGACAGGTCCACCTGATCCGACAACGTAACCTCAATCTTCTCCTTCAATTTTTCCCCGAGTTGCTGCGTGGTCTCCTGGCAGTATTCGGCAGTCGTCAGGATGCAGCAGATCTTCAACTGTTCGTCTTTAGTGAAACGCAAAGCTTCGCCTTCTTTTAAAAACGATTGGAAATTTTGCATTATCCCGGAGGTTGACATTTTTTGGAGATCACGGGTTATGGATTGGACGCTGGTTCCGAGGGATTGCGTTTCTAGTTTCGGGAGGTTATTCTGCAGGAGTTTTATGGAATATTCGCGAAGATATTTTTGGAATGTACGGGTTAGGTCTAGCATCGAGTTTCCGTTGTCGAGTTGCGTGCACTGTATCATGGATTTCTTGTAGAAAACGAATAGATCGGCACAGCTGGGTAAAACAATTGCGTGTGTATCGCTGGTTTCCGTGGTGACGAACTTTTCGTCTTGCACGAAGCGTTCGATTAAATCAGATAGATTGTTATCTATGGATTCGATATAGATTTTTAAATGTTGGATAAAACAACGGCCGATTAAATTGTTAAACGGAGACTTTTCTATCGCGTTATCAGTGTTTTCTTTAGCAATATTCTCGTTTATGGTTACGCCGATGAACCGCCTTGACAATAGATTCTCAAAATTGCTTGTTTTTTGTATCGCGTACAATAATAACTTAACATCGATTTCATGTTTCCGTTTATTCATAATCTTTGTTAGTTCGTCGCGCGTATCGTGACAGAATTGCACGGCAATCCTCTCAGAGACCTCCCAATTCTGCGGAAACATACTACCTAGTTTCTCTTCAAATTCCAACAGATGGCGCTTCAACCAAGCATAACGTTTATCGATTTTGTCCAACCACGCAGTATCTTCGGTTTCTTGAAACAAATGTGTATATTCTTGCAACTGGAGATTCACGAACCATTTTAACAAGTCTTTTTTAACCCTGGGATCCAAAATAGACACCACGAGGCAAGCCTGCGCCAACTGTCGATTCGGAATGTTAATTTTCGCATTCCCTGCAAACGCCTCTTTAAAATCATGCGTTATTTGCTCGGCTAACTCCACGTGTATCTGCTTTACCTGATCACTCAAATTCTTAATCTGCGGAATATCGCTATACCCTTCAAAATGCGTCATAACCTCACTTATCGCTTGTAACGGCAACGCAATCTCTCCATACAATCGTTTCTCTTGTAACGCTTTTAAAGTATCAACACCACCGACTAACATATGCAAATGATTCAACGTCGTAATAGCCAAGGTTAGATTTCGTTTTGCGCAGTCTAATTGTTTGATATCACGTGTAATTTCACGTACCATTTCTTCGGAGCGTTCCGCGTGCTCTTTTATGTCTTTTATGTGGACGAATAGTTGTCGTATGACTTTGTGGGCCTCGTCTAATGCTTGACGACCGTCCTGACTTGCTGTGGTTTGACCTCGGACGACAGAACTAATTTCTGTGTCGATGTTTTGGATTTTGTCTTCCATTTTGGCTACGACATCGTCTATGTTCGAGAGAGATTGCTCGGTGGGGAATAGAGAGTTTATGTAGTCGATTGTGTTGAAATCTGGTTGATCCAAGGGGTCCTTGCTAGGTAAAACCTATAAAATATTAAACATTTCTAGGTTAGGTTTATGTTATTTGTTAATTTCAGTTAAATTAAAGAATTTGTGGGGATTAACACTTTAGTAATTTGACTTTTCAGATCATATTAAATAACAATTATACGATATCTACTTTTAATTCTCAAGAAAATATATATAAAGTGAGTTTTAAAGATCATAACCTGTTCGATTGCGTTTTGCACTTCCACCGGAAAATTAATAATAAAATCCTCGCTATCGTCTAAAATATCATCATCTACGCTTAAATTATCCATTTTTATTCACTCAAATTGAGCAAATTGAAATCCACAATTTTTAGGTTAACTTATCTGTCAAAACTGACAACACAACAAAGTATTCAATATCAACTCGATTCATATATTTAAAATAATAAAACAACAAAACATCTTCACAACTTAAAGAATCGTTTATATTTAAACAAAAACAAAGTTTAAATAATTAAATTTAGAAACAATTATTTATAGAACGTATTTTTAGGAACCATTCAGAAATAACAATTCAAATTTACGTGGGAAATTTTAATATAACAATATCGATTCTCTTATCAAAGAGATCATTAGAAAATTACTTTCCGATATTCTATTATAATCTTTATTATTTATAGAAGCTTTTTTGTGGTGATATAATCGATTAATAACACAATTTCTTCAAATGACCTTGAAGATGCAATAGATAAGCAGGTGCATTGGGCAAAAGTGATAAAATATAGATAAATACAGTAAAATGTCGATAACCGAAGACGTAAAATTGCTGTTCTTGACCCGCTATTACCTTATAAATATAGCTTTGAGTGTAAGATGCATAATTTGGAAAGAAAACCGGTCATACGATTTTGTAAGGTTATGATTTTTGTAAACAAATACAGTTTGTGACAGATAAAATATTTATTCCAGGGAGAATTAATTATCCTAGGCCTGCTTGCTTTTTTGGTGTGGAAGAAGTTAGCAAGGGGTCAAAATAAATGGACAACAAACCTATCCGATTGTTTTGTTTATATTAAAATAGCCAACGTAATATTGGGAGTTTACGCAGACAATTTTGACTTAGTAGATGGCTTATACCTTTTCTGCATAGGTTTGTTGGTATATATCGTAGTAAAAAATCATTTTTACTTATATATTTTTACAGGAATATCGTTGTTTATGTCAGCGCCGAGATATAGGAAACTAAACGGAGACATTCAGTGGTATTACGTACAATTTCCTGATTTAAATACAATAAAGTACGATGTTATGCGCTATTTGCCTTGGAAGTGACAGAAAAAGCTACAAAAGAAAATGATACGCACCGCAATTTTTTTATTTACATTTTATTTATAAAAAACGATACTAATAAATACTTGGCTTAAGCTTTTGATTATTTTATTTGTTTTAATTTTTTCGTAAGAATGAAGTGCGGAATAAGTTGTAAAGTAGTGTATTTTTATCGTGAAGAAACAATTCAATTAATTCCGACAACGATTCATATTCAACTACAGGAAATTGATAATAAGGACAACTTAAGACGTCCCTCAAATTATCTATCAAAATTAATAAGATAATTTGAAATTTTTGATGCCCTACCGCATCCGATCTTACTTGACGCGGTTTTCACTGCAGCATAATCAAACTTCAAGTTTGACTGAAAATAACTAAAACTATTCTTATAATTATTATGTTTTTAATAAACAACACAGAATAATTAAATTTAGATTATTGTTACGAGTAAACAAAAAAGTATTTCGATTATTCCTAACCTATTTGACAGTTCAACCTCATTCGAAGTATCTTTGCGGTGCGTTATTCGGCAAACCAGAACCATCAAGTTTTACACAAAACGCAAAATGTCTATTAAAAAGGACTTAAAACAGCTAGTAAAGCCTTATTACCTGCTAAATATACTGCTGAGTTTATCGTACATCGTAGCTAAAAGGACCCCGGTGCTATGTAACTATTTATTTGGCCAAGAAGAATGTGAACTAGACGGGGTTAGGATCTTTAATTTACCCCAAAAATATGTATTAAAATCTGTGTTTTTCAGAGAGAAACTGAGATATTATTCTTCCTGTTGATCGTTATAATGATCAGGACGAGAAAATCGGGTCGAGTCAGCATGGTTAACTATTTATCGGCCAGTTTTATATACACGAAAATAGCGAATACTATTTTGTGGTTTTACGCTGATGGCGTCATGGGGATGGTCTATTTAGTGATTTTCATATGTAATTATGACTTAATTTAGTCTATACTACAGTTATTAATGTTCTCCGTTTCAGTTACTGCGTTAATATTACCAGAACCAACATATTCCGGACCACACAAAGTCGTGTATTTCCGAGATTTGAAATCCCTTGAAGAAGAGTTAAATCGTGATAAGAAAGTGGTGTGGTTGATCGAATTTTACACGGTTTGGAACCCGTCGTGTATCGATTTTGCCCCGATCTTCTCCGAGTTGAGTTATAAGTTTTCTTTGGACCATCTGAAGTTCGGAAAGTTGGATATCGGCAGATACCCTGATGCTGCTATGAAATACCGCATTAACGATGGAAGTTTGAGTAAACAATTACCGACGTTGATTCTATTCAAGGACGCAGTTGAAACGGAGAGACGACCGCTTATCGATAGCAAAAATAAAGTCGTAAAGTTCATTTTTAGCGAGGAGTGCGTTCGAGGCGCTTTTGACTTGAAAAACCTCTATGATACTCTCAAGGCTAGTCAGAAAGTCAAGAAAATTGAGAAGACCAAAGAAGAATGAGCACGAAAAGAAAATCGTAGCCGTAATTTTTTGTCATTCTTCGACAATTAGCGACTAAACTTGTTGTTTTGCCATCGATTTTCTATTACGTTTAGTTAATCCAATACGTTATTATTATTTATAGTTTTATTTGTTTTTGAGAGTTGTATGTTGTGTGTTTAGAAAACAATAAATAAATAAATAAATAAAAATAGCGTACTTTTATTTCTATTTAACCTAAATTATTAACTGTCAAATAAAAACAAAATTATTTATTCAGATATTTCTTTATTCATACTTGTCAAAATACATCTGTCAAACTAAAAGTGAGGTTAGACATAAGATACAAGCATTTCTTTGGCAGCTTCGGCAGCAGCGGCTCTTCCCGATAGATACTCGACAATTGCTAGCGCAAAATGCCAAGTGGTGTAATTTCCACGGCTCGTGATAAGATTTCTATCGATCACGACATCATCGTTCTTGTAGATGTAATGGTCTCCTTCACGTACCATGTCTTCAATACCTCTAGCAGGGTACGAAGTCAACTTCCTTCCGTACATGACTCTGTGGTTTTTCAAAGCCACAGGAGCTGAAAAAGAAACAAAAAAGTTGAGGAGTGAAACTACAGTTTACTAATAAAAATAAAAATTGAAAAAATATTTTAGAAAATGGATGATAGATGGCGTTATGGGGTAATTTATACAGTCTCCTTCTAGTGGTGCAGAGATTAAAGCTAAAATCTAGAAATTTGAATCAACTGGAACAATTTAAAAAAATCATAACTCAAAAACTAGGCGAGATATTCAAAATCTGCTTGAAGTATCTAAAACTACATAATCTCTATTATGAATAGTAAAATATTCATATTTTAGTAACGTCAGCTTTATTTATTATGAATTTTCAAAGTTTACTATGATGGGTAGCACTCTCATCAAAAAGGGTAAATTTAGAAAACTCAAAAACTAGTCGAGGAATTCAAAATCTGCTTGCAGGCTCCTAAACTACATACTTTCTATTATAAACAGAGAATCATTCAGATTTTAGTAACTTTGGGTTGTATTATTATGAATTTCTAAAGTAAACTATGACGTTTAGCAATGTCGAAAAAACAGGTAGATTTCAGAAAATCATAATTCAAAAACTACTCGGGCTATTCAAAATCTGCTTGATGTGGCCTAAACTACATACTATCTATTATAAATAGAAAATTATTCAGATTTTAGTACCTTCATCTTGATTTATTAGGATTTTTTAAAGTTAACTATGATATGTAGCACTCTCGACAAAAAGGCTAAATTTAGAAAAATTATAACTCAAAATTTAGTTGAGGTATTCAAAATCTGCTTGAAGTATCTAAAACTACATAATCTCTATTATGAATAGTAAAATATTCATATTTTAGTAACGTCAGCTTTATTTATTGTGAATTTTCAAAGTTTACTATGATGGGTAGCACTCTCACCAAAAAGGGTAAATTTAGAAAACTCAAAAACTAGTCGAGGAATTCAAAATCTGCTTGCAGGCTCCTAAACTACATACTTTCTATTATAAACAGAGAATCATTCAGATTTTAGTAACTTTGGGTTGTATTATTATGAATTTCTAAAGTAAACTATGACGTTTAGCAATGTCGAAAAAACAGGTAAATTTCAGAAAATCATAATTCAAAAACTACTCGAGCTATTCAAAATCTGCTTGATGTGGCCTAAACTACATACTATCTATTATAAATAGAAAATTATTCAGATTTTAGTACCTTCATCTTGATTTATTATGATTTTTTAAAGTTAACTATGATATGTAGCACTCTCGACAAAAAGGCTAAATTTAGAAAAATTATAACTCAAAATTTAGTTGAGGTATTCAAAATCTGCTTGAAGTATCTAAAACTACATAATCTCTATTATGAATAGTAAAATATTCATATTTTAGTAACGTCAGCTTTATTTATTGTGAATTTTCAAAGTTTACTATGATGGGTAGCACTCTCACCAAAAAGGGTAAATTTAGAAAACTCAAAAACTAGTCGAGGAATTCAAAATCTGCTTGCAGGCTCCTAAACTACATACTTTCTATTATAAACAGAGAATCATTCAGATTTTAGTAACTTTGGGTTGTATTATTATGAATTTCTAAAGTAAACTATGACGTTTAGCAATGTCGAAAAAACAGGTAAATTTCAGAAAATCATAATTCAAAAACTACTCGAGCTATTCAAAATCTGCTTGATGTGGCCTAAACTACATACTATCTATTATAAATAGAAAATTATTCAGATTTTAGTACCTTCATCTTGATTTATTATGATTTTTTAAAGTTAACTATGATATGTAGCACTCTCGACAAAAAGGCTAAATTTAGAAAAATTATAACTCAAAATTTAGTTGAGGTATTCAAAATCTGCTTGAAGTATCTAAAACTACATAATCTCTATTATGAATAGTAAAATATTCATATTTTAGTAACGTCAGCTTTATTTATTGTGAATTTTCAAAGTTTACTATGATGGGTAGCACTCTCACCAAAAAGGGTAAATTTAGAAAACTCAAAAACTAGTCGAGGAATTCAAAATCTGCTTGCAGGCTCCTAAACTACATACTTTCTATTATAAACAGAGAATCATTCAGATTTTAGTAACTTTGGGTTGTATTATTATGAATTTCTAAAGTAAACTATGACGTTTAGCAATGTCGAAAAAACAGGTAAATTTCAGAAAATCATAATTCAAAAACTACTCGAGCTATTCAAAATCTGCTTGATGTGGCCTAAACTACATACTATCTATTATAAATAGAAAATTATTCAGATTTTAGTACCTTCATCTTGATTTATTATGATTTTTTAAAGTTAACTATGATATGTAGCACTCTCGACAAAAAGGCTAAATTTAGAAAAATTATAACTCAAAATTTAGTTGAGGTATTCAAAATCTGCTTGAAGTATCTAAAACTACACAATCTCTATTATGAATAGTAAAATATTCAGATTTTAGTAACCTCAACTTGATTTATTATGAATTTCCAAAAGAACTATGATGTGTAGCAATCTCGACAAAAACTGTCAACTTCAAGAAATTATAACTCAAAAACTAGTTGAGGTATTCGAAATCTGCTTGATGTAGCCTAAACTACATACTATCTATTATAAATAGAAAATTACTCAGATTTTAGTAACTTCATCTTGATTTATTATACATTTTTAAAGTTAACTATGATGTGGAGCACTCTCGAGAAACAGGGTAAATTTAAAACAAAATTATAACTCAAAAACTAAGAGAAATATCCAAAATCTGTTTAAAGTGGCTTAAACTACATAACATCTATTAACCATAGCAATCTACAAAAACACAAGAACATCTTCATTAATTATAAAAATCGTCACTTGAAATGTTGAGTACAAAAAAAAGTCAATATTACCTGTACATATAGCAGCAATGAGCCTGCCGCATTTTTCTTGTTCCCTGAGGACGGTGCCGACATCAGGGTCTTCAGATAAAGCCCTCCAGCCAAACCTGCCCCCACCAGCAACAATAACATCAAATGTTTTGTTCATGACTTGCTTCAGTGATGTTTCGGGTACAATTTTCATGCCCCTGGACCCCTCCACAGGTTCTTTTGTAGGCCCAGCCAAAGTTACTTGATACTGAAGAAATTTTATGATAAAATAACAAAAAAATAACATTTTTTAAAATAAAACTTACCCCAGCTTTTCGAAGAACTTGTACTGGGATGACGATTTCATTTTCTTCGTTGAGAGGGTATAGCAAGACTAAAGCGGTTTTTGTACCCATTTTTGTCGTTAAAGCGGTATTTTCTTGTATTGGTCGGCTCTAGAATGAGACTGATTTTTTGTAGTGCTGCGTTCGGTATTTATACGCTTTTTTGTGCAACTGTATTTCCTGTTTTCTTGTGATTTCTTTGTAATCTATATAGGTACCTACATATCGATGGGAAAATTTGAATTGCAACAGTCAACAGTAGTTCGGTAATCTGTAAACCGCAGACTGAGGTTTTTCAATATAAACATAGAGGAAAGAAATGTTTAGATGCGATAGATTTCGTTCAAGGTGTCCTTTGTTTTTATCTTTAGAGGAAATTCTTACGCATTTGGTGTTTTGACGTAGATAGCAATTCTTTTGTTTATCTTGGGAAGTTTGCAATTCTTTGGGAATTGTCTTGTATAATGCGCAACTAATATGAGTAATACTAGGAATTATATATGGTAATTTTGTCATGTTTACCTTTTATTAATTGTATTATTAATGGAAAAACCAAACACGCACGTCGTGAAAAAATCTCAATAGGAAAAAGGTAAAAAAAAAGAAAGTGAAATAGTGAACGAAAGTCAGAAAACTGTGAATTATAATTGTAGTTTTTCCTACATATATAGAAATACAATAAATAAATAAATATAAATCGAACATAAATATTCGAAGTATGTAAAAAGTGATTTTTAGGAATCTCAAAAAAAGTATCAAGTCAAAAATCATTGATCAAAAACTATTAGTGACTATTTGTTTGAACTAAGAGTCATAAAGTAGATAATTACTAATACAAATGAAAAAAAAATACAAATTTGAATAAACTATTATGAATTTATTATAAATTTTCAACATAAAATGTGACTTTTAGCAATCTAAAAAAGTATTAACTTAAAAAAATCGTAGTTCAAGAACTATTAGAAGTATTGAAAATTTGCTTAAACAATCATATAAAGTAGATATAATTACTAATATAAAGGGAAAAATGTACAAATTTTAATAACCTATTATTGATTTATTATGAATATTCAAAGTATATGATATATAGCAATTTCGAAATAAAAGTATTAACTTAAAAAAATTATATATTAAAAAGTTATATAAATATATATATAAATATCAGATAGGTATTTAAAATTTGCTTGAATAGTCATAAACTAGATAATTACTAATATAAATTGAAATATACACATTTTAAAAAGCTATTATGTATTCCTTATGGATTTTGAAACAAAAATTGCTTTTGCAACCTCTAAAAAAGCATCTTTAACTTCAAAAAAAGTAACTCAAAGTTAGCTTGAACAGATTAACTAGATACTGACTAAATTATAAATAGAACTTGTTTAATATACTATTGATAATTCTATAGAAATATGAAAAATCATACACCATCAATCAAATAAAGAAACTTTATGCAAGTTTTAGTAACATTTTTAAAACTTAGCATACCAAATCACAAAAAAAACACCAATTAATACATTTCAAGCAGTTTATTACATAATAATTCCAAAACTACACATATTTACATATCAGTACCTCAAATAACAGAAAAAAAAAACAACAAAATAAGCGCAACTTAGTAACTCAAAAGCATTCCTTTTGCAACTTCCACAGCTTTTTCTCTTCCAACCAATTTATCGACAATTGCCAACGCGAAATCATACGCAGTCCCAGGCCCGCGACTAGTAATAATATTACCGTCGACAACAACTTTATCTTGCTTATAAATATACGAACCGCCTTCCGTCAAAGTTGACTCCACAGAAGGATACGATGTTATATTTTTACCCATTCCTATACAGTGAGCCTTCAACGCAGTCGGGGCTACAAAAAAGCAACATAAAACTCATCCGTTTCATTAGAATTCCATAAATAACCTAAAAAACAATACCTGCGCAGATAGCCGCGATAACACGACAATTTGCCTCTTGTTCCTTCAGTAATTTACCCACTTCCGCACTCTCAGCTAGAGCCTTTGCCCCTCCAAGACCACCAGGCAAGACCATAGCATCGAAGGGCCCCAAAGAATTAGCATCGCAAAGACTCACGTCTGGATTGATAACAACGCCACGACTGCATTTTACAGGGTTTTTATCGGGTAAACCTGCTATTGTGACTTCTATCTGTAATAATAATTTTAAAATATACTGTTTTTACTATGCAAATGACAAGAGTTTACCCCAGCTCTTCGTAGAACATCAGCAGAAATAACAAATTCCATTTCTTCTGCACCTGGTGCTAAGAAAACCAGCGCTTTTTTGGACATTTTAGAGCTGAAAAATAACACTCCTCTTAATTGGGTATGAGTATTTAATAGTTTTAGGGCGTTTTTAGTAGTGTGTGACTTAATATTATTCAATAAACCAGTAAACATTTAACTTTCGACCGTAAAATGTCAGATTCTTAGGTCAATTCCAGAAGAATAACACCGGTGAAGTTAGGTTATGGTATTATTTTGCGATGTAATAAATAATAAATAAACAAGTTTTATTGTAATATCACAATTATTTTTAATTCACCCCCCAAACAGTATTGATAAATCCCCAATTTACAATTTATTATAAACAAACAATCGATTTTGTATAAATAAGCTAAATCCGCTCTATCCTGATAGTGTTGCCAACTTCAGGCAGGACTCGACCTGAACCCCAATTTCGAATACACGATTCCCAAAAATCTATAATTTGGATTCTCATGAAACCTTCGCGATAAATCATCGAATATTTTTACAAATTTGTACCCGTCGAGAGCTTTATTAAAAACGCCCTGAATAAATAGAAAAAATACGCGTATGAACCCCCTAAAAGCAGAGTTTATCCAAGCATGCCATGGAAATTGTTTATCGCCGTAATGTTGCCCGCCGCCACCTTGACGCTTCGTTTACGCTAATCGAAAAAAACGCCAAAAACTCGAAAAATCGCAACGGATCCGGATGAAACATACTGGAAAAGATTCCCGGGATCAAAATACATCGATAGATTGAAAATTCCATATCGGATGGGCTATATTGAAGCCGGAATGATCGCTTGAAAATTTGACCCTTCTTGATCGCACTGAGAGCTATAGAGGAATCCAATATGGCGGGTAGCTTGAAATTGAAATTAACATAAAATAAAATAAATCGATTCTCCGATACGTAACTAAACAAAAGGACCTCGCGACGGTTGTTTGGGTAGCTTGAGGGTTAGTTTAGTGGTTTCTCAGTACCGGTGAAGGTTAGAATAGAAATTTTTACGTACAAAATAGTAAAGTTTTGTCAAAATTATGGAAAGATGGATTGGAAAAGTTGCTATAGTTACTGGAGCTAGTGCCGGTATGGGAGCTGTTATATCGCAGAATTTAGTCGAGAAAGGGTTAAAGGTTTGTTTATTGCTGTATTTGAGTGCGTTTGTGCGAAAATATCTTAATAGTTTTTATTGGGGAACAAAGCAACTATAGGTGTTAAGTATTAAGTATATTATTTGGTATAAATTTAGGTATTTTTGTGTTTTTTTTTAATGATGGGATATATTTAGATACATTGCGTGTTTCTCTGCAATTTTATTCTAATTCGCGCTATTTTTAAGTACGGTTTGGTCGATTTCAACAGACGCTCTGACATTAAATAATATTATATTGCTTTTTATTAATGATATACTGAATATACATATACAGTATGTCTCCAAACGGAGTTAACTATGATATATTGGACCTAAATTTTAGTTTCTTGACAAGAAACCAACACCTTTTTATATAGAACTATCGGTTTTTAACAATTTCAATAACAACACAAGACTATGGTATAAAAATATTTTTGATTTATATGTTACCATGAACTAACAACCTATTTTTTAATGGAATTTATTGCAAAATTAATAGTTTTTCTTCGAAAAGAAGGCTATGGAACTTCAATAACTTAACTACTCAAAAAAATGTGTTGCCAAATAAATAATGTTTAAGAGGTTTCTATTTATTTTGATTCTTAGCCTGCTTTTTATTTCGGAGATGTGACAAAGATAAAATGTTAAAATTCAGAACCAAAATTAAAATTTGACACCACATTATTAAATTAAATTTAAAACAAACCTTTCCTTTACTTTATGAATTTAGCTTGAAAAGTCTGATGGTTTACTAAAGGACCCGCTGAGAAAAAAACTTTGAATAAAAAATAAATTAATTATAAACAAAAATTTGTTGTTTAACAAACATTTTTATTGTTTACCAAACAATAAAAATTAAAAAAACTATACTGAATGCTGTATCTAAGATTTTTATGACTTAAATTTTTCTCAAAACGGTTAAAAAAATGTATGTTCCAGTTTTAAAAAAAATTTGTAGCTTAAGTCATTTGCCAAAATTGTTATTTGATTTTGTGACTTTACTGAGGACAAACTATTCACATGTTAAAATTTGTCGGTTGCTTTCTTTTTAGCACTGCAAAACATTTAAAAATTACAACAAAAATACAAGACTATGGTATAAAAATATTTTTAATTAGACGCAAAAACAAACTGTCAACTTGTTTTTTTTTCCTTTAAATGGAATTCAATAAATTAGAAAGTACAACAAAACTATCTAGAATATGGTACAATACTTATATTGCAAAACTAATAGTTTTTCTTTGAAAAGAAGGCTATGAATAAAAAATAAATAAAATACTCAAGGAAAATGTCTTTATGTCAATTAAATAATTTTAATGAGGTTTCTATTTATATTGATTTTGTAGCCTGCTTTTTATTTTGTAGATGATATGACAAAGATAAAATGTTAAAATACAGATAAAACATTAAAATTTTATGCCACATTCTTAAATTTAATATTGCGAGACACTATTTATAATAATTTCTCGAGAAATAAAAATTTTGATCTTGTTTTGATTTGTGGTTATCTGACATTTTTTTACGGAATCAACTGCAAAAATGTAGTTTGTACGTCATTCTGCAATTTTGCATTGCATAAACGTAAAAAGAAAACAAGTTTGTATTGAAAACTGTATAAATATATACAGTGTGTGCAAAAGGAAGTACGTAGAACCTGTCAATATTTCGCCCCCTGATAAAAATACTGAATAACAAAAATAACTAAATTAATTACAATTTGTTTGTTTGTTTAACGAATATTTTTATTTTTTAGCAAACAAAAAACTATACTGAATGGTAAAACTAAGATTTTTATTACTTAGATTTGTATCAAAACGAATAACATATACAGGGTGTCCAGTTTAAACAACATGTAACATTTACACGAATAAACTTAAGGACATGAGATTTTCACAGTTCAATTTGCAATTTATAAGAGTATTAAAATATACAGGGCGTTCTATTTAAGAAACAAATTAAACATCCTGCTATATCTTGAATAATTTCGTAAATTCTTTAAGGTTGTCGGTCTAAGTCGACGCATCGAACGCATCGAAGAACTCTCAAAAAAACTCGCCGATCAACCTGGAAAATTATTTGCATATCGCTGCGACATAAGTCGCGAGGACGACATCCTTCGCGCCTTCCGCTGGATCAAGGACAACGTAGGTCCTGTCCACGTTCTCGTCAATAACGCCGCCCTAACAAGATCCACAAATCTCACAGGTAAAAAAAAACAAAATTTCAAATCTCCCGCCAAAAACCCATTAGTTCCTCTTTTCACAAACAGATGGCAACACGTACGATTGGCGGAAAGTACTCGACGTCAACGTCCTCGGCTTGTGCATCTGCACCAGGGAAGCGATTAGAGTCATGAAGGAGCACGAAATTCAAGGACACATTATAAATATGAACTCCGTTGTTGGCCATTATGTCCCTATGATGACTGAACCGTTTTTGAATGTCTATCCGGCTTCGAAATTTGCTGTTACGGCCCTGACTGAGACCTTAAGACAGGAGTTGAGATATTACAGGAGTAAAATAAAAGTTACTGTAAGTTTTTTTGGGGTTTTTGATGTTTTTGGTTAATTTTTTGTGTGGTGGCTTTAGAGTATCAGTCCTGGTGTTGTAAAAACTGTAGAGTGCGCTGAAAATGAGGGAAATTCGGAGGAGTGCGATGGAGGAATGCCCTGTTTAAGGCCTGAAGATGTCGCTGATGCAGTTTGTTACGTGTTGTCTACAGGACCGAATGTACAGGTAGGATTTTTTCTTTAGCTTGCATGTTTGGCTTTGCTTTATTTTATTAGTGTTTCTTTTGTTATTATTTTGTCTAAATTGTCGTCTTGTTTCTAAAAACAAAAGAAAAGCAGCTGTGATATGTTTGACACGCAATTTGACATTCCTGAGTCCAAAACTGCGTTTTTATGCGGCATTTTGATCTACGTATTTTCTGGAGCTCGGATTTTTATTTAGCGTTTTTATTTGGTCAACTTTTGCTATCTGTCAAACGCATTATTTTTCCTTTTGACCAATGCCTTGATGAAACTTCATTGCCACTTGATGTGCCCAACCCTGTATATTATTAATTGATTGTCTTAAACTTAAAATGCAAATGTTAGAATGTAATTATCTGCTTGCATGTACCGGGTGTTACCAAAATTTTGAAAAACTCTTAAGAGTAAATTACCTTTATTTTAAAAGCAATGCAATGAAAAAGTGTTTAGAAATATTAGAGGGCATTAAATGCGAAAATATAATCTTTTTCATCGTTTCATGAACACTGAAAAACTTGAAATACTTCTCGAATAATATTTTTGCATAGCTTTAAAGATGAAGGCACTTTAGTCTTTTGTCATTTTCATCTTTTTAGCAACACCCGGTATATGCAATGGAGAAGGTGATTATAATTTCGTATTTGGTGACCTCTAATATTTGTAAATACTTTTATCAAATAACATTTTTGCATAGCCTTCGACATAAAGTTACTTTACTCTTCAGTGTTTTTCATAGTTTTGGTAACATCTGGTACATGCAAGCAAATAATTACATTCTAATATTTGCATTATAGGTTTAAGACAATCCAGAAGCTACTATGAAGTATAAAATTTTCTGAAAAGTTAATAATACCAATTTTTTTCCATTTGAGTCCAAGTTAGTACTGGACACAGTATACCGGGTGGTCGTTTTAACTTAAGACTCCTAAATATCTCGAGCAATATGCATGGTACGACAAAACTGTCTTAAATAAACTTGTAGGACGCAAAGAAGGAAATGAAATGGCGATATCGGTTCCATTGCAGACGCCGCTGCAATCGGTGAAAATGAGGTTAACTGAATTTTTTTAAATGGAAATACCCAACGTTTTTATAAAATTATGATTTTACGCTAAATAAGAACAATCTTTTGTCTGAACATATTTTTCGTACGATGCATCTATCAAAAGTTATTGATGATGGAAGTTTGTGGCGTCTGCGGTAGTTACGACCGCTGCCACTGCATGGGATGCGCTCGCCGTCTGACACTCAAAGCGACGACTGAGTAGACACTCATGGTACAACGTAGGAAGGTATGTGCATAACGGGGACACGTTTTGGTATGTCGCGCGTTGCCCCGTCATGCGCATAAGGTTTGTTTACGCACGAAAAAAATGCATCGTACGAAAAAAAAATCATACAAAAGTTTCTTCTTATTTAGCGTAAACTCATAATTTGATAAAAAATTTGGGTATTCCCATTTAAAAAAATTAAGTTAGCATCATTTTCACCGATTGCAGCGCCATCTGCAATGAAACTGATATCGTCATCTCATTTCCCCCTTTGAGTCCTACAAGTTTATTCAAGACACCTTTGTCGTACCCTGCATATTTGTCGAGATATTTGGTAGTCTCAAGTTAAAAATACCACCCGGTATGTAGAGTCTTTGTACTTGTATATCTTATGTTGAAGTTAGCTTTTTATCCTTTATATTATTTTTTTCTTTGTGGTTTTTATAAACTGTGGCTTATTATATTATTATAAAAATATATAATAGAGTGTCCCAAAAATTGTTAAGATATTGCTTTAGTCTTTAAGACAATAAAAATGCATTGTTTATCAAAAATAATAATAAATAATTATAGGAACCCGGCTGTTTTGGAGCGAGTATATTTTTGGGACACTGTATATTTTTACACCCAGTTGTGAATCACCCAGTATAGCAATTTCCGACGTTTGTTTTAGTTCAAGAGTACCTATTCGAATAAACTACTTTCTACAGATGTTGGATAGAGCTTATTTAGTTAATTTTTTAATTTCCTGATTTTTTTTTCGTACAAATAAGTCAGTTTAACAGCTTACTGTTTAATGTTTTAAACTTCTCACTTTTCTCACTTTTACTTAGGTGCACATACAGTCTGTCCCACTTAAGGGTGGAACAACACCCTTAAATATATTTTTAGTTTTTAAGCGAAGATAAAAAAAAATTTCTCAAAAATAAAATACAAAAATCATCTATTTGTTTTGATAATGATAATAAGCAGGAAGATCATTATGTGTTCCAAATTTGAGAAAATGAATGATTAAAATCAGATAGAAAACTAAGAAAAAGATATAAGGGTGTTGTTCAGTCTTAAGTGGGACATACTGTAGATAGAACTTTACATAATTTAGATAGATATAAAATCGGCTTTTGGATATTGCAGGTCCACGAACTAACATTGAGACCAATTGGGGAATTATTTTAAGTAATTTATTCATAATATTCATTTTGTAAATAAAATAATTTAAAAAAAATAATAACGTGCTTCGTTTTTTGTTAATATAAGTAACTATCTTAGAACTATATTTAAACTTAATATAGATATAATATAGGCCCTGGAGTTCACTTAATTATCACTTAATGTTTAAAAACGAAAATACAGAGAACTATGACAAAATCGTCTTCTAGAATTCTAGAATAGTATTCATTGAAAATGTAACAAAAATTCTTAAAACTAAACTTATTGGATATTAAATACGAAATGTCCAACAAAATCGACAAATGTCCAACAAAATGGACGTTTTAACTTTTTAATTCACACTGGCTCTCCTAGAGGGCGCATTAGAATATCTTGAACCTAAAAGCAAACAAAAAAAACAAATAATTCTATTTTATTTACTAAGACAAATAACAAAACAAATACCTGTACGTGTGGAGGTGTTGATAAAACATACAACACGCCATCAGCGACGTCATCAGCTGTCAGTTTAGGCATGGACTCAAACAACTCAATGAATGACTCATCTTTATTCAAATCGTTGCCTTTAATAAATTCAGTATCAACAGGTCCAGGACTTACACTCTAAAAAAAAACACAGAAAAATAAACCCATCAAAAATAAAAAGAAAAACAACACAATAAACCATGAAAAAATATATTTACACAAACTCTTATCTTAGATTTTTCTGCCAAAAACTCCTGTCTCAAGCTCTCGGTCAGGGCCGTAACGGCAAATTTAGAAGCCGAATACATATTCACGTTTGGAACATGGGCTACGTAATGTCCTAATATACTGTTAATGTGGATAATTTGACCAGCTATATCGTGTTTTTTCATTATTTGTACAGCTTCTCTGGTTGCTATGCACAGTCCTAATACGTTTGTATCTAGGACTTTTTTCCACATAGTTGTATCACCATTTGATAAAGTAGTTGGTAAGGAAATACCAGCGTTGTTGATCAAAATGTGGACTGGGCCTAAGTTTTCTTCGACCCATTTGAAAGCTTCCAAGATGTCGTTTTCTACAGTCATGTCGACTTTGAGCGCGTGTAGTTTTCCTTTTTCATTTTTGAGGGTTTCGGAAAGTTCTTGGATCTTTTCGACACGTCTTGCAAAACCGACAACCTTGAAATAATTGAAAATAATATATAAAAGGTACTATCGTGGCCATATATTATGTCCCCTCTTTTGACGTCGATTCTCTCGCAAACCTAGGGGCGAAAAAATTTTAAAAAATTCTGATGCTGTCCTTGATTATTACTCTACTACTCATAAAAATTAGAAAGCTGTATATGTTGGCGTTTTCCCGATTTTTCCAAATGAAGAAGAATTGGCGCCATAGATTTCATAGATTTCCATAGATTTCAACGAATTAAAAAGTAAAATCACCCGCGGAATGTTAGCTTTCAATATGCATTTTTGTAAAATGATTGGGTGAGTGGTTGACCCACAAAACGCTATATTATGCAACGCCAGCAATTCCGTTATTAGAAGAGCTAGAATAATGAAATATAGACTATAGGCTACCCAATAATTCATGGGTTTAAAGTTTATTACATAATCATTGTTTATCTTGCATTTTCCATACAAAAGATCGTGCTGAAACGCCGCGTGAATTCCGACGCTCTACGGTTTTGGTGTGATGCGGGGAAGGGTGTCGTTAGCGGTACTGTCAACAGTGAGAGAACGGCGGATAGCTGATTACCAATACACAAAAAGAACGATAACTTGTCAAGGTAGTAATTTTAACTAACAGAATTAAATTCTTAATTTTTAAATTCAGAATTTTGGTTATAATATGTGACCCCGCTCCGAGAGAAATGCCCTAACTGCCATCTCTCGTTTCGATAGTATCGACTCCTGTGTTTGACGTCTCATAACTCTAAAACTACTGATCAGAAAAACTTGAAATAAAGTGTGTCATACTCCTCAATCATTTCTACATATGTTGTATGACTATCAAAACTTTTTGCTTCTCGGTCTAAACATGAGCGCGAGAGAAGTGAAAAAATTTACCCGATTTTTGCAATTGTAAATTTGTAAAACTGCCGTCATTCCGATTTTTTTTCTCCTAAACCACTTAGCACAAAAATTTCAATGTTTGTTCAGGTTGCATTCAGAGTCTCTTCTATCGATTGGCGTTTTTGTTTTCTTCAGTTTTTATACAATAAGCTTGTAAACAAGATTTTGAATGAAGCGGATAGATCAGTAAGGAATGTTAACAGCACGTCGCAGTTAGCATGCATATAATCCTTATTTACTGCGTCACATGTCGCTTAAATTTAGTATCATTCCGACCATTTGTTAATTTTTAAGACCGAAATAAACATGAACAATGTTTTGCGCGTGACTCCGCTGAGTCCGTTTTTGTAATATTATTAGTAATATTTAAATACAGGCAAAAACAATATAACATAAATACAACTCTAGATATATTACAAATGGCAGCTCTGAGCGTATAAAACTGATAGGTCGTTATATTGCGTGTGTACAACCACATCGGGCGCTGGCCAGCGCTAGCTCAGCGGTGCTAGCGCTTGGTAAGCGCTGACACTAAGCGGTCGCCATCTTGCGAGCGGAGATAATATACTTCTCGTGTAACCGTTCAGCCGGTCCGACGGCGCCGCTAGCGCTAGCGATTTCTGCTAGAACTGGTTGTACACGCCCATTGTGTCCGTAAACACAAGACCGCCGCGTCAATTGCGGCGATCATGAGATGCTTCAACACGATCTTTTGTAGGGAAAATGCAAGATAAACGATGATTCTGTAATAAACTGTAAATATATGATTTATTATGTAGCCTATGATCGACACTTCATCATCCTAGCTCTTCTAATAACGATATTGCTGGCATTGCATAATATAGCTTTTTGTGGGTTAACCACTACTCCGATCATTTTACAAAAATGCACATTGAAAGCTACCATTCCGCAGGTGATTTTACTTTTTAGTTCGTTGAAATCTATGGATTATTTCCGGAGTAATTAATTGCTAAAGTTAAACGAATGAAATTTATGGGTAAAAAACAGCGTCAATTCTTATTATTTTGAAAAAATCGAGCAAACGCCAACATATACAGCTTTCTAATTTTTATGGGTTGTAGTATATTAATCAAGGACAGGACCAGAATTTTTTCAAATTTTTTCGCCCCTAGATTGGCGAGAAAATCGACATCAAAAGAAGGGACATAATATATGGCCACGATAGTACATAGTTTACTCTTAAGTGCTTTTCATAGTTTTGGTAACACCCGGTACATACAAGGAGATACTTACATTCTAATATTTACATTTTAGGTTTCGGACAATCCAGAAACTTTTATAAAGAATAACATTTTCTGAGATATTGATAATATAAGTATTTCCCATATGTTTCCAACTTTCTGCCAGAAATAATAACTAAATAATAATAAATAGGTCACTTACAATTATTCCTTCCTTCACTAATCTCTCAGCAATTGCTGCGCCACATCCGGCACTCGCTCCCGTTACTATAGCAACACGTCCAACCCATCTTTCCATAGACAGCACCATTTTTGAGGTAGAAAGTAGAAATGAGGCAAACTATTTCCTAAACCGACAATATACGATCTATCTGTTGATCAAGTGTGTCGAGTGAATGGCATTCACCTCGGTGTCGACCACAACCTTCACTTGTTCTTTGAAAACGTCCCTGATGTTCGTGATTGCACAATAAATAAGTGCGTTGTTTGTACAGAAAATTGTATTTTACTGAAGAAATAATTCCGTTTATTTATTTATTTTATTTATTTGGTTTTATAATATTGATAAATATTGAATGAAATTCTTGGTAAAATTAATAATAAAATAATTTTAAAAAAAAGTGGCCCATGAGGGGATCGAACCCGCGACCTTCGCGTTATTAGCACGACGCTCTAACCAACTGAGCTAATGGGCCTTGCGATAGCATTTGTTTTTCATGGCTGGCTAGATGACCGATAACTGCTAGATTTCCTATATCTGAATTTTGTGGATTTTCAACGTAATCATAATTTGATTAGGTGATTTACTGATACACCACATATATTACACTAATAAACAGATAAAGAATGATAAAATATACAAAAAAATGCACTAATAAATTTTGAAAATTTACGGGATTAAGAACGTAATCATTAATAGTTACAATTATTTATTTATTGTCCATTTTGTTTACAGGTTATAAAAAAAATGTGATGCTGATATTTTTGTTTTACTTTTTTACTGTAATCTCATTTTCTAGATTGTGAGAAGTATTTAAAAAAATTATTCTCGTGAAAAACGGACACTGTGTCATAGAAAACATGAATCAAGGAATACTGTTGTCTATTAAGCAATGTTCAGACACGTAAATTAATGACTAATGAAAACAAATTAATTTTCGTTGTTGTTTTGGGGGTCAAAATTGTTGGTTTACTTTTGTGTGCTCGGAGTAGTTTTGTGTAAATGGGTCAAATTGGGTTTTGTGAAATGGTCTAGGAAAAACTACCGACTTTTTTCTTCTTGAAATTTTTAATTAATTTTTTAATTTTTTCTCTGTTCTGGAAGTGTTACAACTATTTTATAATTTTCTCGTCATTTTTCAGTGTTTGCTTTAAACTAAGTAACTTTGGGTTTGTCATAGAGAGCAAAATATCAATAAAATACATATCAAAACAATGCGAACACAAAAAAGGACACAATCAATACCTATAACATCAATAAAAGTAAATTAATTAAAGTTAAAAATTTCAAAATATTAAAAATAAACTAACTAGACAAAAAGGGTAGAAACAAAACAATACATATAAAATTTTTTAAAGATTTGTTTGTCTAGAAGTAAATGTCATTCTGAGTCGTTTAAAATACAGTTTTGCTATTATTTCAAACGACTATATCTTTTCGACTGTATCGACTGTATCTTTTTAAAGAATAAGGAAAACAAATAAGTCCATATGAAACTTTTTGCGCAGTGTGACAAATACTATCTTTAAAATAGCGGGGGAAAAAGTGGGACACCCTGTATAATAGATAAAGTTTATATTTATTTTCTATTTTCTAAACCTAAAGTATCTTCAAATTTATTTTCGATACTCGCTTAGGAACAGTTTTAAAGATTTTTTTTCGATATGAAGGGGCACATTCAATATTTTTGTAGTAATAACCTTGTCTGCAAAGGGCTTGGAATAAAACACATTTGCCTTCTTATTCCCTCCTGTTTTTTATAACAAGCTATTGAAATTTATTTTTTTTTCAATTTCCATGTTATTTAAGGCCTAATTTCTCTGGCGGGGGAAGACTAACAAATCTGAAAATTTCATAATTAATTCATCTTTTCATAAGGTCTAAGAATAAATAAAAACATTCTTGTGTATTGCACTGTGTTTGGTATAACAGCCTCTTAAAAATGAGAAAAAAATCATTTATTATTAGCATTTATTTGAAAATTCTCAGCAAACACAAAAAAGACATTAATTTGTTTCCAGAATGTTTATGTTAACTATGTAGATATTCAATAATTGCATACTTGGAAAACTCACAGTCAAGTGATAGAGACCGTTTTTTTTTGTGTTTACTTTTTTTACCCTATTAAATTTTGTTAGTCAATTCGAATTAATTTGTTCATTTCATAATTTTGCGTTATAACTATGTAGGCAAAGGGCTTGCTTGAAATACAATAGGTACCCAAATACTATTTAGCACACGTTTTACTAAAAATTAAAAAGTGCAATTGGTGTTAAGTTGACAGGTAACGACGAAAGGTAACAGGGGACTATTTTTTGGTAAAAAAAATACCACCATTATAGATGTACCATTCATATTTTTAAATTAAAAAATAACTTTTTCAAATGCATTCTTTTGCAAATAGCAATTCTTATACTAAATTCTAAAAATAATAATCAATTTGATTAAATATTGTATTTTAATCTTAATTTAACTGCTACGAAATTCCAGATTCTTCGCAGGTACAGTTTCGTATAACCTAAACATTCCATCGAAGCACAAACATTCATAGATAAACCATTGTTATTAAATTCTTCAGAGGACTTACTATCAAGAATGACTAACAGTACTGCGTATAAGAAAAGTTAGGCGTGATATTTTTGTTTTAACATACAGTACAATTCGATAAAATTGAACCATAATAATTTTTCCCTTCTCCATTATAAATCTCACTTCATCACACATCTCACTATTTATTTATCTCATCATTAATAGTAAAAATTGCTCTACAGCTTGTGTATTACAAGATATAAGTAAACTAAGCCAAAACACAAGGTACACATTTGAATGTCTTAAACTATATCTATACTTTCACCAACATTTCTAATTTCCAACCTTCCCAATGTTCAAAACTCAAAATCGTGTTTAAAATACGTCGTATTGTGATTTTTTCGATCGTACAAGATCACAGTTTTTATCAAATTTGGTTTATTTTAGAATTTTAATAGATTTTTGCACACGAACCGAAATGATAACTAACCCCTTCTACAGGCTATGAATGTGTATAAAAACTCAATTGTTCTACTGTGCAGTCATCAGTTAGTTCCAAAGTTGTTAACTGTTGTTTAGTGTTGTTCTGGTGTGCCTTTTGGCTTTATCTTGGTAAGTAAAAACGTTTAAAACAGCTTTAATTATTTGATTTTTGAGGAGGTTCTTTTCAAATTAATTACAGTTTTGAAGAACTGAAGATTTGGTTCTGAAAACCTTTTTTTCTGGTCATGATGTTAAAATGAAGATATCTCAATAATTTTGATTTAAAACGGAGATGACTTCATACAATCTGACAAACGACAATCTTCATTCTTCATTCACACTTTAATATTTACGAGTTCTTTTGAAGAATATAAACGTGTGTCATTTAATTATTGAATATTGAAGAATGATAAACAGAAGAATCTGTTTTCCAATGATCTGAATCTCTTCTAAAATGAAGTCCATCAATCATAAGTAGAAGCAAATGTCTTCAGTCAAAACGAAGAATTATTGTTAGAGAAAATCCATTTGTCTTCAAACGTTGCTCTTTAGAAGACTAAAAGAGTACGTGCGGTTTTTTTAATTTGAAAATGTCTTAATCGATCCACAACAAGAAGAAGTGGAAGAAATAATAATAATTATTGAATATTGAAGAATGATAAACAGAAGAAGAAACGCTTTTTTCTATATATCTCCATCTCAACTCTAAAGAAGTCCATCAATCTTAAGTAGAAGCAAATGTATTCAGTCAAAACGAAGAATTAATGTTGAAGAAAGTCCATTCGTCTTCAAACGTTGCTCTTTAGAAGACTAAAAGAGAACGTGCGTCTTTTTTTAATTTGAAAATGTCTAAATCGATCCACAAAAAGAAGAAGTGGAAGAAATAATAATAATTATTGAACATTGAAGAATGATAAACAGAAGAATCTGTTTTCCAATGATCTGAATCTCTTCTAAAATGAAGTCCATCAATCATAAGTAGAAGCAAATGTCTTCAGTCAAAACAAAGAATTAATGTTGAAGAAAGTCCATTCGTCTTCAAACGTTGCTCTTTAGAAGACTAAAAGAGTACGTGCGGTTTTTTTAATTTGAAAATGTCTTAATCGATCCACAACAAGAAGAAGTGGAAGAAATAATAATAATTATTGAACATTGAAGAATGGTGAACAGAAGAATAAAAGCAGTTTTCTATATATCTCCATCTCAACTAAAAAGAAGTCCCCCAATCTTAAGTAGAAGCAAATGTATTCAGTCAAAACGAAGAATTAATGCTGAAGAAAGTCCATTCGTCTTCAAACGTTGCTCTTTAGAAGACTAAAAGAGAACGTGCGTCTTTTTTTAATTTGACAATGTGTTAATCGATCCACAAAAAGAAGAAGTGGAAGAAATAATAATAATTATTGAACATTGAAGAATGATAAACAGAAGAAGAAACGCTTTTTTCTATATATCTCCATCTCAACTCTAAAGAAGTCCATCAATCTTAAGTAGAAGCAAATGTATTCAGTCAAAACTAAGAATTAATGTTGAATAAAGTCCATTCGTCTTCAAACGTTGCTCTTTAGAAGACTAAAAGAAAACGTCCGTTTTTTTTTTAAATTTGAAAATGTCTTAATCGATCCCCAAAAAGAAGAAGTGGAAGAAATAATAATAATTATTGAACATTGAAGAATGATAAACAGAAGAAGAAACGCTTTTTTCTATATATCTCCATCTCAACTCTAAAGAAGTCCATCAATCTTAAGTAGAAGCAAATGTATTCAGTCAAAACTAAGAATTAATGTTGAAGAAAGTCCATTCGTCTTCAAACGTTGCTCTTTAGAGGTTTAAAAGAGTACGTGCGGTTTTTTTTAATTTGAAAATGTCTTAATCGATCCACAACAAGAAGAAGTGGAAGAAATAATAAGAATTATTGAATATTGAAGAATGATAAACAGAAGAAGAAACGCTTTTTTCTATATATCTCCATCTCAACTCTAAAGAAGTCCATCAATCTTAAGTAGAAGCAAATGTATTCAATCAAAGCGAAGAATTAATGTTGAAGAAAGTCCATTCGTCTTCAAACGTTGCTCTTTAGAAGACTAAAAGAGTACGTGCGGTTTTTTTTTATTTGAAAATGTCTTAATCGATCCACAACAAGAAGAAGTGGAAGAAATAATACTAATTATTGAACATTGAAGAATGGTGAACAGAAGAATAAAAGCAGTTTTCTATATATCTCCATCTCAACTAAAAAGAAGTCCCCCAATCTTAAGTAGAAGCAAATGTATTCAGTCAAAACGAAGAATTAATGCTGAAGAAAGTCCATTCGTCTTCAAACGTTGCTCTTTAGAAGACTAAAAGAGAACGTGCGTCTTTTTTTAATTTGACAATGTGTTAATCGATCCACAACAAGAAGAAGTGGAAGAAATAATAATAATTATTGAACATTGAAGAATGGTGAACAGAAGAATAAAAGCAGTTTTCTATATATCTCCATCTCAACTAAAAAGAAGTCCCCCAATCTTAAGTAGAAGCAAATGTATTCAGTCAAAACGAAGAATTAATGCTGAAGAAAGTCCATTCGTCTTCAAACGTTGCTCTTTAGAAGACTAAAAGAGAACGTGCGTCTTTTTTTAATTTGACAATGTGTTAATCGATCCACAAAAAGAAGAAGTGGAAGAAATAATAATAATTATTGAACATTGAAGAATGGCGAACAGAAGAATAAAAGCAGTTTTCTATATATCTCCATCTCAACTAAAAAGAAGTCCCCCAATCTTAAGTAGAAGCAAATGTATTCAGTCAAAACGAAGAATTAATGTTGAAGAAAGTCCATTCATCTTCAAACGTTGCTCTTTAGAAGACTAAAAGAAAACGTGCGTCTTTTCTTAATTCGAAAATGTCTAAATCGATCCACAAAAAGAAGAAGTGGAAGAAATAATAATAATTATTGAACATTGAAGAATGATAAACAGAAGAATAAAAGGTGTTTTCTATTTATCTCCATTTCAACTAAAAAGAAGTCCATCAATCTTAAGTAGAAGCAAATGTATTCAGTCAAAACGAAGAATTAATGTTGAAGAAAGTCCATTCGTCTTCAAACGTTGCTCTTTAGAAGACTAAAAGAGAACGTGCGTCTTTTTTTAATTTGAAAATGTCTAAATCGATCCACAAAAAGAAGAAGTGGAAGAAATAATAATAATTATTGAACATTGAAGAATGATAAACAGAAGAATCTGTTTTCCAATGATCTGAATCTCTTCTAAAATGAAGTCCATCAATCATAAGTAGAAGCAAATGTCTTCAGTCAAAACAAAGAATTAATGTTGAAGAAAGTCCATTCGTCTTCAAACGTTGCTCTTTAGAAGACTAAAAGAGTACGTGCGGTTTTTTTAATTTGAAAATGTCTTAATCGATCCACAACAAGAAGAAGTGGAAGAAATAATAATAATTATTGAATATTGAAGAATGATAAACAGAAGAAGAAACGCTTTTTTCTATATATCTCCATCTCAACTCTAAAGAAGTCCATCAATCTTAAGTAGAAGCAAATGTATTCAGTCAAAACTAAGAATTAATGTTGAATAAAGTCCATTCGTCTTCAAACGTTGCTCTTTAGAAGACTAAAAGAAAACGTCCGTTTTTTTTTTAAATTTGAAAATGTCTTAATCGATCCCCAAAAAGAAGAAGTGGAAGAAATAATAATAATTATTGAACATTGAAGAATGATAAACAGAAGAAGAAACGCTTTTTTCTATATATCTCCATCTCAACTCTAAAGAAGTCCATCAATCTTAAGTAGAAGCAAATGTATTCAGTCAAAACTAAGAATTAATGTTGAAGAAAGTCCATTCGTCTTCAAACGTTGCTCTTTAGAGGTTTAAAAGAGTACGTGCGGTTTTTTTTAATTTGAAAATGTCTTAATCGATCCACAACAAGAAGAAGTGGAAGAAATAATAAGAATTATTGAATATTGAAGAATGATAAACAGAAGAAGAAACGCTTTTTTCTATATATCTCCATCTCAACTCTAAAGAAGTCCATCAATCTTAAGTAGAAGCAAATGTATTCAATCAAAGCGAAGAATTAATGTTGAAGAAAGTCCATTCGTCTTCAAACGTTGCTCTTTAGAAGACTAAAAGAGTACGTGCGGTTTTTTTTTATTTGAAAATGTCTTAATCGATCCACAACAAGAAGAAGTGGAAGAAATAATACTAATTATTGAACATTGAAGAATGGTGAACAGAAGAATAAAAGCAGTTTTCTATATATCTCCATCTCAACTAAAAAGAAGTCCCCCAATCTTAAGTAGAAGCAAATGTATTCAGTCAAAACGAAGAATTAATGCTGAAGAAAGTCCATTCGTCTTCAAACGTTGCTCTTTAGAAGACTAAAAGAGAACGTGCGTCTTTTTTTAATTTGACAATGTGTTAATCGATCCACAACAAGAAGAAGTGGAAGAAATAATAATAATTATTGAACATTGAAGAATGGTGAACAGAAGAATAAAAGCAGTTTTCTATATATCTCCATCTCAACTAAAAAGAAGTCCCCCAATCTTAAGTAGAAGCAAATGTATTCAGTCAAAACGAAGAATTAATGCTGAAGAAAGTCCATTCGTCTTCAAACGTTGCTCTTTAGAAGACTAAAAGAGAACGTGCGTCTTTTTTTAATTTGACAATGTGTTAATCGATCCACAAAAAGAAGAAGTGGAAGAAATAATAATAATTATTGAACATTGAAGAATGGCGAACAGAAGAATAAAAGCAGTTTTCTATATATCTCCATCTCAACTAAAAAGAAGTCCCCCAATCTTAAGTAGAAGCAAATGTATTCAGTCAAAACGAAGAATTAATGTTGAAGAAAGTCCATTCATCTTCAAACGTTGCTCTTTAGAAGACTAAAAGAAAACGTGCGTCTTTTCTTAATTCGAAAATGTCTAAATCGATCCACAAAAAGAAGAAGTGGAAGAAATAATAATAATTATTGAACATTGAAGAATGATAAACAGAAGAATAAAAGGTGTTTTCTATTTATCTCCATTTCAACTAAAAAGAAGTCCATCAATCTTGAGTAGAAGCAAATGTATTCAGTCAAAACGAAGAATTAATGTTGAAGAAAGTCCATTCGTCTTCAAACGTTGATCTTTAGAAGACTAAAAGAGTACGTGCGGTTTTTTTTAATTTGAAAATGTCTTTTTCGATCCACAACAAGAAGAAGTGGAAGAAATAATAATAATTATTGAACATTGAAGAATGATAAACAGAAGAATAAAAGCTGTTTTCTATTTATCTCCATTTCAACTAAAAAGAAGTCCATCAATCTTGAGTAGAAGCAAATGTATTCAGTCAAAACGAAGAATTAACGTTGAAGAAAGTCCATTCGTCTTCAAACGTTGCTCTTTAGAAGACTAAAAGAGTACGTGCGGTTTTTTTTTAATTTGAAAATGTCTTAATCGATTCACAACAAGAAGAAGTGGAAGAAATAATAATAATTATTGAACATTGAAGAATGATAAACAGAAGAATAAAAGCAGTTTTCTATATATCTCCATCTCAACTAAAAAGGAAGTCAATCAATCTTAAGTGGCAGCAAATGTATTCAGTCAAAACGAAGAATTAATGCTGAAGAAAGTCCATTCGTCTTCAAACGTTGCTCTTTAGAAGACTAAAAGAGTACGTGCGGTTTTTTTAATTTGAAAATGTCTTAATCGATCCACAACAAGAAGAAGTGGAAGAAATAATAATAATTATTGAATATTGAAGATCGATGAACAGAAGAATAAAAGCTGTTTTCTATATATCTCCATCTCAACTAAAAAGAAGTCCATCAATCTTAAGTAGTAGCAAATGCATTCAGTCAAAACGAAGAGTTACTGTTGAAGAAAGTCCATTCGTCTTCCAATGTTGCTCTTTAAAAGAATGAAGCAGAAGAACAAAGAAAATCATATAGAAGACTAACATAAACAAAAGACACCATTCTCTCTGAAGACTATCGTCTTTTGTCATTGTTGTTTATCAATGAATCTTCAGCATCTTCAAAAAGAATCAATGTCTTCAAATCATAAGAAACATCAAAACTTTTACTAAATTCCATACAAATACATCCTCCAAAAAATATATTGAACGGATTTTGCATTCTACGCGCAATCCTTGACATCGTTCCTGCCCGTTGGTCGGTTTTCTTAAACCGCAGGGTTAAACGTTTGGACCTTTGCTGTTAGTGTTATCATTCGCATCGGATCTACTGTTTGCCTTTTGTTTCCACTTTTTCGCTATCGGTTTTGTAGTTCCATATCTCGCTTGGATACTAAGAAATTCAATTTTTTTATATATATTTTTTACGTGAGTGTTTTGTTTCGATTAGCAAATATCGCGTAACATCGCCGAAGTGTTTTTATTCTTCAGTTTTTTGTGCTTATTATCGTACGTATCCTGCGTACTGTTAATTGTTAATATCGTTCTTGGATAATAATCCATATTTTGAATTAGTTAATGGTTAATGATGATATAAATAATATTTAATTAAATTGTCGAATAATAGAGCTTCAACTTCGACTAATGACTAATAATAAATAATAATATTTAATATAAAATATAAAATAAAATATATATAATATAAATATAATAAAATATATTATTTCAAAAGTGTATTTGTTTTCGTTTCTTTAAGAAACTTTTAAAATAATTGAATATTCTAATTAAATTTCATTTCTTATATTAATTTATTATAGATTTTCGAAGAAATTCTTCATTTCTTCCCCAAAAAACGTAGCTTCTCAAAAATTTGTTGTTTGCGTTTTTATTTGTGGTCCAGCGCTCATCCTGCAATATTATCGCGTATTTAGAAGAAGGGGGGGGGGGGGAGATCGGTTCAAATTCTTCTTTATCAACGAGAAAAACAAACGGAAAATAGGTTTTATTTCATTTTTTTCTTGTAAAAGTTGATGTTTCTCCTGCTAATAATAACAAAGCAATTTTTTAATAGATATATTTAATAAAATAATAATAATACATTTATATATACATGGTGATCCTTACGGTTTGCAAGATTTCTTCTGTCATTTCAGTGTTTTTCGTTCGGGAGTTCCACAATTTCAGATTGTGTCCCCCAAATGTCAAAAAATTTGCTGTTATCATCAGTGTTTTAGGGAACGGAAGTAGCGATTTTCATTTTTGTTTACAGCTTCCTTCCGGTTGATTTGCATTAAAATTTGATTTTTCTTTTTAAGCTTAGCCACTAGCTTGCTTAGCCACTAAATAACGAAATGAAGATTTTTTTATCAGGGTTTTCTTCTATTTTATTGGATATTTCAATTTTATTTCATCTTCAATGCCCCTGTGTATTGATACAATGTCGATTAATTCAAATGGAGACTTTTAAATTTGGAAACGACGAAACCAAGCTGGAAGCCAGTCGAAAGATTTCTTCAGGAATTATTGTCTCTGTGAAGATACGATCTTATAAATTGTATGATCCTGAAGATTTTTAACACATATATATTATATAACAATAATGATTTAATATTTGGAATTTCTATGGAAGATATCTGCAAATTTCTTTTCGAGGAAACGAAGTATTTTGTCGAAGAACGAAGAATTTTGAATTTTCTGTCGCTTTCCTTTGACACGCAAATCAAAAGAAGAAATTTGCGTGAGGGTATGCCGAAGAACAACGAAGAAATATGTTCTTCTTGTTCATATATATTATTAATTCAAGAAAATCCATGGATAATTCACCAACCTTTCTAAAATGAAAGAAGACCGTAATTTGAAAATGACCAACCCGACGATGTATTCTCAGCAAAAAAATGAAGAAACTCCAATTTATATATTAATTGAATGACGACTTACCAATAATTACAATTATCATTAATATTATTAATATAATAGAAGCTTTCTTCTATTGAAGGCGTTACTTTGAAGAAAGTTATAAATCCAAGAAGTATAGAAGAAACTAATAATATTTGTTTTGGAGATTATTTATTATATGAAGATTTCAAATCCATAATAACATATTAAGAGCTCATCTCCTACATAACAGGAAGAAATTGAAGAAATGTTTAATAATTTCTAACGCCAGGCTTGTCGTTTTTTCGTAATGGTGTCGGGTTTCCTTATTTTAAACCAATTTGGTGAAAATACATAGAAGAAGAAATGAAGAAAATGTCTAGAATTGATTTATAATTCGACCAAATCTCTTTCTAAAATGAAAGAAGCAATTAAGTTGAAAATGAAGGAAATGACGGAGATGAAGATTTGTCACAAAAAAAATGAAGAAACTTCAATTTATATATTAATTGAATGAAGACTTACCAATAATTATAATTATCAATAATATTATTAATATAATAGAAACTTTCTTCTACCGAAGACGTTACTTTGAAGAAAGTTATAAATCCAAGAAGTATTGAAGAAACTACTAATATTTGTTTATGAGATTATTTATTATATGAAGATTTCAAATCCATACTAACATATTAAGGGCTCATCTCCTACATAACAGGAAGAAATTGAAGAAATGTTTAATAATTTCTAACGCCAGGCTTGTCGTTTTTTCGTAATGGTGTCGGGTTTACTTATTTTAAACCAATTTGGAGAAAATACATGGAAGAAGAAATGAAGGAAATATCTAGAAGTGATTTATAATTCGACCAAATCTCTTTCTAAAATAAAAGAAGCAATTAAGTTGAAAATGAAGGAAATGACGGAGATGAAGATTTGTCACAAAAAAAATGAAGAAACCTCAATTTATATATTAATTGACTGAAGACTTACCAATAATTACAATTATCATTAATATTATTACTATAATAGAAGCTTTCTTCTGTTGAAGACGTTACTTTGAAGTAAGTTATAAATCCAAGAAGTATTGAAGATACTACTAATATTTGTTTATGAAATTATTTATTATATGAAGATTTCAAATCCATAATAACATATTAAGGGCTCATCTCCTACATAACAGGAAGAAATTGAAGAAATGTTTAATAATTTCTAACGCCAGGCTTGTCGTTTTTTCGTAATGGTGTCGGGTTTACTTCATTTAAACCAATTTGGAGAAAATACATAGAAGAAGAAATGAAGAAAATGTCTAGAATTGATTTATAATTCGACCAAATCGCTTTCTAAAATGAAAGAAGCAATTAAGTTGAAAATGAAGGAAATTACGGAGATGAAGATTTGTCACAAAAATGAAGAAACTTCAATTTATATATTAATTGAATGAAGACTTACCAATAATTACAATTATCATTAATATTATTAATATAATAGAAACTTTCTTCTATTGAAGGCGTTACTTTGAAGAAAGTTATAAATCCAAGAAGTATTGAAGAAACTAATAATATTTGCTTGTGAGATTATTTATTATATGAAGATTTCAAATCCATAATAACATATTAAGCGCTCATCTCATACATAAGAGGAAGAAATTGAAGAAATGTTTAATAAATTCTAACGCCTGGCTTGTCGTTTTTTCGTAATGGTGTCGGGTTTCCTTATTTTAAACCAATTTGGAGAAAATACATAGAAGCAGAAATGAAGAAAATGTCTAGAATTGATTTATAATTCGACCAAATCTCTTTCTAAAATGAAAGAAGCAATTAAGTTGAAAATGAAGGAAATGACGGAGATGAAGATTTGTCACAAAAATGAAGAAACTTCAATTTATATATTAATTAAATGAAGGCTTACCAATAATTACAATTATCATTAATATTATTAATATAATAGAAGCTTTCTTCTGTCGAAGACGTTACTTTGAAGAAAGTTATAAATCCAAGAAGTATTGAAGAAACCACTAATATTTGAGATTATATATTATATGTAGATTTTAAATCCATAATAACATAATAAGTTATTATCTCTTACATAAAAGGAAGAAATTGAAGAAATGTTTAATAATTTCTAACGCCTGGCTTGTCGTTTTTTCGTAATGGTGTCGGGTTTACTTATTTTAAACCAATATGGAGAAAATACATAGAAGAAGAAATGAAGAGAATGTCGAGAATTGATACAAAGAAAAAGAAAGAAGAACAAAAAATAAAGAGATGTCAAGACAAATCCATTGATAGTTTCGCCAAATCTCTTTCTAAAATGGAAGAAACAATTAATTTGAAAATGTCCAACCCGTCTGAAGATGAAGAGTTGTCAAAACAATGAAGAAACTCCAATTTATATATTAATTGAATACTTTAAATACTTACCAATAATTAAAATTATCAATAATATTATTAATATGATAGTAACTGGCTTCTATTGAAAATGAAGAAATCAGCTCAAGCAAGATTTGCATGTGCCAAATAAAATTGAAGATGTTTGTAATGCTTTGAAGAAAGTTATAAATCCAAGAGGTATTGAAGAACCCCAATAAAATTTTTTCTGTGGTCTATATATGAAGATTTCAAATCCATAATAATACAATATGAAATTATTTCTAACATAAAAGGAAGAAATTGAAGAAATGTTTAGATATATCAATTTCTGGCGACTGACCTGTCGGTTTTTCGTAATGGTTTACTTATTTTAAACCAATTTGAAGAAGATGCATAGAAGAAGAAATGAAGAAAATGTCAAGAATTATACCTATAAAGATAGAGAAAGAAGAATCAAAAATGAAGTATAATCAAGAATCCATGTATAATTAGAATAAATCGCTTTCTGAAATGAACGAAGAAATTAATTTGAAAATGATCAACCGTCTGTAGATGAAGATTTATGAAAAAAAGGAAAAAACTCCAATAGTTAAGTTGACCTGCTAAAATTTGAAGCATTTGATTGAAGATCCAACACCAAATAATATTAATATAATAGAAGCTTTCTTCTATAGAAAATGAAGAAATATGCAAGATATGCGTTTGTCCAATAATTTTAAAGATGTTTTTGATACTTTGAACATAAAACGAAGAAATTATGTATTTGAAGACAATTTGTAGAAGAAGAAATAAAGAAAAAAAACGAGAATTGCTACAAACTTCAAAAGAAGAACGAAAAACATTAACGAGATTTTTGTCATAACTCATAATGGACGCTTTTCTTCACAAGATGAAGGAGCACTCAACAATTTAGAATCACCAAAAACAAAAAAAGATGAGTATTAACTAAAACTTCTTTGAATTAAATATACTTTAATATTTACTTTGTTTTTCAACAGATCGAATTCAATGTTTATTTGGCAATGGACCTGAAAACACCACCTACTAACCGATCAACATTTTTGGAACCTCTGTATTCTAAACTACCATACTTATGAATGTATTATTGTTATTCGTTGTAAATTAAATTGTTTGTTATAGCGTTAATGTTACTTAATAGTATAGAAATGATTGTCTGTGTTAGGAATGTTATTTAATTGTTTTTATTGTTATTGTTTATGGTATACCAATTGCAAATCATTTATTGCCTTCATATCGACAAATTATGCCTTGTATTGTTTATAATAGGAGCAAAACGTTGTGTTGTTTCATAGTAATAAAAATTCGTATACAATATAAAATCTTTTATTAAAAAGAAATTCTTCGACATCAACTAAAATAACTTATAAATAAAGTATGACATCGTCCGATGTTAGTTATTATAATAAATAAGTCTTTTCATGTTTGCCTTTTCACAGTATCCATTCTGAAAGAAAATCAGATAACCGTACCTATAATATTCAAGCGTAATTTTTACAGTGCTCTCTATCAGCATTATTGGGCCAATCACAGATAAATGACTGCGTGTGATAGACAGTTCCATCTCTACATTGGAACTCTTGTGGTTTTCCATAAACACATCTATAATACTGAAAACAGAAAAAAAAATTAGATAAAACCGAATTATTTTGACCCATTAGGTGGCCCACCAGATCACCAGATTTAACCCCCATGCCTATTTCTCTATGAGGCTATGTAATACAAAGGATGGAGAAGCTTAACACAAAAATATTTCAATTTTAAACTCACTTTAGTACAGTCTTCATGAGGGACATAGTCTTTGCCATTGCAGTCAATATTTCCATTGGCTTCGCTTGGGGCTTGGGTTGGATGTGGTTGGGTTGGACGTGGATGAGTTGGCTTTGGAGTTTGAGGTGGTTGTGTCACCGGTATGGATGTTGTAGGTTTAGTTGTAGACGCTGGTCTGGCTGTTGTAACTTCAGGTTGCCAAGCACCAGGTCTTGAAGTGGTAGCAGGTGTACCACCAGGTGCAGCAGTGCTTGGAGGTCTTGCCCATTCCGGCTAGAAATATAAAATATTTATTTTTTTAAAGACATACTTCTTAAAAGATAAAATAGACAGAAGGGTAAGAAATAATGACGTACCCTTGGTGTTGTGGTTACTGTAGGTTCAGGTACGGAATAACCCTTCATGTTAGCGTGTAGGATTTGCATTAGAACATTTTTGGGACCGCACAATCCGTGGAAGTCGTCCATGTCAATGGCCCAAGTCATAGCACCGCCGTAACCCTTCTCCTTGATGTAATCCATCTTGATTTGGACGCTTGTTGGATCCTCATACCCAACCCATTGATTTCCTGAAGAAAAATCCAGTTTAAATGATTATTTTTTGACGTTTCTTAAAACCAATGAAATGCTTCTCTATTTGTCACAAGGGTAAGTTTCAACCAATTATGTCATTATTATAGTGGGAATAAATCTCTTGTGATTATTCTCGGGAATAATCACTGTAGCTTTTATTTGCCTAGCAACTGTCAGATACTTGTCAAAATAATTACTTAATTGTGTCAACGCGAAATGGGTGAAAGTCATCGGTTTAGTACCTTTTCTAATGCAGAAATTACAAAAAAGATTTTAGAAACTACTGCGAAAAATACTCTAATAAGTAATCAGTCTATATGGAGACAATTTAAGACCTTCACCAAAGAAAGAAATTATATTCTGGATCAATCTACTACAACAGCTACTCTGGCATTGATTTTAAAAGATTGGGCTTATAACATGAAAAGAAAAGACGGAAATGATTATAAAGAAGCAGTAATAAAGACAATGTGGAATAAAACGGCAAAATTAGTTCAAGAACTTTACTTTAATAAGTATACCGGGTCCTTTGATCCTTTCCATGATATAGAATTCAGAAATGCTCGGAATGCAAGAGATGCAAAAAGAAAAATTTTACAAAAACATCCTGAAAAGCACATACAAAGTTCTGTGGCACTTTCTAATACAGAATTGTTGCAAATTTTTAACTATTGGGACGAAGATACACCTTGTGGATTGCAAAGAAAGTTTTTTCACGTTGCATCGTATGACCTAGCTTTGAGGGGAGGAGAAGCTACGAAATGTTTAGTTCATTATTTTAAAAAAGAAACCGACATAAAAAGATTAAATACTGGCCGCATTGAATACAATCCCATCTTTACAAAAACTGCAATGGGTGGAGCACAAAGGTGCGCTAATAGTAAATGGTTGACTCCAAACATAAATAACCCAGATATTTGCCCTGTTCGTCTTTTTGAAAAGCTAATGAGTAAACGTGAAGAAAATATTAAAACCGAACGCTTGTTTCTTACTCCAAATCCGGCTTGGCAAACTCATGGTTTTTGGTATAAAAACGTTCCTGTGGGAATAAATTCCATTTCAAAATGGATGAAAGAATCCGCAGAAAAAGTAGGTCTACCCACAGTTACTAAAAAAATAACTAACCATTCTGCCAGATCAAGTGCAGTAAGTAACCTTTCAAAAGCTGGTGTAGGAGAACAAGAACTAATCAAGGTCACTGGTCATAATTCTGCAAGTTCGATTAAACCATACTTACAATTGAACCAAGAACATCATTCAAATATAATAAATAATCTTAGAGAAAATACGCAGGAGGAAACACTTAATATAACAAGCAATTCCAAATCCTCAATAAATAATGAGTCTCGAAATATTTTTAATAATTGCGTTTTTCATTGTACTAATTTTAATTGTTAATTCTTTTAATATATTCACAATGTGTCAACGATATTTTCATATATTGTAAGTAATAATTAATTAAATTAAATTTTTCAATAATTTTATGATAGTTTTATTGATCTTTTTTATTGTAAAAACTTGTGAATCAAAAAATAATCTAGTCAAATATAACTCGAGAGTTCCATAAATTAGATTTGTTCAAACTTGTTGCCATTTGGCAATAGCCACTCGAGCCCTGCGGGCTCTCGTGACTATTGCCTGGCAACAAGTTTTCAAACAATCTGTCAAATTATTTTCAATTTATTTCACCCTCTTGTTATATTATTACTGAGAATTTACAAAATTAAGTAGTGATGGAAATTTTCGGCGATTCGCGAAAATACCCATCACTACTATAAAAAAAAAAATCGATTTTTTTTTTTTTTTATTTACCTTTATACGTGTATGGGACCTTTCCATATTCGTCCCATTGCACAGTCCAACCACCTTCCTTGTTTTGGACTTCTGTACAAATCTAAAATTTGCGAATTTAGTGCTTTTTTAAAACAAATTTAGTATTAATAATGGTTACTTCGTAGTATGCTAAAAATCCTGAAGCATTGGTGTATGGGCCTGGGTCTCCACCTCCGGCTTCTTTGTTGATGTAAGTACCCAAATTATAGTTGTTATTGCTGTTGCTCAGAGTAAATGTTCTACCGTAGAATGGGATGCCTACTATAAGTTTTTTTGGGGAGCAACCATAGTCGACCCAAAGTTGTAATCCATCGTTCTAAAAAAAACAACAAAAGGTATTAAAAAATAAACTATTCAGTTCAATTCAATAAATGAATTATGTTTAATAAACTAGCGTTAGCATTGGCTTAGAAACTTCAAAAGTGTCTCATAGTAATCCATAATCTTTGTAATTTTATCGAAAACCATGAGAATTTGTTCGCATAATATGTTTTTAAAGAATTTATAGCTATTCTTTAAGTGGCGTGCTTGTGTCTTCAAAAAAAAAGAAACAAAAAAAACGCTATAACCTGACTTAATATGCAATTTTCAAACTCGCATTCGCATTCAGCGCAAATAAATCAATCAAAAATGCCTATTTGCTTTCGAACAGTTTTTTCCGTCAGGTCATTTTGCAAATTACAATTATGACAATTAACAGATCTAAAAAGATTGATGGCGTCATAAGTTTGAAACGATTGAACGTCGGATTAAATTTGATATAAATATATGTATTTTTAAAATTAAAAATAGACGTGTCCGATGTTCTTTCGAAATTATGTTCAAAGCTATGCAAAAATGTTATTTGAAAAAAGTATTTGAAAATATAAGAGGTTTTTAAATACGAAATTATAATCACCTTTTCCGTTGCATATACCGTGTGTTAAAACTATATTACGGTAGAATCAGCAAATTACTTTTTACATACTTTACCTTTAGTTTAGTGTGGGTATTACTTTTAGATAGATTTTGTGAATAAACTACCCCAGAAAACCACTTGGGGAACATTTACGTATTTTGAAACTAAATGTCTTAATTTTCACAATAATAAATATTTTTCATGCAAGAAAAACAACTTTAATATATTTCGAGCTTAGAATTACATATAAAACAACTATTCCCTAAGTTATTTTTAATTTAAATGTAAATAAATGATAAATAACTTGAATAACTTAATAAATAAAAAACTGTTTTTTTTGAGAAATTCAAAATACAGTGAGCGCGTAAAGTATGGAAACACAAAGACAAAATCTCAAGAACGATTTGCTATTTTAAAAAATCCTCGAACACGTCGATTTATAATTATCAAAATACACCTTATGATATCAAATTAATTTTTTTACCTTCAATTGTTTTTAACAGCTGAAATTTTTTTTAAATGACAACGCTATATTTTTTTAATGAATTTGACAGGTCTTTTAATTGTCTTAATGGTAGCATAATACTTGTATGGTCTTACATAAGAAAATTTTCGAGAGAAAGACAATTGAAGGCTATGAAATAAAAGTGACAAAATCTCCGGAACGGCTCAACTGAATTTAACGAAATTTTGGAATTAAGTATTTAGCAACCATGTGAAGTCACTGGCGTTATTATCGTTGATGCAACGTTTACAGTTTCTGAGATAACCTCAAACTTTTCAATTTGAAATAGAACATCCTGTATATCTTGACATTTTCTGTTACAGTCTTCCATTGCTTATTCAATGTTACTACGCTTGTTACAGTATTATATCAAAAAATCTAGAAATTAACAAAAACGTTTATTACTTAGCTCTAAAAATTAACAAAAAAAATTGATAACAAAAAATAACAACAAAGAAATAAACCGATCAAATTTAAAACAATGTGTTCTTGTCAATGGTTGAGAATCCTCATAAACCAACTAGAGTAGTTGTAATAATGATTTGTTATCAATTTTTCTATGTTAATTTTAGCAAAAAAATGTCAAAATATATATTGCCTGTGGTATAAAAATAGAAAAATTACACTTACAACATTCAACTTCTCATAAGCCCATTGGTCATGCGGTCTTTTGTACAACGGGCTATGGGTGTCAGCAAATCCAGCCCAGTTACCTCTAAGATCGTAAGACATCACGTGAATTGCATCTAGAAGTCTAAAAAAAGACATATGAAACATAAACCAATATGTTGACCAATGCAGATATTCGAAAATTTCAAAACATCTTACTCGCATAATTCTGGTACATGATAACCCTCTTGCAACCTGAACTTAGCCACTGGTACAGCCATGGTGATCTCCCAACCTTTCCCTTCACGATCAAAAGCCCTGCGGAGTTCCTCAACGAAATAAAAGAATCTATCCTTATCGGAGAAACTACCCCCTCTGTCGGCAGCGCCAGGGTACTCCCAATCCAAATCAAAACCATCAAAGTTGTACAATTTCATAAAATCTACAAGATAAAACGCAAAAGGGTATTACGGCGTTTTTCAAATAACATATTGCATTGTTATTGAGGTTAGACTACGTGAGATTGGTGCGATGTATAAACAAAATTATAGAGCTTGCTAAGAAACGAAATGAGAGATGTTTGTTTGACAGTGACATGTGTTGTTGGCTTTCAAACAACTAAACAACTGATACCAACCTTACTGAAAGAAAATAACCTAAAGGAGACATAAAATAATCGAAAAATGTCTTACCGACGATACTTCTTACGAATGTTTCCCTTTTGGACTTATCTGCCACCATTGCTGAATATTTTTCGCCCCCTTCAGCCCAGCCACCTACAGCGATTTGCAACTTCAAGCCTGGGTATTTTGTACGAAGGTTTGTGAAGTTCCTAAAGCCGTTTTGGCCCACGTCCAACTAAAAATTAAGTTTTTGTGTTGTTATTTCTTTTTTTTTCAAATTTATTTGTTGGTTGGAGTACCTCAGGGTCTATGATTAGGACCCCCCATGTTTTGTCGTCGATGCCTATGAACGAGTAGACTAGATGGGTGCAAAGTTCGCCTGGTACGTCGTCTATGGCATAACTGCCTACGCCGGGCCTGTACACGGCCCAATTACTGAAGTAGCAGACCACCCTGGATGGTGAACATTCTGAAATGAAAAAAAAAATCTATTTTTTTAAATATTTTTTATAGATTTACCTATAAGAAGTTTCTTCCTAAAAGCAAGTTTGTTAGTGATTGCGATTTTCTAATAAATATTCATAATTAAATATTTAGAAATTTAATTGAATCGGTCGGTTCGAAAACAGTACAGTCCAAAAAGTGAGTTCTGAGAAAATTAACAAAATAATTTTGTCGGTGCAATATCTTGAAAAGTATAGCAGTTAGCTATTTTGTGCCAACAGACAAAATATAAAGTAGTTTACAGAGAACTAAATGTATTAAATATTTTATTTATATTTGCATCACGGACGTACTATTTTTGAACTCAACGGAAAAGCAGCGTACATTTTTAACAATATTTGTTTATTTAAAGCATTTAGATAACAGTTTTATTGTGATGTAGGTATGTATAGTGTTTTTGGCATCAATAAATTCCTTATTCATTTCATATTATTGTATTTTCCGTAACGCGTTAGTAATGCAGCAAAAACAAACATGTGCATTGTGCATACTTCGTACAAGGATGTTATTTCCTGATCGAAATTGAAATATAAAAAGACATCTCGTACTATTCCTCGAAAACAATTTCTTTCGACAAGAAAAATGTATTTTTCTGTGGAGCATTGACGGTATGAGTATGTTTTCGTCAAATATTCAAGCAACATTCGGTGTAGTTATTTTACAGCCATAATAGAACACGTTTTTGTCCAGCCGGCCGGTCCGCTTCGAGAATTTGAAACGTGTTTTCTTAGTGCACATGTACTAAGTTTCGAAGCGAAATAACATTTTTATACTCTAGAAATTTTAAAGCGTTGACTTATTTATAAAATATCAATCTCAGTTTAATTTGCTTAGACAAATAATATACTGGATATTAAAACAACTTAATTTTTTTTTTTTTCTGCAACGAATTAAATTGAGAATTCTAATACTTCTAGTACTGTTGTTGGACTAAAATTCTTTGTTTTTTTTTTTTAATTAAGGATTATATTATCTAAATAGACACCAGATCTAACGATGCTATTAACTTAACAAAACCGGATACCCAAAGACTTTTTATTTTTAAATGAAGATTTGCAAACAAAAACTTATTTGTTGATTTATCAAATGAATCGGTCGGTTCGAAAACACTACAAGTCCAAAAAGTGAGTTCTAAGAAAATTAACAAAATAATTTTGTTGGTGCAATATCTTGAAAAGTATAGCAGTTAGCTATTTTGTGCCAATAGACAAAATATAAAGTAGTTCACAGAGAATTAAATGTACTACATATTTTATTTATATTTGATTAAAAGCAGAGCTATGAATAAAACAATCATCATGGATATGTGCTGTCTTTCAACTCGACGGAAAAACCGCTTACATTGTTAACAATACTTGTTTATTTAAAGCATTTAAATAATATTTTTGTTGTGATGTAGGTATATATGATGTAGATTTGTATGAAACTTATTTCCCGTAATATTTGAAGATTTATAATTAAAAATGTTATTCAGATTTTTAAAATAAATTCTAAATGGTGGATTATACATGATTAGTCAAAATTACTGGAACACCTTAGTAATTTTTTAACCGTAAATAATTTCAAAGAAAAATTGAAACAAAAGTTTTTTGGTTTTAAACAAGCTATATATTTTCAATATACGGATGATCATTTTATTCTGAAAATTTGGTAAACTTTTCTTTTTCTAATAGAACAGGCTGTATATTTAAAAAAAAAAAATTAATTCTAAGAGGTTGTAAGAATCATTTTTTTATAAAATTCAGCATCTTTGAGTTATGAGCATTAACCGATTATTAACGGATAAAAAAATAAAAAAATCAAGAAAAAATAACTAAACAATGAAATAGCATATTAAATTAAATATTTAAGCTGGCAAATTAAATAAATGTGTATGTATGCGGGAAAATATTCTTAATTTGAAGTCCAGGAATTTTGATTAATTGCTTATAACTGAAAAATGACAGTATTGTATTTAAAAAAAAAAATGATTTCTATAAAAGAATTAAAAAATGTATGTTACCAAATTTCCAGAATAAACAATAGTTTTTTTGGCGTTCTGATTCCAAACCCGTTGACAACAATTTTTTAAATTCAAAATGGCGGATTATATATAGCGACTAGAAAATTTAGAAAGATGTCGGGTGTTTATGTAACTTATCTGCTGTCATATTTGAAGATCCTAGACTCCAAATCCAATGTAAAATTTTCAAAATTCAAAATAGCAGAGTCAATATGGCGACCGAAAATGTAAAAAAATCTTGGATTTCTATGAAACTTTGTTTCCGTAATGTTTGAAGATTGATAAACTAGAAAGTCATGTCAGATTTTCAAAATAAATTCAGAATGGCGTATTGTAAGACATGGTTAGACAAAATTACCGGGACACCTTCAACCGTAAAGAATTTCAAAGAAAAATTCATCACAAAAGTTTTTTGGTTTTAAACAAGTTATCGTCTAAATATATTTTCAATATACAGGATGTTCATTTTATTCTGGAAAATATTTTGTATATTTTAATTTTTTATTTTAAGATTAATTCTAAGAGTTTTTGTAAGAATTATTTATTTATAAAATGCATCATCTTTGAATTATGAGCAATTAATCGATCATTAACCGATAAAAATAAAAAAAATCAAGAAAAATAACTAAACTATGAAATAGAATCAAATTAAATATTCAAGCTGCCAAATTAAAAGAAATGTGTATGCATGTGGGAAAATATTCTTAATTGTAAGTCCAGGAGTTTTGATTAATTGCTTATAACTACAAAATGAATTTAAAAAAAAACGTGTTTTAAACTGCCGAAATATGAACAAAATATTTCATTATTAAATTAAGCTAGTCAAATAAAATATAGTAATACAATAAAAATTATTGTGTGATTCAAAACAATGTTTAAAACAAGTTTTATTTCATGTTCAAAACATGTTTTTTTTTGTAAAGTGTTAAAACATTGTTTCGTGAAAAGAAACATGATTTTATGTAAAGAACATGTTTGTTTTGTTTAAAATAAAAGAAACGTTTTTTATAACAACCCTGATCAGGGTGCACCCATAAAGTACGCGGGAAAAAGTGACTCATTGGCAAACAAAATGAAATCACGGTAGAGGGCGCCAGTAATACAATATCCAAAACCGATTTAGGCAGTAGTTATTTGATAATTTTCGACTATTTTACGAATTTAGAATTTCAATAATGACGTCGCTTCCGGAAAAACCGGAAGTCCCACAACGACTATTAGCGCTTCTCACAATTTATGATTTTTTTACGATTTAAAGAAAAATAATTTTGATCAAAAATAAAAGTTGAAAATCGACCACTGCGCAGATATTTTTGTATGTGGAATTTTTATTTGGTGTTTTTATTTTTGCAGAAAACGTCTGAATAACAAAAGTTATTTGCAAAGAAACGCTATTTTTGCAACTTATTTATCTAAGTCAACAAAAAAGTGTTCCAACAAATCTACTTCTTCTTCCAAATTTCGCCTAAAAAATGAACAAATATCCAAACAAATATTTACCAGCTACAGCAATTAGCACAGCTACACCAAACACTAACTTCAACCACATCTTAAACAACAAATTATTCCTCTCTTCTTCTTCTCTGCTACTTCGTCCCGCCTTGCCACCAACCCAAACCGACACTATCTAAAAAATAAGTTCTTTCAACTCAGTCACGCTCATTTATACCAAGCGTCCAGAAGATGTCCCCCTCAAGTCCCCCCAGAGTGGACGCCTCTGGATGCAATTCCGTGAAACAAGTGACAACGACACACGCACCAGATCGCAAACAAAACACTTCTGAATATTTTACCTTTCTTTATCCGCGACTTGGGTTTGAAGGAACGACTTTGTCTCAATTTTTACGTTAGTGTTTTGTCCTGCGAAATCATGAATTATTAAAACTGTGCATCATCGTCCGTCGAATGTTTTTTATTTTTCGGTTTTGTTTATTGCATCGTAGGCGTTGTGGGGATATTCTGTTCTGATGACAATGAGAACTCCACGATAGAAATGTTGTATATTAATATTCTTGATATGTTGTCTGTTGCTTGATGGTGTTACAAAATGATTTCCTTAATGATGTTCACGTCTGGTTATTATCGTATTGTATGTACTTGGATTTGTAATTGTTTTTTTTTTATGGTTTTGCCTGTTTTGGAATAATACTGGTGGAATATTCATAAGTGTTTAGAATACTGGAAGGCTTGGATTAGTTATTTAATGATTTTAATTATCTAGAGCAGGGGTTTTCAACCGGTGGTACGCGTACCACTGGTGGTGGACTTCTAGGTGGCACGCAAAAGGTACCAAACTTCTGACATAATTAATTTTGATCAATTATTAGTCTTATCCAAATCGAGGTGGAAGAGAAAATTGCAGAGGAATAATTATTTTGTAAACCTCTGCTCGAAAGAACAACTGATGAAGTATTCAAATTTCCTAATAATTTTATGTTTAACAATTCCATTCCATGAGCGAAATGCACTGGTGTCTGTACTGATGGAGCTCGGGCTTTAACAAAAAAATAATTGCAGTCAATATTATTAAAAGTCGAGCACTCAGTTCACGAATGTTTTTAATATTATGTCAGGAGATGGGTAGCAACAGAAGTCACTCTTGTTACATTCCGATGATAGATGGCTCTCGAGAGGTAAAGTTTTGAATCGTCTCTTCGAACTTAAATCAGAAGTTCAAGTTTTTCTTGAAAACGCTAATTTCGAATTCAAAAATTCTTTCTTTGACGAATTGTGGATAGCCCGGTTAGCATATTCAGCTGATATTTTTGGAAAGCTGTATGAATTAAATGTAGTTTTGCAGGGATCAAAGGTTCATTTAATTATCGTTGAAGATAAAATTACCAATAAATAAATCGAGTTAGTTATAAAAGAACTTAATAAAAATAAATGTAGTTTATTGCAAGCATTCGAAGGCGCCCTTGAAGAAAGATGGGAAACATCAATGATGAATTAGTCGGATATAAAAAAAATATGGATTGCACCTCTTTAAAAAACAATAGTTATTTTCCCAAATCTATGACAATGAAAATTGGATCAGAAATCTAAAAGGTATGTAAAACCCAAACTTCACAACTTAATAGGAAAAGAACATTTAAGAACATTTGATAGACATTTCCTCACACACAGCGAGATCCAGAGGAAGAATTATTTTAAAGAAACTGGAGATTAAGATATTAGACTTTTAATGCCTTTTTGCGCCACGATTTATGTGAAATTTATGTAGGTATGGGTTTTCATCAATATTATATTTAAACAACAAACATAAGCCAAAATTAATGATTGAGCCAAATTTGAGCTTGAAACTAATTGACACAGATCAATATATTTAAAAAAAATGGTTTAGCAAAACAACCCCAAGGGTTTTTTTATTTTACTTTTGTATACCAAATGAAATTATGTTAGGTATATAATTTTTATTGTTATTGGTTTCGATGACAATAAGTTTTTACCAAGTAAACTTTTGTTATAAACGTTATTATTTTATTACAAAATAAATAAGTAGGAATATTTCTTTCCCTGTATTAATGTGCATTTTTGTATAAAGGGTGGTGGTTCGAAGAAATTTGAATATTTTTTAGGTGGTACACGGAACCTAAAATGTTGAGAACCCCTGATCTAGAGGGTAATATGTCAATGATGCATCTAGAAAATGAACAATTTTGGAATAATTCCGAATTAACTATCATATCAAAATCGCAAAACTCACATAAAATTCAAACAATTTTAAAAAGATAGTCAAAAGAATCTATAAAATTAAACTATAACTACGAATATTTATAAACAATATTTTCTTTTCAATATATTTTCAATATACAGGGTGATCATTTTGTTATAGAAAGTTGGTAAGTTTTCCTTTTTTTTTAAATAGCACACCTATATATTAAAAAAGAATAATTCTAATATTAATTCTAAGAATTGTTTATATGTATCATTTTTTTTTTATAAAATGCATTAGTTTTTAATTATAAGCTATTAACAGAAAATATAGTAAATATTACTGGACCTGAACACCTAAATAATTCTTAAATTGCAAAGGAAATTAAAAAAAGTCGCCTTGTTTTTTCGGAAGAAGTCTGGCATTTTTTGAACATTTAATTTAATGTATCCCACTTTCAAATCACAAGTTTTCAATTCCAGATTGAACCAAACACGGAGTTTATATATACAAAATCATTGAGAAACTCAGTTTTGGGTTGTATGACAATAAAAAGACAATTAGTCATCAGCTGGCTGTTTTCGATTTCTAATAATTTAAACTAACCCTAAAATTCACAAAAGTGTTTTATATAAATACCGGCATCGTATTTTATGGAATTTTCTAAAACTAGTATCCTTTGCTAGCGTAGATTTAAGAACATAGTAACGTAGTCATTTTGGTTTCCGTTAAAACCAAGGTGGGTATTACATAAGCTATTTTTTAACCTTCTGAAGACTATCGCAAATGGTCAAATTTTAATTGCACGCTATTGTTCTTCTGATTATTAATTTTGATGCTCAATCATGTTATCAAATACTTCCGATGTGGACTGGATCACCCAGTATATAACGTGCTTTTGTCGTATCTACAGACGCATAATTTGAAAGCGCCAACTCGTACTTAAACGGTGTATACCTACACATTTTATGTACAGAATTAAAAAATCTAGAAGTTTCCTAAAAATCCGTTGTTGTCCAATCAATAAAAAAATCCAATTCGGTCATTTTTGACCGTGAATAACTCGCAACCCAAACACGATATCGATGGGAACTTTTTACACGTTATTTCTAATGCCCAATCAAAGGCATGTTTAAAAATCCAGCTTGGTTTGAATTTTTCCGCCTTATTTGTTTTATTTCAGTATTTCACTACTTATTCCCGTATTTTGAATTTGCAAGCTTGCATTTAGTGCTTGTGGCGATATTTTCAGCGTGCTATAATATAAATAATAGTATATTATTATACAAGTTTTATAAGACGTCAAATTGGCGCACTAGTTGTTTTGGGCACGACGAGCGTAGCGAGGAGTGCCCAAATGGAACGAGTGCGCCAATACGTCTTATAAAACGAGTGTAATATACTATTTTTTCTACTTTGCGTTATTAATTTTATATAAATTTAGAAATTGTGGTTACTATATCGCGGTAAATTAGAATCTAGGGTATTTTGCGGGTACCACGTGGCAGCACTGTAGTAACTGTCAACTTCGTTAAAGATGAGATCGATGAGATAAAATCATGACAAAATCCAATTGTGAATAATTTAACTCTACTTTAGCCTACAAGTTTGAATAAATATTCAGCGAGGTCGCAACGATGATCATAATGGAGCTTGGGGCAGCACTTTTAACCCTACTGTGATAAATACATGAAACTTAACCTAAAAAGTTAACTTTAAAATAGTGGTTTCATAAGTATATAATTCAGAATTTGGCGGTTAATGATTAGTTACTTCGAAGAACAAGAACTTACTAAAGAATTGTTATAACGCTTAACGTTCAATAGCGGTGTCTACCTAATTCCGCTACGTAGGCGTTGCGGCTTATATATTTACAAGCACTTATAATTGAAACTCAATTCTAATTTCGGCAAAGTAGTTTATTAGAATAAATTATACTTAGTAAAATTACATGTGATGGAGGTAATACAAATACGTTGCACACAACCAGAACTAAGACGAAGTCGAAAGCGACGGACAAAAACGAATACGAATTGAACCGAGCATCCAAGCGTCCAAAATATTACCGAAAAACTTATACGTCACATAAACTAGAAATCCTCTACACTTTAAATGTACTATAGATTCGTACGTGTATGCTGATCAACCATTTATTGCACATATACAATCTCGCAGCAGTAATTAAAATCGTTTATATCTACGATGTAGGTTTGATCTTCGCATAATACCTTATTAAAGTAAATGTGGTCCTTGAATTATATCTGAAAAGGGGATTTGATGTTTAGTTGAAAAGAATGATAACGATCACTTACTAGAGTCGTAAAACATCACCGTAAACGTCATGCTGGCGTATTTTGATGAACACAGCAAAACTAAGAAAGCCCCAATCCTTTGGCCATACTATAGCAGGCTACACCCATGTTTAAATATGCATAGAATATTGATATTTCGCAGTTTATGTGATTGCAAGCGATTAAGAAGATGCAGTGTGTGGTTATGTTGGGTTATGTATTGTACATTTGACATATGGCATTTGATATCACTGCGTACCAATCAGACAAAAATGTTACTGTTTTCGGTATTACAATGTGTTAATTGTAACACTGAAAACAGTGTTACAATGTGTGCATTGTGAATGCAAAGTAGAAAAACAAATTTTATTGTCTATAGATTCTTCTTTTTTTCGTTTTTGGTAATTATTAATCTGAAAATTCTAAAAATTCTAATATCTACAACTTACAAAGTTACTGCCGCAATACACAAACGCAATCAAATAAAATTACCATTAAAGTGATAAAATAACTTACGACCTTGAAAACATTTTTACAATTCATGTGAAGGTTAGTTGAGACACCACACTACGCTTTTCTAACCCCATTCAAATGATGTTTAGGGACACTTTTTCAAATTTTCTATAAAGATTTTTTTTTTAATTTTCATCAAATTTATTTGGAAGAAAGCGTTTGAAGCAATTGAAACTTTTACCTACCAATAAAATTTTTGGAATGGAAATTTGTTTCTTTTAAATTAAGTAAAATTATGTGTTTCATATTAACAAGAAAAGACTGAAAACCACTTACATACTTATATGTTTATGAATAAAAAGCACTAATTTAGTAAAATAATTGCCATTTAAAAGTCATAACAATCATTTAAATCTAACAATATACTAAAGAAGGTAAATATTATAATATATAATATTATATATATTTACAGAAGGTAAATGTAGTACATGGAGTTGTATGCATTATGTATAAGTACAACGGACCAATCTATAAATCAAAATTATGATAATTAAGTCAAGATCACAAAACATTTAGATCCTTAGAGTGTTATTTACAAAATCTAGTCAATGGAATTTTTTACACCAAAGTTTTTTTTATTGACCTTTTTGACCAATTTTGCGTTGCCTCTACTGAAACAACAGATTTGTTGAGTCAATGCATTTTTATTTGACTTAAACAAAATTTCTATTTGTGTACTAGAAAATTCCTTTGAAGTCGTTTATGAAAAAAGTCTATTAACAATTGAAGGTTTTTGTCCATTTCAAGACACAGGAAAACTAAGTATTTTTGCAGAAAACTATCAAAATACTCTTTTCTGCATTCCATCTATTATATTCAACTACTCGTTTTTTTTTTCTTAATTTTCCACTCAATAATATAAAGAGTTGGAGATTACGATGCTACTAAAACACTTTATTGGTAAACTTGTTTTGTAAACACAGAGTTCAATGTCACCTATAGAACGCGAGATTGCGTTTATTTTTTCTTACTTCATTAAGATGCACACCTCTTTCACCTCCATGCAAAGTAATTCCGACAACAGCCTTAAAAAAAGACAGCTAGTGAACCGCCCATACCAGTATTCGAGATGACACCAAAAATAAATAACAAAACAACGCTCGAAAAATGAACCCAAACATAAAAAAAAACATCACCGCGTCTCCAGGCGAATAACATAGATAAAATCGCAAAACCCACACGAAAATTCTGGTTCATAACGGTCAAATTTTTGATTGCCTCCATAAAATATCAAATAACAGTTATATTGTTTAGTTTATGTTAGGTACTGCGTTAGAATCCGTTAGATTTTTGAGGAAATCGGGCCGAAATTTGAATGGCGTTGAGTGAATTTTGTCGGTTTATGTGCCAAATTTAAATTTAGTTCGCGTAAAATTTTGTTAAAAATATTTTGGCTGCTTATTTATAGTATGACTCATACTGTCGGTTATAGGCTGATCTTTTGCGGTTACTCGTACAAGTCAGGTTGGCCGAGCGGTCTAAGGCGCCAGATTTAAGCTCTGGTTCCCAAACGGGAGCGTGGGTTCGAACCCCACACCTGACAGACTTTTTTATAATTATTTTTAATTTTTATTTTTTTTTATATTATTAGATTAAATAATTTTTTCAGAAACTTAATTTTAGGTAACTTATTTCGTAAGAATTAAACACAGTTATAGTAAATAATCATTTTATTTATATTTTGTTCTTAAACTAGACAACAATAATTTCAAGTTAGAAGTTTTTTTCACTTTGATATGTTGTATATACAATTGTTAATTTCTCGATTTAGTAAGATTCGTATCATTTGCAACAGTTCCGTTTATTCCGGAAGTAGATCGAAAATCTTAGAATCCGAAAATTCGTTTAGAATACTGCAAATAATTGATAAAATTTTATGATAAAAGGCACAGTAAAATACTTAAAAATTGATTCATCTCACAATACCACATATTTTCGTTTATATAAATTTGGAAAAAACTCTTCATGTAAGTATGTACTATATTTTATAAATAATAATATTGATTAACAAATAAGTATAGTTTATATCAATATATTTTAGTTATATATTATATACAGATTAGTAAAACAACCGCATTTTTTTGTGAAGTATGGTTTTTAATTGTTTATATTTCATCGTCTTTATACCTATATATATTATTAAAAACATCTTTTTAATAGTTGAATAATTGCTGTAATATTTGTCGTGTTTTTTATGATATAAAATATTTTGTATTATGTATTGAAAAATAATTCAATCACTTTTATATGTTAATATCGGTAATATTTAGTAAAATATCTTTTCGTAATATTACTAAAATCACACTGTGCAGGTAGTATTAATTAGTATGTAATAACTCGCTTGATTTATTTTAAAAATACTTTAACATACTTTATAATATATAATAAACTATCATTGATTTTTTTCATTTTTAAACTATTCCTTGTTAATCTTAGAATCTTTGGCACCTGATTTCGTCAACGAACAACCAAAATCACAAACAAACTTTGAGCATATAAAGTTTCAGTTACTTTTGTGTCTCCTCATTACAACTTCTACTTTAAATAAACTCAAAACTGTATACTATAATAAATATGCATCTTCAAACAACTCTAAAATTTCGAATATCTAGACCAAACCGTCTAAAAAATCAACAAAAGAAAATCCTTAAACTTATTTATTCTCAATTAATAATTGTAATTGAAGAACTAGATCCCTCGCTAAACTTAAAACACCTGATGCGTTGTGCCTTTCTGCCATTTCTAAAAAATAAAAAAGAATCTTCAGATTAATATTTAACAAACTTTCAAAAAAGTTACCATTAAAAAATTTAATTATGTCCGTAAAATCCATGGTGTTGGACAGGATGATGTCCCTATAAGTCTCCAGTAATGCTAACGCTAAGAACAGTACGAAATGCGTGGAAGACGTGTGTTGAGCTGCCCAAATCACCTCCCAGGTGGCGTACACATCGCTATACAGCAGCTCCCTCTTGAAGTCGAGCAAGAACCACCGGTAGCAAAAGTAGAAATGCGTGTAGTCGCCATGGGCTTGCATCAATTCGTATATTTCAGAGTCCAGGATTTGTATTAGTGAACGCATATTTGCAAAATGACAGTCCATGGCAGTACCATTCGGGAACTTTTCAACTATTCGCTCCATGAGATGACAAAAGCAAGCATAGGTCAGACTCTCAGCCAGAGCGTGGGTTCGAACCCCACACCTGACAGAACTTTCGTATTTTTTTTAGATTTTTTTTATTTGTATATTTTTAGATTAAATAATTTTTTCAGAAACTCAATTTTAGGTAACTTATTTCGTAAGAATTAAACACAGTTATAGTAAATAATCATTTTATTTATATTTTGTTCTTAAACTAGACAACAATAATTTCAAGTTAGAAGTTTTTTTCAATTTGATATGTTGTATATACAGTTGTTAATTTCTCGATTTAGTAAGATTCGTATCATTTGCAACAGTTCCGTTTATTCCGGAAGTAGATCGAAAACCTTCGAATCCGAAAATTCGTTTAGAATACTGCAAATAATTGATAAAATTTTATGATAAAAGGCACAGTAAAATACTTAAAAATTGATTCATCTCACAATACCACATATTTTCGTTTATATAAATTTGGAAAAAACACTTCATGTAAGTAAGTACTATATTTTATAAATAATAATATTGATTAACAAATAAGTATAGTTTATATCAATATATTTTAGTTATATATTATATACAGATTAGTAAAACAACCGCATTTTTTGGTGAAGTATGGTTTTTAATTGTTTATATTTCATCGACTTTATACCTATATATATTATTAAAAACATCTTTTTAATAGTTGAATAATTGCTGGAATATTTGTCGTGTTTTTTATGATATAAAATATTTTGTTTTATGTATTGAAAAATAATTCAATCACTTTTATATGTTAATATCGGTAATATTTAGTAAAATATCTTTTCGTAATATTACTAAAATCACACTGTGCAGGTAGTATTAATTAGTATGTAATAACTCGCTTGATTTATTTTAAAAATACTTTAACATACTTTATAATATATAATAAACTATCATTGATTTTTTCATTTTTAAACTATTCCTTGTTAATCTGAGAATCTTTGGCACCTGATTTCGTCAACGAACAACCAAAATCACAAACAAACTTTGAGCATATAAAGTTTCAGTTACTTTTGTGTCTCCTCATTACAACTTCTACTTTAAATAAACTCAAAACTGTATACTATAATAAATATGCATCTCCAAACAACTCTAAAATATCGAATATCTAGACCAAACCGTCTAAAAAATCAACAAAAGAAAATCCTTAAACTTATTTATTCTCAATTAATAATTGTAATTGAAGAACTAGATCCCTCGCTAAACTTAAAACACCTGATGCGTTGTGCCTTTCCGCCATTTCTAAAAATAAAAAAAAATCTTCAGATTAATATTTAACAAACTTCCAAAATGTTACCATTAAAAAATTTAATTATGTCCGTAAAATCCATGGTGTTGGACAGGATGATGTCCCTATAAGTCTCTAGTAATGCTAACGCTAAGAACAGTACGAAATACGTGGAAGACGTGTGTTGAGCTGCCCAAATCACCTCCCTGGTGGCGTACACATCGCTATACAGCAGCTCCCTCTTGAAGTCGAGCAAGAACCACCGGTAGCAAAAGTAGAAATGCGTGTAGTCGCCATGGGCTTGCATCAATTCGTATATTTCAGAGTCCAGGATTTGTATTAGTGAACGCATATTTGCAAAATGACAGTCCATGGCAGTACCATTCGGGAAATTTTCTACCATTCGCTCCATGAGATGACAAAAGCAAGCATAGGTCAGACTCTCAGTTAGAGCGTGGGTTCGAACCCCACACCTGACAGACTTTTTTTAATTTTTTTTATTTGTATATTTTTAGATTAAATAATTTTTTCAGAAATTCAATTTTAGGTAACTTATTTCGTAAGAATTAAACACAGTTATAGTAAATAATCATTTTATTTATTTTTGGTACTTAAACTAGACAACAATAATTTCAAGTTAGAAGTTTTTTTCACTTTGATATGTTGTATATACAATTGTTAATTTCTCGATTTAGTAGGATTCGTATCATTTGCAACAGTTCCGCTTATTCCGGAAGTAGATCGAAAATCTTAGAATCCGAAAATTCGTTTAGAATACTGCAAATAATTGATAAAATTTTATGATAAAAGGCACAGTAAAATACTTAAAAATTGATTCATCTCACAATACCACATATTTTCGTTTATATAAATTTGGAAAAAACTCTTCATGTAAGTAAGTACTATATTTTATAAATAATAATATTGATTAACAAATAAGTATAGTTTATATCAATATATTTTAGTTATATATTATATACAGATTAGTAAAACAACCGCATTTTTTTGTGAAGTATGGTTTTTAATTGTTTATATTTTATCGTCTTTATACCTATATATATTATTAAAAACATCTTTTTAATAGTTGAATAATTGCTGTAATATTTGTCGTGTTTTTTATGATATAAAATATTTTGTTTTATGTATTGAAAAATAATTCAATCACTTTTATATGTTAATATCGGTAATATTTAGTAAAATATCTTTTCGTAATATTACTAAAATCACACTGTGCAGGTAGTATTAATTAGTATGTAATAACTCGCTTGATTTATTTTAAAAATACTTTAACATACTTTATAATATATAATAAACTATCATTGATTTTTTTTTCATTTTTAAACTATTCCTTGTTAATCTTAGAATCTTTGGCACCTGATTTCGTCAACGAACAACCAAAATCACAAACAAACTTTGAGCATATAAAGTTTCAGTTACTTTTGTGTCTCCTCATTACAACTTCTACTTTAAATAAACTCAACACTGTATACTATAATAAATATGCATCTTCAAACAACTAAAAAATTTCGAATATCTAGACCAAACCGTCTAAAAAATCAACGAAAGAAAATCCTTAAACTTATTTATTCTCAATTAATAATTGTAATTGAAGAACTAGATCCCTCGCTAAACTTAAAACACCTGATGCGTTGTGCCTTTCTGCCATTTCTAAAAAATAAAAAAGAATCTTCAGATTAATATTTAACAAACTTTCAAAAAAGATTACCATTAAAAAATTTAATTATGTCCGTAAAATCCATGGTGTTGGACAGGATGATGTCCCTATAAGTCTCCAGTAATGCTAACGCTAAGAACAGTACGAAATGCGTGGAAGACGTGTGTTGAGCTGCCCAAATCACCTCCCAGGTGGCGTACACATCGCTATACAGCAGCTCCCTCTTGAAGTCGAGCAAGAACCACCGGTAGCAAAAGTAGAAATGCGTGTAGTCGCCATGGGCTTGCATCAATTCGTATATTTCAGAGTCGAGGATTTGTATTAGTGAACGCATGTTTGCAAAATGACAGTCCATGGCAGTACCATTGGGGAAATTTTCAACCATTCGCTCCATGAGATGACAAAAGCAAGCATAGGTCAGACTCTCGTCGTTAAAAATCACCAGAAGTGGAGCTACAAGATCGCACATGCCCTGCATGTAACCTATATCCAGATGCTCCCAAACATATCTGAAAAAAACAATGAGTTAAGATGTTGGTCATAAAAAAAACATCTGAAACGTACGTGCACATAACGTTTCGTAACTTCTCTAAATTCTCAGTAGTGAAGTACCAATAGTTTCTATCACATCTCTGGACATCCTTTTCAATGCGGTGCAAGTTTAGACCAAAAGTCTCCAGTAATTCTTGCTGCAACACAACAATATTACGATATAATATATCATAGCATTTTTTGTTGTGTAATTTAATCTTATAAAATTTAATAATTTTATTAACAATATTTTTATTACTTAATGTGGGCAAACATTGACCCACAGCAATATTAAATCAATAATTAATTAAAACTAAAGAATATATTATTTATCTCTTTCAAATAAATCTTATCAGTTCAAGTTATTCCAGTATTATTTTTCTATGATGTCTGAATCTATTGTATCGTTTTGGTACAGTTCTTTGATAACTTGGGCCGGCTGAGAACTACCTGGTAAGTAGGTATTATTTTAGCTTTATTAATGGGGAATGTCGCACAGGTGCTTCTCGTACATTGGCGAAAAGAAATATGTATTCACTGTCGACAGACATTCAACAGTTATTCTTGTTTTATCTTTCTCGACAATCGCAAACTACGACTGCGATCTACATAGGGCAATTACTAAGTTATTGATTGATAATATCGTTGTTACATACCAGTATACAGGGTTGGTCAAAATAACCGGAGCACCTAAATAATTGTCCAACCGTAAACATTTTCAAAAAATAGTCAAACAAAAGTTGTTTGATTTTAAACAAGCTATCGTCTAAATATATTTTTAATATACAAAGTGCTTATTTTATCATGGAAACTAACTCCTTTTTCTAATAGAACACATATTTCTAAATTTTTTTAAATCCTTTGGTTAATTCCAAGAATTTTTGTAGGAATAATTTTTTATACAATGCATTATGTTTGAGTTATAAGCAATTAATCAAAACTCATAAACTTTTATTTTAACTAAACGGATAAAAAATAACAGAACAATTAAATAGAATTAAATTAAATGTTCAAACAGCAAATTAAAATAAATGTGTATGTATGTGGGAAAATATTCAGTTTCAATGTTCAGGAGTTAATTAATTTACTGATAACTAAAAATGATGCATAAGAGGAAATGTTACCAAATTTCGATAGCTTGTTTTAAACAAAAAACAAGTTTTTTTTTTTATTTTTTTTTACAGTTGGAGAATTATTTAGTCGTAATTTTGACTAACTCTCTATGGATATGCACTATAATATTTGATTTATTCCGCCATACATTATACAAAATAATAATTATGCAAATATTTAATTTTTGTTTGTGGCAAACCGTATTACTATGTCATATATTAAGTATATGGTATCTAATATAAATGATCAGAATAATAAATCAATAGCAATGAAATCAATAGCAGCGGCTACTTCAGCGACGTCCATTCTCACTCACCCGCAGATGAACACTGAATGCACGAGCCGAACCCAGGGTTGTTATAAAAACGTTTTTTTATTACGAACAAAACAAACATGTTTTTTTTTTTTATAAAATGATGTTTTTAAACACGAAACAATGTTTTTAAACACTTCGCAAAAGAAAACATGTTTTAAACATGAAAAAAAAACGTTTTAAATCACGCAATAGGGTATTTGACTATTTTTGGAAAACCATCTTAGTGTGTTTATTCCTTCACTCTACATTGTAAATGCATTATTTTTTGTAATTATTTCCTCAATATTTCATAAAAATCAGCGTTAAAAATTGAATCACAAAAAGTCCCGCCAAAACGATACTTTCTGTTGTGTGACGTCACCGGTTAGTAGATGTCAAATCGGCCCATATGGTCTGTCAGCATCGGCATCGTCGCCGTTTGGTAATTGTGTTGTATGATGTGTTGTTTTCACAATTTCTGCATAAAAATGGGTTATAAATGGTGTATAAATCCACAATGCAGAGATACGTCAAGAAAAACTCCGGATAAACTATTTGTAGCTGTTGCGCAAGATTTGAGACTGCGAAGAAAGTGGTTGGCTCGTAGAAATCCAAATGAAATAAATAGCCGCCAATACAAGGGTTTTCTGTTGTGAAGATTACTTCGACATAAGTAAAACTGACTAGAATCAGTTATCTATCGTATTTTCGAAAGGTATTATCTGATCTGACAGCTGAAGGTTAGGGCTATCCTAACCTACAAAGTTATGCTTACATGACGCTTTCGTGCTATTAAACTCAAACGGGTGAAGCATAAGAGCGCGTTCGGATAACCCGGTATTTTACGGTGAGAGTGACGCGCTGCATAATAGGCGGACTAACGTCATACGGCGTTTATCTACATATAAGAGAGAGACAGCCGACCCAAGTTATCTGAGCATTGCTCTCCCCATACCCTACCCTGACAAACCGAACGCGCTCTAAGGCGGACTAACGAATGACATCACTGGAGACTGAGCCAATTACAGAGCGCTTTCAATCACGTGATAGGACGTGAATAAAATTCAATTTTAATTTTTGTTTTTCATAGAAATAAAGCATTTTTTTTTTAAGTAATAACAAATAGTTTTCTTAAACTGTAATCTATTAGGAGGACTATAATACATGCCATATTTTTAATACAGTCAAATACCCTATTGTTCTTTTTGTAAACATTTTCATCGGCGTTTTTTTCATACGTCAGTTCTCAGTGGAGTTAAATCTGTTGTATGAATGACTTTTTGTTGTCACGCTAGAGGGCGCCAGTAATACAATGTTGTCCAAAATTGATTTAGTTAGTGTTTATTTGACAATTTTTGACTATTTTCACTAACATGTTTAAAACAAAATATGTTTTAAAACATGTTTAAAACAATGTTTTGAAAAAAATGTTTTATATACATTTAAAACAAACTGTTTTAAACATGTTTAAAAAAATGATTTAAAACAATATTTGTTTCAAAACATGGTTAAAACAATGTTTTAAAACAACTGTTTTAAATCATAACAACCCTGGCCGAACCCCGATAATGTAGAGGGCCTTCTTTGACCGCTATGTCTCACCCAGCCTCGCCAAACGTTTCGCCGATTTATTCGGGCTGAGTGTGGAGCTAGTTAATACCGATAAATACCTTAATGCTTTGGCACAGGTTCACATTCCATTCAACATTAAAACATCTAGGAATTTCCTGCTACGAAATAATACTCTCTCAGATGCATTAAACCTGGAGTTCCGCAAGGTGGTGCCTTTGGACCAATACTATACCTCCTCTGAACATATAATCTTCCACATCAGTTGCAACCAGACTCATTGTGAGTCTGGGTGGAGGAGCAGTACCAAAACAAAACAATTTTTCTTACCGTATAGACACCACCATTGGAACTGGCCGGTGAGACGCAAGCGCTGACAGCTGGACTTGCTAAACCGTGAGACTCCATGCAGTCGAGTGTATCCAGGCTATTTTCTTCCTTGACGGAGTCCAAATTGTTCCTATTTGTTGTGGTATCAGCCATACAAGATGGTATATCAACACTGGCATTGGTGACAATGACATTATGGACGTAGTCTTCCATTTGACAGTTTGGAGTGAACTCCATCGACTCCGCGTTGTTGTTGGTCGTGTCTGGCTCTGGATTGTCATCACCAGCGACTTCTGTGCAGACCTCGGAGGTCTCAGTTTCCCTGCTGGAATATTCAGTGTCCATACTTGAGAATTGTGGCTTGGTTGATGACATGGAGTCGTCTTTCGAAATGGTGGTTTGGTGCTTTTTTGAAGACCTCGAATCGGTTCTGGTGTATTTAGAATTATGCTTCCCTAATTCCTCTTTGGTTAAACTATTCTTCTCGACGGTTTCTACAATGTTGTCACTCTTCGCGCCTTCAGCAGCTTTTGTTTCTTTCTCTTCGTCGCTTTCGTATTTTATTGTGTTCTGCTTTGTCTTCATGGCTTTCTTGTTGGTGTCCACCTTCTCGTCTGGTGATTCGTAGTCATAGTCGCTGATGTCTTCAAAAACCTACAAGATTTTCATTTTTTAAACAAGTTAGATTTGAGTTTTCAAACCCAATTTCTTACGTCATTGCTCAGGTCTCGTTGTATTTCTTTCGGTACTTGGTCACCACTTATACTCTCGCTGCTTAGTTTTGCTATGGCGGTTGCTTGGGTTTCCTTGTCTCTTTGTCTTACTATGGCTTCTACTGCAAGCCATTCAGACATGGTGTTCTCATATCTAAAATTACGATTTTGTTATTATCTGGAATGTATGTGGTAAGAATAACAAAACAAAATTTGAAGGCCCGTAACTCTGAAATGGCTGATCAAATAAATATTAAATAAAGTGCGTTATACTCCTGAATCATTTCTACATAACAGGAGCGACCGAATTTTTCTGCCCATCGGTTTAGCTACGAGCGCGACAGAAGTAGAAAAAGGTACCCGATTCCTTCCATTTTAAAATAATGCTTGACTCGATTTTTTTTCTCCTAAACCACTTAAGAGGAATCACTAGAGGTAGTAGCGTACTACAAAACAACATCACATAAAACCAAACATCCTGAGCTTAATTGTGTGTTAATAATCACGTGTAATACATTAAATTATAGATAAAGGTGTATTACACCGGGTACGAATGCCACTTTTTTTCATTTGCGTTGTTGTTTTGTTTTTTACCCTTGCTAAAGAAGCCAATAATTGGTAATTTTTGTTATTTTTTTTTCCAAATCCGAACCAAACATCAAAAAAGCAATATTACAACATTTTGTATTGAGCCTTCATGAACTTGTGTAAAAAAAATGACAACAAAATATGAATGTTGTAATGATCTAACCGTTGGTTTTTTGAACATGTGAATGAGACGCGAATAACATATTTTATAGTCGTACGGTGCAGCCATCTGTTGGATAAACACCACATCATTTTCTTCGACCAATCAAATTCAAATGGTACAGTCTGAAGCAGCAGCATGAATACGTAGCAGGGAAATCACAAATATTGAGCAATTTCGGCCTAACAAAACTATTGATCGCATGTTGACACGGGAGGTGTAGCGGCGCCGCGCCCGGCAAACGAAAGCCATACGAAAAATACATTTTACCGTGCTGGTGCTACGTAGATAGCAACGACTCGCTTATAAATTAGGACAGCATGTTCTTGAGGAAGTGTATGTGATCAAAATAGGCTAGAAACCGAATACGAGAAATAATTTTTTGCCGTCCTGATGGACTCTACGCAGACAGCAAAGAGCGAGTTATAAATTAGGAGCGCATGTTCCCGCGAGGGTTTATAGTGCAGTCCCCGTACGACAATGTTACAACTACTAAATAATTAATAGGAGTTAAATAAATTATTACTAAGGAAATACAAGTAATTTAATTTTTAATCAGTCATTTATTTTTCGTCATAGAATTTCAAATATATTGGTATTTAGATTTAGAAAATAATATTAATACCAAACACTTGTCGCTTGGCAATGCATTCAGGGCAATCGCAATCTATGTAGGATGGTTGGCTTTAGTTCGACTTGTTGTACAACAGACGTAGAACAGACGCTAGAAATATGGGCAAATTAAAAAATCAGCTGCCTTTATGTGGCCCGCGTTCTAAGAAAACTAATAACTTGCGAGAGTACCTGCGGTAAGTGTATATGTAGATATTATACGTGTAGTGTAATTCTTCGCTAATTAACATCGCCAGTTAATTTGGGCAATACTCTCTTATAGGTGTAAGCGTGCCGGATTACCATATATGGCAAAAAACTTTTGTAAAGGTGTAAAATCTTTGAACATGTATCTATATAATATATAATAAATGACTTATACATATACATAAAGCTGCCTGTTTTATCGAAATCGCTATTTTTTCTCATACCTACAATTGAAGTAGGTATACTACCATGTCTATACATAGCAATAATAATTTTGAGTAAAATTTCAAAATGCAGTATCCAACTGTATCTAGAATTAAAATAGGAATATTATATTTACTAACACCTACTTGCGTCACCCGATAAAAATTTGAATTTTTATATGAGGTGTGTTTTACCTGAAAGTATCGATCTCTGCTAAGTACGAACGAGACATTCGAGATTATTGATGCACAAAGAAAACGTTAAATGGATTTAAATAAGTATCTGAGTACGAATGCTTTCACGGCGAGAGTCATTTAAATTTAGATGATAAATACCTAGTTACCGGTTTATGCCGTGAGTAAAAATTCATAATTACTGTCTTCGCGAACCATGCTGTTCGCTTCTTCGGAGCTAACTGATAATTAGTTACTAATTCTAATAATAAATGTAAAGCAATAAATGATTTATGTAAGAAAAGCTGTCTGTTTTACCAAAACTACAATTTTTTTTCAACATACAAAGGGTAAAATGTTCAACCATAGTTAGTAGTAAAATAGGAATGTTATAATAAAGCAATTAATTAATTTGTATCACTGTATTGTTTTGTGGAATTGTATTTGTATTTAAAATATAGAAGAAAAGCATTTCAGAACATGCGATAGTCACATACACAAAATTATTAGGAAACGGTTCGGCGCCAAAGAACGATACCGCGGTTCCCCTCATCTAATCAGTGCGTTGCTTGCATTTTCTGCGGAGTGTACAGTGGGCGCGGCTTGTTCCCTCCTCTCGCGCCTCCGTTTCGTCGAACTTTTGAGGGGTATTTGGGAATTTTTAAGAGTTAAATGAATGTCAGATTCTGTGCGCAGGAAGGTTCCCCTCGGGGAAAGGGGATTACGCGCGGGAAGCGTGCGAGGCCTTGCGCGACGATTTCAAATGATCAACTCTCAGGACCGAATTCAATATTTTTGTCATTTTCTCGTTCGGTTTTATTTTTTAAACTAGCATACGTGATTTTTTTTCGTCATTTGTGGAATTGTATACATATTCTGTTTTGTGATTTATATTTACTTCGCAATATTATTTCTGCCGAAAATCAGTTGTATATGCAACACAATCTTGCCATATCTCTTTTGATACAGTGCTTCGTTGCAAAAATTTAACATTTAAATTTAACACTTTTTTTACGTATGCATATATAGATTAATTCAATTGCATTAAACTCGCAACCTGTTATGCATATTATTGGGTATGAGAAAAAGATAATTTGTTTTGTTTTTTATTTGTTTGCTGCTATCTGATAATATTAAATTTGATTGCTACTGTTGATTCAAAATGAGTTAAAATAAAAAAAAAAGACATGTTTACAGTTCTTTTCTGTATACTTGCAAACTATTCTTTCATTAAACAAAGACTCCACCATTTCTAACATGCAACCTCAGTTCTGCTTACATAAATAAATATGTACGATGTTTGTTTTAATTCTAAGTACGGGCCTGTGGTGCATCTGAAATGTGTTTTTATTTCAATAGTCTCATTAAACAAAATGTTGCGATTGTTTTCGTACCTGTCTCGTTATCGTGCTAATACTAGTTGCCGAGATATCCGCTTCCATGAAAATCTTGTTTATAGCCTTTATTGCAAAGAAAATTAGAAAAATACAAAAGCCAATCTGTAGACAAGGTCTTGAGTTGTACTCTGTGCAAATTTGATTTTCTTTGGGCAAGCGGTTTAGCAGAAAAAAATTTGGAAAGACGAGCGTTTATTAAAAAGTGCTAAAATCGGGTACATTTTGGACACTTTTCTCGCGCTTCTGTCCAAACCTAAGGGCAGAAAATTTTTATAGTCAATCATGTTATGTAGAAATGATGCACACAATTTATTTCAATTTTTTGTGTTCAGTCGTTGCAGAGTTACAAACCTCCAAACACAGGGTAGAATGATCTAGAATTGACATTATAGCAATATTTTTGTTTGTGATTTTAAAACTTTAGCATATAAATCAAACTCACGCTTGTCGTGTCTCTTCTCCCAACTGATGCCTCTCCTCAGTGGTACTTCCAAACTTGTAATGCCCCAACAAATACGGCCAAACTTCCTTTCTTAAGTCGTGTGCCACCCCTCCGAAATACGTCAACCTGTAGACTTCAGCCCGATCATTGACGATACCATCAACACACAGTTGCAGCCATTTCTCGAAGGTCAAACCTAAAAACCGACCACAAAAATCGATTAGGATTATCGTCAGATAATCCTCGAGGAAAATCAACACTTGTACCTTCACTAGCTCCGTCCCCATTGGTTATTTTAGGATTCACCAGGCCACTTAGGTGTCTCCTCACCGTGGAGAGGTGCCTGCAATAAGCCAACCAGCCATAGAAAGCCCTCGAGATGATTTGCCTCTTCATGGAATCGCAAACGGCCTTAATGCAAACACTCGGCGGACTGTCCGGAACATTCTGATCCAGGCTTAAGCTCTTCGTCGAGCTCTCAGAGCTGGTACTCGAACTCGCCAGTTGGACTCGTGTTTTCGAAGGAAACTGAACATGGGTATCCATCAGTTGGTTAGTTTTTACTAAAAGCACCATAATTACACCGTTTCTCCTATGGAGATGATGGTTAACTTACGCCCCATCTCTTTATGATGTCCACTATCAATAATCCTGAAGACCAGATCCTTGGTATTCTCCTCTTCGTTCTCCCCAAGCGTGGCCAATGGTCTTCGCCTCTTTCCAGGGGGGTTCGACCTCTGTGACCACAAGGGCGGGTCCAATCTACCTCTGGGCAATAGCCCTGTCTCCACACAAGACAGAAACGCCAGCATATGCCCACCTGTATAACACCCAGACACAACAAAGCAAAAATTGTTTAATGGTGGCACGATTTTGGCCAAAGCTATGCTACCTTTTGGGAAATGTATAGGAGGCCTTTGGACACCGTCTTGGCCAACGAAAATGATCGTTCCTCCGGATTCTGAACCACTTTCTTGGTGGCAATGGACGTACACTATATCGTCCAGACGTACTTGCAAGGCGTAGTCCCAAAAGACGCTAAAAATCGAGAAGAATAAATGGCGGGTGGCATTTATTATATAAATGGAATAAATGGTCAAACGAAAGAGACGAGCTAGAAGAACATGGCAGCAGTTAGTTTAGATCCAGCTGACAACACCATACTTAAACGCGAACTTCAAAAACTAAAAGAGGCATCATTGGAATCCTTCTTAACTAAATTGACTCCCCATAAAGAAACAGATTACTCGCTGTGGAAAGCAGTGAAGACTGGGCAAGAGAAAATAAACAGAAGGCTGAAATTTTTGCAGTACATCTAACAGAAATCTTCCAGCCTTATAACATCGAATCAGAGCCAATCACGGATGAAGATATAACCTATGAAGAAGAAGCCATACAGCTAGTTACTCCAAAGGAAGTTGCCAGAGAAATCAAGACAAACCGGAATCCAAAGCAGGTACCTCGATATGATCTTATCACAGGAGAAGTTCTTAATCAGTTACCTAAGAAAGGTATGCTGACGTATCTAATAAACGCATCGTTCAGATTAAAGTACGCCCCTTATGTGTGGAAAGTAGCAGAAGTTATCATGATACCAAAACTAGATACCAAATCATATCGCCTAATATCACTGTTACCAACGATATCGATTCTCTTTGAAAAACTGCTTCTAAAGAGAATGAAACCTATCATTGGAAGAAAGCAACTAATTCCTAATCACCAATTTGGTTTTAGAGACAAGCATTCCACCATTGATCAAGTCCATAGAATAACAGATATCATAGAGAAAGCATTAGAAGAAAGGCTTATTTGCTCAACAATCTTTCTTGGTGTGACACAAGCTTTCGATAAGGTTTGGCACGAAGAATTGATACACAAACTAAAGAGAATGGTACCTTTACAATACGGCGAGCTGCGAACATCCTGTATATCTGATAGACTATTCAGAATAAAACAGAATACACGGAACTAAAAGAAGTAAAAGCTGGGGTACCCCAGGGTAGTGTCTTGGGACCAATTCTCTTTCTACTATTTACGACTGACCTACTGGACTAGGTATTACCTTTTGTCTGCTACTTCATCGGTAAACCCATTCATCAGTTGATTTGGCGTCCACTTTATGGTCAATCCATTAGCAGATTGGTGGAGACTGAGATATCCAGGCATAGGTTCTGTAACGTCAGCATTAGCAGGCAAAACTAAGACGTTGTTCTTCCCAAATAACAGGGTAGCCCTTGAATTTTGATGCAAGGATTCCACGTAATCCTTGGCGTAGTGCTGAGTCGACGTCCTAGTAGTTATGCAGTCCTCAGAGCTGGTATTCAGCGATCTCCTGAAGTTTAGAATGGGTCTCCTGACTGACGGTGGTGTGGAGTGTGCACTTGATATCCTATGCCTTTGAACCTTGAAAAATATTGTCCAGAAAAGGATTGGTGACTTTAAAATTATCATTTATGATTCCTCTTACCAATTCGTCTGCTGGAGGGTCAGTCCAGAAATGATCAGAAGTCTTCGTCTTTGAATAGTCCAAAGCGCATGGTCCAACCAGTAATGAGCTCAGAATGCTTCCGTAGTCTGGATCTGCGACCAGTGAGTCTTTTTCGTAGTACCTGTTGGCATTCGAGACTAGATAATCAATGATTTTGGCCAATTGTTTTTCGAATAATGCCAGTCTGATCCAGAGGTACTTGGGTAGTGGTGTCAGGCCATGGAAAGAAGCGTTTTTCTTGAGGATTGGTTTGGTCAGGCTGTCGCTGCTGCTGGAAGATCGTCTATTCGGGTCGACATTTTCAATTTCTTGCACTTTCTTAGAGACCAGAGCAGCTTCTGGGTTGTGTTTAGCTATTTTGTGCAGGAGCGCTGTTGTTGAGGATGTCTTGAATAGGCCTAACGCTCTTCTGCGCAAACCTACAATTTAGAAAGAGATGACACATGAGGGCATTTAAATAACGTGTAAATGTCCCCATCGATATCGTGTCGGCGTCACGGGTTCATCATAATAGCCGATTTTTTGTTTGTTTTGCTTTTTAAAAATGTTTCATGGATCTACAGCTATTACGGATAAAGTTAAAACTGTCTATTTCCTTTTTTTGTTGAATAACTTCGCTATTACAATGAATAGAAAGTCAAAAATGTAAAAATTGTTTTAGTTTTACATAGGAGCATAATTTGAATCCATTGTTGTTGTCAGAAAATGCCTTTGTTTGCAATTTTTTTTAAGCATACGCGCTTCATATTCCTTCATTTAATTATTGAGCGTATTGTTGTAGTATATTATTCACTTTAAATGACTGTTATGACTTTTAAATGGCTATTATTTTACTAAATTGGTGTGTTTTTATATTCATAAACTTCTAAATTTAACAATAGGTATGTCGTATGTTTTTTTCAATATTTTTACTTTATCATACGCAGTATGTAAAGTATTGTAATCATGCCAAAAAAATTTTTTGAGATTTTAGCGGAAATATGTCTTTTTGGGTCCCCTGAACATTTTTGACCAAGGTACAAAAAAATGTCTGTGTGTGTGTGTGTGTGTATGTGTGTGTGTGTGTGTACCCGTTTTTGTGGAGACGATTCCGGAGAAACTACTAACTTTATCGGGACAAAACTTCATATTTAGAAGTTTCATAACCAAACTTAGAGCTGAAAAGCTTTCTGTTGAAAAGGGTCCAAAGGAACTGGTGGTTTACTCTTAGCATTTTTCGAAGATTTTGTAAATGAGCCGCTATTTGTGTAATGTCGTCAAAATAGTCAAATAATAAATTAAAGGAGAGGTAATTTTCTATAATTTATGTATATGACACTTTTTGGTAGAATTTATAGTTTAGCTGCATGAGCAAATTCTATTTCATGGAGATCGGTCGTACTGGTTTAAAACTAGTAGCCAGGATATGTCAGATTTTTTGATTCTAATGACAGTAGCTAGTGTCAAACGCTAATGTTTTGAAAATACTACTGTCAATATAGGCTGCGTTCGGATATTGAACACCGTTACAGTTTTTACACCCACTAACACGTAAGTATCATTTGGACGGTGTACCCGGTGTCAACGGAGTACAATATCCGAACGCAGCTTTAATCGAGATATCTGTCTAGTTCTACTAGTTTTATTTTAATGCAGACATAGCCGATCTCGATCAAATAGAATCTCATGCAGCTAAACTATTAATTTTATATATAGTATGATAAAGTCATGTGCCTGGCCACATCAGATTTTTTGTTAATATGAAACACATAATGTCAAACTTATTTTATTTCGGTTGTAACTTTGTACATAATATATTAGAATTTTTATAAACTTCTGATTAATACTTACAAATTACAAAAAAAACTTTGCGATAAAAATATCCTTGCGTTAAAAAAATCAGATAAAATGTAAAAATACAGGATAATTCATAATTCAAGACGAAAATGCCAGACTCTCAAAAAGTCAAAAATATTAAATAACTTTTTCCAATCGACCTTTGCTTTCGAGAAATTTGCCTTTAAAGTTTTGTGACTGCGGTAAACTAATAAACAAAAGGAAAGGTGGTGGAACGTGGAAAAAATTTATCGATAATAAAATTTGATTATTTACATTATAGCACACTCAACATATCCGCCACAAGCTCTAAATCAGGCATGTTATATTTTAACAGTTTGTTTTAAAACTGTTTAAACATGTTTTAAAACAAATATTTTGTTTTAAACTATTTTGTTTTAAACACGTTTTATATAGTTTGTTTTAAATGTTGTTTTAAAAGTGTTTCAAACTACCGAAATTTGAACAGTTTTTGTTGCTTTTTCATAAAATATAGTAATACAATATCAGTGAAAATCAGTGAAAAAACGTCGATTAAAATGCTTACAAATAAAATAATTGCATAATTTAAAACATGTTTAAAATAAGTTTTATTTCATATTTAAAACATGTTTTTTGCAAAGTGGTTAAAAACATTATTTCGTTAAAAAGACATCATTTTAGATATTAAAACATGTTTGTTTTGTTTAAAATAAAAAAAAAATCGTTTTTTATAACAACCCTGCTCTAAATACATGCTTGACAACTATAAACAGCGTCTTAGCCCTGTGAAATTAAAAAAAAATAAAGCTGTCAACTTCGGAAAAATTCAAACCCAATTTCGAAGTTTTTAAATCTACGCCAGTAAAAAAATAGTACTTTTAGAAAAAAATGTGGCCAGGCACATGACTTTATCATACTACATATATATAAAATTAATAGTTTAGCAGCATGAGATTCTATTTGATCGAAATCGGTTGTGTCTGCATTCAAATAAAACTAGTTAGCCAGGATTTGAATATTTCTTTCGGCACGATTACAATACTATATAATACTACATATGATAAAGTAAAAAAATCAAACACTCTTTTCATCTGAAGAAGATTAGGGTTAGTTTAATTTGTTAGAAACTGATTGTTAGAACAGCCAGCTTTTAACTAATTGGTTTTTCTTGTCATAAAAGCCATAAACGGAGTTTCTCGAGGATTTTGTATATCTAAACTCCGTTTCTGGTTTAATCTGGAATTAAAAAAATCGAATTGAAGCGGGAGATATTAAATTAAATATTCAAGAGAAACGCCACTGTACAAAATACAATACATGATCCAGTAAGGTGTCCCGACAGATCACCAGACTTAACTACCATGGATTTTTTTCTATGGGAGTAGATACAAACTAGCGTCTATGCAGTGAACTGTGATTCTGTCAAATGTTTATCAAGTTGTGGTGACTAGACCAGCACATGTACATACATACAAACTCCTATATGTACCTACATATATACATGCATACCCTATGTAAATCAAGTTGAAATATGACTTTGTAACAAGCAAATAGTACGAATTCCTAAACTGTTTGCGAGCGTATGTGGAATTCGAACATCAAAGGACATCTCCCTACTAAGAGGAATAACACCACAGTCACTGCAAGGGTTGTCTTTAATATCAAAGCGTCTGGCTTTGAGCATGGAGTACACATATTTGTGAAGCCTGTACAGTTTCAAATTATGCACATAAATTATTAAATGAGTTATCCTTGCAACCTGGCAATTGTGTCATTCTTTAGGAAGCCAGAAGAGTTTTACCTCTTTCTCTCTGTAACGGAGAAAGATCAGGAGATCTTGGTGACCACAAGTAAAAAAAAAGAATAGTTTCTGTTGACAACTTTTGCTTGGAACAGTTATCCAAGGATACAGTGATTTCATTAAAGGAACAGACGCAAAAGCGTGCCGTAAATTTAATATGAAGCCAGGCCGTCCAGTCGGAATGAGAAAACTTTTCCTTTCCAGTTCGTCTGGGGATTTTAATTGAATTTGTTGTGTTTTGGACTGCCAGCCGGACTCTTAACTTACCCATATTGTACCTGCCGAGTCCTTTCGAGTGCTTCATGAATTTTAATAAACCAGAATACGAAATATCAAACGAAGAACAACAAATACATACTTATTTTTCCGAGAGTCGTTTTTTTTTAAATGGATCATTGCCAGGGATTCTTTTCATGGAGCTCTTTGATGAATAAAATATTAGTATGAACACTGATGCTTGTATGAAATTAATTAAAGTGTGCCATAAAAAAAGAATCAATGATGAAAAATCCAGCTGAGAGACCAGGCAATAGAGCGTTTTTCGCTTGTAAAAGCTGGACCGATGGAGCAATCTTGATGCCTTCGAGGCGAATTGTAGAAAATGAAAAGACGAAAAAAATGAACCCTGCATGGACTCGATTGAATTAATATTAACGGAGGAAATTTGGAAAAACCGGAAAAATCTGCGTTTTTTCAAAAATTCATAACTCCGCCATTTTCATAGTTGCAGCGGAGGATTTTCGCGTGAAAGTAGCGATTGATGGGTACTTTAAATGTGGACAACCCAGGCGTTGTTCGATGATTGGTTGTTGCACAATTGCGATTTGAATATTTGTATGCAATATGATTCGGCGATCCTGGATGCGTCGGAGGTGGCCCGATTTTAATTTTTTTACGTATTTCGAAAGTAGAAGTATTGTGCTACTAAACGCCTATTCTGATTTTGCGTTAAAATGTTGCGAAATAGGTGAAGACTGCTTGCAAACATGACCGAAAACTGCCGCGCGCTCCAAACCGGTCAAGTAGTGGGGGTAGGCGGCCGACGCGGGGAAGCGCGTATCTATAGCAATACAAGCGCGCTGCGCGCGTATTACTATATACAGGATGTTCCCATATTCGCGCATACGGACAGTATGGTGACAATATATAACAAAAACTGAATAAAAAGTTCCTTTATAATTTTTCGATTAGATCAATACGTTTCAATTAAGTACGATTTAAAAAAATACAGATTCAAAAACAAAATCTGTCAACATGGTGAAAAAAATGTACAAACATTCAACAAACAAAACATGTTAAAGTGTCAAATCGTGTGGTAGTCTATCATAACAAGCTATTATTAGTAAAATGGCTGGTAATTATTCTAATAGGGAGTATTACGACATGCTGATGGCATTAGGTGCTAGTAATAATCAAGCGGGACAGGCGGCACGTTTATACGCACAGCGATATCCTCAACGCCAATGTATTTAGGCGGTTGGTAGATCGAATTTTATTTAATGGCAGCGTTGCGGTACCCCGGCGTATAAATGCTGGTCGTGAACGTTTCCACGACGATGAAGCTCTGGATGCGATGAGAAACAATCCCTCAAGAAGCACCCGGTGCGTTGGTAGAGAATTGGGAATTTCTCATAAGCGTGTATGGAGTGCCCTAAGACGTGACGATCAGCATCCTTATCACTACACAAAGGTGCAACACTTACTGGACAATGATCATACAGTTAGACGTGAGTTCTGTGAACGGTATCTGAATCGTCTACAACAAGACGCAAATTTTGAAAACTCAATTTTTTGGACGGACGAAAGTTTATTTACACGCGAAGGTATTTTCAACGTCCATAACGAACATTTATGGCATACCGAAAATCCCCGAGCAACACGGACTAGAAACTACCAACAACGTTTCAGTCTAAATGTATGGGGTGGATTAATTGGTAATCAACTGGTAAGAAATTGATTCATTTTAGTGTCGAAATCTTATTTCTAATCTTAAACCTACATATTTCTTAATTCTTACTGAATACATTACTCCCTTTTAGTTTATCCACATCTTGCCTAACCGACTGACCGGAGAAAATTACTTACATTTCCTGCAAGAAGACCTTCCGGAATTTTTATACGATGTACCACTGAACGTGCGTCAAAACTTAATTTTTATGCATGACGGAGCAGGCCCTCATTTTGCATTGAATGTTCGGGCACATCTAAATAACACGTTCCCTCAGCGATGGATTGGCCGAGATGGTCCATTCACCTGGCCACCTCGTTCACCGGACTTGACACCCTGCGATTTTTTTCTGTGGGGTTACCTCAAATCCTTGGTCTACAGAACCCCAGTGGTTGACTTACTTGAGTTGCGGGAGCGCATACTTCAAGCAGCGCAAGAAATAACTCCGGACATGATAAGAAACTCCGTTCGAAAAGTGCAACAACGTGCTGAAGCATGTTTAGCTGCAAACGGTGACCATTTTGAAGAAATGTTATGATTTCATATTTGTATTAGAAAATCCTTTATTAATTTTCCAAACATTAGTTTTAAATACAGTTGATTAAAATTAATAAAACATTTTTTCTCTTTCTGTTTTCAAATTCCTTAGTTTCATGATAACTTGAAAAGTGTTCGTCTAATCGAAAAATCTTAAAAGAACTTTCTGTTCAGTTTTGGCTACAGAACGACCCGTCACTGTCCGTATGCGCGAATATGGGAACACCCTGTATACCATGGATTTGGTATATACATACGTTTCCCCTCTAATCGTACACTTCCCCCATCACTCGACCACTCTAGCGGGCGCGGGCATTTTCGCTCATGTTCTCAGTAGTTTATTACCCACTTAAACGGGTCTTATCGAAAAATCAGAATAAACGTTTTGTTGCTGTTCACGTTTAGTTTCCAAATCCGTTTTCTAAATTGCAATCGGACGATCTCAAACGCATCCAGGTCTCCGCAAAAATATTGCCAAAAAATTCAAATGAGGATTGTGCGGAAACTATTAATCCGACCGAATATAGGTTTTGTACACTTAAAGGACAAGTGAATAGCTACCACTGTGCAAAGTTTCAGCTGTTAATATTCAAAAATGGCGGGGTAATAAATTCTTTTTTAAAAAAGCAAAATTTTCCGGTTTTCCAGCTTTTGTCCGGTTCTAATTATCCCATAGGATCGTTTGACCTGTCATTCTCTTCGTAATTTAATTCTCTACAGTTCATCCCGTTGCACCATTAAGATTGCTTCAATAGTTTACCTCTTACAATAAAAAAAGTAAAAAAAAGCGATTTTTTGTTGATAATTGTTTATAAAAAATTAAAAAATGGCATCTTCGAGTAGAAAACATAGTGGGAATATACTACGGACTGTCCTGCACAGGATGGCACAGGCGGCTTCCTGCTAGTCTTTGTGTCAAAAAAGGAATCATTTGTAGCTCTATTGCTTAGCCTATAAGGCCTAGAGCACTTTGGCGGCATTTTGGAGGCAATTTGGATGGTTAAATTTATTTCGTTTTGTTCAGTGAATCATAAAGACAACACTCGCCTTCGGCTCGAGTGAAAACGTCTGTCTCTTGTGTGTGCAATACGATCCAAGTGCTGGAACACTTAAGCACTTTACTATCGCTCCAATCCACTTTGCGAGACTGGGTGAAAAATTCCATAATTTCCCCTACTTTACGAGGCTGTAGAAACAAATTCAATATCGCTTCGTTTGCTGTGTGCTGCGGTGTCAGTACTCCGTTCAGCTAACGGACATGTTTACACTGGCTCGCAGATATTACTGCAAACACGTCGATACTTTTTATCATCGGTGTTTTTTTAAACCACGTATCTCGACACAGATGCGATTTTTGCTTTTTTGAGTCGTCATATCTAAACTAAAAAATACCTGGATAACCTGGCAAGTTATTTTAAAAGATTGCCCTTCTAATGCAGTTTTTAAAATGGTATAACACTTGCTTTGTTTTACTATACACACAGAAAAGTGATATCTCGAACGAAGAGAGAATTACTTGGCTGAGTAGTTGGTAGGTTCGTATATACGCGAGAGATTATTGACTTCAACCAAGAAATTTTATTTCTTGGAATAATTACTAGATTTAAGAAAGTGGTTACTCTGGTGAAGTAAGTAAACAGTCTTCAATGAATTGTATATTTTTATTCCTGGTAAATATTTTTAGCTACTTAATGTAAGAATTTTAAAGATTTGGCACAAATACGTTTTCTATTGCTAATTAACAAGATAGGTATGTTATATTTACTTACTCGTTCTAAACTGTTGCGTGCGTTACATCAAACTACTCCGTGTTGAAACGTTTATTGTACACTATAAATCACAAGGCACATCCCCTACGGGAACTTCGTTGTTTTCGTACTAGGTTAGGGTTAGGTTCCGTGGTGCCAGCACCACGCGCGAGCGCGCGAACCTTGACAAAATCACGGTGCGCATATTTATTCCAGAGAAAGGGATTACTTGAAAGAAGTGAGAATCACTTCAGTTAAATAATTGGTGGGTTTTTATTCAGTAAACAATACTTACTTATATTAAATGTCTTATATTTTCTTGGATCAAGTAACTACGCACTTGGATGGATTTACAATTCCTTCGTTGGAGAAATTAACATTTTTGGGACGAAAAATTCAATTACTTCTTTCAATACAATATTGGTTCTTATAAAGAAAGAATTTATTTGTTGACAGCATTTATCTGAGAAATTATTTTACTTATATTGAGTATGTGGCATTTCTTGTTTATACCTAACTATCTACATCCAAGTAAATATGCATTTGAATCTAGTAAATAAATTCAAGAAATTATGTTTTCTCGTTCCAAATAATCACTTTTCTGTGTGTAGAAAAAAGAAATTGCTATTTTACTGCAAAATAATCTCACTGTGAAATTATTTCAATAACTATAAATTCGATTGAAAGCTATTTTGAAGTCACATTGAACTGCGTGTAGGGTGCCCTCGATTTCGCAGGACACCCTGGATTCAGCCCTACATTTTTACACCCAGTTACATGTTTACTTTACACCCGATTGACCTGAAAACAATCGGTAATTTGAGGGGTATTATAGTTTCATTGTTTTAATATTATGTTAAAGGTTAGAACAAGTTCTCTCAGAGAGAAAATTCATTAATAAATATTAGTCATTTTTTTGTTTTTACGTAACAAACATTTTAAACAAATTTTGCCAAATGAATCCAACAAAATCAAACAATTATTTTTGCTATTTTATTAAAATGTTGCTAATTATTATGATTCTAAATTAATGTCTTAATTTCATATACGTACATATTATCCTAAAACCGCGTAATAGTCCAGTCAAATCATTTCCGAGGGGGCCTGTTTCAGGAAAAAAATATAGAGATTTTTTTCCTTTAATTCTATATGTTTTCTGGGGTGCTGAATCCGAATTTCAATGTTGTTACTTCCCACTGATGTGGATTCACAACGAAAATCGCAAAAAAAAACTAAAAGAACTTTGACCTTTCTTCAGTTTTTTTGCCAAAAAGTCATAAAACTATGCACTTTTTGACGCATACCACCCTATACAAAAATAAAGTACGCTAAATTTCCTATAAAAGGCACCCTCCTGTATTCTTTGGTTGAATGGTTTGGCCGCTAGAGGGCACTGAAAGAAGGCCAAATTTTCCCACTTTATGTATGTACGTGTAATTACAAAAAGCTTAGATTATGATAAAACTACATTAATATCGTGGTCGGATGCTTAAAACAAACTACTTGTCGAGCATATTAAAGCAGAAGTTCAACAAAGAGTTCAACCACTATATGCACTTAATAATCGAAAAACTGATCTAAATCAAATCATAAAAATCATCAAAATAAAACTACACACAAAGTTCTTAGTGAATATTTATCATTCAATCTTAAGAATATCATTCCAACAATTTTTTTTGTTTTCAACCTTTGGTACCTATTTCAGAACTACTAGGAAATAAGTATTTCTTAATGAAGTTAATTTGAATTATTGTTTTTGTAGTCTATTTTACCTTTTTATTACTTTAAACAATATCCATCACACCAAAGATAGATCACATTCCTCATATGAGAGCGACGCAAATATCATCTCGCATGTCAAAATACTCCCCGAGCAACTACAACATCCCCCAGAGAGGGGATGGGGTTAAAAATACGCCCTACCTTGCGATAAACAAGCTTCAACGGCACCGCACAGGGCCGTCACAGATCCGGACTCTTCGTGCACAAATTTTCGCGTGACAGATTCCTCCATAACCTGCTTTACCTCCTTCTTGACAGCACTGATCAACCTCGCATTCAAATCCGACTCTGAAAAATGATTTTTCTTCCTTAGAAAACCCATATTAACACCTGTTGATGACTCTTATGTATAGAGAGAAAAAAATTGGATTTTTTCATGGGGAAATTTACGATTTTGACATTTAAGAATTGACAGTTAACAAAATTGTTTTTCTTTTATTCTTTTTGAAGGATTTCTTGCAATAATAATGAAGAATAATCAAAAATAATTACTCACCTGTGTTTATTGACATTGTCGTTGGTTTTTTATTCTTTTTTTTCTGTAACAGTGTAATTCGTTGTGCACTCTTTTTGATGTTTATTTCGTGGGAAAAAGCTTGGTGTTGGCCATAACTGTTCACTGCAGTTCACTTTTTGGGCTCTAACTGGTACGGTAATTTCGTACTATAGGGGGGAGTCGAAACCTTGAAAATTGGAATCGATTTTCTGGAAAACGCGTGCGCAACTTTTCAGTGGTTATACGTATACGGGCTCTACGTGTTTTACTGGGTGGTGCTATGTTATAGTAGCGGTTTTATCTGTTGCTGTTATCGCCAATTGGACGACTTCCTGTACATACTGATTAATTCGTTAATTTATTCCGCTTTACACCTTTTCTATTGGGGAATTAAAATTGTGTTTTGTTCTGGTAGCATTCGGTATTTTTCTTGTCTAATGTTAATATAAAAAGAAACAGGAGGTTGTATTGATTGTTTGTTTTGCTAAAGGAATGGTTAATTTATTCAATGCCACGTAAACAAATTTCTTCTGTAAGATTCTTTTAATGAATACTGGATTTGATTTTACGGAAAATTTTGTTTTTTTGCTTCACGCCTAGGTCTCTTCCATACTGGCACTCAAATTAAAATCACCCTCTATAGTACTAAAAGTTCTATGAATATTGTTTTCAAAGTACTGTCTTTAATATTACTTAGTTTCTATTGAAATGGGGTGAAACTTTGCTAATAAACGATACCGTCAACGTTGGTCCTCAAATTAAAATCACCCTGTATATTACAAAAAGTTTGATGAATACTTTTTTCATTGTACTATCTTCAATATTACGTCTTTTCGTTTGAAATGGTATGAAACTTTGTTAATAAGCAATATCCTCAACATCGGTCCTCAAATTAAAATCACCCTGTATATTACAAAATGTTTGATGAATATTTTTTCATTATACTTTCTTTAATATTACGTCATTTCTTTTGAAATGGGATCAAACTTTGTTAATAAGCAATACCGTCAACATCGGTCCTCAAATTAAAGTCACCCTGTATAGTACAACAATTTCTATGAATGTTTTGAATGTACTGTTTGTAATATTACTTATTTTCTAGTAAAATGGGATAATACTTTGCTAATAAGCAATAGAGTCATCATTAGCCCTTAAATTAAAATCACCCTGTATAGTACAAAAAGATTGATAAATATTTTTTTTTCAATGTAGGTACTGACTAATATTAGTTCTTTTCTTTGAAATGGGGTTAAACTTGCTAATAATGCTATACCGTCAACATCGGCCCTCAAATTAAAATCACCCTGTATAGTACGAAAAGTTCTATGAATATTGTTTTCAATGTACTGTCTTTAACATTACTTATTTTTAATTGAAATGGGGTGAAACTTTGCTAATAAACACAACCGTCAACATTGGCCCTCAAATTAACATCACCCTGTATATTACAAAAAGTTTGATGAATATTTTTTTCATTGTACTATCTTCAATATTACGTCTTTTCTTTTGAAATGGGATGAAACTTTACTAATAAGCAATACCATCAACATCGGCCCTCAAGTTAAAATCACCCTGTATAGTACAAAAAGTTCTATGAATATTGTTTTTAATCTACTGTCTTTAATATTACTTCTTTTCTATTGAAATAGGGTGAACCATTGTTAATACCCGATACCGTCAACATTTGCCCTCAAATTAAAATCACCCTGTATATTAAAAAAAGTATGATGAATATTTTTTTCATTGTACTTTCTTTAATATTACGTCTTTTCTTTTGAAATGGGATGAAACTTTGTTAATAAGCATACCCTCAACATCGGTCCTCAAATTAAAATCACCCTGTATATTACAAAAAGTTTGATAAACATTTTTTTTTAATGTACTGTCTTTAATATTACTTATTTTCTAGTGAAATGGGGTAATATTTTGCTAATAAGCAATAACGTCATCATTGGCCCCAAATTAAAATCACCCTGTATAGTACAAAAAGTTTGATAAATATATTTTTTTTCAATGTGCTGTCTTTAATATTACTTATTTTCTATTGAAATGGGGTGAAACATTGCTAATACCCAATACCGTCAACATTGGCCCTCAAATTAAAATCACCCTGTATATTACCAAAAGTTTAATAAATATTTTTTTCATTGTACTTTCTTTAATATTACGTCTTTTCTTTTGAAATGGGATGAAACTTTACTAATAAGCAATACCATCAACATCGGCCCTCAAATTGAAATCACCCTGTATATTACAAAAGGTTTGATAAATATTTTTTTTTCAATGAACTGTCTTTAATATTACTTATTTTTTATTGAAATGGTGTGAAACTTTGCTAATAAACGATACCGTCAATATTGGCACTCAAATTAAAATCACCCTGTATAGTACAAAAGTTCTATGAATATTGTTTTTAATGTACTTTCTTTTCTATTGAAATGTGATGAAACATTGCTAATAAGCGATACCGGTAACATTGGCCCTCAAATTAAAATCATCCTGTATATTACAAAAAGTTCGATAAATATTTTTTTTTTCAATGTAGCCTTTAATATTACTTCTTTTCTATTGAAATAGGGTGAAACATTGCTAATCCGCGATACCGTCAACATTGGCCCTCAAATGAAAATCACTCTGTATAGTACACAAAATTCTATGACTATAGTTTTCAATGTGGTGTCTTTTAATATTACTTCTTTTGTATTGAAATGACGCCAAACTTTGCTAATAAACAAGCCCGTCAACGTTGGCCCTCAAATTAAAAGCACCCTGTATAGTACAAGTTTGATGATATTTCTTCTTTTCTATTGACATGTAATCAAAGTTTGCCAATAAACAAAATCTTAATGTCGGTCCTCAAATTACAATAAAACTGTACAGTTGTTTGCCCGACATTCTATTTATTTTGAATTTGGCTTTCAAACTAACAGCGCGAATACGTATATAGTCGGACGGTACGCCGCGAGATGGCGCTCGTCGCACCGAGCGACAGCACACCGGTAAAACAGCCCGCTAATCATCCAACCGCGCTGGCAATCGTCAAAAAAGATCGTCCATTTTTCTTTCTGTATTCGTACGGTGTCGAGTGAACATGGCCGTGGTGAGTATTCCCGATTCATCCTGAAAATCCTTCAGCATCCGCCGAAAATACGCTACCAAATTGTAAGATAAACGATTATTTAATAATTCTGTGGTGTTATTTTCAAAATTTCGTTTGTGGTTACCCAAGAAAACGTAGATATTTGTCACATAACCTATAACATATGTCATTTATGTGATTTGGGGTCATTTGGTAGCGAATTTTGCGGTGGTGGTTAAGTAATTAGTCAATTACTTAACTGTCGATTGAACTTTAGATGCGTTTGAACGCATCGAAGCTAAGTCTGGCTGAAACACAACTAAATATGTTGTGGATTCCAGACCAAAGCTGTCCCCGCTGGAAAGCCCCAGGGCAAGAAGCAGCATATCCGTGGTAAAGGATTAAAGAAGAAGAAGGTTTCTTTGAAATTCACCGTTGACTGCACGCACCCCGTGGAAGACAACATCTTGGATGTCGCTAACTTCGTAAGTACAAACTAAAAGTGAGGTTAAAAACCTCACTAACTCGAATACGATACTAAATTTCCGATGTTTTACAGGAGAAATACTTGTCGGAACGCATTAAGGTCAACGGCAAAGTGAGCAACTTGGGTAACGCTGTTACGTTGGCCCGCGAGAAGCAGACAAAAGTCGTCGTTACTTCGGAAATTCCCTTCTCGAAGAGGTACTTGAAGTACCTTACGAAGAAATACCTCAAGAAGCAAAACTTGAGGGATTGGTTGAGGGTTGTGGCCGCTGGAAAGGATAGCTACGAGCTTAGGTACTTCCAGATCAACAATCAAGACGAAGATGACGACGATAACGAATAAACGTTGTATTTTTATCGTTTGATACAAATAAAATATTTAAAATCTATACTTTTGAGTTTTGTTGTATTTCAAAATTGGTGATTTGTGAATTAAGTAAGTATTCAGATAAAAATACGTAAGAATTAAAACACAGTTTGGCTTTTATATAATCTTTTATTTCGTAATAACATCGTTTATAATATATTAAAATTAACATAAAAATCTACCATACACAATTTGTTACTCTAACGTTGTTTTGTTTTTGATCTTAGAGCTTAAAATTATTTTGGGGTAATTATCTCTTGATCTAACAATTTTGGCACGAACTTTTGCGATATATAACTTTGTTATCGCCAGCTTTTCCAACAAGTACTACACCCTGCATGTAGACCGAAAGGCGCTTAATTCTAATCTTTCAGTGAATGTTTAACGCTTATCTTTTCAATAAACAACCAACAAATAAAGCTTTTGCAATTTAATATTTGTTTGATTATGCTTGAATTTTTGTAGATAATTGCTAACTTCATTTGTTGGTTGTATTATAGCAATAATATAATAACTAACTACCTTTTTTATAATACGGTGCAGTATTTTATTTTTGATTATAGTTTTATTTTTTTTTTATTTAAAGAAAGTCACGAATTTGTACATAACTACATAAAAAATATGTAAACTAACGAATTACTATACAGAGTGATCTATGAAAAACAGGATTTCAGGTAACCGCGTAAAGCTTGAGGTTTTCTTTGAGATACTTTTGAGGTTTCTTGTGTTCAAATGCTATAAACTCGCTAAAATATCAAAAGAAAACCACTTTTTTCCAGAATCACAATTGTGCCTAATTTGAAAAACATGGCAGGAATTATTTTAGTTTGCAACATATGTTATAAATCACCCTGTATAATGGAGTCAAAGTGGGTTTTTGATTCGAAATTTTTTTTTTAAATTGACGTACCTATTTGTTTATTGGTATTCGTCTTTGCAAAAGACGCAAAACGACAAATTTAACACAAAAATTATAGGTTTCTATACAGATCTTTTTCACATATTCCTTTCAATTTTTGTACTTTTTGATCAAAACATACTTGTTTAAACAAAATATATGTACTTCATTGCATAGGTAGTCGATACTATTTGCATTATTAGTGATTAATTGTTTTGCTATACGCATTTAAAATAAATAAATATTTTATAGTTTGGAACAAGAAAAAGTGTACTTCGTTATCGTTTCTGATTGGAATTGAAGTTGTAAATATTAACTGCTTCCTTTAACATAGATTTTTCAAATATATGCCATTTGCACGAAATAAATAGATTTTCATCAATCAATAAATAATATTAAGAAGACTAAGAAAGATTAGTTACATTCTTATGGTTAATAAAACAAATCTTACGGTCAAAGAAGATACCAAACAAATGTTCGAATCTAACGACCCTGTACAATACAGCAAAATATTCCAAATTTAGGAGTACGTTTTTGCGAGAAACTTACCAGCCTATCTTACAGGAACGCCTATTTTGTTAAACTTTGATGTTAAGTAGCTTTTGTAATCTTTGACGTCTTTCATAATTTTTATTCATATTTTACATCCGATTACACCGAGTAAACTATAAGGATAGTTTTGATCTGATCGATATTCTCAACATTTTGTATTTTGGTTCATTCCCATATCTGCATTTTTTTAATATATAATTTAAAGATACATAATTTAAAGTGAACCGTTGCAATTTAAAATGCTGTTCAACCTTGCACCGAATGTTACGTGATCAAAAGTGTTTTTACTATTGTTTTTAGTACCAACAACGAATTAATTTAAAGATAATGACCAGAAACTTACAGATAAACAGATGGATAAAATACTAAATTATACTAAGCGAAACTCAACGTGTATGTGAGACTTTAATAATGTGTGATGAAATAACAGCACTTGTTGAAATAACAGCAAGCCGACATGGAATCTAAATGATACGTTTCAAAGTTCGGTTTTGATCCTTGCAGCATATTCAGCCTGCCAGATTTGCCAGTGTTTCTGGTCCAAAAACAATGCAATATTTTACTTACAAATGTGTATCTCCTACAAAAATTCTGATATTGGGATGAATTACAAAATAAGATGTTGAGAATTGATATGGTTTTTGTAACTGAGCACTTGAGAACATGCGAGAGAACTACTTCGTTAGTTACCCCACAGGATGTCTCAAACTTAGTCGAAAAACACCATTTTTTTTAATAAGCTGGAACATTATTTTCTTTATCTTTCAAAAGTAGGTAAGTTTACTTTACATGTTCTGAAAAAATAGTGGAAATTGGTCAAAGAATACAAAACTCATTGATTCCAGCAAGGTTGGTTATCTATATCAATTCAATTTTGTGAAAAATTCCTTATGCACATAACAATTAATATTTATTAATAAACGTACAAATATATCAAATTCCACAATTAGACAGAATGGGTAATTCATAATTTTTTGTAAAAAATAATACTAATTTTGAAAGCCGGTGGAGACCCCACAACATTGTTTTCAAACTACAAAAATATTAACGAACAATTTGAAAAAAAAATTTTTTTAGTAATGGGGAGGGAAGCCGAACTGCGCAAAATATTGTTCATGTGTTCTGTTCAGTAGTTTTGAGTTATGGGCCTTCATATTTTAAATCATTCAAATTTATGGTGTTCGAGTATTTTTTAAAATACTAAACTGACAGGTTTTGAGATAACGTATTTATTTCTGCCCATTTTGACTCCACTAACTAAAATTATTTAAAAAGTATATATTATGCAATAATTATTTATTTTTGCTGTATAGTTTTTTTTTTAACTTTGCCAAAACTTTGGGACAATTTCAGCCAAAATGCCTTCAAAAATCATCAGGTTTATACAAAACATTCTCTTTAACAAATATTTTAACCACCAATACCCACCAAGATTTTGAACCAGCAATGTTTTTCTAAACTCAAGCAAACTGACCAATGTATACAGCTTTTTTTTTTCAAATTTCGATGTTATTATTTATACATAGCAACAACAAAATTTAAAGACATAGAAACCAATACCAAAAACTCAACTAAGTTCATTCCACTGCATTCCGCAGAACCATAGCCAGAAAAACGCTCCAAACGCACCAAAGTCATCGTCTTTTGAAGATCAATTGCCCTTAGGTTTCCTTCTGGTCTCCTGCACGGCAGCTACGAGACTCTTGACAGCTTCTTCATGTCCCTCAAAGCTGTCAGTCTTCCTCAAAGGCATGGGATTGGGTGCTGATAATTTCTGACACACGTGATGCTTTCTCTTGGGCGGAAACGTCTCCCAACTCCTTTGTTTCTGAGCCAGGGACAAGTTTTTGTTTCTTCTGTTGATCACAACAACCAGAGTCTTATCGGGACCTTCCAAGCTTGACCTACGACTTGAGGTGCTCAAGGAATCCGCCGAGTCATTTAAAGAATAGAAAACATTGTCTTCACCATCACTGTATGGGTAGACCTTTGGTTTTCTGTGTTTTGGAGTCATTTTAGCTTTTGGTTTGAGTTTAGGTGACCCAGGAGTGGATCTGGTCTCGTGTATCAAAGCCTTGGTCTGTTGTGCGTCTAATCTTTGGTACTCAGCTTCTTGTCTAGCTTTTTTTTCAACGTCCATCTTACTGCACGAGTTGATTTTATCGCAACTCTTCCCAATTTTCTTGTACATGATCCTCTTGCTAGAATTTAACTTTCCTATTTGTTCCAGATCGGTCTTGCTTAACTTCCTATCATCTTTTGACAATTTTCTGTCGGTTTCAGGGTCAGATTTTGTGTTTATCTGGCTCTGCCGTCTGCACATCATGTCCTGGAGTTTTTCCTTAATGTGGCTTTCCAGACGTTCCATGCTTATCTGTTGTTGGGTTTGCTTTTTTGGTTTCTGCGCGGTTGCTTGAGGTTTTTCCGATTGTCCAGCGGATTTGCTTCGTTCGCGTTCGTGTCCGATAGACGAGCTTGGCCGAACTTTGTCGAAGAGTTGGCCTAAGACGCGGGATCGAGATCTGGGGATCTTGCCCATGCCCTGTTCGGATTGTTGTATCCTACCTGTAAGGAAATTTATAGCAAACTATACAATGACTTTAGTTTTTGGGACATAACGAAAATAGTAAATGAGATAGAGACGATTAGCATACATGTGCGGTTCACAGATAAATTAGATAATTAATCCTGAAAATTACAATACTCTTATCTACTCTGGTTGAATTAGGAGAATTTTCCAAACTTCAAGTATGTTTGTATTCAGGCTGTTTTAATGCTATTATTTTGGTTTTTGCGACATTACGAGAAAAGTAGATGGGATAGAGACGATTATCATACAAGTGTGGGTCACAGATAAATTAGATAATTAATCCTGAAAATTACAACTCTCTATCTACTCTGGTTGAAGCAGGAGAATTTTCCAAACTTCAAGTATGTTTGACTTCAGGCTGTTTTAATGCTATTATTTTAGTTTTTGTGACATTACGAGAAAAGTAGATGTGATAGAGACGATTATAATTCATGTGTGGGTCACAGATAAGTTTAATAATTAATCCTAAAAATTACAACTCTCTATCTACGTTGGTTGAATACGGAGAATTTTCCAAACTTCAAGTATGTTTGTATTCAGGCTGTTATAATGTTATTGTTTTCGTTTTTGTGACATTACGAGAAAAGTAGATGGGATAGAGACAATTATCATACATGTGTGGATCACAGATTAATTAGATAATTAATCCTGAAAATTACAACTCTCTAGCTACTCTGGTTGAATCAGGAGAATTTTCCAAACTTCAAGTATATTTGACTTCAGGCTGTTTTAATGCTATTATTTTGGTTTCTGTGACATTACGAGAAAAGTAGATGGGATAGAGACGATTATCATACATGTGTGGATCACAGATAAATTAAATAATTAATCCTGAAAATTACAACTCTCTATCTACTCTGGTTGAATCAGGAGAATTTCCCAAACTTCAAGTATGTTTGTATTCAGGCTGTTATAATGCTATTATTATCGTTTTTGTGACATTACGAGCAAAGTAGATGGGATAGAGACGATTATCATACATGTGTGGATCACAGATAAATTAGGTAATTAATCCTGAAAATTACAACTCTCTATCTACTCTGGTTGAATCAGGAGAATTTTCCAAACTTCAAGTATATTTGACTTCAGGCTGTTTTAATGCTATTATTTTGGTTTCTGTGACATTACGAGAAAAGGAGATGGGATAGAGACGATTATCATACATGTGTGGGTCACAGATAAATTAGATAATTAATCCTGAAAATTACAACTCTCTATCTACTCTGGTTGAATCAGGAGGATTTTCCAAACTTCAAGTATGTTTGTATTCAGGCTGTTTTAATGCTATTATTTTGGGTTTTGTGACATTACGAAAAAAGTAGATGTGATATAGACGAGTATCATACATGTATGGGTCACAGATAACATAGATAATTTATCCTGAAAATTACAAATCTCTATCTACTCTGGTTGAATCAGGAGAATTTTCCAAACTTCAAGTATGTTTGTATTCAGGCTGTTTTAAAGCTATTATTTCGATTTTTGTGACATTACGAGAAAAGTAGATGTGATAGACACGATTATCATACATGTCTTGGTCACAGATAAATTAAATAATTAATCCTGAAAATTACAACTCTCTATCTACTTTGGTTGAATACGGAGAATTTTCCAAACTTCAAGTATGTTTGTATTCAGGCTGTTTTAATGCTATTATTTTGGTTTTTGTGACATTACAAGAAAAGTAGATGGGATAGAGACGATTATCATACATGTGTGGGTCACAGATAAATTAAATAATTAATCCTGAAAATTACAACTCTCTATCTACTCTGGTTGAATCAGGAGAATTTTCCAAACTTCAAGTATGTATGTGTTCAAACTATTTTGATGTCATTATTTTCGTTTTTGTGACATTACAAGAAAAGTAGATGTGATAGAGACGATTATCATACATGTGTGGGTCGCAGATAAATTAAATAATTAATCCTGAAAATAACAACTCTCTATCTACACTGGTTGAATCAGGAGAATTTTCCAAACTTCAAGTATGTTTGTATTCAGGCTGCTTTAATGCTATTATTTTCGTTTTTGTGACATTCCGAGAAAAGTAGATGTGATAGAGACGATTATCATACATGTGTGGATCACAGATAAATTAAATAATTAATCCTGAAAATTACAACTCTCTATCTACACTGGTTGAATCAGGAGAATTTTCCAAACTTCAAGTACCTATGTTTGTATTCAGGCTGTTTTAATGCTATTATTTTGGTTTTTGTGGCATTACAAGGAAAGTAGATATGATAGAGACGATTATCATACCTATGTGGGCCACAGATAAATTAGATAATTAATCCCGAAAATTACAACTCTCTATCTACTCTGGTTGAATCAGGAGAATTTTCCAAACTTCAAGTATGTTTGACTTCAGGCTGTTTTAATGCTATTATTTTGGCTTTTGTGACATTACGAGAAAAGTAGATGTGATAGAGACGATTATCATACATGTGTGGGTCACAGATAAATTAGATAATTAATCCCGAAAATTACAACTCTCTATCTACTCTGGTTGAATCAGGAGAATTTTCCAAACTTCAAGTATGTTTGACTTCAGGCTGTTTTAATGCTATTATTTTGGCTTTTGTGACATTACGAGAAAAGTAGATGTGATAGAGACGATTATCATACATGTGTGGATCACAGATAAATTAAATAATTAATCCTGAAAATTACAACTCTCTATCTACACTGGTTGAATCAGGAGAATTTTCCAAACTTCAAGTATGTTTGTATTCAGGCTGTTTTAATGCTATTATTTTGGTTTTTGTGGCATTACAAGGAAAGTAGATATGATAGAGACGATTATCATACCTATGTGGGCCACAGATAAATTAGATAATTAATCCCGAAAATTACAACTCTCTATCTACTCTGGTTGAATCAGGGGAATTTTCCAAACTTCAAGTATGTTTGACTTCAGGCTGTTTTAATGCTATTATTTTGGCTTTTGTGACATTACGAGAAAAGTAGATGTGATAGAGACGATCATCATACATGTGTGGGTCACAGATAAATTAGGTAATTAATCCTGAAAATTACAGCTCTCTATCTACTCGGGTTGAATCAGCAGAATTTTCCAAACTTCAAGTATGTTTGTATTCAGGCTGTTTTAATGCTATTATTTTGGTTTTTGTGACATTACGAGAAAAGTAGATGGGATAGAGACGAGTATCATACATGTGTGGGCCACAGATAAATTAGATAATTAATCCTGAAAATCACAACTCTCTATCTACTCTGGTTGAATCAGGAGAATTTTCTAAACTTCAAGTATGTTTGTATTCAGGCTGTTTTAATGCTATTATTTTGGTTTTTGTGACATTACGAGAAAAGTAGATGGGATAGAGACGATTATCATACATGTGTGGGTCACAGATAAATTAGATAATTAATCCTGTAAAATACAACTCTCTATCGATTCTGGTTGAATCAGGAGAATTTTCCAAACTTCAAGTATGTTTGTATTCAGGCTGTTTTAATGCTATTATTTTGGTTTTTGTGACATTACGAGAAAAGTAGATGGGATAGAGACGATTATCATACATGTGTGGGTCACAGATAAATTAGATAATTAATCCTGAACATTACAACTCTCTATCTACTCTGGTTGAATCAGGAGAATTTTCCAAACTTCAAGTATGTTTGTATTCAGGCCGTTTTAATGCTATTATTTTGGTTTTTGTGACATTACGAGAAAAGTAAATGAAATAGGGACGGAAATATCTTACCTATATGCTCCAGCAATGATTGTAGATGCAGAGCTTGCTCAGCTTGCTGTTCATTCTGCGTGGACAGACTAGACTGCGCAGGTGTCAAACTCCTCACATAAGGCTCAAGTTGCGCAGCGACGTTACTCAAGTGTTTCAGCTCATTCCTCAGGGTCATGACATCAGCCCTTTGGCAACTGAACACCTCCTGTTCAACCCTTATTCTCCACAGCTGTTCTTCCCAGGAAGCATCAAAAACAGTTGCCATGCGATCCAATTCCTGCTGTTGTCTATCAAGACTACCTTCAAGCATATTGCAGTCTCTGGTCAAGTTTTCATATCTCGACACCAGAGGCGGCGTTTGGGCTTTTCTGATCGCGCTGATGTCTTTATGGAGTTCGCTAACTCTGTCTTTGACGGTGTTGAATTGTTGGTTCAGGTCGCGTATTTGGGATTCGAACGATCTACAGTGACATGAGAAGGAACTCTCCGTTTCGAGGACTTTTGTTTTGAGGAGGCTCTGTTGTTTTCTCGTTGGAGGTGGTGCTGATTCGTATATCCTGCAAGATGCTGCAAAATTTGAACTTATCAACTGTTTGAAATTAGCCAAAACATAAACGCGACATGATCGTCGCTTTATCGTTTAAATCGTTTAAATCGTTGTAAAAACGAAATAATACCTGCAATTTCTGCTGCATGTTGGGATAAAGCTGCTGGACCAATCCATGGTTCTAAACTTTGTGCGAATTCACTACGATAGTTGGTTTTTATTGATGATGGTTGTAAAGACCTAAAAAAGTTAATGAAAAATAAGTTGTTAGGAGCAGGGGCGCAGTTACATATGGGCAGGGGGGGGGGCTGGATTTCTAACCCAACTACCGCTAGGCGAAAAATGAAAAAGATAGGGGTGGGCGAGTTGATATTTTTGATCAGATCGATCTCGCAAATGTCAAACCGAATTGAAAGCTATTTATTGGACAGACAGGTCGGTCGCCGCCCGGCCTGTGTGTAAAATATTTTCGCGGCTAGGCTTGAAAATTATTAACTAAACGCCTAGCGGGCAATTAGCATCTTTCGTGTCCCCACAAACAACCAAAAATGACATTTTCGTATAGTGAAGGATTCCATTACTTCGCAATTTTTGGCACTGCTAAGCAGTTTATCTTAATTACACTGGGTGTTAAACTAATAAGCGTAGAATATATAGATAAGATATAATAGTCAGCTTTTGATAGTAGACCAACTTTTGATATGAACTCATTTCCAGATAGACGCCGTTTAGGAACTGCAGAGAGCCGGAATATTGTACCAACTTTAGAAATTGCTTTAGGAAAGTAGGTTGTATGAAGTATCATAGAATAACTATTTTAAAATCAAATAATTTAAAAAGATTTAAAGATAACCTATTATTGGCCAAAATTGGTACCAAAAGTACAACTTCGGTTAATGAAAAGGGAGTTTCAAAAACGTTAAATAATAAAAAAATTCAGACGAAAGTTATATGGTATTAAAAGGGCCATCCTATGATACATGACGATAGATTCTCTATGCTGTTTGTAATATTGGTACCATTTTCTGACTCTTTCCAGCGTTGACACAATACACATCCGTACATGAGTTCGTTCAAAAGTTAGTAGTTGACCTAACATTGTCGCTTTACAAGTGTTCAAGTATAATGGTAAAATAAAAAAAATATTATTTCGTCATCGATTATCCTTAACACAGAATTTTCAAATTAATCCACTTTTCTCTACATTTAGTTATTATTTCTCGTTAACGGGGTAAATTTAAAAATAATATTGTTCCTTTTTTATTGTTTATCAATTTGTTATTAAGATATTGTATCAGATACTCGATGACCACGAGCTAGAAATTATTATAGGAAATTAACAACAATTTTTCTCCTAGCGTATTAAAAAATAACAAGAAGGCTACAATATTGGTTGAAAATCATACAAAATCTTAAACTCTAGAATAAGATTTCAAGGATTCAGAAACAAAATATATTTACAAACAATTATTAATTAAAGATATTAATTCCACATTAATAAACGATAGAAAGACGGCAAAATGACTTGAAATTCAATGAATATCAATATATAATAAGTAAGTGTTGTCGAGCATACGGGGATCACGACCATGGATGGCTATTAGCACACAAAAATGTGAACAAAAACATTTCACTACCTTAAAGCGATAGAGATTTTTCTGAGTGTATGCAAAATAACACAAGACGAAAGTGCTGCAAAACAGTTAATGGCATAGACCTTAATATTACGTCACCATTTAAAACTAAAAATAAATTTGGCTCCCCTGGAACATTTTCAAACGGCGCCCATGGTTAGGAGTTGTTAACATAATCATCTCACCTTACTGGTTGGCTGAGTTGCCCAACAGCTGATAGCCTATCTATAAGTGATGGTGACAACTCCAAAAATTGGTACTTGTTTGCAGCCGATGTAAAAGTTGTACAGAGCACTAAGTGAAGCTGAAGAACAGGCATTACAGACCCTATAGAGAGATAATTGGTATAAAGCAGAACATTAAAATACTCCAGTTTTTACCCAGAAGTAACAGTTGGCTTCTATAAATCCTATCTTTGCTCTCAAATTGTCTCTGAACTTCCATAATCATAGATGCATGCGTTTTTGCCATAGCTTCTTGCATGCCCTGGCAGAAGGTGTTAATGGTATGTTTTTCGCTGTCCATGTTTCTTCTAAGCTCATCCATTAGACCCTTCAAAGCTAGTATACCATCTCTAACGGAGGTCTACAAAATTTAACAATGTATACAGAAATTTTTTTTGATCATAATACACGATACTACTTAAAATAGCTTAGTACAATTTAGGGACACGGTTTTTTGCATTTTACCGGAAAACAGCCACGATGTCGTAATTTTAGCTTATGTACAAAAATAATCCCTATAAAATTCTGGACAAAAAACGTATATACCACTATTGCCTGTATACAGTGGTTCTCAAACTACGAGCGCACCAATATAGGGGTACCTTTTTTGCTAATTTTAGACCACTATCATTAATATTTCATACTGTATGTTTTTAAGAGATAGAAAAGAGAAATAAGTCAACTGTTTACTTAAATTGGCAATTGCTTCTTAAATAATATACAGGGTTAGCCAAAATTACCGGAATACCTAAATAATTGTCCGGCGTAAAAAATTGAGCAAACAAAAATTTTTTGGCTTTAAACAAGCTATCGTTTAAATTTATTTTCAATTTATTTATTATAGAAATTTGGCAACCTTTCCTTTTTTATATACATTATGACATTTTTATTTGAAAGATTAGTTTTAAGAATTTTTTATAGGAATGTTTTTTTTCTTATAAATTGCTTTCAAAAAAATTAAGAAAAATTTTCAAATAAAAGTTTTTTGGGTTTAAACAACCTCTCGTTTAAATATAATATACAGTGTGAACATTTTATGTATATTTTTATTTTTTTATATAATAATATTAATTCTAAGAGCTTTTTGTAGAGATGATTTTTTTTTAAGATGCATTATTTTTTAGTTATGATTGTGTTGATGGTGATTGTGTTGTTATTTTCTCTTGAATTTTTTATTTTTCACTTTTGGTTAAAGTAAAAGTTCAAGTTACTTAAAATAAAAATACTGCATTTTATAAAAAAATGATTCCTACATAAAATTCTTAAAATTATTCTTAGCATTAAAAAATGTAAAATGCCTGTATATTTTACATGTTCTGTTAGAAAGGGGAAAAGGTTTGCAAATTTCCATAATAAAATAAACAGCCTGTATATTATAAATATATTTGAACGTAAGGTTGTTTAAACCAGGGCTGTGGAGTCGGTAAAAAATCTGTCGACTCCGACTCCAGATAATTTTGGTGGTCCGACTCCGACTCCAACTCCGACTCCGGCAAAATTTTATTTGTTTCCAGCGAATTTAATGGCAAAAAAAATTAAATCTGACATAATCTAATTGTAAATAAAATCAAAAAGGCGTGTTGATCGGACAAAATTATGGCCATATTTAAAAAGGACGCTTTTTTATATTTTCAAAATATCTCTGAAATCATTAGAACTTCAACTGTTTTCTCATTAGAGAGCACATAATTCTGAACTAGTTTGTCACTTGAACCGATGTTCTATCCTCAATAATAACAAAGTATAGTACAACAAAACCACTGTATAGTACAAAATAAAATTTATTTTAATGAATATAAGATTAAGTGCAAAATAAGCTGAAAATAATCTCAACTCTTACTTCTGTTAGTGGTAATGACGTCACAATTCTGGCTGCAAAGAGTATGACTTGAATACATGCATATTCCGACATTCAACTTAAGGTAGAGTTTAAATCGGAAATGCAGTTATAATTTTTAATCGGCTATTATACATATATTATGCATGTTTAAGTTTATGCATTAAAAATTACGTTTGTACCTTTGCTAAGAATAAAAATATTATCTGGCTCAATTCTGTCAAGTTTAGGTGACGAAATCTGCGAATATCGGTGTTTTTTAGTTGATCGCAAGAAGACTACGACATATCCACCAATAATTTTAAAATCCGTAACCTACACTCGACAGAATCAGTAACAATTTAAAATCTCTACATATTTTGTTAAATACAAAGGGATGTGATACGCTTGATTATACTATAATATTGTATAATCAAGGGTGATACTTTTGATAAATTTGTTCATGTGCGAAAAAAGAGAATCAATTTCGGTTAAACGTTTAAAGTTATCAAACATTAAAGCTAAAATTGCAAACTTTTCCTAGTAAAGCATTATCTTTTACAAACTTTCAGATATAAATAAAAATAAAAAAAATGTTGAGAGTTGATAATACGACTGTGATACCATCACGTTGTTTCCTCTGGTACAAAAGCTGTAGGAAACAGTTTTTTCTTTTTAAAATTGCAAGGGAATATCATTAAAATACTTTTTGTAATATTTAATGAATTGTTCAGCTGTTCTTTGTGGCTGAACGAATAGGAGCAAATTCTCGTAATTTTGATGAATAAGGAAAACCGCACGTTGACGCTTCACTTTGGAAAGTTCTAATTCGTCTATAAGTATGCATCGAAGTCCGATTTTTTTTTATTTGTAGATGATCTAGCTATCATAATTAGCATATTGAAGTTGGTTATTGGAAATGGGAAATACATAAACTATAATTGCGACGCGGCAAGCGACTCACAATAATCATTTTGCTAATCATCACTCACCACCGACCTGTGTGTTTTGTAGTTTAACTATATCTACTTTGTAAAAGACCTAATAATGTTTAGTTAATCGTTTACTATCTATTGAGGCAACGGCCATCTCGCATGTCTTTTTCTACATTATTTAAACATGGACCCGGAGTCGCAGTCGGTAAATTTTTTCCGACTTCGACTCCTCTGAAATTTGTCTGAACTCCGACTCCACAGCCCTGGTTTAAACCCAATTTTTTGAAATTTGAGATGTTTTTTATTTTCTTTGCAGTTGGAGAATTGCTTAGGTGTTCCCGTAATTTTGACTATTTTTGGCTAATAGCTTATAATTAAAAAATAACTTGTTTTAAAAAAATGATTCCTATAAAAAATCTTAGAATTTAAAAAATAAAAGGTTACTTCATTTCTATAATAAAATGATGAGCCTGTATATTGAATATATATTTAAACGATAGCTTGTTTAAACCCAACAAACTTTTGTTTCAACAATTTTTTGAAATTTCGAACGGTTGGAGAATTATTTAGCTGTTCCGGTAATTTTGGCTAACCTTATATATTTGCATTTGTTGTATGTTTATCTTAAATTGTTTATTCAATTTATTCTTTATTTTCGTATTGTTTTGATAAGTATTTTTTATTTTTATTTGTTTTGTTATATAAAATAAGCTTCCAAACCGATGAAAAATCTCGGATATGGTGAAGTTTGCATTACATCATTTCATTTTTTTATTATAAAATATGATGCTCTATCATGTTTTCAAATTCTTGGGACGCGGAAGAGTCATATAAATCACTTGAAAACGCCAACTCGTACTTAAACGATGTACAGTGTATCAGACATGTTTTGTAGACTGTAGAGAATTTAAAGATCTAGAAATTTCCTAATAACGTCATTGTCATCCGATCTATAGAAAGCTATTCAAAAAAAAATCTAGCTAGGTTTGAATTTGTCCAAAACTATACTGTGCTAATTACCTGTAAATCCATAATGACGTTTTGACCTCTTTCTAACCTCTTAGCAGCTTGAGCATGTGCTGTATCTATGTCCAAACATTGTGCCCTCACTTCATTTGGGGTATCACGAAAACAGATCACGCACAACATTGTATTCTGTATCGGAGAGTACATAATGTACTGTTCACCATGTTGTGGGCACTAAAAATACCATATTTTAAATTAAATTATCGAAAAAATGTGAGTTTGTCGTAGATAAGTTTACCCGTTTCGGCTCTTTGGTACATTTTGACATATGGACTATATCATGAGCAGAAAACATCTTTGCTCGGTGCGTATTATCACGACAATGTGAGCATAAAGCTTGACCTAAAAAATACAAAAATTATGTTCCAGAAATCATTTCTAGAAGATATACGTCAAAAAAATAAAAAAATAATCTGGGGTGCCGCAGGGTAACACCAGTATAGCTTTGGACCACTACTCTTTACATAAAAGCGCAGATATTTGGATAATTTACAAAGCAACATTGTTAGAACATCAAAACATTCACCGCATGTGTTGCAATAGTACATATTGGCCCTATCTCTTTTGTCGCAGTTCGAACACGGCGGGTTTTCACTGTTTGCTATATCTATGAGTTGCCTCATCAGGGTGTCAGGCGGTGGCAACGCAGTGCCGTCTTTGAGCATTGTTGGTTGTCTGGAACAATAAAAACAAAGCCATCAACTCGAAGCGCTGCGCGCGCCGCCGTTTGTTCCTTAGCAACCGAGCGTTTGTCGGTTTCGTTCCCCTAGCAACTGCTTTTACTCCGCCGGAAAAAAGTTTCACTTAAAAAACCGTAATTTTTACAGCTTACCGGCAGTATGGGCATATCAGCTTCCTATCTTGGTCTCTTCCTCTCAAACATCTCGTACAAAAAGTATGGTAGCAGCTCAATATGCATGGTTCTGTGAAGTAGTCGTGGCATATCGGACAGAGTAACGGATTTTTCGAAAAATCCAACATATCCGGTCCAGGTGGATCCATTTCAGGCGTGCACTTGCTGAAAAAAATTCATACACCAGAAAATTATGACACGAATGTTCGGAATTCGACCATCTTCATTTGACGTACCCTAAGAAATAAATAATCTTCGCTCAGGTGGGCGCGTTTTCCTGCAGGAATGTCTACAGATCTTGAGCTGCTGCCATCAACACGATACCCCTCTTTTTCATTTTATAACCACCCCTGTGGAGAGCGCAAACTCCATATTTTGACCCATTTGGAAGGGTATTGCTCCCTTCATTGCGGCGCTCTGTTAGTTGGCGTTTCTGACCGTATCCAAGCAAGCAAGGATATTGATTATTCCTGTAGGACTTCGGTACAGGGATGATCAAAATGTTTGCGATTTTGTTTGGTCTTGTCTTTTGTTAAGCTTCCTTGCGCATTTCTCGTTTTTTTTATGTTATTTAATATAAGAGTTCGTCATAACTCTTGCAAATCTCTTTGTAACGTCGTAGAATTCTGCTGTTTTAAATTTCCGGTTTTTCCGGAAACGACGTCATCTTTTAAACTTTAAATATTACCCTATTATTTTTGTGATATGTATGTTCAACCAGGATGGCATTCTAAACACAAAAACATATCGATTGTTAATTTTTATCCCGAAGGCAACAAAAGAAATCAGCTTTATATGGTTATTAATCTAGGTGAAAATAATCGAAAATTTGCAAACATGATAAAATATCGAAAACGGCCTTATTATATTTACAAAAATTCCTGGAGATGTCGATTTTTAATAAATATCAAAACACATATTTATAACAAAAAAATGGTAGAATACAAATGTTATGACATTACATCAGAAAGTTTTCGAGAAAAATGTAGGAAATAGTATTAACTTTTGTTTTCGGTAGATTTCTTTGCACTGAATACAAATTTTATTGGGAATTCAAAGATTTGTACTATAAATTATTATGATTATTATAATTTAGGATCTTTTAATCGATTTGAAATTAAAAGAAAATTTAAAAAAAAACGAATATTATAACACAAAAGCCATTTTGGAAGAAATTGGGGTTAGACTATTTTTGTCCTAGGCTGTGAATTCATTATATGAAGAAATTGTTTAAAAGATATATAAACCCAATTTATTCCCTAGAAAGGAATTTATAGGAGAAACAAAAAGTTTTTTGGAAATATTGTTTTTCATTTAATAATTTGTATAAACAAAAATAGCAGTCAACTTCAAAACATTTTATTTAACAACATCAGCAGTATAACAATAATATATCCTTACCAACGTATTTTTGTTTTAAACAGTTATTTTGAAAATATATCACACTGTATAACGCACTTGACACATTGTCTTTTGTATTTTAAAAACATAGCGACTCCTTAGGCTGTGAATTCATTATATGAAGGAATTGTTTAAAAGATATATAAGCCCAATTTATTCCCTAGAAAGGAATTTATAGGAAAAGCAAAAAGTTTTTTGGAAATATTGTTTTTCATTTAATAATTTGTATAAACAAAAATAGCAGTCAACTTCAAAACATTTTATTTAACAACCTCAGCAGTATAACAATAAAATATCCTTACCAACGTATTTTTGTTTTAAACTGTTATTTTGAAAATATATCACACTGTATAACGCACTTGACACATTGTCTTTTGTATTTTAAAAGCATAGCGACTCCTTAGGCTGTGAATTCATTATATGAAGGAATTGTTTAAAAGATATATAAGCCCAATTTATTCCCTAGAAAGGAATATATAGGAAAAACAAAAAGTTTTTTGGAAATATTGTTTTTCATTTAATAATTTGTATAAACAAAAATAGCAGTCAACTTCAAAACATTTTATTTAACAACATCAGCAGTATAACAATAAAATATCCTTTCCAACGTATTTTTGTTTTAAACAGTTATTTTGAAAATATATCACACTGCATAACGCACTTGACACATTGTCTTTTGTATTTTAAAAGCATAGCGACTCCTTAGGCTGCGAATTCATTATATGAAGGAATTGTTTAAAAGATATATAAGCCCAATTTATTCCCTAGAAAGGAATTTATAGGAAAAAAAAAAGTTTTTTAGAAATATTGTTTTTCATTTAATAATTTGTATAAACAAAAATAGCACTCAACTTCAAAACATTTTATTTAACAACATCAGCAGTATAACAATAATATATCCTTACCAACGTATTTTTGTTTTAAACAGTTATTTTGAAATTATATCACACTGTATAACGCATTGACACATTGTCTTTTGTATTTTAAAAACATAGCGACTCCTTAGGCTGTGAATTCATTATATGAAGGAATTGTTGAAAAGATATATAAGCCCAATTTATTCCCTAGAAAGGAATTTATAGGAAAAAAAAAAGTTTTTTTGAAATATTGTTTTTCATTTAATAATTTGTATAAACAAAAATAGCACTCAACTTCAAAACATTTTATTTAACAACATCAGCAGTATAACAATAATATATCCTTACCAACGTATTTTTGTTTTAAACAGTTATTTTGAAATTATATCACACTGTATAACGCATTGACACATTGTCTTTTGTATTTTAAAAGCATAGCGACTCCTTAGGCTGTGAATTCATTATATGAAGGAATTGTTTAAAAGATATATAAGCCCAATTTATTCCCTAGAAAGGAATTTATAGGAAAAACAAAAAGTTTTTTGGAAATATTGCTTTTCATTTAATAATTTGTATAAACAAAAATAGCAGTCAACTTCAAAACATTTTATTTAACAACATCAGCAGTATAACAATAATATATCCTTACCAACGTATTTTTGTTTTAAACAGTTATTTTGAAAATATATCACACTGTATAACGCACTTGACACATTGTCTTTTGCATTTTAAAAACATAGCGACTCCTTAGGCTGTGAATTCATTATATGAAGGAATTGTTTAAAAGATATATAAGCCCAATTTATTCCCTACAAGGGAATTTATAGGAAAAACAAAAAGTTTTTTGGAAATATTGCTTTTCATTTAATAATTTGTATAAACAAAAATAGCAGTCAACTTCAAAACATTTTATTTAACAACATCAGCAGTATAACAATAAAATATCCTTACCAACGTATTTTTGTTTTAAACAGTTATTTTGAAAATATATCACACTGTATAACGCACTTGACACATTGTCTTTTGTATTTTAAAAGCATAGCGACTCCTTAGGCTGTGAATTCATTATATGAAGGAATTGTTTAAAAGATATATAAGCCCAATTTATTCCCTAGAAAGGAATTTATAGGAAAAGCAAAAAGTTTTTTGGAAATATTGTTTTTCATTTAATAATTTGTATAAACAAAAATAGCAGTCAACTTCAAAACATTTTATTTAACAACCTCAGCAGTATAACAATAAAATATCCTTACCAACGTATTTTTGTTTTAAACTGTTATTTTGAAAATATATCACACTGTATAACGCACTTGACACATTGTCTTTTGTATTTTAAAAACATAGCGACTCCTTAGGCTGTGAATTCATTATATGAAGGAACTGTTTAAAAGATATATAAGCCCAATTTATTCCCTACAAAGGAATTTATAGGAAAAACAAAAAGTTCTTTGGAAATATTGTTTTTCATTTAATAATTTGTATAAACAAAAATAGCACTCAACTTCAAAACATTTTATTTAACAACATCAGCAGTATAACAATAATATATCCTTACCAACGTATTTTTGTTTTAAACAGTTATTTTGAAAATATATCACACTGTATAACGCACTTGACACATTGTCTTTTGTATTTTAAAAGCATAGCGACTCTTTAGGCTGCGAATTCATTATATGAAGGAATTGTTTAAAAGATATATAAGCCCAATTTATTCCCTAGAAAGGAATTTATAGGAAAAAAAAAGTTTTTTAGAAATATTGTTTTTCATTTAATAATTTGTATAAACAAAAATAGCACTCAACTTCAAAACATTTTATTTAACAACATCAGCAGTATAACAATAATATATCCTTACCAACGTATTTTTGTTTTAAACAGTTATTTTGAAATTATATCACACTATAACGCACTTGACACATTGTCTTTTGTATTTTAAAAGCATAGCGACTCCTTAGGCTGTGAATTCATTATATGAAGGAATTGTTTAAAAGATATATAAGCCCAATATATTCCCTAGAAAGGAATTTATAGGAAAACAAAAAGTTTTTTGGAAATATTGTTTTTCATTTAATAATTTGTATAAACAAAAATAGCAGTCAACTTCAAAACATTTTATTTAACAACATCAGCAGTATAACAATAAAATATCCTTACCAACGTATTTTTGTTTTAAACTGTTATTTTGAAAATATATCACACTGTATAACGCACTTGACACATTGTCTTTTGTATTTTAAAAACATAGCGACTCCTTAGGCTGTGAATTCATTATATGAAGGAATTGTTTAAAAGATATATAAGCCCAATTTATTCCCTAGAAAGGAATTTATAGGAAAAACAAAAAGTTTTTTGGAAATATTGCTTTTCATTTAATAATTTGTATAAACAAAAATAGCAGTCAACTTCAAAACATTTTATTTAACAACATCAGCAGTATAACAATAATATATCCTTACCAACGTATTTTTGTTTTAAACAGTTATTTTGAAAATATATCACACTGTATAACGCACTTGACACATTGTCTTTTGCATTTTAAAAACATAGCGACTCCTTAGGCTGTGAATTCATTATATGAAGGAATTGTTTAAAAGATATATAAGCCCAATTTATTCTCTAGAAAGGAATTTATAGGAAAAACAAAAAGTTTTTTGGAAATATTGTTTTTCATTTAATAATTTGTATAAACAAAAATAGCAGTCAACTTCAAAACATTTTATTTAACAACATCAGCAGTATAACAATAAAATATCCTTTCCAACGTATTTTTGTTTTAAACAGTTATTTTGAAAATATATCACACTGCATAACGCACTTGACACATTGTCTTTTGTATTTTAAAAGCATAGCGACTCCTTAGGCTGCGAATTCATTATATGAAGGAATTGTTTAAAAGATATATAAGCCCAATTTATTCCCTAGAAAGGAATTTATAGGAAAAAAAAAAGTTTTTTAGAAATATTGTTTTTCATTTAATAATTTGTATAAACAAAAATAGCACTCAACTTCAAAACATTTTATTTAACAACATCAGCAGTATAACAATAATATATCCTTACCAACGTATTTTTGTTTTAAACAGTTATTTTGAAATTATATCACACTGTATAACGCATTGACACATTGTCTTTTGTATTTTAAAAGCATAGCGACTCCTTAGGCTGTGAATTCATTATATGAAGGAATTGTTTAAAAGATATATAAGCCCAATTTATTCCCTAGAAAGGAATTTATAGGAAAAACAAAAAGTTTTTTGGAAATATTGCTTTTCATTTAATAATTTGTATAAACAAAAATAGCAGTCAACTTCAAAACATTTTATTTAACAACATCAGCAGTATAACAATAATATATCCTTACCAACGTATTTTTGTTTTAAACAGTTATTTTGAAAATATATCACACTGTATAACGCACTTGACACATTGTCTTTTGCATTTTAAAAACATAGCGACTCCTTAGGCTGTGAATTCATTATATGAAGGAATTGTTTAAAAGATATATAAGCCCAATTTATTCCCTAGAAAGGAATTTACAGGAGAAACAAAAAGTTTTTTAGAACTATTCTTTTTCATTTAATAATTTGTATAAACAAAAATAGCAGTCAACTTCAAAACATTTTATTTAACAACATCAGCAGTATAACAATAATATATCCTTACCAACGTATTTTTGTTTTAAACAGTTATTTTGAAAATATATCACACTGTATAACGCACTTGACACATTGTCTTTTGTATTTTAAAAACATAGCGACCCCTTAGGCTGTGAATTCATTATATGAAGGAATTGTTTAAAAGATATATAAGCCCAATTTATTCCCTAGAAAGGAATTTATAGGAAAAACAAAAAGTTTTTTGGAAATATTGCTTTTCATTTAATAATTTGTATAAACAAAAATAGCAGTCAACTTCAAAACATTTTATTTAACAACATCAGCAGTATAACAATAATATATCCTTACCAACGTATTTTTGTTTTAAACAGTTATTTTGAAAATATATCACACTGTATAACGCACTTGACACATTGTCTTTTGCATTTTAAAAACATAGCGACTCCTTAGGCTGTGAATTCATTATATGAAGGAATTGTTTAAAAGATATATAAGCCCAATTTATTCCCTACAAGGGAATTTATAGGAAAAACAAAAAGTTTTTTGGAAATATTGTTTTTTATTTAATAATTTGTATAAACAAAAATAGCACTCAACTTCAAAACATTTTATTTAACAACATCAGCAGTATAAAAATAAAATATCCTTACCAACGTATTTTTGTGTTAAACAGTTATTTTGAAAATATATCACACTGTATAACGCACTTGACACATTGTCTTTTGTATTTTAAAAGCATAACGACTCCTTAGGCTGTGAATTCATTATATGAAGGAATTGTTTAAAAGATATATAAGCCCAATTTATTCCCTAGAAAGGAATTTATAGGAAAAACAAAAAGTTTTTTGGAAATATTGTTTTTCATTTAATACTTTGTATAAACAAAAATAGCAGTCAACTTCAAAACATTTTATTTAACAACATCAGCAGTATAACAATAATATATCCTTACCAACGTATTTTTGTTTTAAACAGTTATTTTGAAAATATATCACACTGTATAACGCACTTGACACATTGTCTTTTGTATTTTAAAAACATAGCGACTCCTTAAGCTTAAAACTAAGTCCACTTTTTCAAAATAATCGGCATACAGCCAAATTAAAAAAAAAAATAACAATTCTATATACATAGTTATAACAATAACGACTAATGAACACAATAACTCACTAGCAACGTTGTTTTTAATTTTTATTTAACGCATCTAAAATCATCTACGTTCGTTTTTAAATTTACAAATAAAAACCCTAACCCCGGGAATCTATACCACAAACATAATTCACCGTAAAATTCACTACTTAAAACAACTAAATAACTACTAAAAAAACTACTATAAAAACCACAACTCTACGCAGGTCGATATTTTCTTAAGGTTTCATCCAAAAACATATCGGTACAATGATCGATCGGTTTTATAATAAACGGAATCGTCGCCAAACCTATACCGGTAACAATCCACTGCCTATGCCCAGTTTTCAACGTCTTATTCATTTTCAACAAATAATTCGATAAAGCACAAACCCTATTTATCGTAAAACCTGGCACCATAACGGACGCTAACATCTGCCAAATTAGTGTATCGCTACACGTGAAAATCGTCTTCTTTGTTTGCGAAGCGCTACCTTTATTGGCCTAAAACCAAAACCATTAATAAAATCTTAATAAAGTTAGGTTAGGTTGGTTTACGTTGTAGGTATTGAGTGTTTTATCTGTTGTATCCGCTAAGACATACGCTGTGGCCAATCCATATGTTGCTAAAACCCATTTGGAACCGATTATTGCTCGGAATGCTTCTCCAATTTCGTTCGCATAACCTATAAAAAATTGTATGGTTAGAATTTTTTGGGAAGGAAGTATAGTGAAATTGTTTTGTTAAATTACCTAAATAACGTACAGGGGTGTCTCTGTATAGATCTACTTTCTTATCGGCCATAATTTTATTGCTAAGACTTTGTTTTTAATTGTTAAGATCACAGCTCTCGTTTTGTTTTGTATTTTGTGGGTTAAATGTTGCTACAGAGATGGACGTTTTGTTAGTGAACGTTTTTTCCTGACAGGTGGCGCTGTGCTATACATTCTATACCACAGTAATTTTACAAGATATTTTTGCAATATTACAGGAAAAGTACTGTAATTTTACAGTAGAACAAATTAGGAATAGAGAAAAACAACTGTTAACCTTATAAAACAATTTATTTATTTATTTATTCACATACAACGCAATCATTTCACAGTAATCGAAATAATCCGAATATCGTCGTACGGCTTATCAGTTTTCGCGTTCGTCTTCACATTACTAATATTCTGGATAACCTCCATCCCTTTGACAACCCTCCCGAACACCGTATGCTTATTATCCAGCCACGGCGTTGGCGTCAAAGTAATAAAAAACTGACTCCCGTTAGTATTCGGCCCAGCGTTTGCCATCGAGAGCGTATACGGCCTATCGTGCCTCAAATGGGGCCTAATCTCGTCCTCAAACTCCCCACCCCATATACTCTCACCCCCCGTACCATTCCCCGTAGGATCGCCAGTTTGTATCATAAAACCTTTGATAACGCGATGAAAAATATGCCCGTTATAATACCCGTTCTTCGAATGCACGCAAAAGTTTTCCACGGACTTCGGAGTATCTTTCACGAATAATTTACAGTGTATATCGCCGAAGACGGTATGGAGTATCGCGTTTTCGTAAAGACGTTGCGTCGCGGGGGAATCCGTAGCGGCAAACGTGTCTTCCTTCGACGGTTTTTCGTTGAATATATCGCGATCTTGAACGGAGTTTTGCGCATCGTCCGAATCTCGTTTACTAAACAGATAAAACCGAGACTTTTTATACGCGGTGCATATCAATGTAGGGTCCGAACGTATAGCGTCTAAAGTAGGGTTATGAGACGCCTCTATCTCTAACGTAACAGCGGCTTTATTCTTCTTTGCCGAACCCTGATATAGCGCGATGTGTAATAACCTCAAATTTTCATTCTTCCCGATAATTTTTACACATTTATTCGAATAAATATTTATTAGTTTCACCCCTAATAACGTCGCGTATAACAAAAAATACCCGCTTTCGTCAAATTCGATATTCGCTAGTTGGGCGCTTTCCGATTTTTCTAAATCTCTTTCGACTGCCATTCGGCGTCCGAATTCCATGTTCGGGAGTTGTTGGGTTGCTTGTTGTAGGTCGGTGAATCGGGGTAAAGTTTCATCTAAGATTCGCAGTAATTTTCCAGTTGGAAAACTGAAAACACGTACTTTTCTATCGGTGGAGATTGTAGCGAATTTTTGACCGTCCCGGGTGAATGTTAGGCCTGTTGGTAGTGTTTTGTTTTTTGCGAACTCGAATAGGTCGGTTTCTAGTTTTGAATCGAAGGCGATGTTCCGAGGGAATGAGAAATCGTTCTTCATGCCGGTCCAGTATTCTGAAATAGAAATAAAAGTTGAAATTTAACGCTTGGAGATAGAAAAAAATTTAACTTTGCACCCGTTGACGATAGAAACGTTTATCGGTCACCAAAAGATAGCTTTCGATGAGTAAATCAAAAATATGTACACTTTCATATGCCTAAGATTTAAAATTTTTAAGTTATTTGGTCTTTTTCGCTTATTTTTGTGCTATTTGAAAAAACGTAATTTGAGCATAACTCGGTAACCAGTGGAGACAGAGACTTTTCCTATGTAAATTTGTAATCAGCGCAACCATTTTAATAGGATAGGAAACGTTTTATGTTGATCCGGGTCCTAGTTTTTGAGATAGGTGTGCCACTTCAAAATTATAGTTTAAAATGTGATATCTTACAAAATTTTTGCCAGTCGGCGAAAACCCGCCTTCAGTCAAATTAAAATTGAGGACCTTGGTGTCCGAAGGGGAAAGAAAAAAATCTGATGTGGCCAGGCACATGACTTTATCATACTATATATAAAATTAATAATTTAGCTGCATGAGATTCTATTTGATCGAGATCGGCCATGTCTGCGTTAAAATAAAATCAGTAGAACTAGACAGATATGTCGATTAAAGCTGCGTTCGGATATTGTACTCCGTTGACACCAGGTACACCGTCCAAATGACACTTGCGTGTTATTGGGTGTAAAAAGTGTAATACAATATCGGAATGCAGCTTATATTGACAGAAGTTATTGTCAAAACATTAGCTACCTACTGTCATTAGAATAAAAAATCTGACAAATCCTGGCTACTAGTTTTAATGCAGTACGACCGATCTCGATGAAATAGAATATGCTCATGCAGCTAAACTATTGATTGTACCAAAAAATGTCATAGTCATAAATTATTCAGAATTTCCTCTTCTTTAATTTATTATTTAACTATTTCGATGAAATTCCAGAAATGGCGGCTTATTTGCAAAATCTTTCATAAATGCTAAGACTAAACCACCAGTTCTTTTGGACCCTTTTCAACAGAAAGCTTTTCAGCTCTAAGTTTGGTTATGAAACTTCTAAATATGAAGTTTCGTCCCGATAGCTTTAGTAGTTTCTCCGGAATCGTCGCCACAAAAACGGGTACACACACACACACACACACACACACACACACACACACACACACACACACACACATACACAGGGGACCCAAAAAGGCATATTTCTGCTAAAATCTCAAAAATTTTTTTTGCCACGATTACAATACTTTACATACTGCGTATGATAAAGTAAAAATATAAAAAATCGGGTTTTTTGTATTAGTTTTTTGAGCACATGTTGACTTACCAAAAAAATAAGACTGGGGGTATTTTTTTAGAAAAATACGCATACATTTTGAATTATTTATTATTTGGTGCAATAAATAATTTGGATGAGTCCCAAAACAACGCAAAATACAAATTTTCCAAAAACACCTGTAGATACTTAGTTGTAATCAGATTAATTTTTATCCCCATCTGAGTTATCTCTTCTTTATTTAAAATATTTTTTAAAGTGTTCCTAAGTTTTTGAAAATTTTACAAAATTGTTGGAATCTTCCACATTTTTTAAAATTGGCAAATAATTTACCCCCAAATTTTCCAATCTTTATTGATCATTGAATTCATTGTCACCGGAAATCTGTTTTTTTAAATTTTGAAAAACTTTAAATTGTTTAAAATTTTTCAAAATTTTTGAGGATCTTTCAAATTATTGAAAATTTTCCAAATCTTTTTATTGACTTAATTATTTTTTCCAAGTTTATGAAAATTTTCTAATTTTTACTTTATCATACGTAGTATTATGAAGTATTGTAATCGTGCCAAAAAAAATTGAGATTTTGGCGGAAATATGTCCTTTTGGGTCCCCTGAACATTTTTGACCAAGGTACAAAAAAAGTCTGTGTGTGTGTGTGTGTGTGCGCGTGCGTGTGTGCGAAGTTTTGTTCAAAAGGGTCTAAAGGAACTGCAGGGTTATTCTTAGCATTTTTCAAAGATTTTGCAAATGAGCCGCCATTTCTCTCATTTCGTCAAAATAGTTAAATAATAAATTAAAGCAGAGGAAATTCTGTATAATTAATGTCTATGACATTTTTTTGTATAATTAATAGTTTTGCTGCAAGAGCAAACTTTAACTTTGAAAGTATGCATAGCAGTTGACTCTGTTGGTCGCTCAGCGCTCTGTGCATTATGTATATACAGTAAATAGTTTAGTGAAGCGTTAGCAATTTTTATTCGAACCAACGCCAACGCGTCTACACATATTAAACATTCTATTTGATCGACATCGCTTGTATCTGCATTACAACTACTTTGCCAGGATTTGACAGATTTGTATAGTATGATAAGGTCATGTGCCTGGCCACAGATTTTAGTAGTAGGTAAAATATCGATTATAAGATTTGATCGTAACAAACAAACATAGTGAAGTTAGTATAAGCAGAGTAATAAGAAAGCGACAGCTTGTATGGTGCAAAACAGGGATAAGTCACGATGACTTATCCCGTTCTTGCACAAAATTTGTGAAGGGGAGTCAAAGAGGCTACTAACTTCGTTATTTATGGACTAATCCTCACGTTCTTGCACTAAACGATAGCTTATACATTGTAGAAGCTCGTGGAATGTGTATCTCAATTTTTAAAAAAATGTGACTTATCCCGTTCTTGCTCCAAGGTCCTCAATTGTGGTCCTTGATTCAATTTTTGACGCTGATTACAAGAGAAATTCGCGAGAAAATCTTTTCTTTTACTTTGAAAACATAAACAGAGGAAATACCAGGAGATAGATAACCTTTAGTGAAATTCAAAGTTTTTATGACTTATCCGAAATGAATACACAGTTAAAAATTAACGATAACAACTAAAACTTGATCTAACATACCTACGAATCCATTTTTATCAACTGAAACGCAAACGTCAAACTTGGGGTTATACTTCATCAAAATAACAGGTTTCGCATGCAATTTCTCGAGAACTTTCAACGGGACGTTAGTCTCCCTACTATCGTAGACATAAATTTTCGGGGATTCACTATCAGTGACCGCTAAACTATGTATAGCGTCTCCAGGCGTATGAATAAACTCAACATGTCCCGGAACATAATCCAACTTCAACATATTTATCATATCAAAGTTTATCACATCGAAAATCTTTAAAGATTTATCAGACGAAGCGGAACATAACAAGGAACCTTCGTCGTTTGCTGCAAGCGACACAACAGGCCCTAAATGGCTCCGGAAATGTTTTACGAACTCGATTCCGAGTTCCACTTTTTTCCAGAATTTTATATGTCCGTCACAACTAGCTGTGATTACAAAATCGGTACTGGTTACCAAACAATGCGTTATTACATCTCTGTGCATGTAACTGCGTTCGTAAAACTCTGCTGTTGGAAGGTTTTCTAAGTATAATTGTTCGTGTGCTAAAACTTTTCGCTTTTTTATCAGGTGTTCCGGTGGGGCCGGTCCTATTTCTTCTGAATCTGAGCCTTCGCAAGGCCTTTTTTCGTTCGTTTCACTCATTTCTGTTGAAAATTATGAGAAATTTACTGGTGTTTGCACAGCTTTGGATACATAACCTCACTTTTTGAATGTTGTGACACGTTTTGATTTGTTAAAATGCGCATAGATGTCGCTTGTTACACTGAAACAGAAAACTAAAGAGTAAAGGATATAAAGGAGGGAGCTTAATGTGAAGCCCAAATGGTTGCAGAAATGGCCGACACTGGATCAGCAAGTGCCAAAAATTGAAAAATTGGTTTTATTACTTTGGAGTTGGCTGGATATCACTGGCTTTAATGTAAATAACTGACTACGTAAAAATATGTCGTGAAATGCCTAACAAACTTGACCGCTAGATCTTGCATGAGTTTACTTTCGGTGTATTTTCGTAAATAGCGCGCTAAGTGCCTTTAGTCACTGCCAGTAGTTACTTAGAATTAAAATATTGTGCATTCTATAAAAAAATGATTCCTACAAAAAAACTCTTAGAAATAAAAAAAATCTGATGTGGCCAGGCACATGACTGTATCATACTATATATAAAATTAATAGTTTAGCTGCATGAGATTCTATTTGATCGAGATCGGCTATGTTTGCATTAAAATAAAACTAGTAGAACCAGACAGATATCTCGATTAAAGCTGCGTTCGGATATTGTACTCCGTTGACACCGGGAACACCGTCCAAATGACACTTACGTGTTGTTGGGTGTAAAAAGTGTAACGGTGTTCAATATCCGAACGCAGCCTATATTGACAGTAGTATTTTCAAAACATTAGCGTTTGACACTAGCTACTGTCATTAGAATAAAAAAATCTGACATATCCTGGCTACTAGTTTTAAAGCAGTACGACCGATCTCGATGAAATAGAATTTGCTCTTGCAGCTAAACTATAAGTTCTACCAAAAAATGTCATATACATAAATTATCGAAAATTTCCTCTCCTTTAATTTATTATTTAACTATTTTGACGACATTACACAAATAGCGGCTCATTTGCAAAATCTTCAAAAAATGCTATGAGTAAACCACCAGTTCCTTTGGACCCTTTTCAACAGAAAGCTTTTCAGCTCTAAGTTTGGTTATGAAACTTCTAAATATGAATTTTCGTCCCGATACCTTTAGTAGTTTCTCCGGAATCGTCTCCACAAAATCGGGTACACACACACATACACACACACACACACACACACACACACACACACACACACACACACACACACACACACACACACACACACACACACACACACACACACACACACACACACACACACACACAGACATTTTTTTGTACCTTGGTCAAAAATGTTCAGGGGACCCAAAAAGACATATTTCCGCTAAAATCTCAAAAAAATTTTTTTGGCACGATTACAATACTTTACATACTGCGTATGATAAAGAAAAAATTTTCTATTAGAAAAAGAAAAGGTTTTGCAAACTTCCATAATAAAATAAATAATATATTAAACAAGAGCTTGTTTAAACCCCAAAAACTTTTATTTAAAGCATTTTTCGAAACTATTTACGGTTGGGGAATTATTTAGGTGTTCCGGTAATTTTGACAAATTTTGAACCTCATTTTCACCGATTGCAGCGCCATCTGCAATGAAACTGATATCGGCATCTCATTTCCCCATTTGCGTCCTACAAGTTTATTTAAGACACTTTTGTCGTACCATGTATATTTCTCGAGATATTGAGGAGTCTCAAGTTAAAAAGACCACCCGCTATAAATTTTGTATACTTTTAACTCAAAAATGATGGATTTTATAAGAGAATTAAAAAATGTAAAAATATACAGGGTATTTGAAAAAAAGGAAAAGTTACCAAATTTCCTTAATACAATATATTTAAACGATAGCTTGTTTAAAGCCAAAAAAAGTTTTTATTTGCGTGTTCTGGTAATTTTATTATTACAAAAAAGTTCATGTTATTTCTGTTTTTTATTTTAGAATTACATTTTATTTTGATTTTTAATAAAAAGAAAATGTACGATATTGTTCGTATCAATACTGTGTGATACCTTGAGTAGTTTGTGAAAAAAGAACATTAAAGCTTGTTTTTGTTTTTTCTAAAATAATAATTTCAAGGAAGTTTATATAAACTTTATCTAAACATCTTTAGATTAGAAAGATTGCACAAAAAACAACAGTTTTTCAGTACATTTGCAAAATAACAAATAAACGCATTTTTAAAGAAAATTAATGACTATAAAATAGAGCAGAACTATCAAATTTTGCATGGCTTTCAGTAAACGAGGTCCCCATGTATTTTTTCGAACAACAGACACTCTGTACGAAGATTAAGATTTAGTTTCTAGTATAAAAAAATATCATCTTAGCTTAAAATATGTTAGATTTGTTCTTGCGATAGAAGACCTCGGCAAAAAACAACACCAACATGTGACGTACAATCTGTTTAAATATGCACAAAAAATTAGCGATGGCTTTCTATAAAACATTTATCTTGCTGCACACTATTTTCTAAATATCTCGGAATAATGTTTTAGGAACTTAGTTCGTTATTTACATCAATTCTTCAGTTATGGAAATATATTTTTAAAAAAGTTGTTTGATTTATTTATTGCCAACAAACATTCGTACTAAAATGAGGTTTTTTTCAAATTCAAAATTACTGAAAAACAATAACGCTGCCAACTTTTTTATGACCATTTTCTATAAAACAAAAAAAGGATATTTAAACGATCAAAGGTAAACATATTTATTAAACTTATAAAAGTACAAAACTGGTACAACAAACTTAAACCTATAATACATTAATACATTAATATAATATTTAATCAATAATTTGGAACTCTAGAATACTGTTAATCAACCACCTGACGCTCTTGTGCTTTAATTCCTTCATTTTATACAACAATTCTGGTTGAGAAGCCTCGTTATAGATAATATAATTAGCGCAAATTCGAGAGTCGATGTTGTTCTTAGCGTGAAAAGGGTAACACGTTGAATCCTCGACTGTTCGTAAAGCAGGAGGTCTGACGATAACTTGCCCCCCTCCAGCTCTTATAATGGAAGTCAAATCCTTCTTCGTGAAATGCACGTTATAAACCCGCATCGGTTTTTCGTCATCGGTAATGTAAAAATGTATTCCGTCGAATAATTTCGGATTCTTCACTAATTTGTTTCTGATGGATTTCTCATTGGCCGATTTGTATTTTTTAATGATATGGTTAAATGACTTTCGATCTGGCATCTTACTATATTCCGGAATCCCTAGAAAAATTATAAAATATAGAAACGCGGATTTTTAGTAAATCTAAAATTGATATAGTTACAATTTTTATCGACAATGAAAACTCCTTTTAGTATTGCTATTAGGATGTCAAACTTTAGTTTATCATTCTCAGCGATGAAATGTGTTACGTCATCTTTTGCCAGGAATTCTTGGGCGTTGGCAAATTTAACTTTTGCCTTCGTCAACTTGAATTTTTCATCCCTCGTCAAATTTTGACAGTACACCACCGTTTCATTGTTAAGAAAGACTTGTGGAGTTATTTCGTACTCCTGGGTTACTCCAAGAATTATTGGCGACTTTGCTAATTCCCTTAAAAAAAATTGCTATATATTACGGAAAAAATAAAAACTGTCAATTTCATTTTTCTTGAATAACTTCACCATTACGATAAATAGAAAGTCAAGATGTTGTATTCTTACATAAAAGCATACTCTGAAGCCATTTTTGTTGTCAGAAAATGTTTTTATCCGCAACCTTTTGCTGGGCGATATTCAACTTTTTTATTTGTTATGGATGTCAAATATTTGCAGATTTAAGTAGGATATTTAAAATGCTTTACAACCATGTAAAAACACGTATATGAAATTATAACAAAATACAAAACAAGTGGCCAGCCAGATCATCTGACTTAAACCCCTGTTTTTTCCTTGTTTTTTTAATATTTCAAGCAGCTGTAACTTTTTACGGAGTTGAACAACATGATTTGAGGGGGAAAAAAGGAGCACTCTGTATATAAGACATACAAAACTTACAACGGTTTAAAACCAGAATAATCCAACGCATCCAAATCACCTCCGTGTCGAACCAAAATCTTAGCGATTTCCAAAAAATTACACGCAATAGCCTTATGCAACGGTGTAATATAAAACGCCCCCGGAATATTGAGCAGGGCTCCGTTTGACGCGAGATATTCGACGCATCTGGTGTGCCCGTTATTCACAGCCTCGTGCTAAAAATATAACCTTAAATTTGTGGTTAGGTCCTTCGGAAATACGCTTACCAACGGAGACCAATTTGCCCACTCGGTCATGTTAAAATCGACACCACTTTTCATTAATTCTTTAATTTTATCCAAGTTGCCTTTTTTGCAAGCTAAATGCATCGGAGTTTCGCCTTTTGGGTTACGTTTCATCGAAACTTTCGAGACGATCAATTCGAAATTATCGCTTTCCGGTTTCGGGATATCTAAATTGTTATTGTTAGTAAACGAATACGTAGAAAATTAGGAATTTTACCGATAAAAATAGATTCGATATTTTGAATTGAGCGGATTATTTTTGCCGTTAGGTCATCGTCTTTCACGTCTATAGAATTAAAGGAATTCTTACACACCGAGCATCTTTTCTTTTTGTTATTTAAACATTTCTCCTTACATGAAATGTGTTCGCATGTTCTTAGATAGACAGGTTTTTCAAATAGCGACTCACTACAAAAAAAGGAATTAAGTTTTATGTATCAATATATATTCTAAATCTTACCAAACTTGGCAAGTCACAGATTTTCTTAAACCTTCAAATTCGTCTTGTAAATCCAGAGAAATATCCATTTTTAAATTTGATAACCAACAAAAATATTTACCGCTTTAATCTGTCAAATTTACAAACTATTTTACCGACCGTGTTTCACAGCGACATCTAGAGGGATAGATGAGACATTTTAAGTTCGTTCAACCACCAAGAGGTGTCGCTCAGTGTCGCTGTTTTACGAAATAATTGACAAAATAACAACAAACATGAACACTGCGTATAATTTTGAAAATATTGGCGAATTATGTCGATTTTGCCTCACAGAATCTAAAGAAATGACTAGTATAGACGAAATTAATCCAGTCGTAACCGATCTATTTGATAATTTTATCAAATTCAAGGTTAGTTTTTTCAATAATCTAACAAGTTTTTCCTTTAATTTAAATTCTAGGTATCACTCGATGGTGTATTTTTAAACAAGCTTTGTGTACCATGCAAGGAAAAATTGGAGATAGCTTACGATATCATAGAGTTAGCGAAGAGATCGCAAGAGATTTTAGAAGGTTACGTTCAATTCCAGACTGTCGGTGACGAAGTTATCGTAGAAGCTGAATCCCATGATTTTGAAGTAGAGGTATCACCGATTGTTAAAGAAACCAAAAAGCGGAACGTTGAGTTTACGTACGATGATATCATGAGGGAAATTTGCAATATCGAGAATATTAGTGACGGTGATATAAATTGTATTAAGTGCAATTTTGTTGGAATAAATGTGAAGGCATTGATTTCGCACATGGCAATCGTACACAAGTAGGTATTTATTGATTTATTATAGATTTTGTTTATCGGGTAATTCTTAGGGAGTCAAAAAACAATTGGTGTTCGTTATGTAACGAGTTTCGAGATGATTTAAGTGGACATAAGGCGGGACACCAAAACTGCGGTTTACGTTGTAAATTTTGCGGTTTGAACTTTAGTATACAGAATAATTTAGTACAGCATTTATTGAATCATACAAGTAAGTATATAAAAAATATTCTACTGTTATAAAACAATTTTTTCTAATTTATACATTTTTTTTAAGAAAACAGATATAACTGTACGACGTGCAATAAGAATTTTGCGTCACAGCAATCCTTGGACAAACATGAAATTTTGCACTATAACGAGGGGAATTATTTTTGTTCGACCTGCGGGAAAAGCTTTGTATACAAGGTGTGGCACAAAAAACACGAGAAAGTTTGCGGAAAGGAAAAATTGAAGGAAGCATCGGTTGACATAGTTTTGAAAGATGAAGATATACGTATCTGTAATAAAAATGAAAATTTTACCGAAAAGGAAGTGAAGAACTCGGGAAAACGTGATTCAAAATTGTGCACGATATGCGGAAAGCAGTTTAGGTATATTTCAATATTTTAATAAATATATGAATTAAATAAAAAAAGAATATTTACTAAATTTAACGTGATAAATTTGATTTCAGTTCTTCGTCGAGATTGCAGGCTCATATGAAAACTCACTCGGATGTCGGGGGGTATGCCTGTCGATTCTGCGGAAAAAGTTGTGCGACACGCACCCACCTAGTCACGCATGAACGTGTCCATACTGGAGAGCGACCGTATATTTGTAATGTTTGCGATAAGGTTAGTAAAATTATGTATTTCACTTATTTGCCCCAGAAAAATGTTTATAACTTTTGCAAAAATTGTTGCATAAATTCCAATCATGCCTCAAATTGTAGGAAATTAAAAGGCTAATTGAAGTTTTTTTATGTAAATTTTTTGCAGGAGAAAATATTGTTACATGTTAAATGGCGATAATGTCTATTTGAATAGCAAATGTATTTCAATTAGTTGCTACAGAAAAGGGTTTATAACTTTTGCAAAAGTTGTTGCATAAATTTCTATCATACCTCAAATTGTAGGAAATTAAAAGACCTACTTGCTAATTGAATTTTTTTGATGGAAACTTTTTGAAGGAGAAAATATTGTTACATGTTAAATGGCGATAATGTCTGTTCGAATAGCAAATGTATTTCAATTAGTTGCTACAGAAAAAGGTTTATAACTTTTACAAAAGTTGTTGCATAAATTTCTATCATACCTGAAATTGTAGGAACTTAAAAGACCTAATTGCTAATTGAATTTTTTTGATGTAAACTTTTTGAAGGAGAAAATATTGTTACATGTTAAATGGCGATAATGTCTGTTGGAATAGCAAATGTATTTCAATTAGTTCCTACAGAAAAAGGTTTATAACTTTTGCAAAAGTTGTTGCATAAATTTCTATCATACCTGAAATTGTAGGAAATTAAAAGACTTAATTGCTAATTGAATTTTTTTGATGTAAACTTTTTGAAGGAGAAAATATTGTTACATGTTAAATGGCGATAATGTCTGTTCGAATAGCAAATGTATTTCAATTAGTTGCTACAGAAAATAGTTTATAACTTTTGCAAAAGTTGTAGCATAAATTTCTATCATACCTGAAGTTGTAGGAAATTAAAAGACCTAATTGCTAATTGAATTTTTTTTGATGTAAACTTTTTGAAGGAGAAAATATTGTTACATGTTAAATGGCGATAATGTCTGTTCGAATAGCAAATGTATTTCAATTAGTTGCTACAGAAAAAGGTTTATAACTTTTGCAAAAGTTGTTGCATAAATTTCTATCATACCTGAAATTGTAGGAAATTAAAAGACCTAATTGCTAATTGAATTTTTTTTGATGTAAACTTTTTGAAGGAGAAAATATTGTTACATGTTAAATGGCGATAATGTCTGTTCGAATAGCAAATGTATTTCAATTAGTTGCTACAGAAAATGGTTTATAACTTTTGCAAAAGTTGTAGCATAAATTTCTATCATACCTGAAATTGTAGGAAATTAAAAGACCTGATTGCTAATTGAATTTTTTTGATGTAAACTTTTTGAAGGAGAAAATATTGTTACATGTTAAATGGCGATAATGTCTGTTCGAATAGCAAATGTATTTCAATTAGTTGCTACAGAAAATAGTTTATAACTTTTGCAAAAGTTGTAGCATAAATTTCTATCATACCTGAAGTTGTAGGAAATTAAAAGACCTAATTGCTAATTGAATTTTTTTTGATGTAAACTTTTTGAAGGAGAAAATATTGTTACATGTTAAATGGCGATAATGTCTATTCGAATAGCAAATGTATTTCAATTAGTTGCTACAGAAAAAGGTTTATAACTTTTGCAAAAGTTGTTGCATAAGTTTCTATCATACCTCAAATTGTAGGAAATTAAAAGAGCTAACTGCTAATTGAATTTTTTTGATGTAAACTTTTTGAAGGAGAAAATATTATTACATGTTAAATGGCGATAATGTCTGTTCGAATAGCAAATGTATTTCAATTAGTTGCTACAGAAAATGGTTTATAACTTTTGCAAAAATTGTTGCATAAATTTTTATCATACCTGAAATTGTAGGAAATTAAAAGACCTAATTGCTAATTGAATTTTTTTGATGTAAACTTTTTGAAGGAGAAAATATTGTTACATGTTAAATGGCGATAATGTCTGTTCGAATAGCAAATGTATTTCAATTAGTTGCTACAGAAAATGGTTTATAACTTTTGCAAAAATTGTTGCATAAATTTTTATCATACCTGAAATTGTAGGAAATTAAAAGACCTAATTGCTAATTGAATTTTTTTGATGTAAACTTTTTGAAGGAGAAAATATTGTTACATGTTAAATGGCGATAATGTCTGTTCGAATAGCAAATGTATTTCAATTAGTTGCTACAGAAAATGGTTTATAACTTTTGCAAAAATTGTTGCATAAATTTTTATCATACCTGAAATTGTAGGAAATTAAAAGACCTAATTGCTAATTGAATTTTTTTGATGTAAACTTTTTGAAGGAGAAAATATTGTTACATGTTAAATGGCGATAATGTCTGTTCGAATAGCAAATGTATTTCAATTAGTTGCTACAGAAAATGGTTTATAACTTTTGCAAAAATTGTTGCATAAATTTTTATCATACCTGAAATTGTAGGAAATTAAAAGACCTAATTGGTAATTGAATTTTTTTGATGTAAACTTTTTGAAGGAGAAAATATTGTTACATGTTAAATGGCGATAATGTCTGTTCGAATAGCAAATGTATTTCAATTAATTGCTACAGAAAATGGTTTATAACTTTTGCAAAAATTGTTGCATAAATTTCTATCATACCTCAAATTGTAGGAAATTAATAGATCTAATTGCTAAATGTTTTTTTTTATCTAAACTTTTTGAAGGAGAAAATATTGTTACATGTTAAATGGCGATAATGTCTGTTGGAATAGCAAATGTATTTCAATTAGTTGCTACAGAAAAAGGTTTACAACTTTTGCAAAAATTGTTGCAAAAATGTCTATCATACCTCAAATTGTAGGAAATTAATAGACCTAATTGCTAATTGATTTTTTTTTATGTAAACTTTTTGAAGGAGAAAATATTGTTACATGTTAAATGGCGATAACGTCTGTTCGAATAGCAAATGTATTTCAATTAATTGCTACAGAAAATGGTTTATAACTTTTGCAAAAATTGTTGCATAAATTTCTATCATACCTCAAATTGTAGGAAATTAATAGATCTAATTGCTAATTGTTTTTTTTTTATCTAAACTTTTTGAAGGAGAAAATATTGTTACATGTTAAATGGCGATAATGTCTGTTGGAATAGCAAATGTATTTCAATTAGTTGCTACAGAAAAAGGTTTACAACTTTTGCAAAAATTGCTGCAAAAATTTCTATCATACCTCAAATTGTAGGAAATTAATAGACCTAATTGCTAATTGACTTTTTTTATGTAAACTTTTTGAAGGAGAAAATATTGTTACATGTTAAATGGCGATAATGTCTGTTCGAATAGCAAATGTATTTCAATTAGTTGCTACAGAAAATGGTTTATAACTTTTGCAAAAATTGTTGCATAAATTTTTATCATACCTCAAATTGTAGGAAATTAATAGACCTAATTGCTAATTGATTTTTTTATGTAAACTTTTTGAAGGAGAAAATATTGTTACATATTAAATGGCGATAATGTCTGTTGGAATAGCAAATGTATTTCAATTAGTTGCTACAGAAAAAGGTTTACAACTTTTGCAAAAATTGCTGCAAAAATTTCTATCATACCTCAAATTGTAGGAAATTAATAGACCTAATTGCTAATTGACTTTTTTTATGTAAACTTTTTGAAGGAGAAAATATTGTTACATGTTAAATGGCGATAATGTCTGTTCGAATAGCAAATGTATTTCAATTAGTTGCTACAGAAAATGGTTTATAACTTTTGCAAAAATTGTTGCATAAATTTTTATCATACCTCAAATTGTAGGAAATTAATAGACCTAATTGCTAATTGATTTTTTTATGTAAACTTTTTGAAGGAGAAAATATTGTTACATGTTAAATGGCGATAATGTCTGTTGGAATAGCAAATGTATTTCAATTAGTTGCTACAGAAAAAGGTTTACAACTTTTGCAAAAATTGCTGCAAAAATTTCTATCATACCTCAAATTGTAGGAAATTAATAGACCTAATTGCTAATTGACTTTTTTTATGTAAACTTTTTGAAGGAGAAAATATTGTTACATGTTAAATGGCGATAATGTCTGTTCGAATAGCAAATGTATTTCAATTAGTTGCTACAGAAAATGGTTTATAACTTTTGCAAAAATTGTTGCATAAATTTTTATCATACCTCAAATTGTAGGAAATTAATAGACCTAATTGCTAATTGATTTTTTTATGTAAACTTTTTGAAGGAGAAAATATTGTTACATGTTAAATGGCGATAATGTCTGTTGGAATAGCAAATGTATTTCAATTAGTTGCTACAGAAAAAGGTTTACAACTTTTGCAAAAATTGCTGCAAAAATTTCTATCATACCTCAAATTGTAGGAAATTAATAGACCTAATTGCTAATTGACTTTTTTTATGTAAACTTTTTGAAGGAGAAAATATTGTTACATGTTAAATGGCGATAATGTCTGTTCGAATAGCAAATGTATTTCAATTAGTTGCTACAGAAAATGGTTTATAACTTTTGCAAAAATTGTTGCATAAATTTTTATCATACCTCAAATTGTAGGAAATTAATAGACCTAATTGCTAATTGATTTTTTTATGTAAACTTTTTGAAGGAGAAAATATTGTTACATGTTAAATGGCGATAATGTCTGTTGGAATAGCAAATGTATTTCAATTAGTTGCTACAGAAAAAGGTTTACAACTTTTGCAAAAATTGCTGCAAAAATTTCTATCATACCTCAAATTGTAGGAAATTAATAGACCTAATTGCTAATTGACTTTTTTTATGTAAACTTTTTGAAGGAGAAAATATTGTTACATGTTAAATGGCGATAATGTCTGTTCGAATAGCAAATGTATTTCAATTAGTTGCTACAGAAAATGGTTTATAACTTTTGCAAAAATTGTTGCATAAATTTTTATCATACCTCAAATTGTAGGAAATTAATAGACCTAATTGCTAATTGATTTTTTTATGTAAACTTTTTGAAGGAGAAAATATTGTTACATGTTAAATGGCGATAATGTCTGTTGGAATAGCAAATGTATTTCAATTAGTTGCTACAGAAAAAGGTTTACAACTTTTGCAAAAATTGCTGCAAAAATTTCTATCATACCTCAAATTGTAGGAAATTAATAGACCTAATTGCTAATTGACTTTTTTTATGTAAACTTTTTGAAGGAGAAAATATTGTTACATGTTAAATGGCGATAATGTCTGTTCGAATAGCAAATATATTTCAATTAGTTGCTACAGAAAATGGTTTATAACTTTTGCAAAAATTGTTGCATACATTTCTATCATACCTCAAATTGTAGGAAATTAATAGACCTAATTGCTAATTGACTTTTTTTATGTAAACTTTTTGAAGGAGAAAATATTGTTACATGTTAAATGGCGATAATGTCTGTTCGAATAGCAAATATATTTCAATTAGTTGCTACAGAAAATGGTTTATAACTTTTGCAAAAATTGTTGCATACATTTCTATCATACCTCAAATTGTAGGAAATTAATAGACCTAATTGCTAATTGATTTTTTTATGCAAACTTTTTGAAGGAGAAAATATTGCTACATGTTACATTTATAATTACACACACTGTATTATAAGTCTGATAAAACCGTTTTATTATAGAGCTTCAATCAGTCGAGCATACTGAAGACACATCAGAAAACTCACATGGAGAAAACAATTGCTTGCGGAATGTGCGATAAAAAATTTACGAGACACTGCGAGCTGAAAGTACATCTTAGGACGCATACAGGTTAGTTAATTTGCACAGAATTGTCATATTATATTAAGCGGAATCAGAATTTTTATATTTTATTCATAAAACATGTATCTCCGCTCTGATGTGCTATTAAGATTCTGTGAAAAAAAATCGTAGACAAACCCTAGGAACTTTTACGTGTTGTACGAATAAAAGCAGTTTATTTGTAATGAATCAGTTATAATTTTTGTGGTTCTTTTCTCTTCTTTATTTTTTATTTTTCTTGTTTTGAAGGGGAGAAACCGTTCCAGTGTCAAGTATGCGAAAAAGCTTTTATACAGAGGAGTCACCTGCTCGACCACGAGAAAACCCATCTGCATGAAAAGCCTTACAAGTGCTTATACTGCGAAAGGGCTTTTGCTCAAAAATCTACATTAAAGACGCATATCGCGATTCATTTGGGTAAGAATTATCTCTAAAAATATCTAAAAAGCAACTAAGACTAAGGGCTGATATATTCACCTATCGTCAAAGTTGTCGTTAGCCAACGAACAGATTACGCTAACGTTCGCGTTAAAAATGATTGTCTTTTCACCGATCTGTAAGTTATCGTCAGGTAACGAGGACGTAAACATCGCTAACGAATGTTTTTCGGCAGTATAGTATCAAATGTCGGTAAAAAAGGTGTACTAAATCAACACTTGGATCATAACTTGGACTAATTGCCGCTAGATGTAGCGCCGTAAATGACATAGGTAGACATTGACAACACGTAACCAAAATTCATTCGCACCCATTTCTAACCGCATCAATTAAAAAAGACCACCAAAAGTAAACAAAAAAAATGGTATGAAAGACGAATTCAGCAAATTCGGCCATATTAATTAAATAATGACTTCAATTAATACAGTACCACGTACGTACGTAAATATTTGTCAGTTTGACTTTTTGTTTGACATTCAGCACATGCTCTGTGACCAATCAAAGTGTTCGTCATAGTTTACGGCAGGTTCATTCGATCGCTAAACAAATTCGATCGTTAAGCGTATTTATCCGGTCGGTAACATTAACGACAGGTGAATAGACACATTTTTACCATTTATCTCGTCGTTTAGATGACGAACAGTTTCACGATAGGTGAATATATCGGCCCTAATAGGTATAAACATGCTTATAAGTTATGTTTTGTTGTGTACTTAAAATTGCAAAATTTTACTTCAGTATATGCAGATGCCATAAAATGTTCCCGTTACCATTAATACATCTTATTGATCTATCAAATTCGGTAAAAAAAATGCGTTGCCATTAGAAAACCTTGCAACTTAATCTCATTTGATTTACAAATTTAATAAACCAGTTATCTTTTACAGGCGTAAAGTCGTACAAGTGTGACATATGCCCTTATTCTGCAAGACAAAGCTACGTGTTGAAGATGCATATGAAACAACACGAAAACGATATGGAAAATTGCGACGATTTGTGATATTTTTCAATCATGTAGTACGTAAGTATATTCAATCTTTTAAAATTATTTTTCTATAATAACACAGTGCAACAATATTCTACGTATTTGATGAAACCAAAAGTAAATGAAAGTTCATGCCTCCCATAACGAAATCCCAAAACGATTTTTAGCCTATAGATCTGGTTTTTTTAATGCGTGATTTTTAAAATACCCTGTATAGGACAAACTGAGTAGAATTCGATCAAATAATGGAATTCTTCTGGAAAGTTGTGGTATATAAGTTTTTAGGTCGAGGAATTAATTTTTGATGTTATATTTTTACCTAAAACTTATGCTAGGTGGCGCTGTGGTACAACTTTTGCTATTTTTTTGTGGTTTTTCATAAAAAAATTGTATTTTTACCGTTTTTAAGGCTGAGTAATCCTATTTTGTTGTATATTTCATTATAAAACTTATGCTAGATGATGTTACAGAGATTATTTCATTATTTTTGTTTTAAAAAATAGCATTATCCTGAGAAAAAATCTTTACGTTAAATGTTTTTTGAAAAAAATACCATTTTTATAGGGAAAACACTTTCTTCATTAATTAATAATATTTTTTTTAATACAAAATGTTTTTTTTATTTATCTTTGAAAAAATTATGTTATGAAAGTACAAAAAAGGGCAAAGGAATGAAAAAAAAAACAAAAAAATTAGAACTGTCAACCTAACTTAACGTAACATTAAATGTATTACTTTTACTTTTGTTTATACGCGGTACTGGCGACAGCAGCAAAACAAAACTTTTATATATTGGTTTATATTGTGAAATAAACTAAATTAAAAATGAATAACTGTTTGCAAAATTTGCGACATTATTGTTATGTTTGTGGAAAATTATATAGCAAGCAGTCTGACTGGTATAAGCAACAGTGCGAAAGAATGGTATTTTACAATATTTTGGAATGTCAGTAATACAAGAAGTAAAGTGGGAATTTAGCGGAAATATGTCCATTTGAGTGTTGATATGTACCCGTTTTTTGTAGCGACGATTCTGGAGAAACTACTAAAGGTATCGGGACGAACATTCATATTTAGAAGTTTTATGACCAAACTTAGAGCTGAAAGAGTTTTGGTTCTAAAGGGTCCGAAGGAACTAGATGTTTACTCTTAGCATTTTTCAAGGATTTTGCAAATGAGCCGCCATTTCTGTAATTTCCTCAAAATAGTTAAATAATAAAGTAAAGTAGAGAAAATTTTGTACAATTTATGTCTATGACATTTTGTTGTAAAATTAATAGTTTTGCTGCATGAGCAAATTCTATTTTATCGACATCGTGTCTGCATTAAAACTAGTTAGCCAGGATTTGACAGATATTTTGTAACCGTTGACAGTATTGTCAGAACGTCAGTATTTGACACTGCTGTCGACTGCTGTATAGTATGATACATGTGCTTGATCACATCAGAGTTTTTCTCATAAGACATTTATCATAAAGATGTTTTTTAAGGATAATGCTATTTTTTAACAAAAATAATGAAATGATCTCTGTAACATCATGTAGCATAAGTTCTACAATGAAACATACATAAAAAATGGATTACTTAGCCTTAAAAACAGTAAAAATACTATTTTTCCACAAAAAAACCATAAAACTAGCAATCATTGTACCACAGCGCCACCTAGCGTAAGTTTTAGGTAAAAATAAACATTAAAAATGAATTCCTCGACTCAAAAAACAGTAGTATACGACAACTTTCCAGAGGAATTCCATTATTTGATCGAATTTTACTCAATTTTTCCTGTATACACAGGTAATTTAAAAATCACCAACGCATTAAAAAAACCTGATCTATAGGCAAAAAATGTATCACTGTGTAATTGGTGTGTGAATGTGTGATATATGTTTACATTTATTAATTATTTTTATTATTATTTATTACTATAAAGATCTGTGAAAGGTACAAAATATCCCAATACCAAAAAATAGCAACAAATGAACAAAATATTCCATTTATAAATTATCAACACCTCAAATATTTAAATAATTATCTACGAGACATAACCCCCCTCTACATAGGAAACAATAAAATCATTTAAACCACAATCCAAAGTTCTTAGAATCATAAAAATCGAAAATTGCATTTTGGTCGTGGGCGGCTATGAATTCCCTACGTTGTCCAGGTTGCCTACGAGCCAATATGGCGTCCAGCAGGTGTTCGACGCCGGACGATGACGGCTACAAGCGATTTTCCGACGATACGCAAAATAACGCCAGCTATGGTTCGAACGAACGTAAGTTACGAAAAAATCGCACTAGCCCTGGAATCGAAGCGCTGTTATCAACCGAGCGACAAACATCGTTATCGTTATCAAGTCGCCCGTGGTAGCTGTCAAAGAAAACTCACCTCTACGTCCTTCCGACGTAGAGGTTATGTACTCTATTATTGTAACATAACCAACAAAAGGATGACGTATTATTTGTTTATTTCGAAGATCTTCGAAACTAACAATGGGATTTATCTTATTATTAAGAATAAATATTCGCGCAGGTGTAAAAGTAAAACGCCGCAAACGAAAAAATGATGTGTATGTTTTTTTAATTGGTTTTATAGACGTATTTGAAATTTTTGAGTAATTATCGTTGTGTTGTTGTTATTGGTTTGTTACTTATCTCGGATTTTTTGAATTCTTTGCTGTTTTGTGTTATAACTTATAAGGAATGTTGTAGTCGTTTATGCGCTGTGAAACGATGGGTGTTGAAAATGTCGTTAACTCGGACGAATTTTCAGATCCGATGGACGAGATGGGGAGTCGTTCGAGCCTCAGCAGGGATGTCGAGGGGGCCAATGAGTGGGACATGAACTATCACGAGGCTGCTATATATCTCGAGGTAAGATTTCTAGTTATGCGAAGATTATCACAGAAATTGAAGATATGTATGATTATTGTGTATTTTTTAACCATTTTAAACTTAAAAAAAAACTGAGTTGTTAGGGACATTTTAACATCTTTCGGTGATTTTAAAAAAATGAGACCATCCCTCACAGACTGTATCGGAGGTCAATATTATATTTACATCGCTTAAGGCTCCCGTCTCCTACCCCCGAAACGCCAAAGTAACTCACGCTATAATTATTGCGCCAATCGTGAAATGCATGCTACCATTCGATTCTGTAGGTCTTTATGCTACTGCCATCGGAAAGGATTTCAATATTTATGCAGATTATTTATGCAAATTTTAGTGTTAAAAAAATGTGGACTTCAAATATAGAAAAGCTTTCCGATGGCAGTGGCATCTGATTATTGTCTGCTGTAATACATTATAAAAGTACATTAAGTGTTAACTATAAGAGCACAAGTTACTTTCTTCCGAACTTCTCTAGAATTGCATTCTGGTGCATTCTAGTAAGTTGGCAAAAATGATTACAATAGCGACAGTTCGGGTATCCAAAACTAGATGGCGCGGCCTAAATCCGTGTTTTACTAAAGTGTTTTTTATGTGATATGTCGATTGTGAAAGTACTATATCATCAACTAGAAAACTCGAAACGACTCCAGTTTCAATATTTATACAAATAGAAAGCAATAATATATTTAATATAGGTATATATATTATATTATAAATATATTATCAATAATATATTATTTATATTTGCAAATTACATATATCCACATATGGAAGACAACTTAATTGGTTTCCTGTATTTGAAAACTACTATGGTTTTCCAGTTAGTTTAATTAATGGGTAAATCTATTCGATTTCTCGTACGTAGTATGCTCAACCCACGTTTAAACAGAATGCATGCTACTTGCTAAAAAATAAATATTATATTAGTATAAATTATATTATTTGCTAAATTTTGGAACCCACTAAACAAGTAAATATAAATATATCTGCAACATGTCTATAACAAATTTCTTTGTCATTGTTAAATGCAAATAATGTAATATATTTAATTGTAACATTGGTACTACTTCTTATGTACTATTTTGACCATGTTATAATTAGAAGAATGCAAAATTTTAAAAAATATTTGAATCTTATATATTCATTGCAATTTATTTTGTAAAATTTGATTAATATTCTTTTTGTAGTAGGTATTTTGTTGTATTAATGTACTTCATAATGTACTTACCTGACGGTTTTAGGAGGAACTAGGGTTTAGGCAATAACTGTACAACTCACGTATATACAGTAGAGCGTCGATAATTCGAACGTTCTCTAATCCGAACGCCCCAAAAATAAATAATAAAACAATAAATCACCGAGTCACCGAACTATTTTTGTCGATTCCTTTTTACAAACATTTATTGCTTTTGTTTTATAGCTTGTATCCAACACTCGATATTTGATAATCCGAACAATTTGATAATCCGAACCACCCTCGGTCCCAATTAGTTCGAATTATCGACGCTCTACTGTATATGAATTATTTTAATAAATACGAAACTCATATGAAACTTTTTACTCAGTATGACAATTACTACTAAAAATAATTTTGTGGGAAAAAACTGGGACACCTGTATGTAAATTATATATCATACATCACATATAATTTCCGCGGGGAATAGTAGAACAGTTACATCATACGTATAACAGGTGAACGTTTACTGTCTATTATACATGTTAACAGACTGAAAAGTCATGACGAACTTTCTGGAAAAAGGGCAAAAACTTGACACTTATTGACACTATTCTCCGCAGAAACTGTACAACATATTTGACAAAGACTTCTTATTCACTTCGGAAGGGTCACAGTTATCTTCCACCGTTTCCAGTGATATGCATGTGTGTATAATAAGAAACAAACATTCCAACATCCTCGTTTGCTCCCAACGGATTATCAATAGTCCAATTCACACTGCTTTCTGGCATCTCCGCAGCAGAATCTTCCACAGTATCCAGTGACAACGGTTCTGGAGAGTTCGGCTGTACATCACCATATCTAAAATAATAATATTTTAATTTATAGCATACCTATTTGTATAAAATGTGCCCTTCTTTTTCGAATAACTCCTTGGAGAATGGGATAAGCGACCCATTATTCCAACTAATGATTAGTAAATTTTGTATTGTGGGCAGTATTTGTCACACAAACGAGCATCAAAGAGTTATTTACAACCTAACCTACTAAATCTGTTTATAAGTATTATAACTGGAAACTATATAATCACCACTCAAAAATAATATAATACAAACATATACTACAAACTCCCACACACTTTATAACTCTAAGAACACTAACTCCTCTATAAATCAAAAACAAAGACCGAAACGGGAACTGGCAATTACGGTAGTAGCACTGACACGGCGTCGGGGTTCCCCTACTACGCCGCAAACATACGTTAAATCGTCAAATGTAGTAAATACGAAATAAATTCAGAATTGGTTATATTGGCGCCATCTACATCTGGTAATTTTTCTATTTCGAAGCTTTGGAGAAAAGCGCGCCATTTGAATTGAGACGGGAGCCTTAACGATGTATATTCAACAATTTTCAACCATTTTTAACTAATTTTTTCCCGTTTCTCGATCCAGGAAGGCGAGAACAACGAAAAGTTCGATTCGCACCCTCGCCATCCCTCAGCACTACCCGCGTACCTCCTAGTCCACAACTCGTGGTACTACGGCCTCGATCTCATCGCCTCCTTGACACTCCTCGCCCTAGCTCTCGCGGAAGAGCCCGCAGTCACGGACGTCACCCTCCCCATCGGAATTCATGCCACCCTCGAACTTGTCACCCTCACGATAATAGCGGTCGAGCTCGCCCTTAAACTACGATGGACCGGCTGGACAACCGTCTTCCGACATAAACGCACGGCGCTAAAAGCGGGGACGTTGGCGATAATGGCCTTTGAAGCTTTAGTCGTCATCATCAGACGGGAGAGCCACTTCCGGGTCACGAGATCGCTACGACCGATCTTCCTGATCGATACGAGGGTCTGCGGGAACGTCCGGAGATTCGTAAGGCAGATTTTGCAGAGTTTACCGCCGATTTTCGATATGTTAGGTTTGCTGATGTTTTTCGTGTGCTCGTACGCGTTACTGGGTTATTTTTTGTTTTCCGAAGGCCACAAGAATCTATATTTTAAAACTCTCCCAGATAGTTTCGTCTCGATGTTTGTTTTACTCACCACGGCTAACTTTCCGGACGTTATGATGCCGTCGTACGCGAAATCTAAATTCAACGCGATCTTCTACATCTCGTACATCTCGATCTGCCTTTACGTCCTCATGAATCTGATGTTGGCCGTTGTTTACGAAACTTTCACCGGTATCGAACGCGATAAGTTCCGGAAACTCCTGCTGCACAAGCGTCGCGCTTGCAAGTTGGCGTTTCGGCTTCTCGTATCGAAGCAGAATCCTTCTACGATACGGCTGAGGCAATTCCACGGATTGATGAAGTATTATCAGCCGAGGACCGGCTTGAAAGATGTGATCTTGATGTTCAAACAATTGAATCAGTCGGGGAGCGGCGCGATGACTGTCGATGAGTTTGTTGGGGTTTACGACGCCTGCAGCCTGAGGTGGCACATGAAGGATCCGCCAGATCCGTGGTTTTCCGCTGCTTGGCCCCCGCTGAGGGTCTTCTGTAGAGCCGCGAGGAGACTGGTGCTGTGGACCTATTTTGATCATGTCGTCTGTGAGTATTACTTTTTAGTTGGTTTGTTTTGTTAGTTTATTAGATAGTTAGTTACTTACTTACTTACTTACTTACTTACTTACTTACTTACTTACTTACTTACTTACTTACTTACTTACTTACTTACTTACCTGCTTAGTTACATAGTTACTTACTTACTTACTTACTTAGTTACTTACTTAGTTACTTACTTACTTACTTAGTTAATTACTTACTTAGTTAATTACTTACTTAGTTACTTAGTTACTTAGTTACTTAGTTACTTAGTTACTTAGTTACTTAGTTACTTAGTTACTTAGTTACTTAGTTACTTAGTTACTTACTTACTTACTTACTTACTTACTTACTTACTTACTTACTTACTTACTTACTTACTTACTTACTTACTTAGTTACTTAGTTAGTTAATTTGTTATTTAGTTAGTTACTTGGTTTGTTACTTAATTTGTTAGTTACTTTCTTAGTTTCTGAGATAGTTTGTTAATTAGTTTCTTAGTTAGTTTGTTAGTTTCTTTTATAGTTTTTTTGTTTCTTAGTTTATTTTTTAAATTGCAATTTTTTTAGTCTTACTCTCGTCATTTTAAAACTTCTGGTTACTTTAAAAAATCATACCGTTCCTCTCACGTGGTGGAATGATATACCTTGGTCTTTATATCGTGTATTGATGCATCAACAATAATTATTGTAAATTTCATCAAGATTCCTTGCTTCTTTTTAAAATTGTGATTTTTTTAATGTTACTATTCACATTTAAGAACTTCTGGTAACTTCAAAAATCATACTGTCCTTCTCATGGGTTAGAATGGTATACTATGGCTTCTATATTGTGTATTGATGCATCAACAATAATTATTGTAAATTTTATCAAGGTTCATTCCTTGCTTATTTTTTAAATTGTGATTTTTTTAGTGTTACTCTTCACATTTTAGAACTCTGGTAACTTCAAAAAATCATACCGTCCTTCTCATGGGTTAGAATGGTATACTATGGCTTTTATATTGTGTATTGATGCATTAACAATAATTATTGTAAATTTCATCAAGATTCCTTGCTTCTTTTTTAAATTGTGATTTTTTTAGTGTTACTATTGACATTTTAGAACTTCTGATAACTACAAAAAATCATACCGTCTTTCTCACGGGTTATAATGGTATACTATGGTTTTTATATTGTGTATTGATGCATCAACAATAATTATTGTAAATTTCATCAAGATTTTTTGCTTCTTTTTTAAATTGTGATTTTTTTTAGTGTTACTATCACATTTTAGAACTTCTGGTAACTCCAAAAAATCATACCGTCCTTCTCATGGGTTTGAATGGTATACTATGGCTTTTATATTGTGTATTGATGCATCAACAATAATTATTGAAAATTTCGTTGAGATTCCTTGCTAATTTTTTAAATTGTGATTTTTTAGCATTACTAGTCTTATTTTACGTTTTGTAAAAGTTAAGTATGTTTTGGTAACTTCTCATCCCATCCCTGTTATAGGGTGGCTAATATGATCTTTTTATAATTTATTAAAACCTGTTCAATTATTATTGTGGCTTATAATTTTTTTTTGTAATTAAATTTATACACTAATTTCTTTTATTTTCTTTTTTCAGACGTATTAATTGTTGGAAACGGCATAGGCATGCTGGTCAGGGTTCTGCAGTACGCAGGTTCTCTAGAAGATGGTGCCAAGAACTTCATCGGCTCCTGGGATACATATCTTTTTATGTCATGTAAGTTTTTGTTTATCAATTTATTTATTTAAGTTCTTTTTTTAAATAAAGCTCTTATCTATTTTTACTTTTTACATTACAGTATTCCTTGCGGAAGCACTCTTGAAGATTATCGCCCTCGGCTGGGGGGAGTACATATCATCGGGTTGGAACATGTTCGATCTGGCGGTGACATTAGCGGGAATCTTTGGCTCCCTAATCCTTCTAGTGTGGCCAACGTTGACAGCCGTGGTTATTCTGCGACCACTCAGGTACGTTTAGTATTCTATTTGTTCATCTGATGTGATACAGGGCTTGACTATTTTAGATTTTTTAGAACATAGGAAGATTACCATTCTTTTTTTAAACAAAAAGTGTTTAAAAATAACTTCATTCTCTATTTTAGATTCCTCCGTCTGTTCAAACACTTTTATTCTGATTAGTATACTTATGAAACCACTATTTTAAAGTTGTTAATTTTTTAGGTTAAGTTTCATGTATTTATCACAGTAGGGTTAAAAGTGTTGCCCCAAGCTCCATTATGATCATCGTTGCGACCTCGCTGAATATTTATTCAAACTTGTAGGCTAAAGTAGAGTAAAATTATTCACAATTAGATTTTGTCATGATTTTATCTCATCGTCTCATCCTTAACGAAGTTGACAGTTACTACAGTGCTGCCACGTGGTACCCGCAAAATACCCTAGATTCTAATTTAGCGCGATATAGTAACCACAATTTCCAAATTTATAAAAAAATAATGACGCAAAGTAGAAAGAATAGTATATTACACTCGTTTTAGAAGACGTATTGGCGCACTCGTTCCAAAACAACTCGTGCGCCAATTTGACGTCTTATAAAACTTGTATAATAATATACTATTAAGTATTTACTTCTTTTTTCTTTTGTATTTTAGACTCCTCCGCCTGTTCAAACTCAAGAAGCGTTACCGCGACATCTTCGGCACGCTGGTCCTCCTCTCCCCCCTCATGTGGTCCACAGCCATCGTAATGCTCGTCGTATATTATTTCTTCGCGATCATCGGCATGGAGCTCTTCTCGCACTACGACCTCCGCGACTGCTGCAACAATTCCGCCGTCGAAGACTTCTACCGTTACAACGCGAACAGCACCAGCGGCATCGGCTACTATTACCTCAACAGCTTCTCCGATCTCCTAACCTCCGGCGTAACCCTCTTCGAATTAACCGTTGTCAACAACTGGTTCATAATCATGGACGCTTTCGCTTGGAAAGCCGGCAACTGGTCACGTGTCTTCTTCATGTCTTTCTACCTGTTTACGATGGTCGTCTTAACGATCGTTGTAGCTTCGGTTCTGGAGGCGTTTAGGTTTCGCATTCAGTATAAGAAGCAGACTTCGAAGAAGGACGAAGAGCAGATGCTGCACGAGGAGGTTATTGTCGATTGGTGTTCTTTGGTGGCGCAAGTCGACGTGAAATCTTTGGAAGTACTGCGTACGGATTTCCGCGTAGGGGGCGTTACTTGTTACGTCGGGAGGCGTAGGAGGAATAGGGAGGTGCTCCAGCGGCATATGTACATAGCGGAGATTAATCGGTGGATTTTGGAGGCGGAACGTTCCGAGAGGTTGGAGATTGAGGTGTCGGAAGTGGGATCTTCGGATTCCAGGTTGATCGAGGAGTCTTGAATTTGTTAGAGTTTTCGAGGTTTAAGTATAATTTATTTATTTATGAGAATTGCAATTTGTATGGTTTTGTGAGTAGGAGGGTTTATTGTAGTTATGTATTGAAATTACATAAAAATGAGCAATGACTATTTCAATTTAGATGTATTTTTTGAAGATATAGAGTTAAATTTTTCTTACATTGCTGTTTTAAGATTTAAAATTTAGCAAATTTACATTCATCCCGATATCCGAATGTTTGTATAAGATATAAAGTTACGAGTAAAGATTAACACGCTAATTCTCAACATTTTATTTGTTGGTTCATACCAATATCGAATATTTTATTGAAGATTCACTTTTTTATGTAAACCTTTGCTAATTTGAAATGCCGTAAACTTTGCAGCAAATGTTACATGTTTGAGAAGTATACGACTATTGTTTTTATAACCAGCAATTTGACTTATGCAATATGAAATATGCATTTTATTTGAAACTGTGTATCTTCTACAAAAAATCAGATATCGAGATGAATTAAAAAAACAAAATGTTAAGAATTGGTATGGCTTTGTAACTGCGTGCTTGAAAATCTCGAAAAGTTGCTTAGTCACCCCACAGGGTGTCTTAAACGTAGACCAAAAACATCATTTTGATTCTCCCCGTATAATCAGGAGTAAATTTTTTTAAAAAAAATTAGTTATTCGATAATCTTGAGTCCGAATTTGTTTTTGATTATTCTTAGTTAAATATTAATAATAATATATTAAAGATGCACAATAATTGATGAGATTATGTTTCAGATCTGATATTTACTGACATAAGCCTAGAAAATCTGATACAATAATATAGATAATACGTAGTTTTAGGACCATATAATAATAGTTAACTGTTAGAAGTATTAGAATTAGTATTAAAATTAAAAGATGTCGTTCAAAAATCTGTATAGTGTGTTAATTTGTGTATTTTCTACTCATTTTTGTCCAAAGCGATAATTTTTTATCCTTATCTTTCTCCTTTCTTCCTTTCTCTCATCTGTACAGATTTTTGAACAATACACTGTTAGAAGTATTAGAATTAGTACTAATTAAAAAAATGTTGTTCCAAAATCTGTATAGCGTGTTAATTCATATAATTTTTACTCATTTTTGTCCAAATCGATAATTTGTTATCCTTATTTTCTCTCATCTGTACAGATTTTTGAACAATACATTATTAAATGTGACCAAAAAATTTTTAGCCAACATTCTTCCTGTAATCATGTGATAATTTTTAGAATTCCAGTAGATTATTAATTACTCCGTCTTAATTGTTGATATTATTATTTATTTATGTACACCAGACTCAAAATAATACACAATATATTTACAAAAAAACGTTTTTCTCAACTAAACATTCCATTAAGCTACAAATCACAATAAGCAAGGTAAGACTAAAAATCCTTTAATTCCGTATTTGGTATATATTAAAATTAAGTAATAAAACTATTTAAAACGTTTTAATTAAAAAGAAATAATCGTAATTGACGTTAATGACGCATCTAGTAATTTTGTTTATTTGACATTGGCAGCCCTGCATTACCCATGATTCCACGCGGCTTCGTACGCAAGCGTAAGCGCCCTCTACGTTCTTTTTGCTTTCCAAGATGAGCGCACCAGCGAAGACTGTGAAGGTACGTTAACTTTATCCACGCCATCCTCCCTCATTTCAATAAAAAATAATCAAATAAGGTATTTACGCTCAATATAAACCATCATACTTCGATATCGCACGAATATTTTTCGCCGATAACCCGTAATTTACTTCAAAAACGTATGTTTATACATGGCATGTTTTGGTTCAATCCAGACTTGTATATGTCACAGCTTTTGGTTTATTTTAGCAAATATTGTTTCGGATTATTAATAATTCGGTTTGATATGATGATTTAATGCCTTAGGACACCACTGAAGTACTAATTCGTGTCGAGACTATTGACAACTGATAACATAACCTATAAGCGCCTTGCATCTTAGCACTTTGCGAATAGTTTTGTTAAGTTTCTTTTCTTTTTGTAGATGGCCCCGGGCGCCACAAAGGAAAAGGATGTCGATTCTAAAATCGGAAAGAGGAGGAATTATGACTTGGGTAGCGGAGTCTACAGATTCTCGAAGACCAAGAAATTCCACAAGAAAGCTATCTACAAATTCTTGGGTAAGAAGACCCAGCCGAAGAAGAAGGAGTTCAAAGTAGTGCAAGCCGTCGAAAAACCAATCGGCGGCGAGAAAAACGGAGGCAAACGTTTGGTTAGAACCACCAGTCACCGTTGTTATTATGCCACACAAGACAAGTGAGTTGATTTTTACGTATTTGTGATTCGTTGGTCTCGTAAATGTCCGATGTTATAGTTTTTGATGAACTTTACGCGTTTTTTAGCTTAATAGTTTTGCAGATATCGATAAAATTGTTTTTCTCATAACAATGTTCTGCAGTTTGACACAATTTCAGAAAAACTAAGCAAACAGTTTTAAAAATTCGTTTGTTTGCCGCGTAAATGCACAGATGCCAGGCCAAGCACAAACAACAGTGCACTTGTCAACTGCTGAGGAGTGGTGGGGTCAGTGATGTTAAATACCTGGGTATTTATTATTAAGGGTAAACACCCCGGGTATATCACAAAATCAAAAGGTATTCTCTTACCACAAAATAAAGGTTATTCTTATAAAAAAAATTTAAAACAATGAATAAAAATATCAGCCTCATCTGACGATGTATCAACAGCAGACATTTCCTTGTCATCACCGTGCATTCAATCGTGTGAATCTTCCATATTTTCTGATTCTGTTATCGAAGAAGATTTAGCAGAAACTTATGATTAATGATTAATCATTAATAATCAATTTCTTATTTTGCTATGAATCCAACTAAATGTACTGAATGTTCAATAACTCAAATATTTTACATTATTTGCAATCAAGAGTACACATCTACAGAGTGTCCCATCTTGTTCCCCGCAAAACTGTTTTCCAGTTAGTAAATGCCACACTGAGTAAAAAGTTTCATATGGACCTATTTGTTTTCTTTATTTCTTAAAAAATTACAACCCTTTGAAATAATTATAAAATAATTGCATAACTGTATTATTAAATGACTTAACTTCTTTAGGAATTGATAAACACAATAAGTCGGCATGAAAGAACTTTATACTCAGAATGACAATTACTTGTAGAGAAATAAATCCCTAAAAAGTTTCATATGTATTTTGTTTTCGTTCATTTGTTTATTTAGTTTATTTTTAAAAATTTTGAATTCTTTTTAAATTTATTTAAAAATAATTCTTACGGGAAAAATGTATTACCCCCTGTATAAATGGTGTGTAAAATGGCTGAAATGGTGTTTTAAGGATAAAAAGGATAAATACCCAAAATTTAGGTATTTACCCTACGTAGGGGTAAATACCCATTTTATAAGTTCCCACCCGCCGGGTATTTACCCACTGGGTGGGTTACATTCACGCAAGTACTGGTGGAAGGTTTTTTGAACTTAATTTATAAATTCCGGTTAATTAACAACTGTAATTAAAATTTTCGATAAATTACTGGTATATTACCAACGGTAATTTAAATTGACGATAAATACCCATAATGTGGTAATTTAGGCGGTAAATAAAGCTTTTATTTACATCCCTGATTATTGTACTATATTCTGCCACCTACCATGATGACTTTGTATCTTAGGACACCTCTGAGATAAATCTTGATGGATAAAGATTATTCTGACTTACGCAAACACCAAAAAAAAGCACAAAACCCCATCTCCAACTAAAAAAACTAACGCTTCTCTCTCGTTTTTTCACAGAATCATGCCCAGACAATCGAGGGGCCGTTGCTACTCTCAACACGTACGCAACTGGAGGTCGTCTCTTCAACCGGGCACAGTTCTCATCGTGTTGGCGGGTCCGCATAAGGGAAAACGCGTCGTCCTCGTAAAGAAGATGTTCTCCGGGATGCTTCTCGTCACCGGACCGTTCATTATCAACGGTTGCCCGCTCAGAAGGATGCACCCGAACTACGTGATCGCCACGCAGACCCGTGTTGACATCTCCGACGTCAAGTTGGAGAAATTCGACGACGAATACTTCCGCAGGGAGAGGAAACGCCGCCCGAAGAAGGAGGAAGGCGACATCTTCGCCACGAAGAAGGCCTCCTACAAACCGAACGAAGAGCGCAAGACTGACCAGAAGGCGGTGGATACGCAGGTCATCAACGCTATCAAGAAGAGCGCGGAGAAGAAGCTGCTTTTCGCATACCTAGCGACCATGTTTGGCCTTCGGTCGTCGCAGTACCCCCACCGGATGAAGTTCTAAAGTAGCGAGCCGCTATTTATTGGTTTTTATTATTATTGTACATGTTTAATCAATAAACAGTGGATTTCTACAAATTAATTGTTTAATTTTTACTTGTCGTTGTTTTTCGCCTCTCTAAAGTATTTTTAATCATATGAAAACAATGTGTGGTAAATGTGTAAGATCGGAAATTATTGTAAGGTAAGTTTGGCTGTAATAATTAGAAATTCCTTGAGAAAAGCTCAAATTTGTCTAAATTTTCGAGTGGCGACACTAAAGTTAGTCAGCATTTTTACAAGTGGAAATTTAGCTAAGTCAAAAGTGTGCAAGGGATTTTCAATTTGGTGGCGGCGCCGAGTAAAAATCCCCGGCTCTCCACCAAAATTGTTGAAAAATATGACCTGAAAATCGACAATTTTGGTGGAGGAGCCGGGATTTCTACCCGGCCCATCCACCAAAATGGTCGATCGCGGCTAGTGGGTTTTCCTGCTCCTCCACCAAAACTGAACGGGTTTCCCGGCGCTGCCACCAAAATTTTTGCAACATTTATAACCCTAAAATCGACAATTTTGGTGGATGAGCCGGGGATTTCTACCCGGCACCGCCACCAAAATTGTCGATTTTCCTGACATTTTTCGAAAATTTTTGTGGTCGGATGACTCATTGGGGTTTCTTTCCGATTAGTAACACTAATACATGATTTGATTCATAAATTTCGGAATTTCTCTTTGAAATGTATTTGGACACATTTCTCCACCAAATTTTGTAGATATTGCCCCCACATGAACGAAATAAAGTTTTTAAGTCGATGGGAAAATTATATACAATAATTTAGAAATAAAATACAGTAGGTAATAAAATACAAAGTATAGATTTTTATTTATGAACAGTAATAACTCATAACAATTAATTAATTAATTATCTGCTACACTACTGGAGAATTCCTGTAACAGAATAAACAAAAACAGTAATAATAATAATAAAACAGTAGTTAAAGATAAGTAAAGAAGTAACTTACTCTTGATGATAAGACTCCCCCCCCCCCCCGCACGCAGAATACAAGAAACAAAAGGAAATAATAAATAAATAAACAAAGATGTAGTAAAACACTATATTTGGTTGAGAAAGTACAAAAAAAAATACATGCATTACGCTCTAAACTTAATTAAATAAACAAATAAGAACATTGATTGTCATGTACTCGACATTCATACTGGGTGTTATTTAAGTAAGGGTACATTCGGTATAAATAAAAAAAATAAATAAAAATTTGGTTTGATTGCACAACATTTAAAGAAACATTTTAGAAAGCAACGATCCCCCCAAATCGTTTCCAAATCCAAAAAAATCTGATGTGGCCAGGCACATGACTTTATCATACTATATATAAAATTAATAGTTTAGCTGCATGAGATTCTATTCGATCGAGATCGGCTATGTCTGCATTAAAATAAAACTAGTAGAACTAGACAGATATCTCGATTAAAGCTGCGTTCGGATATTGTACACCGTCCAAATGACACCTACGTGTTATTGGGTGTAAAAAGTGTAACGGTGTTCAATATCCGAACGCAGCCTATATTGACAGTAGTATTTTCAAAACATTAGCGTTTGACACTAGCTACTGTCATTAGAATCAAAAAATCTGACATATCCTGGCTACTAGTTTTAAAGCAGTACGGCCGATATCGATGAAATAGAATTTGCTCATGCAGCTAAACTATAAATTCTACCAAAAAATGTCATATACATAAATTATAGAAAATTTCCTCTCCTTTAATTTATTATTTAACTATTTTGACGACATTACACAAATAGCGGCTCATTTGCAAAATCTTCGAAAAATGCTATGAGTAAACCACCAGTTCCTTTGGCCCCTTTTCAACAGAAAGCTTTTCAGCTCTAAGTTTGGTTATGAAACTTCTAAATATGAAGTTTCGTCCCGACACCTTTAGTAGTTTCTCCGGAATCGTCGCCACAAAAACGGGTACACACACACACACACACATACACACACACACACAGACATTTTTTGTACCTTGGTCAAAAATGTTCAGGGGACCCAAAAAGACATATTTCCGCTAAAATCTCGAAAATTTTTTTTGGCATGATTACAATACTTTACATACTGCGGATGATAAAGTAAAAAGTGGCCTGTCGATGCATCAAATTTACATAAGAAAATGCATGGGAAAAAGGTATTTTTCGAATAATTGTTCGGGGTTTGGGAAAACTTAAGACTAAAGTTATAGGACTTGTAGAGGACTTTCAAAGGAAGAATTTGACCTATCATACATATGGATTTGATGCCCCAAACACAGTGCCCTGAAAACTACCCTTAAATGAAAAAATGTAGATTCTTCAGAAAATTGACCCGTCTAATATCTCATTCCCTTTTTTTCTCATAGAAGTCATTATTATAAGTCTAGTGGGATGCCTATAAACATTTGTCAGTTCATTTCCATTTGTTTAAACAAATTTTTAGGTGTTTAATTAATTCGTTTTTCTCGAAAATCCGTCTGAATTCTGCTTTCTGAGTTCGAAATTTCCCGAAAAAAGGATTTCAAATAAATTCAATTTTTTTGAATAAATTATATTGAAAACGAATAATATTTGACTTAATAATGATTTGAACCAGGTCCCAGGTCCCTGGTTCAAATCCAGGTTGTGGCTGTAATTTTTAATTTATTATAAAATTTACATACCACCTGTATATCACATTATGCATTTGAATAACAATGGAAATTATCCCAAAATATAAATGATGTCACTTGACAATAATAGTTGACCAGACCGATCTAGAAAAATGAATGTAGAATTGCAATAGAATTGCAAAAAAATTGTTTAAGCAAATGGAATTTGTTTAAACAAATATGGGTTTATTAACTAATAACATAGGCTCATACCCCGAACATGAAATTTATAAGTTAACTTCACAAAAAAACCTGACTTCTACCATAACTAGAACAGTTGAAAATTAATTGATAGTATAGGAAGAAACTATAGGAAGAATTTGTTTAATGAATAATGTCACTCTAAGATAATAAACTGCCATTTCGAACTCAGAAAACAGATGTCCGATGGAGTTTCGAGAAAAGCGAATTATTTAAACATATGGAAATTACCTGACAAATGTTTATAAACATTCAACTAGACTTATAGTAATGATTTCTATGAGAAAAAAGAAAATGAAGTGATTAGAACGGTACATTTTCTGAAAAATGTACATTTTTCATTTAAGCGTAGTTTTCACGGCACTGTGGGGGTGGGTTGGGGGCGTCAAAGCCATATGTATAATACCTCAAATTCTTCATTGGAAAGTCCTCTACAAGTCCTATAACTTTAATCAGAAGTTTTCCCAAACCCCGAAGAATTTGAAAAATACCAAAAAATGTCTTTTCGAATGCATTTCATTATGTAAATTTGATGCATGGATAGGCACCATTAAAAATCAAAATTTTGAAGAAACGTGTCCACTTTTTTTGGATTTGAAAACGATTTGGGGGGATCGTTGATTTCTATCATCTCAAAAATTTTTGCAATGCATTTTTGAACCATCCTAATAATACCCAATCAAAATTTCAGACCGAAATTTAAAGAATTAACAATTCCACAGCCACAAGACGACAGAGCTACATCTTTCAATACATTTTACACCAGAATGCACCCCTAATCCATTTGGTCTGTAAGAAAACTATCGACTATCAAAACACTAACAAAAAATTAACAATAATTAATAACTTTTTGAGTACTTATAGCCCCAAGACTACAGTTTAAAAAAAATGGTATAAAAAAAATCTATCACATGAGTATTATTAAACTAAATCATCAATTCGCCTCCTTCTGACTAGAGACCGTCAAAAACTCACGCCCCTCTAAAATCTCACACAATTCCAACTCAAAATTTACCGAAAACCATCACCCGATCTCGTAACCAAGGATGTTCTCCAAATTATAACCAAACAGCCGAAAATCGAGTTCGTACATTTTATAGAGAGACTTAATCTCACCTAAGCTAAGCGACGCAAAGTATCTCCTGAGATAATCCGAGGTGTGGCTCGAACGCGTCTGCGGAAACTGCAGAAACGGGGCGTCAATCATACCCAGGATCACCTTGGCGTCGTCTTCGAACTTCTCATATTTCCCGATGAACGTGTAGTTGAGCACGCACGGGTGACAAAGCTGGTCGATCGACCTCCAGTGTTCGTTCGTCACGTTCAATTTGCCCTCCGATATTAAGTAGCGCGCAAATTCTCGGAACGTCACGTTGTCGCCGTTTTCGACGTCTTCTTGAGTCGGGTTTCTCCGGTATTTCTTGACGATGTATTTTCCGATTCGTGACTAAAAGTGAAGACATTTTTTTATTATTTATCTAAATTTTGCAAAACGATAAAAAAAAAAAATTTTATTATTTACCTAAATTTCGCAACACGACAAAAAAATTTATTATTTATCTAAATTTCACAACACGATAAAAAAAAAGTTATTATTTATCTAAATTTCGAAACACGATAAAAAAAATATTATTATTTATCTAAATTTCGCAACACGATAAAAAAAAATTTATTATTTATCTAAATTTCGCAACACGATAAAAAAAAATTTATTATTTATCTAAATTTCGAAACACGATAAAAAAAAATTTATTATTTATCTAAATTTCGCAACACGATAAAAAAAAATTTATTATTTATCTAAATTTCGAAACACGATAAAAAAAAATTTATTATTTATCTAAATTTCGAAACACGATAAAAAAAAAATTATTATTTATCTAAATTTCGAAACACGATTAAAAAAAAATTTATTATTTATCTAAATTTCGCAACTCGATAAAAAAAAAATTTATTTATCTAAATTTCGCAACACGATATAAAAAAAAAAGTAAGAATAATTACCTGAAAATATCTTGCGGAAGGCGTATCTCCGACTAACTTGTTGCGATAAGCTGACAACAATCGCTCAAAAGGATGACGTACCATAATAAAACTAGTATAATCGTTCAAAATATCAACAATTCGCTCGTCGTCTAAATCCGATAGGCGAATAAGAGTCCCTTCTCCGTGGGCAATATCGGCAGGTATACTAACGAGATCTGTTGCGTTAGACTTGTCCGTGAGTACCATTAGAACACGTTTCCAGTTTGTGCACGCCACCTAAAAGTTTTACGAGAGAATTAAAACACAAAACATAAATTAAAGTATAAATGTTTGATTGAAGTAAAAAGTATAAATTTTCGTACCTTTGGAACATAGCAGTAGAGGAATTTGTGCTTGTGGTCGACCAAGATGTGGTCCAACTGGCCGAAATGGAATCTGGCAGTAGATCGAGAGCGTTTGAAGTTATCACAGCCTAAGGTAAGTTCTTCTTGTCGCGTGATCTGCTCCAGCCAAGGGTAACCGCTCGTGTTGATTACTGGAATTAAAAATGTCCGTAAGAGGCTAATCAACGATATAAACCAAAATAGTAGTGGAACCAACACATATTTAAGAGAAAAGTATTAGGAAACCAAAAGAAAATATTTATAAAGATTAAGATATCGACGACACACATTTTTAAAAAATTCATAACCACCAAAATAATTATGCAATACCCAGGAAACTAACAACAATTATCCGTAAGAGTCTAATCAACAATATAAAGACAACAGTAGTGGTTGAAACCACCACATATTTAAGAGAAAAAATTAGGAAGCCGAGAGACAAATTTATGAAAACCGAGATAACGACAAACATTTTTAAAAAATTCATAACCACCAAAATAATTATTCAATAGCCATGAAGCTAACAACAATTATCCGTAAGAGTCTAATCAACAATATAAAGACAACAGTAGTGGTTGAAACCACCAGATATTTAAGAGAAAAAATTAGGAAGCCGAGAGACAAATTTATGAAAACCGAGATAACGACAAACATTTTAAAAAAATTCATAACTACCAAAATAATTATTCAATAGCCATGAAACTAACAACAATTATCTGTAAGAGTCTAATCAACAATATAAAGACAACAGTAGTAGTTGACACCACCACATATTTAAGAGAAAAAATAGGAAGCTGATAAGACTAATTTATGAAAACCGAGATAACGACAAACATTTTTAAAAAATTCATAACCACCAAAATAATTATTCAATAGCCATGAAGCTAACAACAATTATCCGTAAGAGTCTAATCAACAATATAAAGACAACAGTAGTGGTTGAAACCACCAGATATTTAAGAGAAAAAGTTTGGAAGCCGAGAGACAAATTTATGAAAACCGAGGTAACGACAAACATTTTAAAAAAATTCATAACTACCAAAATAATTATTCAATAGCCATGAAACTAACAACAATTATCTGTAAGAGTCTAATCAACAATATAAAGACAACAGTAGTAGTTGACACCACCACATATTTAAGAGAAAAAATAGGAAGCTGATAAGACTAATTTATGAAAACCGAGATAACGACAAACATTTTTAAAAAATTCATAACCACCAAAATTATTATTCAATAGCCATGAAGCTAACAACAATTATCCGTAAGAGTCTAATCAACAATATAAAGACAACAGTAGTGGTTGAAACCACCAGATATTTAAGAGAAAAAGTTTGGAAGCCGAGAGACAAATTTATGAAAACCGAGGTAACGACAAACATTTTAAAAAAATTCATAACTACCAAAATAATTATTCAATAGCCATGAAACTAACAACAATTATCTGTAAGAGTCTAATCAACAATATAAAGACAACAGTAGTAGTTGACACCACCACATATTTAAGAGAAAAAATAGGAAGCTGATAAGACTAATTTATGAAAACCGAGATAACGACAAACATTTTTAAAAAATTCATAACCACCAAAATTATTATTCAATACCCATGAAACTAACAACAATTATCCGTAAGAGTCTAATCAACAATATAAAGACAACAGTAGTAGTTGACACCACCACATATTTAAGAGAAAAAATAGGAAGCTGATAGACTAATTTATGAAAACCGAGATATCGACAAACATTTTTAAAAAATTCATAACCACCAAAATTATTATTCAATACCCATGAAACTAACAACAATTATCCGTAAGAGTCTAATCAACAATATAAAGACAACAGTAGTGGTTGAAACCACCAGATATTTAAGAGAAAGAATTAGGAAGCCAAGAGACTAATTTATGAAAACCGAGATATCGACAAACATTTTTAAAAAATGTATAAGTACCAAAATAATTATTCAATACCCATGAAACTAACAACAATTATCCGTAAGAGTCTAATCAACAATATAAAGACAATAGCAGTAGTTTAAACCACCAGATATTTAAGAGAAAAAAATAGGAAGCCGAGAGACTAATTTATGAAAACCGAAATATCGACAAACATTTTTAAAAAATGTATAAGTACCAAAATAATTATTGAATACTCATGAAAGTAACAATTATCCGTAAGAGTCTAATCAACAATATAAAGACAACAGAAGTGGTTGAGACCACCACATATTTAAGAGAAAAAATTAGGAAGCCGAGAGACTAATTTAAGAAAACCGAGATATCAACAAACATTTTTAAAAAATTCATAACCACCAAAACAATTATTCAATACCCATGAAACTAACAACAATTATCTGTAAGAGTCTAATCAACAATATAAAGACAATAGTAGTGCTTGAAACCATCAGATATTTAAGAGAAAAAAATAGGAAGCCGAGCGACTAATTTATGAAAACCAAGATATCAACAAACATTTTTAAAAAATGTATAAGTACCAAAATAATTATTGAATACTCATGAAATTAACAACAATTATTATCTGTAAGAGTCTAATCAACAATATAAAGACAACAGTAGTGGTTGAAACCATCACATATTTAAGAGAAAAAATTAGGAAGCCGAGAGACTAATTTATGAAAACCGAGATATCAACAAACATTTTTAAAAAATTCATAGCTTTCAAACTAATTATTCAATACCTATTAAACTAACAACAATTATCTGTAAGAGCCTAATCAACAATATAAAGACAACAGTAGTGGTTGAAACCACCACATATTTAAGAGAAAAAATTAGGAAGCCGAGAGACTAATTTATGAAAACCGAGATAACGACAAACATTTTAAAAAAATTCATAACTACCAAAATAATTATTCAATAGCCATGAAACTAACAACAATTATCCGTAAGAGTCTAATCAACAATATAAAGACAACAGTAGTAGTTGACACCACCACATATTTAAGATAAAAAATAGGAAGCTGTAATAGACTAATTTATGAAAACCGAGATATCGACAAACATTTTTAAAAAAATTATAACCACCAAAATAATTTTGCAATACCCATGAAACTAACAACAATTATCTGTAAGAGTCTAATCAACAATATAAAGACAACAGTAGTAGTTGACACCACCACATATTTAAGAGAAAAAAATAGGAAGCCGAGAGACTAATTTATGAAAACCGAGATATCGACACAACATTTTTAAAAAATTCATAACCACCAAAATAATTATTAAATAGCCATGAAACTAACAACAATTATCTGTAAGAGTCTAATCAACAATATACAGACAACAGTAGTAGGTGACACCACCACATATTTAAGAGAAAAAATAGGAAGCTGATAGACCAATTTATGAAAACCGAGATAGACAAACATTTTTAAAAAATTCATAACCACCAAAATAATTATTCAATACCCATGAAACTAACAACAATTATCTGTAAGAGTCTAATCAACAATATAAAGACAACAGTAGTAGTTGACACCACCACATATTTAAGAGAAAAAATAGGAAGCTGATAGACTAATTTATGAAAACCGAGATAACGACAAACATTTTTAAAAAATTCATAACTACCAAAATAATTATTCAATGCCCATGAAACTAACAACAATTATCTGTAAGAGTCTAATCAACAATATAAAGACAACAGTAGTAGTTGACACCACCACATATTTAAGAGAAAAAATAGGAAGCTGATAGACTAATTTATGAAAACCGAGATAACGACAAACATTTTTAAAAAATTCATAACTACCAAAATAATTATTCAATAGCCATGAAATTAACAACAATTATCTGTAAGAGTCTAATCAACAATATAAAGACAACAGTAGTGGTAGAAACCACCAGATATTTAAGAGAAAGAATTAGGAAGCCGAGAGACTAATTTATGAAAACCGAGATATCGACAAACATGTTTAAAAAATTAATAACCACCAAAATGATTATTCAATACCCATGAAACTAACAACAATTATCTGTAAGAGTCCAATCAACAATATAAAGACAACAGTAGTGGTTGAAACCACCACATATTTAAGAGAAAAAATTAGGAAGCCGAGAGACTAATTTATGAAAAACGAGATATCGACAAACATTTTTAAAAAATTCATAACCGCCAAAATACTTATTCAATACCCATGAAACTAACAACAATTATCTGTAAGAGTCTAATCAACAATATAAAGACGACAGTAGTGGTTGAAACCACCACATATTTAAGAGAAAAAATTAGGAAGCCGAGAGAAATTTATGAAAACCGAGATATCGACAAACATTTTTAAAAAATTCATAACTACCAAAATAATTATTCAATAGCCATGAAACTAACAACAATTACCCGTAAGAGTCTAATCAACAATATAAATACAACAATAGTGGTTAAAACCAGTTCATGTTTAAGAAAGAAAAATATGAAGTCCAGAGAAAAATACAAAGTAATAAATCATTCTTTTGTCAAGATACCAGCATAAAAAATGCAAGTCATCTTTAAACTGCTCGACAATACTATCCAGTAGATAAACTGTTATTGCAATAATTATTACAGTACCCTAGATAGATGACCTATTTTACAATACAATACAAATCAATTAAAAAAAAAATGATAAAAAATGAACAACACATTATCTTATAAAAATCCGCATACCTTTCAGCTGAACAGCTACCACGACAAGGCCCAGCACGAGATTGAAGACGAACATCTTAGCAGCGCGTTTTCCTCCGCAGACGTTTGATAAATTTCACCTCAGAACGGTTACGAACGCCATAGCTGGACACAAATTCATTGTCGTCTTTCAGCACCTCTGATCCGCACTGCAAATCGTACGTCCTCCAAACGTATCTCCAAGAAATCTTCGTCTTGCTCCTCAAACGTTGCTGCCTCAATCCAAACGCCCTCTGTATGGTTTTCTTCAAGTCGCGCACCGTAGTGTTCTGTTGCGGAATCTACACAAGTACGGATTATTAAATAAATATTTGTTTTGAGATTAAAGTTGTAGAGAAACGTTGACTTTAGTGTAATTTTTTTGAGTGTGGTTTGTAGATTAGAAGTTATACGTGATAATTGATATTTGCAAACAAGGTTTTAATTTAAAAAAAGAAGATATTAAAATGCTTTACGTAATGATTTCTTTTTAGGTTTTGATAATGGTTGATTATTATGATCAACTTTGAAGTTTATCACTGACTAATGTTCGTTTTTTACTACGCATGTCAACAGAGAGAAAACTCATTACTTAAGGCTCTCGTATCCCCCATTCAAAACGTTCAGTTGCCGCTCTTTTCTTCAGAGCTTCCGACCAATATTTTACTAGATGTAGATGGCGACACAACTACCAAATCTGGAATTATCCCGTATATTTTAATTTGCGGCAAGAATCCACCCCACCACAAATATCGAACCGTATACAATTTCTCGTAACCATGACAACCACGGAATTTACCAATCCAATAAGAGGTTATCTACTTCTCAATATAGGATGAATATAGGGTTATATTCGTTATTGTAAGCAGTTTTTTCAAGAGCGATTTATTTATGAGTGTCTCTCTAAATGAATATTGATCGATTATTTGTTTATTAGGGATTTATTGATAGGTACGTACACAATTTCACTGGTTTTCATATTTTCTAATTAAATATTGTTTAAGGTGCTCCATTTCCATATAGAACTTTACGATACTATCCAAGGACAGCAGCTCTGTATACTTTAGTCTGAATACACGATATGTCATTAGCGGCTGATTTAAATTTTGATCAGAGATGGTCTGTGTTAAATATCCTTAAGTACGATTAGACGGTAACTCAAATTGTGTTGTATTACATAACCTTTGCTGTCCGTAAAATGACTCGTCTAATCATACCTTTAACGCAGCAGCCCATTCCGAAATAACGCCATACAATGGAGATCGTATCATTAGTCGTTTTTTGTTGCTCGACACAACTGGAAGATTTCAATATTTTATTACGCAGTCTTGAGGGGCAATTTATGTTTTAAATGATTCTTACCGTAAAACCTTTTCATATAGAAAAGAGAATTCTTTGTGCAATTTAAATGTAATAAAATCTACCACCTAGAGGTAGGAAGGTATATCGACCCATGCAACGAAGGCTATAGTAACTACATTTAGTTTGTTACGATAGTCTTTGTTGCATGGGTCGATATGATTAATAATTATCTACATAAATATAGAAATAAATAAAAATTGTGTGTTGTTTACTATTTACGTCAAATTCAGCAGCAAAAAAGAATGTCAAAAATGAAATGGAGAAAAATACTAATAAAATGCTGACTGATTTTTGTTTTAACGTATGATTATTTAGCTGTCGTATAGCCTGTACTTTACAATGACGGTATAACTATATAGTACCAGCTTTGCTCCGAAGAAAGGGGATTTGTGACTAAACTATCAACGAGGTTTTTGTTTTGAACACATTTTGATTGGAAACTATTTTACAGTTCATCTGTGATTTTTAAAAACCCGTAGACACTTAACTGAATTTGAAGGCCGTTTATCTGAATTTAGTTTGATTCGAAGTTAAAGATTTTTTTGTGACATTTTTCGCTGATTACAATAACAGATTTTTAAGTTATTATTCCTACAGTTTATATTTAAAAAAAAAACAACTTTAAACGACTTTCAAATGCAAATAGGACGACAGCTACGATTTATATTATTTAACACGAAGACAAAAAATCCAAAGTGGCATTCTTTATGTTACGTCTTGTTTTCAGTATTACCGATTTTTAGTGTACTTTAGGTCATATCTAAATAAATTATTTATGTTGTGTTTACATTTTCAATTTGAAACAGCGCCATCTATCCACAGACCGTTGAACTATTTTGCAATGCCATTTTGCTCTCCCAGAACGGTATTCTAGTTACGTTCACTAAAAGCTACACCCATCGTTATAAGTAACATTTAATGTATTTTTATAATATATTACAGTACACAATAATCATACGCCAGTAAGACCAAAAAGCAATTCTATATTTGTAGTTTAGTTCTTTTAACACTAAAATTTGCAAGTATAATTTGCATAAATATTGAAATTCTTTGTGGACGCAGTTGCGTAAGGACCTATTCAATCGAATAGTTGCTATAGTTTCACAATTTAAACAATAATTATTGTGAGGTGCATCGGCGCGTTTTCGACGTAGGATACGGGAGCCTTAAATGAACTTTAGTATTGCAAGTCAGCGCTAGTATAGAGTTTATGACATGTCTACATTATATTTGTGGTTACAATTCCCAATTTGAACAAAAATGTGTTACAAATTTTGTCAAAAGTTGAGAAATTACTTCACTTTATATATATATAACTTAACAACAAAAATTGTTAAGAATAAAAAATGCAATACTAAGAAGAAAAACTAGCACTAATAATACGCAAATAAAATGACCCAAATACCTCAAATGTTGCTCTGTCGACAAAATCTCTTTAAATTCTCCAGTTTTGATTCACAATTCGCTATTATAATGACTCGTCTATCAACACTACATTCAAATATACAAAATTGGATTTGCCGGAAATAGTAAACGGTCACAACTTCTTCACGTACGCCTTATATTCAGCAATAATAAAGTTACGCAAACAGTCCGCATAAAACCAATATATATGACCTATTTCATCAAACAAAACTTTAAATAGACTAATACGTGAAATAAAATTACAGTTATCATCACCCATTTCAAGAAAACAGGACAGGTAGGAGATAACAAACATAGTTTTTCAATGATTTATGAAGATAATCGAGTGCTTAAGCGATACTATCGCCAATTCCTTTAAAATTGACACCTTGATAACGAAAAATACCTCGCAATTCAATCAACAGATCTCTCAAACACCGATAAAAACAACTACGAAGGAAACAATCAAACATAACCACAAACATAACCTACAAAAATTAAAATTGCACTTACCACAATTCCAAGGGCATTCTCGTTATTCCTTAGCAAAGTAACCGTTATGGACTGTCCTTGGGCCACCGCGATTTGAGCCAGAACTTCTTCAGCGGTCACATCTGATGGCAAATCGCTCAAAAGCGGGTCTGAAGCTAACAGCCGACGCAGGGAGCTCTGCGTAATTTCCAAAAGGTCCTCGTGGCTGAGGTTGTCCAATTCGGCTTGCAGCGAGTTCTCAGACGACATTCTGCGGGAGAATTTTGATTAAATCAATTGAATTGATTGAGAAAGGTCGCGAACTCTGTGTCGGAATGTGACAGCCGGCTGAAAAAATCGGGTTCGAATTCAAAATGGCTGCGCGGGCATGACGACGGGGCGAGCAGCGCCGCTGCTGTGATTCGCGCGAACTACCCGAAGCGCGGGGTTTTCAAATCGCGAGATCTGTTTGCTTTTGTGATTTGGGCTGTTTTGGGTCGATTTTTGATTGGTTTCTTTTTGCGGGGTGTTATTCGATGGTGTCTTCTTTATAATATAATAGATAACCAAGGATAAAACTGTTGTTATAAATTATATAATCAAAGGAAAGCTACTGAAACGGTTATATAGCAAAAATTAACAAGGTTAACAACTTTTTTTCGTCAGGTGCTGTCGAAATATATAATAACAGTGATTAAAAATGTAAACTAGCAATATATGGCCTTGACTGACTAAAGTAAATATATCACTTCTCACAAACTATTATCGAAAACGATTTTAAAAATCTTACAATATTCACGACACTCCGCATAACTGAACACCATGCCCCGGACTAAATTATACATAAATTAAGAAAACATATACAATATTGAACAGAGCAGGTCTTTTAGTGGAAGACGCACAAATAATAAATCCCCAAATACTATTTTTAAACCCAAACTAAAACAAAACTCGAACAGTGCGGTTCATATTTCAGCGCTGAAAGCTGAAATTGTACAGAGTTAGAGAAATGTGCTTTCTAAATTAACGAAATGCTATTATAAACTATAAGCAAATAATTGTGAATAAATATAGTTCTTAAGTCAAGCCTGAGTCTAATAAACAATATCTATGCCTAAAGGCAGCAATAATATTTGAAACCTATGAAAACTATTTAAGAAAAAAATAGGACGCCAAGAAAAAAAATTATAAAGATCAAAATATCGACAAACATTTTTAAAACATTCATAAGTACCAAAATAATTATTCAATACCCAAGAAACTAACAACAATTGTCCCTAAGAGTCTAATAAACAATATAAAAGCATCAATAGTGATTTAAACCTCAGCATATTTAAGAGAAAAAATTAGGAAGCCGAGAGAAAAATGTACGAAAATCAAGATATCAACCAACATTTCTAAAAAAATTCGTACGTACCAAAATAATTATTCAATACCCATGAAACTAACAAAAGTTATCCCTAAGGGTCTAATAAACAATATAAAAGCATCAATCGTGATTTAAACCACAGCATATTTAAGAGAAAAAATTAGGAAGCCGAGAGAAAAATTTACGAAAACCAAGATATCGACAAACATTCAAAAAAAATTCATACGTACCAAAATAATTATTCAATACCCATGAAACTAACAACAATTATCCCTAAGGGTCTAATAAACAATATAAAAGCATCAATAGTGATTTAAATCATAGCATATTTAAGAGAAAAAATTAGGAAGCCGAGAGAAAAATTTACAAAAACCAAGATATCGACAACATTCATAAAAAATTCATAAGTAGCAAAATAATTATTCAATACCCATGAAACTAACAACAATTATCCCTAAGGGTCTAATAAACAATATAAAAGTATCAATAGTGATTTAAACCACAGCATATTCAAGAGAAAAAATTAGGAAGCCGAGAGAAAAATTTACGAAAATTAAGATATCGACAAACATTTTTAAAAAAATTCATAAGTACCGAAATAATTATTCAATACCCATGCAACTAACAACAAATATCCCTAAGGGTCTAATAAACAATATAAAAGCATCAATAGTGAGTTAAACCAAAGCATATTTAGGAGAAAAAAATTAGGATGCCGAGAGAAAAATTTACGAAAACCAAGATATCGACAAACATTTTTAAAAAATTCATACGTACCAAAATAATTATTCAATACCCATGAAACAAACAATAATTATCCCTAAGGGTCTAATAAACAATATAAAAGCATCAATAGTGATGTAAATCATAGCATATTCAAGAGAAAAAATTAGGAAGCCGAGAGAAAAATTTACGAAAACCAAGATATCGACAACATTCATAAAAAATTCATAAGTACCAAAATAATTATTCAATACCCATGAAACTAACAACAATTATCCCTCAGGGTCTAATAAACAATACAAAAGCATCAATAGTGAGTTAAACCAAAGCATATTTAAGAGAAAAAAATTAGAAAGCAAAGAGAAAAATTTACGAAAATCAAGATATCGACGAACATTTTAAAAAAATTCATAAGTACCGAAATAATTATTCAATACCCACGAAACTAACAACAATCGTCCCTAAGAGTCTAAAAAACAACATAATAGCAGCAATAGTTATTTAAACCACAGAATATTTAAGAGAAAAAATTAGGAAGCCGAGAGAAAAATTTACGAAAATTAAGATATCGACAAACATTTTTAAAAATTCATAAGTAGCAAAATAATTATTCAATACTCATGCAACTAACAACAATTATCCCTAAGGGTCTAATAAACAATATAAAAGCATCAATAGTGATTTAAACCACAGCATATTCAAGAGAAAAAATTAGGAAGCCGAGAGAAAAATTTACGAAAACCAAGATATCGACGAACATTTTTAAAAAAATTCATAAGTACCAAAATAATTATTCAAGACCCATGAAAGTAATAAGAATCATCCCCAAGGGTCTAATGAACAATATAAAAGCATCAATAGTGATTTAAACCACAACACATTCAAGAGAAAAAATTAGGAAGCCGAGAGAAAAATTTATGAAAATTAAGATATCGACAAACATTTTTAAAAAAATTCATAAGTACCGAAATAATTATTCAATACCCATGCAACTAACAACAAATATCCCTAAGGTTCTAATAAACAATATAAAAGCAGCAATAGTGATTTAAACAACAGCAAATTTAAGAGAAAAAATTAGGAAGCCGAGAGAAAAATTTACGAAAACCAAGATATCGACAAACATTCAAAAAAAATTCATACGTACCAAAATAATTATTCAATACCCATGAAACTAACAACAATTATCCCTAAGGGTCTAATAAACAATATAAAAGCATCAATAGTGATTTAAATCATAGCATATTTAAGAGAAAAAATTAGGAAGCCGAGAGAAAAATTTGCAAAAACTAAAATATCGACAACATTCATAAAAAATTCATAAGTAGCAAAATAATTATTCAATACCCATGCAACTAACAACAATTATCCCTAAGGGTCTAATAAACAATATAAAGGCATCAATAGTGATTTAAACCACAGCATATTCAAGAGAAAAAATAAGGAAGCCGAGAGAAAAATTTACGAAAATTAAGATATCGACAAACATTTTTAAAAAATTCATAAGTAGCAAAATAATTATTCAATACCCATGCAACTAACAACAATTATCCCTAAGGGTCTAATAAACAATATAAAAGCATCAATAGTGATTTAAACCACAGCATATTCAAGAGAAAAAATTAGGAAGCCGAGAGAAAAATTTACGAAAACTAAGATATCGACAAACATTTTTAAAAAATTCATAAGTACCGAAATAATTATTCAATGCCCATGAAACTAACAACAATTATCCCTCAGGGTCTAATAAACAATATAAAAGCATCAATAGTGAGTTAAACCAAAGCATATTTAAGAGAAAAAATTAGGAAGCCGAGAGAAAAATTTACAAAAACCAAGATATCGACAACATTCATAAAAAATTCATAAGTAGCAAAATAATTATTCAATACCCATGCAACTAACAACAATTATCCCTAAGGGTCTAATAAACAATATAAAAGCATCAATAGTGATTTAAACCACAGCATATTCAAGAGAAAAAATTAGGAAGCCGAGAGAAAAATTTACGAAAATTAAGATATCGACAAACATTTTTAAAAAATTCATAAGTACCGAAATAATTATTCAATACCCATGAAACTAACAACAATTATCCCTAAGGGTCTAATAAACAATATAAAAGCATCAATAGTGATTTAAACCATAGCATATTCAAGAAAAAAAAATAGGAAGCCGAGAGAAAAATTTACGAAAACCAAGATATCGACAAACATTCAAAAAAAATTCATACGTACCAAAATAATTATTCAATACCCATGAAACTAACAACAATTAACCATAAGAGTCCAATCAACAATATAAAGGCAATAGTAGTGGTAATTATGTTACGTAGAATAATTACGAAGCACGAGCAACATAACCAAGAAAAGCACAGTCACCGCAACAACAACAAACACGTAAACATACCAAAACAAATACTCAAATCCAGCCAGAAAATTGAACAATTATCACTTTAAACACACAAATTATTCAACAAATATTGACACTACGCCAGCAGAAATCAAGCCAAGCATTAGCAATTTATCTGCATAACTGTTAAAATACAGACGAGGCACAGGCAACAGGTCAACATCTTTGCACGAGAAGTGACGTAATCTTTCATGGCCAACAAGCTTGTGCAACGAACTAAAATACTAGCGATTATAATAAATTAGAAATCGTAAAAAGAAATTATCGATAATATTGCTATTTTAAGTTAGTTTAAGTTTCTAGAGATATTCTAGAAATTTGGAAGATATAAAAACAGTTAGGTGTTAGAAAATTATTTATGTAGATTGTGAATTTGCAATTCAAACAGATGTTTGTGTTTGAAAATTCGGTAAATGAGTTCTTATAACGGATTGTAGGAGTCTCATTGTGTGGCTTATTGTGAGACTATTTGATTTTAGCGCCATCTACCTGTTGAAGACGGCAGTTAATACAGTCAGTAACCTTAGGCATGTTGTGTATATCCATCTTCAGTCAGACTCAGGTAGAAACTATATAATATACACGCGTCTCAATTAAAATACAAAAAGATAACTCTTCCTTATAAAATAAATAAACAAACTTACAAAATTTACCCTTCTAAACAAGCATTAAAACCAAGTGAAAGTAACTTTTGTATGCAAGCAAACAAGAAGTAGGTGTTCTCCATACAAGGTCTGGAACAATCGCCTACGATTTTCGCAAAGCTAGTCATTCCCAAGTCTTCGTCATCAAAAAAGTAAGTATTATACCATGCACCACTAAAAAATTCAAATATTTCATTCGTTTTTGTAGATTTAACAACTAAAAACCCAGGATATCAACAAAAATGAAGGTCATATCATTAATTGCAATCATCATCGTTGTTTTGTCTCAAATATCGGCGAAAGACATGACAAGGAAGAGTATAGTTTTTGATAAGGCTACTCCAGATGTTTTCTACTGCCCCATACAGAAACCAACAGGATTGGATAAAATGATAGTCAAGTAAGTACTGAAAATGACAAAGGATGTTTTTTTATATAAGTGATAATTCGAAAGTTCTGTATGTAACTAAGAATGACGTAAGTACTGCTAATACATCTTGAAGGTTGTTTTATAACTACTTATTTTATGTCCACATTGTTCACAATAATAAAGTTTTATAGGAGAATTGATTGTTGTGAGAAAATCTCAATCTATAGGCTCACTATTAACAATTAATTGATCACACGAGCATAAATGTTATTAGGAAGATAGTAGATTTTTGAATTGTCTACAAAAAATGTCCTTACATACACTCCTCAAAAAAATAGGAGAACACGTTTTTCAAAACCTGTAACTTTGTAAATAATAGTACCTACGGAAATTATAAAATTCCGCTTCAAAACAAAATGGCGCACGTTTGAACACAAAATATCACTTTTAGGTACAAAATTAGGTTAAACATTGTTTATAACAAAAAAGTTTCGAACTTATCGTAAAATCCGTACGTACTTCTCTAGATAATATTGTTCTGAAGCTGCATATAAGATTTCAAGTGAATTGACGAAGATCAGTTGAAGTTATCGTTCCGGCCAGTTTGAAAAATGCGATTTTGAGAAAACCGTTTAAAATATTGTGTAACTTTGATGTATAGAATTGTGTTATTTTACTATAGTCGACGAAGCCTGGACCATATAACTATCTTTTCAAATTACCATTTCCCTCCTCTTGTTTCTTTCTGTTTGACTTTGACGACAGACGGGCCTGTTTTGCAGCATCAGTCAGGGATGGCTCTGAAAACATGATGCGCCGTGCGTCAGCCTTCGCGTAGATATTATTGCAGTTTGGCTAGATGTTGATACATAATACCTTCATAATCTTCATAACGCTGGATAATGCATAATTGACAACACATATAGCTATACTTGCTGCAATATCCACAATTACTTTGCCACTTGAAAGAGAAAATGAAATCACCAGTGGCATTTCATCGGTCAGAATTTACGATACAGTGTCGCCCAGATTTATTTTCTTCATGTTATCAATTGAATCATGACTATGACGAGTCCATCATAAACTGAAAGCTCATTTATAGGCTTCTGGGTTAACTTCCCTTTCTCTTCGAGGCCCTAACTGTAACACGTGATCTATGCATTCTTTTCTTATTCCAAAATTTGCAAGGTTTGCAAGTATTTAGATTTTATGAGAATATCAACAACATTTCTCCAGCTGATAAGCGCCACCAATCATACAGAGAAGAAAAGCTGTTTTCTCTATGTTCCATCGTCCGAGACAGTTACGCCATTATTTTTTTACTATTTTCAATTGACTTTTAGCCCTCCCTTCTTCTGCTGCTTTCTGCATACTTTGTTGACAATGCTTCTGTTTCCAGAAAAATGGTGCGAACAACTTTATCGTAAAATGAGTGAAAAATCTGACGAGGAATGTCCTTGAATGTGCAAAACTTTTCAATTACATCTACACCTATTCTTATGCGCATGTCAAGGATAATTCCGCTATTCATTTCGTATCATTTTTGAACAAATCGGCAACTTGGAATGAAAGTTTGTTCAAAATTCTCACAAGAAACCACGATTTGAAATCCTAAGTCACGGTTGCCACTTTCGGCCAATTTCGCATTTGATTTGCACGTTTTACACACTACAACTTGTAAAATAGCAGAAAACACAACAACAAAGTCAAAAGATGATAATTAAACGTCATCCACAGAAAATTTTACAAAATGGTAGAATTTTACAAAATTTGGAAAAATTTTCAAAATTTTTAAAATTAGTCTAATCGAGTTGAAATTTTGCATGTGCACATATTTCCGATGGCAACACATGAAATATTTGGAAACATTTTAAAAATTTCTAAAACGTCCCATTAAGTTGAATTTTTGCATGTTGGAATATTACCGGTGACAATGCATAAATAAAAATATGGAAATAATAAATCAGTAAAAATAATTGGAATTTTCCGTAGTTTTTAAATAAATGGAATAGACATTTCTGATCACACTGTTAGAAACAGATTAAAAGAAGCGAATTTGAAACCAAGAAGACCTGTCCGCGCACCACGCCTTACGCAGCATCACAAAGCAGCGCGAATGAGGTTTGCTCTGGATCACAGAGATTGGCAACTTCGTCACTGGAAGCCTGTACTGTTTACAGACGAGTCCAGATTTCGTTTAACTCGTTGCGACGGTCGAGTACGTATATAGACGTCCTGGTGAACGCTACGCAGCCGCTACTATACAGGAAGTGGATAGATTTGGTCGTGGATCTGTGATGGTTTGGGCTGGAATCAGTATAGACAACAGAACTGATCTTCTTGTGGTTCCTGGCAGACTAAATGCTATGAATTGCATCGAAAACATCGTGGAGGACCATGTGGTGCCTGGTGCATATGGCGTCGGTCGAAATTTCATCCTAATGCAGGACAATGCAAAGCCACATACGGCCGGCATCACCAGAAACTTTTTACAAGAACGTGGAATTCAGGTCACGAAATGGCCGGCGGTAAGTCCTGACCTGAATCCTATTGAACACGTGTGGGATCAGCTTGACCGACGTGGTCGCAAGCGACCTAATCCACCACTAACCATACAGGAACTGACACTAGCCCTGGTTGAGGAATCCACAGAAAACCCGACTGTCATCGATACTATACAGTCATTTCCATTTTGTTTTGCGTTATTAATTTACATTTTTAAGTGTAACTTAGAAGTAACTAAGAGTAGTAACATTGTTTTTGTAATTTTATTTAGTTAAATATAATTTTTTGAGCAGTGTATTTTTTTTTCTATAGTAAAACATAGCAATTGTTATACCATTTTAAAAACAACATGAAATGGGCAATCTTTTAAAATAACTTGCTAGTTTTAGAATAAATACCTCGCTTGTTTTTTGTTTAATGACAGTTTTAATTTCATGCTATTGTTTTTCGTATTATAAAATATGATGCTCTCTCATGTTTTCAATGACTAATCTATAAGTTACAGATAAAATTTGCAAACAATTAATTTTGTATCTGTTTTCAGAGCAAGACCTTTAAAGAAACTGTGCCAATTTGAAGGGAAACCACTTCCAGCTGATTACAAGAGCGACTGCTACAAAGACGTTGACGAGTCTGACTTCGCATGCAAAGAAAAATACAGAATCATGGTAAAGTTTACCAAGTAAATTTGTCTCACATATAATAATTGCCTAACGAATAAAAGACGGTGTCAACTAGTTTATAATTTACGTAAAAAAATACGTAATAATTTTTTTAATGAATTTGTTTTTTCAGAAACGCACACAGAAAGAAAAACATTAACACACGGACAGCGGCCGCCTTCTAATACAATAAAACGCATAAAATAAAAGCCAAAAACAGACACGAACAATAATTAATATATTATAAATAACTTAATATTTTACCACACTAGCTTTACTAATTTATTCTGGTAGTTTTTAGTTAATTTTTTGAGGGGTTTAAGGATTTTTAGAACTTGTTTATCTAAACAACTCTATTCTAAAAAAATTGTTTGAATATTAGATATAGTTTCAATAAAATTGTAGTTACATTATAAATTCAAACCATTTTTTCAAGGCCTGTAGCTACGTGACTAACCTAGTTCGAATTAGCGAGAAATACAATGATACGAAATGCTTACTTCCTGTTAAAGCGGAAGTACTTCTAAATCATTGTATTTCTGAAAAGTTGCACATGAACAAAGTTCTAAAGAAAGTGGTGGTGGTTTTTTAAAATGTACCATATTTATTTATGTTGTGAATGATTTTTTTTATACTATTTATTTCTATTTAGTGTTTGTTATTAACATAAAGGTTTTTTTGGTATATGAATTATCTTTGTCTTGTCTATAAAATCATTTACAGGCATACATAGTCCAGGAATATTAAATATTTTTTAAAAAAATCCTCCAAGGCATGAGGAACATCCTGTATAATCTTCCTGGGCTAACAACCTTACAAAAAAAAAACAAGTGATTCAAAATTAGCCGCTAATATTCTAAGATTTTAACCAGAATAAGCAAATAACAAGAACCTAGAATATTCCGAGCAATTCTGAATCACACTGTATACCTCTTTCGATATTCTATCTTCAATTTTCAAAATCTACTGCACGTGCATTTTCTCTAGTACCAGCGACTCAAAATACAGAGTACGCCTTTTATTTTTTCAACTTTCCGTTATAACCTTTTGGCTCAAAAAAATCATCGCAAAGGGTACGTAATATCCAGACAACATCGTAACGTGCATGTGTCCCATAGAAACTTTCTTCGTAGAACTAACACGACCGATATATCTCTTTTAGATGCGCATGCAACCCCCGGGTTCGGATAAACCTTACGATGGACAGCGTTTAAAAAGATTTCTAAACATTGACATGCAGTATTTGAAAAGTCTGAACCCCGACACAAAAACAAAACTCAAAAATCGACTTGGCTAAAGGATACCAGCGCAGAAAACCGAAGAAATATAGCGAAGATTGTGTTAAAATATTCCGACATAACCTCACTTTTGCGAAAGTTGTGATTGCCTACGAAAAACCAAATTAATACGATTAAAAATGTGACTTACCTTATTTGATATGTTATTTCCGATGTGTGTACACTTATTTTTGTATAAATTAACTTATTTACAGTAAAGAATGTTACTAAAAAACTACGGTTTTGTTGTTTTGATTCTGTATGGCAAAAAAGGTGGTGAGATTTGGAGTGATAAGGCGGTAAATTTGAATTTGGTGCGTGGTTGGTTGCCTGACCACATGGGTTTATACAACAACCGACTTTTCGAAAAAACTGATTTACGAATTCCCGATTAGGAAAGTATACACGAAACTAAAAGTTTCATATGGACTTTGAATTTATTTTTTGTAGAGTTACAGGCGTTTGAAATATTAACAAACCCTGTTTTAAACAGATTTAACTTCTTGAAGAATAAAGAAAAACAACTAATGATGGAATAGTTATTTATGTAAAATATTTTGACGTTATCAAGTACAATGCTGTGCGTATCTACGGCCTTGAATAACAATACAAACAATTCGGAGTTGAGTGACAATACAGACAATTAATTGTCAAACTTATAACCTTAATCGCCAATAATTGACATAGACGATTTAAAATTTATAATTTGAATGACAAATATTTGATATATTTGACATATAACCATGGCAAGCCTTATTGCCCTCGCGGGCTGTTTTCGTAAGAAGCTGTTTTTGTAGGAAGCTGTTTTCGTTCCGGTACCTAAGATGTAAAATGTCACTTTATGATCATTTAAGAATTTTAAGACATAAATACAATATCGACAAGTGCGTCTCTAATGACTCATCCTGTATAAGCTTCTCCAAGTATAATTATTGCAAATTTGACGTAATTAATCGTAGGTGTTAATTGCCAGTTCGGAATTTTGACGGAAATGGGTTAATGAAGAAATGAAAATTGAAAATATCGATTCAACACTATCTCAACTACAGATCGTGACAGATAAAATGGGGAAATTGATGGGAATATTAAGGGTGGTAATGACATCGCAGTAAATGGTTTTCTAAAGAATAAAGTTTCAATGTTTTCTAGACTTTTCTGTTACGCAATTACTGGTTTTCCAAAGTTTTCTAGAGACAAATGTTTTGTGGATTTCGTGATGACTATTGATCTATTTACTGATCTGTTTATCGCAATGCGATACGAGTGTTCAAGAACTACAAACAATTGTCCAATAGGGTATTCCGGTGTTTTTTAAATTGTCATTTTTTACAAAGTATGGGTGCTACTGTTTGCTACTTCACAAGTAAAATATCAAACATTGTTTTAAATTAAGAGAAATCGTTGTTTGAAGTTTGAATTAGGATTGCTCTTTGTGACGTCACAAAGACCGCTCAAAGTGAGCGACTTGACAACGTTGCTATATCTAGGGTGCACGTAGTAAATTTTTGTCTTCTGTTGTGTCAACGTTTAGAATCGCTCGTTTGTTGACACCTGTTTTGGTTATTGAGGTTATATCAAACACTTGTTCAAAATGTATAAACCCAACGCCGACATTGTTCTGTGCCGGGCTGTAACAGCAGTAGAACAGTAACTCCTGATAAGATTTTCTTTACATTGCCGACTAGCGAGATGAGAGATGTTTGGCTTCAAGTTTCAATGATCAAATCATCTCTCAAAAAAGTTACCTTTATTCGTTGTCAAACAACAGGGTCGCCAACCGTCAACTTGGCCGATCAGCTGTTCGAGAGCTGTCCGCTGTTACCACCGCTACTAGGGATCGGTTATCATTGTGTATTTCCGAGGGTGGTCGGTGAATTCAAACGAAATGCACTTTTAATTGCAATTATCTCATAGAAAAACTAAATCAAAAAGCTCATAGGTTAACTTTATGAATCCTCATAAATTGTACAATAGGTTAAACCGAATATCTGCTTAAATTTTGACATGACCGGAATACCCTATTGTATCCACTATTGTGGCACAAATGTCAAGATACGTCATATTTATACCTTACTATAAACGTCAACCACTTTAAAATATATCCAAACATGCAATATTTACGTAAATATAATGAGCCCGTGTTATCACTGCAATTAAAAGTGAACTAAATATAACCAGAATCTACAAAGATACTACGATAGAATTCACGATATGCCTGCATGCTCATTTGTCATTGTGGAGGACAGAAATATTTGCTTTTAAAATCAGATCTAGCTCCGATTCAACGAGGTAAAACTAAAAATAAACATTCAAACGTTGGATATCACTCGAAATAAGTTGTATATCGACGCAAGCATATATAGATAGCGGTGTGAAAGATAGATAGGTCAGTTGAACAAAGTAAATTAAGCAGCTAGAAACATGTCAGCTAAAAAACCATGTGAGTGCAAACCCGGTCAAAAGGAAGAAATTGAAAGTTTGGAATCAATTTTGGCGAAATTGGAAGACAAAGATTTGGAGCGAGTGAATAAAATCTTGTATGGACAAAACTGCAGGTAAGATTGTTGAGCACGAATCGCTTCCTCACACCTGCGTGGCATGCTTCGCACTAGTCTGCGAAGAGATTCTTGGGGATATGCTTTCCCATTCCCCAATCAAAGCTTGTGTCAGTTCCTGTATGGTTAGTGGTGGATTAGGGCGCTTGCGAACACGTCGCTCGAGCTGATCCAACACGTGTTCAATACGATTCAGGTCAGGACTTAACGCCGGCCATTCCATGACCTGAATTCCACGTTCTTGTAAAAAAGTTTCTGGTGATGCCGGCGGTATGTGGCTTTGCATTGTCCTGCATTAGGATGAAATTTTAACCGACGCCATATGCAGCAGGCATTTAGTCTACCAGGAACCACAACAAGATCAGTTCTAATGTCTATATTGATCCACGACCAAATCTATCCACTTCCTGTATAGTAGCGGCTGCATAGCGTTCACCAGGACGTCTATATCCACGTACTCGACCGTCGCAACGAGTTAAACGAAATCTGGACTCGTCTGTAAACAGTACAGGCGTCCAGTGACGAAGTTGCCAATCTCTGTGATCCAGAGCAAGCCTCATTCGCGCTGCTTTGTGATGCTGCGTAACGCGTGGTGCGCGGACTGGTCTTCTTGGTTTCAAATTCGCTTCTTTTAATCTGTTTTTCACAGTTTGATCAGAAATTTCTATTCCATGTGCACGTCTTAGGTCGTTTAGGAGGTCTCGTGTTGCCGCAGTACGCTGACGTAGAGAGGAAAGGACAAGAAATCGGTGTTGATTTTGAGTAGTTTTTCGATTTCGACCTTGTCCGACTCTTCTAACACATTGTCCCTTCATTCAACCTTGTAAAGGACATATCTTGGAAATGGTCAAGTTTTAACTGCATGCTAATGGTTTTCTTATTACAAAATATGATGCTCCATCATGTTTGCAATGACTTGAGTAGCAAAAAAGTTTACCCAGTACATGACACCATAAACACAACAAAACCACCGACAACAAATGTTGTAGTAGTAATTAATTTACAATATATACATAATACATAATTTTGAGTACATAATTTGTTTTTCTAGTGTTCTGGAAGACGTCAAAGTGGACGAAGACGCCAGCGATGATTTAGAAGTAAAAGGGTATAAATTTAAAAGTTTGAAGGAACAACTGCGCCCAGGAAGGGTTGTGAGGGTTGCCATCTTCCAAAACAAAACACCATTGGAGACATGGGCGCCAATAGAAAACCAGAGGCAAGCCCTCTACGATTTGGCAACAACTGCTATCACCACAGCGGCCTCTTGCGGTGCAAACATCTTCTGCTTCCAAGAAGCTTGGAGTAAGTAGACGATAATAATTATTGCATAGCACCGTTAAATAGAGCTTCGAAAATGGTTTGATTTGAGCCCAAACTCGACATATCTAGCTTGTTTAGTTTTCGAGATATACCAAAAAGTTTCGTTCCATGGCCAACTAGACCAAACCAGATTATTGTCATATTAACCTAGTTCCTGATACAGAATTTAGTTAAAAATTAGTAGGATGTTAGTGATTTAAAACGCGCTATAGTACACACCTAGTCTTTATTGCAATTTTGGATTTAAATTTTGGTTTATTGATGATTGGGATATCTCGAAAAGTATGCAAGATAACCCAGTCGTGATGGTACTCAAATCAAACGATTTTTAAAGATCTACAAGAATTTCGTATTGGCAAATTTGTGTTGCATGTTTGGAATGCGCAGAATGACGTAAAACAATTTTTTTCAACTGGTTGAAATTATGCCATAGTGCTGTTTTGTAATTCCAGAAGGTCAACAACAGATAAGCATTTATTATGTTATTATTTATATCGCTTATCTTATCTTCTAGTAATTAGAGTTACAATTGTGCTATATCTACACAATACAAAAAAAAAGTGAGAAAAGATTATCTGAAAATAAATAACTCCTAATTTTTGTGTTTTAATTTGTATGATGTTTTTATTTCGTATAAAATTTCGTTACAAATTTATATACTACTATAACAATTTCCTCAAAATGGTATTGGATGAAAAAGTCCAAATTTAGACATAAAAGCGACATAAACCTCTATATTTCTTTCAGCTATGCCATTCGCCTTTTGTACTAGAGAGAAACATCCCTGGACAGAATACGCTGAGGATGCTAAAACTGGTCCAGCCACCAAGTTCTTGTCGCAATTGGCAAAGGAATACAACATGGTGATAATATCTCCAATCTTGGAGAGAGACGAGATCCATAGGGATACCATATGGAACACGTCAGTAGTCATCGATAACCATGGAGATTTCTTGGGAAAACATCGGAAGAACCATATTCCGAGAGTTGGTGATTTCAACGAATCAACTTACTACATGGAAGGAGATGATGGGCATCCAGTTTTTGAGGTATTTCGAGAAAATGTAAAGGCAAAATATGAGAAATGATCGAAACATCTTTTCTAGACTGAATTTGGAAGGCTCGCCATCAATATCTGTTATGGGAGACATCATCCCTTAAACTGGTTGATGTTTGGTATCAACGGCGCTGAAATAGTTTTCAACCCATCTGCAACTGTAAGTAATTTTATGCACTAAACTGTTGATAAGAATTCTAACCGATACATAACTACAGAATTGAATTACCATGTGAATTACTTCAATGCTATTAAAAAATATAATGAAACTGGCAGTTGTTTTAACGACTTCCGTTAAAACCGGAAGTGACTATTTCCCTTGTTTACGAGTCTAGGAACAATGTGACAATCTCATAAACACCGACGAGAAGATCACAGCGATCGAAAAACAGCCAAAAATCGACTTCCGTTAAAACCGGAAGTGACTATTTTCCTTGTTTACGAGTCTAGGAACAACCAGACAATCGCATAAACATCGACAAGAAGATCACAGCTTTCGAAAAACAGCAAAAAATCGACTTCCGTTAAAATCGGAAGTGACTATTTTTCTTGTTTACGAGTCTAGGAACTATCTGACAATCTCAAACATCGACAAGAAGATCACAGCGATCGAAAAACAGCAAAAAATCGACTTCCGTTAAAACCGGAAGTGAGTGTTTTCCTTGTTTACGAGTCTAGGAACAATCTGACAATCTCACAAACATCGACAAGAAGATCACAGCGATCGAAAGACAGCAAAAAATCGACTTCCGTTAAAATCGGAAGTGACTATTTTTCTTGTTTACGAGTCTAGGAACTATCTGACAATCTCAAACATCGACAAGAAGATCACAGCGATCGAAAAACAGCAAAAAATCGACTTCCGTTAAAACCGGAAGTGACTATTTTCCTTGTTTACGAGTCTAGGAACAATCTGACAATCTCATAAACATCGACAAGAAGATCACAGCGATCGAAAAACAGCAAAAAATCGACTTCCGTTAAAACCGGAAGTGACTATTTTTCTTGTTTACGAGTCTAGGAACTATCTGACAATCTCAAACATCAACAAGAAGATCACAGCGATCGAAAAACAGCAAAAAATCGACTTCCGTTAAAACCGGAAGTGACTATTTTCCTTGTTTACGAGACCTACGAGTCTAGGAACAATCTGACAATCTCATAAACATCGACAAGAAGATCACAGCGATTGAAAAACAGCAAAAATCGACTTCCGTTAAAACCGGAAGTGACTATTTTTCTTGTCTTGCGACATTCATTTCATATACATTTAGAAATTTTGGCATAATTTCTGTTGTAGGTTGGTGAACTAAGTGAACCACTATGGGGCATAGAAGCCAGATGCGCGGCAATAGCAAATGGTTACTATACTTGCGCAATAAACAGAGTTGGTGTCGAAACATTTGAGAATGAGTTTACTTCGGGAAATGGAAAACCAGCGCACACAGATTTCGGGCAATTTTATGGGTCGAGTTATGTAGCCAGTCCAGATGGATGTAGAACACCGGTAAGTTAAAAAGTAGTTATGGTTAAAACTTATAACCCCAGTAATATCGGATAAGTAACAATTATTAACTTCAACTACTTGTTGTTGAAGTATTTCAATTATATAACGTAAGTAAAAACAGTTACTGATACGCAGAATATGAATAGAACCGTTATTGTAGAAAATTAAAAGGGTAGGAATTTAATAAACACAAATTGAACAAAAATAAATAACAAACAAATAAATTGATATGATACGTTTTGATGATTTTTTCGCATGTTTTAGAAGGTATTTGTCATTTTGAGAAGTTTTCTGTCAAGTTACGAGCCGTTTAAATTCAAAATGGCAATTACTTACTAAAATTGTGAAAACTAAATCAGCATTACATATTTGTATTTGACATTGTTACGTATGAATTAATTTATTTACTTCTTATTATTGTAAAGAGTGTTAGTATTGTTTCTTAGTTTTTGCATTGTTTGATATGTACATATTTTCTTTTTACATAGTTTTGTTTGTGTAGTTCAAAAAAATACTACTGTAACTATGTATTTAAGAAGTTAAAAAACAAATAAACCAATTTATTATTTAATAAATAATAAAAATATGTTAAACATTTCATTCGGAATTTCTGCTTTGTAAAAAATGTGAAAGAAAATTGTGTCAGCTTGTAAAAGCAGTGCTAAAAAATAGCAAAAAAATCAAAAAAATGTGTTTTTTTCTCAAAAATTAGACACAATTTGGAATTTGAGTATATATCTCAAATTTATTTCCGGTAAGTCCGGAAGGGTACGGTATGTCCGTACGAAAATTAGTTTTAAAAAGTAACTACCAGTTCTTGTTTTTCTGATTATAAAATATGATGCTCTATCATATTTTCATATCCGTTGTTACTCTTACATGCACAGTTGACGTCTTTTCAGGCGTATAACTTGAAAATTCTAACTCGTAGTTAAATGACGTATTAACATTTCTTCTAGAGTTTCTTGAATATTATTATCATATCTATTATTTTAGGGATTGTCACGGACTAGAAATGGTGTCTTGATATGTGAGTTGGATTTGAACCACTGCCGACAGGTCAAAGATCATTGGGGATTTCAGGTATTTATTATTTTTTAATTTTCTGTATAAATCGATTAATTTTGGTCTAATTTCTGTTCATTTTAGATGACGCAAAGGTTAGAACTGTACGCTGAATCACTGAATAAAGCTATTAAACCTAACTTCATACCTCAAGTCGTCAGGAAGTGTTAAATTTGAACTGGGGTTATAATATCAATTATAGCGTTTACGTTATTTTATAGTATACCAAACTAGCGTGGAAATACTCGCAAAAATACAACTAAAACAGTACAAAGTAGATATAAATATGTAAATTCTTGCAAATTATAAGAAATAAATGTATTAAAGTGGACTATTTCTTTTTACTGCTTAACGTAAGTCAAAATAACGAATATAAATTGTTTATACGAATATTTATTGCGTCATTCGAATTAACATAACAAAAATACCTTTTAAAACAATTTCCCCTTAAGTTATATTTACACTTAAATAATCTACGTTTATTCAAATAATAAAAATTAATTATGTACACTTAAATAATAAATTAAACTATTCACAAAATTAGCACTTAGATTAAAGAAAAAGCTATGTAACAAGTGGTGGTCCCATTATTCGGTTGATTTCGTAATGTTTTAAGCTTAAATGTAAAACAGCCGTACCTTCGACGTACTAATCAAAACATCGTCATCGTAAAACTTGGTTTCAATCACGATATTTCCACTAAAAATTCGTTTTTCTGCGTTAGCATGCAAAATCGATAAAAAAAAACTCACTTTAGGACAGACGCAGGCATCATTTGCGATTCCGGGGCTGCTTCCATAATACTCTGCCAGGTATTCGTAGATTCCGGCATAACGTAACCAAACTCAAACGACCATTCTTCAAGACAACGTCCTTTGAACAACACTTTCTAAAAAGAAATTTACAAAACATTCGAAACAATCGGAAGCATTTATAACCAACCTGTTCCAATCGGAACTTCTGGATGGCTTCTTTCGAACTAAAATTGAACTCCCTCGATACAGCGGGACACTGCAAAATATTCTTCGGCACTTGGGCTTTGTGTTCAACATCCGGGAGGCTTAAATCGTCTGTTCCCTGCCAAAAAACATTCCCACCTTCCGCGTCTCGCAAGCAAATCCAATTTCTGCAAAGTAAAAATTAACATAACCTATAAAAAAACAGCGAATAGACGCGTACACTTGGAAACCCTTGAGTATGTCTTCTCCCCTGCTCATTTCGGTTATTGTGTATCGTTCTGCGTTCGAAGAGGAAGTTAATGAGTTATAAATGAGCAAGCTTGCGCAAAGAACGTAAACAAATTAGGAATAATTTCAAAAACGCGAGTTGCTTACAAATACTAAAACGCCGCCTAGCGGAATTCAAATGAATTGTTTACCTGCACTTACCTGCGTATTTCTTGTTTACCGACCGAGTTTATCGATCGAGTCTTCCGCTGCTTAGTAACCACGATAACAACATAAACAGAGCGGGAAATTCGAAACGAATAAAGGGAATAAAAATCGTTTTCGTACAGTTTGTTATTTATTTATTATACATTCAAGTTGTTATACATAATAATTATTGTGGTTTGACATCTAATAGATCCTTTATCGTTACAATTGTAATAATAATAATCGTAATAATAATAAATCTGGGGATAATTTGATTTTGTTTCTGTCCCAGCGTTGAAGAGACGATAAACACACAAAACGAAGCTCAGTTTATTTAGGTGATACGGTTACAAAGATTACAAATATATAACACGCAATTGGAATGTAATATTATACGTTATCATGTTTACGTCAAAAAATAGTGATTCTTACGAGAGTTAGTTTCCTGTACCCAAAATTAAATAATCCGTACGGGAATAAGTTTAAATTTGAGTACGTTTCTGCGGTTATGAAATAGTGCGTTCTTTCCTTTTTTTATCGTTACAATATAATTACGTTTTCTAAACTAAACCACGTATTTTTTTGTTAGCATTTTTTCTGGTTGTAACATCACAGCAACTATACTAGGAGGCTTTAGAACACGCATCAAATAAAAAATATATGTATGTATATCGAAGAGCTCTTTTTAAGAGATTTTTTTTAGAGACACCCAGTATTGCGTAGTAGTGATATTTATATACGTTCAGTGAAACCACTTCATTACCTACGTTACAGTTGCCCCCAATAAAACAAGCAGCAAATAGCAGTTGTTTTATCGAATGCAGTCGTAAGTCTAACGTCACAAATAACGTAACCTCAATACTTTCATAGTCAACAAACGCAAAAACGAATCTTAAGTACCCAACCGTCGTATATATACTTTTTAGATATATATATCATATAGAATACAAAAAATTAACTTACAGGATTCTTTATTCCTATTCTCGTTTACTCTTCATTCAGTTATATTTACACCAATTCTTAACGCCTACCTCTGCTACTACAAAACGTTGCGCCAAGCCTTGTGCGACGCTGCTCTGTCTCTCATTTAGGTTAGGTTTCGCTACGAAGATGAAGAAAAACAACCGTAGGGTCATCGTAAAACGATTTAATAGATCAGAAGAATAATAATAACAAAACAATTGCTAGATATCGTCTAAAGGAAAAAAGTTGAAAATAATCCGGAAAGTTTAAGAAGAGACTCAAAAATAGGCAGTTTATATTTTTTCTTGAGTTTAAAAGAACTTGTTTTACAAACTTTGGAATGTGTCAAACGAACCAGCAATTGTTTATTTTAATTAGGTTAATAACAAAACTGCAATCGTTGTCAAAATTGCACTCAATATAAAAAATACTGTTAAAAACAGAGGCGGGCAATTTTTTGCAATGTCCACCCCGTATATAATACACTGAAATAACCGTAAACACAGTGATTCGCGCAAATTCCGAAAAATAATAATTTTAAAAAGGCAAGACGAAACTTTTGGAATCGAACGTGAATCACCGTGTGCACGAGAAAAAAAATAGTAAGTACATACGTCAAAATATCTACAACATCGTCTGAATATAAAGCTATTTATACATAACCTAAAAACTGGGTTTAAATAGCTATTTATTCAAGTTTTCGGCAGGAGAAGCTGCCGTTGTTATTGCTTGTAAAAGTAGCATAATATAATATATTATGTAGATATGGCTGCCCTTATAAATCTAAAATTATAATAATAATAAAACTTCAACCCTTAGAATAAACAACTGAAAAAGAAAACCTCGACAAGCTGAAAAACTCTGTTAGTGTCAATGAAAACAAGCTAAGCTATGCAGAAGTGGAACAGTTACGATATATATATAGATACCATTTGTTTTAATCATTTATATCTAGCTAAGGGGGTGGGTGATTTTATCTTCCGATAATCCGGACAATATATACGTAAATATTTATATATATATATAGCTAGCTTACCTGGACGAGTACATTTTTTATTAATAACAGATTCGCTAAAATTGTTATTCGATATTCACAACCCCGTTTTATTGTATCGATCTGCGACTAACCTCAAAAACCATTTCGAGGTTAGAAAAACCAAAGAATCTCTATTTACACGCGTGCGCAACCCACTTTTTGAACCTCTATGTTTCTTTTTGAAGTAAAAATTTTAGCGAAACCCGAATTCTTAATTTTTTTGAATTTTTGACGGCGCAGCCCCCCTCCCACCGTTCGCGCCCCTCACCCCCGGAGAATTCCAAACTTCGTCAACGTCGACGAAATTTGAAAGTTGCGGGCGGCGTTCTCTGCTCTCTTTTTATAGGTTAGGTTATGCGGGGCCCCGTCGCTGCGGGGGCTTACATCGTCGAGTGGTCCCACTCGAGCTGCGACACGTTCTGGTACTCGTGGGTGCGGCCCCCGCGTCTAGGCTGCTCGTCCTCTTCGTCAGAGGAGTCGTGAAGTCTGCAAGGCCCATCGACAATCTCATCCTCCGATGAGCTCTCCGAGTCCGATTCTGACTCGGAGAAGTCCCCAGCCGGGGCCCCCTCCAAGCGACGCTCAGCATTCTGAAATCGGAAATAATTTACTGTCAAAACTGTTCGAAATACAAAGGAAAACATAAAAGTTAACGGCTGTCATTGTAAGATAGGTTAACTGTCAAACAAAAAATAAAAATGTCAAATTAATCATAAGAAATCAAGACATCATTGGAAAATGACAGATTAAAGAAAGCAAATGATAAAAACTAAGAAAAGATCGCTGTTGGTTAACTGTCAAACTATTCATAATATAACAAAAAGATATAGCATTCCTTCAGTCTATCAAAAATGTAATAAACAACACAGACACCATAGATATAACAATTAACAGCAGTCTGTCATTGTAAGATTGGTTAACTGTCAAACAAGAACACAAAGCTATCAAACTAATCATAAGAAACTAGGACATTATTAGAAAAAGTCAGATTAAAGATTAAAGCACAAGAAGGAAAATAAGAAAAAAGTCTAAAAGCTGTCAGTGTGAGATTGGTTAACTGTCAAACTATTCATAAGATAACAAATAAAATTGTTGTAAGAACATCACTGATAAGCGTATCAAAAATATAATAAACAAAACAATGAGAGCATATGACAATTAACAGGTGTCATAGTAAGATTGGTTAACTGTCAAACAAGACAACAAAATTGTCAAACTAATCATAAGAAACCAAGGCATCATTGGAAAACGTCCAATTAAAGAAAGCACAAGAAAAAAAATAAAGTCAAGAAGCTGTCAGTGTGAGATTGGTTAACTGTCAAACTATGCATAAGATAACAAAAAAGATATAGCATTGTTGTAAGAACATCATTGACACGTGTCATCAAAAATCTAATAAGCTAAACAATGACAGCATATGACAATTAACAGCTATCACCGTAAGATTGGTTAATTGTCAAACAAGAAATCAGAAGTGTCAAACTAATTATAAGAAACGAAGACATCATTTGAAAATGTCGGATTAAAGAAAGCATAAGAATACAGAAGAAATTGAAAGGGCTGTCAAACTATTCATACAATAACAAAAAAGATATAGTATTGTTGTAATACCATCTTTGAGAGATGTCAAACAGAAGAAACAAATGCTCTTACTGTTCAAAAAAATATTTTTTAATAAGAACAAAGGAAAAGAGTAAAATTAACCCGTCTGTGTATGGTTAAACAAAAAATATATTTATACTAAACTTAGTTAAAAAGTATTATACTTAATCTGTCAAACAACCAAAACTGTCAAAGTCATACATTTGACAACTTTCAAACATTTCTACATTCTAAACTTAATTTATAACCTCCAAAACTGACAGATATTATACATTAAGTCTTTACCTGTCAAAATAAACAGCCAACTGTCAAACTTAAACCTCACCTAACCTAAATTTACAACCTTACTTAATTTCTTTTCCTATTATTACTATTAATTTAAAATATATGAACGCAAAGACCAGAAAATCAAACGGAAAATAAAACTAACCTCCATCGGATTGACGGTTATAGTAAGAGCGGAATCGTCCCAAGTCATCTCAGAATCCTGAGCCTCCTCGGTGCTGGACCTCTGCTGCGCTGCCTTAATTCTGACCACGCCGAGCACGATCATGAACAACAAAAATCCAACGCAAACGACGACAATTATGGTGACAGCGTGCGAACCCGTACTAGCCAGGGCGTTCATATGATCGGGAACGTATTCCTTGGAGACAATGGTAGCAGGGGCCACCTCCACTGCATGCTTATTCACTTGCGCGTGCGCGACAATTGGTTCTTTGGGTTGCGGATGAATAACGGTCAACTAGAAATAAAGAAAAAACATTATAACCTCAAAAATGTTGTATTATAACCTCGAAATTTTGACAGATCACTTTAGTAAATGGGATATTAGCTGATTATATTGATTATTATTGATTAAAGAGCAAATTTAACATAAAAAATGTTTTATAACCTACAAAATTTGACAGGTCACTTACAGTTTGAACGTATTCGTTCGATGTGAATCTGCCGTTAAGCTCGGAACAAGCCAATTTGAAGACACGGTTCAGATAGTAGGCTGGTTTCCTGTTTGTATATACAACTTGACGCAGAACCTGCTGGTAGTTGTAGAACATGTCCGAACCGGTGATGGTGACGCCATCTTTGGAAATTTTTGCAACCATACCTGAAAAATGTACGGAACATTAAAATTTTGAGAAAATATAACCTAAAAATACTGATTATAACCTCAAAAAAAAATTATAACCTCAAATTTTGACAGATTATAAAATAAAGTAATTAATTATGGGAGAAACTAAATATAACACCAAAAACTTAATACAATTTGATTATAACGTCAAAAACCTAATTATAACCTAAAAATCGACATAAAACTCCCCGTAAATCTCACCTAAACGTTTTAGCATCTCGTCGGGGATCGACAAAATCTCATGGTCCGGATTCAAGTTCGGATAAATAGTCAATCCGCATTTATCCAACTTCTGCTCCCCGGAGATATGGACGTCAGCGAGAACCCTAACCCCCATACGGAAGTCTTCGTATTTCCTCGCCAGGTTTCCGGTGCCGTTCAAAATTATGCTGGGCGTTTGTGGCCTGAGGACCATGACGTAAGCTGTCGCGTCGGGAACCTTGATAGACTGTCCGTTGTCGCAAGAAACGGTCGTGGTGAGTCGTAAGTTACGACGGCCGGGCGTTGGGAATTCCCTGGAGTTCGCGTATCCGATCTGGCGGACGAGGATTTCGAGGTTAGTGCGGTTGTCACCTTCGACTGTCACTTCTGTCAGGTCGGAGTTCGTCAGGAGTTCCATGCCCGGTTGGAGGAGTTCCATTGCTGGGACCTGTAAGACAAATCGCGAGATGTCAAGAGATTTAGGTTAGGAATTTGACATGTGTCAATAAGAGAAAGAAAAGTTTGACAGGTATCACTAAATTAAACATTAGAAGCTTGATGAATGGATTTCAAGATATAAAAAGCTTAACAAATAAAAAAGGTGAAGTTGACAGGTGTCAAAGTAAAAAACAATGGAAATGGGTAAACAATTTATAAATGTGTCAAATAGACAAAAAAATTAAGTTAGCTGTCACGAAATTAATTATTAAAAGGTTGATCAAAGGACTGAGAATCATAAGGCGAAGGAATAAAAAAGGCAATGTTGACAGCTGTCAAAATGATATGGTTATACAATTCAACAAATGTGTCAAATAAATAAACAAAATGTTGACAGGCTTCAAGGATTCAAATATTAAAATGTTGATAAAAAAAAAATAATTTATATGGTAAAAAAATAAAAACGGCTAAGCTGACAGCTATCAAAGTAGAAAAACAATGGATATTGTTACAGTTCAACAAATGTGTCAAATAAACAAAAAATAGTTTGACAGGCATACAAAATTTAAATAGTAAAAGGTTCAGTAAAGAATTGAGAAAGATATCAAGGTTAAGGAATAAAAATAGTCAAACTTGAGAGCTGTCACAGGACAAACAAATAAACAAAAAAAAGTTGACAGGCATCAAGGATATTAATATTAAAAAGTTGATCAAAGAATTGATAATGATACGGTTAACAAATGTTAACCAAATTCAACAAAGGTTACCTTTGTTGACGGCTGTCAAAGTAGAAAAACTATGAATATGGTTATACAATTCAACAAATGCATCAAATGGACAAAAAAGTAGGACAGCTATCAAGAAATCAAAATATTAGAAGGTCTATCATAGAAGTGAGAATGATATCATAAGGCTAATGAATAAAAGAGGCAAAGTTGACAGCTGTCAAAGTAGAAAAACAATGGATATGATTATACAATTCAACAAATGTGGCAAATGGACAAAACAAGATTGACAGAAATCCAAGAATTAAATATTTGAAGGTTGATTAAAGAATTTAGTATATAATGAGGTTGATATCTGTCAAAGTAGAAAAACAAAAGGTGTCAGATAGACAACAAAGTTCGACAGGCATCAAGAATTAAATAAATTAACCAATAGAAAAGGCAAAGTTGGCAGCTGTCGAATAGAAAAACAAAGGTGTCAAATAGACAACCAAGTTTGACAAGCTTCAAGAACTTAAACACTATAATATTGATCAAAGAATTGAAAATGATATCGTAAGGTTAGCGAATAAAAGATGACAAAGTTGACAGCTGTCAAAGTAGAAAAACAATGGATATGATTATAATAATAATAAACTTTATTGAAACCCAAAATATTACAATAAAATAATAGACAACAAAGTTCGACAGGCATCAAGGATTAAATAAATTAACCAATAGAAAAGGCAAAGTTGGCAGCTGTATAAGTAGAAAAACAAAAGGCGTCAGGTCAGATAGACAACAAAGTTTGACAGGCATCAAGAATTTAAATAAATTAGCCAAAGTTGACAGCTGTCGAGTAGAAAAGCAAGGTGTGAAATAGACAACCAAGATTGACAGGCATCAAGAATTTAAATGTTGTAATATTGATCAAAGAATTGAAAATGATATCGTAAGGTTAACAAGTAAAAGATGACAAAGGTGACAGCTGTCAAAGTAGAAAACAAAGGATATCGTTATACAATTCATCAAATGTGTCAAAAAAAACATCTTGATCTAATTTGTTCATTCGAAACAGATTTAGCAAATAGAAAAGATAAGTTTCTAAAATTTTGAAAACGTCAAAAACTAACCTGTAGGGATTCCTTGCACTGGTGAAGACAGGACAACACCTGAGGCTTCTCGTTATCCCCAACAAGCACGCTCAAACCAGCCAGGTAACCTTTAAGATGATGCTTCATCTTATTATCAGACCCTTGCCAACACGCGCCAACTGTCAAAGTGGTGTTAATTCCTTTGGTAGGATGCAACGGCCAATCATCGATGACCTCAGGATTCTTCTTCTCACTCCTGAACAATTGCCCATCGATAAACAACTCCACTTCCGGAAACCGAACATTCGCAGCATAGTGATGCCACTGGTCGTCGCAAACCTGAGGAATCTTCCACCTCCACTCGGCTGGCCTAAAGATATTCAAATCACCTTCGGAGAAATCTCTTCTCAGCAGCAAAATCAGCCGACAGTTCCTCACGAAGAAGGCATAATGATGCCTGTTCATCTTATGGTCATCAGCGGAGCACAAGATGTGTTCTTTGACGTGCTTGTCTTGGTCGGGGTGGTAGGCGTGACGCATCCAGGTGGCTATGGTGAACGTTGCCGGGATGTTGTGGTCGAGGACGTTGTTGGGAATTGTGACAGCTGTGCTCGAGCCGTCAAATTCGAACATCTGGTCGGACTCGTGACCTTCGTCGGAGATGAGAGGCTTGGTCCATTCCGCTCCCAAGCCGGGGCTGGGGAGGAGGTCTATCGCAGCTGGGGAGGCCCCGCAGAGTTTTCGTTGCGACTCTACGCTGTAGGTGTCGCGGTCGCAGCCCTTTCCGATGTGCCTGCAATGTGACAGGTGAACGGTGAGGATTTGTTTTATTGTAAAGATTTTAAGGTTAGAATTGGGAAATGTCACAATATATTTTAAGGTTAGGTTTGGAGTTTGACATGTGTCAAATTGTAGAAATTAAGAGTTTGGTATATGTCAAAATGTAGAAAATTTTATTTTGACAGGTGTCAAATTGTAGAAAATAGAGTGACTTGTGTCAAATTGTAGAAAAGAATTTGACTTGTGTCAGACTGTAGAAAATATTATTAGTTTAGCATATTGTAGAAAATAATATGAGTTTGACATGTGTCAAATTGTAGAAAATAAGAGTTTGACATGTCAGATTGTAGTAAATATTATGAGTTTGACAGATTATAGAAAACAATGAGTCAAATTATAGAAAACAAGAATTTGACATGTGTCAAATTGTAGAAAATAAGAGTTTGACGTGTCAGATTATACGCAATGAATTTGACGTGTGTCAATTTGTAGAAAACAAGAGTTTGACATGTGTAAAATTGTAGGAAATATGAGTTCAACAGCCTGTAGAACAAAAGTTTGACATTGTAAAAACATTATAAGTTTGCCAGATTGTAGAAAATAATGAGTTTTACAAATTGTAGAAAATAAATTAGACGTGTGTCAAGTTGTAGAAAACATCAGTTTAACAGGTGTCAAATTGAAGAAAATAAGAATTTGCAATGGGTCAAATTATAGAAAATATTATGTTAACAAATTGTAGAAAATAATATGGGTTTGATGTGTGTTAAATTGTAGAAAACAAGAGTTTGACGTGTGTCAGATTGTAGTAAATATTGAGTTTGACAAATTGTAGAAAATAATTAGGTTGATGTGTCAAATTGTAGAAAACAAGAGTATGACATGTGTCAAAGTATAGAAAACAGTTTGATATGTCAATTTGTTTAAAATAAGAGTTTGACATGTGCCAGATTTTAGAAAATATTATGAGTTTAAAAATTGTACAAAATAATGAGTTTGACGAGTGTGAAATTGTAGAAAATAAGAGTTTAACATGTGTCAGTTTGTCGACAATATTATGCGTTTGATAATTTATAGAAAATATTGAGTTTCACGTGTCAAATTGTAGAAATACGAGTTTGACATGTGTCGAATTGTAGAAAATAAGAATTTGACATGTGTCAAATTGTAGAAAATAATATAAGTTCTACGTGTGTTAAAATGTAGAAAATATTATGAGGTTGACAGATTGTACAAAATAATTAATTTGACGTGTGTCAAGTTGTAGAAAACAAGAGTTTAACATGTGTCAAATTGTAGAAAATAAGAATTTGACATGAGTCAAATTATAGAAAATATTGATTTTACAGGTTGTAGAAAATTATATGGGTTTGTCGTGTGTTAAATTGTAGAAAACAAAAGTTTGACATGTGTCAAGATTGTAGAAAATATTGAGGGGGACAAATTGTAGAAAATAATTAGTTTGGCGTGAATCAAATTGTAGGAAACAGAGTATGACATGTGTGTCAAATTATAGAAAATAAGAATTTGACATGAGTCAAATTATAGAAAATATTGATTTTACAGGTTGTAGAAAATTATATGGGTTTGTCGTGTGATAAATTGTAGAAAACAAAAGTTTGACATGTGTCAAGATTGTAGAAAATATTGAGGGGGACAAATTGTAGAAAATAATTAGTTTGGCGTGAATCAAATTGTAGGAAACAGAGTATGACATGTGTGTCAAATTATAGAAAATAAGAGTTCGACATACGTCATATTATATAAAATAAGAGTTTGACGTTGATGTGCCAGATCTAGAGAATATTATGAGTTTAACAAATTATACAAAATAATGAGTTTGACGAGTGTGAAATTGTAGAAAATAAAAGAGTAACATGTGTCAGTTTGTAGACAATATTATGCGTTTGATAATTTATAGAAAATATTGAGTTTGACGTGTGTCAAATTGTAGAAACAAGAGTTTGACATGTGTCAAATTGTAGAAAATAAGACTTTGACATGTGTCAAATTGTAGAAAATAATGTTTTACGTGTGTTAAATTGTAGAAAATTTGTTTGACAGATTGTAGACAATAATTAATTTGATGTGTGTCAAGTTGTAAAAAACAAGAGTTTGACATGTCAAATTGTAGAAAATAAGAATTTGACTTACGTATCAAATTATGGAAAAATATTATGTTTTGAACAGATTGTAGAAAATAATATGGGTTTGGTGTGTGTTAAATTGTAGAAAACAAGAGTTTGACGTGTCAAATTATAGAAAATAAGAGTTTGACATACGTAAATTAGTACAAAAAGAAATGACGTGCCAGATTCTAGAAAATATTATGAGTTTAACAAATTGTACAAAATAATGAGTTTGACGAGTGTCAAATTGTAGAATACAAGAGTTTGACATGTGTCAAACTGTGGAAAATCAGAGCTTGGCCTATATGTCCAATTATAGAAAATAAGGGTTTGAGATGTTTCAGATTGTAGAAAATATTATGCGTGAAACATACTGTAGAAAATAAGAGTTTGACATGATATTTAAAATTTTAGAAAATAAGAATTTGACATGTCAAATGTAGAAAATACCAGTTGATTCTTTTTTTTTTAAATTAACAGGTGTCTAAGATATATTTCAAAACTCAAAGTTGCTCTGCAAGGTAATTTTGTAATAATAATCAATTGAACACATATTACAGGGTGATTCAAAATTGCACGGCTTTATTCTATGGACTATGTTTAAAACACCATAACCATATTAAAAAAAGTCCCCTGCTAATGCCATGGCTATAGTCAAAACTTTTATTCAACACATAGAATGGTTGCAACAATAAACAACAATAAATTGATAAATTTACTCAAGAGTGTATCAGTTTTTCACAATTAAATTCGGTGTCACAATAATAGCAATAATTCTCACTAAAAAAAAGTGTTATATGAGTCAATTTCATGACTGCTTCCTTTACTATTTTTTACAAAAACCGAAAAGAATATCAAAAATCCACCATAAAACAGGCCATTGTAGATTCATTATTTATAATTTGGTGTATTACTTTTCGTGAGAGTAATATTGATTTTTGACAAAAAAAAAACTTTATGCAAGTAATGGAAAAAATGTATGCGTTATGTATGACTACAAAATAAACTCTTTAATGTATTCTCGATGTTGTTTAGAAAATTGTCTTCATTTTATAATTGTTCTTATTCCAGATAAGAAATTAAATAGAACTAATGGTTTACCCGAAGTTCTTTTTTTGCTCTTTCATTGATTGTCACAAAAAATGACATTGTCAGAGATCTATTATTTCTTCTATTCTTATTTCTCTCATTCAATTCAGTTTGCTATGTACAATGGCACAACTAAAATAAACATGTATCGATAATTCAGACTAATACATCCACACTATAAACATTTCACCACAAGTAAGTACTTTCAATTGGAAATTACCCCACACGGAAAATTCCAAAGATCGATATCTAAAAAAGGCACCCCCCTTGCACAACAAACACCCCTTTAAACAAACATTACTTCTCCGCCGTTTTTCCCCATCATCCCCCAAAAAAACTCCCCATACGAACGCAATATACGCCGCGATGTGGACGATTTTGACATTACGTAAATATTTCAGCCGCTAATAGCGCGCTTACAACCCCCTATGGGCCACAGGGGGTGGTCGATTTGATTGACTCGTAATATTCGACGCTCTAGCCAACATTTGCTTTCGAGATGGTTAAACATCAACGGCGGGGCTTGAATATTGCATGTGCTTATCGATTTCGGCGGGTAGTTCGATACTAGACCCCTAGAGGGCGACGGCGTAGCTCGGTTGTACCCCTCCCTCAACCCCCACCGCACCCCCCTTGCGTTCTATCGAGGGTCATTATTCTGTACGCCGAGAATTGTGCATTTTGTAACGAGATGAATGATCTTTTTTTTCTTCATTTTTTAGGGGTGTACTTGACTGGAAAAGTCGTTATACGGGAATTTTCGTTGGGGGAAATGAGGTTTTGTGCCGAGGAAGTGACAAGTAGAAACTTGAGAGCGCTTTGTGGTGATTTAGGGCTTATTAGAGATATTTTTGTAGGAGAAAATGGACAAAATAAGAAGTGTGTACACTATTTGTTTTCGGTGTTTTGATAGAATAAAAAATAGACCAAAAGTAGTCAAGTGAGAACGTTGGCAATGCTTTAAAGTTAATATAGAAAAACGGTGTAACATTCCAAGGAATTGTAAAAAAAACTAATGGCAGAAATCAGGTATTTTTCAAATGTTTTTCTACCTTAGAGTTGCACCACTATCACAGAAATACTCACGGCAAAATAAAAATGAAAAAATCATTCATAGGGGACATATTTCAAGTATCTAAAAGTCAGAATAAAGATAGAAATGTTCAAAAAACAACAAAACCGAGTTGAGTAGCCAATTGGAGATTTTTGTCTATTTAATTTTGTATCTAGAATATATGACAAATATAAAGTAATCATTCACAGGACAATTTATAATGTTTTATTATATTTCCGACTTTTCTGTATCGCCATCGGAAAGGAATTTCAATATTTATGAAAATTTACTTCCGTAAAATCCGTGACCATTTTCCTTGCTTACGAGTCTAGGAACAATCTGACAATCTCATAAACATCGACAAGAAGATCACAGCGATCGAAAAACAGAAAAAAAAATCGACTTCCGTTAAAACCGGAAGTGACTATTTTCCTTGTTTATGAGTCTAGGAACAATCTGACAATCTCATAAACATCGACAAGAAGATCACAGCGATCGAAAAACAGAAAAAAATCGACTTCCGTTAAAACCGGAAGTGACTATTTTCCTTGTTTATGAGTCTAGGAACAATCCGACAATCTCATACACATCGATAAGAAGATCACAGCGATCAAAAAAGAGAAAAAAATCGACTTCCGTTAACACCGGAAGTGACTATTTTCCTTGTTTACCAGTCTAGGAACAATCTGACAATCTCATAAACATCGACAAGATCACAGCGATCGAAAAACAGCAAACAAAATCGACTTCCGTAAAAACCGGAAGTGACTATTTTCCTTGTTTACGAGTCTAGGAACAATCCGACAATCTCATAAACATCGATAAGAAGATCACAGCGATCGAAAAACAGCAAAAAATCGACTTCCGTTAAAACCGGAAGTGACTATTTTCCTTGTTTATGAGTCTAGGAACAATCCGACAATCTCATAAACATCGATAAGAAGATCACAGCGATCGAAAAACAGCAAAAAATCGACTTCCGTTAAAACCGGAAGTGACTATTTTCCTTGCTTACGAGTCTAGGAACAATCTGACAATCTCATAAACATCGACAGGATGGTTCAACTATCTTACCTAATTTTTCTTTTTAAGTTTTATGACAGCAGTCTTCAAACTCCGTTGTCATTGCTAAAGTAAATAAAACTAAGTAAATAAAAGTAAGGAGTAAGTAAAAGTAAGTCGAGTGAAAAGGTTACGAAAACAGTAGACAAACAATTTCTAAAAACCAATTCTTACGCTAGGTACGTAACACACCAGCGATATAACAAATAAAAGCTATAATTATCACAGAAATACTAACGGCAAAACCAAAATGGTAATAGGGTAGGTACATATTATTTAAAGAATCTAAAAGTCCAAATAAAAATAGAAATGTTCTAAAAACAACAAAACCGAGTTGAGTAGCCAGTTGGAGATTTTTTGTCTATTTAATTTTGTATCTAGAATATGACAAATATAAAGTAATCATTCACAGGACAATTTATAATGTTTTGTTATATTTCCGACTTTTTTTTTGTATGGAAACAGATTGTTATAAATAAAAATGTGTCATCAACCCCAAAAACGCGAAAATAACCCACGTTATAAATTATTGCGCAAATCGTGAAATGCTCGCTACCACTCGATTCCGAAGGTCCTTCTGCAACTGCCATCGGAAAGGAATTTCAATATTTATGAAAATTATTTATGTAAATTTTGTTGTGGACTACAAATATAGAAATGCTTTCCGATGGCAGTTGCGTCTGATTATTGTCTGCTGCAATACATTATAAAATATAATTAAATGTTAACTATAAGAGCACAAGTTATTTTCTTATGAACTTCTCTAGACTTGCACTCCGGAGTATTGTAGTGCGTGTTTGTAGTGAGTTGGCAACCATGTTTATAATAGCGACGATTGTGACTATATCATCGACTAGAAAACTCAAACACAGTCCAGTTTGAATATTTGTACAAATAGAAAGCAATACATTTATTTCTTCAGGTTATAAGATACGTCAAATGTAGTAAATACGAAATAAAAACAGCCTATTTGTGCACAAATAGGCACAAATGTACGTAGCAAACTAACAATATGATTAAAACTATAATTATTATCAAAGCAATTAATGTAACGAAAGAAATAATAATAAAAGAAGTACCTAATACATTTCTGAAAATGTAATTATTTGTGACAACCAATAAAAGAGCAAAAAAGCTTTAACAGATGTTTGTTCAATTTAATCAATATTAAGTAATCATTTACAGGACATTTTTGTATAACTTTAAATGTATCTGAATTCTAGTTTTGGTGTATGTAAGTATTTTATTTAGTATGAACTATGTGTAATCATATTTTGTAAAATTTTTGTAGTTTCATAAATATTAAAGTAGTAGAAACTATATAAACACTTTTTACTGCTTCATTATATTGATTTTGTTTGAAAGAAACAAAACCCTATAGCTCTTACCATTAAAATTAAAACATGTCTTAGGCGAAAATTGTTTTAACTACTATTTTAAGACCCTCAAATGCATTTTAATATTCTTCAAAAATATTTTTTATTTACATTTCACATGTTGTCAACGTGATTTTTTAAAATAGAAAGCAAATTATAACATGAGGACAATTTTTCTAAACAACATTTAGAATACAATACCTACAGAAATTATTTTGTAACAAAAGAATGAAACTTCAAACATTTCACAAATTTATTTGATCGAATTATAGATAAATCGAATTTCTGATCTTCACTTGTTTTCGAGTTATAACATAATCGTTGGTAGTTTAAAGACAATTTGCAGTTGCAGAGTACCCAAAAAACCTGGGTTCTTCCTCAGTTATCAACATAAAGATGTAAAAAAAACTCACCTAGTTGCCAGATCCACCCTAGTTCTCAACTCCCTCACGTTGCATGGCGTTTCGCACAGTTCGAGACTAGCAGAAGGGAACAATTCTTGCTTTCCGGTCATTGGAGCGTAATCCACCCTCTCAGGCAATGACCTCCAACCAACCCTACACACCCTATTCACCTTTATCGTGACCATAACCGGTAAACTCTGACGCATACCTGCAGAAAAATAAACATTACTTTTTAATCACCCTGTACATAAAACTTGATTTTTGTACAATTGTAAACATTTTTCAATAGTTTTTTTCAGTGTTTTGGTTAAATTTAGTCTAAAATGACAAGGGACGTATTAAAAAAAAGAAAAACTTACCACAATCGTAGGCAACCACTGACAAGATATGATTGTGGGATCTCTCGTAGTCCAGGGGTTCTGTATTTCTGATGACGCCGTCCATGTCGATGACGAACGGTTGGTCCGACGTCAAAATTTCGTATTTGCAAACGTCGCCGAATTTAGGGGTGCAGTCTCGGTCGGTGGCCTCTACCCTCACGATCTCCCTGTATATGCGACCTTCGTCAACTGATCTGACGTAGCTAGGTTCGGAGAAAGTAGGCGTGTACTCGTTGACATCTGACACTGTGATATGAACAGTTACGCTGTAACAAAAAAAAGAAAGAAAATATTGAGAATTAAATTTGAAAAAAAAAACAATCAGAGAAATATTGTACAATTTCGTTTTTTAAATTATCAAATTTGCTGAATGAAAACAAAATATGAACACGTTCCACAAATTGGACGCCATGGAAAACAATGTTGTCGTTACGCGTGGATGGAAATTTATAATATTTATTTAAACTGTTTGTTTTAAAACAAACATTGAAAATGCATTTATTTGGTATGATTGGTTATTATTCTGAAATTGAATACATATGTATACAACGTATTTAAAAAATAGCGATATACATTGTATGTATTTCATTGTAGATATTACTAATATTTTGACATAAACCTCGACTTCCGTTAAAACCGGAAGTGACATTTTCCTTGCTTCCTTGCTTAGGAGTCTAGGAACAATTTGACAATCTCATAAACATCAACAAGAAGATCACAGCGATCGAAAAACAGCAAAAAATCGACTTCCGTTAAAACCGGAAGTGACTGTTTTCCTTCTTTACGAGTCTAGGAACAATCTGACAATCTCATAAACATCGACAAGAAGATCACAGCGATCGAAAAACAGCAAAAAAATCGACTTCCATTAAAACCGGAAGTGACAATTTACCTTGTTTACGAGTCTAGGAACAATATTACAATCTCATAAACATCGACAAGATCACAGCGATCGACAAACAGCAAAAAATCGACTTCCGTTAAAACCGGAAGTGACTATTTCTCTTGTTTACGACTATAGGAACAATCAGACAATCGCATAATCATCGACAAGAAGATCATATCGATCAAAAACAGCTAAAAATCAACTTCCGTTAAAACCGGAAGTGACTATTTTCCTTGTTTACAAATTTAGGGTCAATCTGAAAATCTCACAAACGTCGACAAGACGATCACAGCGATCGAGAAAAGAACAAAAAATCGACTTCCGTTAAAACCGGAAGTGACTATTTTCCTTGTTTACGAGTCTAGGAATAATCTGACAACCTCATAAACATCGACAAGAAGATCACAGCGATCGAAAAACAGCAAAAAATCGACTTCCGTAAGAACCGGAAGTGACTATTTTCCTTGTTTACGAGTCTAGAAACAATCTGACAATCTCATAAACATGGACAAGAAGATCATATCGATCAAAAAACAGCTAAAAATCAACTTCCGTTAAAACCGGAAGTGACTATTTTCCTTGTTTACAAATTTAAGATCAATCTGAAAATCTCATAAACGTCGACAAGACGATCACAGCGATCGAGAAAAAGCAAAAAATCGACTTGCGTTAAAACCGGAAGTGACTATTTTTCTTGTTTACGAGTCTAGGTATATAATACTGAAAATTACTACTTTCACCATATTTGGGCTTTAATCATACAAATTTCCTCTACCCACTAAGACCTTGAACTTTCGTCCTTGGACCCAGGACAAATCAAACATCATTCATTGTCCTTCATCTCATCAAAAAATTACCTACTATACCGATCGACAGCTAGACTACGGCAATCGGGAAACCCGAACTACCCTTCAGTGTGACCCAATTTTTCTCCACAGCGTTCACGTGCCTTTTGGGACTGGCTGTTGGAGACGTGACTGGATCTGAAAAGTCCCATTAGGATTCCAGGCGACGCTAGCGACCCCTCTCGGGCCGATTAGACGGCTCTCCACGTCAGTAATTTCCCAGAATTCCAACGCTCCGCGAACTTGAACGGCGAAAAAAAAAATCGAAACCCTGAAGGGTAGCTTTGTAGCGGCGTTTCTTCTTCAGCCAGAAACTCCCAGCGTGCGGTTTCTTCAGTTTCGAAATGCGTCGATAAAAGAAGTGAACGAAATAAAGTCGGGATGTTGCAGATTTATTAGTTTGGTGGAAGAAATACAGTTAAAGTAAACGCAAAAAATTCAGACAGGTTAAGAAATGTTTGTTACATTAATAACTGTGTTTTAAATATTGTTAACAAGATTTATTATTACCATTTTTAAAGAAACAAAGTATAAAATAAGTTCTTAGCCTTCTTCAGTCTACCCTCTCTACCTCGTCTGTATTTTATTATTTGTTTTATCATCTTTTCTTGTTTTTCTATCATGATATTCCTTTGTGCTTCCATCTTTTTTTTATTAACAAAGCATCAGGGATAGTGCAGAAGAACCTACAATTTTACGTATGTTTCCACTCTCAAACAACACCAACTCCCTGCCACCCTTTTAATTTGATTTCTTTCTCCCTGTCCTAACCTCTGTAAACATTAAATAACACCTAAAATAGCACCAAACTGTTTGCTGATTAAAACACCCCAAACTAAACTGACGTCTCTATTTATATAGAAGTTAACTCGGTTAGCTTCCAGCACACAATTTCACAATTTGAAATTGGGGTGAGTGGGGACATTTAAGGGGAGTTCAGGGAGGGGGTATTTTCCCCATTTCAAAGACTCGGGGTCGCGTATACAAACGAGTATGAGAACCACTGTAAGACATTCCATAAACTCGGCCACCCTTGCAAATTTTGCAGGGTTGCTAGCATGTGACACTAATAACGTGAATTCTCTGGGATTCTAGTCTCCATTATTGTTATTATGTTATACACCCCGAAGGGATCAATTATTGTTTTTGGGGAGGAATTTAGTTCGCCCCAACCCGCGTATTATCGTAAAGGGTGTTCAGATAAAATGGCCCTCGTAGTAGGCTTTGATAAAAACACGTTGGTTGGAACAATAGTTGCAAATGTTTGATGGTGTAGAAAACGTGTGGAAAACAATATGTTATCTTACTGTATTACTCTGTATTTTTACTTTATCATACGTAGTATGATAAAATAAAACATAAAATAAAATAAATCCACTAATGTACTTTGTTGCTAGCGTGTGACACCCTGTATATGTCAAACTTTTCACAGTGCACACGCAGTCCACCGCTTGCCGCTTATTCAAAGTCAAAAATACGACTGATGGCACAAAATCCACGAAAGGGCGGTATTTTCTTTTTTTTTTGTTTTATAAAATCTCGCAACAACTCGGAAATGGCTGTAATAAAATCTGTGTGACTTAAAACCATGCCGGGACAAATGACGACTTAAAAACAAACGAGGTACTAGGGTGGGTCGGAGGACAGAAGCTATGGCAATTAGACGTCATCGTAGGATAGAGGGGTGGGGGGATAAAGGGCAGACTGGCGGCGGTAACTTGAAGCCCCGGAGAGGGGGAAATTAATTTCCTTGTTTGCAGGGACGTCTATGTTCGCGAATTTCCATGGCAGGAATCCATCTTGGCGGCGATTACATAAATACGAATAGCGCGGATTCCGTTATTGCTTTTTGGGGAAGGTTTGGTATAATTAAACCACCGACTAGAATTAAAATATTTAAAAAATCGACTTCCGTTAAAACCGGAAGTGACTATTTTTCTTTCTTACTAGTCTAGGAACAATCCGACAGTCTCATAAACATCGACAAGAAGATCACAGCGGTCGAAAAACAGCAAAAAATTGACTTCCGTTAAAACCGGAAGTGATTATTTTCCTTGTTTACGAGTCTAGGAACAATCGGACAATTTCATAAACATCGACGAGAAGATCACAGCCATCGAAAAACAGCAATAAAATCGACTTCCGTTAAAACCGGAAGTGACTATTTTCCTTGTTTACGAGTCTAGGAACAATCTTACAATCGCATAAACATCGACAAGAAGATCACAGCGATCGAAAAAAGGCAAAAAATCGACTTCCGTTAAAACCGGAAGTGACTATTTACCTTGTTTACGAGTCTAGGAACAATATGACAATCTCATAAACATCGACAAGAATATCACAGCGATAAAAAAACAGGAAAAAATCGACTTCCGTTAAAACCGGAAGTGACTATTTTCCTTGTCTACGAGTCTAGGAACAATCTGGCAATCTCATAAACATCGACAAGAAGATCATAGCGATCTAAAAACAGCAAAAAATCGACTTCCGTTAAAACCGGAAGTGACTATTTTCCTTGTTTACTAGTCTAGGAAGAATCTGACAATCTCATAAACATCGACAAGAAGTTCACAGCGATCGAAAAACACTAACATTTAAAACTTTACACTACACACTACATAATTGAATTACTTAGAAATTTTGGCTACTGTAATTTTATCAAACCAATTTCGTTTGTAAATTTTAATTTTTACTTTAATACCCTAATTGGATTTGGGCGTGTACGCCACTGGCTGTTGTCACTTGTCAGCGTTGATCGGCTAACGCGATAGGGCGTTCCGCATTTTCCGAAACAAAACACTGCGATCCGAGTGCGGACACTACACACACATGCACGAGCCTCGGAGATGAGCATGTCACGGTAGTCTTTTGTTATTGGAACGTCACGTATGGTAAATATTGACAGAACGGATTCACACACAGAGTGCCATGGAACGGGAATATGTCTGCTTTATCCCGGACCTACGTCACACCGTTTGTGTTTTTTTATAACACAATCCGAACAACGTCAAATCAAAATTTGATTTTATGGATTTCTCTTTGTCTTACGGTACCTATATTTGTTATAGGATATGCTTTTTATGTCCAATTTGAATCTTAGATCCAAAAATTAAACCTAATTTTTAAAATAATCAACGTTATATGTAGGTAACTGTAATATGATATGCAACGTGGTTTTTTCTTGTTTGTTTTTGTAAGTAGGAATCATCGTTTAGTAAAGATCCAGGTTGGCTGGGACGGGATAAGAGAGAGTTTTGAAAGAGCTGGTGAGTAACCGTGCCAATTTTAAGCGTGGCACACTTCGATTTCGAGGTCAGAAACACGGGCTTGTTCCAAAGGATATCAGAATTTAAACTGGTTCCTACAACTCATTCAAAGGAAGCAACGGTGACGAATTTTGTTATATTTGCCGGTGTTCTTTGAGATAAAGGACTTTATAATACCCGTGACGGCCAGAAATCGTACTGGAAATGTTTGTTAAGGGGTAACGCCACCCTTTGAGGGGTGTCGAGATGTGGTGTCGAGATCTTAACGTAATTATTTTGGTAGTTATAAATTTTTAAAAAATGTTTGTCGAGATCTTGGTCGTCATAATTTGTTTCCCTCGGGTTCCTAATTTTTTTCTGTTAAATTAGCGGGGGTTTCAACCACTATTGCTGACTTTATATTATTGTTTAGACTCTTATAGATACTTGTTGTTAGTTTCATGGGCATATAGTAATTATTTTGGTAGTTATGAATTTTTAAAAAATTGTTTGTTGAGATCTTGGTCGTCATAAATTATTTCTCTCGTGTTCCTAATTTTTTCTCTTAAATATGCGGCGGTTTCAACCACTATTGATGACTTTATATTATTGTTTAAACTCTTATAGACACTTGTTGTTAGTTTTATGGGCATATAGTAATTATTTTGGTAGTTATGAATTTTTAAAAAATGTTTGTTGAGATCTTGGTCGTCATAAATTTTTTCTCTCGGGTTGCTTATTTTTTCTGTTAAATATGCGGCGGTTTCAACCACTATTGACGACTTTATATTATTGTTTAAACTCTTATAGACACTTGTTGTTAGTTTTATGGGCATATAGTAATTATTTTGGTAGTTATGAATTTAAAAAAAAAATGTTTGTTGAGATCTTGGTCGTCATAAATATTTTCTCTCGGGTTCCTAATTTTTTCTGTTAAATATGCGGCAGTTTCAACCACTATTGATGGCTTTATATTATTGTTTAGACTCTTATAGATACTTGTTGTTAGTTTTATGTGCATATAGTAATTATTTTGGAGGATATGAATTTTTAAAAAATGTTTGTTGAGATCTTGGTCGTCATAAATATTTTCTCTCGGGTTCCTAATTTTTTCTGTTAGATATGCGGCGGCTTCAACCACTATTGATGACTTTATATTACTGTTTAGACTCTTATAGATACTTGTTGTTAGTTTCATAGGCATATAGTAATTATTTTGGTAGTTATGAATTTAAAAAAAAATGTTTGTTGAGATCTTGGTCGTCATAAATATTTTCTCTCGGGTTCCTAACTTTTTCTGTTAAATATGCGGCGGTTTCAAGCACTATTGATGACTTTATATTACTGTTTAGACTCTTATAGATACTTGTTGTTAGTTTCATGGGCATATAGTAATTATTTTGGTAGTTATGAATTTTTAAAAAATGTTTGTCGAGATCTTGGCCGACGTAAATTTTTTCTCTCGGGTTCCTAATTTTTTCTGTTAAATATGCGGCGATTTCAACCACTATTGATGACTTTATATTATTGTTTAGACTCTTATAGATACTTGTTGTTAGTTTTATGGGCATATAGTAATTATTTTGGTAGTTATGAATTTAAAAAAAAAAATGTTTGTCGAGATCTTGGCCGCCGTAAATTTTTTCTCTCGGGTTCCTAATTTTTTCTGTTAAATATGCGGCGGCTTCAACCACTATTGATGACTTTATATTACTGTTTAGACTCTTATAGATACTTGTTGTTAGTTTCATGGGCATATAGTAATTATTTTGGTAGTTATGAATTTTTAAAAAATGTTTGTGGAGATCTTGGTCGTCATAAATTTTTTCTCTCGGGTTCCTAATTTTTTCTGTTAAATTAGCGGCAGTTTCAACCACTATTGATGACTTTATATTATTGTTTATACTCTTATAGATACTTGTTGTTAGTTTTATGGGCATATAGTAATTATTTTGGTAGTTATGAATTTTTAAAAAATGTTTGTCGAGATCTTGGTCGTCATAAATTTTTTCTCTCGGGTTCCTAATTTTCTCTCTTAAATATGCGGCGGTTTCAACCACTATTGATGGCTTTATATTATTGTTTAGACTCTTATAGATACTTGTTGTTAGTTCTATGGGCATATAGTGATTATTTTGGAGGTTATGAATTTTTAAAAAATGTTTGTCGAGATCTTGGTCGTCATAATTTTTTTCTCTCGGGTTCTTAGTTTTTTCTGTTAAATATGCGGCGGTTTCAAGCACTACTGATGACTTTATATTATTGTTTATACTCTTATAGATACTTGTTGTTAGTTTTATGGGCATATAGTAATTATTTTGATAGTTATGAATTTTTAAAAAATGTTTGTCGAGATCTTGGTCGTCATAAATATTTTCTCTCGGGTTCCTAACTTTTTCTGTTAAATATGCGGCGGCTTCAACCACTATTGATGACTTTATATTACTGTTTAGACTCTTATAGATACTTGTTGTTAGTTTCATGGTCATATAGTAATTATTTTGGTAGTTATGAATTTTTAAAAAATGTTTGTGGAGATCTTGGTCGTCATAAATTTTTTCTCTCGGGTTCCTAATTTTTTCTGTTAAATTAGCGGCAGTTTCAACCACTATTGATGACTTTATATTATTGTTTATACTCTTATAGATACTTGTTGTTAGTTTTATGGGCATATAGTAATTATTTTGGTAGTTATGAATTTTTAAAAAATGTTTGTCGAGATCTTGGTCGTCATAAATTTTTTCTCTCGGGTTCCTAATTTTCTCTCTTAAATATGCGGCGGTTTCAACCACTATTGATGGCTTTATATTATTGTTTAGACTCTTATAGATACTTGTTGTTAGTTCTATGGGCATATAGTGATTATTTTGGAGGTTATGAATTTTTAAAAAATGTTTGTCGAGATCTTGGTCGTCATAATTTTTTTCTCTCGGGTTCTTAGTTTTTTCTGTTAAATATGCGGCGGTTTCAAGCACTACTGATGACTTTATATTATTGTTTATACTCTTATAGATACTTGTTGTTAGTTTTATGGGCATATAGTAATTATTTTGATAGTTATGAATTTTTAAAAAATGTTTGTCGAGATCTTGGTCGTCATAAATATTTTCTCTCGGGTTCCTAACTTTTTCTGTTAAATATGCGGCGGCTTCAACCACTATTGATGACTTTATATTACTGTTTAGACTCTTATAGATACTTGTTGTTAGTTTCATGGTCATATAGTAATTATTTTGGTAGTTATGAATTTTTAAAAAATGTTTGTGGAGATCTTGGTCGTCATAAATTTTTTCTCTCGGGTTCCTAATTTTTTCTGTTAAATTAGCGGCAGTTTCAACCACTATTGATGACTTTAATATTATTGTTTAGACTCTTATAGGTACGTGTTGTTAGTTTCATGGGTATTGAATAGTTATTTTGGTAGTTATGTATTTTTTAAAAATGTTTATCGATGTCTTGGTTTTCATAAATTTGTCTCTCGGCTTCGTAATTTTATCTCTTAAATATTCGTGTAACACATTCAGTGTAAATACAAAAATGCAAGCATTAATGCAATCATTCGTGTCGTTTTAAATCATATTTAAAACATAAAACATAAATTGCAACAAATTTAATCATCTTATTTTAATTAAGACAGACAAGTGGCATATCAAATAACTCTGAAAATACCGTTGCTTTCAGATAGGTACCTATAATTCTACATCGAAAGTGCTAAGACGGTTCTTAAAACAAGTACATATAATAAAGTTCGTTAATTCTTATGTCCATAGGTATCTCCTCAAAAAAATTAAACACTAATAACTGAAAAATTCTTGTTACTTGATATGGTATAATATTGAACGCTCGGGCGAACATTCTCAAATAATTACGAACTCTTGTGTGAAACGAATTATTTCTAATCGTCGTATCATTCTATTATTATCAAGGATTTTTTTTAATAACATAATAGGCCCATTTTATTGCGATTGATATCAATTTTATATTGAATTACTTGTTATCGGTTGATTAAACTAAATTTCATAAACGAGAAACAACGGACTTATTACGTTTTCCAGTCGACAACATACAAACAAGTTTGAAAAATACGACTTTGTAGTAACCTTCTGTACTGTGTTATACACTGCTCAAAAAAATTAGGGAACACCTTTTTCGAAAGGTATATTTAACTAAAGAAAATTACAAAAACAATGTTACCACTCTTAGTTACTTCTAAGTTACACTTAAAAATGTAAATTTATAATGCAAAACAAAATGGAAATGACTGTCATAGTATCGACGACAGTCGGGTTTTCTGAGGATTGCTGAGGTTTAATACAGTGTATGCCCTCCACGAGCACGAATCACTTCCCCACACCTGCGTGGCATGCTTCGCACTAGTCTGCGAAGAGATTCTTGGAGTATGCTTTCCCATTCCTCAATCAGGGCTTGTGTCAGTTCCTGCATGGTTAGTGGTGGATTAGGGCGCTTGCGAACTCGTCGGTCAAGCTGATCCCACACGTGTTCAATCGGATTCCGGTCAGCACTTAACGCCGGCCATTCCATGACCTGAATTCCACGTTCTTGTAAAAAGTTTCTGGTGATGCCCGCGGTATGTGGCTTTGCATTGTCCTGCATTAGGATGAAATTTTGACCGACGCCATATGAAGCAGGCACCACATGGTCCTCCAAGATATTTTCGATGGAATTCATGGTATTTAGTCTAGCAGGAACCACAACAAAGTTCTGTTGTCTATACTGATTCCAGCCCAAACCATCACAGATCCACAATCAAATCTATCCAGTTCCTGTATAGTAGCGGCTGCGTAGCGTTCACCAGGACGTTTATATACTTCTTTTTACCACCGCAACATTTAAAAATTACAACAAAAATACAAGACTATGGTATAAAAATATTTTTAGTTAGACGCAACCACAAACTGTCAACTTGCTTTTTTTTCCTTTAAATGGAATTCAATAAATTAGAAAGTACAACAAAATATCTACAATACTTATATTGCAAAATTAATAGTTTTTCTTTGAAAAGAAGGCTATGAATAAGAAATAAATAAAATACTCAAGGACAATGTCTTTATGTCAATTAAATCATTTTAAAGAGGTTTCTATTTATGTTGATTTTGTAGCCTGCTTTTCATTTTGGAGATGATATGACAAAGATAAAATGTTAAAATAGAGATACAACATTAAAATTTTATGCCACATTCTTAAATTAAATTTAAAACAATATTTTCCTTTGACATTACGAATTTAACTTGAAACAAAACTGATGGTCAAATTTAACAATTTCTTGTTTTGAAACCACCTGTATGTTTAATAAAAGTTCTGACTGTGGTTATGGTTATGAAGTTTTCTCGAGAAATAAAAATTTTTAACTTATGACACTTTTGATTTTGGTTATCTGACAATTTTTTACGAAAATAATTGCAAAAATTTAGTTTTTACGTCATTCGGCAATTTTGCATTGCCGTTGAGAGGGCGTAAACAACTGCGCCCTCTGAGAAAAATACTAAATAAAAATAACTAAATTAATTAATAACAAACCAAAATTTGTCTGTTTAACAAATATTTTTATTGTTTAACAAACAAAAAGCTATACTAATTGCTAAAACTAAGATTTTTATTACTTACATTTCTCTCAAATTGAATAACATATACAGGGTGTCCAGTTTAAATAAATGGTCTATTCTAATTTAAAAATCCTATATATCTTTAATAATTTCGTAAAATTCCTGTCCTCGTCAACAACACCGCCCTAACAAGACCCACAAGCCTCTCAGGTAAAAAAAAAAACAAAATTTCAAATCTCCCGCCAAAAACCCATTAGTTCCTCTTTTCCCCAACAGATGGCAACACGTACGATTGGCGGAAAGTACTCGGTCTGTAAACTGTACATACGATTTTCAAACGTGCCAAAAACAACCCCCATATTCCGTCGTTTGTTTCTCACACCTCTCTCCACGGGACGGCGGAAAGTTGTAATTGCGTTTCCCCGAATTCCGCTTTTATGCTAAAAACCAATTACAAGGTTTGAAGTGCCGTAGGGATTCTAAAATTTTTCGCTCAGTCGCGTCCCTCTCCAACTAACAACGCTGGAACGCTAATAAACTTTCGTCTTTAATCTCACCCCCCGGAGTTTTGGAGGGGGAGAGGGGAGGGGTCGTTGTCATCCCTCCAACCCCCAAAATCCCATCCCATTCGGAAGAGTAACGAGTAATCGTGAAAGGGTCTTTAACTAGCATGCTCAGGTGGTAGGCCTTGGTTGTAACGCACCTTATCCCTGCTACTTCTTTGAAATGGTGGTAGGGCTGGGGGGGGGGGGGGATCTCCCCTTTCCTTAGAAGGTTCCGGCAATTGGCACAAAGGTATTAATGGAGACCCGAGGTCGGTATGATAGTGGTTGGGCTTTTGAAGTTTTGGATGGATTGAACGGGGTGATTGCATGGGGTAGAATACGTGACTTGTTTGGAGATTGAGAAATGGTTTATTGGTTTATTATAGATATAAGAAAATCTATAATAAAATGAATTTATCCTTCCGGCCAGTTTGAAAAATGCGGTTTTGAGAAAACACCGTTTAAAATATTGTGTAACTTTGATGTATACAATTGTTATATTTTACTATAGTCGGCGAAGCCTGGACCATATAATTATCTTTTCAAATTAACATTTTCCTCCTCTTGTTTCTTTCTGTTTGATCTTGACGACAGACGGGCCTGTTTTGCAGCATCAGTCAGGGATGGCTCTGAAAACATGATGCGCCGTGCGTCAGCCTTCGCGCAGATATTATTGCAGTTTGGCTAGATGCTCATACATAATACACATATACTTGCAGCTATACTTGCTGCAATATCCACAATTACTTTGCCACTTGAAAGTGAAAATGAAATCACCAGGTGGCATTTCATCGGTCAGAATTTATGATACAGTGTCGCCCAGATTTATTTTCTTCATTTTATCAATTGAATCATGATTATGACGAATGGCTAGTCCATCATAAATTGAAAACTCATTTATAGGCTTCTGGGTTAACTTCCCTTTTTCTTTGAGGCCCTAACTGGTTTTTGTCAAAAGGCGGGGACGAGTTCCATTAGTTTTTTCACGTGATCTATGCATTCCCTTTCTTATTTCCTTTTCTCATTCCAAAATTTGCAAGCCTTGCAGTAAGTATTTAGATTTTATGAGAATATCATCAACAACATTTCTCCAGCTGATAAGCGCCACCAATCATACAGAGAAGAAAAGCTATGTTTTCTCTATGTTCCATCGTCCGAGACAGTTACGCCATACTTTTTTTTTACTATTTTCAATTGATTTTTAGCCCTCCCTTCTTCTGCTGCTTCCTGTATACTTTGTTGACAATGCTTCTGTTTCCACAAAAATGGTGCGAACAACTTTATCGTAAAATGCGATGACAAGGATAATTCCGCTATTCATTTCATATCCTTTTTGAACAAATCGGCAACTCGGAATGAAAGTTTGTTCAAAATTCTCACAAGAAACCACGATTTGAAATCCTAAGTCACGGTTGCCACTTTCGGCCAATTTCGCATTTGATTTGCACGTTTTACACACGGCAACTTGTGAAATAGCAGAAAACACAACAAAGTTCAAAAGATGATAATTAAACGTCATCCACTTCAATAGATTTCAACGAATTAAAAAGTAAAATCACCTGCGGAATGTTAGCTTTCAATGTGCATTTTTGTAAAATGAACGGATTAGTGGTTGACCCACAAAAAGCTATATTATGCAATGCCAGCAATTCCGTTATTGGAAGAGCTAGAATAATGAAATATAGACTGTAGGCTGCTCAATAAATCATACGTTTAAAGTTTATTACAATCATTGTTTATCATGCATTTTCCATATAAAAGATCGTGCTGAAGCGCTGCGTGAATTCCGACGCTCTTCGGTCTTTGGTGTGGTGCGGAGAAGGGAGTCATTAGTGGTGCTGTCGATAGTGAGAGAACCGCGGACAGCTGATTATTTATCAATACACAAAAAGAACGATAACTTGTCAAGGTAGTCATTTTAACTAACAGAATTAAATTGTTAATTTTGGCAGAATTTTGATTATAATATGTGACCCGGTACGAGAAAAATGCCCTAACTGCCATCTCTCGTTTCGATAGTATTGACTCCTGTGTTTGAACAGAAAAAATTGAAATAAAGTGTGTTATACTACTCAATCATTTCTACATAAGTTGGACGATTATCAAAATTTTTTGCCTCTCGGTGTAAACATGAGCGCGAGAGAAGTGATTTCTAAATTAATGGTCGTCTTTCCGATTTTCTTTTTCTCCTAAACCGCTTACCACAAATATTTCATTTTTGTTCAGGTTGCATTTAGAGTCTCTTCTATCGATTGGCGTGTTTGTTTTTTTTTTCAGTTTATATATAATAAGGTTGTAAACAAGATTTTGACGGAAGCGGACTAGTACTGCGTTATATTTCCCTTGAGTCCGTTTTTGTGGACTTGAAGAATACGGAGTTAACAGATTTTCCGATTAGTGGTGAATACTAAATTAAGTTTGCTAGATAAACTGAAAAAATATTTAATAAGTGCCCGATTTTTTTAAATAAATATTGAAACTATTATAACAATTTCGTTATATTGTGTACCTAAACGCTGTTGTCCTAGTCACTAATGCATCGTGCGGTCCTCCACTACCGGCAGCGTCACTAGCGATCCTTTGCCCTGTTCCACACTAAAGACCGAAGAGCGCCGCGTGAATTGTGGCGATCATAAATTGCTTCAACACGATCTTTTGTATGTAAAATAAAAGATAAACAGTGATTATCTAATAAACTTTAAACATATGAGTAGCCTACAGTCTATATTTCATTATTCTAGCTCTAATAACGGAATTGCTGGCATTGCATAATATAGCTTTTTGTGGGTCAACCACTAATCCGTTCATTTTACAAAAATGCACATTGAAAGCTAGCATTCCGCGGGTGATTTTACTTTTTAATTCGTTGAAATCTATGGATTATTTCCGGAGTAATTAATTGCTAAACGAATGAAATTTAAGCGGCGAAGACAACGCCAATTCTTCTTAATTTGGTAAAATCGGGTAAACGCCAACATATACAGCTTTCTAATTTTTATGAATTGTAGCATATTACTCAAGGACAGCATCGGAATTTTTTCAAATTTTTCTAGCCCCTAGATTTGCGAGAAAATCAAAAGAACGGACGTAATATATGGCACGCTTTTTGAGCATTTTGACTTACTTTAGATAAAAACAATTTTATTAAAAACTCTTTCACAATCGAAACTTTTTCCCTTCAATAATTGTGCCCAATTCAAAACATTTCCTATTTTTCAACTGAAAAAAACAACCTTGAAACCACCTTGGCAAAACACTAAAACTCCAGACTATTAATTAACGTAATACATTACGTTTTTTTATCACCTTTTGAACATTCTTATCTTACCTTTAACCTTATGATAATCGATATGGTGGGGGTCACGCCGTCAGTTGAAGAAAATTAACCCCATTGGAATGAGGCAATGGGGTGGAGAGATATCGATTGGTTTGGTGGCGATACGAGGGAGAGCCTTCAGGAAATTAAAGATAAGGGAACGGCGATGAACGGACAGACCGGAAAATTTCATTCCTTCGTTTTCGAAATCATAAATATCGACCTACAGCGGACACAACGAACAGTCTATCTGGCCAAAGGGCACCACCCGGAGGCCAACACCATTAAGGGCAAGACGTGAGCATATAAACCGATTTGCGGCGATGGAAATGTAAGAGGAGGTTTGCTGTAGACGAAATTATGGTGGTATATTTCGCCAGGACGGTGTTATTTGATATAATAAGGAGAGTTGAAGTAAAAAATGAACTAAAATGGGCTGGATATCACTGGCTTTAATGTAAAAAAAACGGGCTACGTAAAAATATTTCGTGAAATGCCTAACAAACTTGATCGCTCGATCTCGCATGAGTTAACTTTCGGCGTATTTTCGTAAATAGCGCGCCTTTAAGTGCCTTTAGTCAGTGCCAGTAGTTGCTTATAATTAAAATATTATGCATTTTATAAAAAAATGATTCCTACAAAAAACTCTTAGAATTAAAAAAATAATAAATTTACAGGATGTTCTAAACCCATTTTGAAACTATTTACGGTTGGGGAATTATTTAGGTGTTCCGGTAATTTTGACAAATTTTGATATACCGGGTAGTCTTTTTAACTTGGGACTTCTAAATATCTCGATAAATATGCATGGTACGACAAAAGTGTCTTACACTTGTAGGACTCAAAGGGGGAAATGAGATGACGATATCAGTTTCACTGCAGATGGCGCTGCAATTTCATTGCAGATGGCGCTGCAATAGGTGAAAATGAGGCTAACTTAATTTTTTTAAATGGGAATACCCAAATTTGTTATCAAATTATGATTTTACGCTAAATAAGACAAAGGATTCTTCTTATTTAGCGTAAAATCATAATTTTATAAAAAAAGTTGGGTATTCCTGTTTAAAAAAAAAAGTTAACCTAATTATTTTCACCGATTGCAGCGCCATCTGCAATGAAACTGATATCACCATCTCATTTCCCCCTTTGCGTCCTACAAGTTTATTTAAGACACTTTTGTCGTACCATGTTTATTTCTCGAGATATTTAGGAGTCTCAAGTTAAAAAGACCACCCGGTATATATTTTGTATACTTTTAACTCAAAAATCACGGATTTTATAAAAAAAAATGATTCCTATAAACTATTCTTAGAATTAATCTTAGAATTAAAAATGTAAAAATGTACAGGTTCTATTTGAAAAAAAAAAAAGAAAAGTTACCAAATTTCCATAATACAATATATTTAAACGATAGCTTGTTTAAAACCAAAAAAAGTTTTGTTTGATTTTTTGTTTAATTTTTTACAGCTGGCGATTTATTTCCGTGTTCTAGTAATTTTATTATTACAAAAAAGTTCATGTTATTTCTGTTTTTTTTATTTCAGAATTACATTTTATTTTGATTTTTAATAAAAAGAAAATGTACGATATTGTTAGTATAAATGCTGTGTGATACCTTGAGTAGTTTGTGAAAAAAAAATATTAAAGCTTGTTTTTGTTTTTTCTAAAATAATAATTCAAAATAAAAGGAAAACGTTGAGTGGATTTTGATTTCTGGTCCTTACTTTTTCTGAAGGAAGTTACAAAAATAAGTCATTTTTAATGTAAACTTTATATAAACATCTTTAGATTAGAAAGATTGCACAAAAAACAACAGTTTTTCAGTACATTTGCAAAATAACAAATAAGCGCATTTTTAAAGAACATTAATGACTATAAAATTGAGCAGAATTATCAAATTTTGCATGGCTTTTGTAAACGAGGTCCCCATGTATTTTTTCGAACAACGGACACTGTATGAAGTATACTTGGTCAAGCAACTTATTGTTATTAAGTTTTACTTTCTAGTATAAAAAAATATCAGCTTAAAATATGTATAAATAAATATTATGGCACTTAGCACCTTCTACGAATTTTTGAATTTGCTTTAGATTTGTTCTTGCGATACAAGACCTCGGCAAAAAACAACACCAACATGTGAGATGTGGCACAAACAAGTATTTATAATCAGTAAAGCGAAAGGGTAAATTGGTTCAATATTGCAGAAATTCTTCTATAATATTCTTATAATATGACTTTTAAAAATAATTCTAACTAAAAAGAAAACAAGCAATTAAAACATTAATAATTCTCAAACAGATTAAAACAAAAATGCCTACAGCTCTGCTACACACGTCACATATAAAAAATACGGAAAATATGCAAGAATATTGAAATATACATATCTCCTATAATAATAATAGTCCAGCCATTCTAGATGCTTGATTTACGTTGTATTCAGAAGATTAATAAATTGCAGTGGATGAAACTGATACCCATCTATAGCTTATGGTTTCAGTACAGACATATTAAAATGTCATATCTAATGGGAAAAATAATCCATAGAAAAATTGTGTCTGTCAGATTTTCATCCTTCACTCCTCGAATCTCACCCACTTAATCGCAAAACTAAAAATACCACACTGTAGCGGACAAAATTTACTATCACTGACATAACGCACAAACGTTCCTATACGCATTGACGTGTGTTAGAATGAAATAGCAATCTTCTTTATTTCATTCTAACACATGTCAATGCGTAGGAAGGTTTGCGCATTACGTCAGCGGCTTACTGCCACTTGTCGTGAAATAAACTCTATAAATAAATTATATTGTTTTATATCTAATTTGAATACTCCAATTATATTCTAATAAATTTCTCCTACAATGATGTTTTGACAATACCTACTGTCAATAGCATCAAAATATCCGCAAGAGGTTGCAGCGCCGGAAGCACCTGACCAACCTGGGGACGAGCACGAAGGCGATGCGGATGCAAGACCTCTGCGACTAGATGCTGAGCGGGACGTCAGCGATGAAGATGACGTTGAGCCCGATCAACGAAGGAGACGGCGGTGGCGGTAGCTGCGTGTGCGTGCTGTGTGTGTTCATATTTCATTCAATAATTTTTAGATCAAAACGTTCTACGTCTATTTAAATATTTTTGTGAAGCATTTTTTATCGTTTTATCGTCGTTTGTTTTTAAAAATATAACCGCCAAGTTGTTCATTCACTGGCCGGCAAATCGTAAAGATTTCAAATTTGTAAATACAATTTCAGATAAGCGCCCACGGCTCAAGGCACCGTTTGTTTTATATGATTTGAAATTACGTTAATTCATAATGTGTATTTTCTTTAATTAATATATTTGTGTTAATGGTTAATGGAATCTCATGCAATCTAAATTATTAATTTTATATATAGTATGATAAAGTCATGTGCCTGGCCGCATCAGATTTTTGAATATCTAACATAGGTTTCTAGTTTTCTACGTTTTTTAAATAATGTAGGTATCTAAATATTTTTTTTTTAAATATCTCTCTAATTATTATTATATATGGGGCGTTTGACACAGTTTGACATTGCTGTATAGTATGATAAAGTCATGTGCCTTGTCACATCAGATTTTTTAAATTTGTAATAGCAGTTCAGAATTTTCGCGATATTCTTTACAATCTGGTGAAGAAATACTAAAAATCGTACTAAAATCGTAAAACATTATTTGTTTGTGTTGTTTGTTAGACAAATGAACATTAATTATAAATAAATTATATTGTTTTTATATCTTATTTGAATACTCCAATTATATTCTAACAAATTTCTACCACAAACTTTCATCTTTATCTAAAAATTCCCAATCTTTCTTGTCTTCTAATCGTCATAATCTTACAAAACCACGTCATCAACCTTCTTAGAACGCGCACTAACGCAGACCATCCTCAAACATAAACTTTTCTCGGAAATATTATAGTTTTATAATCAACATCCAAGCCTATTGTGTAAATATATTCCCCGTATTCCCACTTTCTGTTCAAACAAAGATTTCTCGCAGCGGTTAAGTTAGAGATACGAGATGATGTTAATACGTTTCCAATACAGTTTCCAGCTTTATAGCACTGGAGAGGGAGTCAATGCTGAAAACGGTGCCCCCTTTTGTCCTGAAGGTCCCTTTTGTCCCATCCAAACCCTAGAAACAATTGAAATCCGAACTCGAGCCGAGTTCTGTCCTCCATAGCGGCTTTCGCCCGGCTTTTATTGTCGCCTGTCACACCGCTTAGCCTGCTTTTGTTCTGCAGTACCACCCTGGCGTGCACTGATTAAAAATTCGGTTTTCTACCAGCTTTTCCGTATGTCTTGTACGCATTTTTGTGTGTTTTTTTGTAATAAAAACGATGTAAATCGAATGAAATTATTACACGTTTGATGGATAATCTTTATGTCTACATATGCCCCTGAAGCACTGTCAGGGTTTCTTGGTAATATATTTCTAATACAGTTTTCCTTTAGTAAAAACAAAACTAGTAAAGGACACTTGTAATAACAATATTACCTTAATATAAAACAACTCAAATATTTGCTTTAAGAATACGATTGTTTTGATTTATGAAAGTCGTTGTTTTGAAAATAGTGTGAATGATGCCGATAGATGGAGGTTTAGTTTCTCGTCGTAATAGGGGTCTCCTAGATCAGGGATGGCCAACTTTTGTCTACTTTTTATCTTTAAAATATGACGCGATCGACATGTTGTCATAATGGTATATTATTATACAAGTTTTATAAGACGTCAAATTGGCGCACGAGTTGTTTTGGCCAAATGGAACGAGTGCGCCAATACGTCTTATAAAACGAGTGTAATATACTATTTTTTCTACTTTGCGTCATTAATTTTATATAAGTTTAGAAATTGTGGTTACTATATCGCGCTAAATTAGAATCTAGGGTATTTTGCGGGTACCACGTGGCAGCACTGTAGTAACTGTCAACCACTGTCAACTTCGTTAAGGATGAGATTGAGAATTGAGATCGATGAGATAAAATCATGACAAAATCTAATTGTGAATAATTTTACTCTACTTTAGCCTACAAGTTTGAATAAATATTCAGTGAGGTCGCAACGATGATCATAATGGAGTTTGGGGCAACACTTTTAACCCTACTGTGATAAATACATGAAACTGAACCTAAAAAGTTAATAACTTTAAAATAGTGGTTTCATAAGTATAATAATCAGAATAGAAGTATTTGGCGGTGACTGATTAGTTACTTCGAAGAACAAGAACTTACTAAAGAATTGTTATAACGCTTAACGTTTAATAGCGGTGTCTACCTAATTCCGCTACGTAGCCGTTGCGGCTTATATATTTACAAGCACTTATAATTGAAACCCAATTCTAATTTCGGCAAAGTAGTTTATTAGAATAAATTATACTTAGTAAAATTACATGTGATGGAGGTAATACAAATACGTTGCACACAACCAGAACTAAGACGAAGTCGAAAGCGACTTACAAAAACGAATATGAATTGAACCGAGCATCCAAGCGTCCAAAATATTACCGAAAACTTATACGTTACATAAACTAAGAAATCCTCTACACTTTAAATGTACTATAGCTTCGTACGTGTATGCTGATAAACCATTTATTGCGCATATACAATCTCGCAGCAGTAATTAAAATCGTTCGTATCTACGATGTAGGTTTGATCTTCGCATAATACCTTATTAAAGTAAATCTGGTCCTTGAATTATATCTGAAAAGGGGATTTGATGTTTAGTTGAAAAGAATGATAACGATCACTTACTAGAATCATAAAACATCACCGTAAACGTCATGCTGGCGTATTTTGATGAACACAGCAAAACTAAGAAAGCCCCAATCCTTTGGCCATACTATAGCAGGCTACATCCATGTTTAAATATGTATAGAATATTGATATTTCGCAGTTTATGTGATTGCAAGCGATTAAGAAGATGCAGTGTGTGGTTATGTTGGGTTATGTATTGTACGTTTGACATATAGCATTTGATATCACTGTGTACCAATCAGACAAAAATGTTACTGTTTTCGGTATTACAATGTGTTAATTGTAACACTGAAAACAGTGTTACAATGTGTGCATTGTGAATGCAAAGTAGAAAAAAGCTATTTTTTGATATCACCTATTAAGTTTTCGATATAAAGGCATAAAGAAAATAAATTTCCTGACACACTTTTCATATTTACAGAGTTCATTATAAAAATGCACAGTATGGCTGAAAATTTGATTTTAAGATTTCGCGAAACTTATTTCGCCAGGAAAATTAAGATGGAAGATTTTTAGACCTACTTTTCTAAAAAAAATAGACTTTTGTTAATCTATCAATAGATCGTGGGAGTCCATCTCGTACTGAAACAACTTGTTTATCTACCTCTGTTGTTTATCTACGAGCAATATTAACATATTTGATTGGGTTTGAGCTGAAAGGATAGCCCTTTGCTAATATTTTTATCTTGTTGAGTTGAAAGGTTAGTCATTTGCGAATACTTGTTTATCTTGTCGAGCTGAAGATCAGCTCTTTACTCAAATGTTAATTTATTTTGTTTGGCTGAAAGGTTAGCGCTTTTCTAAAATTTATTTATTTTGTTGAGCTGAAAGGTTAGCTTTTTGCAAATACATATTTGTGTCAGCCCTTTACTGGCATGGTAGGTAATTTATTTTGTCTACCTGAAAGGTTAGCCCTTTGCTAATATTTGTTTATCTTCTTGAGATGAATAGTTGTCCCTTTGACAATATTTGTTTAATTTAAAGATAAGCCCTTTGCTATTTGTTTGTCGTGTTGAGATGAAAAGTTACCAATTTGATAAGATTTGTTTATATTGTTGGAGATGAAAGGTCGGCCCTTTGCTAATATTTGTTTATCTTGTCAAACTGAATGATTAGTCCTTTGCTTATTTGTTTATGTTCATGAGCTGAAAACATGACCCCTTGCGAATATTTGTTTATTTTCTTGAGCTGAAAGGTTATACCTTAACTATATATGTAGCTGAGCTGAAAGGTGATTTGCTTTTTGCAATTATTTGACTGTTTTGAGTTAAAATTTTTAGCGTTTTGAACGCAAAAGGGAAAGAAATACATGTTGACAACTTGATTATTGGCGAATGAGTAACACCTTTGAATTTCGGCAAATTATCAATTGTCGAATGGAAGTTTGAATGAGTTACTGAGACCAAGTTTATCATTGAGGACAATAGTTCTGGAGACTGGCTTTGAGAGCAAAGCTATAAGCAGGATTGGCCGTGTTAGAAATTATTTTATTTGTTAAATTAAATCAGATATTGGGTCAGTGCTAGAAGATTATAAACACGCTTATTTGTAAATATATGAGTAACTAGACTCACTTTTTACTGTTAACGGTTTTTGTTAAAATGCGATAAGCAAAAAACTGCTATCGGTAAACGGACAGTTCTGTAAGATCGAAACTTGATTCGAAACTATCTTTCATCTTCCACATTCGCTAACAATAGGGTTATATACTTAGGGAGAAAATCAAAGGTTCTTCACTGTTGAAGTAGTATATTGGGCAATTAGTTAACAACCGCTTTTTAATAGGGTTATAGTCAGGCTTATTTGCTACTATGAAAAGGTTAAAGTTTCTTTGCTGGTATTCAACACTCATGTATATTTTTTACAATGCTCTAAACTGTTATAAAAAAAATCCTAAACGTAGTAAGTAGGGTTCAAAGTTTTCTTTTTATTTTAAAAAATACTTAGACAAAGAAGCTTTGTAGTCTGCGTACAAATTATTCGGTAGAATTACAAATTATTGTTCATACCCAATGATTTAGATGACAATTATCACACATACCAACCCCCTACCCACTATATTTCATCCCTCTTGAAACACCTGTTTATAATAAGCCGCAAATGCCATAATGGGCTAACGCAGCGCTTAAAATTTCAACGCGCTACCCTCGATTGTTTTGAATACACCAGTGGCGTCTCATAATGGCGATTTAACTTAATTTTCGGGGCGGTTTACCCTCCCCAATTTATAGCGGAAGCTGTACACACCGAACAAGGCCCCGTGGTCCCAATAACGGTGCATTATTTAGCACTCCATCTGGCTGTTAGGGCCCTAAACAGTTCCCCTTAAACTGACCTCATTCCGATTTTATAAGCTCATAGACGATTTCGAATGTCTATTGTTTCACGAAGGGTAAAACTGTGGAGAAATTAATAGTTTATATGACAAAAAGATTACAGTAAATTGTATAGTTTATCTACAAATTTTTGTACATTTTGTACTTTATCATACGTAGTATGTAGAGTATTGTAATCGTTCCAAATAAAATTTTGAGATTTTAACGGAAATGTCTTTTTGGGACTCCTGGACATTTTTGACCAAGGTACAAAAAAACGTCTGTGTGTGTGTGTGTGTGTGTGTATGTCTGTGTGTGTGTGTGTGTGTGTGTACCCGTTTTTTGTGGCGACGATTCCGGAGAAACTACTAAAGGTATCGGGACGAAACTTCATATTTTGAAGTTTCATAACCAAACTTAGAGCTGACAAGCTTTCTGTTGAAAAGGGTCCAAAGGAACTAGAGGTTTAGTCTTAGCATTTTTGAAAGATTTTGCAAATAAGCCGCCATTTCTGGAATTTCGTCGAAATAGTTAAATAATAAATTAAAGTAGAGGAAATTCTGAATAATTTATGACTATGAAATTTTTTGGTACAATCAATTGTTTAGCTGCATGAGCAAATTCTATTTAATCGAGATCGGTCGTACTGCATTAAAAATAGTAGCCAGGATATGTCAAAAATTTTGATTCTAATGACAGTAGGTAGTGTCAAACGCTAATGTTTTGACAATACCTACTGGCAATATAAGCTCCGTTCGGATATTGTACACCGTTACACTTTTTACACCCAATAACAACTGTCATTTGGACGATGTACCGGGTGTCAACGGAGTACAATATCCGAACACAGCATTAATCGACATATCTGTCTAGTTCTACTAGTTTTATTTTAATGCAGACATAGCCGATCTCGATCAAATAGAATCTCATGCCGCTAAACTATTAATTTTATATACAGGGTGTCTCACGGAACTGGTACATTAGAAGTTTCTCATGTTCTACTATTTCTGGAAACTCGAAATTTTGGAACTAGAATTTACTTGATCTGAGCTCTTCAGCTAAAATATTCTCAAGTTAACTGTCACGTCCGGTCACCGGACGTGAAAATTATATCATTCCATTTAAAATAACAAAGTTGATACCGACTTCCGGTGACCGGACGTGACAGTTAACTTGAGAATATTTTAGCCGAAGAGCTCAGATCGAGTAAATTCTCATTCCAAAATTTCATGTTGCCAGAAATAGTAGAACATGAGAAACTTCTAATGTACCAGTTCCGTGAGACACCCTGTATAATATGATAAAATCATGTGCCTGGCAACATCAGTTTTTTTTAATATCATCTATCTTTTTGATATTCATATTGATTACTTCGGCGTACCTCAACAACGATTTGAATGCAAATTACGAAGTTGGCGAATGTTTACGACTGATATATAAGTAGAAACTTCAAAAATCTTTCTTTGAAGGAAATAAATCTCTGCTGGTAAACAAATATATTTGTTTGAATTAAATGAATATTCCAAATAAATTAAACCTCTACAGGGAAATAAACTAAAGTATACAATGAAGTAAATATTGTTGACGTCAATATGTTTTGATCTAAAAGAATAAATTAAAAAGAAATTATTTCATAAAAACAAGAAATCTGTGTGACTTATCTATGTTAAATTTTAAAGCTCTAAACTTATAACCCTATTTGAAAATACTGCAAATATTTCTGGGATACAAACAAAATCCACTCTATCGTGACCGTTCGATTCAAGCATGAATATTTATCAAACTGAGATAATTCGTAAAAATCCAAACACCATATAAATCCAGTCCCCCAGTACATATGCAAATTTCACCGATTCAATACACACAGCCAGCCTTGGTATACCAAACTTTCATAAACGCATACCATATACGGTCTTCACACAATTTTTACACCAACATTATATAAGGGCATACAAAACACCCATACACACATAGGTGTAATATTTTACGCTTGCTCTTTCCTTTAACACCTCAGACCTCAATGTTTGTTCCATTTTTGAATACCAAAAACCAGTTCTGTGTCCACAAACTTCTCATTTCTAACTCCTTATACCCCGATAGGTGGACATGACGCTAGATAAAAGTTTTAAATCACTTTGTCTTGTCGCAGGGCTTTGAAATCCCACTCGATTTTTTGTTTCGTTCCCTTGGAGACCCAAACTTTGTTCTAAGTGGGTCTCCAAGATCATTTTCTGTCTCTCTCGAACACGTTTCACCTCTCTATCTGTAACACACAGGATGTGTGGTCTTCTCTAGAAGACCTGACACTTCGGTATTTTTATATAACGGACCGCGGGTGAGAGGTGCGATATATATGTACACCCGTGGAATTCTAGATGACGCTAATTCTGGTGCATCAGGATTTCAGTGCCGGAAAAAATAAGCTATTAATAATTCGGAGATTAAAACGCATCGTAAAAATTATAGGCTGTGTATCTTGGCGTTACTTCGAAAGATTGATGAACCAGCTTTCCGAAATTCCTAACTAGCTAGATCTATCGTCAACAGCTACAATGTTATTAAGGGGTAATGCCACTCTAGCGCGACTAAAAATAGCCGATTTTGTAGGTATATTTTTACAATATAGTAAATGAATTACAAAATCTCTTTAAAGCCCCTTATTGTTCATATTTTGAAGAATATTCGCAATAAAAAAACAAAAATAAATAAAAAATAGCAGCGTTAGAGGACATCAAAGGAAACCTCTTCCGGCGGACAGGGTTGCACGGCCGGAAAGATTTTGCACGCAGTTTTTCACTTAGCCATAAAAACAAAAAAAAAGAATTGATTTTATATAAGATTATCTCGGGAAGTACGTACGAAAATTAGAAAATTCCGCTTTAAAACAAAATGGCGGACGTTTGAACACAAAATATCACTTTTAGGTACAAAATTAGGTTAAAAATTGTTTATAACAAAAAAAGTTTCGAACTTATCGTAAAATCCGTACGTACTTCTCTAGATAATATTGTTCTAAAGCTGCATATAAAATTTCAAGTGAATTGACGAAAATCAGTTGAAGTTATCTTTCCGGCCAGTTTGAAAAATGCGGTTTTGAGAAAACACCGCTTAAAATATTGTGTAACTTTGATGTATAGAATTGTTATATTTTACTATAGTCGGCGAAGCCTGGACCATATAATTATCTTTTCAAATTAACATTTTCCTCCTCTTATTTCTTTCTGTTTGATTTCGACGACAGACGGGCCTGTTTTGCAGCATCAGTCAGGGATGACTCTGAAAACATGATGCGCCGTGCGTCAACCTTCGCGCAGATATTATTGCAGTTTGGCTAGATGCACATCCATAATACCTCCATACACTTCATAAGGCTGGATAATGCATCATTGACAACACATATACACATATACTTCCTGCAATATCCACAATTACTTTGCCACTTGAAAGTGAAAATGAAAATGAAATCACCAGGTGGCATTTCATCGGTCAGAATTTATGATACAGTGTCGCCCAGACGTATTTTCTTCATTTTATCAATTGAATCATGATTATGACGAATGGCTAGTCCATCATAAATTGAAAGCTCATTTATAGGCTTCTGGGTTAACTTTCCTTTTTCTTCGAGGCCCTAACTAATTTTTGTCAAATGGCGGGGACGAGTGCCATTAGTTTTTTCACGTGATCTATGCATTCTTTTTCTTATTCCAAAATTTGCAAGCTTTACAGTAAGTATTTAGATTTTATGAGAATGTCAACAACATTTCTCCAGCTGATAAGCGCCACCAATCATACAGAGAAGAAGAAATATGTTTTCCCTATGTTCCATCGTCCGAGACAGTTACGCCATTCTTTTTTTTTACTATTTTCAATTGACTTTTAGCCCTCCCTTCTTCTGCTGCTTTCTGCATACTTTGTTGACAATGCTTCTGTTTCTACAAAAATGGTGCGAACAACTTTATCGTAAAATGAGTGAAAAATCTGACGAGGAAGGTCCTTGAATGCGCAAAACTTTTCAATTACATCTACACCTATTCTTATGCGCATGACAAGGATAATTCCGCTATTCATTTCATATCCTTTTTGAACAAATCGGCAACTCGGAATGAAAGTTTGTTCAAAATTCTCACAAGAAACCACGATTTCAAATCCTAAGTCACGGTTGCCACTTTCGGCCAATTTCGCATTTGATTTGCACGTTTTACACACTACAACTTGTGAAATAGCAGAAAACACAACAACAAAGTTCAAAAGATGATAATTAAACGTCATCCACTTCAACGTTGTAATAATCTTCAACCGACATTACTTTTTACCGGTGTGGACTGTGGATACGTTATCAGGCAGAGGCGACTCTAGTTCCAAACGATTCAATGCTTGTCATATTAGTTCTATTTGAAAATATGCTGCTTCCTTTCGACTCCTTTCGATCACGATATAATCCAAGAATGTCACTAATTATTTCTGCTATTTTTTACCTAATTAAGAACAACACACGTTACATCAGACAGCTGTAACATTGTACGGCTAGCGTCAGTTCAACGAACGTACCGAGGATATTTCCACAAAATCTTTGTGTTTTATAATATTTTATGTTATATTTCACACCACGCATGTAATTCCTCCAAATAAGATAAGAGCGTATAGGTCTCTAGGCCGTAACCTCTCACGCTAAACTTTTTGCATGTACGCTCGGCTACACGCTTGGCCGTATGTTCATCAAATAAGCATTTAAACATTTTTTTCCAATATGAAACGTATTGTACCTTATTTCTAAGATCTCAAGACATCATTTAACAAAAAAAATTTTTTTTTGATTTATCAAAAAATCTAGAGTGGCATTATCCCTTAAAGAATAAATAATTCAATAAATGGATAACAATAAACAGAAATAAACAGAAATTTCAAAAGCGCTGTCAAACTAGATGAAATTCGTTCGAGGATAAACCAAGATTTAGTTAAAAAAGTTGAAAATTGACAAAATGGCTGCTGTTTGAATTTTACAATCGATTTTTTCAGAATTTTTTCGTTTTCAAATCGCTATAAATATTTATATAAAGATCTACAGGGTGTTCCATTTAACATTCTTAAGATATATGTTATTTAGAAAACTATTCTTACATAAAAAGCCTGAGAGTCGATCATTTTTAGCTCTCAACTTCAGCGGTGTTTAAATCAACAAATCCTATGTTTATTTTGATATTTTAATTCTAAGTACGGGCCGTGAGCCGAGCTCCGATCCCGAGCGTTCCCGACACCGACCGACGACGTGACGTACTGCGCGGTGTCCCAAAATTATATCGCACATACAAACCGTTTTAAAAAATTAATGACCAACTTAAATATGATCCAATTTTAATGCTTTTTTTGCATTATTTTCCTAAAAAATATATTTTTCTGACTTACCTAGGGCTTTGTTTCTCATTACATCCAACGGCGGCAATATCAAATTTATAGTTTCGCCTTTTCTCGCAGTTGAGGACCCTCTTAGCTCGTAGTTCGGCGAAACCATTTTCTTTCGAAATTATTTCAAAGGGTGCTTCTCCATGGTGCTTGTTGACTATCCTAAAGCTGCACACAGGGATGCCAACCGCCCTAATGGCTGGCGTCACCTCCACAAGCGTCTCATTCTCTTTCACCAAACCGTGGTAACCATCTTCAATGCTGATGTCCAATTTCGGTACTGAAATTTGAAGAAATTGGGCAGAATTAATTTGTAGTTAGTGAAGATTTTGGTTGCAGCGTTGAAGTTTTAAAGGGTTTTGATTTTTGTGAAGGGAATTTTGCAATTCAAACTAAGAATATAACAAGATCGAGTTGGTTTTGACGCTGTTATAGGTAAAGAAAATGAAGCAATACTTGAAAACAATAACAAAATTCTAGATTTTTTTCTGTCTATAAAATGTGTTTCCACTATCAAAAAAAAAAATATGGTGTTGCCATTTAAACAAAAATGTCGATGATGTCATAAGCCAGAAACAAATAAAGGTCGAAAATTTAATTTTACACTAAAATGTGTATTTTTCTCAGATAGCTAACAATGATAAAGAAACAAAAGAACTCATTTTGGACAGTAAAAGTATCACACTTTTCGACAGTTGTTATTGATTTGATAAATGTCAAATAACTTCAAAGAAAGCATTTTAAATGGAACACCCTACTTATAGTATAATAATGACAGTTCGTTCAAATAATGACTTCATTATTTGAACGAACTGTCATCATTATACAACGCTAGTGTCAAAGTCTGTCAAAACCTACGTGGATGAGAGTTATGTGACAGTTCGCCTCGCCATCATTGACAAATACAGGTAAAATATTTGACATATAATGGATTTTATGGAATCGTAGATAAAACGTCGTATTCGACTCCCACACAACGGATATAAATCGCTCGCATGATTTTTTACCACAACTACCAACTGTGGAAAATAAAATTACTCTAGATTGTAAGATGACAACCGCAATTTTCGAAATTTATGTAAAATTAATGTCGCAAAGTAGAAAAAAGTAGTATATAACACACTATATATACTATTACAACATTACAGTAAATAAATAATAAAAGTTTAAAATAATTTTGGAGTGGTATTAAAAAAAAAACTAATTTATAGACGATCATAAATGTTTTGTTTCTGTAATTTTATTAATAGTAGCAGTTTGCAATGACTGTTAAATTTCATCGTGGCAACCAGACATTTTATATTAATTTATAAATTATTTTGCATAAGTTATAAATGTCAAATTAGGTTTACTAATCTAAGTACCTATTGCAAGATATACAGGCTTCTTCATTTAAAATTCTTAAGTTATTTCACATATAGAAAACCTCAATTTATTAAATGAGACTCATATCAAATATATTCAATATAATATAAAATCAAACTCTAGCAAAATATCAAATTATACACAGCGGAGCAGAAAATTTCTGCCCCTGCAGGGAAAATAGCAAAACACGAAAGCGTAACAAATGCAATCATCGCACTTTACCTCTACTCGGTAGCAATATTCGCTGAAAATGCCGAACGAAAAAAATCAATAACCGACATAGAATACAACAATTTCGCTATACCTGTTCCGCGGACCTGACACAGCAAAAAATCATAGAAATACCGACGAACTCTACCATTCCTTACAATCTACAACTTCGAGAAACAACAGAAGTACGTATTCCGCCATTTTCTATCATATTTTTACACCTGGGATATCTGTCACATCGACCAATAATAACACGAAATAATAAACAGTATAACACTCAAACAACCCGAAATGTATATTTATCTTCTCGGCAGATTACAAGGCACCGCCTCGAAGACAAATAAACAGCAAATCGACGCCCAGCGGTCGCACAGGTGTTCCTCAAGACTTACCGTCGAAATCCTCTATGGTAGCCCCACAGGCATACGCTATAACACACAAAACGGCCAGATAGTTCATGTTTGCGGCTGTTTTACACGCGCGTTCGCACAATATACGCACAGAGAATGTTCAATAAGCACAACACAGCTTTTTCATAGCGTCAACACCCGTATTTTCCGGCAAAACTCTTACGAATGGACGGCAACACAAAATCACGAGCACGCAATACACCAGTCTTCGCTGTTCTGCCCGTGGTGCGATCTACGGATGCGCAGGTGGCGCTCGACACGCGGGGGAGGGACACCCGCGAATTTCAAATGTGATAACAAGGAATTCGCAGAAAATTTATACTAGAATAAAGTTTTAAATCGATTTATTGATCGTTTGGTTTAGAATTAGTGCGAAATCATTTAATATATATATACCTTGTTTTACAAGTTTAACTAATTATTACTTCTAAAAAATAGAAATAATCAATAATAATTTTAAACTTTGTAATTTGCTCAACCATATATTAGTTATACCCTTGATTATATATACAAGGGTTATACCTATAATTGACACAACTTACTTTCATAACCTCAAAAAAATAAAGCAAAACCAACAATAAAACAACCAAACCTGTCGTAATACTTTTATTTATATTATTTCATCGTTTATATACAAAATCCAACTCAATATAACATCTGCATTTTTTGGTGTACACTATAAAATAACAAATAAAACAGTTAAATAAAAACTCTCAGAATAATTTTTATGCGTTTTCGTTCCGTTTCTTCATACACTAGACACTTATTGAACGAATTTCTCTCCCGTGGCGACATTAGCCTTCAATTCTGGGATTGCGGCTTTCACTAGGCCTTGTTCGAAGTCTGAGAGTTTGCCGATTCCCAAGTTCTTTTCGATTCCGTTCTTGCCTAAGAGTAGCGGCGAAGCAAAGTATTTTGTTCCGGCAAGATCGGAAATCACGTAGGCGCATTCAATGACGTTCGATTCTCCGTTTAGTGCACGGAGTAGAGACAAGGCGAAACGCGCACCTGCGAAACCCATGGATAGCGTGGCGGAACCAGCACCTGCTTTGGCTTGGACGACCTGAAAATTTCAATTTGAGGTTAGAATTTGGCGTGTTGGAAAATTGGTTCGGGTGTGATTATTATAGGTTAGGTATTGAGTATTTTGAGTTTTGGTTGTGAAAAGTATGGGGATTTGTTAAATTATGTATTTGAGGTTAGAATTTGTTATAAGTTAAAAATTTGGTTTGATTGTGATTATTATAGGTTAGGTATTGGGAATTATGAGTTTTAATTGTGAAAAAATTGGGTATTTGTTAAATTGTCTATTTGAGGTTAGAATTCGTAAAAAGTTAAAAAATTTGGTTGGATTGTCATTATTATAGGTTAGGTATTGGGAATTTTAAGTTTTAGTTGTCAAAAAAACGGGAATTTGTTAAATTGTGTATTTGAGGTTATAATTCGTTATAAGTTAAAAATTTGGTTTGATTGTCATTATTATAGGTTAGCTTTTGGGAATATGAGTTGTAGTTGTAAAAAAAAATGAATTTGTTAAATTGTGTATTTGAGGTAAGAATTCGTAATAAATATTTTTAGGTTTAAGTTTGGTAAAAAATTTGGTTTGCTTATCATGAATATAAGTTAGGTATTGGAAATTTTGAGTTTTAGTTGTGAAAAATTTAGGAATTTGTAAAATTGGGCATTTTAGGTTATGTAACAAATGTCAAAGTAAATTGATAAATAATCCCATAGCCAGATAACGGACTATTATACCAATTTTGGGAACATTTAAAAATCTATGTGTAAAAATTATAAAGTAAAAATTAATAAAAACAACAGTTTTAGGTTATAAAAACACATATAACCTAAAAAACTCACCTCGGTACCAGCTTCCTGGATACGCTTGGTCAACTTCTCGAGTTGATCTTGTGGGAATGACACAGCAGGTTGGCACTGGGAGATCAAGGGGACAATCGTCACACCAGAGTGGCCCCCAATAACAGGGCAGTTGACGGTTTTTGGGTTTAAGCCCTTAGCTTCGGCAATAAACGCACTAGCGCGCACCAAGTCAAGAGTAGAGATACCGAAAACCCTGTTCTGGTCAAGCTTGCCATTCTAAACAATCAAAAAATTAGGTTAGAATTCACTCTTTGAGGTTAGAAAGTTTATTTTTGGTCGGAATTAAAAAATTTTGATTCGTATGGATAAGTAATTGTTCTAATAATAAAAATAATTAAGAAATTTAGCTTTCTATTTTGTTAGGTTAGATTTTATAATTTTACTCGGAATTCAAAAATTTTGAATCCTATGAATAAGTAATTGTTTTAGGGATAGGAATAACTAAGAAAATTTGCTTTTACCTTCTTCATAACCTCACAGAAGATCGGAACGCAGGAATTCACGGGGTTTGTGATAATTCCGACTAGAGCTTTCGGGCAAACCTCGGAGACGGCTTGGGCGACATCACGAACTACGGAAGCGTTTGTATTGAATAAATCATCACGGGTCATTCCGGGTTTTCTGGGGACTCCAGCTGGAATTACGACAACTTCAGCATCTTTAAGAGCATCCCTAAGTTGTTCAGGTCCAGTAAAGCTAAAAAAACAAGGAAATTAGACAACGTTACCAATACTAACCTAAAAATGTCCATGATCTAACCTAAAAAATTTTTTTTTTGTGTTTATTTTATATGGGGCTTACCCTTTGACTTTAGCGGGGAAATTCATGTGGGAGATGTCGCATGCTACTCCTGGGGTGTGTTTGACGATGTCATAGAGGTTAAGTTCGGTAATGAGTTCGCTCTGCTTAAGAAGGAGAGACAGAGGCTGTCCGATGCCTCCAGCTGCACCAACAACGGTCACCCTGCGATTATTCTGAAAGAATTACCGATTGCATAACTTACAAATACAAACAAATCAGGATTTTTATATAATTAATTCGGTTAAGTCCTCTAGATAAGTTAAAGCTTGTAATACTCATTTGGGTGATTAAGAAAAATTGATTAATAAATTAAAATAATATCTAAAACATGTATGTAATTTATTTTTAGATCAGTTTCTAAAAATAACTCGATAATTACCTAATAGAAATACAAAGTAAGATATTCATAATTAATTACTTATTTTAATTCCGAATAAAACTATTAGAAATTTGTCAAATCATCAAGAGATCTCGTGATAAAACAAAAATCTTGATAAATCTTTTTAGCAGCTTACCTGATTCGTGGTGGAAAAACTCCTAGCAGCGCCTTGATAAGCGGCTACGGAAGGCCTCAAAACTCTGGAGAACATCTTTACAAATTTTCCAAACGGTGGAAAGTGAAAATTTGATCAGAAAAATCGCTACAACAGTACGAGAAGTTGGCGATGAAGTAAAATTTTAACCTTGCCGTAACTTTTCGATAACCGCTAGCGCCATCTATAACGACGAGCGCCACCTACGTCACATATCTCAAATTCCATGTGACCTCAGAAATATTGAATTATTTATTTTTGATGTTTCTAATTTAAATACAACATTAAAACCGGTTTTAAAAGGTATAATATCAAAATAACACACATATAAATTCCAAACTATTACTTATAAAATTGATACTTCTAATCTTTCTTTGGATAATTTGTGTCTAATATTATTTTATTTTGACCACGCTGTATTGTGGTGTTAAATAATTTGTCTGTCTTATTTTAGATGGGAATTATTTATAACTCGAATAAACAAGACAAGGAATAATAGCGGAAAATTTTATTATTAGCGCAATAACTTGCCTGTTTTTCGCTAAGCTAACGAAAACAAAGTGATATAAACATAACCTCTAACCCGAGATGTCTTCAGACAGCTCAGACGATGAGAATTTAGATCTTATCAGAGAAGCTTGCGATCCGGAGTTTAAAAAAGCTTCACTATACGAGAAACCAACTGAAAAAGGTTAGTTTATCCTAGGTTTTGAGGTTATGTTTTATTTAAGGATATATTTTTAAATTTTAGACTCCGCAAAGAGAGAAAAACAAGACAAAACAGAACACTTACCATCGTTAAGACCGAAAAAGGACGATAGCGAGCAATTTAACCTCTTAGACGTAACCCCAACGTTTCAAAATTACGTCGCAAGACAATTAAGCGAAATTTTAGAGAAGAAATTGAAGAAAAGTTTGGTGGATGCCGTAGAAGGCAAGCCTAAGAAAAAACGGAGGAAATCTGGGGTGAAATTATTAGCTGACTCCTCTGAATATTTGGATGTAAAATTATCGGAAGAGCCGATAAATAAAATAAGGAAGAAAATTAAGAAACGGAGTATTGAAGACGAAATTGCCGAGGATGTTAAAGTTCAAGAAGCTGCGATCAAGTGTGAAGATGTCTTGAGTCGAAAAGAAGTTAGAAATTGGGCTAAAATAAATACGGGCGAGGTTTTTGAATATAAAAAAGATAAAAGTGGTGTTTTGGTTTGTGTAGAGAAAGTTTTTAAATAAATAATTGTTGAGAATATTTGGTTGTTTATTGTAAAGCTTATTATTCTGCAAAACAGAATATTAGTTTATAGATTCTTCAAATATCATTGAATAGAATATTAAAAAGAATAATATTGGTTGCATTTTACTTAAATTGTCGAAAAATAATTCATAAGTACGAAGAAATTGATAAATCAATAAAATGCTGAAAAATAATAATTTATAGTACCTATATTATATCATTTTACTTTTAGTACTATCAGAAAAAAATCGATACGTGCCGCGCCATCTGTTACCAGTAATGCTCCCCACCTTGACAAGCAGCGATAATTCGCAAAAACACCGCTTGGTGGCGTCCTTCATCGACGTAAAATGGTGGTTATGTACGCTTATGCGTCAACAACCAAATTCCACTAGCATTTCCACGTTTCAAACAACGCATTCGTATATAATCCACACTCCGCTACATACAAATTGAAAATACAAACCAATAAAGCACACCAACAAACAAAGGTAAGCACGCCAAAAAACCACTAACATAACCCAACTTTAACGCCTAATGCCAGACCGCCATATTGTAATCTTACCATTTTCCCTTACAGATGAGTCTCTCAAACGTGTTACCACCGCCCACGCAGTCGATATGGGACCGCGACGACGAACAACGTTCAAGAGAACCAGTCTCAACGTCCGTAGTCTTAGCGCAACCAATCGCACCACCGTACGGGCAGCGGCGAGGTTGGATCCCCCGTAAAATCAGCGACTACGGGGACGGTGGGGCTTACCCCGAGATCCACGTCGCCCAATACCCCTTGGAAATGGGTATGAAGAACAAAGAATCAACCTCAAACGCGTTAGCAGTACAATTAGACGCGGAAGGTAAAGTTAAGTACGATGTCATCGCTCGACAAGGCCACGGAAAGGATAAAATCGTGTATTCGAAGCTTTCGGATTTACTCCCGGTTGAGGTGATGTGCGAGGGGGATCCAAGCATGGAGAAACCGTCTACGGAAGACTTAGAGGAAGTTACGGAGAAAACTAGGTTAGCTTTGATGAAGATCACGAATTCGAAGATAGCGTCGGCTATGCCGGTGCGTTGCGCTGAAAAACAAGCCCCCTCGCAGTTTATCAGGTACACCCCTTCGCAACAGGGGGCTGCGTTTAATTCCGGTGCGAAACAACGGGTTATACGGTTAGTTGACGCTCAGGTCGATCCCTTGGAACCTCCGCGATTTAAAATTAATAAAAAGATACCCAGGGCTCCGCCGTCGCCCCCAGCCCCAGTTTTGCACAGCCCCACGCGGAGGGTCACCGTAAAAGAACAGAAAGAGTGGAAAATACCACCTTGTATCTCAAACTGGAAAAACGCTAAAGGTTATACGGTTCCGTTGGATAAAAGGTTAGCCGCTGATGGGAGGGGGCTCCAGCAGTTGCATATTAACGAGAATTTCGCTAAATTAGCGGAATCGTTGTATATTGCGGATCGTAAAGCTCGAGAAGCTGTGGAAACGCGAGCGCAGTTAGAAAAGAAGTTAGCGCAGAAGGAAAAAGAACAAAAGGAGGAGCATTTGAGGTTACTCGCGCAAAAGGCGCGCGACGAACGTGCGGGGATTAAAACCGGAGATCCTAACCTCTCAAACGAGGATGAACGCGAAAGAGACGCTTTACGTCACGATAGGCATAAGGAACGCGCTAGGGAACGTAATCTCGCGCGCGCCGCGCCTGATAAGCGTTCGAAGCTCCAGAGGGACCGCGACCGCGATATTTCGGAGCAAATTGCGTTGGGAATGCCCGCGAAATCTCAGACTTCGGACGTTCAGTTCGATCAGAGACTTTTCGGGCAGAATCAAGGGTTGGGGCACGGTTATGGGGATGACGATGCTTATAACGTGTACGATAAGCCTTGGCGTGAAGGGGGCTCTATGGCTAATCATATTTATCGGCCTGGGAAGAATATTGATAAGGATGTTTACGGGGAGGATTTGAATAAGTTGATTAAGACGAATAAGTTTGTTCCTGATAAAGAGTTTACTGGGACTGATAGGGCAGCTGGGAGGTCGGGGCCCGTGCAGTTCGAGAAGGAGGAGGATCCCTTCGGTTTGGATCAGTTCTTGTCGCAGGCTAAGAAAGCTAGTAAGAGAAAACCTGAGCCGGAAAGGAGAGACGACAAGAAAAAACGACGGGATTAATTTTTTCGATTGCTATATTATATTATTATACCGATTTATTTTTTTTAAGTTAGTTATATAATACGACTTTTAGGTTTAATTAGTAGTTTTTCTAAGAATTCAAATCGGGTTTTTATTGTTGTACATAACTATGTATGTATGTTTGGTTATCGACACATAATAAATGAATTTTTTTAATCTACTGTTTTATTTATTACTTTAAGGTCCGCTCATACCAACTGTCTGTTGTCATTCGGCTAGATAATCTGGTCAATTTTGTTTGCGAAATTTTAAAAATGATGAAATGGAAATGTTAAATAAACAATTAAATATATAAGGATAAATAAATACGTTCTTCTCTGTTCTTATTTAAATGTATTATTCATTTAATGACTAGTTTCGCCTATCATCAGGCATAATCATATTAGTAATTATGAAAAATTTCTTCTTTTTATCTGTGGTAAATTTATATCAAACGCAACATAACCTCAACACATAAAATATCAATATAAACACTTCAATAAACTGTGGTATAGCTGGTATATCACAATGCAGTAGAGGGGTTTTTGAGCGATTTTTGTGACGCAAATGGGTATAAACACTCCAAAAAGTCTGTAAACAAGTTGAACTAAGCACGAATATGGCAAAATAAGCGCCGCATATCTGCAAAATCTGAAAAGAAAACAAAAAAATGCATAATTTTTTCTGTATTAGTGGAGATCCTTAAGCTTTTTAAACTGCTTACATTAAAACTGTCCAAGCAAAATGCTTAGAATCCGCTTTCTAGTTATAAGTTAGTTGAAAAGATTACTATTTTAATACAGCCATATTTTACTATATATTTAACAATCTTGCCTCTGACTCAACCCAGTGAGCACAAACGTCGTTGGGATGTTGAGTTTCGTCCCGTTTATGTTGCATTATGAACGTTCAATATCTAATGTCTATGTAACGTTTCATATGGGTGCAAATTATACATTGACGTCCCATTAATGTTACAAAAGTAACGTTACAATGTGACATCAATATGATGTTGCATGTTTGTTGTATACAAGGTAGGTTAAAAATAAAACATCTATGAGTTGTTGGGAAGTGATGTTTACCCAGTTGTGATTCGCGACTGGGCGATACCATATACGAAGTTGTGGGGATGGTTGGGTGGTGGTGGTACATGCGTTGTCGGTTTACGAGTTTGCATTTTGCAATCGGTAGTTCGCTGGCTGGTAAAGTCGACGGTTGTATGAGTTTGTTTTTCGCATCTTTAAACACAATTACCTACTATGGAGTTGCCCAGTGGTAGTGCAAGTGCGTCTAAAAAGGTAAGAACGTCTTATAAGAGCTTCGATTAGTTGGTAAACATTAGGCAGCAGGTTAATATATGTAGCTGTGTTGATCTCAATTTCGGATTTGATCTTGTTTACACGATGCGTACGGTACGGTTTGTATGATGCCATGGGTACGCTAATTATGCTTATTATGATTGGATAAAGTGTCTTACGTCAACGTGGCTGGGCATATATGAAGAATATGTACCCAGCTAGCACAAAAACATCTCAGCGATGTTCCTGAGATGTTGAAGTCATAAATTGATCATCCGGAAATAGATCCCAAAACAATCGCCAGGATGTCACATAACATCCATGTAACATTACATGAATGTTCACACTGATAAGTTACATTTATAACATTAATGGGACCAAAATTAACAATTTCTTCTACACTGAACATCTATGCGATATTACATAAACATCAAAATTTAACGTTCATAATGGAACAAAAGTCAACGTTCTTGCGATGTTAAATGTCCCATTGTGCTGACTGGGTACCTATTTACTATTTCGTTTTTTTAAGTTAAAATTTCTATAGGTGTCCATCACTAATGGGCGGACGGAAACGTATGTTTTGAAAGCTATAGATGTTGCACAGCTGTATCCTGCACTCCCCGCCACTCAGGAAGTCGAGAGTGGCTGGCTTTTGCGGGTAGCAGGCAGGGTTGGTCGTAAGACCATTTGTTTTAAACCAGTGTTTTAAACATGTTTTAAAACAAATGTTTTGTTTTAAACAGGATGTTTTAAATATTGTATTTTAAACGTGTTTTAAAACTACTAATATTTGAACAGTCTTTATTTGTTTTTCATAAAATATTACTATACAATATCAGTGGTAGCAAGTAAAATAAAAATGAACGTTTTTTTATAACAACCCTGGTAGCAAGTAATGCGCGTTAAATATAATTCGTATCTAGTATAAATGTTAAATGTTAATATAAATGTTGAAACAAAAATGTTGAAAAGTTAGTTTTAGAAAACTCACTTTATACAAACAAGCATATTAATACATCATTTGAAACGTAATTTTGCATTCTATCAATCTTTATCTATACCCATCCATTGTACTTTCATAATAAAACGTTTGTTTAATGTTATTCTGTATAATTAAATACGAATTAATACTTTTATTACATTTTCTTGAATACTCTTTCTATGGACGAACATCGAAGCAAAACTGATATACATACATACATACATATTATTTAGGGCAAATCAACATAAGCAAATCACACACAATAGCTGTGTCTCCAACAAGTAATCTTTGTGATACCAATAAATACTGTATTTATTATGTTATTTTGCTTTTTCAATGTTTGACCATGTCATTTTTGTTTTTTTAGAGACAAACATCACAAGGACCAAATGAAGAGGGATGAAGATAGTATAAAGTATATACTTTATCGTATATAGTTATATAAATATATGTATATATATATATATATATATATATTACGTTTTTATATTTTTACGTTATCTTAAGAATAAATTTTAGTTTGTGAATTTGTGCTTTATTGTTGAATTAGTGGTATTTTTGTGATTACCTATGTTTGTAATATTTGAACAGTCAAAATCGTAAGTTTAGTATACATCGTAAGTTTAGTCGGTAGTACAACATCTAACTACCCTACAGGTAAGTATGTATTAACATCTCATTGACCAGCCAAACAAACGGTAGGTATAATAAATGGTATCGCTTGCATACTGTGTAAAAATATATAGATGTACATTAGAAGACATCGTCGTATATCGCTGTAAAAAGTTTTAACATTTTTTGTTAAAGTGGCGAAAACGCTCCTGGCATATGATAAAATCAAAGTTAGGAGGTTTTTGTCACTTTAACACAAAATATTACCCTTTTTACAGACATCGTAAAGGCGTTGAAAGTAATGTTTCGGTGATGTCTTCAGTTAACATCTCATAGATGTCCTCTGAAACATCCCTGCGAAGTTGTTAAAAGACATCCTATCAGCGTCTAAAGTCATATCTCGGTGATGACCCAACGTAACATCGCATAGATGCCCCCTGAAACATCTATGCGATTAGCTGTTTCTGATTGTAAGTAAGCGACATAGGAGGTTTATATGACATCCCAGATGTTTTTGGGATCTACTATAGAACGTTACATTTGTGACTTTAACATCTTAGCAATGTCCATGAGACGTTTTTGTGCTCACTGGGGTCGGCGTCATAAGTCTACCAAAATGATAAAATCCTGACAGGATCTTATTTCCAAGATAAACGATGATTTTATGAATTGTAAAAATAAGTATATTACGCTATTTTTTATGTTTGTTTTTATGAAAGTTGTAGGTTGATATAGTTCACCATTTTAATGACAAACTATAACAATTCTGGTCGTTTTTTTTTTACTAAATCCTTATTTATTTATCCTGAGAATTGAGCTCTAACGTTAAGTGACTCTTTATTATTGTAAAGCTACTTATTTTTATAATCTGCCCATAGCACAGTAAGCATTATGGAAGAAATGCAAGAAGAAAGTAAAAACCAATGTTGTAGTTCTGTACAACTACTGCTCTACATGCTTTAGTTTTATTTCTTAATAACTATCTATGTGATGCAGTTGTACTTAAAATAAAATGCTGCGTTTTTAAACTTCATTCATCTGGTAGGTACACCAATAATTAAAAAAAAAAATTATTTAATAATAATTATTTTTATAACCAGAACATTTGATTTTAGACAAAAAATTCATCATCATTATAGTACTTACCATTCTAATCAAATTGGTACACAGGGATGAACAAATAAATATTATTAATATTATTTACAGCAGGTGTGTCTTTATTTACAAAGCTAATTCAAAATAATAAAATATTGTCGACTAAAGTACGAGATGTAAAAAACAAACTGTAGTTGTGGTTTCAGTTTTACGGATGTTTGATTTCTAAACAATCCAATACAGATGCAACGAACAAGGTTCTGCTCTTTAGCATGGGTGGCATTTCAACCCATTGATTTGTATTAGGATCAAATTTTTCAACTGAATTTCCAGGTCCCCCAACAGCATAAACGCAGCCATCCAGTGTGACCAATTCGTGACCAATCCTTCGAGTGAGCATCTCAGGAATTGGCACCCAGCCGTTTTTGCGGATGTCGAAACGTTCGCCACTCTTCCAAAAACCTAGAATTAAACGCATCACTACTTTTTCAAGATCAAATCCACCGCATCTTTGACAGAATCATCAGTAGGAATTCAATGACGCAGCAACCAATTTCCTGTGTTTACCTTCATTGGGAAATTGAACAAATCATGAAGATTGTGAACACACTTAGTGTAGTAAGTCTCAAGTGGAAAGTTAAAATTATCGTCTAATTTAAATACAAGAAGACAATTCAAGTTTTACAAACAGACGAAGAATAATGTGTATATTCTTCAATCACAGAAGCTCGTGCTCTTATCATGAATAAACGGTTGGTGATTTCTTAATCAAACATGGATGATTATTTGGGCGCTTTTATCTATCTTTTCGTATCTACCTGTTAGCTGTTGGAACACGTTGAACGAAAATATATAATTTACTACTCTATCGTTCAATCGATATATAATTAATTGAGTCAAATTAAAAAGTATGTATAGTAAGTAACGTTAAATGTATCATCGTAACAATCAATTAATACGTAAGATCGGATAATTTTATTAGTACGTCATAGAATAGCTTACCCATTCCTCCAGTGCAGTATATATAGTCATTTAATACAGTCACTCCATGCAAATATCTGCTTGTGCTCATGGATGGTGCAGGAGACCATCTGCCCTCACGGGGGTCAAACCTCTCCACCGTATTTAGCAACTGATTCCTACCCCCATTCCTACCCCCAATGGCATAAATACAATCACCTGAGAAAAGAAAATAAACACATTCCTACATCTTCAATATTAAATTTGATCTCAGTTACCAATGGCAGCTGTCTTGAAACAAACGCGCTCGGTATTCATCGCTGCACACGTTTGGTATTGGGCAGTCGTCACATCAAATTGTTCAACGGTGCTTAAATCTTTTCTTTGTTTATTTCGACCTCCGCAAATAAATACAACACCATTAAGGGAACAAACCGCTACAATAAAGTCCAGTTAGTTTGGGAGATTTCTGGTGGTAATTCTGATTTTGTTTGCTTTTACCGTGATAGCGTCTCTCATGCGGTAAAGGAGTTGTAAAAGTCCAGGTATCTTTTCCTGGGTCGTAATACTCAGCGGATGAAAGTGGTTGTCTACCACCGTCATACCCTCCAAATGCATACAGAAGTTGGCCAACGCCAACAACTGCATGATGGTGTCTACTGTTTTGCATGGGTGCTATTGCGTGCCATGTGTTGGTTTCAGAATTATAGACTTCACATTCTGACCAAGCACCTGTGAAGTTACGTATTAAATAGCAAATCTAAGGATCCTAAATTTCAATGTTTATTGTTTTAAACTTGAAATTGATCCAACAATTGATCATATTTTAGTTGCATTATTTTCATGCTTATGTTTACTATTTCCGTCATTTTATTGAAGTTTTGTGTTGATAAAAATGGCAATTAATTAAATTGTAGTTACGATTACTGATAATATTAATACAGTTAAATACTCATTTTAAGAAATTTCAAAAGTCAGTTTAGCACTCTGCGTTCATATAGACATGATCATAACGATATGAACTGAAAAAATACCAATACATACACGCTAATAGAAAATTAATAATGCTATTTATAGTGTTCCCAGAGCATCTCTTTTAAAGAGAACATATTTACTTGTTCATTTATTAACTTATTATACATTTTGTATAAAAAACAAAACGGAACAATCCATGTTAATCATCTGATTGTTGTGACCCAAAAACCATCTTAGCCAAAATATATTACAACAGGTGTATGTATCTTTTTCAAATTGTTTTTCTAAATTCAATTATGTTCAAATTGTGTGGTTTTGAAAGAAATTTTTGAGAAAAGACACGTAAAGAAAGAGATTGTTTCAGCCATATGATTTGAGAAAAATTGTCGTAATTACAACTTTTTACATTTTGCAAGTCACCTTTATCAAAAATCTTAAAAATAGGAAACTTTTGAGTTCGGATTCGTATTCAGCCCAAAGAAATCTATCAAAATATGCCAATATAATCTTAAAATGTGCTTCTAGGCGTTTGGATTATTTATTCTTGTAATGTCCTCGTTTGTGCTATTTTTATTTGAAAAGTTTTCTTTATTCATATTGAACGTCTGGCATTCCTATATTAATATACATTTAAAAAGGAAAAATATTTTATTTGAATGCTATAATAAAATGACTGGGAAATATTTTATTATAAATAATATTAAATTGAACAAAGCTATAGACCACTATTTAAGTTGATCATAACAAATCTTTTTATTTTATGTTACTCTTACCACTGGTTCCCCCTGTAGCAAAAATATACGACAAAAGTTTATTTGTGGAATGCTTGCATGGGTCAGGTCTACTGGACGATGCAGATCCGCATTGCATCTCCACATGGGATTTAGTGTTATCTAACACAAGAGCCATACACTCCAAGTCCAGCCTTAGCAGATTCTCCGTAAACACATTTTCCATAAAAAATTTATTATCCATCAACGACAACTGGACAACTTTCATCAGCTAAAGAAAAAGAGCATCCATGCATTATACAGTGATTTGTTCAGGTCACCAAACAACGTCAAACCAAATGAAATATTAAACCTTACTCAAATTATAAAAACCTACCTCAAAGAGATTCTCCTTTCTTTCGAGCAAGTCATGTTTCACCCACTTCATCATAGCTGAGTATTTTTCCTCTTCAGAAATGACAGAAACTTTATGGTCCCCAACTAATTCTTTCAGCTAAAATCCCAAATTAAATAAATTTCCCACTCCATTTTCCAAGTATCATCACAATACCTCATCGATGGTCAATCGAAGAAACGCCTCCGTATCAGTAATCTCCGCAAAATGTTCCAAAGCGTACGAACGACATTTTTTGTTCACTTCTTCAGAACATTCGACACCTAAAAGAACTAAATTAAGACTCAGCGCTACTTTAGCTAATTTATGATTTTTATTCGTTGAAATGGAGGAAATAAATAACTTTATATATTGGACCAACCTGCAACAGTCTTCAGTGAAAACCAATTTTGAGGGGTTGACAGGACTGATATGGCGTTACCGCATGCCGTTTCTAAGGACGCTATTTGTAGGATTTTGCTGGTAATGATAATATCTTGGATATTATCTATCGTTATCGTTATTTTTCCCGAGTACATGTACTCAAGGACCATCTGAAACGACAGCGGGGACGCGGCCCCCAAGTCTATCTCTACAACTCTGGTTGCTGACGATCGATCTTCACCTAGAACGATAACAGTTGACAAATATTTCGAGATGATATAAACTTTTTTAATAGCAGATTTACACAAAACGTTAACCGATAATGTAATTGTAATTTGTGACATAGATTTTTACTGACACAAGCTTAGCACTAAACCATTAGAATTAATACTATAAGTAACTGTGTCATTACTTACCTTGGAGGACATTGGCAAAATATGGACTGCCCGCAGCCAAGACCACCCTGTGGGCCGAATATTCCTCTTGCCCTACCTTCACAGTGACGTCGCAGAACTGAAACAGATTGGTATCCGTTCGTAAATACTTAATAACTGTATATATATATATATATATATATATATCGTAAGAAAAAAAGGAGTGACTCACCACTTTACTCTGTTGAAAATTCTGCATATTTTTCATTCCAGAAATGCAGTATCTAGCAGAATGAAATGGATATGTATCCCCATTTGATGAGGAATTGGCGTTTTTCTTTGGGACAGTGTTCATCTGAACGTGTAGGCGTGGCAAGAAGACGCGATAGTTTAGCACATAATATAGTTTAATAATTAATATTATTACTTACCCTTAAGCTGAAAAATGATGCTCAACAAATAAAGTAAAATAAGCAAAAACGAGTGTGGCAAAAACTAAACCGTGATAAATTACTTCGAGAGCAAAGGCCAATACAAGCCAAACACAATAAAGCAAATGGAAGGCACGTTAGTCACGTGGTTCTTTTTCTTTACAAGAAAAACGGGGTCAGCGGCGGGGTACCAAGTACCAATCTAGAAACGAAAAAAACACCATCATAAAAATGCAACACTATGCCGAATGAATAGCGGAGACCTGGCCTTGACACGAGAGTTCCAGAGCTCTTACTAAAAGATGTTAGCGGCAAAAGTTAGTAACAATAAAATTAAAAGCGCTAAGATCACAACTAAATTTCCTATTTTTAAAGAAGAAGTCTGTGAATTGAAGTCTATAGGCTGCTATTTCATTTAATTTTAGACACGTTAGGTCATCAGCCTAATTTCTCAGGTAATAATTTTGTTTATAATCGGAGAGCGGAATTTAATCTACCTGCAATCGTCCATATGTAAAAGCGGTGTTATTTATTTATGTATTAGGCATAAGGCTGTTTGAATAGCTTTTTTTTATTATTTATTTGTTTAGTTTATACGTTGAATATGTATTATAAGTATACATAATCAACGGTTTATATTTCTTTTCTTTGTGCGGATAACTATATGACTTGGTCAATTTCAGCTAGCAAATAGTTAAAGAATTCTTTTGATAAACTAAATCTTTTAACCAATTCAAAATCAAAATACCTACATGATTAATTCTAGAGCTAAGATCCTTTCACCACGTATGGGAAAAAGAATTTGTATTTCTTCCATAACCATTTCTTCATCCATTTCATACTCTTCATTATGTTATATATGTACTTTTACTGTGTTGGGAAATAATACACCATTTTGCAAAAATTAAACTAAGATACATCAGAAGTAAAAATAATTTATTAAACATATCAACCTATAAAAAGCTAACAGCAAAACGCAAGAAATTCATAAAAACTACAAATACATTTGTTACTTAACAATATAAAATACACAACTAAAAGTCTAACTGTAGATATTCGTTTTTAGAACAGCCTTTTGCATGATCTGCGCAAAGGTGGCCTGCGTCAACTCGCACAACTCTTTACTCTCCTGCGTTAAAATCTCGTCACTTTTGCCCAAGTGGCTGTCAAACTGGGAACACAGCGAAGCATGCGATTTACAAATTCTCCCCAACTGCAACAATAGTTGAGTTATATCATCCGCAAGTGGGTGAAAAGCTTCACTTATTCGAACCAACGCAGGCAAAATCGGTTTAAACAATTTGATCCTTTGATTACTAGAAACACCTAAAAAAAAGAATCCGATGAAATACTAAATAAAATGGATAAATAATAAAAAAAACCGAACAAAACTTACTCCCTAATAAGGCGTATAATAAATTCAACGCAGTTACGCACAAACTCAAACTTTTCGGTAACGCATACTGCAACGAAAGATGCGACAATAATTGTATAGCGAATATCTGCTTATTCAAACTAGGTTGTTGCATCAATTCCAACAGAAAATCTAAACAGATATGCATAGATGGCACTCCTTTTACAGTTACTTCTAATAATTCCGCTGGGTATCCCTAAGAATACAAAAAAAATAATTATTTTGAAATTTCAGCTATAATTTTTACATACCTGAAAATGAACCAACTTCGCTAAGGTTGTATCGGCAATAAACACTTGATGGAGGTAGCAACACACCAAAGATTGCACCTCCCGAAGCGCCAAACGTTTCTCCAAGTGATTTCGATCATCTTCAGTCTCAAGACAGGTCTCCAAGAGCATCTGAACCGCAGCGCTATCCTGAAAGAACAAGATGAACGAGGCCATTCAAACACAATCCACACGTTGATGTTTCGATTATAAAGTCGCAAATAATGACAAATTTAAAAGAAAATAAAGAAAACGTTTGTATTTTAGAGCAAATGAATACGACTTATTTAATATTAATCGCTTTTTTAAGTTAAATAACTAAAAAACTGATTTTTTTTCTTTATAGGTAAGCAAATGCATCCAGTTTCTTAGTACATCTATGCTTGTCAGTTGAATATAACCTAACTTTCTCGTTAGTATATCACTTTTTAAATAGTCCCAAAATGAGTTACGATAGAAGATATAAATACGGACATTCGAGCCGTGATAGAAAACGTCACCACTCGCCGGAAAGAAACGAAAATAAACGCAAACCAAGCGAAAACAAACCCAAAACTATCGAGGGCTACAAACACGAGATACGAAGATTCTTAGAAGACCACTGCGAAGTCCAACAACCGGAAGACTTCTGGAAATTCAGAGAAAAATACCAGCTAATCTCCTCGAGAACAAACTACGACTTCGACAAATCAAAACTCCTGAACCAAACATTCCAATTGACAACAAACGAGCTCTACGAACGTTTACCGGTTTTAGACCGAAACGGAGAAAAATTCAACCTGTCGAAAGACAACTTTAAAGAATTCCTACAAACCGTGAAAGTCTACCAAGATTTCCAGCAGAAAACTAAGTTCGCAAAGCTTAAAAAGCTGAGAAAATCGCAAAATGACCTTCCGATTGCAGCGTATCGAAACGAGATTTTAGAAAAGTTAAAAACGTGTAGGGTTATGCTTATTGCGGGGGACACAGGTTGCGGGAAGTCCACGCAAATCCCTCAGTACGTCATGCGAGCAGGTTACGAGAAAATCGTGTGTACGCAGCCACGTAGGATTGCGTGTGTGTCGTTAGCGAAAAGAGTTGCGTTTGAAACGTTATCTGACTATAAAAATACAATCGGGTATCAAATTCGGTTTGAGAAAACCAAAAGGAAGGATACAAGGGTTGTTTTTATGACAGAAGGGTTACTTTTACGACAAGCGTCAGAGGATGAGGTTATAAATTCGTACGATATCATTATTTTAGACGAAGTTCACGAACGGCACTTGCACGGGGATTTCCTAGTGGGTATTATGAAGTGTTTCTTGCATCAGAACGAGAAGTTTAGGTTGATTTTGATGTCGGCCACGATTAATTTAAAATTATTTATCGATTATTTTTCGGACGAGAATTTGGAGGTTATACAAGTCCCCGGGAGGTTATATCCTATAGAAATTCATTACAAACCGGTAGTTAAAGATCCGTATGATAAAAACCGGGATAAATTAGACTGCACCCCGTATTTGCAGATCGTTCAAATGATCGACGAAAAATATCCGGTCACCGAAAAAGGCGATTTATTAGTTTTTCTGAACGGGTTTTCTGAAATCAATACGTTATCCGATGTTTTAAAAGAGTACGCGTCGCATAAAAACAACTGGATTATCTTAACGTTACACAGCACGCTCTCACTGGAAGAACAAGATAAGGTTTTCGATTTCCCACCAGATGGCGTTAGGAAATGTATAATTTCGACAAATATAGCAGAAACTTCGGTGACAATCGACGGGATACGCTTTGTCGTAGATTCCGGGAAAGTAAACCGTATGTCTTACGTCTCCGAAGGGGGTATTAACCGTTTAAGCGAATGCACGATCTCGCAGGACAGCGCGAGGCAACGTATGGGGCGCGCCGGGCGAACGGGGCCCGGAACTTGCTTCCGACTGTATTCAGAAGAAGACTACAAGAATTTCGAACCTTTTACCCCAGCGGAAATCCACCTGGTCCCCCTCGAAGCCCTAATTTTGCATATGATATCATTAGGTCTAACCGATATTTCAAATTTTCCGTTTTTGGAGAAACCGAACCAGGAAATCGTCGAGGAATCCGTGGAAAAGCTTAAATTCTGCGGGGCGTTGCGACTAGAAGACAATTGTTTAATCCTCACCTCCCTGGGTGATAAATTATCGAAATTACCCGTTGATTTATCGATAGGGAAAATGTTGATCGTTTCTACAATTTTCGGGAACGTAAACTCCGTTTTGGCTTGCGCTGCGTTACTCAGCGTGCAATCCCCGTTAACGCAGAACGCGACTCGAGATTCCAACTCCAGGGAGTTACGAAAACCCTTGGAATCGAACCACGGGGATCCGATAACGCTTCTAAACCTGTATAAAGAGTGGTTAACGATGAAACAGAGGACTTCGGTGCACTCGAAGAAAGAAACGTCGAAATCCTGGGCTAGAAAACGATGTTTAGAAGAACAGAGATTTTACGAAACTACAAAACTCTTGGAGCAATTCCGGGAGATTCTAATAGACGCTGAACTATTACCGAAAATCGAAGAGGAGCAATTATCTTCGAGGGAACGTTCGATACGTCACGGCGAGCTAAAAAAACTAAAGACCATGCGTAACGATCTAAAATTAAAAACTAAAACTCAACGGAAACAGCTAAAATTTGAGGTTTTCGACTCCGAGAAGAAAGACACCATGGATCTCCGGGATATAGAGTTTCAAATCACCAACGATTTTAACCGGATACAGAAATTACTGCAAGAAACTTCAGCGGATTCTTATAAAGACCTGACGGTGTTAAAATTTGTTATTTCCGCTGGTTTGTACCCACAAATAGCTATAGAAGACGAACACAACTCGCTAAAGACCGTTAACGAACGTTTGTACCACACGAAAAACAAAAATTACGTTTTTCTGCGACCGACCAGTATTTTCGCAACGCACCCCGAAATTTTGGAGTTACACAACGATGACATCGAAGTACCGCCTCCTGGGTACTTCAGCAAACGCCCTATCAGCAGAAAACACCAAATCCTAATCTACCAATCGATACTAAAAACCAAAAAGATCTATTTAGTTAACACAATGCGAATGCCGGCGTTACAAACGATGCTACTCCTGAGTAAGAATATTGCGACAAACGCAACTTTAACAAAGTTTGTTTTTGATGAATTTATCTCTGCGGATGTCCCATACGTTGGTCAAGGAAAAGCCTTGTTAAAAACCGCTTTGGACATCCGAAAATCTTTATTTAACAACCTAGAGGCGAAATTAAACAACTCAAAAATGGACAATTTTGATATAATCAACGAAATTATCAAGTTTTTATCTTCGGAGATTAGCTATAACTTAAAGAGGCTCCTCCCAGCCGATCGGAAGCTAATCTATAACCATAACGTAGGGATTTTTGAAGAAGAGACTTTGAAAACTGCGAAAAACCCGTTCGATCCGGATTTTACAATGGTTGAAAATGAATTGGGGGGAGTACGAGTTACCGAGAACGTTGTTTATAATTGTTTAAACCAAGAGGAGTGGGATAGCAATTTGGAAGAGGAGATCTACGGGTTGGATTTTGAGTGTCCGAATTGTGAGCAAAAAATGTCCGGGATGTCGTTTTTTAGAATTTTCCAGCACGAGAGTTTTTGCGAGAGGAAAACTAAGATCGAAGAGAGGAAAATCGTCGAGAGTGTTAAAGCGAATTCTAGGTTATACAGTTGCGAAGTTTGCGGAAAAGATTTGAAGTTGACTCCAATCGAGATTTTAAAACATAAAAAGAGTTGTATTGCGAGTGGTTGATTTTTTATTTTGTGGTAAATGGAAATATACGATTGTTCTATGGATATTGGTGTTTTTCTTATTGTTATTGGATAATTAGCACAGGCAATCATATCAATAATTAGTACAGGTGTCCTAATTAGTTTTTTATTAATTTATTACGGATACTAATTTACATATTTCGGATCGGACGTTTCCACTTTTAGATTGACCGAAGAATGGTCGTTCGAACAGTGTTAGTTTCATTGCGATATCTCTAAGGCTACTCGAGTAATTGGCATTTTTCTATACATGTAAATTCTCAAAGCGAACGTCAATACAAACAAATATCTAGCAACGTCAAACTGACAGGGCAACGATAAAAACATCAATACAAACAAATCAGCCATGGCAATCTGTCTAAATGTAAAATGAGACGAGAAAACATTGTTTTCCGTCGATCGTTTATTTATGAGTCAATTTAGTGAATAGGAAATCGTTTATTAAACAACTCTATTAATGCACGATTTCTATTAATGCATGATTTGTTATAGCCAATCACACGACGCAAATACGTCGTTTGATTGGCCAATCCAACATATGTGAAATCAAACCTTCCAATAAAAACATACCGCCCTCTAGAACTGTCAAGTGTCAAATTACATAAATTGTCATATAACCTAAAAAGACGTTGGCGAAGGAAAATCTATGTAGACGGCGCTAGAAGAATACGATCGACGAAAAAATTTTGTAACCAACTAGAATATTAATCGCTCTCAAACAGTCTCGATCATTAATCGCTCTTTTTAATATACTTGTTGGTTAAATAACTATAAAGTTATAAAAAATATAAATGAAAATGTTTAACGACATAATTTGTCAAATTAATATAGGTTAATAATAAATTTTAAATAAATCAAAAATTACAGCCACAACCTGCATTCGAACCAGGGACCTTTGCGTTTCTAGCACAATGCTCTCCCAACTGAACTACTGAGGCCTAGGTTGTGGCTGTAATTTTTGATTTATTTAAAATTTACATCCCGTCTGTATGTCACCATATTATTAACCTATAAAAATATAAATATTTATTTTCAATTTTCTAAAGAAATCACTAGCCAGACAACATAAATATAAATTCTACAGTTAAAAATGTAACAAAAATTCCTTAACTGTTCTAAATTTAAGCCGTTTACCATACAGCGTATCAATATATCTTTAGAAAAGAAATTTTACAGTATTTAAAAAACTTACCTGTGCTGCAATCAATGCTCTACACATCTCCTCGCGTTCCGTATCATTCATAATCTGCCCGTTCTGGTCAACCCTCGGATTCGACTGCAGATGTTGGTACAGCTGGCTCCGACTGGACGCCAGGCTTGCTCGGAGCACCCTCAGGACGATCGCAAAGACGGGGGCGCACCTGAAAACCCTCTCGTCGCAGCGCATAATCTGCAGGGGATCTTCGGCAACGTCAATTCTCGTCAACCCCGTAAAATCACCCACCAAATTCTTAACCGTCAAAACCCACAATCTACGCGGCAGAACGCTATTCAACTTGAACCAGAGGTCCTTGTAGAGGTCCTGAATGTAACGCGGGATCTTCTCCGAGAGAATTGCCTTCGAGAATTGCGTTATAAGTTCGGCAAACGGCCAAACGTCAATCGGTTCTTTTTTAAGGAGAATTTGTAAAATTTCCGCTAGACGCGCGGGATTTTTTTCTAGGTTTTGAAAGGCCTCTACGAGCATGAATTCGGAGATAAACGGGGTTTTTTGGATTGGTTTCGTAGACATATCGTCCAGCCAATCTTCGACTAAGGTTAAGTGAGGGAAATGCGTAGCTAAAAGTTTTAATAACGGCCCAAATAAACTCGAATACGAACTCTGATCTTTTTGCGCGTGATATAACAAGTATTTAATCGGCAATTCCGATAAAAATTCCGGGCTGTAAGTCTTGATTTTCCTCCCGGAAGTAGCTAAATTTTGCGCGTTCGTTAAGCGGTAATCCTCGTATAACAACAAATAATACAACAACAACAACTGCGGGGTCAAACTAGTTTCCGAAATAGTAACATCGTTATTCTCCGTTACGTCAAAATCCATGTTAAAAATCGTCTTCTTCTCGTTAAAATACTGCCCGAATATCGATGATTGAAAAACCCTCCTTATCTCATTCTCCGTTAACGGTTTATTCGAATACTCCACGAATTTAACGTTCGGTAACAAAATAGAAGCCACGTAAACCTCCACTAATAACGGAAGCACCGGGTGTAACGGATTCACGCTGACGCAAATCTGCTTATAGATCCAATTCTTTATGTTAACGTTATGCTTAGCGAACGCCCTCGACTTCAACAGTTGATGGATGCAATGTATCGGTAAAAAGCCGGACATATTCGCGTTAAGACTGTCCGTTACGGGGACCTTAACGGCGTGCGCCGTTACGACCTGCTCGGTGAAGATCTCCTGCGTGAAGACCTGCTTCATCCGGTTCATGTTGTTGTGCCGAATTTGGATTTTCATGCCTAACGTCGAGCAAACTAGGTCGCAGATTGCGCTCAGTTGGTTGCTATGGAAATGGATCGCCATTAGGAGGAGCATCTCCCCGAAAGACGCAGAGACCCCGCTGGCGGATTCGAAGTAAGCTTCTTCTCGGACAAGCCATTGGACCTGGTTTCAAAAAGTTACAAACCGTTAGTTATAAAGTTAGTTAACCGTTAATCCGTTAAGAAAAGTGTTGCATTAAAAAACATTAACGGATTTGAATTAACAGACTTGAATTAACGGATTTGTCTAATTATTTCCGGTTTAATGAAAGATTATATGTAAAGTGTCTTTCTTACCCATTCTATGCTTTTTCTCTCCAGTTCTTGAAGGGAGATTAACGATGGACACGCTATAAGCATACATAATCCTATGGATACGAATCTGACCCCCGCTGGTGTGGGGTTTGGATGCGAGATTAATAACTGTACGATTAGGGCAACTTCATCATCTTGAAACCTAACGAAAAAGTAAAGAAAAAATGATAGAATTTTGATGAAAACAAAAAATCAATTATCTTTACAACTGTGGTGTATAGTTACTATATTTAAATAATTAGACAAGTAAACAAACAATATAACCAATAAAGTCACTTTGACAGTTCTTGTACCAGTGCTACCAATATGGTGTATTATGAAGGTGACAACACGCACTATGACAGCAGTTACAGGTCCAAAATACAATAGGGTATTTGACTGTATTAAAAATATGGCTTGTATTATAGTCATTCTAATAGATCACAGTTTAAGAAAACAATTTATTACTTTAAAAAAAAATATGCTTTATTTCTATTAAACCCCAAATTAAAATTGAATTTTATTCACATCCTATCACGTGATTGAAAACGCTCTGTAATTGGCTCAGTCTCCAGTGACGTCATTCGTTAGTACGCTTAGAGCGCGTTCGGTTTGTCAGGGTAGGGTATGAGGAGAGCAATGCTCAGATAACCTGGGTCGGTTGTCTCTCTCTTATATGCAGATAAACGCCGTATGACGTTAGTCCGCCTATTATGCAGCGCGTCACTCTCACCGTACCCTACCCGATTATCCGAGCGCGCTCTTATGCTTCTCCCGTTTTAATTTAATACCACTAAAGTGCCATGTAAGCATAACTTTGTAGGTTAGGATAGCCCTAACCTTAAGCTGTCAGATCAGATAATACCTGGTTCGAAAATGCGATAGATAACTTATTCTAGTCAGTTTTACTTATGTCGAAGTAATCAAAAACAAAAAACACTTGTATTGGCCGCTATTTATTTCATTTGGATTTCTACGAGCCAACCACTTTCTTCGCAGTTTCAAATCTTGCGGAACAGCTACATATAGTTTATCCGGAGTTTTTCTTGACGTATTTCTGCATTGTGGATTTATACACCATTTATGACCCATTTTTATGTAGAAATTGTGAAAACAACACATCATACAACACAATTACCAAACGGCGACGATGCCGATGCTGACAGACCATATGGGCCGATTTGATATCTACTATCGGGTGACGTCACACAACAGAAAGTATCGTTTTGGCGAGATATTTTGTGATTCAATTTTTAACACTGATTTTTATGAAATATTGAGGAAATAATTACGAAAAATAATGCATTTACAATGTAGAGTGAAGGAATAAACACACTAAGATGGTTTTCCAATAATAGTCAAATACCCTATTGGATTGGTCACTATTCGACGTATAAATTAAATTTAAAGAAAATAAACGAATAACATAACCAATAAAGTCACTGTGACAGTTCTTGTGCAACTGCTGCCAATATGTTGTGATAAAATAATTAAAAAAAACAACAAATTAAATAATTTGACAGGTGTCAGTGGTACCTACCATAACCTGAAAAAATATATAAATCATAAGGCGATTTCACGTGGAACGGTTCGGTTGCGGTTCGACTACCGACTTGAACCAACCATTTTCAAATGGCGATTGATGACGTAACGGTTGCAGTTGGTTCGATTCGGTCCGTCAAAATCTTGAACCTGCCTGGCAAGACGGTTCGAAATATCGGTTCGTTTGGGTTGTCATTTTTATGTTATAAGTTGTAAAATGCTGGTAAAATGGATAGGTATGTCGTTGGCGGAATGCGCGGTAGACCACTGCGTATGTCATTACTGTCATATTTAACAGTAAGTGGGGCACCTAACCTATGAATCGAACCGGATCATTTTCCGTCGAGTGGTTACTGACGTTTCAAATATGATGACGATTTAGAACCGTTCTGTCAACCACATCCAACCGCCAACCGGAACCAAATCGAACCGTTTAGCCACGCGAAATCGCCTATAGCTTACGCTAATTAAGAATTTAGTTGGGGGAAATATTTATTAAAAGTGTGAATTTTAAAAAAACAACTAATAAAAAACCTTTTTCATATAACCTTATGACCTTATTTTGTTATTGGACTGATTACATTAAAAAATTAAATGAAGAACAAATAAAGCAGTAGTAAAAATGTAAGAGAATCATATGATAATGTTTAGAAAGAATAAAGAAATAATAAAATATAACTATACGAAGAAATAAAGTAAACAAACCACAGAAAAGTAATAAGAAAAACAAGTAAAAATCATATTATGAAGTAAATTTCCAAGGCATATTAACCCAGAAAGATCCTAAAGAATAAAGTAAACAAATAAGAAGAAATAAAATGAAGAAAACAACACAAAATTTAAAAAAAAGTAACTTCATACTTGATCCCAGCGATTCCTTTCAACGCGCAATACAATCTCAACAACGCAGACGCCTGCACGACAAGCGAATTCGGCAAATGTCCATTCTGCGACGAACTGATAATAACCTGCAATCGTTTCGACAGTCCGTCACGTAACTGCTGCAACGCCATACTACTCAACTCCCCTTTCCGCTTCTGGCCGGTTCTTATAAACACAGCCAACCAATTCCTAGAGACACACAAAAAAAAACAGTAAACAAACAGTTAAGAAAAAAAATAAACATAACAAGAAGCGGTACAAAGTTTGACCCTTGAGGAACACCAGTACTAAAATCCCCGATAACTCACCGGATTCCTTGGTCGTTGCCAAGCAAAACACCCGAGATAAATCCCACCATATCACCGTCGTTATCATCGTTACTGCTGTCTAACGATAGTGAGATAGCTAAAGCTGGGAGTCGGTTATTTTCAACGCATTTGCTGCGAACTGCTAGGGCTTGAGTGGGGTTCATTCTGCAGAGCATTTGGAGGGCTGTTGTGCGTATTAAGCATGCCTGGCAGTCCTCCTGTTTGTCGGCTTTTTGTATGAGGTTTGTTGTGACTGTAAAAAAATATTTCTTTTTTCAATTCAAAATTATTTTCTTTTGGGTAATGTCTTTCCGTAACTTAGGACAGGGTATTTAAACGGGAAAATTTGTCACGAAAACTTAATTTTAGGACTTGCGGGTTTCGTTATTTCAAATTAATAAAAACTTTTTCGTTTTATGAGTTCCTTTTGAGGTTTCTAGAACATTGGGTTGAGCTTTTTGACATTTTCGTCTCAGTTTTTTCGTAAACCTTACGTGATAACTGTGTTTTATAACACAAACGCCATTTTGGCCAAAATCAGAGTCAATTCTATTAAAAAACACTTACCTTCTCTGAAAGAATCAGGAAAATTAGCGACAATCCTACAAATAATCGCTGGGCCGTTATTAACGTGAAGCATAGTTTCCGTCATAGTTACGACGTTAAGCAAGATCGGCAGTTCCGCTAACGCCAAACAAATGATATCAGCGACTTCCTCTATATAAATTTCCGTATCAAAAAGTTCCGAATTTTTCACATAAAACTCTTGATCACCGTGACTTTCCCCACTCTCTTGAATCTGCGACTGAATAAACAAAACCTCGCTCAACGCTAACCTCAATCTCCTCGTCATATCCGATCTCTCATACTCCAAAGCTAACCCATTCGGTAAATTCCCAATAAGCACAGATTCCGTCAAGTTTGTCCCAACTTTTTGACGCATTTGTTGCTCTTTACGTACATCTGCTTCCAAAGCGTGAAAATCTAATGATAATAATGCAACGAGTGAATTAACCACGTCGATCCCTGAGACTATAGTGAGGATATCCATTTTCTCGTCGGAGCATTTTTTCGATATATCCAACGGACATATCAAACTCATTCGGACCAGACAGGGTAGAACCGGTCGTAATTCCGCTTCGGAACATTTCGAAAGGGCTGTTATGTTCAGGTTTTGTATGTAGTTGAAGATGTGCGGAGACACGTCCTTCGTAAAAGGCATACTCATTCAAAATTTGGAGGTTTTCGCGTTTCTTTAGAGCATAACCTAGAAAATAATTAAGGGTTATGTTTAGTTTTGTGGATGTCGGGGACATGCAGGGCTTATTTTTGTTGCTTTACTTACGTTTTGAACTAGATTTAATTGTGCTCGAGCTGTATTTTCTGTGTGTATTTTATAAATACGCTCATGGTGGTTTATTTATGATGTTTTTTGGCGTTTGAGGAAATTAGCGACATCTACCGGTTACCGGTGCATGTGACAAGACAACTCTTGTAATATATTATAAATTTCAAATTATAAATCAAATAACATAATAATATGATATTTGGTATGATATTTATTATATCGTATTTATTATTATTATTATTTATTATTTTCCATACAAACTTATAAACCGATTTTACACCAATAAAATTTAATTTTACAGTGTGAAACTACCTTCATGTAAAAACGCCGGACTAACGTCAAACCTAAGCGTGGTTAGGTTATGTTTGGTTAGGTTACCAAAATTCAAGTAAAAAATGGCTTTGTGTTGTGCTAGTAAGTGCAAATTTTCTTCAATTAACATCAAATAAACCCATACAACTTAAAAATCTACCAAACACCACCATTTTATTTTACAATTCTATCAAAATTTTCAGTTTCAAACGAAGTTCCGGAACATCCTGTGGTCTCCCCCTCATCGGGGGCCGTATTTGAACGACGGATAATCGAAAAATACGTACAAGAGAATGGGTTAGACCCTATAAGCGGAAAAGAAATATCCTTAGAGGATTTAATAGAGATTAAAAGTAAGATTTATTATAGTAAACAACGAGTTTTAATTCTTTTATTTTCAGCACCGCCGATAGTGAAACCTAAGCCACCTAGCGCTACAAGTATCCCAGCGACGTTGCGTTTATTACAAGACGAATGGGATGCCGTTATGTTATACAGTTTTACGCAAAGACAACAGTTGCAAACGGCTAGACAAGAGTTAAGTCACGCTTTGTATCAACATGACGCTGCCTGTCGTGTTATCGCAAGATTAAATAAGGAGTTGATGGCAGCTAGGGAGGCTTTGGCAACTTTAAAACCTCAAGCTGGTATTACTGCGGTTCCACAGCCTGTAAGTTTGGTTATGTTTTTAAAATTTGACTATTTTTTATAGTGTTATTTGTTTTGTTTCTTGTTTTCCTTTGTTTTTGATTGTTTTGTTTTTTAGGCTGTTGCGGTGGAAGCAGGTGGCGTAGCTACACAACCGCTGGAGCAGGCTGGTATCAGCGCGGAGGTTATACAGAAATTGCAGGATAAGGCGACGGTTTTGACGCAAGAGCGTAAAAAGCGCGGAAGGACCGTTCCCGAAGAATTGACGACGCAGGAGGACTTGAGAGATTTTAGAACGTTATCTTCTCATCCTGTAAGTTTTTTTAGTTTTATTTAACTGTTTTTAGTGGAATTTTAGCTTAATTGTAGCAATTTGAGACCACTTCTGTATGTTTGAAGACTACAACGTTTTAATTCTATGTGCTATGATACAATATTCATTTTACACTTAAATAAATAAATGTGCAATACAATCGTTACCTCTATAAAACTAATTATAAGCAACTAAAGAAATACTTTAGATGAGAACTGTTCCGTACTTGCAAATATTGTGATGTTAATGTAGTAAAAAAAAAATTAATCCTCTTTCATTTGTAAAGAAATATAATATATTTATCTATATAGGTGACATGTTTCGGCTTTTTAAGCCATCTTCAAACCTAAATTGTCAGGTGGGTTAATAACGAGGCTGTGTTCTGCTGACTCACATGTACACTATGGTGGCCCAAATTTCTACCTCGCAAAATCTTTTTTTCCGGAAAAAAAATTCCCCCAAAATTTGAGGAAAATCTGTTAACGTTAACACGTGCCACCGAGCACCTCAAATTTCTCATTTAAAATACATTTTTTCCTATTTTTTTTTCACGTTTTGGATTTAGAAAAAAAATTGCGGGAGATTATCAGAAATTGTTCAGAACTTCTCAAAGTTCAAATCCACAACCACTATTTTTTTTCACCGCCCCCACCCTCTCCTGCAGTACCCCAAAAATGAGGCAAAATTTTCCCCAAATTTACAATTTTACAAAGTTATGTGATTTATTATTTTATTGACAGAAATTACTATTATTGAATTGCTGATAGGTTTTTTGTCATTTATTAATTAATTTAAAAATTAAAATAGTGTTTAAACAATTACCATGTGTTTAAACAAAAATATACGATGTTACGAACTCATTTTTCCATTTGTTGCAAACATTATTAAATTATTGTTTTTTGTCATTTATTAACTAATTAGCAATTGTTTAAACAATTACCATTTGTTTAAACAAAAATATATGTTGGTTCGCACATATTTTTCTAATTTTTCAGAATTGATTAGATTATTGGTGTTTTTTGTCATTTATTAACTAATTTGCAATTGTTTAAAGAAATATATACATTGTAGTGGACATAATTTTCTATATTTCTTGCATAAATTATTATTAGATTATTGGCAGTTTTTTGACATTTATTAACTAATTTGTACGGACATATTTTTTATATTTATTGCAGAAACTATTATTAAATTATTGGCATTTTTTTTTCATTTATTAACGAATTTGCAATTCTTTAAACAAGTACCAATTTTTTAAACAAAAATTTACAATGTTTTTTGTTTTTCCTCTTGTAGAAATTCTATTGTTAAATTCTATTGTTGGCAAGTTTTTTGTAATTTGTTACTTAATGTGCAATTGTTTGAACAAATACATTTGTTTAAACAATAATATTCAATGTTAGTACGTATTTCTTGACAAAACTTATTAATAACTAATGTGGTTGCAACACTAATTATTATTATAGGTTATAATTGAAAATTGGTTAACAAATTTGGCAAGAAAAAAGAGACAAGAAATACAATAATAATTTTTGTCAAAAAGATACGTCAGTACCATTGTATATTTTTGTTTAAACAAATAGTATTTATTTTAAATGGTATTTGTTTATGCAATTGCAAATAAGTTAGCAAATGACAAAAAAATGCCAATATCCTAATAATAATTTCTTTTAAAAAATAGAAAATGTGTCCGCAACATTGTATATATATATATTTCTTTAAACAAATGGTATTTGTTTGAAGAATTTTGAATTTTGTTTTTCTGGAAAAGGAACAGGTTGGGGGGGATCGTTGCCCTCTAGCAGAAAGTCCGTTTTTTGGACCACCCTAGTGTACACGTCCGTATTCATTTTTACCGCTGTTGTCTGACAATTTAAGTTTGAAGATGGCTTAGAAAGCCGAAACATGTCACCGATACAGGGTGTTCCTAAATATCATATTCTATTTCGATAAACATAGGTCTGCAAACGCTTCGTTGCCGATCTATAGGGTGTTGAAATTTCAAGATTGCTACAAAAACCGCGCCATCCTAGTTTTAATTTTTAACAATTGGTGGCGAATAAAATGTCGAAATAAATACAAACAAAGGGTTATCTAAATCAAGGCAAGGCATACTAGACCAATTATTTAAAAAAAATTAATTTCATCTAGCAAAACACAGAAAAGCTTTTATTTTTTTTTCTCGATAACTGTGGTAAATACGAAAAAACTACAAGAGATTAAAATGCTTTAGAACAAAACAAAAATTGCATTTTGTATTTTAGAATCCACCAGCGGCGCACCGAAAAAAAGTTCATGGGGAGAAAAGGGGGCATGACCCCTGAAAAAATATCTCCCTGTAGATTCTTAAAACCATTTGGTATGCCCAATGATGTAAGTCCTACAGCGTAACCTATAATTCCAAATTAGAGCTAAATATCTCAAAAGCTACAAGAGCTATAAAGAAAAAACTAAAAAAATCTTGAAATTTCAACACCCTGTAGATCGGCAACGAAGCGTTTGCGGACCTATGTTTATATGAATTTTTAGTCATTAAATAAGCCAAAGAATTACCCCTTTTCGTATTTACATGATATTTAGGACACACTGTCTACATAAATATAGTATATTTCTTTGCAAATGAAAGAGGTTTTATTCTTTTTTACTACATTAAAAAAAATACTTGTTCATTGAAAAATACATTTCCATTAGTTTAAATAAATCAGATTTGAAAATATTATAAGCACGCTCAATGATCTAAATCGTACTATGAGAAAAATAGAATGAATGCTAGAGAAAATATTATGTGTCCTAAAAAGAATAATATGTGCATTAAGTTCTGCAACCCGTAGCGCACATATATTATAGTCGCTTACTTTTGCTCTGTGCTATTGCTGTAAATGAGCTTATAAACAGCAAGTACATATACGTTAATTTTGATGCGCAGTAGCTGTAGTGCTCAATATTTATTATATTAATACGCAACTTATTCATTTTAGGGCAAAATATGAATAAAACATTGCTCATAATAAAATTTTTTACGTAACATATTCATATTTATTTCCTGCACGATATTTATTATTTTAATGCTCAAAGTATTAAATCTAGCGCACAAAGTATTTATTTTAATGCACATAGCTATTTATATAACGCACGCTTCTATATTCCAGAGCTTGCATTCTGCGTCAGTGCCCGGTATCCTAGCCCTCGACATCCACAATTCCGACACCAGCAAAATCCTAACGGGGGGCAACGATCGTAACGCCACCGTCTTCAACAAAGACACCGAGCAGGTCGTCGCTATCTTGAAGGGGCACACGAAGAAGGTCACGAAGGTCATCTACCACCCGGACGAAGATATCGTGGTGACGGCGTCTCCGGACGCGACGATCCGCGTCTGGAACGTCCCCACTTCCCAGACGACGCTCCTCCTCCGGTCGCACGAGGGCCCCGTCACGGGGCTCTCGCTGCACCCGACCGGCGATTTCGTCCTCTCGTGTTCCGAGGACCAGCACTGGGCTTTTTCGGATATCCGATCCGGCAGGCTTTTGACGAAAGTCGCGGATCAGACGAACGTCGCGCTGACGACTGCGCAATTTCATCCCGATGGTCTGATTTTCGGAACGGGGACCGCCGATTCGCAAATCAAGATCTGGGACTTGAAGGAGCAAAGTAACGTTGCGAATTTTACCGGTGAGTGAGAATTTTAACCCGAATTACGGTTAAAATTATAACGATTTCTTCTCTTGTTTTGACTGTAAGTCTTGTAAGTCTTTAAAAGTACCTAAATATGTCAAAATGAAAATTAACTAGCTTCATCAGATTATAAAGTGATCAAAAATTGACACCTTTTTCATTTTTCTTAATTTTTCATTTTATTTCAGTGGATTTTCTAACCCCTATAAACGAAACGAAATAAAACTGTCTTATTTGGATCGATGCTACTATTTTTTGTACAAAACTGTTAACTATTTTCTTCTGTTATTTAATCCGTAGGTCATACCGGAGCAATTACGTCAATATCCTTCTCGGAAAATGGTTATTATTTGGCAACCGCTGCGGACGACGCTTGCGTAAAGTTATGGGATTTGCGAAAATTGAAAAACTTCAAGACGATCCAACTTGACGAGGGATACCAGATCAAGGATCTGTGCTTCGACCAGAGCGGTACATATCTTGGAGTTGCCGGAACAGACATAAGGTAATTTAGAACATATAACATCACGTTGTTAACTTTTGTTGATTATTCCTAACCTCACTTATCAACAGTAGCTGTCAAAGTGATAATATCCTTAGCCGTTACCATGACAACTACATTTCACACAACTTTCAAACGAATATAACCTAACTTATGCTAGTAAAACTGTCATATTTGTGACAATAAATTGTTATTGTTGTTGTTTAGGAATAATAATTTATTTAATTTGTTGTTTTTTAGGATATATCTATGCAAGCAGTGGCAAGAGCTGAAAGTGTTCAATGATCATACGGCTGCAGCTACGGGAGTCAGATTTGGGAAGCACGCGCACTATATAGCGTCAACGTCCATGGATAGAACGTTAAAGTTATATGGATTACAATAATAATTTGTTTAATTGATCTATTAGTGGATGTGTTACTACAAATAAAAATGTGTGTTGTACCATTTGTGAGTTATGTAATTTTAAATCTGTTAGTTTTAAGTGAAAAATAAAGGGTAGTTTAGTAATCTTCGTTGTTTTCATTACTTTATATTTTTGAGCCCTAATTTGAAAAAAATATTAAGAAATCAAGCAAATATTGCAATTTATTTAAAATTATGTGTGGTTTCTTACAAAATTTTATCAAAAATAATACAAAACGGCTATTTTTCTATATTAACAATTTTTAACGCAGACTGTGTCCGATCAAATAGACCGATGTTAACGTTTCAAACAGTATTGGATGGGAAATTGGTCGTGGAATTCATATCTGGAAGCCGCGTTGCTCTAAGATGCGTGGTTCGCAAGAAACCGCAGAACTATAGTTTCGTTTATATATTTCTACGTTTTTTTAACAGTTACTGAAATAGAACTAAGAAGTTATTTTTTTAATTTACTTTACGATTTTGTTTTATTTTTAATATTGTTTTATTGTAGCTTATAATTTTATAAATACTAAATTAATGATAATGAAAAATGACCTAAAAAGCTTATTTAATAAAGTTCTGTTTATTCCAAATTGTACACTTGTTTTCAAACTCGATCTAGATCAACGATTAATTACTATAAAGTAATATCGTTAGGGCATATATTTGGTCAAGATTTTGAGGGCACATGCCTGGCCCGAGGCCCAGGTTCACCATTTTCCCGTAAGGTGGCGCTAGCTTATTTCTGCTTGCATTTTTGTGCTCAAACACAATATTAGTGAATTTCGCACTCAATTATCGAGAGGGAATCTTTAAAACGGTATTACATCGAAATCACAATTTTTAAGGTATTTATTTCTTATCTGAACTGTGCTGGCGCTCTGGTAGTGGCGCCATCCAGTATCATTTTAGCGAGCCATATACCATAAGGGCGACACTGAATTATCGAGAGAGAATATTTAAACCCGTATTACATCGTCATTCACAATATTAGAGGAATTTATATCATAATTGAATGAAAAATCACTTTATTCTTAATCAATTCTTATTTAATAGCAGATCCATTTTGCATGAGCCATCTAGTATCCTTTAACGAACTGGGGCCTCATCCCTTCCACATTTCTGAAAAGTTGGGACGCCGACATCAAAGGAGCCGACAGCTAATGCGACTACTTTATAGTTCATATACGTTGTCTAGGGTTGGCAATGTTTGCAATTTCTACTGTAATCTTTAAAAGTCGATTTCAGTAGGTACCAATACATTTTAGGTATAGGACATTGTACACAAAGTTGATCTAAAATTTTCCATAGAAATGAGAAATGTATGCATATGTTAGGGTTGCCATTTGAAAACATCGGCTTTTAGTACTTTTCTCGAATTCAACTTTGATCTTATAATTTGAACACCCTGTATAACTTTTTGAAGAATTCTACCGGTGTGTCGATAATACGTTACCTTCACAACAATTTTGCCGGATAACTTTTTTCCAACGGTCACAGGGGATAATTTATAAGTAGTTGAAAGTAACCGTGCAGCTATCATTTTTTAATGAAAATAATGAATATCTCAAAAATGACACATGATAGGTATAGGGAATGTGACATAAAGTTGATCCAAAATTTAATGAAGATTTAAAAAATGCTATAAAATACAGGGTGTTCCATTTGAAATATAAAAGTTGACATCATTTCCGGTGTAACCGGAAGTAACCGAAAACTCATCGCCAACAATATAAGCCCACAAATTTTGAATCCCTCATTTCATTTGGTTCTCCATATAGTAATTATTGTCATTCACTTTCTGGAATTTATAATAGTGGCAGTATGATTTATATTTATATAAGTGACCCAGTTTTGCCGAGTTTTGTCTAAAAAACATATCTTTCCATCTTGTTAAAAAAAAATTGTGTCCAAACGAAGTTTTCTATAAACTTGAATAATCATTTCTAGTACTTTTGACAAAAACTAATTATGTACTGTTTTAATTATATATGAATCATACCGTTAACTTATCTCCCTAAATAATAATTAACAAATGTAACGGTTACAAATCCGTCTCAAAAACAATTATCATCATGTTAGAGATCGCTAATCACAGTCTACCATCTCTACGTGACCCTTTATCCGAATTCGTTCAAAAACCCACGGACTAAAACATCAAAATCTCGTTCATTTCTGTTCTAATTATTGATAAATCAGAAACCAGACAATACGCTGCTAGAAATATACATTTCTCTTTTCATTTTACCTTGAATTGTTACGTCAGTTATTCACGTAAACTACAAGCTTTCATTTTTTACTTAGAAGTTATAGTGAAACACCAGTCGTGCGTGTTTCTGTGAGAATTCATTCATAAATTCACTTGGGAAAAACCTTGTTGAGTGTAGTTCGTAGCCAAAACATGGGGTGTTCTATATCAAAAAATGGTACGTGAATTTTGTGATGTTTTGGAGTATAATTGTGATGATGTGTTAAGTTTTCTTTGAGAATTTTAGTCATTGTTGTATATAGTGAATTATTGAATAAAACAGTGATCTACTTTTGAACGGTGTCAGTAACCTTGGTTTACTTTCGCTTACTTTGATGGATATTGCGGTTTTTTAAAGCGATTAGGATGTTTTCTGCGAATTGTTTCTACAAATTGCGGTTTCTTCGCCCCGGTATATTAGCAAATCGAACCAAAATTAAACTTTATTTGTTTGAGAAACCTGTTGCTATGGTGATCATAACAAACCGACGTAAGTTAACCTAACTTTTAACATGCTTTTAACCGTCAAACTGAACAAACCGCAATGATTCTCACATAACTTTATAAAATCAACACAAAAACCGATCGAAATGGCTATGAGTCTCAAGTGTAAGTCCAAGAATACCAGTAAGTTTACACACAAATCCACATCAAACCAAATGAAAATCAATACTTCTATTTTTAGTTCGGCATCTACAAAACTAAGCGTTAACATGTCAGTAACAATGCTGTATTTTCTAAAGAAGTTTTCGAATTTTTTAGGCGGCAGTTCGACCTCCATCACTGATTACATCGAGGATGTCGTCTGTAACGACGACGATATTAAAGATAATGAAATGAAGGCGTTTGACCTTCAAGATGGGAAAGTGTTATTGGTTAGACAGAACGGGAAGTTAAGCGCCATCGGTGCGAAATGCACTCATTACGGGGCCCCCTTGGTCACGGGAGCCCTAGGAAACGGGAGGATTCGATGCCCATGGCACGGGGCGTGTTTTAATGTCACTACGGGTGATATCGAAGATTTTCCCGGTAAGTTTTATTGTTTATTAATCCAATATTTAAAATAATAATCCCATGCTAAAATAATACATAAAAATAACACTGAATAATTTTCGACTGCCTTTTCCTCAAAAATTTTTGTAAGGTCGTAAAATTTGTATGTTACTTACTAAAAAAATATTCTTTATATACCTACTACCTACTAATTTTTTAATTTCTTTCTCTAAAAACAGGATTGGATTCTCTACCATGTTACGAAGTCAAAGTCGAGAACAGCCAGGTCAAGGTACGAGCACGTCGTTCCGAACTAGAGACGAACAAACGCGTCAAAACCATGGCGTCTCCCTGCCAACAAAACACACGGGAGGGGCCGTTCGTCGTCATCGGAGGGGGGCCCTCGGGGGGCACCTGCGTCGAGACCCTCCGCCAGGAGGGCTACACCGGCCGCATCGTCCTCATCTGCAAAGAAAACCACCTGCCTTACGACCGCGTCAAAGTCAGCAAAAACATGGACGCGGAAATCGAAAAAATCCAATTTCGAACCGATGAATTCTACTCGCAAAACGGAATTGAGGTTATGAGAGGCGTCGAAGCAGTTGCCGTTCACACGGCTCATAACACGGTTATGTTAAGCAATAACGAGAGCGTCGTTTATACGAAATTATACATCGCCACGGGTTCCATGGCGGTAAAAAGTAACATCCCCGGGGTTGAGCTGAAAAACATCGAGGTTTTACGAGATTATTCCGACGCTGAGGCCGTGTTGTCTCAGTTGGACCCGGAGAAAGAAGTCGTTATCTTAGGGAGTAGTTATATCGCCTTAGAAGCCGCGGCGTATTGCGTGAGTAAGGTTAAAAAGGTAACCGTGGTAATGCGGGGGGACCTCCCGTTCAAGCCGCTGTTGGGGCCCCGCGTCGGGGCCTCCTTCAAAAAATTCTTCGAGGGTAAGAACGTCAACTTCATTCAACATTCCGGGATCGTAAAATGCCTCGGGAACGAAAAAATCGAGTCCGTCGAATTAAAAAACGGGGACATCATAAAAGCCGACTTGTGCATCATGGGTATCGGCTCTAAACTCTACACGGACTTCCTCAGGGGTTCCGGGATCGAAATTCGCGACGACGATTCCATCGAAGTTGACGCGACGATGCGTACGAACGTCCCGAACGTTTACGCTGGCGGGGATCTGGCGTACGCCCCCGTGTGGTGCCGCGGTAGCCAGAAGAGCGTCATCGGGCATTACGGGTTGGCGCAAGTTCACGGGAGGATCGCTGCTATGAATATGGTCGGAAAATCGACACCGTTGAAAGCGGTTCCATTTTTCTGGACGATGCTTTTCGGGAAGAGTATCCGTTACGCGGGTCACGGGAAATACGACGATATTTTGTATTCGGGCGACGTGGAGAATTTGAAGTTTGCCGCGTTTTATTTGGACGGGGATACGGTTGTTGCGGTTGCTAGCTGTCAGATGGACCCGATTTCCGCTGAGTTTGCCGAGTGGTTAGCCGCTGGTAAAGTTTTGAAGAGGCAAGATTTGGGCGAGGATAACGTGGCCTGGCGGAAAAAGTTGTTGGGTTGATTGATTTTTAATGGTAGATAATCAATTTAGATGTTTTATCGTGTAAAATCGTTTTATTTCAGGTGTTTTTCGAGTTTATTCGTCAAATTATTTTAAATTTATAGTTTGGCTGTTGTTATTAAGTATTTTAATTGTTATTTTATACAAAACCATCACTATAAAATAGTTTTCAATTTTACGTTGTTTGCCTCCAGGTAAAAGTGTGCTATGAATTTGGTGCTAACTGTCAAAGTTAACCTCTAAGTTTGACAGTTTTATCATGAGAAATTTGACAGTTTCCTATTCTGTTTTGTTTCCATACACACCTTTATTTAAGCTCTTAAGAACTTGAAGTAATAGTTTTATGTAGCCCCAGTATTACAAATAAGAATATTCAGTAAATTGACCAGAATTATCGTGATACTACAGTATTTTTTATAAACTATACATAGATTATTAAATTATACATAAATAATTAAAATCATCTACTAATAATATTTGCTGTTATAGTAAATACGAGCTTAAAAATGTTATATTATGTGTTCTAGCACAAATTGTTAGGTAATCTTTATTTTTATAAAAGTATTATGTTATTATATATTATATTTAAAATGTTACTACAAAATCTATTATTCTATAAAATAAACTGTTTATTATCTATTTATTAAGGGTGCCGAAACGGACAGCTGAACGTACCCTAAAAAGTTCAGCAAATGGGGTAAACGTACTTCGTACCGATCTTTTAATTTTGTTTTTAAATATGAGATTTTTTGCACTCAAAGGGTATTAATTGAATGTAGCTACAGCATACGAACAGTACAACGATAACTAAAAAGACAATACATACCGAAAATTGGTCAGAATTGAACAATAGACAATAACTTGCAATTTTCTTTTTGGATTTATAAATCCTTGCTTCATACAATGCATAGTAAAAGCACCTATCTATGCATGCAGTAAAATATCCAAAAAATGATTTTAGTTAGACAATCGGTACGAAGCAGCAAAACCAACGATTTTTGTGCGTTTGAACGGAGAGTGGGAATTCCATAGTTCAGCAGTTTTCGGATAGATGGCGCCACCGTCGTTCACAACATAATCGTTCACCACGAATTACTGTTTGAATTATACAAACAAGTCAGATTATTGTGCCCGCTCACAAATTTACCAAGTCTTATTATACTGTGCATACGGTGTAACTGGAAACAAACGGCGCCTTAGCAATTTGTATTTGTGCAGCAATGAATTGTAAAAAGATGCAAACTGGAATTGATACTTATTTGCAGTTGTGTTTGCAGTGACAGGTATAAGTTATATTATAACAGTAACACTATTAATTATTATTGTTGGTCTTTTTCATTTTCCCTGGTCTTACAAATAATTTATCCGTTTGTCCAATTTTTGATACTAATTCCTGAACTTCTACGTGTCACTGTTACAGTGGCCGTGACACTATAATTTATTGTTGGACATTTTTATTGGAATCCATTATTAATATGTATATTTCAGTTAAATTAACTAAACCATAAGATTTTCTATTGATAGTACTTCTAATGGTGATATTACATTAAACCTATGAATCAAATGAATAGGTAATAAAATAATACTTTTGCTAACATATTTATTACATTAGAATATATAAATTTTTACATCCAAAACGTTGTTTCATTTATTAACAAATATTTTACCTTTACGTCAACTAAAATAAACATGGATAAAAACACGCAAAAACACAATTTATTTTCATCACAGATAATATATTAAGTTAGTTACAAGATAAATATTACACGTAGCTTTAAAATCATAAATAAAGTAGATATATAATAAAGGAGAAATTGCGTATTAAAAATACCGAATAAATAATTTTTAAATTGCTCAAATGTTCACCTCCATAACGTATTGCACATTTATTTATTAGCGATCCAAATACAAAGAGATAAACTAAGTAGATAGTAAAACATACAAACCAATTTTTATTAGACAACGCATGCAGCAGGTATCACCGCTTTAACAGTAAGAATTTATTTCTATCACATATATATATCTATCATTCACATATAATTGTATCACAACTTTAACTACAGAAAATACAACTTATTTATTTTACAGATATTATCATTCAGATATAATTGTTATCACGTCATCTTTGAGATGCAGTTAATCACTTCAAATAAGAATTTAGTAATGATATCCCAGTTCTATTGGTGTATTATACCTATATAATGTTAATAGCGGTCAGTCATCTGATGTAACTTTTTAATAAGTAACAACGTGTCAGCTGACTTTGCTTTGCCAGTGTACTCTTGCGCTTTCCCAGTGTACTCGTGTCAGCAAACCAAAAGTCATGGAAAAAGTTTTCTGTGCTCACCATGGCAAATGGGAGTCGGAGACATATGCATTGCAATATTAGGTTGGCTTAATTAAAAACCTCGTGTACAAAACCAGTACTATACCACTTTGCCCTAATTCACCAAGTTACTTTTCAAAACTGACAAGTATAATTTTTAGTTTAGAGTACCACTGTTGGTAATCCGAATCCATTTTTGCGCACTCCAATGTGGACTACCAAGGTGTTGTAGGGCGTTCGGACTACATGGTAGTACGGATTACTGAGAGTACCTATACTGTATGTATGATGTTCTGAACGTGCTCACCGAGTGCTGTGTTGTATTTACATACCCACAGGACCACTCACCATGCCTCGTCTCACGAGAGACTACCCACCGAGGTGGCAGACGTGGCAGTATCGCAAAATGTAGCGCAGAAGGACAAAAGCCGCCACCCTACAGTTTTGTCACGCAACGTCTGTGGGCAATCTTAACAATAGTTGGCAAAAGGTGTTCTTCATAAAATCTACATGACTTCGGTAACAAATACTCGTACCATCATTTTTCTTCCATCCTATTTTAATCCATACAAAGTGAACGTTCACCTCAGGATATATGTCTGAAGACCTGCCGCTATGCGAGTTGCCTCTCATTAGGGGCGCTAGAAATATACAAAATATTAGTTTAGTATCGTCAATAAATAAAAAAATTTCAATTTGTATATAATAAATTATTTTTGTAACTGTATTTTCTTGTTTAAGAGGATAATAATATAATAATATCTCAGTACCTACTATACAATTTTTTAGAATAATGAAAATCAAATTTTAACTACAGTTAAATTCAGAAGTCAGAACAATAATCTCAAGCAAAGTAATTGATAAAAAAAAATATAAAAATATCTAATAATAAATTATTTTTTGTGAATATGTAATATATATTTTATTATTCTTAATGTTGCATAATAACATAACAATATGTTTTTTAAGATAAAATACATGATTTGAATCGAACGTATTTTCATACATTTGTAACAATTTATTTTAGAACGTGATATGAATCCATACGTTCGATAAATCTCAATTACGTCTGTACAGTTTCTGTATAGGTGGCTTAAAGTTAGGATTATACCTGTTGTAATTTTGTGTTTTAGACGAATTAGAATTCCTTTTTTGCAGCAGCTTTCTTCCTACATTTTTTGACTAACTAGAACAGCGCTTATCAGCTCATCCCATTGTACAAATCTACAAAAACAATGATTTATTGATTAAAGAATGAATTATAAAATATACACATGCATTACCCTGGTTCCAACAAAATACGTTTTATGACTAAAACATAACTAGTCTAGCCCTAGTCTATTCACTGCACCACTCAAACTTCAAAACTGAACTGAATCAGAACTAATTGTAATAACTAAATAAAGTCAGACAAAATATGTTGTAAAACACAAGCAGCGCCATAATAAGAAAAGATACAGCCGCCGCCGAAAAATCAACACAGTGCACTGCCGGGTCTCCCTGGCAACAAAATCATAAATGTGGCATCGCATTCCCGCTATCAAATGTGTTATGTTAGCGAGGAGAGGGACGAGAGCGGCAAGGACTTCGACTAGCCATATGCTTTGCAATCTTTGCGTACCATACAGGAAATAAAACTACGCTAGGGTATTAGAAATAGCGGGTAGTCCCCGCGCGACCAAATGTAGGAGAGAGAGGACAGCGGTAAGGGGTCCTAGAGTATCGCTGTAGAACGGGGTTCACAAAAACTGTCCGCGACGATGTAAATTGAAATATTGTAGGAGAAAATCATGAGAAAATACGATATAGAGTGGGTTGCGCCATCTAGTGGCCGGTTGTGTCACTAGACTCATTCCGGTCTCCGTTTCGGCACCCTTAATATTTGATCTTTACTGTTATTAATTTATTTTGTTAACATTGTCAATTAAAAATATAAAGTATTATATTATATAGCACATTTATTGTTTTGTTGTGAGACTTATTCCTGTAAAAATATAATTTAATTCTTACAGGTTTAATTTATTTATTTATTGTTCTGGGTATTATTTATGTCAATAAATTATAAAAACGAAAGCAACCTGTATTTATTTTCTTCTAGTAGTTGTATCTTAAAGTTATTCATAAACAAGAGTGTTGTTTTTTTTATTTATTTTATTTCATAAACAACCACAAACTAACAATTTATTAATTAATCAACCTACGATACACCAAACATTAAATATCCTACTCATTCCCACGCCTCCTTGTACCGCATGTGCCCCAATCTTTCTTCTAACGTAACATGTTCTTTAAAATCTTTCTTTTGGTTGATTAAACGCTCCATGCGGACTTCCTGTCGACCCAAAGCCAATGCGTGACCTTTCGACTGTTCCTAAAACCCAAAATAACCACCGTAAGCAACAAAAAACGCTAGAAAATGAGTCAAAATCACGTACACGAGTGAGATATGGGTTCCTCAAGAAAAACATATTTTGTTCCTCGATTTTCAACTTATTTTTCAAGTCTTGGACATGATCCTGGTTTACTTCTTGAATAATACGATGTTTCCCTTTATAAATTTGCCCATTGGGCATGTTCCTTCTGCGAAATAATGCTTGAAAAATCCTCATGTTTATAAGTGTTGATGTAACTAGAAAGTGAGGTTATGCGGAATTGACAGAGTGTGGTGTTTGATCTAATATTGATTTAATTTGGTAAATTAGTTTGTTTTTGCTTAAAATATGTTTAAATATCAATTATTATTATAATACTTTATTAACTGTAATGGTAATTTTAAATTTGAGAAGTGAATTAATAAAACTAATAATCGGTCTAATTTTCAAATGTCCTAAACTATGTGTCAAAAATTTAAATCGGCAACAAACCACGAAACAACCTGACATATCGTACAACGGTTCATCAATTATCAATTTAGCAATCGGAGAGATGTCAATGTGTTTTTCCAACAATGGCAGAAGGTAAAACCTCAGAGAACCCCATATGGAGCCCTATAGATATAGCTAACAATGCCAACAACTGGACATTGGCATCCGATGCAAGCCTACTTCGATACCTTGAAGATTTCTCTGAAGTATTAGCCGCCCTGTCAAACTTCTGACAGTTAACTAACCAAACTATTCTTCTAGAAATTATTAGCGCAAGCGAGCAAAACAAACGACAAACTTGATAATCTTTTAACATCGTTAGATGAAACTTCGTTAAGCTTGGATTTGGCAAGGAACGACTTTTCTAGTTTGAGTAACACGCAGTTTATCGAGAGTCGCATATACGAAGACGACGAAACTGTGGAAAATCAACAAAACGCGGATGAGAACGTATTAAATTTGTTTAGCGCTGTAAACTTTTGTTACATACTCGAATTTTAGGATGGCGAAACTACAAAAAATGAGGGAATTAGTAAGGAGGACCTTAAAAAGGCCGCATTGAAGGGTTTAGAAGTTATAGACAAGTATTTTGATAAAGTTGAAGTACCGCATAGTGATAGCGAAGATGAAACTGATTTTCCTAGGTATGTGACGTTTTAAAACAAAAAAAAACAAATCAATTAATTTTGAGGTTATAATAAGAATTTTTCGCGTGTAATTAGTTTTTTCTCAATTTTCAGTTATGTATTACGTCCGAAAGATCTGTATATGCACCGACCGTTGCCTTATGTGATAGGAACGGAAGAATGGTACAAAAGCCCCAACGCGGGGCTCGCAGACTCTTCGAGTGATAGCGAGGAGGATAAAGTCTCGGAAAAGTTCAGCGATGATTCTGATTCTGAAGTTGAGCTTCCTAAGCCTAAGGAAAAGGTAAATTTGATATTTTTAGGTTATATTTTTTGTTTTTGTTTGATTATTTAATGGGGGGTTTTCAGACTGCTCCTCTTGATGATAGTGAGTCGTCGGAAGATGGTTTTGAAAAAAGTCTGCAACAACCTGTTGCAAATTCAACTTTCAATGATACGAGAAATCTGGAAAATACTACGGAGTATAACTCCGTTTATGTACAGGTTAGGAATTTATTTTAACTACTGATGCTTTTATATTGTATATTAGACTCTTAGGAATGATTATTGTTAGTTTTCTGATTGTTGAAAAGATATTTTGGTAGATATGATTTTTTTAAAAATGTTTGTGATTATCTTTGGCTTCTTAACTTATTCATTTGGCTTTATAAATTTTTCTCTAATATATGGGGTGTTTTCAAGGAATAGTATTGCCTTTATATTATTTATTAGATTCTTAGGAATAACTATTATTAATTTCATGAGAATTGTGTAATTATTTTGTTAGTTATGAATATTTTAGAAATGTTTGTCAATATCTTTGGCTTCTTAACTTTTTAATTTGGCTTTATAAATTTTTCTCTAAAATGTGGGGTGTTTTCAAGGAAAAATATTGCCTTTATATTCTTTATTAGACTCTTGGGAATAATTATTATTAATTTCATGAGAATTAATTATGTAATTATTTTGTTAGTTATGAATATTTTAGAAATGTTTGTCAATATCTTTGGCTTCTTAACTTTTTAATTTGGCTTTATAAATTTTTCTCTAAAATGTGGCGTGTTTTCAAGGAATAATATTGCCTTTATATTCTTTAGTAGACTCTTGGGAATAATTATTATTAATTTCATGAGAATTGTGTAATTATTTTGTTAGTTATGAATATTTTAGAAATGTTTGTCAATATGTTTGGCTTCTTAACTTTTTAATTTGGCTTTATAAATTTTTCTCTAAAATGTGGGGTGTTTTCAAGGAAAAATATTGCCTTTATATTCTTTATTACACTCTTGGGAATAATTATTATTAATTTCATGAGAATTGTGTAATTATTTTGTTAGTTATGAATATTTTAGAAATGTTTGTCAATATCTTTGGCTTCTTAACTTTTTAATTTGGCTTTATAAATTTTTCTCTAAAATGTGGGGTGTTTTCAAGGAATAATATTGCCTTTATATTCTTTAGTAGACTCTTGGGAATAATTATTATTAATTTCATGAGAATTGTGTAATTATTTTGTTAGTTATGAATATTTAAAAAATGTTTGTCTATATCTTTGGTTTCTTAACTTTTTAATTTGGCTTTATACATTTTTCTCTAAAATGTGGGGTGTTTTCAAGGAATAATATTGCCTTTATATTCTTTATTAGACTCTTGGGAATAATTATTATTAATTTCATGAGAATTGTGTAATTATTTTGTTAGTTATGAATATTTTAGAAATGTTTGTCAATATCTTTGGTTTCTTAACTTTTTAATTTGGCTTTATACATTTTTCTCTAAAATGTGGGGTGTTTTCAAGGAATAATATTGCCTTTATATTCTTTATTAGACTCTTGGAAATAATTATTATTAATTTCATGAGAATTGTGTAATTATTTTGTTAGTTATGAATATTTTAAAAAGGTTTGCCAATATCTTTGGCTTCTTAACTTTTTTATTTGGCTTTAAAATTTTTTCTCGTAAATATGGGGTGGTTTCAAGAACTACAATTGACTTTATATTGTTTATTAGACTCTTAGGAATAATTATTGTTAATTTCATGATAAATTTTAGTAGTTACAATTTTTTTTTTAGAAAATATCTTCTATATGTTTGGCTTCATAATTTTTAATAATTTTAATTTTTTTAGGCTCCTTCATCACAACAAGTTTTTGCCGAGCAACTCGCCAAAAAATTGGGCAAAGTCCTCGAAGAAAATGAACCTGAAATCAACAGAAAACCCATACAAAAGCCGCAAGACAATTACGGTAATAACCAAATGTTAAAATCCACATTTTGAGGTTACGATTTAATTCTTTTTGCAGCATTTGTTCTATTTAGTCAATATTTCTTTTCCAATTTCAATTTACGCTCCACCTAAGAATACAATTTTGTTTTTAGGCAAGTTATTTTCGGAAGAGCCCCCTCCAATTGAAGAAAACGACGATGATATGTTTGCGTCTCCGGAAAAAAAGCACGGCATATTTTCTGGAGGGGATGGACTCTTCGACGATCTCGAAGATGATGTGTCATTTTGGGGTGCCAAGACAGACCCCAAAAAATCACAACGTAAGGTTTTTAGGTTATATTATTTTTTTTATATTTTAAAAATATCTAAACTAATGATTATTAACATAAATGCACTTTAATTTGTTTGTATAACCTCATTTTGAGGTTATAATTTTACAAAGGTTTTTTTAATACTTACAATTATATTTTTAATTTAAAAAATTTGTATATAAATCACTTCTTTTGTAGCTGCATCTTCGGAAAGAGAAAAAGTTGTTCCTAACCTCTTTGACGATGATCCGGATGACATATTTGTCAAACCAAAGCCTGCTGTGTCAACTAATAACAATTTCAAAGCCGAGCTAGATAAAAAATTGAAGGTTAGCTTCTTAAAATGTATATTTTTATTTGTAGGTTATGTTATATTTTTACTTATTAATATATTATTCTTTTCATTTGTTAGACACCGAAAAATTTGTTTGACGCAAGCAGTTCAAGTGATGACGATTTATTTGCTAACAAAACTGAAGAAAAACAAAGCAATAGTCAACGAATTTTGACAGCTACGGAAAAGGCGCCACCTATAGTTTCAAACGTAAGTATTTTTTTTAGGGTTCATACAAAAATGTTACTTTTTAATTTTTTTTTAATCAGAAACCTGGATTTGATGATGGGGACAGTTCAAGCGATGATATGTTCAGTACCAGCAATAAAAGAGCAAAAATTCAGGAAAATATCGAAGACAAATCTTCAAAATCGGAAAATTCGGAACAAAGAAAAGCGCCGGTGGGCGGGGTTAAAATCATGGCCAACCCGAATTTCCTACAGGATAAAGAATTCAACAAACTCCTGAAAACGAGGAAGCAATATTCTTCGGATACCAGCTCCGACGATAAAGAAGAAATCTCGGAAACAAACGGAACAAAAGAAGACACTAAACCGAAAGTTTCAGTCGAGAGAAAACCAGGAACTAAGAAACCGGAAATAAAAGCTAAAATAGAAGAAGAAACAAAACCAAGAATAGAAGGAACGTCAAACATTTTTGAAGAAAAGGGTATTAAAAGTACTGACGTTGCCAAAATTTCGACAGAATCAAAGAAAATTAGTTTATTTGATGATGATGACGATGATCTCTTCAAAGACGACTTATTTTCTGCTTCGTCGGGAACAAAGAAATCTTCGATTAAGTTTACGGAAGATACCAAACCAAAGAATTTGTTCGATGATACATCCAATAGCATATTTGACGATGATATCTTGATCAGCGCCAAAGAAGATAAACAAGCGAAGAAAGCTGAAGAAACCTCGAAGAAGAATGTCTTAGAAGACAATACCAAAACGATTAGCGATAAAACAAAAATGCAGAAGAAGGCTTTGAGTTTATTTGATGAAGACGAAGACTCGGACGATTTCTTTTCTTCAAATGTGGTGAAGAGGAAATCTCAAGATTTGAAGAATAAAGAAGATATGTATAAAGATACTGTATATAAGCAAGAGAAAGTTAAGAAGATTTCTTTATTTGATGATGAGGACGATGATATATTTTCTACTAATGTTTTCTTGAAGAAAGAATCGAAGAAAGCGCAGAATAAGCTCTTTTTTGATGAACCTGAAGAAAAGAGTTTGTTTGAGAATGAAAAGAAATCAGGCTTATTCAGCGTTGATGACTTACTTTTGGATAAAAGTTTGAAGAAGCAAGAAGAAATTGTTGAAGAAAATGAGGAAGTACCGAATGGTATCTTGAAGAATGGTGATGATCAGGGTAAAATTGAGGAAACAAATGAAGGATTACAAAAAGGGGAGAGTATTTTTGAAGATGTACAGCCGAAAAATGAAGAAATTGATGATTTTATTGATAGAAATGTAACAGAAGAAAGAATTATCGATGATGAAATACGAGATGAAATAATTGAAGAACACACAAAAATTGAAGAAGAAATTATAGTAGATAAAGAAGGAATTAAAATCGAAGAAGCAGGAAATAAAAGAGAAGAAGAATTTGAACAAGAAATTGAAGAAAGAAATATTGAAGAAATAAACACTAGTGAAGAAATAAACGATACAAAATCAAATCATACTTCATTGGAAACACAAAATACAATACAAAAAGAAGATTCACGAAAACTAGAAGAAGAAATAACTAAAGAAATCGAAGAAATTACCCCGAAGACGAAAGTTATAACGCAAAGAATAATCCAAGAGAGCGAATACGATTTTGAACCGCGACCCGACAAAAAACCCAACTTTAAAAGCGAAGAAAACAATCAAATCAAAGAAAATCTTCCAAATCCAAAAGAAGAAAACCGAAAAGAAGAAACCCCGGAGTATCTTTTTGAAGAAATTCCGGAATTCCTCAATGATATTCCACCAGTACAAAATATTTTTGAAGACAACTCCCCGCAGAATGATATTTTTGCCAGCTTGACTGAAAACGAAGAAATCTCGAAGAACGTTGAAGATACGAAAAGTGGAGACAGAAGATTGCTGTTTGATTCTAGTCCCCCGCCAGATATTGATACATGGGAGCCGGATAATTTCGAAGACGATATATATTCGTTTGATAACACGGAAAGTGTTTTAGGTGGTCAGAGATCTTCGATTTTTGATCGTGAGCCCCCTTCATTATTCATAAACCAATCTAGCGGAATTGTGATAGAACAAGAAACAAGGTACGCATACTTTATAGATTACTCAGCACGAGCGGTACGTTAATTTTTTTTTAGGTTAGAAACAGACAATGTTTCTTCGTTTTACCCGTACGCTTGTTCTTCACGAAGATTCTCGGCCGATACCTTTGGAGAGGATTACTCTGATGATAGTTTATTCAAGAAAAATTCCCATACTATCTCGAACATTCCAACTTCTTCGAAGAAGATCGAAGAAGTTTCTTCGTTTTTGGATATAACGCCTAGCGGCAAATATTCGGAATTATATTCGGAGATCACTGACAGAGATCTAAAACCTAGAAAAAGTGTTACTTTCGATGACGACGTCAAGAAATTCGGTGGTGAAGATCCGAGTTTGAAGAAAGAAGAAATGTTCGACGATAAAGTTGAAGAAATTGAGACAAAATTGGAAGAATCGGTTAAAGAAAATTGTGATGTGGAAGAAATAGGTGAGAGTTTGAATCAATTGGTTTTTAAGAAACAAGATGAAGAAATGAAGAATGATGCCTTGAAGATTTCCAGCGAAAAAGACAAGAATCCTGTGCCTAACATTTTACCTAAACCAACTGTCCCGCCAAGGAAAGAAAATTTGACAGGTGCATATTATTATTTTATAAGTTTTCTTGTTTCTTTATATAAAAAATATTTTCTTCTTTTAATTTAGGTCAAGATAGGGAAAAAATAGATGAAACCCCATCACCGGAACCCAAGGAAAAATGTAAGTTAGTTTAAAATTGTTAAATTTGTTAAAATTATTTTCGTAGACCAAATTTTTGCAATATTACATTCTAATGTTATTAAAATCATAACATCAGTTTTATGTTGTTTCTGTTATTGATTTTTAGATATATTATGAAGAAAGCATTGCTCTTTAACGTAGATAATAAATAATTTTGTTTTCTCTGGTAATTGTTAAGATTTTAATTATTTTGAAGACCAAATTTTTGCGATATTAATTTCTGAAGGTTTAAAATTTATAACATCAGTTTGAGGTCGTTTCTGCTGTTGATTTTTACATATATTTAGGAAAGCATTGCTCTTTATTGTAGATAATAAACAATTTCAATGTTTCCGGTGATTCCTAAGATTTTAATTATTTTTGAAGACCAAATTTTTGCAATATTAATTTCGAATGTTTTCAAAATTATAACATAAGTTTTAGGTAGTTTCTGTTGTTAATTTTTAGATATATTATAAAGAAAACATTGCTCTTAATTGTAGATAACTAAAAATTTTAATATCTCCGGTCATTCCTAAGATTTTAATTATTTTTGAAGACCAAATTTTTGCAATATTAATTTCGAATGTTTTAAAAATTATAACATAAGTTTTAGGTAGTTTCTCTTGTTGATTTTTATATATATTATAAAGAAAGCATTGCTCTTTAACGTAGATAATAAATAATTTTGTTTTCTCTGGTAATTCTTACGATTTTAATTATTTTGAAGACCAAATTTTTGCAATATTAATTTCTGAAGGTTTAAAATTTATAACATCAGTTTGAGGTTGTTTCTACTGTTGATTTTTACATATATATTCAGGAAAGCATTGCTCTTTATTTTAGATAATAAACAATTTCAATGTCTCCGGTAATTCTTAAGATTTTTATTATTTTTGTAGACCAAATCTTTGCGATATTAATTTCCAACATTTCAAAAATTTTAACATCAGTTTTAAGTTGTTTCTGTTGTTAATTTTTAGATATATTATAAAGAAAACATTGCTCTTAATTGTAGATAACTAAAAATTTTAATATCTCCGGTCATTCCTAGGATTTTAATTATTTTTGAAGACCAAATTTTTGCAATATTAATTTCGAATGTTTTAAAAATTATAACATAAGTTTTAGGTAGTTTCTCTTGTTGATTTTTAGATATATTATAAAGAAAGCATTGCTCTTTATCGTAGACAATAAACAATTTAAATGTCTCCAGTAATTCTTAAGATTTTAATTATATTTGTAGACCAAATATTAATTTCGAATGTTTAAAAAATTGTAACATCAGTTTTAGGTTGTTGATGTAGTTGATTTTTAGATATATTATAAAGAAAGCTTTGCTCTATATCGTAGATAATAAACAATTTCAATTACACCAGCATTTCTTAAGATTTTAATTATTTTGAAAACCAAATTTTTGCAATATTAATTTCTGAAGGTTTGAAATTTATAACATCAGTTTGAGGTTGTTTCTACTGTTGATTTTTAGATATATTTAGGAAAGCATTGCTCTATATTGTAGATAATAAACAATTTCAATGTCTCCGGTAATTCTTAAGATTTTTATTACTTTTGTAGATCAAATCTTTGCGATATTAATTTCCAACATTTCAAAAATTTTAACATCAGTTTGAAGTTGTTTCTGTTGTTAATTTTTAGATATATTATAAAGAAAACATTGCTCTTACTTGTAGAAAACTAACAACTTTAATATCTCCGGTCATTCCTAAGATTTTAATTATTTTTGAAGACCAAATTTTTGCAATATCAATTTCGAATGTTTTAAAAATTATAACATAAGTTTTAGGTAGTTTCTCTTGTTGATTTTTAGATATATTATAAAGAAAGCATTGTTCTTTATCGTAGACAATAAACAATTTAAATGTCTCCAGTAATTCTTAAGATTTTAATTATATTTGTAGACCAAATATTAATTTCGAATGTTTAAAAAATTGTAACATCAGTTTTAGGTTGTTGATGTAGTTGATTTTTAGATATATTATAAAGAAAGCTTTGCTCTATATCGTAGATAATAAACAATTTCAATTACACCAGCATTTCTTAAGATTTTAATTATTTTGAAAACCAAATTTTTGCAATATTAATTTCTGAAGGTTTGAAATTTATAACATCAGTTTGAGGTTGTTTCTACTGTTGATTTTTAGATATATTTAGGAAAGCATTGCTCTATATTGTAGATAATAAACAATTTCAATGTCTCCGGTAATTCTTAAGATTTTTATTACTTTTGTAGATCAAATCTTTGCGATATTAATTTCCAACATTTCAAAAATTGTAACATCAGTTTCAGGTTGTTTTAAAAATTGTAACATCAGTTTTAGGTAGTTTCTCTTGTTGATTTTTAGATATATTATCAAGAAAGCATTGCTCTATATCGTAGATAATAAACAATTTCAATTACTCCGGTAATTCTTAAGATTTTAATTATTTTCGTAGACTAAATTTTTGCAATATTATCTTCCGACGTTTTAAAAATTGTAACATCAGTTTTAGTTTGTTTCTGTTGTTGACTTTTAGATATATTATAAAGAAAACATTACTCTTTATTGTAGATATTAAACAATTTCAAAGTCTCCGATAATTCTTAAGATTTTAATTATTTTTATAGACCAAATTTTTGCAATATTAACTCGTGACGGTTTAAAAATTGTAAAATCAGTTTTAAGTTGTTTCTGTTGTTGATTTTTTGATATATTTTAAAGAAAGCACCACTCTTTATCGTATATAAGAAACAATTTGAAAATTACCAGAGACATAGTAATTTTCAAGATTTTAGTTATTTTTGTTGACCAAACAAAGTTGGAATTAATTTGTTCCGATACTTTTTCGAACAATACAGAATTATAACAAATAATTATTATATCTCATAATTATAATATGAATCACCACTAAGTATTTATCGTGATATAAATAATCTTATTTTGAAATTGAAATAAGCAATAAATATCTAATAAAATTGCAGTTAATTGACACATATTGTTTATCACTGTAATCTACTGGTGTTTTATTGATAACAGTCAACAGCCATGCCTATATATGGACAAATATTTGTGTCACCTATACAAATGTTACACTGAAATTTTTTCGTTTGATGTTATCTTATCTGTTAGTTTACTATAATATCGTTGATGTCATATCCACAAAATTGATCTCCTTTGCGTCATTTTTACATCATACTCTCTTGTAGCGGCACTAACAATTGTCTAGCAGATGATTTATCAGTTATAAAAATATTATCATATCATTCCCATAAACAGTACGCCTTCTAATAACAACACAGTATTGTAAACGTAAAGCTAAGCTGATACTTCCCTCTCAAAAAATAATAATATATATTTATCACTTGTTATCTAAATATTGTAATGCCCATAATCCACTTGATTTTTTCCTGTCCTATAGATTGTTTCACGTGTTTTATTCTAGCGAGGTTGTAGTGTCACATTCTCGTGTTGGTTTTGTGGTTTTTCACGACTTTGTTCGCGTTTTATTGTTTCGAATTGTTATTAAATATGTCCAGTACTACTCCATATAGAGGTAATTGTTTTGAACAGTTGCTTTTTTGCTTTCGCTTAATCTAAAATGCACTTGTGTTATTTTTTTAAAGAAATTGCTTTACTATGCAAAATTAGCTGATTAATATTTTTTTTAAACAAAGCCTGTAGTTGTTGCAGTCAGTATAATGCTATCTATAATAAAGATTACTGTTTTCTTTATAATATATCTTGAAATTAATATTACAAGCAATCAAAAACTGATGTTACGAAATTTATAACTTTTGAAATGGCTAGCGTAAAAAGAGGATCTATGAAAATAATTAATATTTTATGTTTATATGTTTTTTCTTAATAATATCTCTGAAAATCAACAACAGTAACCAACTTAAAACTGAATTTTTAAACGTCGGAACTTAATATTGTAAAAATGTTGTCTACGAAAATAATTAAAAGTTTAAGAATTACCGGAGACATTAAAATTGTTTTTTATCTACGATAGAGATCAATGTTTTCTTTAGAATATATCTAAAAATCAAAAACAGAAACAACTTAAAACTGATGTTACAATTTTTAGAACGTCGGAAGTTCATATTGCATAAATTTGGTATACGAAAATTATTAAAATCTTAACAATTACCGGAGACATTTAAATTGTTTATTATCTACGATAAAGAGGAATATCTCTAAAAATCAACAACAGAACAAACCTAAAACTGATGTTACAATTTTTAAAACGTCCGAAGTTAATAATAGCAAAAATTTGGTCTACGAAAATTATTAAAATCCTAACAATTACTGGAGACATTGAAATTGTTTATTATCTGCGATAAAGAGGAATGTTTTATTTATAATATATCTAAAAATCAACAACAGAAACAACCTAAAACTGATGTAATAATTTTTAAAACGTCAAAAGTTTAATATTGCAAAAATTTGGTCTACGAAAATTATTAAAATCTTGACAATTACCAGAGAGATTTAAATTGTTTATTATCTACAATAATGAGGAATATCTTCTTTATAATATCTTTAAAAATCAACAACAGAACCAACCTAAAACTGATGTTACAATTGAAGACACTAGATGCAAAACAGCACAAGTACAATTTATTTATTTATTTATTTATTTATTTCCTCCAAGTTACAAAATTATACAAAATTCTTTAAAAACGTCCGAAGTTAATAATAGCAAAAATTTGGTCTACGAAAATTATTAAAATCCTAACAATTACTGGAGACATTGAAATTGTTTATTATCTGCGATAAAGAGGAATGTTTTATTTATAATATATCTAAAAATCAACAACAGAAACAACCTAAAACTGATGTAATAATTTTTAAAACGTCAAAAGTTTAATATTGCAAAAATTTGGTCTACGAAAATTATTAAAATCTTGACAATTACCAGAGAGATTTAAATTGTTTATTATCTACAATAATGAGGAATATCTTCTTTATAATATCTTTAAAAATCAACAACAGAACCAACCTAAAACTGATGTTACAATTGAAGACACTAGATGCAAAACAGCACAAGTACAATTTATTTATTTATTTATTTATTTATTTCCTCCAAGTTACAAAATTATACAAAATTCTTTAAAAACTTAACATGATAATCATTTGAAAAATAAAAAAAAAATATTTAACATATACCAATCAATAGAAAAGCCAATTACATTTCATTGGGCACTAATAGGTTCTCTAAACAGCCAACAGCTGATATCGAGACCAAATTATCTGATACAGTAAACAAGTTAAAAAAAAAAAAGTAAACTAGCAGCAATTAAACACTAAAAGAAAAATAACAACAGTTTCTACATATAATAAGATGCATAATATCTTTAAAGGTGATTTTTAAACACAGCACAACTTTTCAATGCCTTAATCTCAGTTGGCAAAGAATTGAACCGCACTACACCGGAGTTTATTGCACTGTTTCTTCCATGGTTTGTTAGTGTTTGATACTGATGAACATGCTGTCTGATTCGAGTTTCGTATTTGTGAGTTTCTTGGTTGATGGTCAGATTGATGTCACTTTTTTGAAATTTACCTCTAATTCTATATATTAATTTGCATTGTTCAATGCAGACGATTTTTTGAATATTGTCAATTCTCAAAGATTTGATAAATGCATTAGACTTGTGCTGTTTTGCATCTAGTGTCTTCAATTTTTAAAACGTTGGAAGTAAATATTGCAAAAATTTGATCTGCGAAAATAATTAAAATCTTAAGAATTAACAGAGATATTAAAATTGTTTTTTATCTACGATAAAGAGCAATGTTAGCTTTATAATATATCTAAAAATCAACAACAGAAACAACCTAAAACTGATGTTATAATTTTTAAAACGTCGGAAGTTCATATTGCATAAATTTGATCTACAAAAATAAATAAAATCTTAAAAATTACCGGAGACATAAAAATTGTTTTTTATCTACGATAAAGAGCAAATGTTTGCTTTATAATATATCTAAAAATCATCAACAGAAACAACCTAAAACTGATGCTATAATTTTTAAAACGTCGGAAGTTCATATTGCAGAAATTTGGTCTACAAAAATAAGTAAAATCTTAATAAATAGCGGAGATATTGAAATTGTTTATTATCTAAGATAAAGAACAATGTTTTCTTTATAATATATCTGAAAATCAACAATAGAAACAACCTATAACTGATTACAATTTTTAAAACGTCAGAAGTTAATGTCGTATAAGTTTGATCTACGAAAATATTTAAAATCAGAATTAGCGGAGAACATCTTTATTATCTACGATAAAGAGCACAGTTTTCTCTGTAATATTACTATATTACAGAGAAAACTGTATATATATAAAAAAAAACCAACAATATAAATCAAATTTAACACTAAATAAACTTATTAACAAACTTTCTTTTCGGTATTTTCAGCCTCTCCTGGGAAATTGAAACATAACCTCAATATCAATGTCCAAGCGTTACTTCCCGGTATGGTCCCACTCAGGCCCAACACTGGAAGGCCTCCCAGACCGACAACTATAGCGGCACCATCAGATTTTTCGGATCAAATGCCAAATCAAAATTCTCAAATTCGGTTTCAATTACCGAGGATAGACTTAGTAAAGCCTTCTAACATTCCAAACACTCAGAAAACTGACAAGGTCGACCCCGAGGTCTTACAGAGCGTCACAAAGGTATGAAACGTCTTTTACATGTAAATTCATTTTATTATAACTAAAGTGTTGCTTCATTATAAGTGTTACAAAATGTGTGTACATACTTTTTCTTCCCTATATATAATACAATACAATATGTATAATTTGTTATCGCTGCAGTAGAATTCCTATACTTGCGTTTCTATTGTGTTCAGTTAAAATTGTTTACATATCTAACTAGAAGAAATTACAATATTTGCATTCAGAAAATACGACTAACTTTTTAAAATAGTTTAAATGTTTTGCAAATAATGTAGATACTAAATACCGTACAGTTATTTCAATAATTTACAGAGAAGGCTTTTATTTATTTAATTTAAATTATTATTTATAACTTTAGAGAGATTAATTTTTGAATAAATCGATAAAATTTGAAATTTTTCCCTTTATCTTTTTTGTAGACAAGAGCCAGGATTCCGAATAGACGCCCATCTACCAAAAGGGGTCGAGAAGCCTTTAGAAAATCCTGCGTGGATTTTGTGGTAACCCACGACGAAGAAGACCCGGAACCCCTAGAAGAAAATCAACCCGCGGAAAAAGCCGTTTCTTTACCTTCGTCACCAAATTTCGACCTTCTAACAGACCTCACGCCAAACCTAGAAACACGTAGACCAAGCACACCAAATTCCCCGCCCCCTCCATTACCGTCAGTTCCCCCACCATCCATGGTAACTTTACCGTTGGAGATACCCAAAGATGTGGAAGAACAAATGCCAGAAAAGCGATCGTTTGTCAAAACTGATGATTTTGCTTCACCGGAATTTTACTTCAACAAACCAGATTTATTTTCTGAGAATGATAATGACGATGACCTCTTCAGTGAGAAGAAATTACCACCAAAGTCGAACATTCTTACCACGTCGCTGTTTGGCGATGATGATGATGATGATTTCTTGCAAAGCGTTGGCTCGATGAAGAAAAATGACGCAAAGCCAAAACCTGGTGAGTTTTTTTGAGGGTGCGATTTAAGTGTGCATTATTTAAACAGAAACGTGCATTAAAATAGATACTTTGTGCATTAGATTTAATAATTTGAGCATTAAAATAATAAATATTGTGCATTAAATAAATTATTGAATGCACTTATAATATTTTTAAATGCTGATTGATTATGCATTATTGAAATAAAAACGTGCATTAAAATAGATACTTTGTGCATTAGATTTAATAAATAAATTATAAATTATAAATTAAATCTAATAAATTATTGACTGCACTTATAATATTTTTAAATGCTAATTGATTATGCATTATTGAAATATAAACGTGCATTAAAATAGATACTTTGTGCATTAGATTTAATAATTTGAGCGTTCAAATAATAAATATTGTGCATTAAATAAATTATTGAATGCACTTATAATATTTTTAAATGCTGATTGATTATGCATTATTGAAATAGAAACGTGCATTAACATAGATACTTTGTGCATTAGATTTAATAATTTGAGCATTAAAATAATAAATATTGTGCATTAAATAAATTATTGAATGCACTTATAATATTTTTAAACGCTGATTGATTATGCATTATTGAAATAGAAACGTGCATTAAAATAGATACTTTGTGCATTAGATTTAATAATTTGAGCATTAAAATAATAAATATTGTGCATTAAATAAATTATTGAATGCACTTATAATATTTAGAAAATAAACTGCTTCCGAGTTAAGCCGTGTGTCAAGATTTGTAAATGCTGAAGAAGCGAGCAACATGGTTCGCGAAACGTCTTACAAATCTTGAAACACGGCGTAACCAGGAAGCAGTTTATTTTCTAAATGATTCTGGCCGTGAAAGCCTACGTACGCACTTATAATATTTTTAAATGCTGATTGCTTTATTTAATATAAATATATTTAGAAATAGAAATATATTTTTCAATGAACAAGTTTTTTTTAATCAGCTCATTATATTTTTATAGAGAAAATGATTGCATTGCACAATTATTTATTTAAGTGTACAAATACAATTTTAAAAAGAACGTTCAAATACAAAAATGCACTGTTATTTATTCTGATGCACAATAATAGCTCTGTTTGCGGTAACAGAAATGACTGTTTGAAAACCGTTTCTATCATAACAAACAGTTTCCAAGCGGTACATTTTGTTTTATGTCCTACATGATCATAAAATGACATTTTACATCTTAGATACCGGGGCAAAAACTGCTTCTTACTGCCCGCGAGGGTGTTGAAGATTCTTACCGTCCACGTGAGTATTAAGGGTTGCCATGGTTATATGTCAAATATGTCAAATATTTGTCATTCAAATTGTAAATTTCAAATCGTCAATGTCAATTATTGGCGATTAAGGTTATAAGTTTGACAATTAATTGTCTGTATTGTCACTCATCAATGTCAATTATTGGCGTTTAAGGTTATAAGTTTGACAATTAATTGTCTGTATTGTCACTCAACTCCGAATTGTTTGTATTGTTATTCAACTCCGTAGATACGCATGTCACTTGATAACGTCAAAATATTTATTAATAATATTCAATCGGAGGAACAAAAACATTGTAGGACATAAAATTTTGTATGTACCTCAGGCATTACTTGATGTTTATACCCTTGGGGCATAAACATCCGTTTAATTCCCTTGGTACATAAATAACTATTTTGTATTGGTCAAAAATGTTTTGTATTGGTCAAATATTTTATGAAATGCTTACAGAAAATGCACGTTTTATTTTAAATACTGCGCATATAATTTGTACACTTTTTTATAAGCTTATGTTACTGGTCAGGGAAATAATGTTTTTAAATACTTTTTAAGTTCGTATGACTTCTGGTTTTTTACTGATTCTTTTTTATAGAGTCATCTAGTTTGTCGTCTGCATCCACAAGAAGACCCAAGTCAGTTGTGATGAAGAAATTGGAAAATATTGAAGTGACGGATGACCCACTAAGTGCTTTCGACCAATGATGGTAGATTCTAAAGTTAGTTGTAAAAAAATATCCAAAGTATTCGTAAGGCGAAAAAAAAAACCTCGAGAGAATTTTGTCTCCACATATTTTTATATGAATGTTTTTAGAAATAAGGGAAAGTTTGTAAAATGAGAATGTCTAGAAGTGATCGATTTGCATGTTTATTATTACTTTATTATTATTATTATTGTTATTGTTATTATGATAATATTTAATATGTTTGTATGTTATTACGTTTTTTTTTCCTGTCCGTTAAATGAGAATATGTATTATTATGTCAATAAAAATATACACGTTGAGTATATATATGTACTTTAATTTTATTTATTATTTTTTAATTTAAGGGGAGTATTTTAATAAGGACTACGTAATTTAAAAAAAAATACAAACCTTTTCTTGTATGAAGGGTAGGGTTGTCCCAATTACAAGACTTCGTAGACTTTTGACACTGATGGAGTTTTACCCCATTAACAACATCATCTAAATGACGTAATATCCGTTTGAATAGCAAACGTATTTCAAACAGTTGCGACAGAAAAATGTTTATAACTGAAATTACATCCCGCCTGTATGTCACCGTATTATTAACCTATACTGTTTATAACTTTTGCACACCTAGTTGCATAAATTGCTTCTTTGTATTCTTTTCATATGCAATAAATGTTATAGCATTTTGTTTTTAACTTATTTTTATTTCGTTTGCCAACAAAATATTGATGATATGTTTAGGTTATGTTATAAAATAAAGAAAACTAACAAGTAGAATGAATTAAAGTCTGAGCTTGCGGTTGATTCGAAATTTGATAACGCACATGCCAACTATCGACGAATAGACAGTAGCTAGCACAAAACGACTTACCTGGGAAACATTCATAATCTAAGTACGAAAAAGTGCACACATTAGATATTAATATAATTTATTACATTAAATTTATAGTTTGTTTATATTTACGCATTTGGCAATCATTATTTTAATTATTATTAATTAATTATTATTTATATTAATGCAAGCATATTCGTTGCACAACTTCTGGACGTAGCCAAAAGCGGGTTGCATGCACAGACGCGTCGCAATTTTCAGTCGTAGGCTTTGAAAAAGCCGAAATCGCGGTAGCGTCGCGTTTTCGTTGAAACAACAATGAAATACTTCGTGTTTATTGTGTTCACAATGCGTAAACAATTAATAATTATGTGCTTGTGTTTATGTGCTGAATCTACTTTTTCGGTAAGTTCTTGAACACTTTTTAAAATACACTTCTAACAATGTATGAATCTTTGCATGCTATGACTCACGATGAAGAAGTTAGCCATAAAAAATATGCATAACTTTTCTATCGATTTTTTAATGTAACATATACCAAACGATAGAGCTGTACCAAGTATAAGCCTGGCCAGAATCAGATCAAACGGTTTTGCCTAAAATCGATTTAATGAGGAGAGGTTAATAAGATCACAAAAATCTACAAAATAAAAATTCCCATACCAAAATACAGTACATTTAAAAAATTATTAATTATTATTAATTGTCTACACTATTACTGAAACATCCGTTTGCCTTTGCACTTGTTTTCGTAACAAATAAGGATCGTGGTAAATAAAATTATATTATCGGACGTTTTGAGAATTTTCCAACATCCAATACTGTTGTATCCCAAATTTGCCTGCAAAGCGCACAAAAACTGACCACTTGGGCCTGCAAGCGTGTCATCGCAATAACATTTGCGAACTCTGTAATTTACTCATTTAGTAGCGCACTTCACTCCAATCGGGTAGAGTTTAGTTTTGATTTAGTTCGGTCACGGTGTTGTACAGTTTTCATAATCCAGTAGTGTCTATATTGTAATTACCGTCTAGATTAGTTCATATAATCGTAGTGGACTAGCTCAGCTGTTCGGTGTTTGGTCCTTTTTACAAATTGATTCTTATGTGCGTGTGTTCGCCAGATGCCAAAAACCGAATTCAGAAGACCAGAATTCCATGAATTCCGAATCATGAGCATAAAAACTGGGACAGCAAAGTGAAATTAAGCACTTGCATTCTCAACAATTTTAGTTGTGTAACATTATTTACTTTGACAGTATTTGTTAACCTATGAAGTCTAAACTTTTGACAGTATCTGTTAACCTACAAACTTGTTCCGGTTTCAACAGTTTTATTCTTCGCGGTATTCTTGGCTACACTTAATTCAGTAGCAATTTCTCGAATGCTGATTCCATCATGCAGTCGAGTTTGAATTATTGCCTTCTGAAATTCATTAAATTGCGGCATTTTTATTTCTTACGTCAAAATTCAAGATGATATTGTGACATGACAAACGTACTGACATGACATCACGAAGCCCAGTTTAATTAGTGCAAATTTGAGTGTCCCAGTTTTTATGTTCACGATAGTACATGATGGGGTGAGTACCTATCTTTCTATGTAAGTACACTTTGCTAATTTAAATGCACTTTTGCGGGAATAAGTTTATGAGTTATCAAAAAGAATTTGACCTATGTTTCTGTTGAAAATTTAATACAAAGCTATAATTATTAACAGAATTAAAAGTAAAAATAGAATTATTGGTGCAGTAAATTGAGCAAAGATAAGGGAAACAAATCCAATACAGCCTTGCCTGTAAAATCTTGACATTCTTCAAAACTAAGGATTGTTGTTCATTGTTTTTTGTTCTGACAAAAGGTGTATACAAATCGAGATCCTGATACTACTAATCTAATAATTATATAACAAAATGTACATTTTATTCATTTATTCATTCTGTGCAAAAATGGAGCTACAATGTGAGATACTATTTCTAGATACAGTTAAAATAATTCGTTTAAAGTTTTTGCATTCTTCATTGACTTCCATTTGAAACTAAACAAAAAATAACAAAGATCTAAATAAAATCACTAAGTAGTGTGTTTAAGAAGTAACGTAACATGCCCCCCCCGTCATAAGTTTGAAAAACAAAAAAATTAAAATAAAACTTTAGAATAGAAAAGCTGGAAATGCTATTAAATATACAGGGCAATTCATTTCTGACCACTGCACCGAAGTCATGAATTTTATTAAACAGTACCTTGACAGTTTTACGTTACTTTTGGTACACGCTGTATAAGGTTACTCACCAGTGTTTTGCAATTGTCCAGTCAGTTGTGTTACTTGGTTGACTAACCCTTTCACTGTCCCTTGTACTATAGAAACCCAAAAAAGGCATACATTAATAATATATGTACATTGTACACTGTCGCTCATGGAAGTTTGGACACAGTAAACATATAGGAAATAATGAGAAAAGCACTGATAACGTAGCAATAGGCACCTCTATTTCAACCAAATAGCGAACACATTATTAACGTTGATTTCCAGTAATATACGAACGACATCATTAAATGTGGTAATTTAAAATAATTTTTATATTTAATTGTTATGCAACATTTATGCTGTTTTGTAACTGGTTGTTGGGAATTTTCTAGTTTCCATTAAAAAGGATTAAATACGAAATAACAAATAGAGTCGTAAATACTGCATCTCAGACACATGTTGCGACCCCATTTTTACCAGATTTTTGCATCAAATGCTCGAATTCGTATTCAAACGAGTCTGTGCCTGCAATCTGTAGTTTGCACAAGCTAACTCTGTCACGCGGAAGACATTATGCGACGCGGAAAGCCAACAAGCAAGGAACAGCGTTCTGTAATTATCGCTTTTCATCAGGAACGACTGTCAGTTCCTGAATATGCAAGAAATAAGTCAACGATAAGTGAGTCAACGATAAGTCACACTCTTCACCAATATGAAGAAACATGGAATTTGGATGACGTGTTCGGCCGGGACTATCACGAATAATATCCCAAGCGGATGAAGAACGATTAAAATTAATTTTTAAGCAAAACAGAAAATTGACCGCACCTTAAATGGCCTCTAAAGTCAATCGCGATCGTGAAACCCCAATTTTCGTAAGCACAGGGAAACGACGTCTCCAAGCGGAAAATCTGCATGGACGCGTTGCCGTACGCTAACCATTGCTTCGTCGGGGAAATCGTCAGAAACGACTTCAGTGGGCACGAACACATCGAAGTTGGACAAATGAAGACTGGAAACAGTAGTGTCTGACGATTTTCCCGACGAAGCAATGGTTAGCGTACGGCAACGGATCCATGCAGATTTTCCGCTTGGAGACCTCGTTTCCCTGTGCTTACGAAAATTGGCCTTTCACGATCGTGACTGACTTCAGATGTGATTTTAGGTGCGGTCAATTTTCTGTTTTGCTTAAAAATTAATTTTAGTCGTTCTTCATCCGCTTGGGAAATTATTCGTGATAGTCCCGGCCGAACACGTCATCCAAATTCCATGTTTCTTCATATTTGTGAAGAGTGTCACTTATCGTTGACTTATTTCTTGCGTTTTCACGAACTGATAATCGTTCCTGATGAAAAGCGATAATTACAGAACGCTGTTCCTTGCTTGTTGGCTTTCCGCGTCGCATGATGTCTTCCGCGTGGCAGAGTTATCTTGTGCAAACTACAGATTGCAGGCACAGACTCGTTTGAATACGAATTCGAGCATTAGATGCAAAAATCTGGTAAAAATGTGGTCGCAACATGTGTCTGAGATGCAGTATTTATGACTCTATTTGTTATTTCGGATTTAATCCTTTTTAATGGAACCTAGAAAATTCCCAACAACCAGTTACAAAACAGTATAAATGTTGCATAATAATTAAATAGAAAAATTATTTTAAATTAGCACATTTAATGATGTCGTATGTTACTGGAAATCAACGTTAAGAATGTGTCCGCTATTTGGTAGAAATAGAGGTGCCTATTGCCACGTTATCACAACTTTTATCATTATTTCCTATATGTTTACTATGTGTCCGAACTTCCATGAGCGGCAGTGTATGTATAGTTAAAATTGGAATATTTTATATCAATTTTAATTTTACCTGTATTTAATGGTCCACCTAAACTACCTAAAACTCCACCCCCAGCAACACCTATAAAAAAATAAGGTTATTTTTAGTTTGGATATGTTTGTTGTATTCTGTGATTTGATTTTCTAACAACAAAATAACTTACTGAGGCCGACTACAACACTATTTAGCAGAGGTACAATTGTTCCTACAGCTGCATTTACACCATCTACTGTAGGCGCCAGTTTTATTTGTGCAAAAGTTGCACCAACTAAAAGATAATCGTCCATTAAAAATTTACAAAACAAACTTAAAATAAGAAAAAAATACCTGTTGTTTCTAATGATTTTACCAACTGTAGTACTGGTTGTAGTAATGGGTTTAGAGCAGTAACACCCCCAACTAAAATACAAATTTTGTATTATTTTTGTCATCAAGCAAAATATTAAATACAAACTTACGTGCTTCTGTTATTGTGTCCACTATTTTTGTTATCAGTGCCAGTATTTGACCAACTGCAAAAGATATAAATTAATTAAAAAATGTTAAACAGTGCGTATACATTCTAACAATATAAAATCTAACAATATATGAATGTTTTTGACTTGTTCGTTCACATATTTATTATATAGGTTGAATAAAAAAAACCAAACATTTCATAACTAGAGCTACAAATGATTGCTTTTTTGATATAAAGACTAGCAGACTAGACGGGAATTGTAGAGAATTAAATTACGAAGAGAATGACAGGTCAAACGATCCGATCGGATAATTAGAACCGGAGAAAAGCTGGAAAAACCGGAAAATTTTGCCCTTTTTAAAAAATTCAAAACTCCGCCATTTTTGGCCAATATTAACAGCTGAAACTTTGCACAGTGGTAGCTATTCACATGTACTTTAAGTGTGCAAAACCTGGATTCGGTCGGATTAATAGTTTTCGCACAATCCAATTTTTTTGGCAATATTTTTGCCGAGAGCTAGACGCGTTTGAAGTCGTCCGATTGCAATTTAAAAAACGGGTTTGGAAACTAGAAGTGAACAGCAACAAAATGTCTATTCTGATTTTTCGATAAGACCCGTTTAAGTGGGTAATAAACTATTGAGAACATGAGCGAAAACGCCCGCGCCCGCTAGATTGGTCGAGTGATGGGGGAAGTGTGCGATTAGAGAGAAAACGGATATATAGTAATACGCGCGCGCAGCTTGTGTTACTATAGATACGCGCTTCCCCGCGTCGACCGCCTACCCCCACTACTCGACCGGTTTGGAGCGCGCGGCAGTTTTCGGTCATGTTTGCAAGCATTTTTCACCTATTTTGCAACATTTTAACGCAAAATCAGAATAGACGTTTTGTAGCACAATACTTCTACTTTCGAAATACGTAAAAAAAAATTAAAATCGGACCACCTCTAACGCATCCAGGCTCGTCGAATCATATTGCGTACAAATATTCAAATCGCAATTGTGCCAAAAGTAATCATCGGACAACGCCTGGGTTGCCCACACTCAAAGTACCCACCAATCGCTACTTTCACGCGTAAAGCTTCCGCTGTAACTTTGAAAATGGCGGAGTTATGAATTTTTGAAAAAAACGCAGATTTTTCCGGTTTTTTCTAATTTCCTCCGTTAATATTAATTCAATCGAGTCCGTGCAGGGTTCATTTTTTTCGTCTTTTCATTCTCTACATTTCGTCTGTTGAAAGCAGCAAGATTGCTTCATTGGTTCAGTTTTTACAAGCGAAAAACGAAAAAAACACGATTTTTTGAGGTTTTTTTTTAATTATAACAAACTAAGAAATGATATTTGCGATATTTGCCACGCCTCCTTAAGAGTGTAACAAATGTTGTGGCAAACTCAATATACCCTCACCACAGTAAATGTGGGGGGTATAATAATAATAATATTTGTCTCTCAACAACAATGCATTTTGTATGGTTTTATACCATAAAATAATTATAAAGACTTTAATTTTTTAATATGTCAATAATTTGTGTAGCTATAAATTCGGTTGTTGGTTTAAACTGGTATTGAAAAACCCAAAAATCGAAAAAAAAATCCTTAAAATCAAACTGTATTTTCATGCTCTCTGTTAAAACATTTTTACTGTAATTTATATTTAGTTTTTCGAAGCTAATTATTGCGTATCTACGTAGTATCAAAAGTTTGTTATGTAGTTCCCAATTTTGCCATTGAACAATCATAAAGTTGTAAACTCACCTAGACCATCAACAGTATTCCCTAAACTGGTATTGGTACTGCTGGTATTACTGCTGTCACGATACAGATGGTGTCTTGTATGTTTCACATGGATATGCGCTCCTATATAATTTCAAAAGAAAAAAAATAAATTCAAAGACACCCACTTTTAAAATATTAAAAGATATTACCCAATGTACCTGCAAAAGCTAAACCAAACACGGCAGTTAATACCAGCACAAGAATAATTCCCTTAGACATTGTTTTACAATAATATCACCAAACACTTTAGCAAAAGATTTCAGAGGCACTGATGGTTACTTAACAACACAGAGACCATTTATATATACCAACGACTGAATAACAATGAAAATTTTTTTGTTCATTCATCGTAAAAGGACATCTGCACGAGTTGTACATTTTCGAATAGTTATTTCTCCGTTCAATAATTTTCCTTCGACTAGAATGTAACATAGAAGTCCATACTTTTGCAAATTCTACTTTATGTTTATGTAATATATTCCTCAGTATTTTTCCTGGTTTTGTCCAATATAAATGGGAAAATACCTAAACTAAGAGGAAATGCTTGTTGTGCACACAATTACGTGCGTTGTACACGATCCATATTAAAATAAGTTGAATTCCTACATAGTTAGGATACGCATATAGCAATAAAAGTGATAATAAAGCATTTTTTCAGAAGCTAAACTGAAAAATTCCAAAGGAAAATGAACGGTTAAGTTGTCATTAAATAATTTTAAATTAGCAGTATCATAGAACTAAGTAAATAATGTCATTTATACTATATTTTAAAACAACATTTGCTAAATCAATTAATTAGAAAATAATATTCTCCATATTTAATGCTGCTGGAATATATCTTTGAATATGGGCTATGAATCTTGCACAGTTGGCCGCATTGATTGCGTTAATATTATTCTGAACAATATTTTCTAACCGGCGCATTCTGTATTCAGTTTGGGAGATATTATGCCGATCTTCTCCTGCTAAAACATCTCTTAGGTTATCTGCCAAATCTGATTTGACACTAGCCTTTAATACAGACAATGCTTGCTCAATCGGATTTAACATGGGACTGTATGGACCGAGTCTTATTAATCTATGGTGAAAAAATTCCTCTTCTGCAAAAACTTCTTCAATAGAAGAATGACAAGGTGCATTATCTATAACCATAACTACACTGATAAAACTGAAAAGGTAATTATACCGTGTGGATCGGCGGTCATTTTTAACCTCCGTGTATCGAAGGGAAAATACCATGTGGTTTGTAATTTTACTTTGAGCTAATAAATTTACTTCTCATATGAAATGAGGTTTCCGACGTGTACGGTTTTATATATACTTTTGTAAGTAAAATTACTGACGTTCAGTAAATTTACCGTAAACACGGAATTGCAATTAATTGTTGTACAGTAAACTTTCTGCAACTTTAATATTAGATTTGTCCAAGCAACTGCAAAACCAGTTAACAATCAGTACTTTTGTGATGGACCACATTATGTTGCTATGATAACTTCATTATAAATACCAATGAAATATTATCTGGTTTCTCACAAAATAACTGTTTGTAAACTGGTTTTGCGACTGCTCGGACAAGCCTGTATTGTCAACTATAAGATCACTAGTAAAATCCTATTAATGTGGAGATCATAAATAAGAACAAAAAATAATAGTATGAAGTTTTATTATAATTTTAACAATAAATAACATGTGAAACATATTTATAATATATATGTCTACATATTTTTTTTATAAATATTTCATATTTTTAACATTAAATAAATAGAAGTTCTTGACAAAAATGTAATCATAAGTAAATGAAATAAAATAGGAACCCATGGACTATACTTATCTACATATCGTATAATAAAATAAATCGATCTGCTTCACAGAGAGAACTATATCTTTTAAATGTAAATTAAATATTATTTCAACAATATTAAGTTGAAATACCTATGGTGAACTTACGTCACACACTTACTCAGACTGCATACAAACATTTACTTATTTATTTTCAGCATAAGTTTGATCACCTTTCAGTGGATTTGGTATTATCTTTATTCGTTTTTGATCCCTGACTTTGAATAATTTTTAAAAAGCTAAAACGTCTCCAGAGTACAAGAACCTGGGGATAATCCAACCACAGCATATAATATAGTCCAAAATATGTCACCTGAAATCAAAATAAGAAGTACATCAGTTATATATCATATACAGGGTATAACAATGTCAGCAGCTGCTTTCCTTTGAGGTACAGAGTGTGTGTAAAGCTATTAATGAGTGTTTATAGAAATGTATTTTTTATATTGGTGATTGAAATGATATGTGTTATACATGTTAGTAATAAATTTGATTGTAAGACCGCATGTGCGAGAAAGAACAATATACGAAATCTTACCTCTAATCTTACCAGTTGTATCCTAAAAAGAAGATCCAATTAGTGAAAGTGGAATTATACATATCAAGACCGCAAACTTTTACCTGCACTTTGTAGTATATATTTGCAAAGTCCTCCATAATACACAAAGAGATGAATGTACCAATATTATATCTTTTAATACTATAGAACCATATGGAGCAATTATTCCACACCACACCGATAAAGGATAAGTCACAGAGGCACTAACAGTGTTAAATTAGTTGTATATAACAATCTCACTCAATAAAACTCTAACTTAGCTGCTGTAAACACAACCAAACGGATGGCGAACGGAACTCGAACTGTATATCCCATTATTGCGCAAGCGCGATAAAAATTATCTCGGTAGCACTTTACCATCTAGAAAGGAAAATTGCACGAGCAGAAGGCAAATTTACATATCAGACAGTAGTTTTAATGTTATTATGCAATTTACAAACTTGTTAGCAAATTTACATACAGTTTGTACAATTAATGAATGTAACTGCATTTTCAATGATATTTAGTATTTTTGCTTAAAATTATGGTAAAATTGCCGACAAATAGGGTAGGTTTACTGAAAAAAATGTAAATTTAATTTGTAAATTCGCACTCATTTTTATCAGTGTACTGGTTCTTGGTATATATTTTGGGGGTTGCTCAAACATTGTTGCACAAATTCGTTTGCTTCTGGTTTTTTAAATCTTAGCTCATAATGTATTAGACCAGTAATACCTATGCATCCAATAAGATGTATATTTGCGCCTCGGCAACCGGCTGCTACAAATGTACATCGACTTCCTTTCTTAGAACGTCCTTGCGTCCGCGAAATAAACATATTAAAATTAGTTTCGTCAAGATAAATAACACTGGCCAACAAAAAAAAATTGCCGGACAAATGACAACTGATTCGGATAGAGTTTTTTCTCAGGAATCCGAATCTGAACGCAGAAATACTGAATTGGCTCTAGTTTTTTCGAAAAACAGTGTTAAATGTGCAAAAAAGACGCTTTTTTGCTACTTTTGCAGACATGCCAAACAATAACGTAATGTAGTAGAAGTTTGTAATTAGGATCAAATAATACTTTGAACCTTCTGCTTTAAGAATATATAGCGCGAAATGGGATGGCATAAACTTTGAACATTTTACACCACTTTTTTTATGAGGAGCACGCCAATTGCAGCACCGCACGGAGCACACTGATTGTTCCTTTATTTATACATTGCAATGGTCAAATAAAAAGTTGCCGCAAAAATGAAAACTGATTTCGATAGGATTTTACCTGTGGAATCCGAATCTGATAAGAGAAATAGTGAGTTGGCTCCAGTTTTAGCGCAAGACAGCGTTAAATTTGCAAAAAACGTGTTTTTTACTTCTTGAAATTCCTAAACACATGCAAAACAATAACTCGACGTTATAGAAGTTTCTGTGTTGGTCAAATAAAACTTTGAAGCTACTGCTTTTTGATAATGTAAACTGGTGTAAAACTGGTCACGTGGTGTAAACTGCAGTTTTGGCTCGCATTTTAATAGGAGCGCGTGTCAATTGAAACGTTGCACACTTTTCCTAACGGCAGGGGCGGACACTGCTGTCTTCGTTTAGTATTCGTATTAGATTTAAATATAGGGTGATTTTATGTTGTTGATTCCGAATTTGATAACAGTTTTAGAACATTTGCTTTAATTTTAGACATGAATTTTAGACAGAAAGCATGAAAAGAGAATAGAACTTTTTTTACAAATTTATTTCTATTTACAAATACCTAATTCAAACACACTATTATGATATTTACTTAAGATTTAGAAAAACTCCGCTTGTAAGATCTTCTTCTGTGTTCTTTAGAACAGTCACGTTGGAGGTTCCAACAATAGTCCGCCATCATGTGCACATCCCATCTGCCTTGATATCTTTCCTCCATGACCTTTATATCCTGATGAAACCGTTCCCCTTGTTCCTCACTAAAATCGCCAAGGTTTTCTGGAAATCTGTCTAGGTGGCTATGAAGATAATGTATTTTAATGCTCATATGAACACCTAGTTTATCAAAATTATGGAGCATGGTTTCTACTATGTCTTTGTAATTTTCTGCTTTGTTGTTGCATAAGAAATTCTTTACAACTGAGACAAAACTGCACCATGCAGAAGCTTCAATATCAGTCATAGATTTTTTGAAGCCTAAATCCTAGAATAATTTTTTCCCTAGCAATCAATGACTCCTTCACAACGTTTGCTACACCGACGGTCATGCTCTCTCTTAATGGCCAATCCTTTTTTGTCCAATGATCCTTTGCTCTACTATCCCACAGACAAATAAAGCAAGGATACTTGGTGTATCCACTTTGTTGTCCAAGCAAGAAGTTCACCATCTTTAAGTCAACGCAAACAGGCCACTGGTGCTCTTGATAACGGATCTTCTCCAAAACAATTTTTATATTTTCATATTCTTCCTTTAGCTTTGTTGAGTGTCCTATTGGAATGGATGCATACCGATTTCCATTGTGCAATAAAACACATTTTAAGCTTCTTGTAGAGCTGTCAATAAAGAGCCGCCAGTCTTCTGGTCGATATTCCAGCACACCCATGTTTAACAGAAGTCCTGCGACATCATGACAATAAACAAACTCTTCATTTTCACTAAAATATGGTAGAATTGCCAGCTCCCTTGTTCTGAAAGCTGTTATTTTAACTTCTCGGTGTAGACATTTCTTTACTTTTAATCTGGATGCTAAAATTTCAGCCTCTTCTTTTGACAGCCTTAGATCTCGCACCAAATCATTTAACTCATTCTGAGAAAATTTTTCTGGAGTCTCATCTTCGCTTTCGCTGCCCGAATAAATCGTACTCTCTGCGTTAGGGAATACTTCGTCATCTGACCATGGATACTCTCGCTGTGACATAACAATTGGTACTTGTGGTATTGGCATGTCTTCTCTGTGGGGCATGGGACGCTTAGCTGACTCCAAAATAGGATATTCCCAAGTACGTTTCTTGCTTCCATTAAAGCCTTTCACATCCACAGCGCAAAAATAACAATCATCATGGTGATTTCTCGGTTCTGACCACATCATAGGAAAGCCAATGTTTATATGTCGCCTGTTTCCCTTAGTCCATTGTCGCAGCGACTCCACACACACTTTGCAAACCTTGTGGGGAACCCAGTACTTATCCTGTTTGCTAATTGCAATACCAAAATAAGCAAGATATGCTTCTTGCACAAATTCAGTAATGTTTTTTCTATACTTTTTCAAAGTATATACCCCAGAAATAAAGCAGAATACATCTGGATTGTTAACGCAGGCTTCTCTTGACGAATTCATATTTATGCGAAACTTTAAGGCAACAGAGCTTGAACTACACAAAAGTGAAGAATCACGTTTTTCTTCCACAAACCAAGCGGATTGGAAAGCATATGCTAGGAGTTCCAGGAGCGTAAGTTATATATGGCCAACATATACAAACAAGTAGCTAAATAACTACTTAATAAGTAGTTATTAAGTATGTATAAATGGGCAACCAAAGGCTGCTTATTTTTGTTAAGTAAAAGGTTGTTTTCGGTAAAAATGTTAAAACTTGCTTAATCCGTTCTTAATTAGCTACTAACAGAAAATTCACATTAATTTTCAATTACTAGTGGGATAGGTGAATAAAACCTAGACAATAGTAGTAACTATATTTGTCCAGGTAATATATTATCCTGTTATCTTTATAAATCAGTTATTAAGTATTTGTTGGCAAAATATACTATAAAAAGATTTACCTACTATATATTACACTGACCCTATAAATCGTTAGGGGTATTTTATTCTGAAACTTGTAAACCAAGGGATATTAAATAATTTACCTTATTGTTGTAGCGTTTTGCATTTTTCACACTACCTCTCAAAAAAAAAAAAACTGTAGCCAATTCATTATTTCTGGTTTCAGATTCGGATTCCATGGGAAAAATCCTATCGAAATTAGTTGTCATTTTTCCGACAACTTTTTATTTGGCCACAGCAATTTATAAATAAAGAAACAAGCAGTGCGCTCCGTACGATACGGTGCCGTAATTGGCGCGCGCTGCTATAAAAAGGTGGTGTGAAAAGTTCAAAGTTTATGTCATCCGATTTCTCGCTATATGCTCTTAAAGGAAAAGGTTCAAAGTTTAATTTGATCCTACTTACAAACTTCTACTACATTACGTTATTGTTTGGCATGTCTGCAAAAGTAGCGAAAAAGCGTATTTTTTGCACCTTTAACACTGTTTTTTGAAAAAACTGGAGCCAATTCAGTATTTCTGTGTTCAGATTCGGATTCCTGAGAAAAAACTCTATCCGAATCAGTTGTCATTTGTCCGGCAATTGGAAGTCGGTCAAATTTTGTTGGCCAGTGTAATTGACAAATGCTCGAAGATTAAGTAATGTTCTTACATATTCTAACCTTTTTGTTTTATTGTCTATACTGTTGGCTCTTTCTGGCTCTCGACGTACTTGTTTTATTGTATACATAAGACCGTCGAGGTGTTGACATGAATACATGCTTTAGTGACATTAATTTCATATGATTGTAAAAGCTTTTCTTTTAATTGCTGGAGAGTTATCTTTGGATTTCCTTCAGTTTCATTTCCAAAAAACGACGATGTTCGTCTGTGATTTTAACTCTGCGTTTACCTCCATGCTGTTTCTCTGGAACGTCTTGATTTTTCACCCATCTATACGCCGTTCTTAAATTATTTAGTGTAAACTTGAATTTGTTATTTGTCAACTTGATTTTGATTAGTGCCAATTTGAACTTGAAAAGGTGTAAACTGTATTAGCAAAACTCGACTTTCAAAAGCTTTGTTTGAATAAGACATGCGTGGCGCTATCTATTATTAATATTCTGAAACGTGTGTGAAGTAGTTCGCGTTGTTTCGGATAGATGGCGCTACAAAATACATTTTTGAAATATGTGTAGATATACTAACTTTAACTGTAAAATCTTACATTAATATACTTATTATTTAATTGTTTGATAGTCTCTCGTCTCTCTTAAAAATAATCGATTGGATTTGTTAATGTTCGACAAAATTCTCCTAATACATAGTCTCTAATACAGTCTCAAAACTCTCAAATACATCATTAAAACACGCTTGAACATGCTGACTCCTGGAGTTTAAATTGTTTACAGCACTTGACATTTTATTACATACATAAATTTCAAATGCTCGCTGCAGTACTGCATAGCAGCTTAAAGTGAAGCATTTGAGCTCAGAATTTCCATATTTTAGCCGTATTCCCCGCTTGCCTTTGTTGCCGTTTGTAGCCTTATAAAATATGTGTTCCAGTTGTTGAAATAGTATTCAGTTCAACCGTCCATACTATGATGATACCCAACTGTCCACGGAACAGTTTTCGACGCATTTACGCTGGTGTAATTGGATTATTTTTTTTTGTATTTGAAATGGTTCGAATTATGCGAACTGTGTTCGATGTCGTCATCCGATCTTGACAATTCAGACGGTACCGGATGGGAAATTGGTCGAGGAATTCATTTCTGAAAGCCGCGTTGCTCTAAGATGCGCGGTTCGCGAGAAAACCGCGAGAAACCGCGGAATCTATAGTTTCCCACTTTCTGGCCAAACCGTACGCGCTACGGGAAAACCCAGCTCACCGTTGAATTCAGCACATCCCAATGCATAAGCATGACTACATTAGAACGCTCTATCTCTCAAAAAGTTATCAATTTTTTTTTCAACCTAAATTTAGCACTTTCAGATAGAAGAAAATTGAACTTTGCAACCGTTGGCGATACAAAGGTGTACCCACCACGAAATGATAGCCCACGATGAGTAAATCAAAAATATCTATACTTTTATATGCCTAAGATTTACCATTTTTAAGTTATGGGGTCCATTTCGCTTATTTTTGTGTTATCTGAAAAAACGTATTTTGAGCACAACTCGGTAACCAGTAGAGACAGAGACTTTTCCTATGTAAATTTGTAATCAGCGCACCCATTTTAGTAGGATACCAAAGGTTTCATGTTGATCCGGGCCCTACTTTTTGACGTTTCAAACGGTATCGGATGGGAAATTGTTCGAGGAATTCATTTCTGAAAGCCGGGTTGCTCTAAGACTCGCGGTTCTCGAGAAAAACGCGAGCAACCGCGGAAACTATAGTTTACCACTTTCTGGCCAAACCGTACGCGTTACGGGAAAACCCAGCTCACCGTTGAATTCAGTACATCCCAGTGTATAAGCATGACTACATTAGAACGCTCTATTTTAAAGTTATGTGGTCCATTTCGCTTATTTTAGTGTTATTTGAAAAAAACGTAATTTGAGCACAACTCGGTAACCAGTAGAAACAGAGACTTTTCCTATGTAAATTTGTAACTGATTGCAAATGGTTGCGCTGACGCAACCATTCTAGTAGGATAGCGAAGGTTTCATGTTGATCCGGGTCCTAGTTTTTGAGATAGGTATGCCACTTCAAATCTATAGTTCAAAATATGCGATTTCTTACTAAATTTTAGCCAGACAGAAGTCTACCGACCACCAAATTATTTTATTAATTATTAATTACTACAAAAGAATGCATTAACACTTTTTTTACTGGCAGATTCTACTTGTCATTAATAAGTTTTAATGAGGTAGATCCAGTAACACATTTACTCCTTCTATTCATGTTTCTTTGCATGGTGTCTTCTATTGGCCATCTGTTCTTTTTTGCGTTGTTGTTCCAGACATGCTGAAAGATATGAAACAAAACACAAGTAAATATTATTATCCATTAGCAGTGTTAGTCGTTTTCGAATTGTATTTCAAAATACTCACATCTTTTCTGTTTTTCCATGTCACGTTTGTTGATTCCAACTGAAATACGAGGATACAAGATAGTTTACAGTGATTTCTAAAAGTACTTCAGTACTTACAAGCTTTGCCAAGATTTTCTAGACCTTCTATGATTTTGTCTGCACTATTAATAAAGAAGCATGGCACAATCTTGATAACGCTACCAAATATTCCTCCGGGACGACCTGCAATATAAATAAAAAGACCAAATATAAGTGGAGAGGAATGTTTTTGACTCATTTAACGAGTTTGCTCATAATTTAACATTGCTTATACCTGTAGTTGTGTTTTGAGTGGTCACTGGTATCGGCAAAGGTGCAGTTGTCGATTCAACTGCTGCTGGAGATGTTCCATTGGCGCTAGGTGCTGCAGATGAACTTTCATCAGCATCTGCCCGCTTGTGTGGATGCAATGCTAAATAGTTCCCAAAGAAATCAATAACAAGTCACATTTAGTACTTTAGTACTTAGTTTGTAGAAACATACAATAATCTAAGATAATGCACTATCCTGGTCTACAATGAACAACATCTAAGTACTATCGGTTGCAAAAGTATTGAACCCTGTGTTTGAAGGGCCGTAACTCTGAAATGGCTGAACAAAAAAAATTAAATAAAGTGCGTTATGCTCCTGAATCATTTCTACATAATAGGAGTGACTATCAAATTTTTCTGCCCGTCGGTTTGGCCACGAGCGGGAGAGAAGTAGAAAATGGTACCCGATTTAACACACTTAAGAGTAAATGTTAGTCACCGGCCTCAAAAGTTCGACGAAACTGAGGCGCGAGAGGAGGGAACAAGCCGCGCCCACTGTACACTCCGCAGAAAATGCAAGCAACGCACTGATTAGATGAGGGGAATGGCGGTATCGTTCTTTGGCGGCGAAGATCAAAGGGGCCGTGCGGTGTCGACTGGCGCCGAACCGTTTCCTAATAATTTTGTGTATGTGACTATCGCATGTTCTGAAATGCTTTTCTTGTATATTTTAAATACAAATACAATTCCACAAAACAATACAGTGATACAAATTAATTAATTGCTTTATTATAACATTCCTATTTGACTACTAACTATGGTTGAACATTTTACCATTTGTATGTTGAAAAAAATTGTAGTTTTGGTAAAACAGACAGCTTTTCTTACATAAATCATTTATTGCTTTACATTTATTATTAGAATTAGTAACTAATTATCAGTTAGCTCCGAAGAAGCGAACAGCATGGTTCGCGAAGACAGTAATTATGAATTTTTACTCACGGCATAAGCCGGTAACTATTTATCATCTAAATTTAAATGACTCTCGCCGTGAAAGCATTCGTACTCAGATACTTATTTAAATCCATTTAACGTTTTCTTTGTGCATCAATTATCTCGAATGTCTCGTTCGTACATAGCAGAGATCGATACTTTCAGGTAAAACACACCTCATATAAAAATTCAAATTTTTATCGGGTGACGCAAGTAGGTGTTAGTAAATATAATATTCCTATTTTAATTCTAGATACAGTTGGATACTGCATTTTGAAATTTTACTCAAAATTATTATTGCTTTGTATAGACTTGGTAGTATACGTACTTCAATTTCAATTGTAGGTATGAGAAAAAATAGCGATTTCGATAAAACAGGCAGCTTTATGTATGGATATTATGCAACACAATCTTGCCATATCTGTGTTGATACAGTGCTTCGTTGCATATATTTAACATATTTTTAATTTTAAATGTATTGTGGCTTTTTGCAACAATATTTTTTACGTAAGCCCAGATTAATTCAATTGCATTTAACTCGGAATGGGCTACAGGTAACCACAATAATTTTACTTCATTGCATCTGATTTTTTTTTTGCTATAAAATCTAATAGAAGTACCTTCTCTTGATGGTGATTTTTGACAGATACAACAGCTATACTAGTAAATTGAGAAATAAATTTCATGAAGACTGTTACTCAAGAAACTTTATTCAAGAAATTAGTTATCAATAGAATATTTATGCATTTATATAATCTTGATTTTACCCACACTCAACCTGTTATGCATATTATTGGGGTTTGAGAAGAAATAACTTCTTTTGTTATTTTATTTGTTTGCTGCTACCTGATAGTATTAAATTTGATTGCTGCTGTTGATTCAAAATGCGTTAAAAACAAAAAAAAGCATGTTTACAGCTCTTTGCTGTACACTTGCAAACTATTCTTTCATTAAACAAAGCGGCCAGCATTTCTAACCTGCAACTTCAATTCTGCTTACATCAATAAATATTTACGATGTTTGTTTTAATTCTAAGTACGGGCCTGCGGTGCAGGCTGTAAGCCGACCTCGAATCGAGCCGGTGACACTCCGTTCGACACCGTGAGTGACGTACTTGCGCGGTATACCAAAATTATATAGCATATTTATATCGCCTTATAAAATTAATGAACATCTGCAATGTGTTTCTATTTCAATAGTCTTATAAACAAAATTTTGCGATTGTTTTCGTTCCTGTCGCGTTGTCGTGCTAATATTCGTTGCCGAGATATCCGCTTTCATGAAAATCTTGTTTATAGCCTTTATTGCAAGGAAAATTAGGAAAATACAAATGTAAATCTGTAGACCAGACCTTTAGTTATACTCTGTGTAAAGTTGAATTTTTTTGGGCAAGCTGTTTAGCAGAAAAAAATTTGGAAAGACGAGCGTTTATTAAAAAGTGCTAAAATCGGGTACATTTTTAACTTCTCTCGCGGTTTTTTTGGTTTTTCATTTTTTTTTGTTCAGTCGTAGCAGAGTTACAATAATCCAAACACAGGGCTCAATACATTTGCAACAGATAGTAAGTAAAATAATTTTAAAGTCTATCTTACCTTGTTTCGCTGACGCGTAGCCTAAAAGGCAGACGCAAATATAGAGGAGAAGTTTCATTTTTTTAAACGTGTAAACGAGAGATTGTGGAAAAGTTTAAAACTGCCTGCTCGATATATTTTCCATACTTATATATCGCGTTTTGCGGCGTACGGTGTTGCGTAACCGTCAGTTAATGACAACAAAGAATTTTCAAAGTGCGCATTCTCTATTCATGCTTCTGGTATGAACACGTGCTTAGAATATTTTCAAAACATTCTGCTGATAAGTTAACGATGACTAAAAAGATGACAATGATCAGGAAAAATATTATTGTTTAAAAAATTAATGTACACGTGGCAAAAGTTCGTAGTTAGAACAAATTAACCAGATTTTCTGGAACAAACTTAACCAAATCTTGTACGTACAAAAGAACACAATTGTGAAAAGATACTGCCACAAAAAATATAGCGACACAAACCACATGCGTCATTGTTATTTTATTATTTATTAATACTATTACACAAAAATGTATTAACTTTATTTTGCTGATGCAATCTACTTGTCATTAATAAGAATTAATAGGGTAGTTCAAATGACATATTTACTTCTTTTATGCACATTTCCTTTCGTTAGACGATGCGTTCCAGTGTTCCTTATCGCGTTTTTACTTCCAGACAAACTGAAAAATATAGAACAAAATACATATTAAGTAAATATTACTTATTAGCAGTGTTATGCCTAGTTCTTCCATCTTAGTTTAAACTGTACTTTCAGGTTAAACTAAGGTTTACATTTGTTTCCCGTTTTTACTTTATTGTGTGTGTAGTTTTTTTTTGTGGTGACGATTCCGGAGAAACTACTAAAGGTATCGGGACGAAACATCATACTTAGAAGTGTCACGAGCAAACTTATAGCTGAAAAGTTTTTTGTTCAAAAGGGTCCAAAGGAACTGGATGTTCACTCTTAGCATTTGGGGCATTTCACGTGAAGCGGACAACGAAAAAAAGTGAGGTTTTTAAATTCGTTCATAATCGGCCAATTTGTACGTCTAGAAGAGATAAATGTGCATACAGAATATTTTTTTAATGTGAGGTTTAGTTGCCAAGTTATGGCCATCTAACGAATTGATGTGAAGAAAATACGTATCTTTTGGAAGCAATTTTTCAAATTAAACAAATTTACAATAAAATATTGAACGTGGTGGTTTATATAGAAAATTTGTTGATCTTTTTAATTATGAAATCAAATTCGTAGTTGGAATTTTTTTTCTTGTATAAAACCAGAAGTAAACTTTTCAAATTAAATTTTTAATAACTTCGCCCCTTTTTAAAAAAATAATTTTACTCTCATAATCAAGCTTAAAGTGTGTAGACAGTACACTGAAAGTTTTAAAATGGGATCTCAAATAGTTTAGGAGATACGTGTATGTAACTACATACGTGACGTACTGTGCGGGTACTAAGTGCTTGCTGAGCGCGAGCACCATCTCTTTCTGGGACTCAAGGCCATTTGACATGATACTAGAATACAACGCATAATGTGCGCGTACATTTATCCGGGCGATATAGTGTTAACTTTGTGAATCTATTTTTTACGAAGAAGATTTTAATACGGATGCAGAAACTCATTTTCACGCAACGTCTCACGGAAAGGGGCCATGTGATGGTCTTGGGGGGAATCTCAAACGCTTAGCCACACGTGCAAGCTTACAGTTACCTCCAAGTAAAGCAATCATTACACCCATGCGATTGTACGAATGGGCTAAATCATCTTTAAAAGAAACGGCCATTTATTACTGCTCCGCAGCCGATATTAAACTGCAGAGGATTTTTCTGCAACCCCGATTTGATGCTGCAATCACCATTCCAGGAACAAAAAAATGCACGCCTTTATTCCATCAACCGAAGGCCTTCTTGTAAAACAAATTAGTATTGATTCTCCTTGTAAAATAGTAAAAATTCTCTAAAAATTTTTACAATACTGTTTCATTTTGTTTTAATGCGTTTTCGTGCAAACCATGCGAGCTCAGCAAGCTCCGAGTACCCGCACAGTACGACACGTATGTATTTACATACACGTATCTCCTAAACTATTTGAGATCCCATTTTAAAACTTTCAGTGTATTATCTACACACTTTAAGCTTTATTATGAGAGTAAAATTATTTTTTTTTAAAAAGGGGCGAAGTTAATAAAAATTTATTTTAAAAAATTTACTTCTGGTTTTATACAAGAAAAAAATTCCAACTACGAATTTGATTTCATAATTAAAAAGATCAACAAATTTTCTATATAAACCACCACTTTTAATATTTTATTGTAAATTTGTTTAATTTGAAAAATTGCTTCCAAAAGATATATATTTTCTTCACATCAATTCGTTAGATGCCCATAACTTGGCAACTAAACCTCACATTAAAAAAATATTCTGTATGCACATTTATATCTTCTAGACGTACAATTTGGCCGATTATGAACGAATTTAAAAACCTCACTTTTTTTTCGTTGTCCGCTTCACGTGAAATGCCCCATTTTTCACCGATTCTCTTGTAATGTTTGAAATAAATGTTAAGTTGTTAATGTCAAACAAAGAACCAGTTTGTCTCCAACCACTATAAAATGTAAATATGCTATAAACTGGATAGCCCTAACTATTTAATAATATAATCTAACTATACCGGGTGAGCCAATTTCGAGGCTTGCCATGGGGATCTTGCTTATTAGTGGAGATAGAGGCTATGTTTAAATTTGGCAAAGTTTCGTATTTTTGTGCTGATCAATTATCTGAAAAGAAATTTTCAAAAGTTTCAAAAGTTAGTTCAAAATGTGTTTTTACTATCAAAATATGAAATATCAATTATTTTTCAACAGAATATGTTTATAGAGATCATTGTAATAGTTCTGTTAAGTTCCTTAATGTAAGCTTAATGTTGCTAAACTGAAAGATAAACTGACATTACGCGGTTTAGTTACTCTTAGATTTACTTGAATTTAAAAAAGCAAACATTTAATTTTTGTTTTAATCTTCAGTTTTCAGTTTGGGTAAACTTCAGTTTAAACGAATATGAAAAAAAAACGGGCATTAGACGATCTGGAATTGGGTTTATAAATACTTACATCTTTTCTGGAATTCTTGGCGACGTTTCTTAAGTCCAACTAAAACACAAGGAGATACGACTGATTACAGAGATATCCAAAAGTAACGCAGTACTTACAAAGTTTGCCAAGATTATGCAAGTCTTGTGCGACATCATCTGCACCAATAATAAAGAAGCATGCCACATCCTTTAAAAAGTTATTTAATATTCCGCCGGTGTGATCTGCAATATAAATAAAAAGACTTTCTTGACTCAGTTGACGAGGTTTCTTTTAGTTTAACATAGTTTATACCTGTAGTTGTAGTCTGAGTGGTTTCTTGTATAGGTGAAGGTACAGGTGGCGATTGAGCTTCTGGTGAAGGTATTTCACTAGCGCTAGGTACTTCAGTTGAATTTTCAACATCGTCTCCCTGCTTCTGTGAATGCCCTGATAAAACAAATAGCCAAACAAAACAATAACGTATGTCTTAGAAGTTTTGAAGAAATAAAATAATAATTACATTATAATAAAATGGTTAATGAACAAATATCAGACAAATAAAAACTGTTTCTTGTATGCGTTTTTTCGTTGAATCTGAATCTGAAGGCAGAAGTTTTAAGGTAAATTCTATATAAATTGTCTTCCTTCACTTTTTTCAACTGGAAATTTTCCTATTTCTCTGACTAGTGTAAAAAATTTTACTAAACAATATAAGTTTAAAGTCTATCTTACCTTTTCTTGCTGACGTGTACCCTAAAAGGCACACGCAAATAAAAAGGAGAAGTTTCATATTTTTAAACGTGTGTATAAACGAGATTGAGAAAAAAGCAAAAACTGCCAGCTCGTCATACTTTTCCATATTTATATATCGGCTCTTGTTCCATAAACAATTGCGTATTGGACACTTAGACATCAAAATGGACATAATATTTAATAATTTTCAAAGTGCGCATTCTCTATTTATGCTTCTGGTATGTAAACGTGCTTAGAATATTTTCAAAACATTCTACAGATTTAACGATGACACTAAAAAATGGAAAATGGTCGATTGGTTAAAATGCTATTGGAAAAATACTATTGCTTGAAGAAATAAATATATAATTTAGTGAGTTTCAGTAAGCTGTATAAGTTTAACAATTTCATGTTAAATGAGGGCGTATATATGCGGAGTTTGTCACTGAACAATGGAAATTCGAGAAACTGCAAACTGTAAAATTGGGAACTGCAGTTCTGCTGGTGAATATTTGAAATTTATGCTTTTAATAAAATGTGACATGTTCAACCCGATTTATTTTAAAATTTCGATTTTTATAGTTCGCTCTTAAATGGTTGTTTGAAATGTGCGATATCTCAGAAGTAAATTTCAATTCTTTACCACAAAATTCGGATATTACTGCATCGAGTATGCATTCCTAATAGCACTTTTTTACCGGTTTAGAGATTTTTTTCGTTTGGTGCCGAGTCGGCACTGCCGACCCTTAATACCCTTCATTATGTGGATTGTGGTTTGAAAGGTATTCAGGTATTCATTCCAGTCAGAATAATAAATAATTAAGTGATATCAAAATGCATAGTTTTGAGCGCCTAGATTGAGTATATCAACCACTGTGGTATGTCAGCAAACCTCCAAGCACGTACCCCAGAGATCAAGGGTGTGTTTCTGACACTGCACAAATAATATGTTATTCATACTGCATATGTCTAGCAGCCCAAGTTGATTTCTGATATGAAAACTAGTCTACATATAATGATCATTTTATTAATTACTTAATTTCTTTGTGTGTTACCATAAATTTTATTATAATACATACACACTGCGGTCACAGCTAAATTGAGTAATTAATTCTGAAAATTACAACTCTCTATCTCGTTTAGTGTGTACACTAGATTTGCGATTTCGTGCTGGAGAATAACAGTATCAGTTGTCGGCTAGAACTATTTTGTTTATTTTCGTGGATGGATAAAATGGAAGAACGGCTTTGGTTGAATTTTCATCCATCGGATTGCAAGGCTCTGCGAAAGGATTGTTTTTCCAGTTTTTTTTTATCTTATATTATGTACACACAGTTTTTCAATAAACGTATTATTATTATTATTATTACAGGAGAATTTTTGAAATATGGAGTTTACGTTGCCTTTGGGTTGTAGAATGTTACCATTATGAAATGTTATGAATGTCATGAATGTTATGAAATTTTCACCTACGGTAAAACGCAGATATAGAAGCAGCTAAAAAAAATTCGTCCCACATAATCACGTCAAACTCAGAGTTTAATTGACGAAAGTTTTTAATAAAGCCCTTCCTCGTTCGAATTTCGTGTCCGCTCCTTTCAGCCTAGCGTGCTCACAGCTCCGTTTTACCACCCCTAAATTGCGGGGCTCGCAAAAAATTTCATTACCGACGCAAAAATATAAAGTGTTACGCTGCTTAACACGAGCCGAAATTGTACCTCATTTGCGGATGCTTTCATAATATACATATATCACGCATTTTCCGCTTTTTTATAATGAAATATTCCCGTGGCACATGACAGATATTCCGAGTGACATTAAAGAATAGCACATGAAGCAAAATCATAATAATCTACCACTTAGAAACAACGCAAATTCTGCTTTTAAAAAAAATTCCTGTACAAACTAGAATAGATAGGGAGCTGTAATTTGCAGAATTATTTACCCAATTTATCTGTGACCAAAGCGTGTATGATAATAGTTTTTATCGCAACTACTTTGGTCGTAATCGCGATTTAGGGGAGGAGGCAAAACTCTGCACGTCATAGGGATATTAGGTCTCTTAATTACCTACAATTTGAGGTATGATAGAAATTTATGCAAACATTTTTGCTAAAGTTATAAACATTTGTCTGCGGAAACTGATTGACATACGTTAGCTATAGGAACGGACATTATCGCGATTTAGGGGGGGGGGGCAAAACTCTGAACGTCATAGGGATATTAGATCTCTTAATTACCTACAATTTGAGGTATGATAGAAACTCATGCAAACATTTTTGCAGAAGCTATAAACATTTTTTTGTGGAAACTGATTGAAATACGTTAGCTATAGGAACGAACATTATCGCGAATCAGGGGGAGCAAAACTCCGAACGTCATAGGGATATTAGGTCTCTTAATTACCTACAATTTGAGATATGATAGAAATTTATGCAAATATTTTTGCAGAAGTTATAGGCATTTTTCTGTGGAAACTGATTGAAATACGTTAGCTATAGGAACGAACCATATCGCGATTTATGGGGGCAAAACTCTGAACGTCATACGGATATTAGGTCTCGTAATTACCTACAATTTGAGGTATGGTAGAAATTTATGCAAACATTTTTGCAGAAATTATAAATATTTTTCTGTGGAAACTGATTGAAATACGTTAGCTATAGGAACGAACATTATCGCGATTTAGGAGGGGGGGGCAAAACTCTGAACGTCATAGGGATATTAGGTCTCTTAATTACCTACAATTTGAGGTATGATAGAAATTTATGCAAACATTTTTGCAGAAGTTATAAACATTTTTCTGTGGAAACTGATTGAAAAACGTTAGCTATAGGAACGAACATTATCGCGATTTAGGGGGGGGGGGGGCAAAACTCCAAACGTCATAAGGATATTAGGTCTCTTAATTACCTACAATTTGAGGTATGATAGAAATTTATGCAAACATTTTTGCAGAAGTTATAAACATTTTTCTGTGGAAACTGATTGAAATACGTTAGCTATAGGAACGAACCATATCGCGATTTAGGGGGGGTAAAACTCCGAACGTCATAGGTGTATTAGGGCTCTTAATTACCTACAATTTGAGGTATGATAGAAATTTATGCAAACGTTTTTGCAGAAATTATCAAAATTTTTCTGTGGAAATTGATTGAAATACGTTAGTTATAGGAACGAAAATTATCGCGATTTAGGGGGGGCAAAACTCTGAACGTCATAGGGATATTAGGTCTCTTAATTACCTACAATTTGAGGTATGATAGACATTTGTGCAGACATTTTTGCAGAAGTTATAAACATTTTTCTGTGGAAACTAGCGGAAATACGTTAGCTATAGGAACGAACATTATCGCGATTTAGGGGGGGGGGCAAAACTCTGACCGTTATAGGGATATTAGGTCTCTTAATTACCTACAATTTGAGGTATGATAGAAATTTATGCAAACATTTTTGCAGAAGTTATAAACATTTTTCTGTGGAAATTGATTGAAAAACGTTAGCTATAGGAACGAACATTATCGCGATTTAGGGGGGGGGGCAAAACTCCAAACGTCATAAGGATATTAGGTCTCTTAATTACCTACAATTTGAGGTATGATAGACATTTGTGCAGACATTTTTGCAGAAGTTATAAACATTTTTCTGTGGAAACTAGCGGAAATACGTTAGCTATAGGAACGAACATTATCGCGATTTAGGGGGGGGGGGCAAAACTCTGACCGTTATAGGGATATTAGGTCTCTTAATTACCTACAATTTGAGGTATGATAGAAATTTATGCAAACATTTTTGCAGAAGTTATAAACATTTTTCTGTGGAAACTGATTGAAAAACGTTAGCTATAGGAACGAACATTATCGCGATTTAGGGGGGGGGGGCAAAACTCCAAACGTCATAAGGATATTAGGTCTCTTAATTACCTACAATTTGAGGTATGATAGAAATTTATGCAAACATTTTTGCAGAAGTTATAAACATTTTTCTGTGGAAACTGATTGAAATACGTTAGCTATAGGAACGAACCATATCGCGATTTAGGGGGGGTAAAACTCCGAACGTCATAGGTGTATTAGGGCTCTTAATTACCTACAATTTGAGGTATGATAGAAATTTATGCAAACGTTTTTGCAGAAATTATCAAAATTTTTCTGTGGAAATTGATTGAAATACGTTAGTTATAGGAACGAAAATTATCGCGATTTAGGGGGGGCAAAACTCTGAACGTCATAGGGATATTAGGTCTCTTAATTACCTACAATTTGAGGTATGATAGACATTTGTGCAGACATTTTTGCAGAAGTTATAAACATTTTTCTGTGGAAACTAGCGGAAATACGTTAGCTATAGGAACGAACATTATCGCGATTTAGGGGGGGGGGCAAAACTCTGACCGTTATAGGGATATTAGGTCTCTTAATTACCTACAATTTGAGGTATGATAGAAATTTATGCAAACATTTTTGCAGAAGTTATAAACATTTTTCTGTGGAAATTGATTGAAAAACGTTAGCTATAGGAACGAACATTATCGCGATTTAGGGGGGGGGGCAAAACTCCAAACGTCATAAGGATATTAGGTCTCTTAATTACCTACAATTTGAGGTATGATAGACATTTGTGCAGACATTTTTGCAGAAGTTATAAACATTTTTCTGTGGAAACTAGCGGAAATACGTTAGCTATAGGAACGAACATTATCGCGATTTAGGGGGGGGGGGGGCAAAACTCTGACCGTTATAGGGATATTAGGTCTCTTAATTACCTACAATTTGAGGTATGATAGAAATTTATGCAAACATTTTTGCAGAAGTTATAAACATTTTTCTGTGGAAACTGATTGAAAAACGTTAGCTATAGGAACGAACATTATCGCGATTTAGGGGGGGGGGCAAAACTCCAAACGTCATAAGGATATTAGGTCTCTTAATTACCTACAATTTGAGGTATGATAGAAATTTATGCAAACATTTTTGCAGAAGTTATAAACATTTTTCTGTGGAAACTGATTGAAATACGTTAGCTATAGGAACGAACCATATCGCGATTTAGGGGGGGTAAAACTCCGAACGTCATAGGTGTATTAGGGCTCTTAATTACCTACAATTTGAGGTATGATAGAAATTTATGCAAACGTTTTTGCAGAAATTATCAAAATTTTTCTGTGGAAATTGATTGAAATACGTTAGTTATAGGAACGAAAATTATCGCGATTTAGGGGGGGCAAAACTCTGAACGTCATAGGGATATTAGGTCTCTTAATTACCTACAATTTGAGGTATGATAGAAACTTATGCAAACATTTTTGCAGAAGTTATAAACATTTTTCTGTGGAAACTAATTGAAATACGTTAGCTATAGCAACGAACCATATCGCGATTTAGGGGGGCCAAAACTCCGAACGTCATAGGGATATTAGGTCTCTTAATTACCTACAATTTGAGGTATGATAGAAATGTATGCAAACATTCTTGCTGAAGTTATAAACGTTTTTCTGTGGAAACTGATTGAAATACGTTAGCTATAGGAACGAATCATATCGCGATTTAGGGGGGCAAAACTCTGAACGTCATAGGGATATTAGGTCTCTTAATTACCTACAATTTGAGGTATGATAGAAATTTATGCAAACATTTTTGCAGAAGTTATAAACATTTTTCTGTGGAAACTGATTGAAATACGTTAGCTATAGGAACGAACATTATCGCGATTTAGGGGGGGGGGCAAAACTCTGAACGTCATAGGGATATTAGGTCTCTTAATTACCTATAATTTGAGGTATGATAGAAACTTATGCAATCATTTTTGCAGAAGTTATAAACATTTTTCTGTGGAAACTGATTGAAATACGTTAGCTATAGGAACGAACATTATCGCGATTTAGGGGGGCAAAACTCTGAACGTCATAGGGATATTAGGTCTCTTAATTACCTACAATTTGAGGTATGATAGAAACTTATGCAAACATTTTTGCAGAAGTTATAAACATTTTTCTGTGGAAACTAATTGAAATACGTTAGCTATAGGAACGAATCATATCGCGATTTAGGGGGGCAAAACTCTGAACGTCATAGGGATATTAGGTCTCTTAATTACCTACAATTTGAGGTATGATAGAAATTTATGCAAACATTTTTGCAGAAGTTATAAACATTTTTCTGTGGAAACTGATTGAAATACGTTAGCTATAGGAACGAACATTATCGCGATTTAGGGGGGGGGGGGGGGCAAAACTCTGAACGTCATAGGGATATTAGGTCTCTTAATTACCTATAATTTGAGGTATGATAGAAACTTATGCAATCATTTTTGCAGAAGTTATAAACATTTTTCTGTGGAAACTGATTGAAATACGTTAGCTATAGGAACGAACCATATCGCGATTTAGGGGGGGGCAAAACTCTGAACGTCATAGGGATATTAGGTGTCTTAATTACCTACAATTTGAGGTATGATAGAAACTTATGCAAACATTTTTGCAGAAGTTGTAAACATTTTTCTGTGGAAATTGATTAAAATACGGTAGCTATAGGAACGAACATTATTGCGATTTAGGGGGGCAAAACTCTGAACGTCATAGGGATATTAGGTCTCTTAATTACCTACAATTTGAGGTATGATAGAAATTTATGCAAACATTTTTGCAGGTTATAAACATTTTTCTGTGGAAACTGATTGAAACAGGTTAGCTATAGGAACGAACCATATCGCGATTTAGGGGGCAAAACTCTGAACGTCATAGGGATATTAGGTCTCTTAATTACCTACAATTTGACGTATGTTAGAAATTTATGCAAACATTTTTGCAGAAGTTATAAACATTTTTCTGTGGAAACTGATTGAAATACGTTAGCGATGGGAACGAACATAATCGCGATTTAGGGGAGGGGGAACTGAACGTCATAGGGATATGAGGTCTCTTAATTACCTACAATTTGAGGTATGTTAGAAATTTATGCAAACATTTTTGCAGAAGTTATAAACATTTTTCTGTGGAAACTGATTGAAACAGGTTAGCTATAGGAACGAACCATATCGCGATTTAGGGGGGCAAAACTCTGAACGTCATAGGGATATTAGGTCTCTTAATTACCTACAATTTGAGTTATGATAGAAACTTATGCAAACATTTTTGCAGAAGTTATAAACATTTTTCTGTGGAAACTGATTGAAATACGTTAGCTACAGGAACGAACCATACCGCGATTTAGGGGGGGGGGCAAAACTCCGAACGTCATAGGGATATTAGGTCTCTTAATTATCTACAATTTGAGGTATGATAGAAATTTATGCAAACATTTTTGCAGAAGTTATAAACATTTTTCTGTGGAAACTGATTGAAATACGTTAGCTATAGGAACGAACATTATCGCGATTTAGGGGGGGGGGGAACTCTGAACGTCATAGGGATATTAGGTCTCTTAATTACCTAGAATTTGAGGTATGATAGAAATTTATGCAAACATTTTTGCAGAAGTTATAAACATTTTTCTGTGGAAACTGATTGAAAAACGTTATGCAAAACTCTGAACGTCATAGGGATATTAGGTCTCTTAATTACTTATTTTTTGACAATTTGAACAATTTGAACTGTTTTGCAGAAATTATAAACTGTTTTAAAAAAAATCTCCTGAACAAACTAGAATGGGTAGAGAGCTGTAATTTTCAGAATTAATTACTCAATTTATCTGTGACCGTGGTATGTATATATTATAATAAAATTTAACTCAAAGCAATTAGGTAACTAATACAATGGTCGTTAGGTGTACCCTGGTTTTCATATCAGAAATCAACTTCGCATGCTAGATATATGCAGTATGAATAACATATTATTTGTGCAGTGTCAGGAACACACCCCTGATCTCTGGGGTACGTGCTTGGGGGGTTGCTGACGTACTTTGCTATAGAAGCCAATATATTCTATGAATAGTAATGATGCAACTATATTACTGGCTTTGAGGATTATGTAAATTAAGGACTTTATAAAGTAAAGAATTATCAACTAGAACAAGGAAAACGTTAAAAGTCGATAAACACATAAATACATTTCTAAAATGTAATATCTATTGATATTAACTGTCACATTTTATTGAACGCATAAATTTCAAATATTCACCAGCAGAACTGCAGTTCCCAATTTTACATTTCAGCTTCTCGAATTTCCATATTTCACCTACATACCCCGCATATATATGCCCTCATTTGTCATGAAATTGTTAAACTTGTTCAGCTTATTGAAAGTCACTAAATGTTTATGTTCAATCCCATGGTTTAATATTAAATTCTGTCAGATGGAAAACATCTGCTTTCAACGTTTTCAAATTTTAATATATTTATATTAAATTATATATTTTGGATGTTTATATAACTTTTTAATTTTTAAGTAAGAAAACAATTCCCCACAAGCCCTATTGTGTTGTATATCAGGAGAAGCTCATGGAAATAGCTATAAAACGACACCTTTACCACCTCCCTAGATTAATTAGGTGACCGACAATCGCCCTTTAAATAGATCATGTCCGAACAATTTTTCAAATTTTGCTTACTTTTGCTTAAGAGAACAAATGTGCAAAATTTCATCAAAATCCAAGATAGAGAGGAATAAAACTGTGGGGGGCTTATTTTTTACACTTTGAGGTTTTCAGATATAAAAAAAAAATGATTTTTCCAAACGATTACATGAGAACCTCCTCTTAAATGAGGAGGTTCTCCTCTTAAATGATATGTTTTTTTAAATTTATTTAATATTATATTGTATACGGAAATGTTAGCAACGACATACTTGTGAGCGATGTTATAATTGTTACACTTGCATACGTAACCACAAATTTTAAATTCTACTTTTATCAACAAATGACGACAGTACGACCAATTACAGCAGATAACGCTGAAACTATCAACTGTTTTAATTGTTGGTTCCACGCATTTTTTACTTATCATGGTATTTTTGTAATTTTTTATGACACCCTTTTGAGGTTTCTACGCAATGGATTCAGCTTCTTGACATTGCGATAATAGTTAGTTTGAATTAATTTTATGCTCAAGTATCAAACTTGAATGTTCTATTTCAAATTTTACCTCTCGGGCCAGTGAAAAGACATTACATAAAGGTGAACAAAAAAATTAGAGACCACAATTGAATCGGTCGGTTCGAAAACACTACAAATCCAAAAAGTGAGTTCTGGGAAAATTAACAAAATTATTTTGTCAGTGCAATATCTTGAAAAGTATAGCAGTTAGCTGTTTTGTGCCAACAGACAAAATATAAAGTAGTTCACAGAGAATTAAATGTATTATATATTTTATTTATATTTGCATTAAAAGCAGGGCTATGATTAAAACAATCATCATGGACATGTACTGCTTTTGAACTCGACGGAAAAGCAGCGTACATTTTTAACAATATTTGTTTATTTAAAGCATTTAAATAATATTTTTATTGTGATGTAGGTGTGTATAGTGTTGGCGTCAACAATAAATTCCTTATTCATTTCATATTATTATATTTTCCGAAGTGCGTTAGTAATGCAGCAAAAACAAACATGTACATACTTCGTACAAGGATATTAATTCCTTGTCAAAATTGAAATATAAAAAGACATCTCGTACTATGCCTCGAAAATAATTTCTTTCGACAACAAAAATGTATTTTTCTGTGGAGCATTGACGGTACGAATATGTTTTCGTCAAATATTCGAGCAACATTCGGCGTAGTTATTTTACAGCCATAATAGAACACGTTTTTGTCCAGCCGGCCGGTCCGCTTCGAGAATTTGAAACGTGTTTTGCACATGTGCACATATACGATGTTTGGAATCGAAATAACATTTTTATACTCTAGGAATTTTTAAGCGTTGACTTATTTATAAAATATAAATCTCAGTTTAATTTGCTTAGACCAATAATATACTGGGTATTAAAACAACTTAACATTTTTTTTTATTTCTGCAACGAATTAAATTGAAAATTCTAATACTTCTAGTACTGTTGCTGGACTAAAATTCTTTGGTTTTTTTTTTAAATTAAGTATTATATTATCTAAATCGACACCAGATCTAACGATGCTATTAACTTAACAAAACCGGATACCCAAAGAATTTTTAAATGAAGATTTGCAAAGAAAAGCTTATTTGTTGAGTTATCAAATGAATCGGTCGGTTCGAAAACACTACAAGTCCAAAAAGTGAGTTCTGAGAAAATTAGCAAAATAATTTTGTTGGTGCAATATCTTGAAAAGTATAGCAGTTAGCTATTTTGTGCCAATAGACAAAAAATATAAAGTAGTTCACAGAGAATTGTACTACATATTTTATTTATATTTGATTAAAAGCAGAGCTATGATTAAAACAATCATCATGGAACATGTACTGTCTTTGAACTCGACCGAAAAACAGCTTATATTTTTAACAATACTTGTTTATTTAAAGCATTTAAATAATATTTTTATTGTGATGTAGGTATGTATATATGATGTAGGATTTGCATTAAACTTATTTCCCGTAATATTTGAAGATTGCTAATTAAAAATGTCATGTCAGATTTTTAAAATAAATTCAAAATGGCGGATTATACATGATTAGTTAAAATTACCGGAACACCTTAGTAATTCTTTAACCGTAAAGAATTTTAAAGAAAAATTCAAACAAAAGTTTTTTGGTTTTCAACAAGCTATATATTTTCAATATACGGATGTTCATTTTATTCTGAAAATTTGGTAAACTTTTCTTTTTCTAATAGAACACCCTGTATATTTAAAAAAATTTAATTCTAAGTGTTTGTAAGAATAATTTTTTTTTATAAAATGATCATCTTTGAGTTATGAGCAATTAACCGATCGTTAATTAACGGATAAAAAAATAAAACATCAAGAAAAAATAACTAAACTATGAAATAGCATAATAAATTTAATATTCAAGCTGGCAAATTAAATAAATGTGTATGTATGTGGGAAAATATTCTTAATTTGAAGTCCAGGAATTTTGATTAATTGCTTATAACTAAAAGATGACAGTAAAGTATTAAAAAAAAATGATTTCTATAAAAGAATTAATCCTAGAATTAAAAAATGTATGTTACCAAATTTCCAGAATAAACAATAGTTTGTTTAAACACAAATTTTTTTCTCAGTTGGAGAATTATTTAGGTTTCGGTAATTTCGTCTATTTTTGATTAATTGATCATAACTCAAAAATAAGGCATTTTATAAAAAAATCATATAAAAGATACTTGAATTAATCTTAGAATTAAAAAATGTAAAGTTATACATAATGTTCTATTTGAAAAAGGGAAGGTTGCGAGATATCCAGAATAAAATGAACAGCCTGTATAATAAAAATATATTTAAACGATAGTTTAAAACAAAACAACTTTTAATTGAAAATTTTTTGAAATTGTCTACAGTTGGAAAATTATTTAGGTGTTTTGACTAACCCTATACATATATGGCGATATGATAGAGCATGATATAGAGTTTGATGATTATAATATATTAATAGTATTAAATTTCCTCTTCTACGGTGGTAGTCGGTCCGGAAGTCACTTGGCAGTAAAATCCTAAATTTTCACCAGTTACATACTTGTGGACTTTTTTTTAATATTATTTATCTTTTTGATATTGATATTTATATTGATTATTTTGGCGTACCTTAACAACGATTTGAATGCAAATTGCGAAGTTGGCGAATGTTTACGACTGATATCAGTAGAATCTGAGTAGAAACGCGTTGCATGAGCGAGCAAAAAGGCACTGTTCTGGACTTGTTTATTTCGCCCAAGCATTCTCTTTAGGTCTATTCGATAGAAAGAATAATAGTGAACATTTTGGCTATTTCTGTTAAAAATGGACAATTTTGGACTTGTACTCTTTTCGAACTCGTCGATTCAATTATGATTGATCAGTTGACAGTAGTAACAGCGTATCCAAGCAATTTGTTAGTAGAAACTGATTGAAAGTATGTTGACTTTAGAGCATAGGGTTTATTTAGTTCTTTGTTACGGCATAGGTGAGGTATCGTACCGCCGTGCTACTGAAGTTTTTAACAGAAAATACCCTGAGGTATACGTTTCTGTCAATTGTGTTCGTGAATTGGTTAAAAAATTTCATGCAACAGGAGACGTGAAAAGTATCAAGAAAAAAAAGCGAAATGGCGAAGATGATGCAGGAGCTATGTTAGCTATTGATTCCGTGAACACTTGCCTAAAAAAGTCGTTGAGGCAAAGATCTCGAGACTTGAACATCAGTAAAAGCCACCTGTAAAGGATCTTTTCAAATCAAAGATTTCATCTTTATAAACCAGTACTAATACACACTTTAGTAGAAGGAGATGATGCTCGTCGATTAAAATTTTGCCTATTAATGGGAGAACGAATTATGGTCGATAGATTTTTCTACAGAAAAATTATTTTCGCTGACGAAGCGACGTTTACAAAGAATGGAGTTGTTAGTTCACAGAATTGCAGATATTGGTCTCAAGAAAATCCAAATTTCCGTATTACAACCAATTCTCAAAAATATAAAAAGTTAATGTTTGGTGTGGGATTTATTACAAGAAAATAATTGGACCATACTTTTTTGACAGTACTGTAAACCAAAACACTTATTTTGATATGATGAAAAATTTTGTTGGCGTCGCAGAAATATGTTTTGAACCAAAAGAATAAATTCAAAAGAATATATTATTTCTTATAAACAAGAAATATTTTCTATTTGTGTATTTTTTTAGATATATGAGATTTTGGTATATTAAGAAGATAGTTTCTCATCAAAATAAAATATATGTGGGACGAGATAGCGGAGATAGCAAAAAATTGATGTTTTTCATAAAAAACGGTAGCTAGCTGATATAACGTTCGCTGTTCAACCTAATAAATATATATTGGCGAACGCAGTCTATTCAGTTATTCCAATAAGCGATTTTAGGGGTAGTTGCCCTTTTCACGGCATCAGAAGGGCGTAGATAAGGGAATCTATTTTGCCGCTTTGCGGGCAAATATAGCGTTTGTGATATTGATTCCCTTTATAGTGGAGTTACGGTTGTTTGACTGTTGGTGTTAACAAGCTTACCCACGGTAAATAAGGACCCTATAAAAATTATGTCTAAGCTATATAACAGCCCCTGACAAAACACTCGAGCGGAATTTAGATACTATCTTTGTTTATAGGGGTAGTTATTGTGGGGGTAGTCAACCATTTTACAAATTAATTTTTGTGAAAAATATCTTAAACGGCGCACATACACATTTTTTTGTAAATTAAAATAAACATCGCTCGGTTCGATAATATGGACTCTTGTGTTTGATGGCGCATAACTAAAACTACCGAACATAAAAAAATTAAATAAAGTGTATCATACTCCTGAATTATTTCTACATAAGTTGTATGACTGTCAACATTGTTTGCCTCTTGGTGTAAACATGAGCGCGAGAGAAATGAGAAAAGGTCGCCGATTTTTGCACTTTTAAATTAACGTTCGTCTTTCCATTTTTTCCTCGTAAACCGCTTGCCACAAAAATTTCAATTTTTGTTCAGGTTGCACTTAGAGCATCTTCTATAGATTGGCGTTTTTGTTTTCTTTAGTTTTTGTGTAATAAAGGTTGCGAACAAGATTTTCATGGAAGCGGATATCTCAGTAACGAATATTAGCACGATATCGGGATATGCACATAATCAATCGTCATATTTTATTTAATGCGGCTGTAGAAACAGAATTGCATAATAATTTTTAAGTAATTTTTTAAAGCGATTTTATATGAATGATATAAATTTCGTGCAGCGCGCACTACGTCAATTGTAACGGCAAATGGAAACGTAGCTGGGACAGTGGAAGATTATTTACTATTAGTACGATACGATCAGAACAATTTAATTTCGGAATTTTGAATAATTGTGCGAGTTAAATATAAACAATGAATTTAGATGTACAGGGTGGGCCAAATTCGATGTTACTATAGGAGATCTCGGCAACTATAAGAGATATCGAAAAATGAGTGAGGTTGTTGTCGTCTTTTTTTGAGAGAAACTCAATGGTGAAACCCAAAATTAGCTATCGTCTTTTGTTTTCGAGTTATAACACAAAACTCGATTTTTAGGTATTTTGATATTTGTCGATATCTTTGTTGTTTGTTAAATCGGACGAATGATATTTGCACGTTCTTCAGGCACTTTTTCGATTAGAATTCAGTGGAATTCACAGATTTTAAATATCTCCAACAGTTTTGTAGATATAACATAAAGTTGTGTTTTTTTAAATAGAAACCATAGCTGGCTATGACTGAAATAAATAGAGCCTTTTTTCCTCTTTTCAACGATATATAACATGCTGGTCCAAAATATTCAAAAAGTAACGTTTTATTGAATAACATGAAATTAGTATAGGTATATCACAGGCATTATGATTATTGTCTTCGAGATTTCTTTGAGTAGGCGTATGTCACTAGTAGTTTGACACTACTAATTAGTGACTTAAGTATTGAATTTGCATTCTTTTGAATATTTATTTCAATTAAAAGTTACGAAATGCCGTATGAATCATATGAAAAATACGCAATGATCGAATGCTTTATTCAAAGTAATAAAATGCTGAAATTGCATCCAAAACATGCTTCAATCGTTATACAGAAAGAACACAACCTCACAAATCTATTTTTGAGAGATTAAAAGAAAATCTCATCAATCACGGGTCATTTAGTATGCCAAGACGCAAACATTACCATATTGAAAATGCTAAAAAAGCTGCCACCAACATAGTTGCAGCCGCAGTTGCAAATCCCTCAACTTCAAGTCGTGAAATAGAAGCTGAATCTTCAGCATACCAATTCATACCACAATGTTCGGCTTTTGGCATATTAATCAACCCGTAATTGATGGGATGGTCTTTTAATCCCAAAAACAAGTTTGTGCGGTCGTGCACTACCTGGATAACGATTGAATTGTTTCGGATGTTATATCACAATTATTGTTATTACTTTGAATAAAGCATTCGATTATTGCGCATTTTTCATACTATTCAAACGGCATTCCGTAATTTTCAATTAAAATAAAAGAATGAAATTTTACTAATTTCACTGATTAGTAGTGTCAAACTACTAGTGACATACGCCTACTCGGAGAAATCTTGAAGACAATAATTATAATTTCTCTGATATATACTAATTTCATGTTATTCAATAAAACATTACTTTTGGAATATTTTGGACCGGCATGTTATATATCGTTGAAAAGGGAAAAAAAGACTCTATTTATTTCAGTCATAGCCAGCTATGGTTTCCATTTAAAAAAACACAACTTTATGTTATATCTACAAAACTATTAGAGATATTTAAAATCTGTGAATTCCACTGAATTCTAATCGAAAGAGTGCCTGAAGAACGTGCAAATATCATTCGTCTGATTTAACAAACAACAAAGATATCGACAAGTATCAAAATAGCGAAAAATCGAGTTTTCTGTTATAACTCGAAAACAAAAGACGATAGCTAATTTTGGTTTTCACCATTGAGTTTCTCTCAAAAAAAGACGACACAACAACCTTACTCATTTTTCGATATCTCTTATAGTTGCCGAGATCTCCTATAGTAACATCGAATTTGGCCCACCCTGTACAATTAATTATACCCAACAATATTTTACAAACACGGATTCAAACGGATTCACTGATCGCGTCAAAACTTCGCATCTCGTTCGACTACGTCGCACCAAAACCCACAAGCGAGGGAAGCCGAACTGCGCAAAATATTGTTCATGTTTATTTCGGTCTTAACAATTAACAAATAGTCGGAATGCTATTAAATTCAAGGGATATGTATCGCAGTAAATAAGGTAAATAAGGAAATTTTGTGGTAAGTGGTTTGACAGAATAAATCGGAAAGATTTATTAATTTAAACTACAAAAATCGGTTACTTTTTTTCACTTCTCTCGCGCTCATGTTTACACCGATAGGCAAAGAATTTTGACAGTCATACAACTTATGTAGAAATGATTCAGGAATACGACATTCTTTATTTAAATTTTCTCTGTTCAGTAGTTTTAGAGTTATGGGCCTTCAAACACAGGAGTCAATAGTATTGAAACGAGAGATGGCAGTTAGGGCGATTCTCTCGTGCGGGGTCAGATATGGCAAAAAATACAGTGATAGAAAAGATTTTTTGTTTTTAAGAAATATATTCTTTTGAACTTATTCTTTTGAATCACAACATATTTCTTTGACGAAGTGAAAGTTGCACTCTCTAAATCCGAAAGCACAGTGACAAAACAGTTTATTTTATTCACTTCTGTCAATCAAAATATGTCAGTTATAGGCTCATAAGGTTCATTAGCTAATCACTAAACCTGTCCTACAGTGTACGTTAAGCATAAACACTGATAGATGTTGTACCATTTCACATGTTTGATGAGCAAATGATTGGATGTATGCTTGCTACATACATGCAACGTTGTGCGTGCCTGTATACACGTATAGGGTTTACCCTAAGGGAATATAGGTCACTGGTTCGTTATAATTTTCCAGTAGACTGTGTGGGTTGCATAGTTAACTGATTGGTTGCCATCTAAACGAGATAGATGGTACGAATTTATGTATTAAGACCATAGGCACTTAATCCAGCATAGAAATCGATAAATCGGGATTAAAATCAATACGATTTGTTAGTATCGTAAAATAACTTAACATATTTCAGGATTAACTACTGAAAACTGGTATATTTGTGACTATAATATATCATATTTGATCAAAAACAACTCGAAAATAACAACCAGACTTAATTTATATCATAACTATAGTGTTTTGATAACCGGCATACATAACTAAATAAATATTATCCAATAAATCAAAATATCCAGATCTGCTGTCTTCATAGCATTGTCAGAACAAAGAATTCCAACCAAGCTAGTGAGAAACCAGTTTTTTTTTGAGCGGTCGTTCAATGTTACCCCCACCATAAACCATATTGCGGAATGTTTCAACGCGTCGTTTCAAGTCGGAATTTTAGCCGCGTATATTATCCGAATTTCACCGGAAAACCCGGTAAAATATGCCTGAAAATGTGTGAAAAGTGGATTAGAAGTGTTTTTCCGTGTTCTACATTACGTTTGCTGTGGTTTTTCCCGAATATCTACACGGAATTTTTATACGCGGAAAAGCGTTGTCGTACAGGTTAGTTTTCCTGTTTTGATTTATTTTTAATGGGTATTTATGGAGTTATTATGTTTGATGTAAATGTTGGTGGGTGTTGTGGTGATCTGTGTATGCATTGGTGTGGTTTTATTTATATTTAAAATACGGAAAATTGGAAAACCCGCTTTAGAATGCCTGTAAACGAGCAAGAATTATTTTAAGGTACCGGAAAACATCAATTGTCTTCTATAATAACGTCATATGGTTATGATTTAATATTATGTTTGTCAAAATCAATGGTCAGGTGATTCAGGCTACTTTTTTATACAAATTAGCCTCTGGTTTGTTGTGATTTTATATGATGTATCATGGCGTGCTCAGTTGATCAGATAAAAAATTATTATTGTATGTATTTAATTCGAATATCAACAAAATTAGCTGCTATAATCGATATATAAATACTAAAACTAAATGATCAATGTTGGGATAATACTTTCGAGCTAAACAACGTAAAATAATTTAACAAACTTGAGGATTAACTACTGAAAACAGGTCCGTTTGTGATTATAATTTATTGTATTTTATCAAAAACAACTCCAAACCTCAACCAGACCTGATTCATATCATAATTAGAGTGTTTTGATGTTAGTTTAGCCATCAAAACCCAACAGAAGGCTATACTATAAAAGAAAAGCCGATTACAAAAATACTAATACGTTACATAAATCAACCTTATCAAATAAATCAAAATATCTAGGTCAGCTAGCTTCACTTCGTTATCAGAACAAAGAATTTCCGTTGAGGTAGTAAGAAACCAGTTTTTTTGAACGGTTGTTCGATGCTTTCCCCCACCACAAGCTATATTGTGAAATTTCGCATCGCGTCATTTCAAGTCGAAATTTTAGCCGCGTATATTATCCGATTTTCACCGGAAAACCCGTTGAAATATGCCTGGAAAATGTGTGAAAAGTGGATTAGAAGTGATTTTCCGTGTTCTGCGTTACGTTTGCTGTGGCTTTTCCCGAATATTTGCGCGGAATTTTAATACACGAAAAGCGTTGTCGTATAGGTTAGTTTTTCGTGTTTTGATTTATTTTTAATGGGTATTTATGGGGTTATTATGTTTGATGTAGATGTTGGTGGGTGTTGTGGTGATTTGCGTATGCATTGGTAGGGTTTTCTTTATATTTTAAATACGAAAAATTGGAAAAACCGCGTTAGAATGCTTGTAAACAAGCAAGAATTATTTTAAGGTACCGGAAAACATAAATTTTCTTCTATAATAACGGCATATGGTTATGATTTATTATTATGTTTGTCAAAATCAATGGTCAGGTGATTCAGGCTACTATTTTATACAAATTAGCCTCTGTTTTGTTGTGATTTTATATGATGTATAATGGCGTGCTCAGTTGATCAGATAAAAAATTATTATTGTATGTATTTAATTCGAATATCAACAAAATTAGCTGCTATAATTGATAAATAAATACTAAAACTAAATGATCAATGTTGGGATAATATTTTCTAGCTAAATAACGTAAAATAATTTAACTAACTTGAGGATTAACTACTGAAAACAGGTCTGGTTGTGATTATAATTAATTTTATTTGATCAAAAATAACTCCAAACCTCAACCAGATCTGATTCATATCATAATTAGAGTGTTTTGATGTTAGTTTAGCCATCAAAGCCCAACAGAAGGCTATACTATAAAAGAAAACCCGATTACAAAAATACTAATACGATACATAAATCAACTTATCAAATAAATCAAAATATCTAGGTCAGCTAGCTTCACTTCGTTATCAGAACAAAGAATTTCCGTTGAGGTAGTAAGAAACCAGTTTTTTTGAACGGTTGTTCGATGCTTTCCCCCACCACAAGCTATATTGTGAAATTTCGCATCGCGTCATTTCAAGTCGAAATTTTAGCCGCGTATATTATCCGATTTTCACCGGAAAACCCGTTGAAATATGCCTGGAAAATGTGTGAAAAGTGGATTAGAAGTGATTTTCCGTGTTCTGCGTTACGTTTGCTGTGGCTTTTCCCGAATATTTGCGCGGAATTTTAATACACGAAAAGCGTTGTCGTATAGGTTAGTTTTTCGTGTTTTGATTTATTTTTAATGGGTATTTATGGGGTTATTATGTTTGATGTAGATGTTGGTGGGTGTTGTGGTGATTTGCGTATGCATTGGTAGGGTTTTCTTTATATTTTAAATACGAAAAATTGGAAAAACCGCGTTAGAATGCTTGTAAACAAGCAAGAATTATTTTAAGGTACCGGAAAACATAAATTTTCTTCTATAATAACGGCATATGGTTATGATTTATTATTATGTTTGTCAAAATCAATGGTCAGGTGATTCAGGCTACTATTTTATACAAATTAGCCTCTGTTTTGTTGTGATTTTATATGATGTATAATGGCGTGCTCAGTTGATCAGATAAAAAATTATTATTGTATGTATTTAATTCGAATATCAACAAAATTAGCTGCTATAATTGATAAATAAATACTAAAACTAAATGATCAATGTTGGGATAATATTTTCTAGCTAAATAACGTAAAATAATTTAACTAACTTGAGGATTAACTACTGAAAACAGGTCTGGTTGTGATTATAATTAATTTTATTTGATCAAAAATAACTCCAAACCTCAACCAGATCTGATTCATATCATAATTAGAGTGTTTTGATGTTAGTTTAGCCATCAAAGCCCAACAGAAGGCTATACTATAAAAGAAAACCCGATTACAAAAATACTAATACGATACATAAATCAACTTATCAAATAAATCAAAATATCTAGGTCAGCTAGCTTCACTTCGTTATCAGAACAAAGAATTTCCGTTGAGGTAGTAAGAAACCAGTTTTTTTGAACGGTTGTTCGATGCTTTCCCCCACCACAAGCTATATTGTGAAATTTCGCATCGCGTCATTTCAAGTCGAAATTTTAGCCGCGTATATTATCCGATTTTCACCGGAAAACCCGTTGAAATATGCCTGGAAAATGTGTGAAAAGTGGATTAGAAGTGATTTTCCGTGTTCTGCGTTACGTTTGCTGTGGCTTTTCCCGAATATTTGCGCGGAATTTTAATACACGAAAAGCGTTGTCGTATAGGTTAGTTTTTCGTGTTTTGATTTATTTTTAATGGGTATTTATGGGGTTATTATGTTTGATGTAGATGTTGGTGGGTGTTGTGGTGATTTGCGTATGCATTGGTAGGGTTTTCTTTATATTTTAAATACGGAAAATTGGAAAAACCGCGTTAGAATGCCTGTAAACGAGCAAGAATTATTTTAAGGTACCGGAAAACATCAATTTTCTTCTATAATAACGTCATATGGTTATGATTTAATATTATGTTTGTCAAAATCAATGGTCAGGTGATTCAGGCTACTATTTTATACAAATTAGCCTCTGTTTTGTTGTGATTTTATATGATGTATAATGGCGTGCTCAGTTGATCAGATACAAAATTATTATTGTATGTATTTAATTCGAGTATCAACAAAATTAGCTGCTATAATTGATAAATAAATACTAAAACTAAATGATCAATGTTGGGATAATACTTTCGAGGTAAACAACGTAAAATAATTGAACAAACTTGAGGATTAATTACTGAAAACAGGTCTGTTTGTGATTATAATTTATTGTATTTGATAAAAATCAACTCCAAACCTCAACCACACCTGATTGATATCATAATTAGAGTGTTTTGATGTTAGTTTAGCCATCAAAACCCAACAGAAGGCTATACTATAAAAGAAAAACCGATTACAAAAATACAAATACGTTACTTAAATGAACCTTATCAAATAAATCAAAATATCTAGGTCAGCTAGCTTCACTTCGTTATCAGAACAAAGAATTTCCGTTGAGGTAGTAAGAAACCAGTTTTTTTGAACGGTTGTTCGATGCTTTCCCCCACCACAAGCTATATTGTGAAATTTCGCATCGCGTCATTTCAAGTCGAAATTTTAGCCGCGTATATTATCCGATTTTCACCGGAAAACCCGTTGAAATATGCCTGGAAAATGTGTGAAAAGTGGATTAGAAGTGATTTTCCGTGTTCTGCGTTACGTTTGCTGTGGCTTTTCCCGAATATTTGCGCGGAATTTTAATACACGAAAAGCGTTGTCGTATAGGTTAGTTTTTCGTGTTTTGATTTATTTTTAATGGGTATTTATGGGGTTATTATGTTTGATGTAGATGTTGGTGGGTGTTGTGGTGATTTGCGTATGCATTGGTAGGGTTTTCTTTATATTTTAAATACGGAAAATTGGAAAAACCGCGTTAGAATGCCTTTAAACGAGCAAGAATTATTTTAAGGTACCGGAAAACATCAATTTTCTTCTATAATAACGTCATATGGTTATGATTTAATATTATGTTTGTCAAAATCAATGGTCAGGCGATTCAGGCTAGTATTTTATACAAATTAGCCTATGTATTGTTGTGATTTTATATGATGTATCATGGCGTGCTCAGTTGATCAAATAAAAAATTATTATTGTATGTATTTAGTTCGAATATCAACAAAGTTAGCTGCTATAATTGATAAATAAATACTAAAACTAAATGACCAATGTTGGGATAATATTTTCTAGCTAAATAACATGAAATAATTGAACAAACTTGAGGATTAACTACTGAAAACAGGTCCGTTTGTGATTATAATTTATTGTATTTGATCAAAAACAACTCCAAACTTCAACCAGACTTGATTCATATCATATTTAGAGTGTTTTAATGTTAGTTTAGCCATCAAAAATCAACAGAAGGCTATACTATAAAAGAGAAACCGATTACAAAAATACTAATACGTTACATAAATCAACCTTATCAAATAAATCAAAATATCTAGATCAGCTGGCTTCACATCGGTTATCAGAACAAAGAATTTTAGTTGAGGTAGTAAGAAACCAATTTTTTCGAATGGTTGTTCGATGCTTTCCCCCACCACAAGCTATATTGTGAAATTTCGCATCGCGTCATTTCAAGTCGAAATTTTAGCCGCGTATATTATCCGATTTTCACCGGAAAACCCGTTGAAATATGCCTGGAAAATGTGTGAAAAGTGGATTAGAAGTGATTTTCCGTGTTCTGCGTTACGTTTGCTGTGGCTTTTCCCGAATATTTGCGAGGAATTTTAATACACCAAAAAGCGTTGTCATACAGGTTAGTTTTCCTGTTTTGATTTATTTTTAATGGGTATTTATGGGGTTATTATGTTTGATATAGTTGTTGGAGGGTGTTGTGGTGATCTGAGTATGCATTGGTAGGGTTTTCTTTATATTTTAAATACGGAAAATTGGAAAAACCGCGTTAGAATGCCTGTAAACGAGCAAGAATTATTTTAAGTTCCCGAAAAACATAAATTTTCTTCTATAATAACGTCATATGGTTATGATTTATTAGTATGTTTGTTAAAATCAATGGTCAGGTGATTCAGGCTACTATTTTATACAAATTAGCCTCTGTATTGTTGTGATTTTATATGATGTATCATGGCGTGCTCAGTTGATCAGATAAAAAATTATTATTGTATGTATTTAGTTCGAATATCAACAAAATTAGTTGCTATAATCGATAAATAAATACTGAAACTAAATGATCAATGTTGGGATAATATTTGCGAGCTATCCAACGTAAAATAATTTAACAAACTTGAGGATTAACTACTGAAAACAGGTCTGTTTGTGATTATAATTTATTGTATTTTATCAAAAACAACTCCAAACCTCAACCAGACCTGATTCCTATCATAATTAGAGTGTTTTGATGTTAGTTTAACCATCAAAACCCAACAGAAGGCTATACTATAAAAGAGAAACCGATTACAAAAATACTAATACGTTACATAAATCAACCTTATCAAATAAATCAAAATATCTAGATCAGCTGGCTTCACATCGGTTATCAGAACAAAGAATTTTAGTTGAGGTAGTAAGAAACCAGTTTTTTCGAATGGTTGTTCGATGCTTTCCCCCACCACAAGCTATATTGTGAAATTTCGCATCGCGTCATTTCAAGTCGAAATTTTAGCCGCGTATATTATCCGATTTTCACCGGAAAACCCGTTAAAATATGCCTGGAAAATGTGTGAAAAGTGGATTAGGAGTGATTTTCCGTGTTCTGCATTACGTTTGCTGTGGCTTTTCCCGAATATCTGCACGGAATTTTTATACGTGAAAAAGCGTTGTCGTACCGGTTAGTTTTCCTGTTATGATTTATTTTTAATGGGTATTTATGGGGTTATTATGTTTGATATGGTTGTTGGAGGGTGTTGTGGTGATCTGTCTATGCATTGGTGGGGTTTTCTTTATATTTTAAATACGGAAAATTGGAAAACCCTCGTTAGAATGCCTGTAAACGAGCAAGAATTATATTAAGTTCCCGAAAAACATAAATTTTCTTCTATAATAACGTCATATGGTCATGATTTATTATTATGTTTGTCAAAATCAATGGTCAGGTGATTCAGGCTACTATTTTATACAAATTAGCCTCTGTTTTGTTGTGATTTTATATGATGTATCATGGCGTGTTCAGTTGATTAGATAAAAAATTATTATTGTATGTATTTAGTTCGAATATCAACAAAATTAGCTGTTATAATCGATAAATAAATACTAAAACTAAATGATCAATGTTGGGATAATATTTGCGAGCTATCCAACTTAAAATAATTTAACAAACTTGAGGATTAACTACTGAAAACAGGTCTGGTTGTGATTATAATTAATTTTATTTGATCAAAAATAACTCCAAACCTCAACCAGATCTGATTCATATCATAATTAGAGTGTTTTGATGTTAGTTTAGCTATCAAAACCCAACAGAAGGCTATACTATAAAAGAAAACCCGATTACAAAAATACTAATACGATACATAAATCAACCTTATCAAATAAATCAAAATATCTAGGTCAGCTAGCTTCACTTCGTTATCAGAACAAAGAATTTCCGTTGAGGTAGTAATAAACCAGATTTTTTGAACGGTTGTTCGATTCTTTCCCCCACCACAAGCTATATTGTGAAATTTTGCATCGCGTCATTTCAAGTCGAAATTTTAGCCGCGTATATTATCCGATTTTCACCGGAAAACCCGTTAAAATATGCCTGGAAAATGTGTGAAAAGTGGATTAGGAGTGATTTTCCGTGTTCTGCATTACGTTTGCTGTGGATTTTCCCGAATATTTGCGCGAAATTTTAATACGCGAAAAAGCGTTGTCGTATAGGTTAGTTTTTCGTGTTTTGATTGATTTTTAATGGGTATTTATGGGGTTATTATTTTGATGTAGATGTTGGAGGGTGTTGTGGTGGTCTCTGTATGCATTGGTGTGGTTTTATTTATATTTAAAATACGGAAAATTGGAAAAATTGCGTTAGAATGCCTATAAACGAGCAAGAATTATTTTCAGGTCCCGAAAAACATAAATTTTCTTCTATAATAACGTCATATGGTTATGATTTATTATTATGTTTGTCAAAATCAATGGTCAGGTGATTCAGGCTACTATTTTATACAAATTAGCCTCTGTTTTGTTGTGATTTTATATGATGTATAATGGCGTGCTCAGTTGATCAGATAAAAAATTATTATTGTATGTATTTAATTCGAATATCAACAAAATTAGCTGCTATAATTGATAAATAAATACTAAAACTAAATGATCAATGTTGGGATAATATTTTCTAGCTAAATAACGTAAAATAATTTAACTAACTTGAGGATTAACTACTGAAAACAGGTCTGGTTGTGATTATAATTAATTTTATTTGATCAAAAATAACTCCAAACCTCAACCAGATCTGATTCATATCATAATTAGAGTGTTTTGATGTTAGTTTAGCTATCAAAACCCAACAGAAGGCTATACTATAAAAGAAAACCCGATTACAAAAATACTAATACGATACATAAATCAACTTATCAAATAAATCAAAATATCTAGGTCAGCTAGCTTCACTTCGTTATCAGAACAAAGAATTTCCGTTGAGGTAGTAATAAACCAGATTTTTTGAACGGTTGTTCGATTCTTTCCCCCACCACAAGCTATATTGTGAAATTTTGCATCGCGTCATTTCAAGTCGAAATTTTAGCCGCGTATATTATCCGATTTTCACCGGAAAACCCGTTAAAATATGCCTGGAAAATGTGTGAAAAGTGGATTAGGAGTGATTTTCCGTGTTCTGCATTACGTTTGCTGTGGATTTTCCCGAATATTTGCGCGAAATTTTAATACGCGAAAAAGCGTTGTCGTATAGGTTAGTTTTTCGTGTTTTGATTGATTTTTAATGGGTATTTATGGGGTTATTATTTTGATGTAGATGTTGGAGGGTGTTGTGGTGGTCTCTGTATGCATTGGTGTGGTTTTATTTATATTTAAAATACGGAAAATTGGAAAAATTGCGTTAGAATGCCTATAAACGAGCAAGAATTAGTTTCAGGTCCCGAAAAACATAAATTTTCTTCTATAATAACGTCATATGGTTATGATTTATTATTATGTTTGTCAAAATCAATGGTCAGGTGATTCAGGCTACTATTTTATACAAATTAGCCTCTGTTTTGTTGTGATTTTATATGATGTATAATGGCGTCCTCAGTTGATCAGATAAAAAATTATTATTGTATGTATTTAATTCGAATATCAACAAAATTAGCTGCTATAATTGATAAATAAATACTAAAACTAAATGATCAATGTTGGGATAATATTTTCTAGCTAAATAACGTAAAATAATTTAACTAACTTGAGGATTAACTACTGAAAACACGTCTGGTTGTGATTATAATTTATTTTATTTGATCAAAAACAACTCCAAACCTCAACCAGACTTTATTCATATTATAATAAGAGTGTTTTGATGTTAGTTTAGCCATCAAAACCCAACAGAAGGCTATACTATAAAAGAAAAACCGATTACAAAAATACTAATACGTTACATAAATCAACCTTATCAAATAAATCAAAATATCTAGGTCAGCTAGCTTCACTTCGTTATCAGAACAAAGAATTTCCGTTGAGGTAGTAATAAACCAGATTTTTTGAACGGTTGTTCGATGCTTTCCCCCACCACAGCTATATTGTGAAATTTCGCATCGCGTCAATTCAAGTCGAAATTTTACCCCCGTATATTATCCGATTTTCACCGGAAAACCCGCTAAAATATGCCTGGAAATGTGTGAAAAGTGGACTAATTTAATGGGTATTTATGGGGTTATTATGTTTGATACAGATGTTGGAGGGTGTTGTGGTGACCTCTGTATGCATTGGTACGGTTTTCTTTATATTTTAAATACGGAAAATTGGAAAAACCGTGTTAGAATGCCTGGAAAATCTTTTAAATTTTGAATATCAACAAAAGTAGCTGTTGAACTGTTGTGATCTTACTTGATGAGTCATGGCGTGCAAAATTATTAACTATCCTACACTCCTGGTATTGTTTTGCCGAAATAATCTAACAAAACAAACGAAATAAACGACTATACGACAGAACTAAACGGATAACGCCAGTAAGCGCCGTTGTACCACGGAATTCGTAAACAGTTTCTGCTCCGGTAGCTTCGCTGGCGTGCCACGGCGTGGCGCCACCGTAGTCGCCGCATTCGGTTGTTTCGTCCCGCAAAATATAATCAGTCGCACATCGGGCCACATTCTGTTATCATAGGAAAATTGCTTCGAGCGGAGCGTTCGAATTTTCCGCGCAAAGTCCAACAGAAAAGTCAGTGTGTCTCTCAATCGTATTCGACTTTTGTTTTCCGATATAATTTCTGTTTCTGTGGGCTCAAAAAATCGGCTCTCTCTCTCTCGTTTGGTTTTTGGTTTCCTATTGTTGGTAGTGTGGTTTGAATACGGTGATTTAAACGTCATATTTAGGTGAGATACTTAGATTGAAAGTTCTGTTGTTTACGTAATATTGTAAAAATGGTGGTGTAGCATATTGTAGGCTGATTTTAGCTTATGTGGCCTTACTTGGAATGTTTGTTGGATACATATTGAGTTAGTTGTTTGTCTTGGTAAAACTATTAGTGTAGATTTTTTAAATTTTTGTTGTTTTTTCGACCGGGATTTAACGATTATAACTTTCTACCTGCTTTCTACTGTAGCCTGTAGATTTTTTTTTAAATTTCTGCTTTATGTGTTAAAACTATGCGATGAAGAACAAAATTAAAATAGCCCTAAAAATATCCAACCCAGGCCTATTTTTGTTTACACCTTTGTGTTATATAACACCTTTTGTGTTACATAAGGTAGTATCAACCCAAACTTATGTTTTTTTTTTAAATGGAACCAACCTATATTTCGCCACAATTTTGAATTCCTCGCAAAATTTTACGACAATGAAAAATAACATTACCTACCCTAAACTTTATACTTTTTAATTTATTGACATTTTTATGGAAAAAAATTTTATATCTCAATACCTGTTTTTAATTTTATTGCGCCCGCTTAGATTATGATTAACTAAGAATCGTTCTATTAGCGTGATTACCTACCATATCTAAATTGTGTACAGGGTGGTCATAATCTGCAACAAAATATAGCAAACAGTTTTTCCTAAGAAAATTATTTTTTTTTAAATGGAACACCATGTATCTAATTAATTTTTTTTTAATTCTACGCATCGTTCTGCACAAAAAAGTACTAGCACAGTGTTAAAATAAAAATATATAATATTCTTTATAAAAAATCGATTTGTCTATCAATAAGTGTTTTTTGTAATAAATCAAAACATTTGATCACATCTGCAATTTAATCTTATAATTTGATATAAAATTTTACTTATACCCTAATAGGCTATGAAAAACTGTGCTAAACAAGTTATAAAGGTATCTGTCAGTGGTGGTGATATTGTTAGATTAGATTTAAATAATTTTTGGAAATATGTCGAACTTTTCTCAGGAGGAACTAATTGACATGGTGTGGGTTCTTGGCGAATGCAACAAAAATGCGTTCTGCGCAAAAAAGTACTAGCACACACTAGTGCTAAAATAAACCGTCACAGGAATAACTTGTCTTCTTATTAAAAATTTACATAAAATTACCGTTATAAATGTCTATTTCTTGAAAAAATCTGATGTGGCCAGGCACATGACTTTATCACACTATATATAAAATTAATAGTTTAGCTGCATGAGATTCTATTTGATCGAGATCGGCTATGTCTGCATTAAAATAAACCTAGTAGAACTAGACAGATATCTTGATTAAAGGCACCGGGCACACCGTCCAAATGACACTTACGTGTTATTGGGTGTAAAAAGTGTAACGGTGTTCAATATCCGAACGCAACCTATATTGACAGTAGTATTTTCAAAACATTAGCGTTTGACACTAGCTACTGTCATTAGAATCAAAAAATCTGACATATCCTGGCTACTAGTTTTAAAGCAGTACGACCGATCTCGATGAAATAGAATTTGCTCATGCAGCTAAACTATAAATTCTCCCAAAAAATGTCATATACATAAATTATAGAAAATTTCCTCTCCTTTAATTTATTATTTAACTATTTTGACGACATTACACAAATAGCGGGTCATTTGCAAAATCTTCGAAAAATGCTATGAGTAAACCATCCGTTCCTTTGGACCTTTTTCAACAGAAAGCTTTTCAGCTCTAAGTTTGGTTATGAAACTTCTAAATATGAAGTTTCGTCCCGATACCTTTAGTAGTTTCTCCAGAATCGTCGCCACAAAAACGGGTACACACACACACACACACACACACACACACACACACACACACATACACACACACACATACACACACACATACACACACACACACACAGACATTTTTTGTACCTTGGTCAAAAATGTTCAGGGGACCCAAAAAGACATATTTCCGCTAAAATCTCAAAAAATTTTTTTGGCATGATTACAATACTTTACATACTGCGTATGATAAAGTAAAAACAATATTAAGTATTAATCTTTATGGAAAAATAAATGTACAGTGCTTGATATTGAGTTGCGTTATGAATTGCTTTTATTTTAAGATAAGTAAAACAACACCTGCTCTTTAAGAACAACTTTATATCAGCTTTATACCTTAATAACTTGTTTAGCACAGTTTTTCATGGCCGACTGGGTATAAGTAAAATTTTATTTCAAATTATAATATTAAATTGCAGATGTGATCAAATGTTTTGATTTATTAAATAAATATGTGTAGAGGCAACTTATTGATAGAAAAATCGATTTTTTTATGAAGAAGACTACACCTTTTCCTGCTGTTATTCAGAAAGTAGCAACTGATAATTATCTATTCCGAATTATTTTCAGAAAGTACCAATTGATATTCAGAAAGTAGCAAATGTAATTCAGAGTTCTCCAGAATTTTTTTAAGGAACTTCCCTATACAATGGGACGCATACAGATCAAATGGATGTCACATGACAAAATGACAAAGGGTATTTTTATATCATGCACGCTAAACAGAGACACATAGTTAAAATATACAAAGTTATTTGATAATTTATTTTTAAAAATTTATACTTAAAATTGAGAACTTAATTAAGCACAGAAAAAAAAAACATTATTTCAAAACGTCAAATTGTACATTATTCTATGTACATACATACATACATACATACATACATTCATAGATTAATACATACATAGACCTAAAATCATGTCAGGAAATAACTGTTGCTAACAATATATTTATAATTTCCTCAGAAATTGTCGAAATAAAATATTAATCCAGTTATAATTAATTATATAATTTAAATTTACTGAATGTCATTTGTCAATTTCTGAATTTCAAATGACATATTCTGAATATCAACTGCTACTTTCTGATACTAAATCGGAATAGATAAATATCAACTGCTACTTTCTGAAAATAAATCGGAATAGATAAATATCATGTGTTGCTTTCTGAATATCAGTTGCTACTTTCTGAATAACAGCAGGAAAAGGTGTAGTTATCTCTGCAGTTGTTTATTTTAGCACTGGTGTGTGCTGGTACTTTTTGTGTAGAACGATGCGTAGAATTCAAAAAAATTAATTAGATATATGCTATTCCATTTAAAAAAATTAACTTTCTTACGAAAAACTGTTTGCTATATTTTGTTGCAGATTATGACCACCCTGTACACAATTTGGTTATGGAAGGTAATCACACTAATAGAACGCTTCTTAGTTAATCATAATGTAAGCGTGCGCAATAAAATTAAAAACAGGTATTGAGATATACAATTTTTGTTGGACTACTGTTTTTCCATAAAGATGCCAATAAATCAAAAAGTATAAAGTTTAGGGTAGGTAATGTTATATTTCATTGTCGTAAAACTATGCGAGGAATTCAAAATTGTGCCGAAATATAGGTTGTTCCATTTAAAAAAAACATAAGTTTGCGTTGGTACTACTTTATGGAACATCCTGTATATAACCTAATACAAAACGCTACTGTTTTTTTAATGGAATACTAGGTATACTATTGCAGTTTTACATTAAGATTTTTATTCTTTTGATATTAAATACTATTTATCAAATTCATTGTTCATAGTGGTCCAACGCTTTTGTAAACTAGATCGCCTGATTTAATCCCGTTTGTTTGGTTACACTGGAAACTCATTTAGGAAGACATTTACGTATTTTACATGAACCAGGCATTAATCCGACTAGCTTTAAACCCCTGAAAAGGGCCAGCTTTCAGCTGGACTCTTCAAACCACAAATAAAAAGCCTTGAACTGAAACGTGAAAAACTTTGCTTAACTGTCTCTGTAAACCTTTCAGATAGACCGCACCACGTAAATTTGATTAAAAGAACCTTTGCACTTAGGTCTGTTGAATATTTACCTCGGTTTTACATCGGCATTAAACGAAATAAAAGCCCTTTTCGAGGGACCTTTAAAAGATTAAAGTTTATTCAAAGTGAGCAGGGTTGTAATATAGAAACCTCCAGTAAAGAAACACGGGCCGAAGGAAAAACGGATAAAACCATTTGTGGTCAATTAAATTACATCTCATTTATTACATGGGAGTTAATGACAAATCGATAATCAATATTGTATAAATGATTACTCTGTAAGGAAAGTAATGGTAGAATAGTCGATAGCGTTATGTGATGTCCGGCCATTTCTATTTTAGCTGCGTTAGTTATTTGTTTTGCGAGTTACGCATCATGCACGGGGCTGTTAATGTATTTATAGGGGTACTAAATACACAAAAAGGGTCGTAAATTTGGCATTATATGAGAGGATTTGTGCTGCTTTGTATTATTGGTTGCGAATAAATATGTAACTGTCTTTAGTGCAATTTTTGCTACTTTCCTTACATAGAAAAAATCCTACCTGCCTTATGAGCGTTTAACCTAAGCTGCGATGGAGTTTATATTGTTTATTGAAGTATATTAAATAATTATTGAGACTTTCATCAACATTCTTCAATTATTTTTTGATTTGTGACTTTTTTAACTGTCTTTAGTGCAATTTTATCCAATCTCCCTTACATAGAAAAAATTCTACCTGCCTTATGAGCGTTCCACTTAAGTTGCAATGGATCTTCTATTGTTTATTGAAGTATATTAAATAATTATTGAGATTTTCATCAACATTCTACAATAACTTTTTGATTTGTGATTTTTTAACTTTCTTTAGTGCAATTTTATCCAATCTCCCTTACATAGAAAAAAACCTACAGGCCTTATGAGCGTTTGGCCTAAGCCACGATGGATTTTATATTGTTTATTGAAGTATATTAAATAATTATTGTGACTTTCATCAACATTCTTCAATTATTTTTTGATTTGTGACTTTTTAACTGTTTTTAGTGCAATTTTATCCAATCTCACTTACATAGAAAAAATCCAACCTTCCTTATAAGCGTTTGACCTAAGCTGCAATAGATTTTATATTGTTTATTGAAGTATTTTAAATAATTCTTGACTCTTTCATCAACATTCTTCAATTATTTTTTGATTTGCGATTTTTTAACTTGTCTTAAGTGCAATTTTATCCAATCTCCCTTACATAGAAAAAATCCTACCTGCTTTATGACCCTTTTACCGAAGCTGTAATGGATTTAATATTATTTATTGAAGTATTTTAAATATTTATTGAGACTTTCAATAACATACTTATTTATTTTTTTTATCTGTGACTTTTTAACTGTCTTTAGTACAATTTTATCTAATCTTCCTTACATAGAAAATATCCTACCTGCTTTACGAGTGCTTGACCTAAGCTGCAATAGATTTAATATTGTTTATTGAAGAATATTGAATAATTATTGAGGCTTTTATCGACATTCTTCAATTAGTTTTCGATTTGCGAATTTTTAGCTGTCTTTAGTGCAATTTTATCCAATCTCCTTTACATAAAAAATATCCTACCTGCCTTGTGAGCGTTTGACATAAGCTAAAATGGATTTTATATTGTTTATTGAAGTATTTTAAATAATTATTGAGACTTATCAACATCCTTCAATTATTTTTTGATTTGTGACTTCTTAGCTGTCTTTAGTGCAATTTTATCCAATCTCCCTTACATAGAAAAAATCCTACCTGCCTTATGGGCGTTTGACCTAAGTTGCAATGGATTTTATATTGTTTATTGAAGTATATTAAATAATTATTGAGGCTCACAACAATATTTTTGAATTATTCTTTGATTTGTGACTTATTAGCGGTTTTTAGTGCAGTTTTATCCAATCTCCCTTACATAGAAAAAAATCCTACGTGCCTTATGAGCGGTCCACCTAAGTTGCAATGGATTTTATATTGTTTATTGAAGTATTTTAAATAATTATTGAGACTTTCATCAACATTCTTTAATTATTTTTTGATTTGTGACTTTTAACTGCCTGTAGTGCAATTTTATGTGTTTTCACTTTCATAGAAAAAATTTTACCTGCTTTACGAGTGCTTGACCTAAGCTGCCATGGATTTAATATTATTTATTGAAATATTTTAAATAATTATTGAGACTTTCAACAACATTCTTCAATTATTTTTTGATTTGTGACTTATTAGCTGTCTTTAGAGCAATTTAATCCAATCCTTACATAGAAAAAATCCTACCTTCCTTATGAGCGTTTGACCTAAGCTGCAATGGAATTTATGTTATTTATTGAAGTATTTTAAATAATTATTGAGTCTTTCATCAATATTCTTGAAATATTCTTGGATTTGTGACTTTTTAACTGTCTTTAGTGCAATTTTATCCAATCTTCCTTACATAGAAAAAATCCTACCTGTGTTATGAGCGTTTGACCTAAGCTACAATGGATTTTATATTGTTTATTGAAGTATTTTACATCATTATTGAGACTTTCATCAACATTCTTTAATTATTTTTTGATTTGTGACTTTTTAACTGTCTTTAGTGCAATTTTATCCAATCTCCCTTACATAGAAAAAAAATCCTACCTGCCTTATGAGCGTTTGACCTAACCTCCGATGGATTTTATATTGTTTATTGAAGTATGTTAAATAATTATTGAGACTTTCATCAACGTTCTTTTATTATTTTTTGATTTGTGACTTTTTAACTGTCTTTAGTGCAATTTTATCCAATATACATAGAAAACCCTACCTGCTTTACGAGTGCTTGACCTAAGCTGCAATTGATTTAATATTGTTTATTGAAGTATATTAAATAATTATTGAGTCTTTCATCAATATTCTTGAAATATTCTTGGATTTGTGACTTTTCAACTGTCTTTTTATCCAATCTTCCTTACATAGAAAAAATCCTACCTGTGTTATGAGCGTTTGACCTAAGCTACAATGGATTTTATATTGTTTATTGAAGTATTTTAAATAATTATTGAGTCTTTCATCAATATTCTTGAAATATTCTTGGATTTGTGACTTTTTAACTGTCTTTAGTGCAATTTTATCCAATCTCCCTTACATAGAAAAAAAATCCTACCTGCCTTATGAGCGTTTGACCTAACCTCCGATGGATTTTATATTGTTTATTGAAGTATATTAAATAATTATTGAGACTTTCATCAACGTTCTTTTATTATTTTTTGATTTGTGACTTTTTAACTGTCTTTAGTGCAATTTTATCCAATATACATAGAAAACCGGGTGCTTGACCTAAGCTGCAATTGATTTAATATTGTTTATTAAAGTATATTAAATAATTATTGAGTCTTTCATCAATATTCTTGAAATATTCTTGGATTTGTGACTTTTTAACTGTCTTTAGTGCAATTTTATCCAATCTTCCTTACATAGAAAAAATCCTACCTGTGTTATGAGCGTTTGACCTAAGCTACAATGGATTTTATATTGTTTATTGAAGTATTTTACATCATTATTGAGACTTTCATCAACATTCTTTAATTATTTTTTGATTTGTGACTTTTTAACTGTCTTTAGTGCAATTTTATCCAATCTCCCTTACATAGAAAAAAAATCCTACCTGCCTTATGAGCGTTTGACCTAACCTCCGATGGATTTTATATTGTTTATTGAAGTATGTTAAATAATTATTGAGACTTTCATCAACGTTCTTTTATTATTTTTTGATTTGTGACTTTTTAACTGTCTTTAGTGCAATTTTATCCAATATACATAGAAAACCCTACCTGCTTTACGAGTGCTTGACCTAAGCTGCAATTGATTTAATATTGTTTATTGAAGTATATTAAATAATTATTGAGTCTTTCATCAATATTCTTGAAATATTCTTGGATTTGTGACTTTTCAACTGTCTTTTTATCCAATCTTCCTTACATAGAAAAAATCCTACCTGTGTTATGAGCGTTTGACCTAAGCTACAATGGATTTTATATTGTTTATTGAAGTATTTTAAATAATTATTGAGTCTTTCATCAATATTCTTGAAATATTCTTGGATTTGTGACTTTTTAACTGTCTTTAGTGCAATTTTATCCAATCTCCCTTACATAGAAAAAAAATCCTACCTGCCTTATGAGCGTTTGACCTAACCTCCGATGGATTTTATATTGTTTATTGAAGTATATTAAATAATTATTGAGACTTTCATCAACGTTCTTTTATTATTTTTTGATTTGTGACTTTTTAACTGTCTTTAGTGCAATTTTATCCAATATACATAGAAAACCGGGTGCTTGACCTAAGCTGCAATTGATTTAATATTGTTTATTAAAGTATATTAAATAATTATTGAGTCTTTCATCAATATTCTTGAAATATTCTTGGATTTGTGACTTTTTAACTGTCTTTAGTGCAATTTTATCCAATCTTCCTTACATAGAAAAAATCCTACCTGTGTTATGAGCGTTTGACCTAAGCTACAATGGATTTTATATTGTTTATTGAAGTATTTTACATCATTATTGAGACTTTCATCAACATTCTTTAATTATTTTTTGATTTGTGACTTTTTAACTGTCTTTAGTGCAATTTTATCCAATCTCCCTTACATAGAAAAAAAATCCTACCTGCCTTATGAGCGTTTGACCTAACCTACGATGGATTTTATATTGTTTATTGAAGTATTTTAAATAATTATTGAAACTTTCATCAACATACTTCAATTATTTTTTGGTTTGCGATTTTTTAACTGTTTTTGGTGCAATTTTATCCAATCTCTCTTCATTAGAAAAAATCCTACCTGCATTATGAGTGTTTGGTCTAAGCCACGGTGGATTTTATATTGTTTATTGAAGTATTTTAAATAATTCTTGAGTCTTTCAGCAACATTCTTCAATTATTTTTTGATTTGCGATTTTTTAACTGTCTTAAGTGCAATTTTATCCAATCTCCCTTACATAGAAAGAATCCTACCTGCTTTATGACCATTTTACCGAAGCTGTAATGGATTTAATATTATTTATTGAAGTATTTTAAATATTTATTGAGACTTTCAATAATTCTTCAATTATTTCTTTATCTGTGACTTTTTAACTGTCTTTAGTGCAATTTTATCCAATCTTTCTTACATAGAAAAAATCCTACCTGCTTTACGAGTGCTTGACCTAAGCTGCAATAGATTTAATATTGTTTATTGAAGAATATTAAATAATTATTGAGGCTTTTATCATCATTCTTCAATTAGTTTTCGATTTGCGAATTTTTAGCTGTCTAGTGCAATTTTATCCAAGCTCTCTAACATAGAAAAAATTCTACCTGCCTTATGAGCGTTTGACCTAAGCTGCAATGAATTTTATATCGTTTATTGAAGTATAATAAATAATTATTGTGATTTTTATGAAGATTCTTCAATTATTTCTTTTGAAATATATTCGTTTTTCAAAGCTAATATAACATCGCAAAAAATAAACCATTCCTAGAATAACATCTCATTAAAAGCCGACATAAATTTCCTCTATGTACCTACATACATACGTAAGTATAGATTAGAATATCAGTAGTTGTTTTGATAAAAAGCGTGTCGCACGGCGACCTTCAAACCGAACGAACATTTCAACAGCAATTTCGCATACGACATCCCACACATTGCAGCTTTATCATACTGTTATCGTATAACAAATCGATATCCAAAAGCTGCCATTGTTTGCTCGGCTTGTGTGATCTTTCCGCGAACGTCGATAGATATCGGCTAATTTCCATCGATACAAGTTTATTTATATCACTTGTATTTACAGGAAATCATAAAATTGCGAAGCGATTTTGTGATACCAATATTAACAAAACTAAATTAAAAGTTGAAAACAATGAAAAAAAACGTCAATTGTTAAATGATTACTTAATGTTTTTCGTATTCTAGATATAAAATTAAATGTATAATATAATAGGTATATAGAAAAGATGCGTTACTATCATTATTTGATCATTTATTGATTTTTCCATGAGAATTTCTCTGATAATTATAGCTTTTATCTGTCATTTCGCTGCTTTTCTATGATAGTGCACTACTATCAAAGGAGAAAATCTAAAGGCGAAACATTTGAAAACTATCTGCTTTCTAGCATAAATCTAATGGTATAACTCTGGTGCTGTTTTATATACCTATGTATATGTATATCAACAGAAAAAAAAGTCATTAATAAAGTACATCGAAAAATAGGCAACAAAAGGGTCAAAATGATATCTGCCATAACTCGTTGAACAGAAAGTAGTGTACCAGGAGACCATGTGACATTATTTATTTAAGCTGGGCCACTTTTTTCCTCGGAAAACTTTTCTTAAATAGTAAATGTCTGAAACTGAGTAAAAGTTTCATATGGACTTTGAATTTGTTTTTTCGATACCTTGGAACGCTACAGTCTTTTGAAATATTAACTAAACCGTGTTTTAAACGTCGATAATAAGTCGATAACCTTTTCCTAAGAATTAAACTTACATCCTTCATTTGTTAAATTCTATTCTTAAAATTTATATTATTTTAAAACAGCTAGTAAATCGGTTTTAAAAATCTCAAACGATCATAAGGCAGGTAGAGTTTTTTCTATGTAAGGGAGATTGGATAAAATTACGCTACAGACAGTTTAAAAGTCAGAAATCAATAAATTATTTAAGAATATTGCTGTCAGTTTGAACAATTATTTAAAATACTTCAATAAATAAAATAAAATCCATTACGGCTAAGGTCAAACGCTTATAAGGTAGGTAGGACTTTTTCTATGTAAGGTAGATTGGATTAAATTGCACAAAAGACAGTTAAAAAATCACGAATCAAAAAATAATAAAAAAATGTTTATGAAAGTCTCAATAATTATTTAGTATACTTCAATAAACAATATAAAATCCATTGCAGCTTAGGTGAAATTCTCATAAGGCAGGTAGGATTTTTTCTATGTAAGGGAGATTGGATAAAATTCATTAAAGACAGTTAAAATGTCACAAATAAAAAATAAACGAAGAATGTTGGTGACAGTCTCAATAATTTATTTATTTAATTATTTAATATACTTCAATATGAAAACCATTGCAGCTTAGGTCGAAAGCTCATAAGGCAGATAGGATTTTTTCTATGTAGGGGAGATTGGATAAAATTGCACTAAAGATGGTTAAAAAATCGCAAATCAAAAAATAATTGAAAAGTATTGATGAAAGTCTCAATAATTATTTAAAATACTTCAATAAACAATATAACATCCATCGTGGGTTAGGCCAAACGCTCAAAAGGCAGGTAGGATTTTTTCTATGTAAGGGAGATTGGATAAAATTGCACTAAAGACAGTTAAAATGTCACAAACAAAAAAAAATTGAAGAATGTTGATGAAAGTCTCAATGATTATTTAATATACTTCAATAAACAATATAAAATCCGTCTTAGGTTAGGCCAAACGCTCATAAGGCAGGTAGGATTTTTTCTATGTAAGGGAGATTGGATAAAATTGCACTAAAGACAGTTAAAAAATCGCAAATCAAAAAATAATTGAAGAATGTTGATGAAAGTCTCAACATTTATTTAATATACTTCAATAAAGAATATAAAATCCATCGTAGGTTAGGCCAAATACTCATCAGGCAGGTTGGATTTTTTCTATGTAAGGGAGATTCTATAAAAATGCACTCAAGATAGTTAAAAAATCGCAAATCAAAAAATAATCGAAGAATGTTGAAGAAAGTGTGAATAATTATTTAAAATACTTCAATAAACAATATAAAATCCATCGTAGGTTAGGCTAAACGCTCATAAGGCAGGTAGGATGTTTTCTATGTAAGGGAGATTCTATAAAATTGCACTCAAGATAGTTAAAAAATCGCAAATCAAAAAATAATTTAAGAATATTGTTGGAAGTCTCAATAATTATTTAATATACTTCAATAGACAATATAAAATCCATTGCAGCTTAGGTCAAACGCTCATAAGGCATGTAGGTTTTTTTCTATGTAAGGGTGATTGGATAAAATTGCACTAAAGACAGTTAAAAAGTCACAAATCAAAAAATAATTTAAGAATGTTGATGAACGTCTCAATAATTATTTAATATACTACATAAGCAATATAAAATCTAACACAGCTTATGTCAAACGCTCATGCGGCAGGTAGGATTTTTTTTAGTAAGGGAGATTGGATAAAATTGTAATAAAGAGAGTTAAAAAAATCGCAAATGAAAAAATAAGTTAAGAATGTTGATGAAAGTCTCAATAACTATTTAAAATACTTCAATAAACAATATAAAATCCATCATGAGTTAGGCCAATCGCTCATAAGGCAGGTAGGATTTTTCTATGTAAGGGAGATTAGATAAAATTGCACTAAAGACAGTTAAAAAGTCACAACTCAAAAAATAATTGAAGAATGTTGTTGAAAGACTCAATAATTGTATAACATACTTCAATAAACAATATATAGGTAAAACTACGAGAGCTGAAGTTGAGTCATCGCCTAAAAACGTAAGAACAGACGCATGAAAAAGCACTCTGTTTCTTTCTAACGCACGGGAATGGTCTGTAACGTATCAGCAAAATAACAGCTGGAATCGATGACTCACCTTCAGCTCTCGTAGTTTTACCTATAAAATCCATCGCAGCTTATGTCTAACACTCATTAGGCAGGAATGTCCTTCTATGAGATTGCCCACAAAAATAACACTACTGGATAATCACGTAATCAAATTTCAGTACATTATTGGTTTCGCTACTCGAAACCAACATAACGGCACTACACTCCCTCTGATTGGCGGTTAATGGCACGCACAATAAGGGCATTGTGCCCCTGATGGTACCAGATATTGTCCAATTGTCTCAACTGCGACAATACAGGTACAAGTCAATAAAGTCCCTAGACAGTTAACTTCTGACTAATATCAGGTCAATATTCTGGACACGAACCTTACAAATCGATATCGAACCCGATACCTTCCTAATTATACCTCTGAGAGGTATACAGGGTGATGCGATAATGATGTAATTTGAAACCTGGAATAGAAAAAAAAAGTGTGGGATAGATTTTAATCGCGTGGTTTAAGATAAAATACCTAAATTTCCGTTCGAATTTTTTCTTGTTTTATCGGGTTGGAGCGTATAAATTTAGGGGATGGTTTTCTTGAGAGGGTTCGTTTCATTTCCTTTTTTCGAATGTATTCTTGATGCCGTACAAAGAACTGGCGATACGGTTGGTGGAAAATAAATAGACGTAACGTTAAAAGCCTTTGAAAGTTTTAGGGTTGCAAAGTGAAAGAATGAAATGTGGGCGGAACAAAGTGGGGAACTTTTCTAATATAAACGTAAGGGAGTTTCTGTGTATCTGGACTGCTGTTTGGAAACATTTTTGTGTGATGATATTTGTACTTATACAACAGTTATAAATGTATTGTGAAATCGGCAAAATTACTGAGAAAAGAAGCGCGGTTCGCTCAACTGTCACTAGGCTCCAATCTCCCTTACATAGAAAAAATCCTACCTGCCTTATGAGCGTTTGGCCTAAGCTACTATGGATTTTATATTGTTTATTGAAGTATATTAAATAATTATTGAGACTTTCATCAACACTCTTCAATTATTTTTTGATTTGCGATTTTTTAGTTACTTTAGTGCATTTTTATCCAATCTCCCTTACATAGAAATGATCCTACCTGCCTTATGAGTGTTTTACCTAAGTTGCAATGGACTTTATATTGTTTATTGAAGTATATTAAATAATTATTGAGACTTTCATCAACATTCTTCAATTACTTTTTGATTTGTGATTTTTTAACTGTCTTTAGTGGAATTTTATCCAATCTGCCTTACATAGAAAAAATCCTACCTGCCTCATGAGCGTTTGACATAAGCTGTGATAGATTTTATATTGTTTATTTCAGTATATTAAATAATTATTGAGACTTTCATCGACATTCTTCAATTATTTTTTGATTTGCGATTTTTCAACTGTCTAGCGCAATTTTATCCAGTCTCCCTTACATACAAAAAAATCCTACCTGCCTCATGAGCGTTTGACATAAGCTGTGATAGATTTTATATTGTTTATTGAAGTTTATTAAATAATTATTGAGACTTTCATCAACATTCTCAATTACTTTTTGATTTGCGATTTTTTAACTGACTTTAGTGCAATTTTATCCAATCTCCCTTACATAGAAAAAGTCCTACCTGCCTTATGAGCATTTGATATAAGTTGTGATAGATTTTATATTGCTTATTGAAGTATATTAAATAATTATTGAGTCTTTCAACAACATTCATCAATTATTTTACTGCGATTTTTCGAACATTCTTCATTTCTTTATATTTGTTACATTTTAACTGTCTTTAGTGCAATTTTATCCAATTTCCACTACATAGAAAAATATCCTACCTGTCTTATGAGCGTGTGACATAAGCTACGATAGATTTTATATTGTTTATTGAAGTATATTAAATAATTATTGAGACTTTCAACAACATTCTTCAATTATGTTTTGATTTGTGACTTTTTAACTGTCTTTAGTGCAATTTTATCCAATCTCCCTTACATATAAAAAAAATCCTACCTGCCTTATGATCGTTTGACCTAAGCCGTAATGGATTTTATATTGTTTATTGGAGTATATTAAATAATTATTAAGACTTTCATCAACATTCTTCAATTATTTTTTGATTTGTGATTTTTTAACTGTCTTTGGTGCAATTTTATCCTATCTCCCTTACATAGAAAAAATTCTACCTGCCTTATGAGCGTTTGACATAAGCTGTGATCGATTTTATATTGTTTATTGAAGTATTTTAAATAATTATTGAGACTTTCATCAACATTCTTCAATTACTTTTTGATTTGTGATTTTTTAACTGTCTTTAGTGGAATTTTATCCAATCTGCCTTACATAGAAAAAATCCTACCTGCCTCATGAGCGTTTGACATAAGCTGTGATAGATTCTATATTGTTTATTTCAGTATATTAAATAATTATTGAGACTTTCATCGACATTCTTCAATTATTTTTTGATTTGAGATTTTTCAACTGTCTAGCGCAATTTTATCCAGTCTCCCTTACATACAAAAAAATCCTACCTGCCTCATGAGCGTTTGACATAAGCTGTGATAGATTTTATATTGTTTATTGAAGTTTATTAAATAATTATTGAGACTTTCATCAACATTCTCAATTACTTTTTGATTGGCGATTTTTTAACTGACTTTAGTGCAATTTTATCCAATCTCCCTTACATAGAAAAAAATCCTACCTGCCGCATGAGCGTTTGACATAAGCTGTGATAGATTTTATATTGCTTATTGAAGTATATCCACCTGCATTGACAATTTCTTTACAAATATCAATGACACTCCCTTTGACGTGAGTGTGTTTGATCCTTTGATATCTGATCATCATGCTAACTTCCACAGCTAAATTAATTATAGCGCTATTTTGTGGGGAAGTTCAAGCCATGCATGTAGGGTGTTTTTAATTCAAAAGAAGGTTGTGAGGATTTTGTCAGGAGTGAGTTGCAGAAATCCCTGTAGAGATCATTGTAGACATTTACAAATATTAACTGTGCCTTCACTTTACATCTTCAACTGCTTAGTATATATTAAAACAAACTTCCAGCTTTTTCATTCTCAAAGTAGTAAGCACGATTACAATAGAAGAAGAAAAGATGATCTATCGATACCGTTCCATCGATTGCAAATATGTAAACAGTCGGCAATTTATCAAGGCATAAAATTTTATAATATGTTAAGTGATGAAATGAAACATCTACCTGTGGGAAAATTTAAAACTCGATTGAAAAAAGTTTTAACTCAGAGTGCTTTCTATACCGTGGAGGAATTTGTCAATTCAAATGTGAATAGTATGTTCTAGCATTAGGTTAGGATTGTTGTGTTGCTTGTTTTGTTGTTGTTGTGACTTTCTGTAATGCCTCCAGTGGAGTTGTATTGAGAAATAAAGATTATTGTATTGTATTCTATTGTATATTAAATAATTATTGAGACTTTCATCAACATTCTTCAATTATTTTTTGATTTGTGACATTTTAACTATATTTAGTGCAATTTTATCCAATTTCCCTTAGATAGAAAAAATCCTACCTGCCTCATGAGCGTTTGACATAAGCTGTGAAAGATTTTAGATTGTTTATTGAAGTATATTAAATAATTATTGAGACTTTCATCAACATTCTTCAATTACTTTTTGATTTGTGACATTTTAACTATATTTAGTGCAATTTTATCCAATTTCCCTTAGATAGAAAAAATTCTACTTGCCTCATGAGCGTTTGACATAAGCTGTGAAAGATTTTATATTGTTTATTGAAGTATATTAAATAATTATTGAGACTTTCATCAACATTCTTCAGTTATTTTTTGATTTGCGATTTTTTAATTTACTTTAGTCCAATTTTATCCAATCTCCCTTACATATAGAAAAATCCTACCTGCCTCATGAGCGTTTGCCGTAAGCTGTGAAAGATTTTAGATTGTTTATTGAAGTATATTAAATAATTATTGAGACTTTCATGAATATTCTTCAGTTATTTTTTGATTTGCGATTTTCTAACTTACTTTAGTGCAATTTTATCCAATCTCCTTTCCATATAGAAAAATCCTACCTGCCTCATGAGCGTTTGACATAAGCTGTGATAGATTTCATATTGTTTATTGAAGTATATTAAATTATTATTGAGACTTTCATCAACATTCTTCAATTATTTTTTGACTTGTGATTTCTTACTCTCTTTAGTGCAATTTTATCCAATCTCCCTTACATAGAAAAAAATCCTACCTGCCTCATGAGCGCTGGACATAAGCTGTGATGGATTCTATATTGTTTATTGAAGTATATTAAATAATTATTGAGACTTTCATCAACATTCTTCAGTTATTTTTTGATTTGCGATTTTTTAACTATCTCCAGTTCACTTATTATTGGATCCACACTCAAATTAGGGTCAAAACTGCTTCGGAACGTCCTTAATAATACATATTTTTACATATTTTTAATTAATCTCATACTCTGCCAAGAGCCACAATATTTCAAAGCGTACAACGAAAATTGAGCTATAAATTCCAGATTCGCGGCGTTACATTTTTTAATTTGCACCGAAATTTCGAGACATTGTGATATAGGATGACGCTCGAAAATTAATAGGACTCCTAAGATGGAATAATAAGAATAATAATGATTAAGACAAGTAGTGGAAATCGGAATTTTAGTCCAGAGCAAAATTAATGACACAGAAACTCGAGAAGACAGAGAATAATGCGCCACATAAATCTTCCAAATTTCGTTTTGGAGGCGAGATCTACCACGGCTTGAAATAAAGACATTTATAACTCCAAACAAATTGATTTTATTCAATACGGTCTCGGGAATGACATACTATTTTATTGCCTTTTTTTGTGAATAAAATATATGTACATACAGAATACAGATTATGTATATGTCCCAATAAATCCCAGATTTGTCATATCAGAAAAGTGGATAAACCATCTCAATTTTTGTTTGTTTCTTTGTTATTTTGTAAGTAAAATTGACTTATATTGGTGTTCTCTTTGATTTCAGGTTACTCCGTGTTTGATAGTTGTGCGAATTATTAGAAAATTGCATTATTAAAACTTTAGTGCGTTTCGTCGGGTGTTTAGTCATCTTCAGGATGTTACTAGTGTCGGTTGTGATCTTTCTTATCGCGAGTGTTTAGTGCGAAAAATTAAGGCAGTCCCTGTGGCATTCTTGAGCCACGAGCAGAAGAAAATTCACCGATATGCAACCTGAATAAAAAGGTAGGTGTTATTTTTCTATAAATTGTCTACTTTTAAATTGCCAATGACATACCAACAAATTTTTACAATATTCGTTTGTGATTTCGGACCGTCAGAGTTGCACTGCAACAGTAAATGCATCGGACATTGATGCATCGCCACATAGCATTTTCTAATACTTGAAAATCTTCTTTGAGAAAATCTTCTTGCTACATGTGCGTACCGAATGGGCACTAGCTATTTTTTTGATTAGTTCGCCTTATTTGCACATTAGCTTTTTCAAATCAAACTGATAATTGGATTACAAACAAGCAAGGTTTTATTTTATAATGCCGACATATTTTCTATTACATAAGTGCAGTATTCACTGCGTACTAACAAGGGCTTTCTTGTGGAAATCTTAACAAAACAAATCTTGACGAAACTGTTTGTTTCATTTTAATGATTTTTTATTTAATTCATTAGCCTTCTGTATTATTAATTCGCAGCATCTAATTTTAGCAGACTGTAAAATAATTGGTCATTTGATGTGAACTAGTTTAAATGAATTATTATTTTAATCAGAAAAAATATACATTTTTACTTTATCATACGCAGTATGTAAAGTATTGTAATCGTGCCAAAAAAATTTTTTGAGATTTTAGCGGAAATATGTCTTTTTGGGTCCCCTGAACATTTTTGACCAAGGTACCAAAAAATGTCTGTGTGTGTGTGTGTGTGTGTGTGTATGTGTGTGTGTACCCGTTTTTTGTTGCGACGATTCCGGAGAAACTACTAAAGGTATCGGGACGAAACTTAATATTTAGAAGTTTCATAACCAAACTTAGAGCTGAAAAGCTTTCTGTTGAAAAGGGTCCAAAGGAACTGGAGGTTTAGTCTTAGCATTTTTGAAAGATTTTGCAAATAAGCCGCCATTTCTGGAATTTCGTCGAATTAGTTAAATAATAAATTAAAGATGAGGAAATTCTGAATAATTTATGACTATGACATTTTTTGGTACAATCAATAGTTTAGCTGCATGAGCAAATTCTATTTCATCGAGATCGGTCGTACTGCATTAAAGTAGTAGCCAGGGTTTGTCAGATTTTTTGATTCTACTGACAGTAGGCGGCGTCGCTAATGTTTTGACAATCACTTCTGTCAATATAAGCTGCGTTCGGATATTGTACTACACTTTTTACACCCAATAACACGTAAGTGTCATTTGTACGGTGTACTCGGTGTCAACGGAGTACAATATCCGAACGCAGCTTTAATCGAGATATCTGTCTAGTTCTACTAGTTTTATTTTAATGCAGACATGGCCGATCTCGATCAAATAGAGTCTCATGCAGCTAAACTATTAATTTTATATATAGTATGATAAAGTCATGTGCCTGGCCACATCAGATTTTTTTATTTAAATTAGGAAGCTATTGCCCATAAAAGAAATGTTAGATATGGTTTCTTCGTCATCTTTAAAGTTCTACTAAATCCACAAGGTACTAGGTTCGTTGTATAAATATGTCCTAATATTGTCTGAAATACAGATAATTAGCTTCTGAAACAAAAAGTTAAACAAATGAGCTTTCAAAATATAACTTTTTTGTTGAATAAAAAAGCTACACAAAATTGTCTCTACTATTAAAATATTTTTAACCGCTTTCGTTTCTCTTCAAATAATAAACATCATAAAAATCGACAAATATATAAATACAAGCAAATAAAGTATAATTGTCCAAATAAATTATTTTATAGATGTGCTGTCTATAAAATTTTTATGATGTTTATTACTTGAAGAGAAACGAAAACGATTAATATTATTTTAATAGTAGAGACAATTTTGTGTAGCTTTTTTATTTAACAAAAAGGTTGTATTTTGAAAGCTCATAAATGAGTATAATCTATATTGTTCATAGAAAAGCATCAACTTAGGATACACTCTGTATATGGTGTACGTTTTTCTTGGAAAGAAATACCATTTCGTTTATGTGGACAGGTAAAAACAACAATATGTATTTCTTTTTTAATTTCTGTCTGACGATAATGACGGTTTCACAAAATTACAATTCTATGCGGTTTTCGCCCTTTTAAAAAAATCAAAAATCTTACTAATAATTACAAATCTATTGTCAATCTTCGTATACGACCTACTACACACAAAACGAAATTAAAGAATGGAAAAATTAAACAGCGTACTAAAATGTTCATCGAGTGCAAATAAATGAAACCGATATTTGTCGCCTAGGCACTTGCTATATCCACTTCAACTGGATATTGCAAATACCAAGTATTCGTTGTAAAAAAACCCGTCCGCACAGCCGACCGTCGAATATATAAATCTATTTTTGAGGTTGACTCGATACGAATTGAATGGACCTGGTTTTTCTTTTCACAGATAATCGTATACTTGGCCATTTTTATATTTGGCAAGTATATTCGGCTTTACAAGTAAATTCGTCCAATTTCGTTGGTTACTAATTCCATCTCAAGATTCCTGTGAAGATTGCCATTTCTTGTAGTTCTCTATGTCCTGGATGATGCTTTTGCCACATCCAGGAATATAGAGCACTATACCATTTATTCTGTTAAAGATTCAGTCATTTTACTAGGAGCTTTTCAAGCAGGTTTGACAAAGTTAGCAATACAGAAATTGGCCTATAGGAGGATATTTCATTTGGTGGTTTTCTTGGCTTGGAAATCACTATCTTCACAGTTTTCCAAACGGTTGGTACATATTTAATCCTAAATATTGCATTCTATAGTTAGTTATCTTAACTATGTCTTTTTTATATACATCTCTCTTGTTCACATAACAAAAAAAAATGAGTTTTTGTTTTCATATTTTGTATTTCATTTATTGCCTCTTTCGTGCTAAGGATTTTGTCCCACTCCACAAATATCAAATACTTTTTAAGTGTTCTTTTAGAAAATTTAGTAAACCTGTATCTTTATGTGTTTGGAAAGATGATTTAAAAAGAAAACGTGGTTTTCTTCAATCAGGGCTTGTGTCAGTTCCTGTATGGTTAGTGGTTGATTATGGCGCTTGCGAATACTTCGGTCAAGCTGATCCCACACGTGTTCAATAGGATTCAGGTCAGGACTTAACGCCGGCCATTCCATGACCTGAATTCTACATTCTTGTAAACAGTTTCTGGCGATGCCGGCGGTATGTGGCTTTGCATTGTCCTGCATTAGGATGAAATTTTGACCGACGCCATATGCAGCAGGACCCAAATGGTCCTCCAAGATGTTTTCGATGTAATTCAAGGCATTTAGTCTACCAGGAGCCACAACAAGATCAGTTCTGTTGTCTATACTGATTCCAGCCCAAACCATCACAGATCCAAGACCAAATCTATCCACTTCCTGTATAGCAGCGGCTGCGTAGCGTTCACCAGGGCGTATATATACACGTACTCGACCGTCGTAACGAGTTAAACGAAATCTGAACTCGTCTGTAAACAGTACAGGCGTTCAGTGACGAAGTTGCCAATCTCTGTGATCCAGAGCAAACCTCATTTGTGATGCTGCGTAGGGCGTGGTGCGCGGACAGGTCTTCTTGGTTTCAAATTCGATTCTTTTAATCTGTTTCTAACAGTTTGGTCAGAAATTTCTATTCCATGTGCTCGTCTTAGGTCGTTTAGGAGGTCTCGTGCTGTGACAGTACGCTGACGTAGAGAGGAAAGGACAAGAAATCGGTCTTGATTTTGAGTAGTTTTTCGATTTCGTCCTAGTCCAGCTCTTCTAACATATTGGCCAGTCTCCCGAAACTATGTACGCTCAAGTCGATTAGTAATTTTGTTATAATAAAAGTAGTGAAAGTAGCAAGCTGATCATTTTAGAATAACTAGCTAGAAAATATGTTATGAGGAGTTTAATAAATAAATGAAATGAGTGAAGATTTACTGACAGTAGAATAATGCCTGCTATAAAGCAGGAATTATTCAATGCAAAACTGTCTGTTTCATGTTAAAATAAATATATTATCAGATAAAAATTCTAAAACTAAATATGAATGTTACTTAAAAATACCGAAAATGAAAATTGAAATGTTATTAGATTTTCTATAGCCTCGAGGTATTTTCTGGGGTAACTCTCCTGTAAATAGGCGGGGTAACGGGGTGACTTCAATATTGATACTTCAATTTGACACTTGACAGCCGGGAGGGTGGCAGCATGCCCTGATGTCATGCGACATAGTCTCAAGTTTGAGAAGCCGGTCGATACAGAATACAAAATGCGCTGCTACTCGACTTCAACATGATGACGCTCGAAATCAATGAGGTAGAGATAACGGCTTAAAATCGTTCTATATATAACCCTGTATAAGGGGTTTCAATTTGTTAATTTTATAATAAATCTCCCCTATAAATCGCGTATTCTGTCATCACGCAGTTTAAAAATACAATTCTATTTGTAGTTCGTCTATTGGCAACGATATTGGATATCTTGTGGCGATGCCATTACAAAAACATTCACTCCGTTGGACGTCAAACCACAAAAATCCATTATACTCTCCTACGCAATCTGATCCGATTTATTTGAAACTTTGTTATTCATGTCATCGATTTTGTATTCGCGTGAAAAGTCAGTTTTGTCGCGTCCGGAAAATGTTTTAATTTTGTTTCTTGTCAAGACTTGTTGATGGGCAAGATTTTTGTTTTTGTACGATTCGGAGACATCAATTGATTAAGCTACAGTAGAGAATGGGAGAGAGCTATAATTTTAAGGATTAATTATCTAATTTATCTGTGACCCATATGTATGAGAATCGTCTCTATCCCATCTGCTTTCCTCGTAATTTCACAAAAGAAAATTATACTTTTTTTTGTTCCTTTAACACAATATTTTTTAAAACAATGACAAAAACATTTCTGGAACAGCGCCCCCACTAATATTAGCAACCTTTCTAAGTAACTAAAAAAACTATAACGAGCTGAGCTATCAATAATTAAACGTATCTTCGAACAAACTAAACGAGCGATGTATGCGACTCTGGTGACGTCACGAAAATAGAGCATATAGGGATCTGAGGGGGGTATATAAAGTGAACTATAGGAAAGATAGCAAACTGGATAACCTCTCTCTTTATAGACCTTGTTTGTGTTTTAGTATGTATGATTGCAAATCTCCAAATATTCAGCCAGATTAAAAAAATATTCCACAAAACGAAACAGGTTTTTCATTATTGTGCGCTTTTAGCTGATTTTGTAATTTTTCCTATAGGAGTTCTTTTACACTTTCTTATTTATGTTAATAAAATGACTGTTCCTACGATAATATCTAAATCCCATAGTATCTTTAAAAGTAGGACAACTCAAAATACGTATCACAAAAATATCTTTCAAGTTTTTGGGTATTTTAATAACAATAGCAGACAGTTTACTATCTTAGCAATATTATGCAGGTCTCTTATACACAAAAACTCTACTAAAATAAAATTACAATGCATTTCTTTCATGGCATGCATATTTTGAGTTGTACACTTTTGAAGAAAGTGTGCAATATGTTAGTAATATTCGAAACCATATCACTCTCTCAATGAGCTACAAAAATCACCTGTATATTTGTTTATATCTGACGTTGTTCTAGCATAATATCTCGAGTTTCTCAAAGTTATAATAAAAATAATAGTAATAATAACCGTAGAAAGGTATATAAAATGACGTCATTATATATTATGTAGTTTATAACTGGTATGTAAGGGCTCAGTTAGTGCCTTATTGTGCTTGTAACGATGCCTCGTAAATAAAGAACTTTTGGAGTACAGCCAGAATGACGAGATGTAACCATAGAATATGCTGTATTAAATTATGTTTGTAATATAGGGTAGAAAATATTACACGACCACCCAAAAAGAAAACTATTCCGAACGATAAATCTAGATTTGGCTCTGTACTCCAGTTCGGGGAAAATTGATGTTTTAATAATTATTGTTATATATTTATAGGTCACAGATAAGCTTTGTAATTAATCCTGAAACTTATACCTTCCCTATCTAACTTTGAGATAAATAGTTTTAAAATTACTCGCGTTAAATTGCTATAATAAATCAAAACGTTTAACATTGTTATTCGTCTAGTGTCAGCTGAAATTGGGCGCAATGTCAATCAGCCATTTGTTCAGCGCTGGACATAAACAAATTAACTTTAACTCGCTCACATTGCATACATTTCATGGGTCACCGTATTCCATGTTTTGGTAACACAAAAATATCAGCGGAACGCGGTACAAATTCAACAAAATTATAAATTGTTACTGTAAATTCAGGTTGACCATTTCACTGCATCGATTCATTTTCAGCTGGCAAACAGTTCAGTGCGTTGTCAGATACACGAGGAACAGTATTGATTATTTTGTGCTAGTAAAATGCCAAAGCAACGACTATTACACAATTAGATAGGTATCGATACATACGAGAAACATTTTGTTATGTTGAGTCCATATTTCGCTATATAATGTAGAGTGGTTTGTTTTTTTTTTATCTGAAACTACGTTAGGAAATTAATTGAATATGCTTCCAATTTTTGTTTCAGTTCGGTTTCAGGAAAATTACAGTATTATGTTGTCGATTATAGATAGAGCGATAAATAATTTTATCATGCGATATTGCGTCGTGTTTGTATCTACATGTAGGTGTGTATAACTGTAGAAAATGGTATAATGAAAATGGTATTGTGCAGTATTATGTTGACATAATCGAAATTACTTGAGAAGTATACAGGCTGACTGGTAAATCCGGATGGACTTAAGAATACTTATAGTGGACAAGCATTTTCATTCCTATAGAACAAGTCATTCTTTAAGAAGAGTTTTGAGTAGATTTAACATACAGGGTGATTGCAAACCAGAAATTATTACACTCTCTTAAACAATGGGTCCCTATGGAAAATACATAGGGAAACATTGTTTTAAATTTAATTTTTTGTTCAGCTAAACTGATGAATTATGGACTTTTTATAGTACAAAAGTCTGTATAAAGAACAGCCTTTTCTTGAGGAATTAAAAAAAAAATCTGATGTGGCTAGGCACATGACTTTATCATACTATATATAAAATTAATAGTTTAGCTGCATGAGATTCTATTTGATCGAATCGGTCGTGTCTGCATTAAAATAAAACTAGTTAGCCAGGATTTGACAGATATTTTGATTTTATTGACAGTAGGTATTGTCAAAACATCAGTGTTTGACGCTACCTACTGTCATTAGAATGAAAATATCTATCAAATCCTGGCTAACTAGTTTTATATTAATGCAGACACGACCGATCTCGATCAAATAGAATTTGCCCATGCAGCTAAACTATTGATTTTACCAAAAAATGTCACAGACATAAATTATACAAAATGGTTCTCTACTCTAATTTGTTATTAAACTATTTCGACAAAATTGCAGGAATGGCGGATCATTTGCAAAATCGTTGAAAAATTCTAAGAGTAGCAATACAGTTCCTTTGGACCCTTTTGAACAAAAAGCTTAGTTATTAGAAAGTAAATGTCATTCTAAGTAAATTTTTCATACATTAAGAAAAAAATTGTTAAGCAGTTTTATGCCTCTAGAGAACGCAGTTGAATTGTAAAAATCTGATGTGGCCAGGCACATGACTTTATCATACTATATAAAAAATTAATACTTTAGCTGCATGAGATTCTATTTGACCGAGATCGGCCATGTCTGCATTAAAATAAAACTAGTAGAACTATACCCTATTCACGATAAGAACATAGTAGTGGGGGGTGCAAACTGAGCCCGGTTTACACTGGAGCAATATGCTGTCAATATCGGCAAATTGAAGGGTTATGTCACGACAATGGTGTGCTATACCTCGCACCGCTGATTTGTCAATTAGCCATCGTTATGTAATGTAGTGCGTTATATTAAAACGTTATATTAAGTCTGCTAGCTTTTATTAAATATTAGTACACAATAAACACTTAATGATATCAATAAAGAATAACCAACAAAGAAATAAGACACTAAAAAAGGAATAAAATATCACTGTTTATTCTCGTATATCTCTACGAGCAGCAATTTGCTCCGACAGCAGTTCTCAAAGCGTCCTCACACGTCTTCCGTTATATCACTGTTTAAAAAAGTAAAAAAAAACACGAAAAGTTTGTCATTTGATAAAATGGAATTCCTTATTTCATTGGCTTGTAGATGGTTCAGTATCAGACCACAAATCTGATGATGATCCTGTATTGGTTGTTATAATAAATTCTTCCATAATATCTTCAACAATATTGTCCAGGTCATATAATTTGTTTTCTTCGCTGACTACATGTTTGATGCAAGCTTTACAGCGTTCCGCATCTGCAACTTCCAAACCCTCAAGAAGCAGAGTTTTTACCTCCGGCAACTTAAATGTTCCATTGTTTGCGGCGACATGATGTTTAACTTGGGCCCAAATTAATTCAATTGGGTTTAAATCGCAGTGATATGAAGGCAATCGTAAGATTTTGCGACCACTTTCCTCCACTAATTGATCGATTACATAGTTGACTGGGTTATCACTTGTATACTTTTTTGCCATATCTAGAAGTTCTACTTTCAACATACTGTTATCTACGGTTACGCCTTTTGACATAAGCCATTCTATTAAAGTCCCTTTTCGCCAAGAGTTGTTTGGTACTTTATCCATCTTCACGGAATGGTAAGGAGCATTATCCATTACAATTACACATCCAAGCTCAATAATAATAATAATAATGATAATAATAATAATAATAATAATAATAATAATAGATGATGAAGGGATGAAGGCGAAGGTTATAGGCGAATACATTAAGCGAGTCAGAAAAATTTTAAAATCTGGTTTAAATGAAAAATATAAAATGCAAGCGATCAATGCATATGCTATTCCAATATTTCGATATAGTGTTGGAGTTTTAAATTGGACTAAGAAGGAAATACGCGATTTGGACATTAAAACTAGAAAACAGTTAACACTAAATTTTATGTTTCATCCAAAGTCTGATGTCTGCAGACTATACCTGCACCGTTTAGATGGAGGTCGTGGCTTGCAGCAATTGGAAAATATTTATGATTTGGAAATGTTAAATTTAGGAAATTTTATAAATGCCAACAAGGAGGATAAAGTCATTAAACAATTAATTAGGGATACTTCTGGTAAGTCAATAATTAGTAAACATAAACTAATTTTAGAAAAATTTCAGGTGGAAGAACTCGGTAATTATGAAAATAAAATTTCAGTGGAAAGTTTAAAGCGACAGATAAAGTTAAAAATGAATCAGAAAATGAGAGAGGATTATGTTACTAAGCCAATGCATGGCCAATTTTTAAGAATTGTGGAGGGTGATGGTATTTCAAAGTCTGGATCGTTATCTTGGCTTTGTCATGGAAACATTAAGGCTGAAACGGAATCCTCTATCATAGCGGCGCAAGATCAGGCAATACGTACCAGATATCATGAACAGAAGATTATGAAAGTTGCTCATGATGGGAGTTGTAGACTGTGTCATCAGGCTCCGGAACATGTCTATCATTTGTTAGCGGCTTGTCCAGTCTTAGCTGAGTCGCATTACATTGCTAGGCATGATAGGGTGGGAATATATATACATTACAACTTGTGTTCCCAACTATTAGGTTTAGCAATGGATGTGTCTCGGTGGTATGACCACGTTCCATCTCCTGTTGTGAGTAATGATCATATTACCATATTATGGAACATGCCTATTGTCACTGATAGAATGTTTGATGCTAATAAGCCAGATATCGTGGTAAAGGATTTCCAGAGGAAGGTATGCACGTTCATAGAAATCTCGGTACCTGCTGATGCGAATGTTGTAAGGAAGGAGCTTGAAAAACAACTTAAATATAAGGATCTCTCAATAGAAGTTGGACGTATGTGGGGAATGAAAGTAAACATTATTCCGGTGATTGTAGGTTCATTGGGAGCAGTTACTCTAAATTATAGTAAACATGTCAAGGAGTTACCGTGCAAAATTTCGCCCTGGGAAATTCAGGAAATTGCGGTTTTGGGAAGCGCGAATATTTTGAGGAGAGTTTTATCATAAAGCATCCTAAATTTACTGCTATCGTACTACTTTTCATCTTTACCTTCCTTTGTATATGTCTATTAATAAATATCTGCATGTGTTTTTACTGACCTGTACACAACGCTGTACGGGGTTTCCACAGTTTTCCTTTGCTTTGCAAACTTGTGTTGCAAAGCATAAATGGCGTTGTTTTTCAAAATTGGGTTGAGCTGTGGTGATACCCGCAAAGGGAGTACCCTAGGCTTCAGCGAAGCTCGGTACTACCAATTTGCCCTGATGATCCTCATTACTTGTCAAAATCTATTAGTGTAATTTTAGTATTTATATGTTGTATCTAAATTATATTATCTAGGTTTAATGTATTTAATGAGATGTATCAGAGAATTCCAATAAATAATAATAATAATAATTATAATGGCCCACATTGTTGATTCTCCAATACCTACAAGCTTCGAAGCTAATTTTGCAGAAGCTGACTTCGAATTTCCAGGTTCACGACTGTACTCGAGATATGCATTGTAGGCCATCAGCCGTTGTCCACTGCGAATGAGCTTTCCTTGCGGATTTTTTGATGAACCAGCCTGCATTCTCTCATCCATATTAGCACTATTAAATATCATCGTAAAACAATAACAACAAATAATATTGGCAATATTAAGATTACCTGTTACAATGTTAATATTGGGTGGAGTTCTAAAAAGAACTGAGTTTTATTTGAATCGATTGTTAGACTGCAAAATATTCCGAACACAACAACTAGAACACAACGAAAGTCTTGAATCTGACGCAAATGACATGTCGTTTCAAAATTCAAGTGACATACGCGCGTTGGCTGGTGTAAATTTGGTTCAACTTTCAGCCAATCACAAGTCGCAAATTATAGCCCTATCTTATCCAACGCTTTATTCTTAAAGTGAATAGACTAGACAGATATGTCGATTAAAGCTGCGTTCGGATATTGTACTCCGTTGACACCGGGTACACCGTCCAAATGACACTTAGGTGTTATTGGGTGTAAAAAGTGTAATACAATATCCGAACGCAGCTTATATTGACAGAAGTTATTGTCAAAAAATTAGCGTTTGACACTACCTACTGTCATTAGAATCAAAAAATCTGACATATCCTGGCTACTAGTTTTAAAGCAGTACGACCGATCTCGATGATATAGAATTTGCTCATGCAGCAAAACTATTGATTGTACCAAAAAATGTCATGGTCATAAATTATTCGCAATTTCCTCTACTTTAATTTATTATTTAACTATTTCGACGAAATTCCAGAAATGGCGGCTTATTTGCAAAATCTTCGAAAAATGCTATGAGTAAACCACCAGTGCCTTTGGACCCTTTTCAACAGAAAGCTTTTCAGCTCTTAGTTTGGTTATGAAACTTCTAAATATGAAGTTTCGTCCCGATACCTTTAGTAGTTTCCCCGGAATCGTCGCCAAAATAAGCGGGTACACACACACATACCCACACACACACAGACATTTTTTTGTACCTTCGTCAAAAATGTTCAGGGGACTAAAAAGACATATTTCCGCTAAAATCTCAAATTTTGTTTTTGGCACGATTACAATACTTTACATAACGCGTATGATAAAGTAAAAATTTGTTAAGCAGTTTCATGTCTCTAGAGAAACGCAGTTGAATTGTAAAAATTACTGTAAAATTACCGTTACCTTTAAAACTTCCAAAATGTCCAGTAATATACAGGAACTTTTTAGGGCACATTTGATGTCAGTATTTTTTTATTATTATATTATATACGTTACTGTAATTTTATTTACGTATATTTTATTTTTACAGTTTTAACGTTTCTTTCACAGCATTTTTGCTGTAGCTTATCACATTGATATTTGTAACTTTACAGACATTCTTTTCAATGTATAAACTTATTTGCTGTTCATTTGTCTTTCTTTCTTGAAAGTTTTCGCCGTTTAAACTATTAACAAAATGAAGGAAAAGGGAAATATATCAAACAATACAATTAAATGTAAATAATTTAATTAATAATTTATTTTATAAAAAATGACAGTAATAAACATAACATCAGTGAAAATATTAAGATACATTGATTCTGAGTAAAAAGTTTTAGTACATTTGTTTACATTTACATAAGTTGGTTTTAAATTCCTTACGAAATTAAATTAAAAGACGTTTTCATACGGTTATGTTAACATTTCAAATGGGTGTATTTTTTTAAGGCACTGAAAAAATATGTGAAATATTTTACTCAGAATTAAATTTGTTCTGTTACTTTTACAACTAATTTCTTTAACAGATGATTTCTGTATTTTATCTTAAAGTTTCTTAAATAAGAATAACAAATTTCTCATACAAACAAAAAGAAAAACTGCACTTAAACAAAAAAAATGCGAATTAAATTTTATATCAATTACATCAGAGCATTTTATCTTGAATATCTTTCGATAAGCGAGAATCCACAAAGAAATAAATTATATTAATAAATTATTATCTATTATTCTCTGAGCGGGTGTCATGGCAGTTTGACGACGGTGTAATATAACGTCATCCCTTGCTTATGACGCACGCCCACACGTAGCTGGAGTTGACTATAAATTCGAAATTAGATTTTAAAGGTATGCCAACATTTGTTTTTGAGGTGGGTGTAATCAAATTTGCAAAATGCAATAACTTGTGGCCATAAAATTTGCGATCGCTAGCCGTAAATCTTTGCCGCGAGATTAACTTAAAATTAGATTTTCGGAAACCCGCGGACCCATATATTTATGCCGACTGTTGAACACACGGGAATACAACGAACGTCATAAATTCCACAAAATCGAATGTCGCGCACAGTATGAAATATTCTCGAACTGGGATTTGTTGATATAACTCCGACTCAAAATACTGCCTCAAAATATTTGCCGTTGACAGATATTTGACTTATATGGATACAGCCTACTTATCATTTTATTTATTGTGACAATTATAGGACTTGCTTACCCTTTTTCTTCAAACTGAAGACACAAATATAAACAAACTTAAACAAGCTTTTCGGTGGTAAATCGAAGGCACACCAAGTTCAATCTACTCCCTACATAATAATTATAAAAAAGTTTTGATGTAAATTTACAGTAAGAATATTAGGTTTTTTTTGGCCCTGCGACAATCAGTGTAATTTTACATCTCAATTGTATTTTTACATTGTCATTGTATATTTACACTGTGATTTTACAAGAATTTGGCTGAAATATTACACCGATTTTAATGTAATTTTAAGTGATATATGAGGTAATGGTTACGCATTTTACATCTATTTCAGTGTAATATTCAATGAAATATGCAGTATTTTTGATTTGTATAATTTTCTTCTGATCTTGAGTAGATATTAACATTCTCTATCATATAATACAAGAAACAACAGTAACATCATGCACACAATCAAACGTTACAATAGTACGGTCAAATAAAATGGTATAGAAAAAACAACTTGTAAAAATATAAATATGTAGACGTACATACAAGTATAAAATAGTTTTTTCAGTGTAGATATTAACATTATCTACCATATAATACAACACAAAAACATTAATATCATGCATCCAGTCAAACATTACAATAGTACGGTCAAACAAAATGGTATGGATAAAATTATTTGTAAAAAAATTTGATGGACATACATTAAAACTACCGAGAAGGGCGAGAAGCAATTAATAAATACTTAGCGTACGCAAATACTTAAACATAGAAAACACGGATAAATATATAAATGCACTTCGGTCACCCATGAACAATAAACACACATACTCGTTCACTCTTTTTCTGACAAACACACTTGGTGCAAGATGTTCCGCATCTGTATCTATAAGAACAAGGAAACATATTAGACAGACACAAAAAAGTTAACCTAAAAAGAAGATTGCACAATATCTTTCAGGTGGTATAAAACCCTTCAATCTTAAAGCAAATTTTCACAAAGGAACGTAGAAGACTGTACTTACAGCTTTCATCCAGGTATGGTGTTAACGTTAAGACATCAATTTTTAATGGCTAATTTGTCGTCGTTGGTGATCTACAAAGGCAATACAATTGTTCTGCAGTGTGACATGTTATTTTAACCTACACCTACATGGTATCTAGATAAGTTTTAGTTCACCATATCATTGCTACTTACCGGAGACAGAAATACAACGCGCCCAACTACATATTGCACTCGATGGTATGCGTGCTGGCGTTCGTTTGCAAAACAGCTGATCAAACGTAGCGCATGCGTCTGGGCGTTACAATATCAACAAACCCGCTATTATAATAGTAAAATCGCTACATACGTTGTAATTTTACGAATTTAAAGTATATTTCCATTGTATTTTTACTAAAAGATCATTGTAATTGAAATAAAGCAGCAGTATCACTGTAATAGTACACAGACTTTTAAAAATAATTGGAATTACGTGCAATTTTTATACTTACTATATTTCTATTGTAATTTTCACAATGACTTGTGTGTAATTTTACAGCCATTTTTCTCAGTGTACCTCCTGTATACGTTACAACTGTATGGAGATCGTGACCATCTGGTGATAGTGGACCTGACAGGCCAGTGAGATAAATATCATATAACTACGATGTAGGGTGCCCATAACTTATTCAGAAAATCGATAGTCCTATCCTGGCAGTCCCACTTCTACGCTGGGAACACGTGTCAGGAATACTGATTCGCCAGGCACAAAGTTTGAGGACTAGTTTTTTTTCTGCTTATTCGACATCTTGGTTCGGGCACTATTACGTGTTTGCAATTATTCTTTACAAAATTTATTCAGGACGTTCTACAGTTTAGTTGGGATTTTTGAGTCTTCCTGTATACAGATTGATTCAAATCCTAAATAACAAAGTCTTAGATAGATACAGTATTGGTTAGATATTACTGTTACAAAAATTATGTTTAAATACAAAGAAACAGAAAAAATATGGATAATGTAAACAGCAATACAGATAAGAAAAATTACAGACAAATTAATGTAGTAGTAATGAAATTTGTTTAAATTTGGCTGTTTATCAAATATTAAGCTGTGCAGGATTATGTGAATCTGAAGATCAGTTTAAAATGATGTACCTATGCGTTGATTGTTGTATAATTCTCAATGCTTTCACGGAAAATAGGTTTTCTTAAATTTTTCTTGTAACTATTGTAGAAGTTCGCAGGCAAAATAATGGAATAAGCCAAATAAAACTAATATTTTTACTTTATCGTACATAGTATGATAAAGTACCCATTTTTTGTGGCGACGATTCCGGAGAAACTACGAAAGGTATCGGGACGAAACTTCATATTTAGAAGTTTCATGACTAAACTTAGAGCTGAAACGGTTTTTATTCAAAAAAGGTCCAAAGGAACTGGATGTTTATTCTAATCATTTTTCAAGGATTTTGCAAATGAGCCGCCATTTCTGAAAGTTCGTCAAAATAGTTAAATAATAAATTAAAGTAGAGGAAATTCTGAATAATTCATGTCTATAATTGGTAAAATTAATAGTTTAGCGGCATGAGCAAATTCTATTTGATCAAGATCCATCGTGTTTGCATTAATATAAAACTAGTTAGCCAGGATTTGACAGATACTTTCATTCTAATGACAATAGATATTGTTAAACGCTGATGTTTTGACATTACCAACTGTCAATAGTATCAAAACATCTGTCAAATCCTGGCTAACTAGTTTTATTTTAAGGCAGACGCGATCGGTCACGATCAAATAGAATCTCACGCAGCTAAACTATTAATACTATATATTGTATGATAAAGACATGTGCCTTGCCACTTCAGATTTTGTTTTGTTTTTATAACGCAACGTTTATTATTTTCTGTTATAAACTTTGCTAAAACCAAACTAACGTAATTTATCTTAATTAAATCTAGAAACTATACTATATCATTATTATTTCTTTTTTAAATAATTAAAGTAATATTGCGGAACTGGTTTTTTAGGTTCCTTTTTGACACAATAAACTTAATAAACTCAAAACTGTAAACAGTTTATTCTCCATTATGCCTATTCAGGAAGAAAAACTTTTTTTTTAAATCAAAATTACAATATCAACAACTAAAACATACACACAACTTTATCAAAAAGACATTACAAAATTATAAATGCTGCGCCATTGTGCTGACATACTACTTTTTAAGTACATTCAGAAATGTGACACAAGGCAAAAAACATACCACTTATACATGTTTTTTTCTAAATTGATGTTAAGATTTCAAGAAGAAAGTCATTATTTAAAATTAACTAATTTTTGGCAAAAGGACAAAGCTTGTGGTTTTCTTTGCGATACATTTGAGGTTTCCTAGGCATTGTGTTCAAATAAAAAACTAATTTAAAAACTTTAAAACGAAAAAAATTGATTATTTGTTTATTTATTAATAAAATTAGATCGAAAAACTGTAAAACTTATCTATAAAACTATTTCTAAGTACTTTTGGTTATTCACCATACCTTGCTTCACAAGTAACAACAAATTCAAAGTTCCCAACTTTCTCCACAAGTATTCTTGAATCACTGACAACGTTTCTTTGTGGTGCACGCAAATTCGGAATCAGAGCCCTCATAAAACTCCCTAAATACGAATAAACTAGTGGACCTGTAGACCGCCTATTAGATAGATCAGTGAATTCGGTAAAGTAAAAAAAAAACAGTTGCCACCGCCAATAAAATTAGGTTTAATAAATGTTGAAAATTGGGTACATAACCAGCCATGAGGTACAAATTTCTCTGTTACTCAATATTTGGCGAGTCTGCTGTCAAAATAAATTGTGATAGTCCTATGTCCCATGTATCGGCTTAACAACTACAATCTTTAGTTTACCCTCAAAACTTTCTTTTATCCCTAAGGTAAAGATACTACTTTTGGAGGGAAACCGCCCAAATGTCAGAGAAAATCCCCCAATCTGGCAACAGTGCACTGCTTTTTTATATAATAGCATGTGGTTGGCTAAGCAACTACAGTATACCGTATATAATATAACATTATTGAAAAAATTAAAATTGATTTGTCATTTTTTTTTCTCTCAGTTAATATGAAAGATGTTTGTCACTTGAAAAAAAAAATGTTAGAGTTATTTTTCCCAATACCGACTTAAATGAACCACAAAAATAAGCTAAATTTGTTCAAATTACTCAATTTTATGCCAAGTGCGGAAGACCTAAACATTGCATTAGCATAATATTTTTGATACTTTATAGTTCTGGTTTTTGTTTTGATATTGGACAAAAACTATACAGCTAGATGCTCACTTTTTAAATAAAAATAAAACGTAAAATATAAAATAAATTTATAAATTTGTATACCAGTATCTACCTTTCCTCCTTCGTAAAACAAACGGGAAATATGTTAGAGTACCGTCGTCAAGCAAGAGCACATAATGTGAAAATAATGTGAAAATATTTAATTTAAAATTTATTTATGTCTACTATAAACCAAAAACTCAAGAATAAGTATCAACATTTAAAGTAATCATTGAAGAACCCTAATTAATTATTTTATAACTGAATAGTATTATTTACAACACAATATTCATATTTGAATTTTAGAACAAAGTTGGATTCAATGCATAATTTTCAATTTAGTTAACAAATGAAATTGATAGAAATCTTAATGATAGATCTAGTAATAATACAATAAGTATATAATACCCAAAACTAATACCTAAAATTAATATTATCTAATCTTGAGATGATTCAACCCATTTAATTGTTTAAGATTTATTGCCTGCACCTCACTGACAAAAAATGCATTTGGTTGCCGTCACCACATGAACTAAATAAATATTTACAAAAATTTAACGTCATACCGAAAGATACCAAAATTTGCATACCACTTGATATGCCCATTCAAATTTATTTGAATTCATAGGTATTAGAAGGCTTGCAGCTTAGACGGCTTTATCACCCATCTCTAATAAATCATTCAGAAAACAATGAACTAAAATTATTAGTATTTTTTTATACGCTCACGTAAACATTAAATTCCATACCAGTTAACTTCATGTGGTAAACTGAGTGACGTATGCTATAAGTTACCAGACAGACCTATCTATTTTTAGTAACCTTGCGTCACTTTAAACTGCAATATAAAAATATATCCCTTTACTGTCAACAATGATTATTATCGACTGCGGCCCCTCGGTCTCTCCGGTACTCCCTTGGTACGCCCAATATCTTTTGGGTCAAGTTTTTTCTTAAATAAATAATTGTTTGCCATTTGTTATGGTAGCTTGTCTGCGCAAAGCAAGTTGCTGTTATTCGGAAAGACCTGGAACCATTTCCACTGCGTGTGTACTCTTTTCATCATACCACGTTACCTGCAAAAATATTAAATTAACAAAAGCTACGCATTCTAAACTCAAAACTAACCTCAATGTTGCCAACAAATTGATGAATTCCATATAATTCTCTTACTGTATTTTAGTTTAATCTGGAGAAACCATTCGAAAGAACCACGGGCAGTTCAAAGTAGTTTGAAGTGGGTGATTTTTTCAGGCGCCTCTATCAATCCCACACCCTATTGATCTTCTACTACTTCTTGGTCTTGCAGCTAAATTTTGTATAGTGTTCATTCAAACTTATGTATAATTATAGGTTATGTGACGATATTTCACGCCCGCTAGGGGCGCTAGTAGCAGAAATATCTTGTGGTGCCATCTAATATGTAACCTCTCAAGAGTTGTATTCGTATTAGGTTAAAATAGGTTCTGAGCGGTGCTTTCACGTTGGGTTTGAGACGCGAACTTTTCACAAATAACATTCATTCGATCGATACACCGTTGGATACACATTCTTTGAACAAATATTAACGCAAAGGCAAATAATCACGAATTAATAATTATTATTATACGTACAACATGGTTATAGTTTTCTCAAACATTATTTGTGGGTACGGACTACGGAGTTTGTGCTTTAGGCTCCCGCAGATAATGAAATCGCTTAGCTTTGTACATACCAATGTGAATAGGTTATGGTTGCGTTTTTGACGTTTCTAGCTCGCAGCCATGACGACGCGAAATAAACAGCTACTGAAATGTTGAGGTCCTTTCACCAAAATCGCTCGCGTTTCGGAAAATTTTGAAGCAAAAACGCCCGAGAGGTCGTTTTTCGTCGATTTCGAAAACTCACGCAACGAATGGTCCATGTGGGGGGACTGAAATGCCTTCCCCATTTTTTCCATAAGCAATTAAGAATGGACTTTTTGGCAGGTGAAACACTGATTTAAAATCGTTCGATCGCGTTTACTTAATATAGACAAGAAACAAAACGAATAAATCGCCAATAATATTGTAAAATGTTATATTAAAAGCAATTGCATATAAAGCAAAACGTTATTATGTTTTGTATAATTTTGTTCTGTAAGGTTTTGGTAGTGATATAATGTAACTACTCTAAGGGCACGTTTTATATGAGAAATCTGGAGACTTTGCCGTAGTTTCGCCAAGAGATTTATTACAAAGGGAGTCTGAACCGCACCCAAGTTGACTAAACGAGCAAAGTTACCCACAAAGTAGCTCGAGTAACCGCTTGTACTGTATGCTCACCTAGGATATACTGCTTAAAGTCGATATTACAATAACTTTACAAATGAAGAGGTTAAATTAACTTCTAATATATAGCCATTACAGTAACAAAATTGTCTTTTTTTCCAGTATTTTATCCCCAAATAACCAATCAAACTTCTTTATAGACGGAAAAGTATACTTTAGAACCTTTACAATTTTTTTTCTGGAAAACTAAAACAAAATTTCAAAGATGAATATCAGGATAAGTAAGTTTAATACTCTTACAACTATAATTTATTAGTTTCACAGTAATTTTCATCCGGATTTACCCTTAAAAACGTACAAATAACCAACCGTCCGTCGCCTCCACCAAAATGCAAATCCCTCGTTATCTGCGGTTTTCCCGCAAAAATTCGGGACTAGACGCCACCCAATGTTCGGCCGCGGCTTCCCTACCCTTCCAGCACCACCCCTCCCCCTTTCGGCCCCGTTTGCACCGCGTGGAGCGAGAAGAATTGGTCGATGTAACCTTGGGAATCGTACGGTACATTTCCGGCACGTCGCCGTCACCTAAGCCGGACAATTCATCATGTTGGCCTTGGTGAGACCCTAGACTAGGGTTCGCACGAAAATTCGGGTCGCTAGTACGGCCGCCAGGGCGTGCTGGTGTTAGTGTTTTCACGATCTCGCCGAAAATTGAATTTGCGAAAAATTGGTCTCTGCTTCCTTGTGTGTGTGTCTGGCTTTTATTAGGTTAGTTTGATTCTTGTTCGAGTTGCTTGCTTTTTTGTAACGAGGTTAAGGCTTGAACGTGACATGTGTTGAAGGTTTTAGGATGGAATTTTGGTTAAATTCTTTGTTAAAATGTTTGTAAAGGATGTGATATGCATTTGATATTTTTAAGATGGGATTAGAAAGATTAGAAAATACCAAAGAGCTTTCTAAACGAATCCTAGAACATTGCACAGAACTAATTTTGGTCAAAATGAGCCTAAAATAGTTTTTATTATGTACATGAAAAGTAGTCTCAAAACATGTAAAAGACTTTTCTTAGATATTTATTCACAGAATCTTTAAAGCAATACACCAAATTAAAGATAAAGAATATACAATTGTCTATCCGAGACTTTTATATGCCTTAAGAAGTACCAATTTAAATTTAAAGTTAAAAAGTACGTTTTTTATCAAAATTTTGACCAGTTGGGTAAAACAAAACAACCTCCCACCCAATTGAGATTTTAGTCCATAGTACAGTTTTTAACGCTGATTACGCTGGAGTAATTTATTTTTGTCTATATGAAACGGTACGGAAGTTATGACTTCTCAAAATATCAAAATCTGAAAAAATTGGCATTTCAGTAGGTTTGGAATTGTCAAGGCGTACTGTGTTCCATCTAGCCATCCGATTTTGACGATTCAAACGTCACTGGATAGGAAATTGGTTGAGGAAAACATTGCTGAAGACCGCGTTGCTCTGTTTCTCGGTTCGCGAGGAAAGCGCGAAAAACCGCGGGAATCCTAGTTTTACATTTTCTGGGCAAACCGTACGCTTTACTGGAAAACCGAGCTCACCGTTGAATTCAGCACAGCCCAATGCATAAGCATGACCCCATTAAAGAGCTCTATCTCTCAAAAAAAAATTGATATTTTTTTCGATCTAAATTTAGCACATTGAGGTAGAAAAAAATTGAAAAAAATCTATCTTTGCAACCGTTCGCGATAGAGAGATTTACCCATCACCAAATGATAGCTCTCGACGAGTACATCAAAAATATGTAGACTTTTATTTGCCTAAGTAGTACCATTTTGAAGTTATGTGCTCCAATTCGCTTATTTTCGTGTTATTTGAAAAATCGTATTTTCAGCACAAATCGGTAACCAGTAGAGATAGAGACGTGTTCTATGTAAATTCGTGATCAGCGCACTCATTTTAGTAAGACAGCGAAGGTTTCATATCGATCCGGGGCCTAGATTTCGAACTAGGTGTGCCACTTCAAATATAAAATTTAAAAAGTACGGATTTTATGAAAATTTTGACTAGTTGGCTAAAACAAAACTACCTCCCACCCAATTGAGATTTTGGTCCATGGTACAGTGTTTAACGCTGATTACGCTGGAGTGATTGATTTTTTTCTATGTGGAACGGTACGGAAGTTATGACTTCTCAATGTATCTAAAACTGCAAAAATTGCCGTTTTGCTATGTTTGGAATTGTCAAGGCGAACTATGTTCCATCTAGCAATCCGATTTTGACGATTGAAACGTCACTGGATAGGAAATTTGCCGAGGAAAACATTACTGAAGACCGCGTTGCTCTAAGTTGCGCGGTTCGCGAGAAAAGCGCGAAAAACAGCTGAAATCCTAATTTTATATTTTCTGGGCAAACCGTACGCTTTACGGGAAAACCGAGCTCACCATTGAATTCAGCACAGCCCAATGCATAAGCATGACCCCATTAGAGAGCTCTACCTCTCAAAAAAAATTGATATTTTTTTCGATCTAAATTTAGCACATTGAGGTAGAAAAAAATTGAAAAAAATCTATCTTCGCAATCGTTTGCGATACAGAGATTTACCCATCACCAAATGATAGCTCTCGACGAGTACATCAAAAATATGTAGGCTTTTGTATGCCTAAGAAGTACTATTTTGAAGTTATGTGGTCCAATTCGCTTATTTTCGTGTTATTTGAAAAAACGTAATTTGAGCACAACTCGGTAACCAGTAGAGATAGAGCCATGTTCTATGTAAATTCGTAATCAGCGCACTCATTTTAGTAAGATAGCGAAGGTTTCATATCGATCTGGGTCCTAGATTTTGAATTAGGTGTGCCACTTCAAATATAAATTTAAAAAGTACGGTTTTTCTCAAAATTTTGACCAGTTGGCTAAAACAAAACTACGTCCCACCCAATTGAGTATTTGGTTCATGGTACAGTTTTTGACGCTGATTACGCGGGAGTAATTGATTTTTGTCTATATGGAACGATACGGAAGTTATGCCTTCTCAAAGTATCAAAAACTGCAAAAATTGGCATTTCAGTAGGTTTGGAATTGTCAAGGCGAACTGTGTTCCATCTAGTCAGCCGATTTTGACGATTCAAACGTCACTGGATAGGAAATTGGCCGAGGAAAACATTGCTGAAGACCGCGTTGCTCTAAGTCGCGCGGTTCGCGAGAAAAACGCGAAAAACCGCGAAAATCCTAATTTTACATTTCCTGGGCAAACCGTACGCTTTACGAGAAAACCGAGCTCACCGTTGAATTCAGCACAACCTAATGCATAAGCATGACCCCATTAGAGAGCTCTATCTCTAAAAAGAAATTGATATTTTTTTCGATCTAAATTTAGCACAATGAGGTAGAAAAAATTTAAAAAAAAATTATCTTTGCAACCGTTAGCGATAGAGGGATTTACCCATCACCAAATGATAGCTCTCGACGAGTACATCAAAAATATGTATACTTTTATATGCATAAGAAGTACCATTTTGAAGTTATGTGGTCCAATTCGCTTATTTTCGAGTTATTTGAAAAAAATCGTAATTTGAGCACAACTCGGTAACCAGTAGAGATAGAGACGTGTTCTATGTAAATTCGTAATCAGCGCACTCATTTTAGTAAGCTAGCGAAGGTTCCATACCGATCCGGGCCTTAGATTTCGAATTAGGTGTGCCACTTCAAATATAAATTTAAAAAGTACGTTTTTTATCAAAATTTTGACCAGTTGGCAAAAACAAAACTACCCCCCACCCAATTGTGATTTTGGACTATGGTACAGTTTTTAACGCTGATTACGCTGGAGTGATTGATTTTTTTCTATGTGGAACGGTACGGAAGTTATGACTTCTCAAAGTATCAAAAACTGCAAAAAATGCCATTGTAGTACGTTTGGAATTGTCAAGGCGAACTGTGTTCCATCTAGCCATCCGATTTTGACGACTCAAACGTCACTGGATAGGAAATTAGCTGAGGAAAACATTGCTGAAGACCGCGTTGCTCTAAGTTTCTCGGTTCGCGAGGAAAGCGCGAGGAAACCACGAAAATCCTAATTTTACATTTTCTGGGCAAACCGTACGCTTTACGGGAAAACCGAGCGCGAAATTGAATATTGAATAGCCGGAAGTAATACTCACAAAAGTATCAAACTACCAAACAGTACCTATAATTTATCTGCAATCTCAACAAACACCACCAAATTTGAACTTAACTTAATTACGTCCCTTACAATTTACGGTCACAGCGTACAAACTGTAAATTTAGGCTTCGCATAGATCACCAAATACGAACGTGCCCTTCCCAAGGCCCTAGTATCGATCACTGGAAGTTATAAATTGGCTCGAAACGGCTTTGCCCAAGTTGCGAAACAAATAGACCCTCCGATATAATGAAGAGTCGTGGAACAAGTCGCCGAAAATGCCGGTAGATCTCGCTGTGTGTTCCCTAGGAGTTTTCCTCGCTTCATAGAGGCTAAAGTGGGCCCTTTTGTCGGACAGAAAAGTCAAGGGTGCTCCAGAAAAGTGCTTCCGTACCTAATATCATTCTAATGCGAGTAATGGACTTACAAGTACAGGCGTTTTTAGTGTTTGAAAAGGGTTTAAATTGCTGCTTTAACATGAGGTTAAGTACGTAATTATTTGCGTTCGTATTAGGTCAAGTATCAGCTTGGATAGGTTGGAATATATACAGTTGTCCCCCGATGGACCTAACGATGCCTATAATGGACGTAATTATTAATTTATTTATTTTTAACAAAAGTATATTAACAAAACATTACTCCCCATGTTCCCCTGCTACAGCTACACATTTCTCCACTCTTCCTCTAAACTCCCGATATACCAAATCAATTATTTCTTCATTTATTTCGTCGACTGCTTCCCTAATTTTTAATTTTAGGATGTCTACATTGTCATGAAAATTATTCGCATACACCTTCTGTTTTAAGTAACCCCACAGAAGAAAAGCAAGCGGCGTTAAATCAGGTGAACGTGGTGGCCATCCTATAGGGCCGAATCGTCCAATCCACTTATTTGGAAAATGTCTGTTCAACCAATCCCTGACTTGATATGCGCTATGAGCAGGACAACCGTCGTGTTCATAGTGTAGTGAACACCTGAGCTGGAAGTTGGTTTCGTCCAAAGTAGGTAGCAAAAAAAATTTCCAACATATCAAAATAGGTGTTTTGGTTTACATTACCATCAGAAAAGTATGGTCCAATTATTTTCTTGTAATAAATCCCACACCAAACATTAACTTTTTATATTTTTGAGAATTGGTTGTAATACGGAAATTTGGATTTTCTTGAGACCAATATCTGCAATTCTGTGAACTAATACTCCATTTGTGGTAAAAGTCGCTTCGTCAGAGAAAATAATTTTTCTGTAGAAAAATCTATCGACCATAATTCGTTCTCCCATTAATAGGCAAAATTCTAATCGACGAGCATCATCTCCTTCTACTAAAGTGTGTATCGCTACTGGTTTATGAGGATGAAATTTTGTATTTGAAAAGATCCTTTGTAGGTGGCCTTTGCTGATGTTCAAGTCTCGAGATCTTTGCTTCAACGAATTTTTTGGGCAAGTGTTCCCGGAGTCAATAGCTAACATGGCTCCCGCATCATCTTCGCCATTTCGCTTTTGTTCTTGATGTTTTTCACGTCTCCTGTTGCATAAAATTTTTTAACCAATTCACGAACACAATTGACAGAAACGTATACCTCAGGGTATTTTCTGTTAAAATCTTCAATAGCACGGCGGTACGATACCTGACCTATGCCGTAACAAAGAACTAAATAAACCCTTTGCTCTAAAATCAACATACCTTCAATCAGCTTCTATCAACAAATTGCTTGGATACGCTGTTACTACTGTCAACTGATTAAGTAAATATTTGCAATAAAATAGCCAAATCAAATATAAATTAAATAAATTCATTCATTTATTACGTTTTAGTACCTCTATATATATATATATATATATATATATATATATATATATATATATATATATATATATATATATATATATATAAATAATTTGAATTTAAATTATTATTGTTCTGCATTCCCTTCATAGCAATATTAATTTTATTACTTACTGCTTTTAACATTTTCAAATTGTTGTTGTTTGTGGCGGGTAAACAAAACGCTTTGTTTACATTAATCTCATTTTAACTAAATGCAATTAAACGTTATGGAGTATTGGCGATACCCCACAATATACAATTAAACCACTCTATAGTATGATGCTCAAAATACATTGAGTTTTATTAAATTTCTATACCTAAATACTACATTTTTTAGTTTGGATTTTGATATTGCTATTTTGTGTTATTGATTTTTACGGTTTCAAATCGAATATCTTGGTTATTAGTGAAGCTAAGTTTCATTATACTCTCCGTGGACATTTTTGACTCATTAGTCCTTTACATGAACTAAAATACAATCAGCCACCATGCAAAAATCAAGGCCTGCTAATACAATATCTGGAGCAATTTAATAAGTATTTGAATATCTCAAAAACCACTGAGATAAGTATAGGGAAAACCAGTATGTATTTTGACATGAAAAATTAAAAACACATTATATGTTTCAATCTAAAATAACACACATTTTTGTTATTATTCAGAAAATTTTATTCTTCATATAGTTTTGGTAACACAGGGTGTTACCATGCAAGCAAATACTTGCCATCTAATATTTGCATTTTAGGTTTTAAGGTGCTCCCACACGCAGTGCCAATAGGGGCCATCATTGGCCATCGGAGTGCTTCGCGTAGCGGGACCCAACTGTGCCAATGCACATCGCCAATATGTCGACCTTGTCCGCTTTATTTCATTCTGTTTTAGCATTGTACGTACTACCGATGAAACGTTTAGTTATCTATCTATGTTTTATCATATATACTGCATTATTTATGTTTGTACGTACTTTAAGGACAATGATGATTTATTATTTGCCCAAATGCCTGATTGCCCAAATGTAAAAACATGAAAACTTTTTTTAATATTTTGTAAATTTATTCACAATAATTATGGTTCTTATAAGCATTATATTAACCTTACAGTTACAATAAATTAACAAGCAATAAATTAATATTCTGAAGACAATATTGAAGTCGTTATAATGGGTGACCCACGGCATAGGTACGTTTGTTTATTTTTTGTGTTTTTGACGCCGAAGGAATGAACGTTGTGTTAATAGACAGAAAATGCCAATTTATGGTATCGTCTTGAGGTTAGTATGACTTCCGGGTTTTCCAGAAAAGACGTCATCATTAAAATTTTAAAAATGAATTCGCACGCAATGGGGAGTCGTACGGTATTTAGGTTCTGGGATTGCGGTCAACCTTATTCGCTAGGGTGGGGAGGGAAAGGTGAGGGAGGGGGTTGGAGGGAAGCGGGATATGAATCTACACACGATGGGGAGTCATACGATATAGGGGTCCAAGGACTGCGGTCAACCCTCTTCCCTACAATCTTGACTACAATCAAACAAAGTTGCATTTATATAATTAACAACAATTAACTATTTATTAATTAACAATTTATAGATTAGTTTTAAGCGGCAAATTTAAATAATCTGATGTATTTAATGTATTCAACAAAGTTTAAAAACTATACTGGATGCTTTTCCTTATTTTGATTATCAGAAAAATATCAAAAAGTATATCTGTTACTAAAAATATTGGGTTGATAATAAATATGCCTACATAATATACATACACGGAGTTTTAATATCTATAATTAAAACTCCGTGTATGTAAGGGTTCTCAATTTTTCTTTGTATCTTATTATAAATAATTTCAGTTTTATTATATAAATTATATTTTAAATCAAAATTATGAATTCATCGATTTGACTGAAATGAAATATTTATATAAAGAAACGACACAAATTAACAGGGTCCTGCATAAAAATATAGACCACTCAGTGTATCAGATCTTATCCTATCTTTTCCGCATTTGTTGCTTGAAACATAAAGAAAATAAAAAGGGAGATTTTTTTAATGTCACGTGGCAAATATAAAAAACTAAATAATTTTGTTTCCTGTATTGCTGTATATTTGTATTCCTTAATGTATTTAATATTTTCGAACGTACTGTATAAATAATGACTGAAAAACATGTTTAATATTTAACAACCTTATTAAACAGTGTCCTCTTTCGAGGGTTCCTTTTTTTAATTCTAAGCAACAATACACTGCTTAAAATAATGGGAGCTGCGGCAACAGCAATGATATCGTCTTCACCGTTCATTTTTAATTCTCTACGGGGCGCTACGAGCCTTCTACGATACACAGAAATACCTTGCGCCCACTACCAACGTTGGCCAATGTTGGCGAAGTGAATGCGCACACTACGCGCAGCGCGTCACATCACCAACGTTGGCGAGACATTGGCACTGCGTGTAGGAGCTCCTTTAGACAATGCAGCCACTTCTATGAAGAATAAAATTTTCTGAGAAATTGGTAATAAACATGTTAATTGTTAATAAAAACAACCACCCAGTATATTCAATGGAGGAGGTGATTATAATTTCGAATATGTGATCACTGCGTTTGAAGGCCCATAACTCTAAAACTAGTGAACAGAAAAAAATTAAATAAAGTATGTCATACTCCTGAATCCTTTCTACATAAGTTGTATGACTGTCAAAATTTTTTTCCTCTCGGTGTAAATATGAGCGCGAGAGAAGTGAAATTAAGTACCTGATTTTTGAAATTTTAAATTAACGCTCGCCTTTCCGATTTAGTTTCTCTTAAAACACTTACTACAAAACACTTTCTTCAGGTTGCATTTAGAGTCTCTTCTACAGATTGGCATTTTTGTTTACATCGGTTTTTATGTAATAAAGGTTGCGAACAAGATTTTGATGGAAGCCGATATCTCAGTAACGAATGTTAGCAGGACAACGCAGTTATCATGCAAGTAATCCTTATTTACTGAGACACATATACCTTGAATGCATTCCGACTATTTGTTAATTTTTAAGACCGAAATAAACATGAACAATATTTTGCGCAGTTCGGCTTCCCTCGCTTGTGGGTTTTGGTGCGAGGCAGTCGAACGAGATGCGAAGTTTTGACGCGATCAGTGAATCCGTTTGAATCCGTGTTTGTAAAATATTGTTGGGTATAATTAATTGTACATCTAAATTCATTATTTATATTTAACGCGCGCTAGTACTCAAAATTCCGAAATTAAATTGTTCTGATCGTATCGTACTAATAGTAACAATCTTCCACTGTCTCAGCTACGTTTCCATTTACCGTTACGATTGACGTAGTGCGCGCTGCGAAACATTTATATCATTCATATTAAATCGCTTTAAAAATTATTTAAAAAGTATTATGTATTTCCTTTTCTACAGTCGCATGAAATAAAATATGACGTTTCATTACGTGCATATGCCGATATCGTGCTAATATTCGTTACTGAGATATCCGCTTCCATGAAAATCTTGTACGCAAAAAATGTTGACAGTCATACAACTTATGTAGAAATGATTCAAGAGTATGATACACTTTATTTCAATTTTTTCTGTTCAGTAGTTTTAGAGTTATGCGCATTCAAACGCAGGAGTCAATATTGTCGAAACAAGAGATGGCAGTTAGGGCGATTCTCTCGTGCGGGGTCACATATGATGACCTCTAATATTTCTAAATACTTTTCCAAACAACATTTTTGCATGGCTTTGAACATAAATGTACGTACTTAACTCTTAAGTGCTTTTTATAGTTTTAGAATTAAGCTTTTTGAGAAGTTAATAATAAAAATATATCCCATTAGTATCCAACCTTCTGCCGGACACGGTATAAACTTCTGGTACACCGGAAGTGGCTGTCAACTTCAGTATTTTAATTTAAAAATTCTGATAGTTTAGAGTCTCATTCCAGACATTCAAATATAACGAAATAATGGAACATCAAATTCTTCTAAGGGAACAGTTCCCTGAGTTAGTCTGTATAAGTTACCCCTTAAAAAATATCCCCATGAAACTATATTTCTTAGATAAATAATTAATAGATTGGCAAGTAACGAGGGACGAAACCGAATCAACAAACGGCAATAAGAAACCTTATATAGATAGAAAAGGGTGAAGAAATCCAATTACCGCAGCGCGAAAAACACTTTTCCGATGCTGTTGCGTCTTCGTCTCGCACTAATAACATTTCTACACCCTCAGGATTACTCCTAACCTTCAAATTATGTGAGGGTGTCTTGTTTATCAAGCCAATACCAAATTACCTCTCCCATGTGACTTGTACGAAATGCCAGACAACAAAAGAACAACGTCAGTACATTTAAATCAATTCAAATTCTTTCACAAATGTAATTACCAGTGGCCGGACAAAAATGTATATTTTCCAGTGTCGTGCATGGGACACGTGCTCATGGTGTACATACCACTACACCTGCTTTGGCGTTGATCGAGTACAGTCGCTTGCCTTGTTTAAATTTCCGCTTCGTCGATAGATAATTTGAGCAGTTTCTTTCAATAGTGTTGTTTCTTGAAATTTTGTGTGAATATCTGTTTTCATTTTCCATTTCGAATTTGTTCTTCTGTTTTAGACTTAGAGTTGAATTATTTTTTTATTTTATAGTTGTACTTAGTTTGAAAATCCTGCAATGAATCGTTTGCTAGCTGAGTTTGGCAATACTTTCACGTTCGTTAAGAAAGGGGAAGTGGTTTGCAATTTCTGCTCACGAAATTTAATTATTCGTAGTAAACAATGTCTTCGGGCTCATGTAAAAACAAAAAAAAAACACATGGAAAATGTATCAGGAACGTCAACTAAAAACTTTTTTGATGATTTATGTGAAACATTTATTTCTGCTAATATACCTTTCACAAAAATTAATAATCCCGTTTTTAAAATATTTATCAAGAAGTATACTGGACGAGACTTACCCGATGAATCCACAATTAGAAAATATACGTACAAGGGCATATGACAAAACAATTTCTAAAATAAGGTCAAAACTATCCGATAAATATCGCAAGACTTATATAAACCCTATATTTTAATATCTACTCAGTTTCGCTGTACCGTCAAAGCTGAAGAGATATGTACAAAAGTAAATGACGCCATAAAAAAAGTAGGAATCACAGACGCTACCAAAGTATTACTGTTTGTTTCTGACGCTGCTGCGAGTATGTTAAAAGTTGGAAAATTACTTAAACAACATTTTTTAAATATTCTTCATTTGACATGTTTTGCACACGCTATTCATAGAATTTGTGAATTTATTCGGGAAGAATTTCCAGACGTGAATACGCTAATAAGCGCATGCAAAAAATTTTTATTGGAAGCTCCTTCCAGATTGTCTCTTTACAAGGAAAAGTGCCCTAATCTACCTTTGCCACCACAACCAGTTTTTACGAGATGGGGTACATGGTTAGAAGCGGCAATTTTTTATGCAAGAAACTTTGATATCATCAAACCCTTCGTCTTAAATTTGCCTGATGAAGCAGTTAGTATTAAAGACTGCAAAAAAGTACTATCATTACAAGATTTGCATGAACAATTAAAGTTTATTGATACAAATTTTGCGCAAGTATTGCCAACCATAAAGTTTCTAGAACAACAAAATGTTGAACTTGCAAGCAGTTTTCAAAGGATTGAATCTCTGTACGAAAGGTTACGAAGCATTGAAGCACCAATCAGTAAAAAAATACAAAAAAAAATTGATGCGGTAGTACATAGAAATCCGGATTTTAATATTTTAAAACAAATCTCTACGAATTCATTTACGGATGAAGGAATTTCTCAAAAATATTCCAATTTGGTGTTGGTTTATTCTTTTGCGCATGTGACTAGCTGCGATGTAGAAAGATCATTTTCAAGGTTTAAAGACATTTTAACATCTAAGCGAAATAATTTTACTGAAGATAATTTAGAAAAATATGCAGTAATACAATCGTTCAATGCATATCCAAGATATGGGTAAAATATTTCAGTGGGCACGTGTTGCATATAGTTACGACAAACATTTAATATTAAATTCACTCGGTTACTACCGACCGCCAGGCGCTTCGCGTCTACGGATATCAATCCAATCGACCGCATAAGTCGTCATTGACTCATGCGTGCCCGCTACGCACACTCATAGCTGGGCGACTTCTAGCACTGCGAGACATACATTTTTGTCCGGCTACTGGTAATTACTCTGTTCAACATATGTTTTTCACTCGTAAAAAACATCTTGAGCCAAACTGAGCACCATATTTTTCAAGTTTTACAGTAACACGTACAAACTACGAACGCGGAAACTCGGAACAAAACAGGAACGTGATCAGATTTTCTAATGGAGTTCAGAGCGTATATTCAGCGTTGTAACGCCACTGTAAAAGATTAGTGGCGCGATTCCCTGTTTGTCGGTAGATGTCGCCCCTGGCTCGGTCCTCTATAAGCTCACTAACGCCCTCTATGCATTATCTAGCAACTTCCCCAGGCTGTAGTACTCTCAATTACCGAAGTGAGTGGTTATCTAGTCCTCAGCACATCGTACGATAGCAATTTAGACTTCACAATTGTGTTATTACAAGGCAGTTCTGATGGTGAAAGTAGAGGGGTTGGAGTGAATTGAATAGTGGTTGGATTTCACGAATTTACAGCCCTTTATTTGGTGTCAGTAGATTCCTGAAACCACAGAATGCTACAAATTTCGACATAAAACTTAGATCTCATTCTTGGACATTGTATATGCTCAAAACTAAGTTTTCAATACAAATTTCTACAACGGATACGTCCAAAATTGGCCATTTTGAACTGAAATAGCCAAAATGTTCACTTTGATTTATTCTATCGAATAGACCTAAAGAGAATGCTTGGGCGAAATAAACAAGTCCAGAACAGTGCTTTTTTGCTCGCTCATGCAACGCGTTGTCTATTCAGTTTCTACTGATATCAGTCGTAAACACTCGCCAACTTCGAAATTTGCATTCAAATCGTTCTTGAGGTACGCCGAAGTAATCAATATTAATATCAATTTAAAAAAGGTAAATAATATTGAAAGAGTCCACAAACTCCACAAGTATGTAACTGGTGAAAATTTAGAATTTTCTACCATGTGACTTCCGGACCGACTACCACCGTAGAAGAGGAAATTTAATACTATTATGTATATAATCATCAAACTCTATATCATACTCTATCATATCGCCATATATGTATAGGGTTAGTCAAAATTACCGGAACACCTAATTAATTTTCCAACTTTGCATTTTTTAATTCTAAGATGAATTCTAAGAATCTTTTGTATGATTTTTTTATAAAATGCCTTATTTTTGAGTTATGATCAATTAATCAAAAATAGACGAAATTACCGAAAACCTAAATGATTCTCCAACTAAGAAAAAAATTTGTGTTTAAACAAACTATTGTTTATTCTGGAAATTTGGTAACATACATTTTTTAATTCTTTTATAGAAATCATTTTTTTAAATACAATACTGTCATTTTTTAGTTATAAGCAATTAATCAAAATTCCTGGACTTCAAATTAAGAATATTTTCCCGCATAGATACACATTTATTTAATTTGCCAGCTTGAATATTTAATTTATTATGCTATTTCATAGTTTAGTTATTTTTTCATGATTTTTTTATTTTTTTATCCGTTAATAATCGGTTAATGCTCATAACTCAAAGATGGTGCATTTTATAAAAAAATGATTCTTACAACCTCTTAGAATTAAATTTTTTTAAATGTACAGCCTGTTCTATTAGAAAAAGAAAAGTTTACCAAATTTTCAGAATAAAATGATCATCCGTATATTGAAAATATATAGCTTGTTTAAAACCAATAAACTTTTGTTTGAATTTTTCTTTGAAATTCTTTACGGTTAAAAAATTACTAAGGTGTTCCGATAATTTTGACTAATCATGTATAATCCACCATTTAGAATTTATTTTAAACATCTGACAACATTTTTAATTATAAATCTTCAAATATTACGGGAAATAAGTTTCATGCAAATCTCCATCATATATACCTACATCACAACAAAAATATTATTTAAATGCTTTAAATAAACAAGTATTGTTAACAATGTAAGCGGTTTTTCCGTCGAGTTGAAAGACAGTACATATCCATGATGATTGTTTTATTCATAGCTCTGTTTTTAATCAAATATAAATAAAATATGTAGTACATTTAATTCTCTGTGAACTACTTTATATTTTGTCTATTGGCACAAAATAGCTAACTGCTATACTTTTCAAGATATTGCACCAACAAAATTATTTTGTTAATTTTCTCAGAACTCACTTTTTGGACTTGTAGTGTTTTCGAACCGACCGATTCATTTGATAAATCAACAAATAAGTTTTTGTTTGCAAATCTTCATTTAAAAAGTCTTTGGGTATCCGGTTTTGTTAAGTTAATAGCATCGTTAGTTCTGGTGTCTATTTAGATAATATAATCCTTAATTAAAAAAAAAACAAAGAATATTAGTCCAACAACAGTACTAGAAGTATTAGAATTTTCAATTTAATTCGTTGCAGAAATAAAAAAAAATTTAAGTTGTTTTAATATCCAGTATATTATTTGTCTAAGCAAATTAAACTGAGATTGATATTTTGTAAATAAGTCAACGCTTAAAAATTCCTAGAGTATAAAAATGTTATTTCGATTCGAAACAGTACATGTGCACTAAGAAAACACGTTTAAAATTCTCGAAGCGGACCGGCCGGCTGGACAAAAACGTGTTCTATTATGGCTGTAAAATAACTACACCGAATGTTGCTCGAATATTTGACGGAAACATACTCATACCGTCAATGCTCCACAGAAAAATACATTTCTCTTGTCGAAAGAAATTGTTTTTGAGGAATAGTACGAGATGTCTTTTTATATTTCAATTTCGACAAGGAAATAATGTCCTTGTACGAAGTATGCACATGTTTGTTTTTGCTGCATTACTAACGCGTTACGGAAAATACAATAATATGAAATGAATAAGGACTTTATTATTGACGCCAAAAACACTATACATACCTACATCACAATAAAAATATTATTTAAATGCTTTAAATACACACATAGTGTTAAAAATGTACACTGTTTTTCCGTCGAGTTCAAAAACAGTACATGTCCATGATGATTGTTTTAAACATACCTCTGCTTTTAATGCAAATATAAATAGAATATGTAATACATTTAATTCTCTGTGAACTACTTTATATTTTGTCTGTTGGCACAAAATAGCTAACTGCTATGCTTTTCAAGATCACTGACAAAATAATTTTGTTAATTTTCTCAGAACTCACTTTTTCGACTTGTACTGTTTTCGAACCGACCGATTCAATTATAAAAATCGGATAAGTGGCTCAGGAGCAAATCAACTTTGTAATTGTGACGAATTTTTAGCGTTGCATCAATGTTGTCGCACTGTGTATGTAGTTTTTGTTACAATAGCAGGGTCAAGGGTATTGGCATCATCGTTAGTGTTGATAGCTTTAATGTTGATAGCGCCTCTAATATATGACAATCATTTATACAATTGGATCGTTCATCGATTTCGCATTAGGGCTGATGCCCTGTCATTCGAAACGCAGCTGTACACTGTAACATAATTAATGTTCAAACCTCGTTATTAAAACCATAATTCAGCGTATGTCCCGTTATGATACCGCTAATATATCTCTGAATATCGATGCACTTAAGGCCGGCGATGAGCTATAGTATAAGTATAGGGCAAAACACGCTATACTTGAATTGACCTAATCAGCCGTACAAATAGCTCGATGTTAAAAATAATTTTACTCCTGCAATCTACATACTTGTGATTCGGACATCAGGTATTTTGAGAGCAATCTGTCGTCTCATAATCAGGTAATTAATTGATAAAGAGACCCATATTTTCTCCATATTTTTCGTTATCTTTAGGGATCAAATTATCACACAAACTTACCAGCAATGTTAATGAAACTCCGATATGTCCTAGGGACACATCTCCACAACGAAATAAACCCATATTCATAACAAATAAACCTTTAGTTTGCTCTCGTTGGTCATTTAATTGTGTACATGTAAACTCAATATTATTGAGCATATATTACAGGAAGCGACATGACCTGCCTTGTCTCCCCTTACTCCCAGTCATCTCCCTGCTGAAGTGGAGAAGTGTGGATCTTGTTTAGTAGAGGGCGCGCCGTTTTATTAGCCTATGCTATTACAGTCAGCCAGTTCTGTGGAACTACTATGTTGGCAAGAAGTCGAAGAATGAGGTGGTCGGTTGTGATATTTTCATCTGTTTGGTGATGTACCTATATTATTGCACGGGCGCCCGGGCACAAGCGGTGTATTAGGCAAACGACTTACGAGTTCTCCCTGCGCCGGGCACCAGCGGAAACCATAAACAAATCCACCAATAGAGTATTTTGTTGATCTTTTAAATTGTGGTTATGATTTATTCAACAGACAAAACTTAAATTATTACTTTTACTTGAAATTGAAGTTTATTTGCTGTATAACAATACTGGTTGAATTATTGCGACATAATATTCATACTCTAAAAAGATTTAAGAAAACGCAGCCATTTATTGATCACTGATTAAAAAGCAGTAGATTGAATATTTGTTAACTTATGAGTAAATGATAAATCAAACACCTTAGTCCTAAATAAAATAACTTTATTTTCTTTTTAAATCTAAATAAAATACGAATTACAAAATAAAACATAAATATGTCTTTATTGCAAAACAAAAACACGTAAAGTCATAATATTATTGTGATCTGTTGCCTTGGGAACCATATTCTACGGCGCGTTTCAAGACTCAACTAAAGAAAACATGCAAAAATTCTAGAGATAGAGATTCTATCTCTATTATCTGTTTTATAAAATAAAACATACGATAAAACGTCTTCGGGATTTTTTATGTACATAACTTCAAAACATATTCAAAAAATAATGTATCTAATAATTTTTTTTAAACATTGCTTTCTTCGACATAACAGACATCCAAAAAATAAAAATGTATATCTTATAAAATATGCACTTTTATCAAAAAAAAAAAAACAATTTTTGTAAAATTTTAATAATTTTGGCAGCATGCGGCTTTCCCAACACTCTCTAAGGGAAGATAACTTCTTCCCAAAATAATGTATTTCTATCTCCAGAATAAAGAATAAAATAAACTTTTGTCGCGAGTCACGACAAACTTCGTCGGATTAGCGCAATTATGACTCCATCTCACTCTTCCGTGTTATAAGTAAGTAGAGATGCTTTCAACACACCCCCTACAAATAGATCTGCGATACCAATGCACGTGCGCCACATAGTGGGAAACCCCGAGATGAACTTGAGAAATCACACGCAATATAAAAAGTATAAACAATGTTGAAACCGAGGATGAAGTTGCATTCAATACATACATGGGGGCTGTTTATTTTTAGCGAGCAAAATGGTTAATAAGTAGTTTTAGGTAAAACGGAAAAAAGGCTTCAAAATACTTATACAAATACACCAATAAATGAGCGGAAAATGAAGCTAAGTAGCGGTTGTACTTTCAACGCACCATCTGTAGTTTGCTAGTAGCATGCTAAAAGTTTCGTACTTTTGCCTCGGAGATACCGCCACGTAATGACCCAACTCTTTTACGTGCTCAAAACCGCCTGGTCAACGCCGTCCTTAAGTTGACGGTTATGAAATCGGTTGACATTTTATGTTGTTAACAAAAATGTGACTATTCTATCATAGATTCATTAGAACCAAGTACATCAACATGCTTTACATTGACATTTTCCCACAATTTTGTTAATTTTGCTCTTCAGAACTGGACGTGTCATGGTTTTGAGACATTCTGTATAATTTCCAGACGTTTCCCTTTCGGATTATCATATTTTCCGCTCGCTGCGAACAAATTTAAATGACAAAAGTCAATACGAATTAGCTGAAGCTAAAACGGCAGCGAATTTTAATGAACGAAATGGCAGACGCCGTCGTCTCTTTTTGTATTAATGAAATCGATGTAATTTGCTTAATTGAGATGTAATGCCAGGGAATGACTTCACTCGATTTGGTTGGCTGTACCATCCCACCCTTTTAGATTAGCCCCTTTATATTTCGTTGACCTAAAATATTACGATTGTTAAACTGGCTGAGACGGACTTACAGCCCTAAGCCGATTGTACTGGAAGAAAAATGGACGTAATAAAATGTCCCGCCTGTGGAAAATCAGGACGAAATAATCCATTGTCCTTACATACCTTTGATAGTATTGTTCGCTGTGTTAGAAGCATGGTTGTTATATTTAAAACACTTTGTTTTAAAACAGTGTTTGTTATATTTGAATCGGCGAGTTCGAAAACAGTACAAGTCCAAAATTTGCCATTTTGTAATTTGCATTAAAATCGTGGTTGAGGTACGCCGAAGTAATCAATATGAATGGTAATATCAAAAAGATAGATAATATTAAAAAAAAGTCCTCAAGTATGTAACTGGTGAACATTTAGAATTTTACTACCACGTGACATCCGGACCGACTACCACCGTAGAAGAGGAAATTTAATACTATCATGTATAGAATCATCAAAATCTAAATCATACTCTTATCATATCGCCATATACAGGATTAGTTAAAATACCGGATCACCTATTTATTTTTCCAACTGTAAACAATGTCAAGAAAGTTGTTGCTTCAAACAATCTATCGTTTAAATATATTTTTAATATACAGGATGTTCATTTTATTCTGGATATTTGGCAACCTTTCCTTTTTCAAATAGAACATCCTCTATAATTTTACATTTTTAATTCTAAGATTAATTCTAAGAATCTTTTGCACTTTTTACACAACAAACTATTGTTTATTCAGGAAATTTGGTAACTGATAGCACAGCCTGTATATTTATAAATTTTTTAATTCTAGGGTTAATTCTTTTGTAGGTATTGATGATTTTTTTTAAATACAATACTATCATTTTTTAGTTATAAGCAATTAATCAAAACTCCTGGACTTCAAATTAAGAATATTTTCCCACGTACATATACATACTCATAACTCAAAGATGATTCATTTTATAAAAAATTATTCTTACAAAAACTTCTAGAATTAATCTTAGAATGTAAAATATACAATGTAATAGGGTGGTTTATTAGAAAAAGAAAGTTTACCAAAAGTCCAGAATAAAATGAACATCCTGTAGATTGAAAATATATTTAGACGATAACTTGTTTAAAACCAAAAAAAACTTTTGTTTGAATTTTTCTTTGAAATTCTTTACGGTTGAAGAATTACTAAGGTGTCCCGGTTATTTTGACTAACCATGTATAATCCGCCATTTTGAATTTATTCTGAAAATCTGACATGATATTTTTAATTATCAATCTTCAAATATTACGGGAAATAAGTTTCATGCAGATCCAAGATTTTTTACATTTTCGGTCGCCTTATTGATTCAGCAATTTTGAATTATGAAAATTGGATATTGGATTTGGAGTCTAGGATCTTCAAATATGACAGCAAATAAGGTACATGAGCACCCGACATCTTTCTAAATTTTCTATTCGCCATATTGAATCCGCCATTTTGAATTTAAAAAACATGACAACGGGTTTGGAATCAGAGCGCCAAAAACACTATACATCATCATTAAAATATTATTTAAATGCTTTAACTAGAGAAATATTGTTAAAAATGTACGCTGTTTTTCCGTAGAGTTCAAAAACAGTACTTGTCCATGATGATTGTTTAAATCACAGCTCTGCTTTTAATGCAAATATAAATAGAATATGTAATACATTTAATTCTCTGTGAACTACTTTATATTTTGTCTGTTGGCACAAAATAGCTAACTACTATACTTTTCAAGATATTGCACCGACAAAATTATTTTGTAAATTTTCTCAGAACTCACTTTTTGGACTTGTACTGTTTTCGAACCAACCGATTCATTTCGTTTTAAACTATTTTGTTTTAAACTTGTTTTAATCAGTTTGTTTTAAATTTTGTGCTTTAAATCTGTTTTAAACTACCAATATTTGAACAGAGCTATGTCAGAGCTTGTCTTTACGATTTGGATGCATGGAAGAATTAAAAAATAAAAAGAAATTTACGTTTTGTTTTTATTAGTCAAATCAAATATTTTTCATAAAATTTAGTAATACAAAAAGAATAACAGTGGTAGCAAATAAAGTAGCAAATGAAAAACGATCAAAATCCTTACAAATAAAATAATCCGTCCCTGGTACTACACAAATCACTACACAAACACAACCACATTAAGATTCCACAATCCAAAAGATTCTTATTGTACCAACTAACAGCTGACCACATATGAGCGTGGCGAATGTAGATCAATGTTGCCGTAGCCCAGTGTTGCCAGATGGCTGAAATTTATGTCCCTAGCGCTTAGTACCAAAATCCCCTAGAATTCCCTAGATTTTTTTTCATTATTTCCCCAGATTTCCCTAGAATGATCTAAAAACAAAACACATTAAAACTTATAATAAATGTATTTATAAAGTACACAAATAATAAATATAATATACAGGCACATTTTCCGACAAAATCTTTTCTCAGTTTGTAAATGTCATACTGAGTAAAGAGTTCAATATAGAGTTATTAGTGTTTTCAATTGATTAAAAAGTTAGAGCAGTCTGAAATATTAAGAAAACCATATTTTAAACTGCTCCAAGTTCTTACGCAATTGAAAAAACAAAAAACGCCATTTGAAACTTTTTAATCGAAATGACATTTACTTTCTAGAAACGAAATAGTAAAAGTTTCATATGGATTTATTTTTTGTTCATTTGTTGATTACATGATAGATTTTCATCGGTATTGCTTGTTTTATTTTTTCGGGTTTGCATTGTTAGATACATATGTATTTTATTTTTTTTATTTTTTTGTTTGGTTAATGTTTCAAACGACTGTAACTTTTTAAGGAATTAAAAAAAAAACAGATAAGTCCATATAAAACATTTTACTCAAAATGACATTTCTTTCCAAAGAATAATTTTGCAGAGAAAAAAGTGGGGCACTCTGTATATTAAATTAAAAATAATAATTATTATAATGCATAATATTTGTGATCACAAATGTGATTTCCTATTTAATTTTATATAAATGTACTGATGTCATTAATTTGATGTATTTGGCATACATCTGAAATGACTAGCAACATTTTTCTTCATTAGTATAGCGAATTTTCTAAACAAGAACGTCGAATAGAAATTAGAATTTCTTCTAGAAAGTTAGAAACAACTGTATTGCATTCTTTTCCCGAAATCTATTGATTTTAAGTTTATTTACTGATCACGATTTTTACAATTAATTTTATATTTGTTAACGTAATGTGATATCAAGTTGTTAAATATTTTTCTACATTCTGCTTCTAAGTCTTTACTAAAAGTTTTATCCATTAAGGCAATAACATGTGCTAAAAATGTTTAAAATATGACTTAAAAACAATAATATTGCTCTTATTGTATTGCTCTTGTAGCTAACCGCAGTATCAAACAATTATTGGTTAATTGCTGACACTCTGATAGACTAATAGATTGAATAGAATAGTTTGTGCTGTGGTTCCACACACGGTTTGCGAATTGTATCTGCATCTCTGTCTGATAGAGTTTCTTTCCCCAAGATAGACAAAGAAACAAATATCGAGCATCGTTTATATAATGGGGGTTCCCCATTATATCTTTCGCCGCTCTTTAGTCTATACATTTGCTCTATCGTATGATAGATTGAGCAAGTGTTTCTATAAAAGTTCCAGATATACATTCATAAGATTTCAAATTTATTTTTAATGATTTGAAAAATTCCCTAAATAATTAGTAAAATTCCCTTTTCCCATTTCTACAAAAATATCCCTAGAACTAGGGAAAAATTCACTAATCTGGCAACACTGCCGTAGCCGTCACGCCAAGGTGGAAGGAGACCGATATGTCGCCATGTCGCCGGCGGCGTTGATGTGTCACCAGTTGCACCACAACTGTGGTGGAGTGTTGTCGATTTTTTTACACTGAACAGGGCTGGACTCCGTCTTGCTCTATTAACTTTCTCGAAAATGCGTTAAGTTAGATCATACGTTATTTTACAAAATGTGCTTATTACGTCTTTGGGCATATGCTCCTTTAAGGTTAGGCGTTACTTCTAAATGTATTATGATGAATATTACATGGGGCCTAGAACACAACCCAGTGGTACTCCATCTTCTTAGACTTGAGTAATCATTTTCTTGCTTTATGCTCAATTTCCATTGTTCCCAGCGCGATACCTTAAAAAAGACAACACCCACTCCTTTCATCTAACTTAACAAGGAATACATCCATCCTGCACGGCTGTACAGGAATCCTGACAACTTTACCTCCCTCTTAAATAAAGAAATACACCAGGGACCAGCCCCAGATAGTTCCAACCCTTCTTATTCCCTAGCGAAAACCCTACTAGAAAAAAAAAACGCGCTTATATTTTACGTAGTCACTTTGTACTATCCACAGATGGCGCTCTACGCCGCGATTCAGCACAACTACGACCATCGTACTTTCTCATTAATATGCCATCCTTTCGCTCTGCGAAATCTTTCGTGAACGGGCTTAGTCAGGGTGATTAATGCTTACAGGGGTTGAAGGATTCACAGCGCCAGGACATTTTTCGCGTTAGTAGCGCCCCTACCCGGAGCCTGTAGCACTACATCATTCGTGAAATGTTTTTAGGACGCTTAGAAGAGTGAGTTAATTACCTAGAAGCGAATTTGTCGACGTGGAAAATTTAAATTGGACCTATTTCTTTGATGAGTTCATCGGATTATTGCGGTAATCGTTGTGAAAGAGGAAGAAATTCGGTTTGTTCAGAATCGGCGGAGGCGCCGGAGACGATTGATTTTCTGCCGATTTGCAGGTGTTTCTCGACCATTTTCGGACTGATACGTATTTTTTTATTGTTTATTAGAGTATGTTAGACAATCTCAGAGAGTTTGATAGAAGAATTTCAATTATTTTGAGAGTTATGAATTTTTAAGTGTTTTAATGCATGTTTTGTCTCTTTCGACACTATTTTTACATTTAAAGTATTATTTTTTGTGTGACGGAAAATGCTGGTTATCGAACTAATATTTTACCTTCTTAATGCTCCTGTCTCCTACCCTCAAAACGCCACGCTGTAATCGTGAAATGCGCGCTACCATTCGATTCGGTTGGTCTTTATGCTACTGCCATCGGAAAGGATTTCAATATTTATGCAGATTATTCATGCAAATTTTAGTGTTAAAAAGTTGTGGACTCCAAATATAGAAAAGCTTTCCGATGGCAGTGGCATCTGATTATTGTCTGCTGTAATACATTATAAACGTACATTAAATGTTAACTATAAGAGCACAGGTTATTTTTTTCAGAACTTCTCTAGAATTGCATTCTGGTGCATTCTAGTGAGTTGGCAAAAATGGTTACAATAGCGACAGTTCAGGTATCCAAAACTATATGCCGCGGCCTAAATCCGCATTTTACTAGTGTTTTTTTATGTGATATGTCGATTGTGAAAGTACTTTATCATCAACTAGAAAACTCGAGACGACCCCAGTTTCAATATTTGTACAAATAGAAAGTAATAATATATTTAATATAAGTATTATAAATATATTATCAATAATATATTTTTATATTTGCAAATTACATATATCCACGTATGGGAGACAACGTAATTGGTTTCCTGTATTTGAAAATTACTATGTTTTTAATAGGTAAATCTATTCGATTTCTTGTACGTAGTATGTTCAAACCACGTTCAAACAAAATGCATGCTACTTACTAAGAAATTAATATTATATTAGCATTAATTATATTATTTGTTAAATTTTGGAACCCACTAAACAAGTAAATATATCTGCAACATGTCTACAACAAATTTCTTTGATATTGTTAAATGCAAATAATGTAATATATTTAATTGTAACATTGTTACTACCTCTTATGTCTTATGTAATATTTTGACTATGTTACAATTACAAGAATGCAAAAATTTTAAAAATATTTGAACCTTATTTATTCATTGCAATTTGTTTTGTAAAATTTGATTAATATTCTTTTTGTAGTAGGTATTTTGTTGTATTAATGTACTCCATAATATACTTACCTGACGCTTTTTGAAGGAGGAACTAGGGTTTAGGCAATAACTGTACAACTCATGTATATAAATTATATTTCATACATCACATATAATTTCCGTGGGGAATAGTGGAACAGTTACGTCATACCTATAACAGATGAACGTTTACTGTCTATTATACATGTTAACAGACTGAAATGTCATGACGAACTTTCTGGAAAAAGGGCAAAAACTTGACACTTATTACAATGACATGACACTATTCTCCGCAGAAACTGTACAACATATTTGACAAAGCCTTCTTATAAGGAATTTACTTCGGAAGGTGTCACTGTAATCTTCCACTGTTTCCAGTGATATGCATGTTTGTATAATAAGATTAATAAGAAACAAACATTTCAACATCCTCGTTTGCTCCGCACGCATTATCAATAGTCGAATTCACACTGCTCTCTGGCATCTCCACAGCAGAATCTTCCACAGTATCCAGTGACAACGGTTCCGGAGAGTTTTACATCTCCATATTTAAAATAATAATATTTTCATTTATAGCATACCTATAAAATAAAACATACCGTACAACCTCTTGTAATCACCTTAGTTTTGCTGCCGCACTTCGTGAATTTGTGCCCTTGTTTTTCGAATAACTCCTTCGAGAATGGCATAAGCGACCAATTATTCCAACTAATGATTAGTAAATTTAGTATTGTTGGCAGAAAATATATGTATTTATCTTACCTCTTCGAAATTAAACTAAATCTAAAAATTAAAAAACTAAACCTACTAAAGAACACTAAAACTCCTCTATAAATAAAAAACAAAGACCGAAACGTGAACTGTCAATTATAGTAGTAGCACTGACAGGGGGTTCTCCTACTACGTCACAAACATACGTTAAATCGTCAAATGTAGTAAAAACGAAATAAATTCAGATTTGGTGATATTGGCGCCATCTACATCCGGTAATTTTTCTATTTCGAAGCTTTGTACAAAAACGCGTCATTTGAATCAATTTGAATTGAGACGCGAGCCTTAAACACGTCAAATACTTCATTTAAACCCATTAAAACTTCCAAATATTCCATCAATACATTCCTCACTCAATAAAACAACACAGGACAAAAAGTTCCGCGAAATACCCATTTCAAAGTCCTCTTATCTGCAGAAAAGCGCTTCCAAAAGCGCGGGGAGCGCTTTAGGCCCATCCCACTGCATCCTGGGCAGTCAGACAGGCCAAATTTCCGTTTTACCTTCTTCGTCGGACGAAGTTTTGCGGATTTACTTTTGCCGATAAATATTTCGAACAAGAGCAAAGCGGCGATCCCATTTCTCGACGTTAACGCCCTCTACGTCACCGTCAAACAAATGGCAATTCGCCAGGATCTCTGGAAGGCTAAATACCGAAAGAAGAAGGCCTGTAAAGAGGTTTAAATGCTCTCTCAAGTCGTATAAAATACGCAATAAGGACGGTTAAGTGTTATGAAGATAGTGGGGATAATGGCTTTGAGATGTTCTGTGATAAGTGTGCTTATTTATGTGTGGTGGATTGTCTGTGTTTTTATTTGGTGGTAGATAAAACAGCTATGTGGGTTTGGAGAAATGAAAATAGTAAGGCTGAAATGCAGCTACACTGGGAGAACTTTTTTATTTTGTAAGGTATGATGTTGGTTTTTGTGACATTACGAGAAATGTAGAGGGGATAGAGACGATTCTCATACATGTGTGGGTCACAGAGAAATTAGATCATTAATCCTGAAAATTACAACTCTCTGTCTACTCTGGCTTAACCAGGAGAATTTTTAAAACTTAACGGTGCATGTATTCTTTAGCTTTGATGTTATGATTTTGGTTTTTGTGACATTACGTGAAAAGTAGATGGGATAGAGACGATTCTCATACATGTGTTGGTCACACATAAATTAGATAATTAATCCTGAAAATTACAATCTCTGTCTAATCTGGCTTAACCAGGAGATTTTTAAAACTTTGGCTATGCATGTATTATTTAGCTTTGATGTTATGATTTTGGTTTTTGTGACATTACGAGAAAAGTAGATGGGATAGAGACGATTCTCATACATTTGTTGTTCACAGATAAATTAGATACTTAATCCTGAAAATTACAACTCTCTGCCTACTCTGGTTTAACCAGGAGAATTTTTAAAACTTTGACTATGCATGTGTTCTTTAGCTTTGATGTTATGATTTTGGTTTTTGTAACATTACGAGAAAAGTAGATGGGATAGAGACGATTCTCGTAGATGTGTTGGCCACAGATAAATTAGATAATTAATCCTGAAAATTACAACTCTCAGTTTACTCTGGTTTAACCAGGAGAATTTTTAAAACTTTGACTATGCATGTATTATTTAGGTTGGATGTTATGATTTTGGTTTTTGTGACATTACGAGAAAAGTAGATGGGATAGAGACGATTCTCATACATTTGTTGTTCACAGATAAATTAGATACTTAATCCTGAAAATTACAACTCTCTGTCTCCTCTGGCTTAACCCGGAGAATTTTTAAAACTTTGACTATGCATGTATTCTTTAGCTTTGATGTTATGATTTTGGTTTTTGTGACATTACGAGAAAAGTAGCTGGGATAGAGACGATTATCATACATGTGTTGGTCACAGATAAATTAGATAATTAATCTTGAAAATTAGAACTCCCTGTCTACTCTGGTTGAACCAGGAGAATTTCTAAAACTTTGACTATGCATGTATTCTTTAGCTTTGATCTTATGATTTTGGTTTTTGTGACATTACGAGAAAAGTAGATGGGATGGAAACGATTCTCATACAAGTGTTGGTCACACATAAATTAGATAATTAATCCTGAAAACTACAACTCTCTATCTACTCTGGTTGAACCAGGAGAATTTTTAAAACTTTGACTATGCATGTATTCTGTAGCTTTGATGATATGATTTTGGTTCTTGTGACATTACGAGAAAAGTAGATGGGATAGAGACGATTTTCATGCATGTGTTGGTCACACATAAGTTAGATAATTAATCCTGAAAATTACAACTCTCAGTCTACTCTGCCTTAACCAGGAGAATTTTTAAAACTTTGACTTTGCATGTATTCTTTAGCTTCGATGTTATGATTTGGGGTTTTGTGATATTACGAGAAAAGTAGATGGGATAGAGACGATTATCATACATGTGTGGGTCACAGATAAATTAGATAATGAATCTTTAAAACTACAACTCTCTGTCTACTCTGGCTTAACCAGGAGAATTTTTAAAACTTTGACTATGCATGTATTCTTTAGCTTTGATGTTATGATTTTGGTTTTTGTGACATTACGAGAAAAGTAGGTGCGATAGAGATGATTCTCATACATGTATTGGTCACACATAAATTAGATAATTAATCCTGAAAGTTACAACTCTCTCTCTGCTCTGGCTTAACCAGGAGAATTTTTAAAACTTTGACTATGCATGTATTCTTTAGCTTTGATGATATGATTATGGTTTTTGTGACATTACGAGAAAAGTAGATGGGATAGAGACGATTCTCATAAATGTGTTGTTCACACATAAATTAGCTAATTAATCCTGAAAACTACAACTCTCTGGCTACTCTGGCTTAACCAGGAGAATTTTTAAAACTTTGACTATGCATGTATTCTTTAGATTTGATGTTATGATTTTGGTTTTTATGAGTTGGGGTTTCTCCTTACAATATGTTAAAATAATCATCAAAATCAGTAAAATATATATTTTCAAGTACACCAATATGTCTACAAAATCTGCATAATCTAGCTTTAATTCAAGTCCCAAGTTTCCCAAGTTCTAGTACAATGTGTTCTACATTTAGAAACTTGCATTTCATAACATAGTATGATGTGCTTTCCTGTCTCTTGTCGTCCTGTACACTTCAAACTTCAGCAACGTCCTGACACGCCTGACATACTTCGAACAAATCTACTCAAACATTCGCATGTTAGATTCGTATAAGTTTGTGGTTGGATTTCGTAAGGAGTTTCCGCCAAAAGTTGAGCTTTAGTTGGACGCAAATGTCGCGTGTTTTAGCACACTTATCCATATTCTTTCCTTTGATAACTTGGACAACTGTAATGGTTTTAAGGTCCCTATGTATGGGTATGTCGCATAGAATATATATGGTAGTCTATAGGAGTAATTATGTTTATTTTCAGAGTGTTATTTCGACAATAGAATACTAATATGGGTCGATAAAAAAGCGTAGATTATATCGTTTTGTTGACAAAGGAATTCTACTTAAAAAACAAACCACACACACTTTTTATTCTCTTAAAAAGTTCACAAATTCCGCATTAAGGAAGTTTATAATTTAAAGGATAAAATGCTCTTGGAAGCTTTTAAAATTAACAACTTTTAACTTCTGAAATCTAGATTAAACCAGCCATGTTTTATGAACCTTTTCAGGAATTCCGTTGTTTCGGCGGTTGTATCGCTGAAATTACAGTTACAAAAGTGGAACTTTTACCAAACGTACTTAGTTTCTGTCGTGTCAGTTTGCCTTTTCCAAACGGTGACACAAAAATTTGCCAGCAGAACAAAAGCCGGTTAAAATAGCCTCTAGCTTAATTTCGCCATTTTGAAACGGTGACATCTCAACGGGACGCGGTTATAAATCATTTTAATGGCTTTAATTAACACAATAGTGACGCGACGCGAATACATTTCTATTTCTGTCGCGTTGAAACGTTTCGGAACGCCTCTATTGTGTAATAAACATTGTGTTTGAAATTGGCAAAAACTCAACTGGATTTTAAAGTAGGAATTATGTCAAATGTATACCGCGAATGCTAATTATTTTTCGAAAACTTAGTTATATTTCTTATGGAAATTTTATACCTCATTTATTAACCTACAATTTGATGTATGATAGAAAGTTGTGCAACAATGTTTGTAAGAGTTATAAGCGTTTTACTAAATCAGCACATGTTATATAGAATATGGGCGGGCCATTTAAAAAAAAGTCGATTATGTCATAAATCAAAAACTAAATAATTGAATTATATAAAAAATGAGTATTTTGATAATTAAAAATCAATCGGTTGTAGAATGTTTATAAAATAACAAACTCGCTAAGAATTTTTTTATATTTCCATACTTTGCGCGCTCACTGTATACATAAAATAAATATAAAAAATAGGAACTGCCATTAAAATGGCTAATAATCAAATTTAAAGATAAGTAAAAACACGGTTTAAATTTGTATAGAACCACATGAAGACCAGCTGCTGTATTTTTTTGGGGACGCAACTTAATATACTATCAGTTATTATGATAATTATTATTATAATTTTGCATCTTTTAATCTGCGAGAAATTGCGTATCGAATTAGGTAACACAAAAGCTATTTTGGCAAAAGTTTGAGTTTATTGTGTGAAAGAATGGTTTAATAGTACACTCTTGGAATTAAGTAAGTGCTATAAATATTTTAGCAGTGTGTCGATGATACATCCAAGTATAAGTTTTTTGTTATTCTGGTCAACCGCTCGGCCGCTAAGTGCAAAAAATTGTCCGTTTACGCTTCAACTCGTATATCGGAGATTTATTATTTGCGAAACCTTGTTCGAATGCTTTGAATTGGTTTATAATGATTTATATGTTTCTATTTATTAGCTTAATGTGTAATTAATTAATTAATGTAATTCCTACATTGCAATGTAACTGTGTTTTTATTAAATATGACGTTAATTTTATATTAATAAACATAAAAGTTTTCGATTACATGAAATGAAAATCTCATTTCAAGATATTGCATACAACACAACAAATTATACTTACAACCTTATTGCATCTAATAGCTTTTTTTTGTGTTAATAAATACAAAAATCAATTTGTTGTTGTCAATATTTTTACTTTTGAGGTTATTTCAAAACTGACATATGTATTAACATTTATTCACAAAATAGAAATAAATTAAAATTAAATTGCTTTAAATTTGTCTTTATGGTAATTTATTAATTGTGATTTACTGGTGCTTTCGAGATATTTACGATATTTACGATATTTTGCAGTGTTTAACTTAATAAACAGAAAGGAGTACTAAAGGAGTACTTATTACTATTTTTTTATATTTTTATTTTGTATTTACTTTACAGCAATATGTTTCAAATATCTGACAACTGAAAATAATGACAATTAATTATGTATACATAATTTTATGATACATAATTATGTATACATACATAATTATGTATCACTAATTTACAAAAATTTTTGGAAGCAAGCTCTAAATTTTCGACGAATTTTTGATGGAATGTAAATATGTTATAATTATTATTAAAAGAAATAAACTAAAATATACGACCATCTAAAAGACCATTTATACAACATAAAAATTATTTCATCAAATTTGACCTGGGATGAGTATAAATTGTGTTGGTAACGGGTATATAATTTCCCAAAAGGAGACGCTTCAGAAAGAAAAGTTCTTGGTTTCTCTTACGTATAGCTTTTATTACATATTAATTACTCACAATCATATGCAATAAAAGGTATACGTAAGAGAAACCAACAACTTGACGATTTAAACCAGGGACCTTTGCGTCGCTAGCACAATGCTCTCCCATCTGAGCTATTGACATTGTGCTAGCGACGCAAGGGGCCTTGGTTCAAATCCAGGTTGTGGCTGTAATTTTTGATATATTTAAAATTTACATCCCGCCTGTATGTTACCATATTATTAAGTTATAATATTACTTTGACAAAGTATGTCGTTAAACATTTTCAGTTATAGTTTATATTGTTTGGAAATTATAAAGACCTTCATTTTTAATGTATATGCATTTTAGCTAACCTTACAGTAAACAATTCATAAGTCAAAATGTTATTTTTAACTTATTATCGTTGTTAATGCACGCCTCTTAATTTATTTAGAGAACAAATTAAGAAGTAAAATTTCCAATAATGTTCCAGCTAATATATAGTAAATGAAAAATGTGTGCTTATTGAACTGGAACTATATTACAATAAAACTTCTGTAGAGCTCTTTGAAATATTAACAAAAATAAATACATATTACAACAATAAGAAATTATTAATTATAAGTAAAATTTTAATAATTTGTCTTAACAAATGAACAAAAGTAAATAGCAAAATGTTTTGTTTTTTTTTTCTAGAAAATAGAAAGTAATATGTTTCATATGGTCTTATTGGTTTTCTCTGTTCCTTCTGAAGTTGGAGCCGTTTAAAATAAGATATTGTTAATAATTCAAACGGCTGTAACTTTTTAATGAATTGAAAAAGTAATTTACTTTCTGAAAAAAATTGTTTTGCGGAAGAAACGTGGGACACCTGTATATATTGCTATAATTTAAATTATTTTGGTTGTCAAGCATGTATTAGATGTCATGAAAGATAATTGAACATTAACTGCTGTAAAGTAAATATAGATATAAAATTTCCATTGTCCTTCATACAAAATAATGCTCGTCCTAAATGTAAATTTAAACTATGTTTAGAGAATTTATTTACATTTAGTGAATATATTTTAATATTACAATTCTGAAATAGTCTATATTTAGTGATAATCCTTGGCATCAAGTTGATTTGCGCATTTACTTACTTACTTACTTAAGCCCGTCATCCTACTGCTGGGCAAAGGCATTTATTTACTTGCGTAATTAATATGTGTATTAGTTAACATAAATTTATATAATGTGTCATGATATTACGCAATATCTTAAAATGAGCTTTTCGTATCATATTATCAAACATGTTTATTAATATTATTATAAAAGTAATTCTATATTTAATTAAATGCATTGCCTACTCGTAAACTTAACTGTAGTGATCATATTTCATTTATTACATTGCAATGAAGATATCACATTAAGGAAAAGGTCGGACACGCTAAAAATAAACTAAATCCCGTTACATTACATCCATCGAAAAACCACCTCGTGACGGACAACTTTTTACGATGCGGCCGGGTCGAGGTAGAACAGTACACGCATATATAACCGCCATACTATTTTCAAATCCTGCGATAGCGATACGAACTTACTTATTTCCATGACTGTACATGTTTCCTTTAAATTCTGAAACATACGTCTTCAAATTCTGAAGTTACGTGCATGTTTTTCAAAGCAGCAATGCAGTTGTCGAAGCCAGCTTGTTGGATATGCAGTGGAGGCACTGTTTGAAATCTAACCTTCAGGATTTCACGTGCTAGGAATATCTGACCTGTGCGCTAACAGGTAATCCCATTTCAATGTGCATTATGCTGCTGTACAAAGGGAATTCAGGCGCGTTTCAGGAACACACTCGACTGGGAACACTGGGCTCTTTAGGCCAATCGAAAATCGAAGTCTGCAGTGTGTTAAGACCAGGATTTCGTACAGAATATTGGAGTGCATTGCCTGGAGGGTTATCCCTTCTTAGGGAAATTGAAAAGGTCAATTTAGGGAATTTACAGAGCGTGTTTTGACAGAGAACGAATACGATTACCTATGGAAACTTTAAGATAAGCTCAGTTAAAGTTTGTATGTTTTTAAAAACGAGATTTATTTAATGAGATTATAATCCATAGTGCAGTAATATGTTTAATTAAATGAATAAAACAACTCTTCTTTGGTGCACGTGTTTAATGTTTACTTGGGACGCGTTTCGGACCTCAGGTCCATCATCAGCCGCCAAATAGTCTAGAAAATCGACGTCGACAAACAATAGCAGTCATGCAGATATGTCAAAAGAGAATAAGTCAACATCTCAATAAAATACATGCGAGAGGAAAATTCCGCGGTGAGTCGAAAATATTGAACCCGACTTGTTGATAGCAATTCCATTCCAACATTGCTATGTGAACCTTTGATTTTAAGAATATGTGACCGGCTCCGAAGAAAGGGGTCTTACTGCCACATTATCGATTTTGGGGTTTTGGCAGATTCAGAATGCTGGAATCTTATACTTTAACATGTCATTTAGCCGAGAGTAATCGGATGACATTTGATGAAGTTACGGGGCGATGAACGGAACTACTTTTTCGCGGAAGGAATCGTGCGCTTGCATTTTACTCGCAAAACAAGTAAGCTTTCCCGGCGATTGCCAAGCTATATGATATTATAAATTCAAAAGCAATACAGCAAAATAAAGATAAATACTTATTTTTGTTTTCTAATAGAAATTTTGATATTTTAGTTAAAAAAAGCAATCTGACAAAATATTTATTACCGAAAACAAGTAAAACATAAAAAATACGAACTAATAGAAGTAATATACACCTCCCTCGAAATATTCCCTCACGAATTTGGCTTATATTACTGTATTACTGAAATCCGATAACTTATACTATTATTTATTAACTTCTTATACAGTTGAAATGAAAGACATTGCTGTGAAAATAATGATGTAACGTAAAAAAGTATTGCTTATTGCAATAGTACAGAATGAAATTATTTTTATACTATGAATAAATCTTGCTTTTGTATTTTGTTTCCTTGATAGCGTCTTTTCTCGGGAAGCTCTTTCTGTGGCTTTTTTTATGAAATCGTCTGCCTTCTTAGGGTTTGTTACTAACGGTCGAAGTGGCACTAATCCAAACTGATCAAAATGAGCTGTGATGCTCATATAGCGTTTCAGTGTTAGGTGATGTAAAAAGAAAAATATTTTCTGACATATTGGAATACATTGAAACATGTAAAATGGTTCTTGTAGTCGACTTTGACAACAAATACGATTTTCTAGTTACTCACATTGACCGGAAGCAGATTGTTTTGGCGGTTCAGCTTGAAACGACTGTACATTACTATATTATCCTCATCGCTACTGGGAGATTTAACTATCAAAGGATCGTTGTTTTTTTGGGACGAGTAAAAAATTGAATCTAAATCAAACTCATCCATAATTACTTAACGTATTTTTGTAGACTTGACTTACACCACGTGAGTCTTTACACAATAGTACATTTTCAAAATACTAGTTTGTTGCCGCAATTGTCGAAATTTCCACAGAGCGGCGCGGCGTGGCTTAATACTGAAAATACTTTTGCGAAAACATAAATTGTGCCGTTAGAAGAAAAAGGTCTTATGAATAAATGATCGATTTTGAGGTATGCTGAAATCTTATAATTTGTCCAAAATAAACAGCCGGTGCACACGTGTGCAGCCAGCGCTTGGCTTGACTAACAACCGCCCGCTGTACATAGGAATTGTGAATCAAGACATAGTCGCTATTCTCACTAAAATGCTTTAATGAACAAAATGAGATTAATTGCGTAATTATTTTATATATCATTTCTGTATAACATGTATAGCTATCAAAATTTAGTAGAAATAATATTGAGAGCGAGGGAATTAAAAAAACCGTATCACATTTTTGCAAACTTGTTTACCCTTTAAGTTTTACGTAAGACCCTTTAAGTTTTACGTAATCGTAAAACTTAAAAGGGGCCAATCTGTAGATGAGATTCTATATTTTAACCTATGAAAATTCGAACATTTTCGGGTAAGCGGTTTTTAAGAAAAATATCGGAAAGGTGAGTTCGAATTTCAAAGAATTACAACTTCAAAAACCGGGTACCATTTTTCACTTCTCTCGCGCTCACGCTTACACCGATAGAGAGAATATTTTGAAATTTATACACTTTATATAGAAATTACTAAGGAGCATAACAAACTTTATTTCATTTCTTTTTGATAAGTAGTTTCAGAGTTATGAGCCTTCAAACACTAGGCTGAACGCCGGGAAACGCTGTACTTTTTAAACGCGTGTATTTCGAAAACTTGATTTTAGCAGTAAGACCTTTCTTCCGAGCAGGTCACAATTACATTTTTGTATTAAATTCAATTTCCGACCATCAACGGTTTTTAAGAATGACGTCATCGACATTCTTTTAAATAGTAATCCCTTATTTTTCTGGTTGTTTTAAATAGACTTTAATTGACTAAATGGTAGCATATATGGTAATCAATCGTCATAGTTTATTTAATGCGACTGTAGAAATAGAATTGCACAATAATTTTTGACGGTAAATGGAAACGTAGCTGGGACAGTGGAGATTATTTACTATGAGTACGATACGATCAGAAAAATTTAATTTCGGAATTTTGAATAGTCAACAATATTTTACAAACACGGATTCAAACGGATTCACTGATCGCGTAAAAACTTCGCATCTCGTTCGACTGCCTCGCACCAAAACCCACAAGCGAGGGAAGCCGAACTGCGCAAGATATTGTTCATGTTTATTTCGGTCTTAAAAATTAACAAATAGTCGGAATGCTATTAAATTCAAGCGATATGTATCGCAGTAAATAAGGATTATTTGCATGATAACTGCGTTGTCCTGCTAACATTCGTTCCTCAGATATCGGCTTCCATCAAAATCTTGTTCGCAACCTTTATTACATAAAAACTGAAGCAAACAAAAACGCCAATCTATAGAAGAGACTCTAAATGCAAAATTTGTTGCACAGTGTAACTATTATTGTGTTGAGTGAAAGAATTACAGTTGGATGAGGTTTTTACACTAACAATTCATTTATTTGAATCAAAATTTGGTTTCTTTCGCGGAAGTAAACGTATTTTTATATTTTAACAGTCCATATATCATCATACCTATCTAGGAGACTGCTTTTTGTCGGTTTTCTGTTCGGAAAATTTATTACACAGGATCTTGTGGGTTTATACCAAGGGTAAGTGATGTACTACGCGGTGTTTAACCCCCTATACCGAAGGCTCGGGAACAAAACCCTGGGATAACAGCAGGTGTACTTTACGCTGTGCAAACATTATTTAAAAGAGCGGTGTTTAATTATCTACACCGTTATTTTAAGTACATAATAATTAGGTTTTTAATCCTTATAATCTAAGGTTAATAAAAACAGCAGAGGGTTTACATAATTATAATTATATTATGCCGTAAAATGACCCAAAAATAAAAATCCATAATTGTCCGATTATGAGTACGTTCTGGTCATAAAAAAGGGCCATTTTCTGCAAGCCATTTTTGACCAAATTGTAAATTCTACATATGTTTTTGTCTTATATTATTAAGCATTCTTATAACTATTTATTACATTTATATACAGTGCTTCCCAAAAGTAACGGATAAATTCAATAAAACCTTAAATAAAAATATTTCAGAAAAATGCTCTGACACGTCGATTTTTATTTTTGAATTACTATCCTGACATACACTTTTCAGCCCCCCACTCCTTCGCCCCTAAGGGGTGGCAACGCCAACTTTAAAAATTCAAATAGCAAAGTACCTCTTGCGATACCTCAATTGATAGATTTTTTTATTCTGAATACAACGAAAAAAAGATTATCAAAATCAGTTGATAAATAACCGCGATATTTACCACAATGTATTCAAAGAAGAACGTCAATATTCGACTAAGCGCTGTTGAAGCGGGCATAGCAATATCGTTCAAACAATTGCAACTTATTTTTACTTATGTCAAACACAATTCAGATTTTTCGTCATTGAAGAAATAGTAGCAAAATGAGATTTACAGAAACCGAAAGAATCGAAGTTTTAATGATTGGGTTTGGAGATAGAAGCCGGACGCATGACGAAGTTCGTGTTTTGTTCAATGAAACGCACCCGGACCGTCCGCCAATATCGGAATCTACAGTAAGTCGAATCGAAAACAAATTTCGCGATCTCGGTCATGTACGGGATAAGCCTAAGGCAGGACGTCCATTGGCCTTAATTGAAAACCGACAATTGGATGCTATTTTAATGGTGCAAGAAAATCATTCAACCCTTGCGGAGGTCGCTTCACAAGTTAGTGCGTCAAAAAGCACAGTGTCCAGATTATTTCGAAAACACAAATTTCACCCGTATGAAGTGCACTTGGTACAAAAATTGTCCGATGATGACTTTGATCGACGAGTGCAGTTTTGTGAGACAATGATGGAACTCTCTAATGAAAATCCTTGCTTAATTAGAAACATCGTTTTTTTCTGTTGAGGCAACATTTTGTCTGAATGGCACCGCCAATAAACAAAATTGCCGTTACTGGGCTCGTCAAAATCCGCATTGGATGGTGGAAGCGAACACACAATATCCTCAAAACCTTAATGTGTGGGCTGGTGTGGTGGGTTCTAGAATTATTGGACCAAATTTTTCGACGGAGCACTGAATGGTGAACGTTATCTGAACTTTCTACGAAATGAACTACTACCTACTTTAGCGGTGTTGTTTCCCAACGCAGAAGATCCTGATAGACACAAGGACAGAATTTGGTTACAGCAAGACTGTGCGCCTCCACATTATGCGCGACAAGTTCGAGAATACCTCGATCAAGTATTTCCTAATCCAAATATTTTCAAATTTCTTAATGGATTGGTAGATGAAGGCTTATTGAATGGCCAGCAAGATCGCCAGATTTAACCCCACTAGATTATTTTCTTTGGGGCTATTTAAAAAGTAAAGTTTATTTTAATAGACCTGTAAATATTGAGGCGTTAAAGGAAAGAATTCCTGCAGTAATTCACTTAATGACTCCAGGAATGTTCGAAAACTCGAAATAAAATGTTAGAAAATGTTCAACAAGCGTTTGGGGATAGATTAGGGCATTGTCTCGTCATTAACGCGCAGCACTTTGACAATTAATTAAGGATTAGTTAATTAAATTTTGTTATTCCTCAATTTCGTGTATAAATAAATTTTGATAAATATCGCCGTTATTTATCAACCGATTTCGCTAAATTTTTTTTCTTTGTATTCAGATTAAAAAAGTCTATCAATTGAGGTATCGCAAGGGGTACTTTGCTATTTGAATTTTTAAAGTTGTGGTTACCACCCCTTAGGGGTGAAGGGGTGGGGGGCTGAAAAGTGTATATTAGGATAGTAAGTTAAAAGTAAAAATCGACGTGTCGGAGCATTTTTCTCAAATATTTTTATTTAAGATTTTATAGAATTTATCCGTTACCTTTGGGAAGCACTGTATGTGTATGTATTAATAATTGTTTGACTTGACTTTGACTGAGATGTATTAATATTTTGACCGGAACGAAAATACATCTTGAAATTCTATGGATGAAATTCTTCATCACTCAATGTCATCCCCCCCCCCCCCTGCTATCCCCACACCATAACAGAAAAATAATTCAATTAGTGGAGAGAAATGAGAACCGTTTTCTTTTACGCTGTTCTTTTCACAAATGAAAAATACGAGCGAAAACAAGTCGGCTGACATCTGATCTTTCAACTGTTGTCTTTAGCGGATGATAATATTTATTTATCAAACGGTTTGTTATTTCGACAGAATAAGCTTTCTTTGTTAATTATTTCAATCATGGGCGGCGGTACAAAATATCCCAGGAGGGGGCCATTTTTTTAGTATTAAAACTGTATCCGATATAAATTCTTAATAACAAATTGTTTAACAATATAAAGGCAACAATAGTATTTTAAAATTTGGTGTATTAAATGAGGAGCAATGATTGAAAATTAAGTCCTACTCTTAATTTTCAATCAATGGAAAAAATTGAAAATCCTACGATCATCATTCTACGACGATGATGCTAATGTATCGAGTGTAAAAATCCGAGTAAATTATTTAAAGGGTATACAGAGTTCTTCTTCTAAATTTCTCTTTAGAAACTTGAAAATTAAAAAAGAAATAGATAGTATAATTGGAAGTATCATGCCATTATATTTCTTCACTTTTTCTTAACATAGATGGAAAGTGGAGGCATTTGTAAGGTCTGCCAACAGTGCCAACATGAGACATTTTGTTTTGTTTTTTTTTTGCTTGGCTTAAAAATAGTAGACTGGTGAAAGCCTACTGCTCAGTTTATGTCATGCGTCTGGCTAAATTGCTAAAAAAGGCCTTGTGATTGGCAGTATAGAGCACAGTGATGCATGTTCAAGTTCCGATTCCGAATCAGCGTACACTTTTCTACCCTAACCTTGACTCTATGTAGGTCTGGGAAAACCAACCACTGGTCGAGGATGTGCGACATCTGAAAAGGCGGTGACACGTGGAGATTTTGCTCTACACACAGAAAAGCGATTATTTGGAACGAGAAAACATAATTTCTTGAATATATTTACTAAATTTAAATGCATATTCACTTGGATGTAGTAAGTGAGATATATACAAGAAATGCCACATACTCAATCTAAGTAAAATAATTTCTCAGATAAATGCTGTCGACAAATAAATTCTTTCTTTATAAGAACCAATATTGTATGGAAAGAAGTAATTGAATTTTTCGTCCCAAAAATGTCAATTTCTCCAACGAAGTAATAGTAAATCCATCCAAGTGCGTAGTTACATGATCCAAGAAAATATAAGACATTTAATATAAGTAGGTATTGTTTACTGAATAAAAACCCACCTATTATTTAACTGAAGTGATTCTCACTTCTTTCAAGTAATCCCTTTCTCTGGAATAAATATGCGCATCGTGATTTTGTCAAGGCTCGCGCGCCCGCGCGTAGGGCTGGCGCCGTAAAGGAGCGAAATCTAGTTTGAAAACAACAACGAAGTACCCGCAGGGGATGTGCCTTGTGATTAGTGTACAGTAAACGTTTCAACACGGAATACTTTGATGTAAGGCACGCAAAAACGAGTAAGTAAATATAACATACCTATCTTGTTAATTAGCAATAGAAAACGTATTTGTGCCAAATCTTTCAAATTCTTACATTAAGTAGCTAAAAATATTTACCGGGAATAAAAATATACACTTCATTGAAGACTGTTTACATCCTTCACCAGAGTAACAACTTTCTTATATCTAGTAATTATTCCAAGAAATAAAATGTTATGGTTGAAGTCAATAATCTCTCGCGTATATACGAACCTACCAACTACTTCATCCATGTAATTCTCTCTTCGTTCGAGAGATCACTTTTCTGTGTGTACTGTACACTACAAAAAGTTCTAGTCAGTTTGTATACGACGCAAAATTTATTAATAATCATGTTTAAACTCACAAAAATACAAAAGACAAAGCGGAATGCTCGTATCTGTATCAGTTTTTCGAATGTTTGTGCCCTTTTTCACTACAGACTGTTTCAGTTTGAGGCAGTTTTAGCGTTTGAAATATTCCCACGTTTCTTCCGCAAAACAATTTTTTTTTTCAATTCATCAAAAAGTTTAGCCGTTTGAATTATTAACAATATCTTATTTTAAACGGCTCACTTCAGAAGGAACAGAGAAAACCAATAAGACCATATGAAACATATTACTTTCTACTTTCTAGAAAAAAAAAACAAAACATTTTGGTATTTTCTTTTGTTCATTTGTTAAGACAAATTATTAAAATTTTACTTATAATTAATAATTTTTTATTGTTGTAATATGTATTTATTGTGTTTCATTTTTGGTTTTGCATTGTTTGATAACTAATTAATCTTTTATTTTTCTTTTTTTTGTTACTATTTCAAAGAGCTCTACAAAAGTTTTATTGTAATATACTTCCAGTTCAATAAGCACACATTTTTCATTTACTATATATTAGCTGGAACATTATTGGAAATTTTATTTCTAAATTTGTTTTCTAAATAAATTAAGAGGCATGCATTAATAACGATAAGAAGTTAAAAATAACATTTTGACTTATGAATTGTGTACTGTAAGGTTAGCTAAAATGCATATACATTAAAAATGAAGGTCTTTTTAATTTCCAACCAAAATAAACTATAACTGAAAATGTTTAACGACATACTTTGTCAAAGTAATATTAAAAGTTAATAATATGGTAACATACAGGCGGGATGTAAATTTTAAATATATCAATAATTACAGCCACAACCTGGATTTGAACCAAGGCCCTTTGCGTCGCTAGCACAATGTCAATAGCTCAGATGGGAAAGCATTGTGCTAGCGACGCAAAGGTCCCTGGTTCAAATCGTCAAGTTGTTGGTTTCTCTTACGTATAGCTTTTATTGCATATGATTGTGAGTAATTAATATGCAATAAAAGCTATAATATAAAAGGTATAATATATACCTGAAGCGTCTCCTTTTGGGAAATTATATACCCGTTACCAACACAATTTATACTCATCCCAGGTCAAATTTGATGAAATAATTCTTATGTTGTATAAATGTTCTTTTAGATGGTCGTATATTTTGGTTTATCTTTTTTTTTTAATAATAATTATAACATATTTACATTCCATCTAAATTCGTCGAAAATTTAGAGCTTGCTTCCAAAATTTTTGTAAATTAGTGATACATAATTGTCATTATTTTCAGTTGTCTTGTCAGATATTTGAAACATATTGCTGTAAAGTAAATACAAAATAATAATATAAAAAAATAGTAATGATACATTCATGCTATACAAAATACATATTCCTTTCTGTTTATTAAGTTAAACACTGCAAAATATCGTTGAAGCTAAATATCTCGAAAACACCAGTAAATCACAATTAACAAATTACCATAGAGACAAATTTAAAGCAATTTAATTTTAATTTATTTCTATTTTGTGAATAAATGTTAATATATATGTCAGTTCTGAAATAACCTGAAAAGTAAAAATATTGACAAGAACAAATTGATTTTTGTATTTATTAACACAAAAAAAGCTATTAGATGCAATAAGGTTGTAAGTATAATTTGTTGTGTTGTATGCAATATCTTGAAATAAGATTTTCATTTCATGTAACCGAAAGCTTTTATGTTTATTAATATAAAATTAACGTCATATTTAATAAAAACACAGTTACATTGCAATGTAAGAATTACATTAATTAATTACATATTAAGCTAATAAATAGAAACATATAAATCATTATAAACCAATTCAAAACATTCGGCTAAGGTTTCGCAAATAATAAATTTCCGATATACGAGTTGAAGCGTAAACGGACAATTTTTTGCACTTAGCGGCCGAGCGGGCGACCAGGATAACAAAAAACTTGTACTTGGATGTATCATCGACACACTGCTAAAATATTTATAGAACTTACTTAATTCCAACAGTGTACCTCTGTTAGAGTTTAATATATACACAAAGAAACGTAGCAGAATAATAGACTAACGAAAAAATAGCAGTGGAAGGCTCAATTCTGGAAAATCCTGAAATAACCTAACAAACAAAAGACACGAAAATCCCTTCAATCCGTTTGTCAAACACAATTATTTGTCGAGTCCAATGCGTGAAATGAACGACGGGTCTGATCTATTTCGCTTTTCCGTTTTCGGGTTGTATTGATTCAAAGCCGGTTGAATTTTTTATGCCTACAAAATATTTTATGGGGCAAAAGGACGAACAACCTTTGTTGCGTGCCGGCGTCCCTAGAGGGCGCTGCGTACCGCCAACTAGATTAACGGTTTCCAGCGTAGTTACAAATTGCACAACGCAACCTGAAATAATCGAGACTGAAACTATTATATGTAGATGTATATAAAGTTCGGTTAACTACTGACAGGTTTGTTTCCTGTTATATTTAGATCACACAGTGTTACGTTTGGAGAAAGAAAATGGTTTAATATAAGTCAGACATATAAGAATATGTAGAATTGGTCCTTCGATTTTAATGAAACGTGAAAATTATAGTGTTATCATGCCCACAGGATCTTTGTTTTTAAATTGCAGATGTTTTCGATAGAGTTTTTCTTTGTTTCGAATACATATCATTTACGGAAAAACCCAACAAATCATAAATATCGGTGAAGTAGGTAGTTTAAAAGTTATTTCTTATTTATTAGTACTTATATTTTTGTAGGTTTTTTTTTTTAGTTTAAAATTACGTACAAATAAGGCCACTCACAACTTTTTTATGGCCATATTCGAAATCAGCACGTCCAGATTACCCAGATTACCAGATTACCTCAGGTTAAAGTAACCGACAACGAAATCAAATTTGTCGAAAAGTTTTATCTTTATGAAGAGCATTATGTTGAGATTAACTCCAACATTAACAGAGATCTACTCTATACACAATGACATTTCCCGAGGCTAGTCAAATCTCTCTAGAAGTACGTAGTTTCCCAGTGCATATATATAAGCACATGCATCCAGTGGTATGCTTTCAATTAGATACCTTTGTTTACTTTAGACATTTCTGTGAACCGCTCTCAGCATATCTCGTCCAATTAACTCTGGTTGTCGGTTGTCTAACTGCTTTTGCTTTTGTTAGATTAACTGCGTACGAGTTGAGCCGTATTTTGTGTAATAACAGAGAAGGCGGTGGTTTAAAATGTATACTCAACCCCTCCAACAATTACGACGTAATTAGAGGGGGCTGTGAATCCCCTGGATACCGCAAAAGGTTCACCAAACTTAAACAGGCCTCGTGAAAGAGATACAATTATAATCGCGGTTAATCGTAGGACGCAGAATTAAATTATCCTATAATATATAATATACATGTATAATATATATGTATAATAACAATAATTAAACTAATTGTGCTGAGCTAACTGAATACTGATACAGTATTGTTTTCTTTTGTAATTGTCGTCATGATTACAGCTAATGTAGATGCCATAACTGATTATGGGTTCTTTCGTAAACCGTATGATTTAACAACAATTTTTTCAACCACATATTTGGCACAGTTTTGCCAACCGGCGACAACAAATTGTTGGTAGAACCGTCCGCAAAAAATCGGTAGATTTTTTGATTACGTAAAATTATCACAAAATGATTATTTGTTTAATTAACAGTGGCCGGACAAAAATGTATATTTTCCAGTGTCGTGCATGGGACACGTGCTGGTGGGGACGCGGTTAGCCGGTCTGGCTTCGGCTCGGCTCATGGTGTACATACCACTATACTTGCTTTGGCGTTGATCGAGTACAGTCGCTTACCTTGTTTAAATTTCCGCTTCGTCGATAGATAATTTGAGCAGTTTCTTTCAATTGTGTTGTTTCTTGAAATTTTGTGTGAATATCTGTTTTTATTTTCCATTTCGAATTTGTTCTTCTGTTTTATACTTAGAGTTGAATTATTTTTTTATTTTATAGTTGTACTTAGTTTGAAAATCCTGCAATGAATCGTTTGCTAGCTGAGTTTGGCAATACTTTCACGTTCGTTAAGAAAGGGGAAGTGGTTTGCAATTTCTGCCCACGAAATTTAATTATTCGCAGTAAGCAATGTCTTCGGGCTCATGTAAAAACAAAAGAAAACACATGGAAAATGTATCAGGAACGTCAACTAAAAACTTTTTTGATGATTTATGTGAAACATTTATTTCTGCTAATATACCTTTCACAAAAATTAATAATCCCGTTTTAAAAAAATTTATCAAGAAGTATACTGGACGAGACTTACCCGATGAATCCACAATTAGAAAATATTACGTACAAGGGCAATATGACAAAACAATTTCTAAAATAAAGTCAAAACTATCCGATAAATATATTTTGGTTTCTGCAGATGAAACTACGGATATGAAGGGTAGATGTGTGGTCAACGTCGTTGTCGGATTGTTGGACCCGCAAGACTTATTTATATAAACCCTATTTAATATCTACTCAGTTTCGCTGTACCGTCAAAGCTGAAGAGATATGTACAATAGTAAATGACACCATAAAAAAAGTAGGAATCACAAACGCTACCAAAGTATTACTGTTTGTTTCTGACGCTGCTGCGATTATGTTAAAAGTTGGAAAATTACTTAAACAACATTTTTCAAATATTCTTCATTTGACATGTTTTGCACACGCTATTCATAGAATTTGTGAATTTATTCGGGAAGAATTTCCAGACGTGAATACGCTAATAAGCACATGCAAAAAAATATTATTGAAAGATCCTTCCAGATTGTCTCTTTAAAGTGCCCTAATCTACCTTTGCCACCACAACCAGTTATTACGAGATGAGGTACATGGTTAGAAGCGGCAATTTTTTATGCAAGAAACTTTGATATCATCAAACCCTTCGTCTTAAATTTGGCTGATGAAGCAGTTAGTATTAAAGACTGCAAAAAAGTACTATCATTACAAGATTTGCATGAACAATTAAAATTTATTGATACAAATTTTGCGCAAGTATTGCCAACCAGAAAGTCTCTAGAACAACAAAATGTTGAACTTGCAAGCAGTTTTCAAAGGATTGAATCTCTGTACGAAAGGTTACGAAGCATTGAAGCACCAATCAGTAAAAAATTACAAAAAAATATTGATGCGGTAGTACATAGAAATCCGGATTTTAATATTTTAAAACAAATCTCTACGAATTCATTTACGGATGAAGGAATTTCTCAAAAATATTCCATTTGGTGTTGGTTTATTCTTTTGCGCCTGTAACTAGCTGCGATGTAGAAAGATCATTTTCAAAGTTTAAAGACATTTTAAAACATCTAAGCGAAATAATTTTACTGAAGATAATTTAGAAAAATATGCAGTAATACAATCGTTCAATGCATATCCAAGAAATGAGTAAAATATTTCAGTGGGCACGTGTTGCATATAGTTACGACAAACATTTAATATTAAATTCACTCGGTTTACTACCGACCGCCAGGCGCTTCGCGCCTATGGATATCAATCCAATCGACCGCATAAGTCGTCATTGACTCATGCGTACCCGCTACGCACACTCATAGCTGGGCGACTTCTAGCATGCTGCGAGACATACATTTTTGTCCGGCCACTGTTAATTAAAGATGCGTTCTGATTAGTGTATTAACACTACCATTAAGACGCACCTACAAATTTAACGTAAACGTCATATTCGTGCAAACTTCAATGTGTTATTCCCCTACATTATCGATGGACGCAGCGGGCGCGCAGTATAAAATTATTCAATACTATTAGTCGGTAATATTGAAAACAATAGAAGTAAAACTACATTTCGTTATTGTGCTGCAACTTAGTTATCTTTAACAAAACTCGGTAGTATAAGTAGATAAATTGGTAGATCGGTAGATCCGTCCATAAAACCATAGATCTACCGAAAAATCGGTATGGTTGGCAACACTGCCTGCAGCCTGTGCTGCAGGCAGTCTATCTGTATAGACCCAGCGATGTTGCGCGTGATCACCAGCAGCCAATGATGGACAAGCGGTCTATCGTAGTCTTTTGGGATGTACAGTAGAGCGTCGATAATCCGAACCTCAGTAATCCGAACGTTCGCTAATCTGAACGTTCAAGAAAAATAATAATAAAATAAATCACTGAGTAACCTAGGGAAAAGCCATTTTTGTCGACTCCTGTTTACAACAAAATGTTGCTTTTGTTTTATATCTTCTATCCATTACCCGTATTTTCCACTTAGCTGCAATATTTAGTAATCCGAATTACTTTCGGTCCCAATTAGTTAAATAAATAATAAATGAATAAATGAATAAATCATAATAAATCATAAATAAGTCATAAATAAATCCTTTAGAAATACCTTCGATATCTCTTCGATATCCTTCGATTTTGACGTTTTGACATTCCATAGTTTAAGAAGAGTGGAATCGAGTGGTGTTGGTTTTATTAAGATTGAACTTCTATCCAATACTCGTAGTTTCTAGTATTGGGTTCGATCGATCCCAGGTTAAGAACCACTGCTCTATGACGTCATATAACCAAGAAAAATGCTTTATTTAATCTACCAACTTCTCCCTGGTCTGATCATGGAACTATTACAACTTAAGCAAACAGGAAAATTTTGCAACATTTTCACATGGTTTTCATTCAAAATGCATTCCACCATCATAACTGATAAAAAAAAACATCTGAAAAATAAGTGTAGATCATATTCACTAGACTTCAGTGGCAATAAAATAGAAGATGTACCTGAAAATGCTCTTCCAATTCGATAAAAAAATCGATTTGTTTTTGTGTTATAAGTATGTCGTTCCATCCAATATTGTTTCCATCTTGTCGCCTTCTTAAACGAATTCGAAAATGTCCTTTTTAAGGCAAAAAAGAAGATGTAAGACTTTCGTTTAGCCTTATCAACTGAGGGTGTAGCGGAAAGTGAAAATAGGGCACGCCAATAACCGCATTTCCCCCACTTGGTATCGATTGGGGGAAAAATCACATTTGCGATTCCGATGCGAACTTCCATGGAATCCGAGCAAAGATAAAAGGAAACGTCAGAGAAATTCACGAAACGTGCCTTGGTCCACAAAAATCTCGATCAATAGAACAAATGTTACAATTATCAAATTATTCTTTAAAAAAATAAACTAAGTTTATATCTAAGATCTAACACATTTCTTATCTTGGCACAAAAGCTTTGAAACTTACTAAAATTGTATGAGCTTAATGACTTAACCGATGTAACCTTGAGCTTGTAAGGCTGGCAGCCCTAACATCCTGAGGCTGTAAGTGCAGTAATTCAATTGTTACAGGCTTGAACAGGACGAGCAGCTCTTGTTTGTAATCAGATTAAGCAATTATCCTTCTCCTCTGTAATTCATGTCTCACCTATACCATGTCCTGTGGCCATCCTAACCAGGTTTACACAATCCTTTACTCCTTACAACCCACGTTAGATAGAAGTTAATTACATTTGAATCTTTAGTTGACTCATCGTGTAACTCCGTCTAACTTCCACACAAAGTTAATCGAAAGCTTATTACGATAAAAATCATAATTAAATTAGTACCTAAGGTGAAATTCTGCGTAATTTCTCACCCGAAAAGTTTAAATTGAGATGGGAAGTTTAAATTAAATTATCGTTTAATCCTATTTGTTGGCATAACTCGAAAACGGCGCAATTTCTCATATAGATAATTTTGGCTAAATCAACTTAGAATCCGCGATATAACCAGAAAATATTAAAAAGTTCTTAAAAATTGAAAAAGTTTTAATCTCCGGCGCCTCCACCAAAAATTAAAATCGCGTAAAATCCGCGAAAATAGCGGGTATTTCAGTCGGGTCACTTCACGTATCGATTTTAGCACGTGTGGCACTTCACCCACTTCACGGATGTCCTTTACTCCTTACAACCCACGTTAGATAAAAGTTAATTACATTGAATCTTTAGTTAACAAAGGAAACCTGTAATACAAATCCAAAGTAATGCATATCGGTTATATACGTAGTAAATAATACTTACGTGACGAAATATGTATCAGTATTACTGTCATTAGTTGCGAATTATATCTTATATTCCCTATAATATGTCATTGTACCAACTGTGTGGCAAGTTGCTGCTGCTTATATATAATAAATTTAGATGTATAATTAATTATACCCACCAATATTTGGATTCAAACGGATTCAATGATCGCGTAAAAACTTCGCATCTCGTTCGATTGTCTCGCACCAAAACCCACAAGCGAGGGAAGCCGAACTGCGCAAAATATTGTTCATGTTTATTTCGGTCTTAAAAATTAACAAATAGTCGGAATGCTATTAAATTCATTCGGATATGTATCGCAGTAAATTAGGATTATTTGCATGATAACTGCGTTGTCCTGCTAACATTCGTTCCTGAGATATCAGCTTCCATCAAAATCTTGTTTGCAACCTCTATTACATAAAAACTGAAGAAAAAAAAACACTAATCTATAGAAGAGACTCTAAATGCAACCTGAACAAAAACTGAAATTTTTGTGGTAAGTGGTTTAAGGGAAAATAAATTCGGAAGGACGAGTGTTAATATAAAACTGCAAAAATCGGGTACTTTTTGCACTTCTCTCGCGCTCATATTTTTCACCGATGAGAAAACAATTTTGACAGTCAAACAACTGATGTAGAAATGATTCAGGAGTATGACATATTTTATTTCAGTTTTTTCTGTTCAGTAGTTTTAGAGTTATGGGCCTTCAAACACATAAGTCAATACTATCGAAACGAGAGATGGCAGTTAGGGCGATTTTCTCGTACGGGGCACATATGTAGTTACATACGTATTTAGTAACATACCCACTTTAATAAATACTAAAACTCGGAAATATAATAAAAAAACATAAAATGTCGTGTGAATTTAATATTTTAGATATGAAATTAAATGTATAATATAGTAAATAGAAAAGGATCCAACTAGCTTCTCAACTTGGTTTTATTGTTTTGGAAGCATTTCTAACTTTACTTGGACTTCTATTTTTTGTTGTCTGAAATACCTGAAATTTTCGCATCAGTACAGTGTCTACGAACTATTATTTCTCCAGATGGTTTGAATTAATTTTGTCCTTACTTTTGATTATCCTGATGAGCATTTATCTGATATTTATAGCATTTCATATATCATGTCGCTGGTTTGCTATAATAAAGATCGTACGATAAAAGAAAGTGAATTTTACAGAACGTTTAAAAAATATCTGGTTTGAGGTACGAATCTAATGGAGGTATAAGTAAATATTTTGCTGTTGTATATATCTCCATGTCAACAGATTATGCTATTATAAAAACTTTTTTCAGATAGTAAATGTCTTGGCTGAGAACAAATTTTATATGTGAAACTGAAGAAATGGACCTCTTGACAGTTTGTTAATGTTTTATTGTTGTAATGGTAAAGGATTTTGCTTGTTTCACATGTTATTTCTCTCTGTTTTGTTTATATTTCAAGCGGCTGTAACTTTTTAAGATTTGTAAAAACGATGAATGAGTAAATATGAAAAGTATTGCTCAGAATGGCATTACTGACTATTTTTTTAAAATCATGTTGTATACACCTTATGAATAATATGTCAATATTCTACTTATTTAAAAACAAACTTAGGAATAAATTAGTTTACGGAATAAATCGTACCATTTTGGAAATTATTCATTATTCGTATCAACACCAAAAAACGAATTTTCTCTCATTTTGCCAGTCATTTCAACATCCTGTATGGTGTTAATTTTCATTTCGCATCGCCTACAACATTTCCTGTAAACTTTATTGAACGCTCAACAATAATTGTGTTGTTAATTATTTGGTGTGGGTACAAAACGTCGGACAAAACTACATCTTTAACCAACCCTAAAATAATTTCCTGTTTTAACCGGGACCTCTATTAATTCCTGAGCCTTATATACAACATTATCTCACATAATCATCAACACATTCCCTGTATCTACTCAGTTTCTACTCCCCAACCGTTGGGAACGTGGATAGCGAATTTAAACTTTGTGGGGCGAAACAACACCCTTGGGGAATCGTCCCTGATTATCCCCGGCGATCCCTACCTAGTCCAACCCGGGCGAAAATTCACGCAAACGCTGAATTTCTAACGTGACCCTTGGTAATTTAGCCAGAAAAGATAATAATAAAGTTTTATCTGCTTTCGTTGTTTTAATCGTTATGCAGATGTTTGCAGATACTTGCAGGGTGTCCAGTAAGTATATCGATTGTTTTTAACAACTTTCAGGATTTAGAATACCGGAGTTTAACATTCGGCTTGAACGGAGCAACGGTTCCACCATGGTACTCAATTTAAGTTCGTTCCTTGGGGTTGTTTTTAATTAGAGAGTTTAAATTACCATACCACTCACTGGCACGCCGAACAAACTTCATTCAGTAATGGAATAACTTCATTGCCGTAGCTATCTTGCCCCGTATCTCTTGTCTGTAACTCCGCCTAACTTCCACACAGAATTAACCTAAAGCTTATTACAATAAAAAGCCATAATTAAATCAGTAAATCAGTTTGTTGCCATAACTCGAAAACGGTGCAATTTCTCATATAGATAATTCGGGCTAAATCGACTTAGAATCCTCGATATAACCAGAAAGCATTAAAAAGTTCTGGAAAATCGGAAAAATTTCAATCCCCGGCGACTCCGCCAAAAATGGAAATCGCGTTAAATCCGCGAAAAAAGCGGGTATTTCAGTCGGGTCACTTCACGTATCGATTTTAGCACGTGTGGCACTTCACCCACTTCACGGATGTCAGCAATCTGTCAATTAGTGACGTCCCCCGTCCGCATTTCATGGGGCATAAATACACAAAATTGCAGTAGGTCGGGGGAATTTCGTATAATCGATTTTGTAATAATGCGGACTTGGAATGGCGAACAGATGCCTCTAACGACTTAAAATGCAAAGATCGTAAAGCAAAGCGCGACGGGGTGGGGTTGGGGGGTTGACAGAAGTTTGCGAGGGGGTTGAAATTGGGTCAAGATTAAAACTAGAATTGGGAAAGGAACGAATTTATGTCCTCAGTAGTTGAGCCTTCTATACCTGGATATTTGGCGTAATATGAAAATGGTTATTGAAGGGTAATTTTGTGAGTTTTATGAAGCTGAGTTTTCGGTAAGTTCAAGCGCTGGTGGGCGTAGTTTAGTAACTAGGGAAGTTGTTTTCGCGGGTATGCTGAATAATGTAACTTTTTAAACTTGATTTAAGTGTGTTTTAATTGGATATATTATCCGTTTTTGGTGAGAAAAGTTGATAAAACTGGTGTTTTTGTGTTGTTTTATGACGCCGATTTCTGTGAACCAACCGTGATGTTATGGGGTGAAGTTAATAATAAAAAGAAATGACGTAAAAGGATTTATTGTAATAAACAATAGTAACCAACAATACATAAAATAAAATTAAAGTTCGTTAACGTTATAATGACTAAACTTCCTTCTCTTGAATAAGTTTTGCATTGAAGATACACCTTGAGTAAATCAAATGTCTACTTAAAACCAGTGATGGGAGCCGGGTACATACCCGGCGGGTGGGAACTTAAAATGGGTATTTACCCGGATATTTACCACTACTTAGGGTAAATACCTCAATTTTGGGTATTTATCTTTTTTATCCTTAAAACAGTATTTAACAATATTTCAGAAATATTTATACAGGCTATAACTGTTTTTTTTTCCGCAAAAATGATTTTTAGATAGTAAATGTCATTCTGAGTATAACTTTTCATAGGGACGTAATTGTTTTCTCAACGCTAAGTTACAGCCGCTTGAAATATTAACTAAATAAAGAATAATAAACAATAAACTACATATCAAACAATGCTAAAACTAAGAAAGAGCACAATAAATACCCATAACAAAAATAAAAGTAAATAAATTTAAGTAAAAAATTCAAAATGTTCAAAATAAACTAAATACACAAATGAACAAAAACAAAATACATATGAAACTTTTTAGACATTTGTTTCTCTGCAAGTAATTGTCATTCTGAGTAGAAAGTTTCCTTCATGCCGACTTATTGGGTTTATCAACTCCTAAAGAAGTTAATTCATTTAATTGCAATTATTTTACAATTATTTCAAACGGTTGTAATTTTTCAAAGAATAAAGGAAACAAATAGGTCCATATGAAATTTTTTTTCAATGCAACACTCTAGATGTGTACTCTTGATTACAAATAATGGAAAATATTTGAGTTATATAAGAACATTCAGTACATTTAGTTGGATTCATAGCAAAATAAGAAATTAATTAACAACTACAAAAGCCATACTTAAGTATCTGCTAAATCTTTTTCGATAATAGAATCAGAAAATATGAAAGATTTACACGATTGAATGGACGATGATGAAAAGGAAATGTCTGCACTTGATATATCGTCAGATGACTGATATTTTTATTCTTTGTTTTAAAAATGTTTTTATTTTTATAAGAATAAGCTTTATTTTGTGATAAGAGAATGCCTTTTGATTTTGTGATAAAAGAAAAACCTTTATTTTGTAATTAAATATTTCCCTTTACTGCTATTTTTAATAACAATATTATGTTTATAAATACCCACTTTGGCTAAATACCCGGGTATTTACCCGGGGTACTTATCCTTGATAATAAATACCCGGGTATTTAATTAACATCACTCCATAAAACTAAACATAACCTCGAAAACAAGGAGTACGAGACACGTTCTTATATGCATTAGTTTTACTATTCTACTCATTTGGTTTAACTAAAATCGTTCATAATTTTTCAACAACATTGGATTACTAGCTAGGATAACTCAATTTTCACCAGATGGGAACTGAAATAAAATAAAATCCAAAGGATATCCTGTGATTATATATTTAATTAGGTGTCATGTAATATTCGTTTCGGTTTTACCGGTTGTCAGTTGCAATATGCAAATTTGAAATATTGACTAATTAGTTCTAACCTATGGAGATTTTTCATATACAGGGTATTTCAGAAATAACGGCTAATCTTGAAGGAGCATATTATCCACCAAGGACAGAAAAGTAATTTTGGTCAAATAACGTATAGTCTATTTCAAAGTAAGTACAGTAGAGCGTCGATAATCCGAACTATTGGGACTGAAGGTGATTCGGATTATCAAATTGTTCGGATTATCAAATATTGCAGCAAAATAATAGAAAATACGAGTATTGGATAGAAGTTCAATCTTAATAAAACCAACACCATTGGAAGAGATATCGAAGGGATATCGAAGGGATATCGAAGAGATATCGAAGGGATTATTTATTTATGACTTATTTATGATTTATTTATTGTTTATTTATTATTTATTTATATAGATTTATTATTTATTTATTCATTTATTATTTATTTAGCTAATTGGGCCCGAAAGTAATTCGGATTATTATATTGCAACTAAGTAGTGGAAAATAGCCAAAAAATAGCTGATTTTGTAGGTATATTTTTTACAATATAGTAAATGAATTACAAAATCTCTTTAAAGCCCCTTATTGTTCATATTTTGAGGAATATTCACAATAAAAAAAAACAAAAATAAATAAGAAATAGCAGCGTTAGAGGACATCAAAGGAAACCTCTTCCGGCGGACAGGGTTGCACGGCCGGAAAGATTTTGCACGCAGTTTTACACTTAGCCATAAAAGCAAAAAAAGAATTGATTCTATATGAGATTATCTCGGGAGGTACGTACGGAAATTAGAAAATTCCACTTTAAAGCAAAATGGCGGACGTTTGAACACAAAATATCACTTTTAGGTACAAAATTAGGTTAAAAATTGTTTATAACAAAGAAAGTTTCGAACTTATCGTAAAATCCGTACGTACTTCTCTAGATAATATTGTTCTGAAGCTGCATATAAAATTTCAAGTGAATTGACGAAGATCAGTTGAAGTTATCTTTCCGGCCAGTTTGAAAAATGCGGTTTTGAGAAAACACCGTTTAAAATATTGTGTAACTTTGATGTATAGAATTGTCATATTTTACTATAGTCGGCGAAGCCTGGACCATATAATTATCTTTTCAAATTAACATTTTTCTCCTCTTGTTTCTTTCTGTTTGATTTTGACGACAGACGGGCCTGTTTTGCAGCATCAGTCAGGGATGACTCTGAAAACATAATGCGCCGTGCGTCAGCCTTCGCGCAGATATTATTGCGTTTTGGCTAGATGCACTTCCATAATACCTCCATACACTTCATAAGGCTGGATAATGCATCATTGACAACACATATAGCTATACTTGCTGCAATATCCACAATTACTTTGCCACTTGAAAGTGAAAATGAAAATGAAATCATCAGGTGGCATTTCATCGGTCAGATTTTATGATACAGTGTCGCCCAGACGTATTTTCTTCATTTTATAAATTGCATCATGATTATGACGAATGGCTAGTCCATCATAAATTGAAAGCTCATTTATAGGCTTCTGGGTTAACTTCCCTTTTTCTTCGAGGCCCTAACTAATTTTTGTCAAATGGCGGGGACGAGTGCGATTAGTTTTTTCACGTGATCTATGCATTCCTTTTCTTATTTCCTTTTCTTATTCCAAAATTTGCAAGCTTTGCAGTAAGTATTTAGATTTTATGAGACTGTCAACAACATTTCTCCAGCTGATAAGCGCCACCAATCATACAGACAAGAAAAAATATGTTTTCTCTATGTTCCATCGTCCGAGACAGTTACGCCATTCTTTTTTTTACTATTTTCAATTGACTTTTAGCCCTCCCTTCTTCTGCTACTTTCTGCATACTTTGTTGACAGTGCTTCTGTTTCCACAAAAGTGGTGCGAACAACTTTATCGTAAAATGAGTGAAAAATCTGACGAGGAAGGTCCTTGAATGCGCAAAACTTTTCAATTACATCTACACCTATTCTTATGCGCATGAGAAGGATAATAACCGCTATTCATTTCATATCCTTTTTGAACAAATCGGCAACTCGGAATGAAAGTTTGTTCAAAATTCTGACAAGAAACCACGATTTGAAATCCTAAGTCACGGTTGCCACTTTCGGCCAATTTCGCATTTGATTTGCACGTTTTACACACTACAACTTGTGAAATAGCAGAAAACACAACAACAAAGTTCAAAAGATGATAATTAAACGTCATCCACTTCAACGTTGTAATAATCTTCAACCGACATTATTTTTTTACCGGTGTGAACTGTGGATACGTTATCAGGCAGAGGCGACTCTAGTTCTAAACGATTCAATGCTTGTCATATTAGTTCTATTTGAAAATATGCTGCTTCCTTTCGACTCCTTTCGATCACGATATACTCCAAGAATGTCACTAATTATTTCTGCTATTTCTTTACCAACTAATCAAGAACAACACACGTTACATCAGACAGCTGTAACATTGTGCGGCTAGCGTCAGTTCAACGAACGAGGATATTTCCACAAAATCTTTGTGTTTTATAATATTTTATGTTATATTTCACACCACGCATGTAATTCCTCCAAATAAGATAAGAGCGTATAGGTCTCTAGGCCGTAACCTCTCACGCTAAACTTTTTGCATGTACGCTCGGCTAGACGCTTGGCCGTATGTTCATCAAATAAGCATTTAAACATTTTTTTCCAATATGAAACGTATTGTATCTTATTTCTAAGATCTCAAGACATCATTTAAGCAAAAAATTTTTTTTTTTATTTTTCAAAAAATCTAGAGCGGCATTACCCCTTAAATGGAGGCAGCTTTTTTATAGTTCTCAGATGTTAGATTTACACAGGAGTTATGTGTTAACTGTAACTTATAACTATAAAGCACTAAAATAATAACACACAACGCGACTGCATTCTACAAGGCTCGAGGTCACACTGCCATGAGAACTAGTATGAGCAATACCTGTATCCCACGGTGTCACCCCTTGGACATGCTTACATACAGTGCGTATCAATAATATTTATTTCTAATATCAGAAATTGTCTCATTATATTTATTGGATTACAATATCAATACAATGATAGTCAATTCTCCACTCTACCAATATCAATTATGTAATACAATAAATCACTTAGTAGACATTCGACAAAAGCTCGAGGATATAGACCATCATACAGCAAAACCATAAATAAAGCAGAGAATATCGATTTGAGCGCGTTGTACGGACGATATCGAAAGCATTTGCCATATCATGGCTTCCGATTTGAAACGGGCTCTCGTTCCCGATTCAATAAACGTCATAAATGTTTTAGGCCAGCTATATGGCCATAATTCTGCGCCTCGGTATCCTTCCCGTCGTTTCCCCGGACCGTCGGCTTCCATTATATCGAAACAAGCGCATCGTTCCGTATAAATTCGCTTGCACCGAGAGAGATAGAGAGTTTAAACCGCTAAATGGCGGGATATGCAGTTCTATCTGTTCGCTACTTATCTCTTTCTGATCTTTCTGCGCGGTCTAAATATCTGTGAAAGTTGTGAGTCTTATCTGGTATTCAAAAAGACAGATTTGGTGGATTAAAGACGGATTAAAGTTTGTGGTGGGTGGGAAATGAGGGTCTGTGTGGGCTTTGTTGTTGTGGTGAAGTTTTTGTATTGTCTTGGGGTTTTAGTAACGAAGTTTTGCTGGATTTGTAAGGAAAAATGTACGAGGTTTCTGCAATAACTTGAAATGCGTTTGCTATTCGATAGGACGTTACGGACATTTGGGGGTAGTTGCCCATCTGGAAAATTATTGATTGGTCTAAATGATGCCATGAGTGATTTATTTTTCCTTTTAAGTTCGTTCACCGAACATTTTTCATCCATCCTTGATTACCGGCGGATTTTTATAAAACTCAAAAAAATGTATGACATACCAACAAATTTGTACAATATTCGTTTGCGATTTCGGACCGTCAGAGTTGCACTGCAACAGTAAATGGATCGGACATTGATGCATCGCCACATAGCATTTTCTAATACGTGAAAATCTTCTTTGAGGACTTGCTACATGTGCGTACCGAATGGGCACTAGCTATTTTTTGATTAGTTCGGCTTATTTGCACATTAGCTTTTTCAAATCAATCTGATAATTTGATTACGAACAAGCAAGGTTTTATTTTATAATGCCGACATATTTTTAATTACATAAGTGCAGAATTCACTGCGTACTAACAAGGGCATTCTTGTGGAAATTTACAAAAAAATCTTGACGAAACTGGTTGTTTCATTTTAATGATTTTTTGTTTAATAACATCAGCTTTTTGTATTATATTATTAATTCGCAGCATCTAATTTTAACAGACTGTAAAACAATACAATTGGTCATTTGATGTGAACTAGTTTAAATAAATTATTATTTTAATGAGAAAAAACATAATTTCTTTATTTAAATTAGGAAGATGTTGCCCATAAAGGAAATGTTAGATATGGTTTCTTCGTCATCTTTAAAGTTCTACTAAATCCAATTGTATTAAGTACTAGGTTCGTTGTATAACTATGTCCTAATATTGTCTGAAATACAGCTTCTGAAACAAAAATTTAAACAAACGAGCTTTTAAAATATAACCTTTTTGTTTAATAAAAAAGCTGCACAAAATTGTCTCTACTATTAAAATATTTTTAACCGCTTTCGTTTCTCTTCAATTAATAAACATCATACAAATCGACAAATATATAATTACAAGCAAATAAAGTATAATTTTTCAATTAAATTATTTATAGACATGGTGTCTATAAAATTTGTATGATGTTTATTACTTGAAGAGAAACGAAAACGATTAAAAATATTTTAATAGTAGAGACAATTTTGTGTAGCTTTTTTATTTAACAAAAAGGTTATATTTTGAAAGCTCATAAATGAGTATCATCTATATTGTTCAGAGAAAAGCATCAACTTAGGATACACTCTGTATATGGTGTACGTTTTTCTTGGAAAGAAATAACATTGCGTTTATGTGGACAGATAAAAACATCAATATCTTTTTTTTTAATTTGTCTGACGGTTTCCGGAAAACTGTCGGTCTGACGGTTTCACAAAATTACAATTTTATGCGGTTTTCGCCCTTTAGAAGAATCAAAAATCTTACTAAGAATTACAAATCTATTGTCAATCTTCGTATACGACCTACTGCACACAAAACGAAATTAAAAAATGGAAAAATTAAACAGCGTTCTAAATTGTTCATCCAGTACAAATAAATGCACCAATATTTGTCGCCTTTGCATTTGCTATACCCACTTCAACTGGGTATTGCAAATACCAAGTATATGGCGTAAAGAAACTTGTCCGCACAACCGAAATCGAATATATAAATTTATTTTAGATATGGACTCGCTACGAATTGAATACAGCAGGTTTTTTTTTCTTGACAATTATTCATATACTTGGCAAATATTTGATATTTGGCAAGTATACGAATGTGTAGCCCCGGCTTTAGACTCTAAGGGCCACTAGATCTTTAAATTACCTACAATTTGAGGTATGATAGAAATTTATGCAACAATTTGTACAAAAGTTATACACATTTTTCTGTACAACTGATTGAAATACGTTTGCTATTCGAACGAACTTTAACTTTATTTTCGTTATTTTCAGGTAAGATTTCCTTTCTCCATCATCTTTGTTTTCTGGCAAAAGAGTAAGTACTCGCATTCTTAAATTTTAATTTGTTTATTACAATTTAATTTAATTTAAATTTATCATTTTATCACAAACAACAATGTTTAGTTTTAATATCTTTTTTATCTAAAATTTAAGGGCAAAAATGTATTTATTCTGTCTTTATTATGACATATTTTCAACAGCAAACTCCTATCGATATATCAGAAAACATAATACGTATAAAGCAATTTGTTACTTCCTGATCAAACGCTCCTGATATCATTTGCTGAAAGACTGTAATCACATAGGTGTGGCATGTAGGTGTAATGTGACAGGTAGGCACGCCACTGGTCGACCTACATCATAAAAATTGATTATAAACCTACTCGGGTCATGCAATTTAGATCTACGATGAAAAAGTTCAGACACGAAAAGGTTTAGAAGCGATCTATTGTGAGTGAAACCGACCGGAAATGTCAAGCATGTCTGCAAAACGAGAAAACATTCCTTGTGTATGACTTGATTAGGTTTTTTGTTATATTAGTTTTTATATTATTAATCTGATTGGTCGGTTATTATTTGGGTGTATTGCATGACCTGTGAAAAGTGATGTTTATCATATTATGGTAAAATATGGTAACAACGTGTTTGGTAATTGTAGTATTAAAACGCAATGAAAATGCTGGCCTTGTAAACAGTTTACAGTTCAATACTGATTAGACAAGTTCCTTTTAAATGTTTTCTGGAAATTCCATGAAGTTTCCATCAATGTTTATTGTAGATTTGCAAATAACGTGTGTAAAGATAATGAATAATTTTTAACCAAAACGACATTCGTGACCTTTGTGCTTTGCTATTGTCAATAGTCCGACACATTTCTCATATTGGATGAATCTTGGATAGACAGTTCATGAATGACTTGTCAAATACACTTCAAGAAGAACTTGCCAACGAAACTGATCAAAACTTTGAAGAATATTAGCACTGGATTTTCCCCTTTTTAATATAGTAATATTAATCGTGTTTATTTAGTTAAAAAATCTGATGTGGCCAGGCACATGACTTTATCATACTATATATAAAATTCATAGTTTAGCTGCATGAGATTCTATTTGATCGAGATCGGCTATGTCTGCATTAAAATAAAACTAGTAGAACTAGACAGATATGTCGATTAAAGCTGCGTTCGGATATTGTACTCCGTTGACACCGGGTACACCGTCCAAATGACACTTACGTGTTATTGGGTGTATAAAGTCTAATACAATGTCCGAACGCAGCTTATATTGACAGAAGTTATTGTCAAAACATTAGCGTTTGACACTACCTACTGTCATTAAAATCAAAAAATCTGACAAATCCTGGCTACTAGTTTTAATGCAGTACGACCGATCTCGATGAAATAGAATTTGCTCATGCAGCTAAACTATTGATTGTACCAAAAATGGCATAGTCATAAATTATTCAGAATTTCCTCTTCTTTAATTTATTATTTAACTATTTCGACGAAATACCAGAAATGCCGGCTTATTTACAAGATCTTTCAAAAATGCTAAGACTAGCTAAGTAAAAATGTCAACTTAGCTTAAAATATGCATAAAGAAATATTATGGCACTTAGCACCTTCTACGAATTTTTGAATTGATTTTAGATTAGTTCTTGCGATACAAGACCTCGGCAAAAAAACAACACCAACATGTGATGTACAATCTGTTTAAATATGCAAAAAAAATTAGGGATGGCTTTCTATAACATTTGTCTTGCTGCACATTATTTTCTAAATATCTCGGAATAATATTTTTGGCACTTAGTTCGTTATTTACTTCAACTCTTCATTTGACGGTGTTCACGATTTTTTGTATAGGTATAACGGTGCTTACTTTGCAAGAGTAAGAGTCAGGTACTATTTCTGTATTTAGTAACTCATTAATTAAATCTGGTATCTATTATTGATTTATTTGATACTGATGGAGATATTAATAAACACCATACTGTAGGAAAACCACCAGATGTAAGATTTGAATGTGTTGTTTGCAGTGAAAATAACTGAAAAATCGTTACCCACTTTCCTTTTTTTTTGGGTATGATTAACAGGGTCTCATTTTTCTCCGTAAATTTTTTATCTCCGCATGAATTAATACAAGAAAAAACGGTCAAAGTAAAAAAAAGTTTGCCTTGTATTCGAAACAAAAGCGTCATATGTCGGTTAATGGAGATTGTTAAAAACAGGGTAGGCCGTGACGGGAAATGCGTGGGTATGCTAGAAAAAGACCTTAGAGAGAGAGTGAGAGAGACAAAAGATAGGCAGAACAAAAGTCCGGGAAGCGGAAAATATCGCTTAAACTGGCAAAAATAAATCACCCCTGCAGGAAGAGAGAAAATTCGAAATCGACACGCGCTGAAGGGTTGAGGGTGGGATTTTTTGGCCCCGGTCCATTCCAGAAATTGCCAAATTTAGGGAGCGTGGACTTTAATGAATAGTAAAGCGTTTCCGTATCGGTTTTCCCATTCGAAATCGATCGCCCTGACCAGTATTTCAGTGTACATCCACGTTGAATTTATTTGAAGTTTAGCGAAAATAAACACTACTGGAGTGCTACAATCCTGAACAAACAGGATACTGTGAATAGTGGCGAACACAAGGACGATTCAGTATCGGAATATTTGGGAAATTCTGTGGAAATACGTGAACATCCTAGAGTAGTTCAGGCAAAAACCAATTGTTGATTTTTTTTATCATTAATAAGCCATATTGATACTAATCTAAGAGATTAACAATAATAGCTAAATTTTTGTGGGTTGCATAAAATTATAAATTAAATTATAGCAACAAGAGATAAATAAATACTTTAAAATTTACAATTTGTATATTATTTGTATATTAACTAACAAAATTTATTTAATGCCAACTGTCGCATAACACGCCTACTTTTGTCTACGCCTGCTATTTCAAGTCTGTAAAATCGCGATCGGACTTGTTGACATTCCTATAGTTTAAGAAGAGGGGAATCGAATGGTGTTGGTTTTATTAAGAGGCTGGTTCAGCCTAACTTCAGGTCTGTTCTGCTTAGCTCTGGTGGTCCCCTATTGGTCCAATTATTCAAACAGTTCAATGCTCCTGTGGGTTAATTATTGAATAATGATAGCATCTTATAAGATTACAACAATCTGAATTAACTATTCTAGTGCGCCAAATCTCCATATTTATTATACCCATGCCCAATTTTAAACAATTGCTGCTCAAAGATAGACGTATAATTGGAGGACGGGTAATATCCTGATTTCAGGAATAACATTTCAATTGTGTATTTTTGCGATTCGCCGCAGTAGTTCCACTTTATGTCAATGTACAATTTGAAAAAATCCAATAAATGAAAAGAAATAAAGCCACACCTTTGAAGAATCGGCGTCGTATTTTCCCAATTTTTCCATCCATGTTCGAGTCTGAACAGTGTGTCCATCTACGATGTTCTCGAGAACTAGTCGTCATTAGACGAAGATAATAGTAATGGGTCGTGAATGGGTCTATCTCTATCTACCATATACCACAAGAAAAGTCTGTAACTCGCTCAAATTCACATTTATACTTTACTGGACAGATTTCGAGAGCTCTAACCTAGAAATCAGATATAATATGAAAATAAAGAAAACACCGCACAAAGCAGTATTCCAATCGAAATTAGATTACATAAAAATTCTACCATTGTATCAGACATCAATCAGGTTTGTGCCTAAATATGTATACTATTATTTTATTAAAAACACGATGTCAATTGTTAGGTTAGCTATCAGAATATACATATCAACAGTGCTGTTTTATCTATTCTACTACCGGAGAATTCAAGTATGGTATGATGCAGAAGCTCATTACGGGTTTTGTAATTGGATTCAAATTACATTACGGAGAATCAAAATCCTGATGTACTATTTTGTTGATCGAAGAGGATTTCTAGACAAGAGATGTGATTACTAATTTTCATAATTTCCATGAACTGACAATAAAATCACCGAGGTATGCTGAAGATTACCGATTTTGTATCAAATTTGTTGATAATATTACTGGAAGACGTCTATAATATTATTATATGTGAAATGTTATATAATGAGACATAGTCGACTTGTCAACCACTGAGTCCAGATGTTTTTCTTCTCAAGTGCAAAGTGTATGGAGAATTTATGTTGAAGACAACAAACCGCAGATTCTATTGAAATTACCCCCGAAGAACCGAACAAGCATTACGAACCATATGCGTGACTGATGATAGCGAGCACCGTCATTTTTGTGATTTTATGTTGACATTATAATAGAGTTTTAATAAAGCTATATAATATGTTGTCTAATTGCCTTATAATATATGAATTACTAATTGGTAAATAAAGAATAACTTATTTTTTTATTTGTCTTATACGTTATCAAATCCCTGTGCTATTGATGTATATACGTATGTGTACAGTGTGTACACGTATTTCTTCACACACAATGCCACGTACATATTTTAGGTATAAATGGGCACATAACCTTACACTTTCAAATATTTCACATATTCATAGTACGTGTGTTTTTGCAGATATCACTACATAAACCGTAGACAAATGTTGAAGTTATATTAATATATGATAAATATCTCAAATTCTCAACGTAGGTTATGTCGTTATGTCAACAATTTATCAGTAATAATATAACAAGAGAGTGAGAATAAATTGAAAATAATTTGACAGATTGTTTGAAAACTTGTTGCCAGGCAATAGTCACGAGAGCCCGCAGGGCTGGCGTGGCTATTGCCAAATGGCAACAAGTTTGAACAAAATATGTCAAATTATTTTCTAATTTATGGAACTCTCGAGTTATATTTGACTAGATTATTTTTTGATTCACAAATTTTTACAATAAAAAAGATCAATAAAACTATCATAAAATTATTGAAAAATTTAATTTAATTAATTATTACTTACAATATATGAAAATATCGTTGACACATTGTGAATATATTAAAAGAATTAACAATTTAAATTAGTACAATGAAAAACGCAATTATTAAAAATATTTCGAGACTCATTATTTATTGAGGATTTGGAATTGCTTGTTATATTAAGTGTTTCCTCCTGCGTATTTTCTCTAAGATTATTTATTATATTTGAATGATGTTCTTGGTTCAATTGTAAGTATGGTTTAATCGAACTTGCAGAATTATGACCAGTGACCTTGATTAGTTCTTGTTCTCCTACACCAGCTTTTGAAAGGTTACTTACTGCACTTGATCTGGCAGAATGGTTAGTTATTTTTTTAGTAACTGTGTCTAGACCTACTTTTTCTGCGGATTCTTTCATCCATTTTGAAATGGAATTTATTCCCACAGGAACGTTTTTATACCAAAAACCATGAGTTTGCTAAGCCGGATTTGGAGTAAGAAACAAGCGTTCGGTTTTAATATTTTCTTCACGTTTACTCATAAGTTTTTCAAAAAGACGAACAGGGCAAATATCTGGGTTATTTATGTTTGGAGTCAACCATTTACTATTAGCGCACCTTTGTGCTCCACCCTGTGCAGTTTTTGTAAAGATGGGATTGTATTCAATGCGGCCAGTATTTAATCTTTTTATGTCGGTTTCTTTTTTAAAATAATGAACTAAACATTTCGTAGCTTCTCCTCCCCTCCAAGCTAGTTTATACGATGCAACGTGAAAAAACTTTCTTTGCAATCCACAAGGTGTATCTTCGTCCCAATAGTTAAAAATTTGCAACAATTCTGTATTAGAAAGTGCCACAGAACTTTGTTTGTGCTTTTCAGGATGTTTTTGTAAAATTTTTCTTTTTGCATCTCTTGCATTCCGAGCATTTCTGAATTCTATATCATGGAAAGGATCAAAGGACCTGTTATACTTATTAAAGTAAAGTTCTTGAACTAATTTTGCCGTTTTATTCCACATTGTCTTTATTACTGCTTCTTTATAATCATTTCCGTGTTTTCTTTTCATGTTATAAGCCCAATCTTTTAAAATCAATGCCAGAGTAGCTGTTGTAGTAGATTGATCCAGAATATAATTTCTTTCTTTGGTGAAGGTCTTAAATTGTCTCCATATAGACTGATTACTTATTAGAGTATTTTTCGAAGTAGTTTCTAAAATCTTTTTTGTAATTTCTGCATTAGAAAAGGTACTAAACCGATGACTTTCACCCATTTCGCGTTGACACAATTAAGTAATTATTTTGACAAGTATCTGACAGTTGCTAGGCAAATAAAAGCTACAGTGATTATTCCCGAGAATAATCACAAGAGATTTATTCCCACTATAATAATGACATAATTGGTTGAAACTTACCCTTGTGACAAATAAAGAAGCATTTCATTGGTTTTAAGAAACGTCAAAAAATAATCACGGTAATTTTTAGAGTTACCATGTTATGTTGGTAAGCATTGTAACGAATCACTATACAACGGACAGCCTGATTACGTGTGCAAAAATAAATTTAAACAGCGTTAAAGACGTTAGACCGTATTATGTTGACCGCACGTCGGCAAAGTCTATCTTGTTCCAAAGTAGCTCAATTCTCAAACAATTCTAAAACAATTCTCGATTGATTTTCCAAACTCATCAAAAACAGCCGAGCTGCTGTCGATCAGCTGTTGGACTTCCTTCTTAAGATTGACCAAAGGTACCCGATTTTCGCGTTTTATCAAAAAACCTATTTCAAAATTTCAGCATCATGACTGATGACAATAGAAAAGTAATTGTTGATCACATTCACTAGACGCATTTTTATATGACGGAGGTATTTCTGTGTATTATTCATACTCAATATTTCTTTCATCAAGTTAAGTATAGGGGTCCAAACTTTACTATACGAAAACTTTTCTGGCAAACCCTCATCAATTTGCCCCAATTCGGAATTATCGATGGTTCTCCTATAATATACGTTCACCTTCTTTACTGTTGACCCCAAAACACACCCTATCGCCCTTGTATTCTCTGTGGTCGCCCTTTCCTTTGGCGGTGTTTCACAACACTAAATTCAGTTTCTTGTTCGGTCGTTTTTTGGTCCCCAAACTGAAATTCTATGGCACACCGAGTACTGTATAACCCAAAGCACAAAGCTCAGTGGATCTAGCGGCGAAGCGTATAAATAATAATGACCTACCTTTCAACCCAGCTTTATACAATTGAATAAATTAAAATTTGAGCGATGCTACGACCTGCTATAAATGTAACTTGTAATAGGAATTTTTTTAATTATTTTGTAGTCAAACTAGCGACTACAAACATAGGTATTATACTTTAGTTATATATACAATTAAATATTTCAAATATTTAATCCTACTTACACTGTAATAACGAAAATTAATTGAGAAATAGAAACAATATTTGTACCACTGCAATTTCGTTTTGTCCACATTGTTAACAGTCAATTATAACATCAAATATCAATGGAAACCCCAGAATAGAACAACGAAATTAATGCCTATTCATGAACAAGGGCATTCGTTGTGTGTATGTGTGACAATACTCAACTGCCATATGTGTTTATCGCAGCTCATAAACACCAGACAATGGCTGATTTATTAGCTAGCCTCGCATTTGGTGCTACTCAACTGGAGCACATGCAAACCTTGTTGACATATTTCAACATTTTAGTTTTTTTTTGCAGTCCAAAGTAAGCGTGTGGCCACATTACGATGCTCTCAAATCTCTCAAAGAAATGTCCGAGGTTTTTCATTCTAAGTTGAGTACTTTGATGTAGAAAAATATCGAACTTTGCAGCTCGGAACGAATACATTTTTCTTATTTATGGCTAATGTCAAATGCGTTATATTTTATGAAATAAATTGTTTTTCAACGCCACGTACGATATTTATTACCTACAATTGCCGTTGGAAACGTTGAAAAATGAGTTTTTGGCGAATAACTTTTAAAATATTGGGAATTGTGATGGGGTTGTATTTAGAAACAATGTTTATTTTTTAATTCTGCATCATTTCACCTAAAAAAATGTATGGGTTCCAATTTAAAATAAGAATAATAACACGCTTTGAAGTTTGACAAGTTTGACACTAGATTTTGGTCATCCTGTATAATTTGGATCAATGAGACATGGTTAACGAGACTACTAGATCGAACTTAATAAGGACGTCGCAAAATTTTATTAACGAGGTGCAATTTGTGGTTTTTATTGATTTTTAAAGCCAACGATGCAAAATCAATTTTCTTTTGTTTTTATTTTTTTGCGCTGCAGTCACTCAACCGATTTCAACCAAATTTTGGTGGTATGTACGCAACCATAACAGGCTTCCGAATGTGTAAAAAAATATATAGCTTGCAATTTAAAAAAATATATCACGTTGGCATTGCACTGATTTGGGATAGCCTGTATAATCAAAAATAATTTCTTGAAATGTACCTTGGAGTACAGGGTAAGCTTGCAAAATGTCAAACTCTTAGCTTAATTAGTAACTGAGGTACAGAAAACGGGAGCTGAGCTGCAGGACCCTGTATATATATATATATATATAACTTTGAAATAGTTAATACAAGATGGCGGTAATTTATTAACTATTTCAAAGTTTTATATCAATATATGCAGGTTTCTGCAAAGAAACCTTATATCCATTATATATATATATATATATATATATATATATATATATATATATATATATATATATATATATATAAGTAGAAAGGTATTTGTCGGGCTATTCCGTCATTCGAAGATCGAAGAAGCAACCGTAGACACAGTGGTTCGGACTATTAGTCCTCATCAGTACGGTATAGCCAAGGAGCAAGATGGACACTCAATGGAAAAAACACTCAAATGGAGACCTAAAGGGGGTGACCAATGTCGCCAATTTGGTGCTTCAGCATCATTTGAGTGTTTTTTCCATTTAGTGTCAATCAGTGTCTATTAATTTGTAAACCATATGATTGAGTAAGACTTCTTTCCAACGAAAGATGTTTTATTTTGAAATATCTATCCAATGATACCACACACGACCTAGGTTTTAATATGAAATTCTGAAACAGTGCAATTATGACTACTTCCGGTTCACTTCGGAAACGAAAAAAATTTTATAGTTGTTACAGTCTTCAGGATGGCTTATTTTTTTAGATTTTCTCGAAGTTTTTTTACAATTTTTCTGTATTTGCAGATATAATATTATCATAGCCACAAGATGTCAGAATTTTAATGTCAAACTTATCTAACGACTTAGGTTCATTTACAAAAATGAAATAGTTCTGATCAGCATTAAGTGCAAAATCAACAATTGTGCGTCGTGGGCTTTCCAAAAATGTATCATTTGTTAAAATCGGCTGAAATTAATTTTCCTTAATTTTGTGTAACAGATTTTAACAAATAATACGTTTTTGGAAAGCCCACATCGTACTGAGTCGTCAATTTGTAATTTCAGATGGGTCAAATCATAATTGCTACCTAAAAAATTATAAAAACTTCACAAAAAAATAAAGAAACTTCATTTGTATACCCATTAGGTATTCTCAAAACGAACTGTGTTCAATGTCGTCATCCGATCTTGACAATTCTGATGGTATCGGATGGAAAATTGGTCGAGGAACACATTTCTGGTGGCAACAACAACAAAAAATGCGAATTTTGGTTAGTTCGGTAACAATGGATTTTCTTGTCTATTTCGTATGGCATTAATTTATGATATTATAGCGTCCTGCGTGCTCCTACTTCCTAGCGACACCTATCGGAGATTTCCCAAAGCTATATCCTCCGTACCCTACCCCCATTATCCTTACAATCCTTAACGACAATCCCAGCTAAGACTTAACACAATTTCTATCTTATTTTATACACCTGCACTCCACCAAAAAGATTACCGTTAAAATTAACATAACAAACGCGTTTTCCGTGGTGGAAATCTGTATTTTCTCTTCCAGAATGGATCGTTGTTTCGGAAAATGGACACGAGGTGGCGCTGTGTGCCACGCGCTTTGGGAAAATCGAAGATTTCTGCTTGTTCCGCCCTTGGCAGTGGTGGTGTCAAAACCATACCGGTTCATGCACCTTTGCCTCTAAATATTGATCGTTCTGGTCTACTGCTGCGTCAGAACTCCGGTCCTGTACGTTCGTAACAGACATTCGGCTGCCCCAGGTCACAGGATATCGTCCTGCTTCGTCCCGCGACCCATTTCTCTGCTGTTACTACCGCAATTTTCGAGCTATTACTCTTGTACAAGTCTACTTGTTTCCTTTTGGTAGATACGATGTCTCTTTCGACCATTTTGCAGGAGTTATGTTTTCTGGGGTTGAGGGTTTCTCTTGGTCACAACTGTCTTAATGTTCCTATCTGCTTATCTGCATTTTATAAAAGAGTTTTATGTTGAGGAGCTTCAGTTGAAGTATTGTGTTATTCTACAGATATGTTGTGTTTGGCTTTTTTGTGTTATTACAAGAAAAGCTGATGGGATAAAAATTATTAATGTAGGTGTCTATCTCACATACAAAATGGGTAATTAATCCTGAAAATTATAGCTTTCTATCTGCTTTACTTTGCCCAGGGGAAATTTTGAAATTTTAGGTTTAGATGCTGAAGTGTTGTCACTTCTCTTATGTGGCCTTACAAATAAATGTAGATCGGATAGAAATGATTAAAGTACGTGTCAACCTCACAGATAAAGTGGGTAATTAATCCTGAAAATTATAGCTTTCTACCTGCGTCACTTTGGTCAAGAGAAGCTTTAATATTCCAATTTTAGATTCTGAAGTGTTGTCTCTTGCCTTATGTGATCTTACAAAAAAAGTAGGTTGGATAAAAATTGTTAATGTACGTGGCTACCTCACAGATGAAGTGGGTAATTAATCCTGAAAATTATAGCTTTCTCCATGCTTCACATTGGTCAGGGGATTTTTTTTAAATTTCAAGTTTGGTTGTTGAAGTGTTGTCTCTTGCCTTATGTGGTCTTACAAAAAAAGTGGATGGCATAAAAGTTATTAATGTACACGTGTCTACTTCACAGATAAAGTCGGCAATTAATCCTGAAAATTATAGCTTTTTACCTGCGTCACTTTGGTCAGCAGAATCTTTAATATTCCAATTTTAGATGCTGAAGTGTTGTCTCTTGCCTTATGTGATCTTACAAAAAAAGTGAATGGGACAAAAATGTTTAATGGACGTGTCTACCTCACAGATAAAGTGGGTAATTAATCCTGAAAATTATAGCTTTTTCCCTACGTCACTTTGGTCAGAGGAGATTTTAATATTTCAAGTTTAGATGGTGAAGTGTTGTCTCTTGCCTTATGTGGTCTTACAAAAAACGTAGATGTGATACAAATTGTTAATGTACGTGGCTACCTCATAGATAAAGTGGTAAATTAATCCTGAAAATTATAGCTTTTTACCTACGTCACTTTGGTCAGGGGAATTTTTAATACTTCATGTTTAGATGTTGAAGTGTTGTCTCTTGCCTTATGTGGTCTTACAAAAAAATGGATGGGTTAAATATTGTTAATGTACGTGGCTACCTCACAGATGAACTGGGTAATTAATCCTGAAAATTATACCTTTTAAACTGGGTCACTCTGGTCAGAGGAATTTTTAATGTCTCAAGTGTAGATGCTGAAGTGTTGTCTCTTACCTTATGTGATCTTACAAAAAAAGTGAATGGGACAAAAATGTTTAATGGACGTGTCTACCTCACAGATATAGTGGGTAATTAATCCTGAAAATTATAGCTTTCTCCGTACGCCACTTTGGTCAGGGGAATTTTTAATATTTCAAGTTTAGATGCTGAAGTATTGTCTCTTGCCTTATGTGGTCTTACAAAAGCCATGGATGGGATAAAAATTGTTAATGTACGTAGCTACCTCACAGATAAGGTGGGTAATTAATCCTGAAAATTATAGCTTTGTAAGTGCGTCACTTTGGTCAGGGGAATTTGTAATATTTCAAGTTTAGACGCTGAAGTGTTGTCTCTTGCCTTATGTGGCCTTACAAATAAAAGTAGAGGTGATAGAAATTATTAAAGTACGTGTCAACCTCACAGATAAAGTGGGTAATTAATCCTGAAAATTATAGCTTTCTACCTGCGTCACTTTGCAGGGGAATTTTTAATATTTCAATTTTAGATGCTGAAGTATTATCTCTTGCCTTATGTGGTCTTACAAAAGCCATGGATGGGATAAAAATTGTTAATGTACGTAGCTACCTCACAGATAAGGTGGGTGATTAATCCTGAAAATTATAGCTTTCTACCTGCGTCACTTTGGTCAGGAGAATCTTTAATATTCTAATTTTAGATGCTGAAGTGTTGTCTCTTGCCTTATGTGGTCTTACAAAAAAAGTGAATGGGACAAAAATGTTTAATGGACGTGTCTACCTCACAGATAAAGTGGGTAATTAATCCTGAAAATTATAGCTTTTTCCCTACGTCACTTTGGTCAGGGGAGATTTTAATATTTCAAGTTTAGATGGTGAAGTGTTGTCTCTTGCCTTATGTGGTCTTACAAAAAACGTAGATGGGATACAAATTGTTAATGTACGTGGCTACCTCATAGATGAAGTGGTAAATTAATCCTGAAAATTACCGCTTTTTACCTACGTCACTTTGGTCAGGGGAATTTTTAATATTTCAAGTTTAGATGCTGAAGTGTTGTCTCTTGCCTTATGTGGTCTTACAAAAAAAGTGGATGGGTTAAAAACTGTTAATGTACGTGGCTACCTCACAGATGAACTGGGTAATTAATCCTGAAAATTATACTTTTTCCCTACGTCACTGGTCAGGGGAGATTTTAATATTTCAAGTTTAGATGGTGAAGTGTTGTCTCTTGCCTTATGTGGTCTTACAAAAAAAGTGGATGGGTTAAAAACTGTTAATGTACGTGGCTACCTCACAGATGAACTGGGTAATTAATCCTGAAAATTATAGCTTTTTCCCTACGTCACTTTGGTCAGGGGAATTTTTTAATATTTCAAGTTTAGATGCTGAAGTATTGTCTCTTGCCTTATGTGGTCTTACAAAAGCCATGGATGGGATAAAAATTGTTAATGTACGTAGCTACCTCACAGATAAGGTGGGTAATTAATCCTGAAAATTATAGCTTTGTAAGTGCGTCACTTTGGTCAGGGGAATTTGTAATATTTCAAGTTTAGACGCTGAAGTGTTGTCTCTTGCCTTATGTGGCCTTACAAATAAAAGTAGAGGTGATAGAAATTATTAAAGTACGTGTCAACCTCACAGATAAAGGGGTAATTAATCCTGAAAATTATAGCTTTCTACCTGCGTCACTTTGCAGGAGAATCTTTAATATTCCAATTTTAGATGCTGGTGTTGTCCCTTGCCTTATGTGGTCTTACAAAAAAAGTAGATTGGATGAAAATTGTTAAAGTACGTGGTTACCTCACAGATGAAGTGGGTAATTAATCCTGAAAATTATAGCTTTTTCCCTACGTCACTGTGGTCAGGGGAGATTTTAATATTTCAAGTTTAGGTGGTGAAGTGTCACTTGCCTTATGTGGTCTTACAAAAAACGTAGATGGGATAAAAATTGTTAATGTACGTGGCTACCTCATAGATGAAGTGGTAAATTAATCCTGAAAATTATAGCTTTTTACCTACGTCACTTTGGTCAGAGGAATTTTTAATATTTCAGGTTTAGATGCTGAAGTGTTGTCTCTTGCCTTATGTGGTCTTACAAAAAAAGTGGATGGGTTAAAAATTGTTAATGTCCGTGGCTACCTCACAGATGAACTGGGTAATTAATCCTGAAAATTATAGCTTTTTACCTGTGTCAGTAAGTTTATACGTTGAAGTGTTGTCTCTTGCCTTATGTGGTCTTACAAAAAAGGTGGATGGGATAAAAATAATCAATATACGTAACTACCTGACAAATGAATTGTAGAAGCAATTAATCCTAAACATTATAATTTTCTACATGAAAATAATTAATAATGTTAGCTAACCCAGCTGTAACGAAAGAAACTTGAAAGCAGAATGTTAATTCACTGCAAAACAAACTGAAAAATAAGGTACAAAGGCGACACAAGTAAACAGCGTTTCAAAATTAGAACGGATCCAGCATTTTTATTCATGTCATAAATTAAATAGGAAGTCGAATCGAGAGCACGGAAAATGCACAAAGGGAACAAAAATACTCGAACAATATCCCGGAATCTCATAAAATTTAATAGACCGACAGAACGTGAGCGTTTGACATCGAAATATTTCGACATCCCTCGCATTTTATATGCCCGAATCGGCGACATTTTGTCATATACAGGGTGGGCCATTTTAATGTTAACATTTGAGTACCCCAACTTCGAAAAAATATAATACAAAACGTTCTTGTTAAACGTAATATTAGTTTTGTTGTAGATGGCGTTAGTTAGAGAAAAACAGGTCAACATAAATAACATTTTTATATGGTATGGGTTTTATTTCTGTATATGTTTTAACTATTTGTAGCATTTTAGTGTAAAAAAAGTATGATTATGGTGACTTATGACGTAATTCTATTGAGAATGGAAGGTTTAAATTTAAAGACACTGGATACCATATACAGGGTGTTCCAATAAGAATAAATGTAGTCCAATATTATGAAAACGCGTGGTCGATTTTGCAAATATAGCTGTAAATCTACATAATATGTTTCAAATCTTCTGAAGTCAGTTTCAGAATTTCAAATAAAGACCTAGGTTGTGTGTGGTATCATTGGATAAATATTTTAAAATAAAACATCTTTCGTTGGAAAGAAATCTTACTCAATTATATAGCTTACGAAATAAACCATATGATATCGAATTATGGAAAAACTTACCTATGTTTTGGATAGTTGACTGTCCAAAGTAGACATAAACCACTTACCTTCTCTACTAACATAATACAAAACTATTACCTGTTATTTTTGTCATGATTACAGCTAATGCAAATGCCATAACTGATTATGGTTTCTCTCATAAACCGTATGATTTATAAACAATGTTTTCAACCAAATGCTGTTTCTTAAAAAAAGAAATCTATCCAATGATACCACACACGACCTAGGTTCTGGTTAGAAATTCCACCCCATGCAGTTATCAATACTTTCTGTATATTCTGGATATCAGAAGTGTTAAATACGTCAGCCTTTATGACGTCATATAACCAAGAAAAAACATACATAAGCGATTCCACCGGCCAACACTAAAAAAATATATTTAATGCTAATATGATATATTCAGGCCAAGCAATAGAGCTACAAATGATTGCGTTTTTGACATTAAGACTAGCAGGAAGCCGCCTGTGCCATCCTGTGCAGGACAGTCCGTAGTATATTCTCACTATGTTCCCTACTCGAAAATGCCATTTTTTAAATTTTTTATAAACAAATATCAACAAAAAGTCGCGTTTTTTTAAATTCTTTTTATTGTAAAATGAAAACTATTGAAGCAATCTTAATGGTGCAAAGAGATGAACTGTAGAGAATTAAATTACGAAGAGAATGACAGGTCAAACGATCCGATCGGATAATTAGAACCGGCGAAAAGCTGGAAAACCGGGAAATAATGCTTTTTTTTTTTAATTCATAGCTCCCCCATTTTTGAATATTAACAGCTGAAGCTTTGCACAGTGGTAGCTATTCGCATGTACTTTAAGTGTGCAAAACCTGGATTCGGTCGGATTAATAGTTTTTGCAAAATCCTCATATGAATTTTTTTTCAATATTCTTGCGGAGAGGACGATGCGTTTGAGGTCGTCCGACTGCAATTTAGAAAACGGGTTTGGAAACTGGACGTGAACAAAAACGTCTATTCTGATTTTTCGATAAGACCCGTTTAAGTGGGTAATAAACTACTGAGAACATGAGCGAAAACGCCAGCGCCCGCTAGAGTGGTCGAGTGATGGGGGAAGTGTGCGATCAGTGGAGAAACGTATATATAGTAATACACGCGCTGGCTTGTATTACTATAGATACGCGCTTCCCCGCGTCGACCGCCTACCCCCACTACTCGACCGGTTTGGAGCGCGCGGCAGTTTTCGGTCATGTGTGCAAGCATTTTTCACCTATTTCGCAATATTTAAACGCAAAATCAGACCAGACGTTTTGTAGCACAGTACTTCTACTTTCGAAATACGTAAAAAAAATTAAAAACATGACATACTTAACATTATTTTTCTTATTTTCAGGTAAGATTCCTTTTCTCCATCAACATTGTTCTCGTACAAAACAGTAAGTACCCGCTGTCACAATTCTTAATTTGTTTATCACATTTATTACATTATTGTTACATATTGAATGCTTGCAAAATTTTAGAGCATTAACTACAGTAGTGTAAAAACCTACTATTTTAGACATAATTGGCACTCTATTTAAAAAAAAAATTGGAAAAAAAGTTAACCCCGTGTTCATGACACTACCGCCATCTCTAGCAAAACCAAAGAAAAGTTTTGCGTAATTTCTTTTTGGCCAAATTCGTACTTTTCAAGACAATCAAATGTTGAGATTAAAATGGTCCAGCCGGTATATTAAAAGTATACGTTTCAGAAAATAATAAATTCTCCAAGAATGAGAAACGCGGTGGAATTTTGTCTGTTTGGATATCTGCCCTCGTCCGTCTTGCTTACAAAACAAAACACTGCGACTTATCCACTACGCTGGAAAGCTCCTGAAAGTTTCATGAGGCACTAACACAACATACTGCGGCATTCGTTAAAAATGTATTTTCATTCCCTGTACTGTAGATTATGTGTCATTTTTATGGAACGTGTCCTTCTACGATGGTTTTAAAGCCAAAGTGTACCTTCAACACATTAACTGTATCGTTTCATTTGATTATTTTGACGTGTACTGTCTTTCCCTAATAAGTATCTGTATGGAAAAATTTGAAACATTTGTCATGAAATATCGTCCTTCCATGTTTACATAAATATAACCCAAAACTACTAAGGTTAGCAAAAGAATGTATATAGCATATTGAAGAGGAAGAATCAGGGTACTTGATAAAAAAATAATTACTTAAAAGTTTTGAAAGATGTAGATTTGGGAGAAGGTTAAAAAATAGGTTTTCATAATCGAGATTTTGGCAATTATTGGGTAGCGTCTAGAACTACGGAGTTAATGAAAATTGCACTCAGATAATTGGTTTCTTGGTTTGTTTGGTAGAACAAGAAAGGCCGAAAGGTGTCCCTCACACTATAACTAAATGATTTTTCATAAATCATAGAAGCATATTATGTACTTTAATGACCTGATGTGCGTAACATCAATTGGCTGGAAGTGAATATCAACAGAAATACTTTAGAAACTCTTACTTAACATTTAAAATTGGTGCTTTCAAGGTTAACTTAAAGCTGTGTCTTGTACAAAAAAAATTCACATTGTGAGAGTATAAAGCATACTTTTTTTATATACAGGCTTAGTCAAAATTACCGAAACACCTAAATAATTCACCAACCGTAAACAACTTCAAAAAGCTTTTCAAACAAAAATTTTAGGTTTTAAACAAGCTATCGTTTAAAAATATTTTAAATTTATTTTATTCTGGAAATTTGGTTTCTTTTTTCAAATAGAAAACAGCTGTCTATTTTTACATTTTTAATTCTAAGATTGATTCTTAGATTTTTTTTGTAGGAATTATTTCTGTATGCAATTTATCATTTTTGAGTTATAAGTAAATAATAAAAACTCATAAACTTTTATTTCAACCAAACAAGTAAAAAAAATCTGATGTGGCCAGGCACATGACTTTATCATACTATATATAAATTTAATAGTTTAGCTGCATGAGATTCTATTTGATCGAGATCGGCTATGTCTGCATTAAAATAAAACTAGTAGAACTAGACAGATATCTCGATTAAAGCTGCGTTCGGATATTCTACTCCGTTGACACCGGGTACACCGTCCAAATGACACTTACGTGTTAGTGGGTGTAAAAAGTGTAACGGTGTTCAATATCCGAACGCAGCCTATATTGACAGTAGTATTTTCAAAACATTAGCGTTTGACACTAGCTACTGTCATTAGAATCAAAAAATCTGACATATCCTGGCTACTAGTTTTAAAGCAGTACGACCGATCTCGATGAAATAGAATTTGCTCATGCAGCTAAACTATAAATTCTACCAAAAAATGTCATATACATAAATTATAGAAAATTTCCTCTCCTTTAATTTATTATTTAACTATTTTGACGACATTACACAAATAGCGGCTCATTTACAAAATCTTCGAAAAATGCTAAGAGTAAACCACCAGTTCCTTTGGAACCTTTTCAACAGAAAGCTTTTCAGCTCTAAGTTTGGTTATGAAACTTCTAAATATGAAGTTTTGTCCCGATACCTTTAGTAGTTTCTCCGGAATCGTCGGCACAAAAACGGGTACACACACACACATACACAGAAATTTTTTTGTACCTTGGTCAAAAATGTTCAGGGGACCCAAAAAGACATATTTCCGCTAAAATCTCAAACATTTTTTTTGGCATGATTACAATACTTTATATACTGCGTATGGTAAAGTAATAAAAATAATAAGGACAAAATCAAACACTTAAATAGAATTATGTTAATTTGAAGTTCAGGAGCTTTGATTACCTGCTTATAACTCAAAAATGGTGCATTTTTATAAAAAATGATTCCTACAAAAATGTCTATTAATCTAAGAATCACAAAATTTAAAAATATGTTATTAGAAAAAGCAAAAGTTACCAAATTTCCATAGCAAAATGAATAAGAGGCATGAACGAGAGCTTATTTTGTCCAAAAAGTCTTTTAAATTGTTTTACAGTTGGAGACTTATTTAGGTGTTCCGGTGATTTTAACTAATTTTTATTAATTGCTTTAACCTCAAAATGATTTATTATTTATTAAAAAGTTTCCTACAAAATTCCAACAAAAATACAAAAAATAGAACTAAAAATTTTTAAAACATACACGGTGTTCTATTTGAAAAAGGAAATGTTACCAAATTTCCATAATAAAATGAACACCTGTATATTAAAAATATATTTAAACGATAGCTTGTTTAAAACCAAAACATTTTTTGTTTTTTTTATTGCTTACGGTTGTAGAATTATTTAGGTGTAATTTTCACTAACCCTGTAACAGACCTACCTCAAATTTTACAGGAATTAAAGATGGATATAAAACAACAAACTAATAAAATGATAGGTTATGGACTTAGGTGAGAAAATTTACGAAAAAAAGACAATTGAAATTTGTAACATTTTAATAGTTTTAGAAAAAATAGCTTTTGTGAATTGAATATGGAATTTCTAATTTGTTTTCAAATAGATATTTATCCTTTCTTACAATTACAAGTATTGATTTATAACTTTTTTGACACACCCTTGTACAATAACCTGATAACTTACAAGGGTCCGCAATGCGGATAGACCTAAATTGTAACGGATTACAGTTTACATCGACTCAATTAATCATTATGTAACAACGTTTTATGATAAAATACCTAACACAATAGCCGTTATATCCTTTAAAGCATTGTTCGATATTCCTTGGAATAAGGATAATAGGAACGTGATGCTAACTTGGATTATATGATCCATTCTTTGTTATTGTGTGTAAATCAATAAAATCTTACATTGGATTTTTTTAACTTTATTATTTAAATAAAGTAAAGTTTTAGCAGTTTTAAATCAACCGCTTACCAGAAAAATTTCAAATCTAGACCAAGTAATTTTGGTAATTAATTTATAGATTTTTTTACCTATTTAAAAAACTAAAATTACGTAAACATAATTTAATAAAATCGTCCTGTGAATGATTACTTAATATTTTTTTGGACTATTATCAACTGCCTCTGAAATATTGTGAAACTAATGAGATAAGCATAAAAAATAAAAAGTTGTGGCTGTCCTACCTCGATTTTTGGTCTATTGCCTGCACTATCTAGTCGACAGCTAATTTGAGTTAAATCCTCGCATATTGGCCTGCAATCTGCATGTGAAATTAGCTGGTATCCTAATAACAAGTTTCGAACTAGTTCCCGTGCGAATGTCTGGCATACAGCTCAGCTGTTATGTCCTCCAAAACTTTGTCACTGGATTCAATTAAACTACAGAACCCCTACTGCCGTCGGTTTTGTGATTTCACCAAAGTTGCTAATTTAAAACAAAACAAAAAAACAGCTCCATATAAGTCTGGTCTTGATAGAAATTGTTCCTAAACTTGTACACAAGCTAAAAGTTAAATGTTGGCAAAGGTTTTTATTGTAGTATTAGACGAAATTGAGGATAGAACTCACGAGGTAGAACTCGTGCCTCTTCAAAGTAAGTACGTTAGTTTGTAATTGGATACGCCATATAAGTTTCAGCTGGATTCAAACCGTTACAGGTTTTCGCTGCTTTTGTTCAATAACCGATTTTCTGGCCTCATATGTGTTTAGAATAGAAATAATTTATGCAACACTGCTAAATCCAGGGCTGTGGAGTCGGAGTCGGTGTAGAAAAAAACATTTCGGGATGGCAGTTGCCTCAATAGACAGTAAATTAACAAAACTACACACGTTATTAGGTCTTTTACAAAATACTTACATCTCTTTCTCTCTGAAAAAATGCGTTTTTATTGCGAACGAAAAAGGGACCAGTTGTCGATATAACGCTACGCTCTAGCGCATTACGGTCTTGCCGCATACAGTGGCAGAAACAAATATCCGTATGATAGCAATTTATATACTTGTTTGTATAAAATATAATTACAAAGTTATATAATATTCCGGGACAATTACTGCGCTTATATTAACTTCACTTTTTGTTTGTTTGTTTGTCTATTTGATTGTTTGTCTGTTTGTTATGTACAAATCTTGTAATCGATATTATTTCTACTTCCCAGTGTCCAATCAAGTTAAAATTTTGCATGTGGACAGATTTCCGGTGACAATACAAGAAGCAATAAAAAAATATAGAAACTTTTCCAAAATTTGAAAAAGAAATCATCATTTGGAAAATTTTACCATTTGAGTTGAAATTTTGCCTGTGGGCGGATTTCCGGTGACAATGATATGAAGCAATAAAAAATTTGGAAAATTTCCTAAAATTTTGAAAAAAATTTTGAATTTGGAAAATATGTCCAATCGAGTCAAAATTTTGTATGTGGACAGATTGCCGGCGACAATGCTCGGAAAAAATAAAATGACTAACAAAATGGAAAATTTGAAGAAAATTTTAAAAAATTGTAATTTAGTTTATAAAGCGTATTTTAAAAAAAAATGCACTTTTTATATAAATTTATTATGATTGTATTTCCATGTTTGTGTCCCTAGTTATGTTTATTTCTTATCATTAAACGTTCAAAATAATTTGATACTATCTGATTTATTTGACACTCCCAATTTGGATTTTTAACTGACATAAGTGTTGAAATCAGACAGCTGCATAATTATGTAACAGGAAATCGGATGACAAAAGTTGCAAATTCACGTTAATATATTATGGTTGCTAGATTACACTCTGTGCCATTTTGAATTATAAACATCTAACATCAGATATTTGTTTTCTTCTGAATCCGACAGTTAATTACATGTTTAGTCGCCATATTGGATCCGCCATTTTGAATTTTAGAAATCAGACAACAGATTAGGTATCCGTAACCTTCATATATCACATAATTTAATTTTTAGATAAATCCGACACTTAATTACATGTTTGGTCGCCATATTAGATCCGCCATTTTGAATTCTAAAAATCTAAAAATAAATAAGATTTGGAATCAGAGGACCCCAAAAACCCCTTAGGAGAATGCTTAAGTCTTTTTAAGACTCGAGAGATGAAGATACCTAGCTTACACTATACATATTGTAGGCCCAGGCCAATGACGCTATAGATTAAAAAACCTATAAAACCCAAACGGAATAATGAAATAATAAATTCTACTAAAAATCTTGAAACTAATATCGAAATTGTTCCAGAAATGTTGGAGACAGCGTAACTTCCAAATATGCGGGAAGTTATTAACTTTTAAACTTTGCAAAAGTTTGAAGCGTCATAGCGCAAAGTTTAATTTTTGCACCAGCAACTTAAATATTTTTTTTTTCAATTTCTCTTTATGGTAATCGGCTTAAAATGTTGGAGTACGTTTGCCATAACTTATTCTATCTAAAAACACTCATAACTCAATTTCGGTCAACTGGTCCCTTTTCATATCCAGGCACACAAATACTTAGCGTACGCAAATACTTAAACAAAGAAAACACACGTATAAGTATATGAATGCACTTCGGTCAACCATAAACACACATACTCGTTCACTCTTTTTCTGACAAACACACTTGGTGCAAGATGTTCCGCATCTGTATCTGTAAGAACAAGGAAACATATTAGACAGACACAAAAAAGTTAACCTAAAACGAAGATTGCAGATTATCTTTCTCTTGGTATAAAACCCTTCAATCTTAAAGCAAATTTTCACAAAGAAACGTAGAAGACTGTACTTACAGCTTCCATCCAGGTATGGCGTTGACGTTAAGACATCAATTTCTAATGGCTAATAATTGTCGTCGTTGGTGATCTACAAAGGCAATACAATTGTTCTGCAGTGTGACATGGTATTTTAACCTACACCTACAAGGTATCTAGATAAGTTTTAGTTCACCGTATCATTGTTACTTACCGGAGACAGAAATACAACGCGCCCAACTACATATTGCACTCGATGGTACGCGTGCCGGCGTTCGTTTGCAAAACAGCTGATCAAACGTAGCGCATGCGTCTGGGCGTTACAATATCAACAAACCCGCTATTATAATAGTAAAATCACAACATACGTTGTAATTTTACGAATTTAAGGTATATTTCCATTGTATTTTTACTAAAAGATCATTGTAATTGAAATATAGCAGCATTATCGCTGTAATAATACACAGACTTGTAAAAATAATTGGAATTACGTGCAATTTTTATACTTACCACATTTCTATTGTAATTTTCACAATGATTTATGTGTAATTTTACAGCCATTTTCCTCAGTGGAGGTAAGTGTAATCAAACTACAAGACACATAGTGAGACACTTCTGTAAAAATAGTTTCGGGTGAAACAACGAAAAACAGTTTCTTGTATTTTTTTTCTGTACAATTGAATGAAGTAATCAGTTTTTCTAAAAAATTTCAATAAATTATGAACAATTACCTATTCGCCAATTAATTGTTGCAAAAGCTATTTTTGAGTTTTTTCAATTTTTGAGCATGGTGTTAAATGGGAACTATTATTTTTTATTATTGTATCAAAAAGTACATATAAAAACAAATAAAAATGACCACCAGAAGAACTCTGTATGATGATTTTTCACCACAGAATTAATTTTTGACGAAAAAACAGTTTATGACTGAAAGAAACTGAATATCTCAAAAACTTCTTGGTTTTTGTATATAAAAAAAATTGATGCTTTTTTAAGACATAAAAATAAGAAACAGAAAAATCGTTTTTGCATTGGCATTCGTATTTTTCTCGAACATTTTGAGGTCATATTTAAAAGTGACCTGTATGAATGTAGTGGATTTGTTTATGATCTACAATTTTTGTATAGGACATTTTAGGATAATACGTCAAGGTTTGCCGGAAAACGCAATAATATATGTTGCATCCACTTTCAACCCCCCAAATAAATACTAACCCACCCCCTGCGCTGCATTTGTTTTGTTTACGTTCATTGTACACCCCTTTACCATTTCCAATGATAAAAGTCCTGTTTGCAAGTAGTACACACTCTCAATGTAATTTGCCTGCACTATATATAGAGTATTTTAAATTTCAACCTCACCCAGGTGAATTCGCTGGAAACTAATAAAACTTTTAATAAACTCAATAATGTTGTTCCTGTCCTATGTCATCCTTGTAGCTTTCAGTAATTCGATAGTTTTTAATCAAATGATTTAATATAAAAAACATAAATAAAATACTTGTTATACTTTCAATTAAAACTATAGTAAAACTTTTTTTTTCTGATGGGCGCCACATTGTTTTTATATAAATTTGGGTTCAGTATTTTTGCTGAGTAATTTGGTATGGTACAAGACATATATTTAATACAACCAGATTAGTATTTTTGGAAAATCTCTAGTAATAGTACTGCAATCAAAATCACTTACTTAGAAATTTGTTTGTTAGAAAATTCCTTTTGCCTTTTTGGAATAAATAATAATTTAACGAATGTAATGACAATGTAGAAATCTAAAATTAAAAGTTAAGGAAGCGACAACAGAAATATATCAGGTTACAAATAGTTTAGTTTCAGCTGTACTTACAAGAAGATAAAAACTGGGTCTTGGTAGTAAATAGTGCCATAATAACAGGAACAATTACAGGCTCAGTTCTTTGTACTAAAACGGGAAATATGGCCTGTTTACGACAACAAAACGTTCTCCCAGCGTATTGTTTGTGGCGGCACGTTCAGGAAACCCGACAAAAACAATACACACCACCAACGGGCAAAAGGTTCCGTCAATCTGACCAGAGGTTGAAGGTCAAGTATTTTAATTAGTTTGGCCATCACAGCAAGTTTTTTAATTTACATTCCTTATGCTGCTTTTATTTAAAAAATTACTTATTAGATTTATCAACTTACATTGTCCGGTGTATGTTTATCTTTTCAGCAAATACATCGGAAAACCTCCTGAAAAATATGCACAATATAACTCATATGATGATTTATTGTACTAAAAATCATAACAAAGATAAACCATGCGGAAAAAACGTGCACAAACTCCCTAAAACTATTTATAACAAATGGTGGATGCGCCGGAGGGCAAATTTAACACCGAATTTTCACAATTTTCTCAACTATTCCGACTAAACCAACAATTCTAAATCGATTGCACCCAACTTATCTATATACCAAACCTCATACTTTACGAGATAAAAATTTATTTCCGTTCGCGAACCTCTCATGCGGAAAAATCGCAAATCCGGTTACAGAATTTTCATCGAACGGCGGTCAGAATCGACCGAATTTTCCGGCGAACTACCCTTGAATACCTAGATCCAATTTTCTCCCAGTATTCCGTTGCCCTATTAATACAAAGCGTGCGATTTTTCAATCAAACTTAGACGTTCATTCAATTCGAACAGATTTATGCGAATATCGACGAGTTCGCTCGAGTCGGGCCGACGGTCGACGCTCGTAGAGCATCCTAATATTGCCGCGAACACTTCTCGCCAAGTATTCAGTATCAGTGCTAGTGCTTGTTGCTGGAATTCCTTCAGGTAGCCTGAAGATTTGTCAACAGTTGTCGTGTTGAGGATTTATTATATTAACGTGCGTATACATCGATTAAATCGATTGCTTTTTCGACTGTCTTGCTCGATATTACTCAGATTATTCTTCCTCTAAACTATTTTGTTTTTTATTATAATATAAATAAGTTATTTCTACATTTTTGTCTTGGATAAGGTAAAAGTTGATTTTGTGATACTTACTCTATTATTTATTATTAGTGGTATCAAATATACAAGGTGGTACGTAAAATTTAAGCGTTGATAGGTCATTTAGAACTTAATTAACCTGATTTATCTTAATGCAAAGCACCTGTAGTATAATTATAGTATTTTTTTAGATAAATCTGGTTATGTAGGTTTTAAATAAAGGGAAAATTTTAGCATGCTGATACAATTATAACCACTGAGACTGGAGGGTAAAATCTCTCCTTGCGATAAAAAAAAAGAAGTAATTTCATGCAATGACAAACGCTGTAATTTCAAAGAAAATTGAATTAAGTTCAGCATATTTAAGGATGAAGAATTTTAAAATGAAATTTATCTGATTCTGTAGTCTGTAATATATTTTTTTGATATTTAAGGAAATGTTTTTACTTGAATGTTTTTTAGGGGAGGTTTTTACGTAGAGACATAAAAAGTAGCTTAATTTTCAGATAGATTTTCAAGCGAATTATAAGAGAGTTTCTTTCGCTATAAACGATGGTACGTTTATACTTTATTTTACAATAAAAGGTGGAAACATGATACTTTTTAACGTTGTTTTTCCATACGAATTCGTTAAAAGTAATAAATAATATATTCAACATGAATAGCTAGTAAAAGTTTCAATAGTGTTGAGCCATGTGTTTGGGGTTCGCAAACTTATAAACACAGTTTAGGAAACGGGTTTTATATTAAATGTTATTTAAAAAAGGTATTTCGATATGCCAGAAGGAATTAAATATGAAATTATAGTCCCTTTCGACGTTGCATATACCGGGTGTTGCCAAAAAGATGAAAACAACACTAAATTACCTTTATTTTGAAAGATACACAAAGCTAGTTTGAAAATGATGTTTAGAAATATTATAAAGACACCACAAATGAGAGTTTGAGTTAAGTTAACGCACAATACATTGTTATTGTAATGTTTGTGAATACACAAGAAATGCTTTAAATTGTTTTTTTAATACATGACGAAGATCTGGCCTTGGCTTCCTTCATTTCCTTCACAAAATTGTAGATTATGGGCGCAAAAATTCCCACAGATTACAATTCAAAGCCGAGACCAGTATTCTTCTAAAATCTATATTTGTTGCGGAATGTTAGATGACCATATTCCCGTATCATTTTCACAAAACATTAAACGCTGAAAGGTATTGCAAAATAATTATGTTTATTAGTGGAATATTAATTAAACAATCACCATAAACGGTTGGGGAAATATGTGTGCCTGGATATGAAAAGGGACCAGTTGACCGAAAGTGAGTTATGAGTGTTTTTAGATAGAATAAGTTATGGCAAAGGTACTCCAACATTTTAAGCCGATTACTATAAACAGAAATTGAAAAAAGAATATTTAAGTTGCTGGTGCAAATATTAAACTTTTGCGCTACGACGCTTCAAACTTTTGCAAAGTGTAAAAGTTAATAACTTCCCGCATATTTGGAAGGTACGCTGACTCCAACATTTTTTGAACAATTTCGATATTAGTTTCAAGATTTTTAGTAGAATTTATTATTTCATTAGTCCGTTTGGGTTTTATAGGTTTTTTAATCTATAGCGGCATTGGCCTGGGCCTACAATATGTATAGTGTAAGCTACGTATCTTCATCTCTCGAGTCTTAAGAAGACTTAAGCATTCTCGTAAGGGGTTTATGGGGTCCTCTGATTCCAAATCTTATATATTTTTAGATTTTTAGAATTCAAAATGGCGGATCTAGTATGGCGACCAAACATGTAATTAAGTGTCGGATTTATACAAAAATTAAATTATGTGATATATGAAGGTTACGTATTCCAAATCTGTTGTCAGATGTATAAAATTCAAAATGGCGGATCCAATATGGCGACTAAACATGGAATTAACTGTCGGATTCAGAAGAAAACAAATATCTGATGTTAGATGTTTATAATTCAAAATGGCACCGAGTGCAATCTGGCAACCATAATAAATTAACGTGAATTTGCAACTTTTTTCATCCTATTTCCTGTTACATAATTATGCAGCTGTCTGATTTCAACACTTATGTCAGTTAAAAATCCAAATTTGCGAGTTCAAATAAATCAGATAGTATCAAATTATTTTAAACATTTAATGATAAGAAATAAACATAACTAGGGACACAAAACATGGGGAAATACAATCATAATAAATTTATATAAAAAGTGCATTTTTTAAAAACTACGCTTTATAAACAAAATTACAATTTTTAGAATTTTCTTCAAATTTTCCACTTTTTTATTCATTTTATTTTTTTCGAGCATTGTCGCCGGAAATCTGTCAACATACAAAATTTCAACACGATTGAAATTTAAAATTTTTTTCAAGATTTTAAATAATTTTCCAATTTTTTTTATTGGTTCATGTCATTGTCATCGGAAATCCGTCCACAGGCAAAATTTTAACTCAATTGGTCAAATTTTCCAAATTTTTAATTTTGTCACCGGAAATCTGTCAAGATGCAAAATTTTAACTTGATTGGACACTGGTAAGTAGAAATAATATCGATTACAAGACTTGTACAAATTCAAAATTTTTTTCAAAATTTTGGAAAAGTTTCCATATTTTTTTTATTGCTTCTTGCATTGTCACCGGAAATCTGTCCACATGCAAAATTTTAACTTGATTGGACACTGGGAAGTAGAAATAATATCGATTACAAGATTTGTACATAACAAACAGACAAACAATCAAATAGACAAACAAACAAACATAAAGTGAAGTTAATATAAACGTAATTGTCCCGGAATTTTATATAACTTTGTAATTATATTTTATACAAACAAGTTTATAAACTGCTATCATACGGACATTTGTTTCTGCCACTGTATGCGGCAACACCGTAATGCGCTAGAGCGTAGCGTGATATCGACAACTGGACCCTTTTTCGTTCGCAATAAAAACGCATTTTTTCATGCTTTTCCAACCGCAGACGGGTTTCAGACGAACACATCTGATAAGAAACACAATAAAGAGACTAATTAGCTAATATAACAAAAATGTGTATTTTGAACCAGTTTAACTTTATTTGCGATTATCTGCGTAACTAGAAACGAACAACTGGTCCCTTTTCACATCCACGCACACATATGTTTCTGCTCTTCTCTAGTTTCGTATTTAATACCTTCCACCTCTACTTCAGATAAACATTGCCTATTTTTCAAAATAAAGGTATTTTAATATGCCATTTTCATAATTTTGATTACTCGCGGTATAACGACGAAGGTGATTATAATTTCGTATTAGTACATTCTTAAATTTCTCAATAGCTTTTTCACATGACATTTTTGCTTATCTTTCAAAATCATGGTAGTTTACTCTTAAGTCATTTTCATATTTTTTGATAACACCCGGTACATGCAACGATGAATGCGATTATAATTTCGTATTTAATGCCATCTAATATTTCTAGTCACTTTTTCAAATAACAATGCAAAGCTTTTAAATTAAAGGTATTTTATTCTTAAGTATCTTTCATAGTTTTGCTAACACCCGGTACATGCAAGCAAATATCTACATTCTAATATTTGTATTTTAGATTCAAGACAACAACTTTGATCAAAAATAAACGTTTCTTGAAAATTGGTAATATAAAATTTTTCCTTGTGTCCCACCAGACACTAAATATATTAGATTATTTTGGGTAAGGCTACGCCATTATGTTCAAAGTATCTCATTCCACAGTAAACAACATCATTACCGCTGCCTAGTACTGTTTATTAAATACGCGTAAACAGAAAACGAAATAATAAATGACCAAGTACGGCCAAGTACGGTCAAATAGATCCAAACGGACAAACCCGTTCGTCAAAACAAAAAATAAATTAAAAAAGATGGTGCACATTCGGGCAGCATTTTATCCATTTCACATAACCTCAACCACTTCTGACAGGACGTGATAAAATAGACATTAACAAAAACAAATAACTGCATGTTATGCCTTGCTTTGATGAAACACTGACATGGTAGTTTTCTTCATGATATATAGATCGTAATAGTTCTTTAATACCCTTCATTATTCGGATTATGGTTTGCAAAAATGCTTAGTTTTGAGCGTCTAGATCAGCGTTTCTCAACCGGGGTTCCGCGGAACCGTGGGGTTCCGTGTGATGTCGTCAGGTGTTCCGCGGAAAAATAGTAACAAATAGCGGTGACGGTCGCAGGTTCATGGGCACATTATTCAGTGTTAGTTTAATGTATTATTTTAGCATGGGATTATTATTTTAAATATTGGGTTAATAAACAAGGTCAATCCTTGAATAATTTTGATTTGGAGCCCTTCTAACCCAATAAACCACTGTTATTTCGATATTACATCCAACGGGCAACATTCTATATTCATTAACTTCAATTGACAATATTACTTACAATTATCTGTAACATAAAAACAAAATAACCTCTAGCAAACAACAATCTGGCAGAGTTATTGGTCAAACTCTAACAGTATTTGTTTTCAATATTTTTGCCTTTCCAAATGTGTGACAAAACAAATCTATAATTTGAATCTGCTGCTCATAATGGTAGGTACTTTAGGAGAAGAAAAGAATTGTAGGTGGTGGACTTCAATATGATCTTACATTCCAGATAAGATAACTAACATATCACCAGACAAGTTCTGAGCTTCTATGACAAAAATTATGTCGGTCCTCGTCATAGAAAATCAATAAATATACAGAGTGAGTTGCAATTATAGACGAAAATTTATGCGGACAGGAAACTAAAGTGTAATTTCAAATTTCGTGACTGCAATTAATTAAACAGCAATTACCTTGAATCAGTCTAATTTTCAACAATGTATAAATATAAAAAATAATGATAATAGCATTTCCCAATAAATTCAATTAAATCCATTAGCCAAAACATTATAATCATTAGGTACTCGTTTATATAATTTTAAATAACCACAGTACATAAACTATAGCACGCAATGGCTAAAATGCACTGAAATTTAATTTAGTAATCATTGTTTATTATTTGCGACACGTGCTAGTTAAACATTTGGCCTAAATAGCGTTGAGTTGCCAATAATTGTACGAATCTGGTGTTCTGATTTCCTGAAAATAATACATTTATGCAAAGATTACATCTAAGGAAAGAAGGATCAAATACTGAAAGTATTTTGAACGTTATAGTGGGGGATTTCAGGATTGTTCAGGCACGACGACATTTCACAATCGGATTTTCCTGAATTTCAGCTGAAGTTACCTGAATAAATATTTGCCCCGAGGATAAAAAGGACGTCCGGCCGGTGCTATTGAATCCTTTATAAGGACGAAGTGCTCCATAAAAATATTCCCGAGCAACGGAAAAAAATCTGTTTCCTTTATGGGTACAAAAAAACTCAAATATAAAACAGAATTTTTTAATAATTTACTTGACGGTGTATAAATAACTCGTATATTTCAAACGCCCGAATCATAATTTTGTAATATCACAGATTACTTCTCTACTTATCTTTCTCTATTTATCGTTACCACGTTTCACAAAATCAAGACCTACCCCAAGAACAATTGCCTAGAGCAGGGGTTCTCAACCGGTGGCACGCGTACCACTGGTGATACGCGAAGGACTTCTAGGTGGTACGCAAAAGGTACCAAACTTAAAATCATATTTATTCAGATGATATTGTTAAATTGTTTGACCTAAAATTATAGCGGTCAAATGAGATAATACCCATTACCGTACGCAGACGTATTCCAAATGGCACATTGTGTAAAAGGAAGTGTAGTTAAATCGATAAATCAAAGTTAATATTTTGCGCTACAGTTAGATGAAATACTGACATAATTAATTTTGATCAATTATTAGTATTTCTCCGATTCGAGGTGGAAGAGAAAATTCCAGAGGAATAATTATTTTGTAAACCTCTGCTCGAAAGAAAAACTAGTGAAATATTCAAGTTTCTTAATAGTTTTATGTTTAACAATTCCATTCCATGAGCGAAATGCATTGGTGTCTGCACTGATGGAGCTCGGGCTTTAACAAAAAAATAATTGCGGTCAATATTATTAAAAGTCGAATGTTCAGTTCACGAATGTTTTTAATATTATGTCAATAGATGGGTAGCAACAGAAGTCACTCTTGTTACATTCCGATGATAGATGGCTCTCGAGAGGTAAAGTTTTGAATCGTCTCTTCGAACTTAGATCAGAAGTTCAAGTTCTTCTTGACAACGCTAATTTCGAATTCAAAAATTCTTTCTTTGGCGAATTGTGGATGGCCCGGATGGCCCGCATATTTAGCTAATATTTTTGGAAAGCTGTATGAATTAAATTTAGTATTGCAGGGATCAAAGGTTCATTTAATTATCGTTGAAGATAAAATTACCAATAAATAAATCGAGGTAATTATAAAAGAAGTTAATAAAAATAAATGTAGTTTATTGCCAGCATTCGAAGGCTCCCTTGAAGAAAGATGGGAAACATCAATGATGAATTAGTCGGATATAAAAAAAATATTGATTGCACCTCTTTTGAAAACAATAGTTATTTTCCCAAATCTATGACAATGAAAATTGGATCAGAAATCTAAAAGGTATGTAAATACCAAACTTCACAACCTAATAGAAAAAGAACATTTAAGAACATTTGATAGACATTTCCCCACACACAGCGCTGATAGAATAATTTAAAATTATTACAATCACCGTTTTTTGGATCCTGAGGAAGAATTATTTTAAAGAAACTGGAGATTAAGATATTAGACTTTTAATGCCTTTTTGCGCCACGATTTATGTGAAATTTATGTAGGTATGGGTTTTCATCAATATTATATTTAAACAACAAACATATGTCAAAATTAATGATTGAGCCCCAAGGGTTTTTTTATTTTACTTTTGTATACCAAATGAAATTTTGTTAGATAAATAATTTTTATTGCTATTGGCTTCGATGAGAATAAGTTTTTACCAAGTGAACTTTAGTTATAAACGTTATTATTATTTTATTACAAAATAGATAAGTAGGATTATTGCTTTCCCTGTATTAATATGCATTTTTGTATAAAGGGTGGTGGTATTTTTTAGGTGGTACACGGAACCTAAAAGGTTGAGAACCCCTGGCGTAGAGGTTTTAATCGACCATCATGATTATGTTTTATCAACCTTGACTTTCATGGCTGGAGTTGATTAAAAATCTATATAACCTTTTATAGCTAGCTGGCACTGGTAGCAAGTTTGAACTTAGCCTACAAAGATTTACGATAACTGCACCTGTTCAAAACAATAAAACTTCCGGAATCTGTGTCAAGGCCTCTTCACTTCACACCGTAAACTGATCATATCTCAAAGGTTATGGGCAATCATATCTGATACTTACTAAACGTCTAAACTACGCAGTTAAAACTGCATCAGGATATAATCAAGTGGTTATTTCTTTATTTTATTGCGGACGATAACATGTAACAAACACTAGTACTTTATTTTGGAAAGTCTGGAGAATTTTTGTGTTACTTGTTTGGTGCAACCCCAGAGTTGAGCACCATACGTCCACTCCACACAGGTTTTAGAATTTTCTTGTACAAAGCAAGATTATCATGTACTGGCATCATTTCTTTCAAGCAGCCAACACATTAGTTCGTTGTATATAACAAATGAGCCTTTCCTAGTTATCTTTTCATAATAAGCTATAACTCTCTCTTCCACTGTTGTCTTCACAGTTTAATTACTAGAGAATCAGAGAATGACATTAAGCCAGGGCTACATATTCGTATACCTGCCAAATATCAAATATTTTCCACATGTTAAATATTTGGCAAATATATTTGCCACGCAAATCGAAAATGTTTCTTATTGATTGGTCTAAACCATGCCATGAGTGATTTATTTTTCCTTTTAAGTTCGTTCACCGAATATTTATCATCCATCCTTGATTACCGGCTGATTTTATAAAACACAAAAAAATCTATGACATACCAAATATGTACAATATTCGTTTGTGATTTCGGACCGTCAGAGTTGCACTGCAACAGCAAATGCATCGGACATTGGTGCATCGCCACATAGCATTTTCTAATACATGAAAATCTTCTATGAGGACTTGCTACATGTGCGTACCGAATGAGCACTAGCTATTTTTCTGATTAGTTCGCCTTATTTGCACATTAGCTTTTTCAAATCAAACTGATACTTTGATTACGAACAAGCAAGGTTTTATTTTATAATGCCGACATATTTTTAATTACATAAGTGCAGAATTCACTGCGTACTAACAAGGGCATTCTTGTGGAAATTTACAAAACAAATCATGACGAAACTTTTTGTTTCATTTTAATGATTTTTTGTTTAATTCGTCAGCTTTCTGTATTATTAACTCGCAGCATCTAATTTTAGCAGACTGTAAAACAATACAATTAGTCATTTGATGTGAATTAGTTTAAATAAATTATTATTTTAATGAGAAAAAATATATATTTTTTATTTAAATTAGGAAAAAGTTCTACTAAATCCAATTGTACTACTAGGTTCGTTGTATAAATATGTCCTAATATCGCCTGAAATACAGATTAATTAGCTTCTGAAACAAAAATTTAAAGAAATGAGCTTTCAAAATATAACCTTTTTGTTGAATAAAAAAACTACACAAAATTGTCTCTACTATTAAAATATTTATACCGCTTTCGTTTCTCTTCAAATAATAAACATCATAAAAATCGACAAATATATAAAAACAAGCAAATAAAGTATAATTTTCCAAATAAATTATTTTATAGACTATAAAATTCTATAAAATTTTTATGTTTATTACTTGAAGAGAAACGATTAAAAATATTTTAATAGTAGAGGCAATTTTCTGTAGCTTTTTTATTTAACAAAAAGGTTATATTTTGAAAGCTCATAAATGAGTATCATCTATATTGTTCATAGAAGAGCATCAACTTAGGAGACACTCTGTATATGGTGTACGTTTTTCTTGGAAAGAAATAACATTGCTTTTATGTGGACAGGTAAAAACAACAATATTTTTTTTTATTTCTGTCTGACGGTTTCCGGAAAACAGTCTGTCTGACGGTTTCACAAAATTACAATTTTATGCGGTTTTCGCCCTTTAGAAAAATCAAAAATCTTACTAGTAATTACAAATATATTGTCAATCTGCGTATACGACCTACTACGCACAAAACGAAATTAAAAAATGGAAAATTAAACAGCGTACTAAAATGTTCATCGAGTACAAATAAATGCAAAAATATTTGTCGCCTTTGCATTTGCTATACCCACTTCAACTGGGTATTGCAAATACCAAGTATATGGCGTAAAAAGACTCGTCCGCACAGCCGAACGTCGAATATATAAATTTATTTTAGAGGTGGACTCAGCAGGTTTTTTTTTCTTGACAAATACTCATATACTTGGAAAATATTTGATATTTGGTAAGTGTAGAAACGTGTAGCCCCGGCTTTAGAGAAATGTATTTTCTACAAATACCTTCAGCAATATTGTTGACTGGGTATATCCCAGTCAAAGAAGATATAGAAAAATATAGTAATTATCGAGCAAGACAAGTCTATAGATTCCTTTACTTTTAGAATCACAGAAAAACAATCTTTTGTTTCCTTGTAGTAGTCCACTGTTTGAAACAAAAATTGGAAAATCAGGTGTGCGAATTTTCACTGCAATAAAAGGGAAAAGGAAGCCTGATATATTGACGACATGGTACACTTGGGCTTAGGTGGCCAATATGTCGCTGAAGGGGGTAAAGCTTACCCTTCTGACCCTGAAGATGTCATCATAGAAGCCAGGAGAATCGTGAGTTTTCTATTTTTAGTACTATAAATACTTTTTTTTATTTGTTGTAATTTTAAATTAGTATTCCAAAGTAGTATACTGTATAATTAATAATGTATATGTTAGGTTAAAGTGATAAATGTGGTTTGTATTAATAATTACCGGCTATTATTAATAATAACCGCATCATTTGGTCAATGTGATTAGAAACACGTAAATAATCACATGGACCGGCTATTATTAATAATTTCCTAACGGGCACGGTAAAAGTGATAAAAACGTTACTTTTTACAAAAGATCTTTTGTATACAGTCTTCAAAGAAGTTAGCTAAGTTATTTTGATTTATATGTAAGCTATTATATTTATTTACTCGACGCAAATCATCAGTACGGCTAGCCCAATGACCAAAATTACGAATAATACAAAACATTGATAATACAGAATGTTTTCTTTTGTCTCCCTTGTACTTTAATAACTACTGGATATAATTGGTAATGATATTTGGTATACACCCAAGGACGGCTCAATGACGAAAACATAAAAAAGAACATTTTATACAGAGTGTTCAAAAAAGTAAACCATTTTATTATCAATAACACCCATTTTTATATTTAATGCATGTGGGTAGCTTTTGTAAATGTACAATTATAAATTTATTAAGTAAATTCTCAAATTTTGCGCATTTAATATTAATTTTTTCAATGATATTATCATGCAAATACATGCAAGAATAGGCGAGACTAGTTTCCATAGATGTTTTTACATAAATTGCACCGCACAAATGATGCAAACATTTTTGTATGGTTCTGTTCCTAACACGGTATTTTTACTTTTGGTGTTTGACAATAAAGTACTATTTTATAAATAAAAGATTAAACATTGTAATAACTTGCCCCAATCTTTCCTACATTAGGTTGTCTATTACCTATGCCTACCGTAAGCATATCTAATATCTAACGGCTATAATCTGTTTTATAAGGCGGTTAAAAAAATACAAAAAACAAAAGAAGATGACGTCCTATTGTTACAAACTTTGTCTTGCTTTATTTTTACAATATAAATGGTGTAATTGTTGTACCACCACATAAAAAATAAAGGTCTAGAAGGACTTTTGTATTCAAAATTAAATATAAAACATTTTTTATAGTTTTATGTTAAAAAGATAATAAATAAGAAGTTATAAATAAAAATAAATTTTCTTGCCACGAATTACAAAATACGGAAGCACTAGGTATGTACGCATGCACTGGCAGAATAATACAAACCGTGTTTCTAATTTACTACTTACTTATCTTTTAAGAATTGCGCAAATAAGCATGACCCAAAGAGTTACACACTCGTGCATGCAATTAGTATGGATTGGCATTGTTTAGTCTCGTTTTGATAATCTTCCTTATTTTAGTCATGAGTAGTTCCTAAATAAGTTAGTCAGGACTAACGTCAGTAAAGGCCCAACACTGAAAACCCAGTGAATAGATTCGTTGTGTGGCGATTATGTGGATACTAACAGAATTCTAAATCTGAGGCTCTATTATATTGTAGCATCACCTTAATGCAATATTGAATTGAAATATATCACATTGACCACAGCATGCTGGAAATTATTAATAATAGCCGGTTCATGTGATAAATTCTTCACTTTAACCTCGCCACTTGGCTATTATTAATAATAACCGGTAATTATTATGACTATGACAACTTTTTTTAAACAAGTGCTTCGTTCCAAAGATATCTGGCTATTCTTTTTTAAAGAAAATTACTAATAGTTATGTAATTTCTATTATAATTTTTGAGTTTAAGAATTGCCCCTAATTCCGTCATAAAGCGTATATTTTGATCCGAAATCCGACACCCCAGTGACCTTAATTCAGACAGTGATCCTAAATCAGACACTTGTGGTACATTATTCCTACAAATATAAACATTCAAGTAAATATTAAGTGTTTTAAATATTGTTAAATAAGATTTATTATTAAGAAATATTAAACATTTATGTTTTACCATTTTTAATGAAGGACAGTATAATATAAGTCCTTAGTCTTCTTCAGTCTGCCCTCTTTACCTCATCTGTATTTTAATGTTTCATGCATCTGGAATTTTTAGTGTTCGCTTTTTCTTCGCGCAGCATTTTATTCTGTTCTTTCTTCGCTTCCATTCTTATTTCTCTAGAATGATTTTCTTTTGTGCTTCCTTATTTCTTAATAACAAATATTCTCTTCAAGCATTAGGGATAGTGTTACAGAAGAACAGTTTCTTTTTACTTTATTTGGGCGTTTCAGGCCAGAATAATTAATTTTTTTAATGGAGATGTTATCAGTTAAACTGTTATCTCCAAAGGTGGTGTATCAATGCCAAAATCGCTACTGTCTGCTGCTAGTGTTGCATCATTCTGTCTTATTGCATCATCTCCTATGGATGCCTGTCGATATTTATGACGGAATTAGGGACTATTGATGATCGTAATTCCGACTCCCTAAAATAATTAGGGATTATTAATATAGCAAATGATGTAAAATATGTTATTTTCTTCTGTAAAGACAGCAATAGAGCCATATTACTTCTAACCATGTACACAATTCCGACACACATGTCTGATTTAGGCACGTGCTATATTTACGTGTACCTAATTCCGACACCTCTAAATTTGTAAATAATAGTGGTTAAAAGAGTAGTGCACTGTATTATTCTGATTATTTTTTGACGTTTCTTAAAACCAATGAAATGCTTCTTTATTTGTCACAAGGGTAAGTTTCAACCAATTATGTCATTATTATAGTGGGAATAAATCTCTTGTGATTATTCTCGGGAATAATCACTGTAGCTTTTATTTGCCTAGCAACTGTCAGATACTTGTCAAAATAATTACTTAATTGTGTCAACGCGAAATGGGTGAAAGTCATCGGTTTAGTACCTTTTCTAATGCAGAAATTACAAAAAAGATTTTAGAAACTACTTCGAAAAATACTCTAATAAGTAATCAGTCTATATGGAGACAATTTAAGACCTTCACCAAAGAAAGAAATTATATTCTGGATCAATCTACTACAACAGCTACTCTGGCATTGATTTTAAAAGATTGGGCTTATAACATGAAAAGAAAAGACGGAAATGATTATAAAGAAGCAGTAATAAAGACAATGTGGAATAAAACGGCAAAATTAGTTCAAGAACTTTACTTTAATAAGTATAACAGGTCCTTTGATCCTTTCCATGATATAGAATTCAGAAATGCTCGGAATGCAAGAGATGCAAAAAGAAAAATTTTACAAAAACATCCTGAAAAGCACAAACAAAGTTCTGTGGCACTTTCTAATACAGAATTGTTGCAAATTTTTAACTATTGAGACGAAGATACACCTTGTGGATTGCAAAGAAAGTTTTTTCACGTTGCATCGTATGAACTAGCTTGGAGGGGAGGAGAAGCTACGAAATGTTTAGTTCATTATTTTAAAAAAGAAACCGACATAAAAAGATTAAATACTGGCCGCATTGAATACAATCCCATCTTTCCAAAAACTGCACAGGGTGGAGCACAAAGGTGCGCTAATAGTAAATGGTTGACTCCAAACATAAATAACCCAGATATTTGCCCTGTTCGTCTTTTTGAAAAACTAATGAGTAAACGTGAAGAAAATATTAAAACCGAACGCTTGTTTCTTACTCCAAATCCGGCTTGGCAAACTCATGGTTTTTGGTATAAAAACGTTCCTGTGGGAATAAATTCCATTTCAAAATGGATGAAAGAATCCGCAGAAAAAGTAGGTCTAGACACAGTTACTAAAAAAATAACTAACCATTCTGGCAGATCAAGTGCAGTAAGTAGCCTTTCAAAAGCTGGTGTAGGAGAACAAGAACTAATCAAGGTCACTGGTCATAATTCTGCAAGTTCGATTAAACCATACTTACAATTGAACCAAGAACATCATTCAAATATAATAAATAATCTTAGAGAAAATACGCAGGAGGAAACACTTAATATAACAAACAATTCCAAATCTTCAATAAATAATGAGTCTCGAAATATTTTTAATAATTGCGTTTTTCATTGTACTAATTTAAATTGTTAATTCTTTTAATATATTCACAATGTGTCAACGATATTTTCATATATTGTAAGTAATAATTAATTAAATTAAATTTTTCAATAATTTTATGATAGTATTATTGATCTTTTTTCTTGTAAAAATTTGTGAATCAAAAAGTAATCTAGTCAAATATAACTCGAGAGTTCCATAAATTAGAAAATAATTTGACAGATTTTGTTCAAACTTGTTGCCATTTGGCAACAAGTTTTCAAACAATCTGTCAAATTATTTTCAATTTATTTTCACTCTCTTGTTATATTATTACTGAAAACATAAAGCATTGTTAGTCAGCCTAAATAGATATTACTAGAATTTTCTTAATTACACTGTTATCCTGTAGCAATTTAGAAAGAAGTCGAATTGCAGTTACCTTATAAGGAAAATCAACTTTTAGCATAACACTCGTATATCAAGATCAGTCAAACTTCTAGGTTATATTCTGACCGTTAGAACATTGGTAGAATAAGAAAAGATTGTGGGTTGATAAGTGTAATGGCAAATCAACAAACCGGATGTCCTCAAATAAAGTTCAATGTTGTAGATTTCTTATTTTATCCACTTTATCAACTAAACGGAAATATGACGGAATTTAGGACAGTGCCTGAATTTGGGACGTTTACCTTTAGTATATTATTATATATATTATATATATTATTATACTTTTAGCTCTACAACATGTATTACTAGTATTGTTTTGTGTCTAAAATGACACCTAAATATATAAATTTGACCAATATCTTGACAATTGTGGTATCGATGACCATTTCTGGAGTAGGGTTATTCAATTTCCATTTTACAATTTCATTTCTTTTCGTGTGATTCTCTTAGTTATGGTAACATGTTGATAGACCGAACTCATCGCATTTTGAGGTGTTTTAACTATTTTTATTGATGTATTTTACCATCATCGGTCAATTTCAAGCGTATTCTAACTTGTAGAAGGGTCTAAAAGTGAATAAAGTGCCAACAAACGCTTGGAAAATCATTTACAATTATGGTGGAGTCGCCGGGATTATTTTTTTTTTTGAAATTTCAAGCGTCTTCTCAATCATTTCTGACTATTTCGCCAATTCTAAGTTGAATAAACCCAACTTATCTATATACGAAAACTCCGCGTTTCTTAGATATTCCTGCCATATCAAAATTACAGATAGGAATTCGGTAATATATATCTAACAGGTGCGGTAGTCGATCAATAATTACAAAAACTCCGCTATCTATAAATAACTGCCGCTCACTGCCATCCGTAATTTCCTAAATAATATTTATCTATTTGGTGTCACATTCGCAGATCGTTTAGTATGGGACAAACTGAAATCGATATACCCTGCCAAATACCATAGAATTAAATTATAATTCTTGTTATTTCAGTTCACGATTGAAATCACAACTCGAAATATTGAGTGGGAGTTTAATTTGAAATGCAGATGAGGTCTTTTTGACGTAGTAGTGCCATTATTGGCCGTAATTATACGAGGGGGAGCCACCTCTGTCTCCGCACTAGCACATTTGAAAGTCAAATTTGGTGAATATTAACTCTGTTAATAGGTACGTTTCCATATTTTAACTTAATTTCACATAATGAAAAAAAGGAAAAGCGGATTATTTGGACTTTTTATCTGTCTCGGTAGTCTGGGGGTTTATTTTTTGGTGAAACGAGGAATAATGACGCTGTTTCCTTTAAGTGGGATGTTCTAGAATCCAGATGGATGCTTCTTTCCAATTTAATTAGATTCTGGCGCGGACATTCAATTACAAAAACCGAGCTCCATTATTTCTCTACTCTAGCCACTGTAGTCTAGCTGAATTCGAAGATACTAGTCAATAAAATAAAGCTTTTTGTTTGGTTTAAAGTTAGTATTATGGATTGCTGCAGCAAAATAAATATGTAGACGTACATAGAAGTATAAAATAGTTTGAGGGACATAAAAATACATTAAAACTACAGAGAAGCAATTAATAAATACTTAGCGTACGCAAATACTTAAACATAGAAAACACACAGATAAATATATAAATGCACTTCGGTCAACCACGAACACACATACTCGTTCACTCTTTTTCTGACAAACACACTTGGTGCAAGATGTTCCGCATCTGTATCTGTAAAGGTGCTCCCACACGCAGTGCCAATAGGGGCCATCATTGGCTATCGGAGTGCTTCGCGTAGCGGGACCCAACTGTGCCAATGCACATCGCCAATATGTCGACCTTGTCCGCTTTATTTCATTCTGTTTTAGCATTGTACGTACTACCGATGAAAAGTTTAGTTATCTATCTATGTTTTATCATATATACTGCATTATTTATGTTTGTACGTACTTTAAGGACAATGATGATTTATTATTTCCCCAATTGCCTGATTGCCCAAATGTAAAAACATGAAAACCTTTTTTAATATTTTGTAAATTTATTCACAATAATTATGGTTCTTATAAGCATTATATTAACCTTACAGTTACAATAAATTAACAAGCAATAAAATAATATTCTGAAGACAATATTGAAGTCGTTATAATGGGTGACCCACGGCATAGGTACGTTTGTTTATTTTTTGTGTTTTTGACGCCGAAGGAATGAACGTTGTGTTAATAGACAGAAAATGCCAATTTATGGGATGGTCTTGAGGTTAGTATGACTTCCGGGTTTTCCAGAAATAACGTCACCATTAAAATTTTAAAAATGAATTCGCACACAATGGGGAGGCATACGGTATTTAGGTTCTGGGATTGCGGTCAACCTTATTCGCTAGGGTGGGGTGGGAAAGGTGAGGGAGGGGGTTGGAGGGAAGCGGGATAAGAATCTACACACGATGGGGAGTCATACGGTATAGGGGTCCAAGGACTGCGGTCAACCATCTTCCCTACAATCTTGACTACAATCAAACAAAGTTGCATTTATATAATTAACAACAATTAACTATTTATTAATTAACCACTTATAGATTAGTTTTAAGCGGCAAATTTAAATAATCTGATGTATTTAATGTATTCAACAAAGTTTAAAAACTATACTGGATGCTTTTCCTTATTTTGATTATCAGAAAAATATCAAAAAGTATATCTGTCACTAAAAATATTGGGTTGATAATAAATATACCTATAAATATACCATAATATACATACACGGAGTTTTAATATCTATAATTAAAACTCCGTGTATGTAAGGGTTCTCAATTTTTCTTTGTATCTTATTATAAATAATTTCAGTTTTATTATATAAATTATATTTTAAATAAAAATTATGAATTCATCGATATGACTGAAATGAAATATTTATATAAAGAAACGACACAAATTAACAGGGTCCTGCATAAAAAATATAGACCACTCAGTGTATCAGATCTTATCCCATCTTATTCCGCATTTGTTGCTTGAAACATAAATAAAATAAAAAGGGAGGTTTTTTTAATGTCACGTGGCAAATATAAAAACTAAATAATTTTGTTTCCTGTATTGCTGTATATTTGTATTCCTTAATGTATTTAATATTTTCGAACGTACTGAATAAATAATCACTGAAAAACATGATTAATATTTAACAACCTTATTAAACAGTGTCCTCTTTCGAGGGTTCCTTTTTTTAATTCTAAGCAACAATGCACTGCTTAAAATAATGGGAGCTGCGGCAACAGCAATGATATCGTCTTCACTGTTCATTTTTAATTCTCTACGGGACGCTACGAGCCTTCTACGATACACAGAAATACCTTGCGCCCAATACCAACGTTGGCCAATGTTGGCGAAGTGTATGCGCGCACTACGCGCAGCGCGTCACATCACCAACGTTGGGGAGACGTTGGCACTGCGTGTAGGAGCTCCTTAAGAACAAGGAAATATATTAGACAGACACAAAAAAAGTTAACCTAAAAAGAAGATTGCACATTATCTTTATGTTGGTATAAAACCCTTCAATCTTAAAGCAAATTTTCACAAAGAAACGTAGAAGACTGTACTTACAGCTTTCATCCAGGTATGGCGTTAACGTTAAGACATCAATTTCTAATGGCTAATTGTCGTCGTTGGTGATCTGCAAAGGCAATACAATTGTTCTGCAGGGTGACATGGTATTTTAACCTACACCTACATGGTATCTAGATAAGTTTTAGTTCACTGTATGATTGGTACGTACCGGAGACAGAAATACAACGCGCCCAACTACATATTGCACTCGATGGTATGCGTGCCGGCGTTCGTTTGCAAAACAGCTGATCAAACGTAGCGCATGCGTCTGGGCGTTACAATATCAACAAACCCGCTATTATAATAGTAAAATCACAACATACGTTGTAATTTTACGAATTTAAGGTGTATTTCCATTGTATTTTTACTAAAAGATCATTGTAATTGAAGTAAAGCAGCAATATCGCTGTAATAGTACACAGACTTGTAAAAATAGTTGGAATTGCGTGCAATTTTTATACTTACCACATTTCTATTGTAATTTTCACAATGATTTATGTGTAATTTTACAGCAATTTATCTCAGTGTGGATAATATACTTTATAAAACTCCAAACAAAAGAAAAGAAACTGTACGATCTATTGGGAAAAATATGTTTACTCGACATATTCTAAAGGAAGATTAATTTGAACAGACGTGGGATTTTTCTTATCCAGTTTTGTCGGAGTTTTCATCCTTCAACTCTGTAATGCCCGCGGCAAAGAGCTGAGCCTTACATGTGAAGGATAACACGTAAAAATAGGTAGAAGTCCCCGGGGAGATACGGTAAACAGCAGTTCTGTTCCACTTGGGATTTTGTTGAATATGGCATTGTTGTTTTGATGAATAAAAGATAATACACCGTTATAAGAGAAATGGTATGGTACCTATATACACTGTTCAAAGAAATTAGTGAAAAACAATGTTAAAACTCTTAGTTACTTCTAAGTTACACTTAAAAATATAAATTAATAGCGCTAAACAAAATAGAAATGACTTGCATAGTATCGATGACAGTCGAGTTTTCTGTGAATTGGTGAGGTTTAATACAGTGTATGCCCTCCACGAGCACGAATCACTTCCTCACACCTGCGTGGCATGCTTCGCACTAGACAGTTCCTGTGTGGTTAGTGGTGGATTAGGGTGCTTGCGTACACGTCGGTCAAGCTGATCCCACACGTGTTCAATAGGATTCAGGTCAGGACTTAACGCCGGCCATTCCATGTCCTGAATTCCACGTTCTTGTTTCTGGTGATGCCGGCGGTATGTGGCTTTGCATTGGTCCTGCATTAGGATGAAGTGTTGACCGACGCCATATGCAGCAGGCACCACATGGTCCTCCAACATGTTTTCGATGTAATTCATGGCATTTTTAATACACAGAAAGTATATAGGTTCACAGTAAATACATAGTATGCTGTGTGTATATATATGTTACGGTCATAGTGATAAATAGGTTATTATTAATAATTACCGGTTATTATTAATAATAGCCAAGTGGCGAGGTTAAGGTGAACAATTTATCACATGAACCGGCTATTATTAATAATTTCCAGCATGCTGTGGTCAATGTGGTATATTTCAATTCGATATTGCATTAAGGTGATGCTACAATATAATAGAGCCTCAACCTTGGAATTCTGTTAGTATCTACATAATCGCCACACAACGAATCTATTCACTGGGTTTTCAGTGTTAGGCCTTTAGTGACGTTAGTCCTGACTAACTTATTTACTCATGACTAAAATAAGGAAGATTATCAAAACGAGACTAAACAATGCCAATCCATACTAATTGCATGCACGAGTGTGTAACTCTTTGGGTCATGCTTATTTGCGCAATTCTTAAAAGGTAAGTAAGTAGTAAATTAGAAACTCGGTTTGTATTATTCTGCCAGTGCATACGTACATACATAGTGCTTCCGTATTTTGCAATTCGTGGCAAGAAAAATTATTTTTATTTATAACTTCTTATTTATTATCTTTTTAACACAAAACTTTAAAAAGTGTTTTATATTTAATTTTAAAAACAAAAGTCCTTCTAGACCTTAATTTTTTATGTGGTGGTACAACAATTACATTGTATTTTTTTAACCGCCTTATAAAACAGATTATATCCGTTAGATATTAGATATGCTTACGGTAGGTATAGGTAATAGACAACTTAATGTAGGGAAGATTGGGGCAAGTTGTTACAATGTTTAATCTTTTCTTTATAAAATAGTTCTTTATTGTCAAACACCAAAAGTAAAAATACCGTGTTAGGAACAGAACCATACAAAAATGTTTGCATCATTTGTGCGGTGCAATTTATGTAAAAACATCTATGTAAACTAGTCTCGCCTATTCTCGCATGTATTTGCATGAAAATACAATATTGAAAAAATTATTATTAAATGCGCAAAATTTCAAGATAATTGGGATTTGAGAATTTACTTAATAAATTGTAATTGTACATTTACAAAAAAACTACCCACATGCATTAAATGTAAAAATGGGTGTAATTGATAATAAAATGGTTAACTTTTTTGAACACTCTGTATAAAATGTTCTTTTTTATGTTTTCGTCATTGAGCCATCCTGGGGTGTATACCAAATATCATTACCAATTATATCCAGTAGTTTCTAAAGTACAAGGGAGACAAAAGAAAACAGTCTGTATTATCAATGTTTGGTATTATTCGTAATGTTGGTCATTGGGCTAGCCGTACTGATGATTTGCATCGAGTAAATAAATATAATAGCTTACATAGTAATCAAAATAACTTAGCTAACTTCTTTGAAGACTGTGTACAAAAGATCTTTTGTAAAAAGTAACGTTTTTATCACTTTTACCGTGCCCGTTAGGAAATTATTAATAATAGCCGGTTCATGTGATTATTTAAGTGTTTCTAATCACATCGACCAAATGATGCGGTTATTATTAATAATAGCCGGTAATTATTAATACAAACCACATTTATCACTTTAACCGTAACATATAATAGATATATATTATTCGTGATTCATGATACGAAACACTGCAGGACACCAAGGAGTTAAAAATTAATCTAAAAGGGCGAGAGGGTAAGCTTGCCCGGATTAAAGTTTGATTATGTTTTGCAGCTCTCTAGAGGGTTGGGATTATTAGTTTTGAGATGAATTTTGAAGTTATTATGGACACAGGATCGATCTACATTCCCCATTGTTTAATATAGTATCAAAAGCAAGTGCATAAATGTTCGTGCTTTGCTAAAGTTTGTTTAGTACACGTTTACACAATTTAGTTTCAATAATATGGCTTCGTAAGTCTATTTGATTTCGCTGAAACCTCTTTTTTTTAAATCCTGACAGTGACCTTTTCTCAAAAGATAAAGTTTAATACCGAAATACTTACCTTTGTGCTACAAAACTCAATTTTCGCTGAAAAGGCCAAAACGAAAGGCCAATATTGACCATTTCGTTCCAATCCCAAAGGATTGAAAAGCTTTTCTGCTTCTGTATGAATTTTCTAACTTGCTGTGTCAACAGAAATACTGCAGAAATCCTGTGGATTTAATAAAAGTATCAGTTAACCATGAAATATGTATTATTTACCCAACTAATTACAACTATTAAATTCAAACGTTTCCTGAAACGTATATCTTTGTAATCTCTCTAAATTTCTGCTGAATATCGCATTGAGGATGTTGTCTTGACTTCAAACTAGGTGAGTGTAGAAAAGCGATTTGGAAAGGAATAAATTGCTAGAAATCTGGGGCACAGCAGCCATTACATCTGGTCGCAAATATCTTTCAATTGAATTGAATCTGCTACCTAAATTGTTTCGAACGAATATACAGTTGGCAAGCGAGCGATTGCTGAAGTTGTCTCTGTTCTAGAATGTTTCTTCATTGAATTTTGGATATATTATAAAGAAGATATTGTAGTTTAATCCCATGAAGGCATATCATAAATATCTCAATTATTGACCGAGATTTAAATCTTTATCTTTTTAACTACATTCGATTTTGTCATGCAACGTGTAGAAAATGTCTAACTTTAGTTATAGGTGAGTTTCTGTATTGAATTTTGGATATATTATAAAGAAAATATTGTAGTTTAATCCCATGAAGGCAAATCATAAATATCTCAATTATTGACCGAGATTTAAATCTTTATCTTTTTAACTACGTTCGATTTTGTCATGCAAAGTTTAGAAAATATCTAACTTTAGTTCTAGGTGACTTTCTGCATTGAATTTTGGATACATTATAAAGAAAATATTGTAGTTTAATCCCATGAAGGCAAATAATAAATATCTCCATAATTGACCGAGATTTAAATCTTTATCTTTTTAACTACGTTCGATTTTGTCATGCAAAGTTTAGAAAATGTCTAACTTTAGTTCTAGGTGAGTTTTCGCATTGAATTTTGGATATATTATAAAGAAAATATTGTAGTTTAATCCCATGAAGGCAAATCATAAATATCTCAATTATTGACCGAGATTTAAATCTTTATCTTTTTAACTACGTTCGATTTTGTCATGCAAAGTTTAGAAAATGTCTAACTTTAGTTCTAGGTGAGTTTCTGCGTTGAATTTTGGTTATATTATAAAGAAAATATTGTTGTTTAATCCCATGAAGGCAAATCATAAATATCTCAATTATTGACTGAGATTTAAATCTTTATCTTTTAACTACGTTCGATGTTTGTTATGCAAAGTTTAGAAAATGTCTAACTTTAGTTCTAGGTGAGTTTTCCCATTGAATTTTGGATATATTATAAAGAAAATATTGTAGTTTAATCCCATGAAGGCAAATCATAAATATCTCAATTATTGACCGAGATTTAAATCTTTATCTTTTTAACTACGTTCGATTTTGTCATGCAAAGTTTAGAAAATATCTAACTTTAGTTCTAGGTGACTTTCTGCATTGAATTTTGGATACATTATAAAGAAAATATTGTAGTTTAATCCCATGAAGGCAAATAATAAATATCTCCATAATTGACCGAGATTTAAATCTTTATCTTTTTAACTACGTTCGATTTTGTCATGCAAAGTTTAGAAAATGTCTAACTTTAGTTCTAGGTGAGTTTTCGCATTGAATTTTGGATATATTATAAAGAAAATATTGTAGTTTAATCCCATGAAGGCAAATCATAAATATCTCAATTATTGACCGAGATTTAAATCTTTATCTTTTTAACTACGTTCGATTTTGTCATGCAAAGTTTAGAAAATGTCTAACTTTAGTTCTAGGTGAGTTTCTGCGTTGAATTTTGGTTATATTATAAAGAAAATATTGTTGTTTAATCCCATGAAGGCAAATCATAAATATCTCAATTATTGACTGAGATTTAAATCTTTATCTTTTAACTACGTTCGATGTTTGTTATGCAAAGTTTAGAAAATGTCTAACTTTAGTTCTAGGTGAGTTTTCCCATTGAATTTTGGATATATTATAAAGAAAATATTGTAGTTTAATCCCATGAAGGCAAATCATAAATATCTCAATTATTGACCGAGATTTAAATCTTTATCTTTTTAACTACGTTCGATTTTGTCATGCAAAGTTTAGAAAATGTCTAACTTTAGTTCTAGGTGAGTTTCTGCGTTGAATTTTGGTTATATTATAAAGAAAATATTGTTGTTTAATCCCATGAAGGCAAATCATAAATATCTCAATTATTGACTGAGATTTAAATCTTTATCTTTTAACTACGTTCGATGTTTGTTATGCAAAGTTTAGAAAATGTCTAACTTTAGTTCTAGGTGAGTTTTCCCATTGAATTTTGGATATATTATAAAGAAAATATTGTAGTTTAATCCCATGAAGGCAAATCATAAATATCTCAATTATTGACCGAGATTTAAATCTTTATCTTTTTAACTACGTTCGATTTTGTCATGCAAAGTTTAGAAAATGTCAAACTTTAGTTCTAGGTGAGTTTCTGCATTGAATTTTGGTTATATTATAAAGAAAATATCGTAGTTTAATCCCATGAAGGCAAATCATAAATATCTCAATTATTGACCGAGATTTAAATCTTTATCTTTTTAACTACGTTCGATTTTGTCATGAAAAGTTTAGAAAATATCTAACTTTAGTTCTAGGTGAATTTCCGCATTGAATTTTGGATATATTATAAAGAAAATATTGTAGTTTAATCCCATGAAGGCAAATCATAAATATCTCAATTATTGACCGAGATTTAAATCTTTATCTTTTTAACTACGTTCGATTTTGTCATGCAAAGTTTAGAAAATATCTAACTTTAGTTCTAGGTGACTTTCTGCATTGAATTTTGGATACATTATAAAGAAAATATTGTAGTTTAATCCCATGAAGGCAAATAATAAATATCTCCATAATTGACCGAGATTTAAATCTTTATCTTTTTAACTACGTTCGATTTTGTCATGCAAAGTTTAGAAAATGTCTAACTTTAGTTCTAGGTGAGTTTTCGCATTGAATTTTGGATATATTATAAAGAAAATATTGTAGTTTAATCCCATGAAGGCAAATCATAAATATCTCAATTATTGACCGAGATTTAAATCTTTATCTTTTTAACTACGTTCGATTTTGTCATGCAAAGTTTAGAAAATGTCTAACTTTAGTTCTAGGTGAGTTTCTGCGTTGAATTTTGGTTATATTATAAAGAAAATATTGTTGTTTAATCCCATGAAGGCAAATCATAAATATCTCAATTATTGACTGAGATTTAAATCTTTATCTTTTAACTACGTTCGATGTTTGTTATGCAAAGTTTAGAAAATGTCTAACTTTAGTTCTAGGTGAGTTTTCCCATTGAATTTTGGATATATTATAAAGAAAATATTGTAGTTTAATCCCACGAAGGCAAATCATAAATATCTCAATTATTGACCGAGATTTAAATCTTTATCTTTTTAACTACGTTCGATTTTGTCATGCAAAGTTTCGAAAATATCTAACTTTAGTTCTAGGTGACTTTCTGCATTGAATTTTGGATACATTATAAAGAAAATATTGTAGTTTAATCCCATGAAGGCAAATCATAAATATCTCAATTATTGACCCAGATTTAAATCTTTATCTTTTTAACTACGTTCGATTTTGTCATGCAAAGTTTAGAAAATATCTAACTTTAGTTCTAGGTGACTTTCTGCATTGAATTTTGGATACATTATAAAGAAAATATTGTAGTTTAATCCCATGAAGGCAAATCATAAATATCTCAATTATTGACCGAGATTTAAATCTTTATCTTTTTAACTACGTTCGATTTTGTCATGCAAAGTTTAGAAAATATCTAACTTTAGTTCTAGGTGACTTTCTGCATTGAATTTTGGATACATTATAAAGAAAATATTGTAGTTTAATCCCATGAAGGCAAATAATAAATATCTCCATAATTGACCGAGATTTAAATATTTATCTTTTTAACTACGTTCGATTTTGTCATGCAAAGTTTAGAAAATGTCTAACTTTAGTTCTAGGTGAGTTTCTGCATTGAGTTTTGGATATATTATAAAGAAAATATTGTAGTTTAATCCCATGAAGGCAAATCATAAATATCTCAATTATTGACCGAGATTTACATCTTTATCTTTTTAACTACGTTCGATTGTGTCATGCAAAGTTTAGAGAATGTCTAAGTTTAGTTCTATGTGGGTTTCTTCATTGAATTTTGGATATATTATAAAGAAAATATTGTAGTTTAATCCCATGAAGGCAAATCATGAATATCTCAATTACATATTGACCGAGATTTAAATCTTTATCTTTTTAACTACGTTCGATTTTGTCATGCAAAGTTTAGAAAATGTCTAACTTTAGTTGTAGGTGAGTTTCTTCATTGAATTTTGGATATATTATAAAGAAAATATTGTAGTTTAATCCCATGAAGGCAAATCATAAATATCTCAATTATTGACCGAGATTTGAATCTTTATCTTTTTAACTACATTCGATTTTGTCATGCAAAGTTTGGAAAATGTCTAACTTTAGTTCTAGGTGAGTTTGTGCATTGAATCTTGGATATATTATAAAGATTATATTGTAGTTTAATCCCATGAAGGCAAATCATAAATATCTCAATTATTGACCGAGATTTAAATCTTTATCTTTTTAACTACGTTCGATTTTGTCATGCAAAGTTTAGAAAATGTCTAACTTTAGTTCTAGGTGAGTTTCAGCATTGAATTTTGGTTATATTATAAAGAAAATGTTGTAGTTTAATCCCACGAAGGAAATCATAAATATCTCAATTATTGACAGAGATTTAAATCTTATCTTTTTAACTACATTCGATTTTGTCATGCAACGTTTAGAAAATGTCTAACTTTAGTTCTAGGCGAGTTTCTGCATTGAATTTTGGATATATTATAAAGAAAATATTGTAGTTTAATCCCGTGAAGTTTGTAGTTTACCCAAATAAAACACAGGAATACGAAAATAAATATTTAATAAGCAAAAAACAACAAATAAACAACCCAACAATTTCATTCCGACAACGAAATGTCTTCCTGGTTCATAATCGGCTCCAAATTTTCATGGCACAACTTAAAAGACTTCTCAAACTTATACAATTCCCTATCATCGACGCTCTTCAAATCATTCCACATGAGACGTAACTTCGTAACCAAATACAACAACTGCAACAAAAAATACAAAAACAAAAAATATATTTTTTTTTCATTATATAGGTTGGTAATACTCACATAGTTAAATCCATATGAATTTTGTTTATAATCACGAAAATACATCGACGTTGAGTACATATAATTAATGAAATTATTATGCGACGATATCAACGTGTCCAGATTGTGCGTTTTCTCGAAATCCATATCAAACTTTGTTAAGGCCTTACTGCATATGTACCCTAAGATGTAGTGCTGAATTTTGCTGAACTCGTTTAGCAAGCAAAACCTGTAGACTTTAAGCCTACGCAGAAATATCGTAACTGCGTCAGTTTGTTTCGAAGACTTCACTTGCGATTCAATTTCTACAAAAAAAAACCAAAATAAATCAAGGAGGAAAAATATGTTTCGAAAGGCAAATATTTCAGGAACACCCTCGAAAAATTTCATCAAGAAATTCTTAAAATTAACTAAGTTATACAGTTTTCCGTAAAACAATGTTCTTCGTCAAGTTTTTCCTTTTTAAATAAACTTTTCGTGGATACTATCATTAAAATAAATAAAAGAAATACACGTACCATTGAAATACATATGATTCAACGTATATAGAGCCCATTTTATCTTCAAGATAAACTGGAATAATTGTTTGTACATATGAAGTTGATCTGCACGTATTAACATAGTTATTGGCCAGTCGATTAAATATTCTATAGATACCAGTGTGCACGCTTTTAAAGGGTCCTTGTAGAAACTCCACATGTCGCACGCTTTGACGTTGCAGCGTTCGTAAAGCTCTGGATAAAGGTCCATGATGACGTCTTGTAGATGTGTCGTGAGCCATATGTCGTTATCAAAATGTGATCCACGTTCCATCTAAAAAAATAAATTATAACTTCAGTTCTAGTAGGCTTTCAAATTTGATTTTTGGATATATTATAAAGGAAATATTGTAGTTTAATCCCGTGCAGACAAATCAGAAATACCACAATTATGTACCGAGTTTTAAATCTTTATCTTTTTAGAACGTTTGATTTTGTCGTGCAAAGTTTAGAAAATGTCTAACTTTAGTTCCGGGTGACTTTCTAATTTGATTTTTTGTTATATTATAAAGGAAATATTGTAGTTTAATCCCATGAAGACAAATCAGCAATATCTCCATTATTTACGGAGATTTAAATTTTTATCTTTTTAGAGACATTCAATTTTGTCTTGCAAAGTTTAGAAAATGTCTAACTTTAGTTATAGGTAACTACCTAATTTGATTTTTTATTATATTATAAAGAACATATTGTAGTTTAATCCCATGAAGACAAATCAGCAATATCTCAATTATTTACGGAGATTTAAATTTTTATCTTTTTAGATACATTCGATTTTGTCTTGCAAAGTTTAGAAAATGTCTAACTTTAGTTATAGGTAACTTTCTAATTTGATTTTTTATTATATTATAAAGAACATATTGTAGTTTAATCCTATGAAAGACAAATCAGCAATATCTCAATTATTTATGGAGATTTAAATTTTTATCTTTTTAGAGACATTCGATTTTGTCTTGCAAAGTTTAGAAAATGTCTAACTTTAGTTATAGGTAACTTTCTAATTTGATTTTTTATTATATTATAAAGAAAATATTGTAGTTTAATCTGATGAAGGTAAATCAGAAATATCTCAATTATTTACAGAGATTTAAATTTTTATCTTTTTAGAGACATTCGAATTTGTCTTGCAAAGTTTAGAAAATGTCTAACTTTAGTTATAGGTAACTTTCTAATTTGATTTTTTATTATATTATAAAGAACATATTGTAGTTTAATCCCATGAAAGACAAATCAGCAATATCTCAATTATTTACGGAGATTTAAATTTTTATCTTTTTGGAGATATTCGATTTTGTCTTGCAAAGTTTAGAAAATGTCTAACTTTAGTTATAGGAAACTTTCTAATTTGATTTTTTATTATATTATAAAGAAAATATTGTAGTTTCATCTGATGAAGGTAAATCAGAAATATCTCAATTATTTACAGAGATTTAAATTTTTATCTTTTTAGAGACATTCGATTTTGTCTTGCAAAGTTTAGAAGTCTAACTTTAGTTATAGGCAACTTGCTAATTTGATTTTTTATTATATTATAAAGAACATATTATAGTTTAATCCCATGAAGACAAATCAGCAATATCTCAATTATTTACGGAGATTTAAATTTTTATCTTTTTGGAGATATTCGATTTTGTCTTGCAAAGTTTAGAAAATGTCTAACTTTAGTTATAGGTAACTTTCTAATTTGATTTTTGATTATATTATAAAGAACATATTGTAGTTTAATCCCATGAAGACAAATCAGCAATATCTCAATTTATTACGGAGATTTAAATTTTTATCTTCAGCTCGATTTTGTCATGCAAAGTTTAGAAAATGTCTAACTTTATTTCAAGTTAACTTTTTAATTTGATTTTTTGTTATATTATAAAGAAAACATTGTAGTTTAATCCCATGTAGGTAAATCAGAAATATCTCAATTATTACCCGAGATTTAAATTTTTACTTTCGACTGTCACGCAAACTTTAGAAAATGTCTAACTTAAGTTCTAGACAACTTTTTAATTTGATTTTTTGATATATTGTAAAGAATATATTGTAGTTTGTTTCTATAAACAAAAACACGCAACAAACCTGTTGGAACAGCCTCCTATACCACGGAAAAATCAAATCGTCCTTGAACAAAAATATGTGCTTCACAAGTTCGAAATGCCTCTGAATTTTATATTCTTCTATCAACAAATTCTTCACTTTGAAACCTGACGAGCTGTACCTTTCTCTCAGAATCTCCACAAAAACATCGTCGATAATTTGCTTGACAGGAAAAATACATTTTGTCATCTGCGATATTCTAAAAAAAGGACATATTTTAATACGTAAATATTCGGTAAACTTTTTTTTAACAAAATAAACCTTTCGTAGAGTGTTTTCTCTCTTTGGTTATCCTGCGGCGGCTGTTCGATAAAGAATGGCTCGAAGGCTTTCATCAAAAACCCGTCCGAAGTGTCGACCAAATTTTCTAACCTGTCCATTTCCGTTGGATACTTGCAATAATCGGGACATATAGCTGGAAATTTGTACGTTGTTTGCATGTCTTCCGTATTTTGATCACCGTCTTCGTATGTGTGCTTGAAATATTCGGATATTTTGGTGAGAACTCGGCTTATAAGGGCTTCATGTAGACTTTCTACGAGAAGAAAAAAATTTGTAGTTTCAAATTGCATTTGTTTAGAAAAGTTCTAACTTTTGTGATTCAATTTTGGATATAGTATAAAGAAAATATTGTAGTTTGATACCATGAACACAAATTACAAATATTTCTATTATTTTCCGAGGTTTTTGTCGTTTTAAGGACTTCAAGTTTTGGAGTGATATGATTAAGAAAATTGTAACTTTAGTTGTAGGTGATTTTTTAACCTCAATTTTGGATATATTATAAAGAAAATTTTGGAATTTAATCCCATGAAGGCAAAACAGAAATATCCCAATTATTATCCCAGATTTAAATTGTTATCGGTTTAAAATCTTTCGAATTTGTCATACCAACTTTAGTTCTGAGTAACTTTCTGAATTTAATTTTGGATATATTATAAAGAAAATATGGCAGTTTAATCTCATGAAGCTAAAGTTTTTAAGGACTTGAAATTTAGAGAATGTATTGTAGCCTAGTCCTATGAAGGCAAAACAGAAATATCTTAATTATGTCCAGAGATTTTAATTTTTATCGGTTAAAAGACCTTGAATTTTGTCATGAACAGTTTAGAAAATTCCTAACTTTAATTCTAGATGTTTTTTTAAACTGAATTGGGTATATTATAGAGAAAATACTGTAGTTTAATTTTTATCGTTTTAAAGACTTCAAACTTTGTCATGATATGTTTAGAAAAATTGTAACGTTAGTTATAGATGATTTTATAAATTGAATTTTGGGTATATTACAGGGAATGTATTGTAGTCTAGTCCTATGAAGGCAAAACAGAAATATCTTAATTATTTCCAGAAATTTTAATTTTTATTGGTTAAAAGACTATGAATTTGGTCATGAACAGTTTAGAAAATTCCTAACTTTAATTCTAGATGTTTTTTTAAACTGAATTGGGTATACTATAGAGAAAATACTGTAGTTTAATTCCATGAACTTAAATTAAAAATGTTTCAATTATTTCCAGAGAATTTAATTTTTATCGTTTAAAAGACTTCAAATTTTGTCATGATAAGTTTAGAAAAATTGTAACGTTAGTTATAGATAATTTTATAAATTGAATTTTGGGTATATTACAGAGAATGTATTGTAGGCTAGTCCTATGAAGGCAAAACAGAAATATCTTAATTATTTCCAGAGATTTTAATTTTTATTGGTTAAAAGACTTTGAATTTTGTCATGAACAGTTTAGAAAATTCCTAACTTTAATTCTAGATGTTTTCTTTTAAACTGAATTGGGTATATTATAAAGAAAATACTGTAGTTTAATTCCATGAACTTAAATTAAAAATGTTTCAATTATTTCCAGAGAATTTAATTTTTATCGTTTTAAAGACTTCAAATTTTGTCATGATAAGAAAAATTGAAACGTTAGTTATAGATGATTTTATAAATTGAATTTTGGGTATATTACAGAGAATGTATTGTAGTCTAGTCCTATGAAGGCAAAACAGAAATATCTTAATTATTTCCAGAGATTTTAATTTTTATTGGTTAAAAGACTTTGAATTTTGTCATGAACAGTTTAGAAAATTCCTAACTTTAATTCTAGATGTTTTTTTAAACTGAATTGGGTATATTATAAAGAAAATACTGTAGTTTAATTCCATGAACTTAAATTAAAAATGTTTCAATTATTTCCAGAGAATTTAATTTTTATCGTTTTAAAGACTTCAAATTTTGTCATGATAAGAAAAATTGAAACGTTAGTTATAGATGATTTTATAAATTGAATTTTGGGTATATTACAGAGAATGTATTGTAGTCTAGTCCTATGAAGGCAAAACAGAAATATCTTAATTATTTCCAGAAATTTTAATTTTTATCGGTTAAAAGACTTTGAATTTTGTCATGAACAGTTAAGAAAATTCCTAACTTTAATTCTAGAGGTTTTTTTTTTTAAACTGAATTGGGTATATTATAGAGAAAATACTGTAGTTTAATTCCATGAACTTAAATTAAAAATGTTTCAATTATTTCCAGAGAATTTAATTTTTATCGTTTTAAAGACTTCAAATTTTGTCATGATAAGAAAAATTGAAACGTTAGTTATAGATGATTTTATAAATTGAATTTTGGGTATATTACAGAGAATGTATTGTAGTCTAGTCCTATGAAGGCAAAACAGAAATATCTTAATTATTTCCAGAAATTTTAATTTTTATCGGTTAAAAGACTTTGAATTTTGTCATGAACAGTTAAGAAAATTCCTAACTTTAATTCTAGAGGTTTTTTTTAAACTGAATTGGGTATATTATAGAGAAAATACTGTAGTTTAATTCCATGAACTTAAATTAAAAATGTTTCAATTATTTCCAGAGAATTTAATTTTTATCGTTTTAAAGACTTCAAATTTTGTCATGATAACAAAAATTGAAACGTTAGTTATAGATGATTTTATAAATTGAATTTTGGGTATATTACAGGGAATGTATTGTACTCTAGTCCTATGAAGGCAAAACAGAAATATCTTAATTATTTCCAGAAATTTTGATTTTTATTGGTTAAAAGACTTTGAATTTTGTCATGAACAGTTTAGAAAATTCCTAACTTTAATTCTAGATGTTTTTTTAAACTGAATTGGGTATATTATAGAGAAAATACTGTAGTTTAATTCCATGAACTTAAATTAAAAATATTTCAACTATTTCCAGAGAATTTAATTTTAACATTTCAAAGACTTCAAATTTTGCCATGATAAGTTTATAAAAATTGTAATGTTTTTGCTAGGTGATTTTCTGAATTGAATTATGGATATATTATAAAGAAAATATGGTAATTTAATCCCATGAAGTCAAATTAAAAATATCTCAATTATTTCCAGAGATTATATATGTTATTGTTTTAAAGACACTGAAATTTGTTATGAACAGTTTAGAAAAATCCTAACTTTAATTCTAGGTGATTTTCTAAAGTTAATTTTGGATATACTATATTTTATTACAATTATTTTCCGAGATTTTAATTTTAATCGTGTGAAGATTTTAAATTTTGTGTAAATTTTAGAAAAGTCCTAACTTTAGTTCTAGGTGACTTCCTAATTCAAATTTTGGATATATTATACAGAAAATATTGTAATTTAATCCCATAGAGGCAAATCAGAAATATCTCGACTACTTTCCGAGATATAAATCTTTATACTGTACGTAGTTGAACCTCACCATCGGAACAAAAATCCAACAAGTGCCACTTCTTCAGCAACCCTAAGAGATGTATATTCTTCCCAATTTGCATCACCTCGGTAGAAATAATCTTCAAAACGCTATCATTTTCCGCAAACTCATCCAAATCGCGCAGCACGAAATGCATTCTGCCATCGGTAACATCACTTTCAGAATCAGTGCTAAAAAATAATTAAACGACAATAAAAATCAAAATAAAACAACAACAATAATAATTCAAACACCTTAGACCATCGTAAAGACAAATATTATCCACTGTTACATTTCGTGGTGCTTGTCGTTGGGGCTCTTCAAAGTTACCACTAAAAGAAAATTAAACTTACTAAAAAAACTTAAAAGGATCAATAAATGTTTACTTTACGATAATAAATTCTCCGCAGTTGTCTCGCAGACTATCAGTACTCAACCACGAATTAATAATTGAGAAATACTTGAATAAACTATCCAAATATAACGTTAAATAAATATCCTGTTCAGTTTTGGTAACGCAATGCAATAGTCCGTCGTGCAGTCTCGTCAAAAGATGCGTTGCGCAAACTGACGCATCTCTGGTTTTAAAATCCATAATTACGCTATCGTGAATTCCTTTTAAAATCATCAGGTCCTTGAACAATGTCCTCAGCCTACTAGATATTTTCAACAGAGTCATTATTGTCTCTAAAATTTAAAAAAAACAAATAATATACAAAAAATTAACGAGAAAAATGTGAAAATTGGCCCAAAAAAAAATTGTACCTTGTTTCAAAACTTCATTTTCCAACTTGATTAGCTCTTCGAAAATTGGTTTTATAATTTCCGTTAAGCTGTAGTCGTAACACTTGTATGTTCCTGGTGCGACGATGATGTCGACGCTATTTAGGATTTTGTGAAATTCGCGAAATTGTTGTAGGATGTTGATGTACGGTAAGAATTCGTGCATGTATGACCCAAAAGACACCTAAAATGACAATAAAAAATTAAAAAGATCTCTATAACGACAAATATATTTTGTATGGTCTAAACTTTGGGACACCCTGTAAGCTAATTAAGGAACTTGCTCAGGTTCTCAAGCACTCTGTCTAAAAGTAGCATCAATTCTCAACGTTTTGTTTTTTGATTCATCGAAATATCTGAATTTTTGTAGAAGATACGATGTTTTACGTTAACCCTTGCGATTTAAAATATGATTACAAATTTTGTCTTAACGTGTTTAAAAAATGTCTAACTTTACTTCTAGGTGACTTTCTAATTTGATTTTTGGATATATTATAAAGAAAATATGGTGCTTTAATCCCATCAAGGCAAATCAGAAATATCTCAATTATTTACCGAGATATAAATATAAATCTTTTTAACGACGTTTGATTTTGTCATGCAAAATTTAGAAAATATCTAACTTTAGTTCTAGGTGACTTTCTAACTTGATTTTTGGGTATATTATAAATAAAATATTGTAGTTTAATTCCATGAAGGCAAATCAGAAATATCTCAATTATTTCCGAGATATAAATATAAATCTTTTTAACGACGTTTGATTTTGTCATGCAAAATTTAGAAAATTTCTAACTTTAGTTCTAGGCGACTCTCTAATTTGATTTTTGGATATGTTATAAAGAAACTATTTTAGATTAATCCAGTGAAAGCAAATCAGAAATATGTGAATTATTTACGGAGATTTAAATATTTATCTTTTTAACGATGTTTGATTTTGTCATGCAAAGTTTAGAAAATATCTAACTTTAGTTCTAGGTGACTTTCTAATTTTATTTTTGGATATGTTATAAAGAAACTATTGTAGATTAATCCAGTGAAAGCAAATCAGAAATATGTCAATTATTTACGGAGATTTAAATATTTATCTTTTTAACGATGTTTGATTTTGTCATGCAAAATTTAGAAAATATCTAACTTTAGTTCTAGGTGACTTTCTACTTTGATTTTTGGATATGTTATAAGGAAACTATTGTAGAATACTCCAGTGAAAGCAAATCAAAAATATGTCAATTATTTACGGAGATTTAAATATTCATCTTTTTAACGATGTTCGATTTTGTCATGTAAAATTTAGAAAATATCTAACTTTAGTTCTAGGTGACTTTCTAATTTGATTTTTGGATATATTATAAAGAAAATATTGTAGTTTAATCCCATGAAGGCAAATCAGAAATATCTCAATTATTTACCGAGATATAAATATAAATCTTTCGAACGACGTTTGATTTTGTCATGCAGAATTTAGAAAATTTCTAACTTTAGTTCTAGGTGACTTTCTAATTTGATTTTTGGATATGTTATAAAGAAACTATTGTAGAGTAATCCAGTGAAAGCAAATCGGAAATATGCTAATTATTTACGGAGATTTAAATATTTATCTTTTTAACGATGTTTGATTTTGTCATGCAAACTTTGGAAAATAGTTAACTTTAGTTCTAAGTGACTTTCTAATTTGATTTTTGGGTATATTATAAAGAAAATATTGTAGTTTAATTCCATGAAGGCAAATCAGAAATATCTCAATTATTTAGAGAGATATAAATATAAATCTTTTTAACGACGTTTGATTTTGTCAGGCAGGAATTTAGAAAATTTCTAACTTTAGTTTTAGGCGATTTTCCAAAGTAGGTTTTTGGATATGTTATAAAGAAACTATTGTAAATTAATCCAGTGTAAGCAAATCAGAAATTTGTCAATTATTTATGGAGATTTAAATATTTATCTTTTTAATGTTGTTTGATTTTGTCATGCAAACTTTGGAAAATAGTTAACTTTAGTTCTAGGTGACTTTCTAATTTGATTTTTTGGTATATTATAAAGAAAATATTGTAGTTTAATTCCATGAAGCCAAATATCAAATATCTCAATTATTTACCGAGATACCAAGATTTAAATTTATATCTTTTCAACGATGTTAGATTTTATCATGCACAGTTTAGAAAATGTGTACCATTAGTTCTAGATAGATAACTTTCTAATTTGATTTTTGTAGTTTAAATATATTATATATATATTGAAAATATTGTAGTTTAATCCCACGAAGACAAATCCAAAATCTCTCAATTATTTTCCGAGATATTGCGCAGGTTGTCAAGTACTCCGTTACAAAACCTTATCAATTCTCAATGTTTTTGTTTTTAATTCATCCAAATATCTATGGTTAAACAAAAATACTAACCGGTCGCACACTTGAAATTGTAACGTGTTGCTTAGGCAACAAAACGTCCCCAATAAAATGGAACGTAAACGACTCGTGCGGAATCCAGAACTGCCAAATAACTTCACGCAAAACTTTATATTCCGTGATGATACTCGACTTTTTCAAAGCCAGCAGACCCATCGTAGCATATTCCATATAGTCATCCCTTAAAAAATAAATATTTAAATTAATAAACAAGAAAATCTCAAATACGATAAACCACACCAATGTATCGCTATATTCGCATCGACATTTGAACTTTTCGGCAACAAATACAGCTCCTCCTTATTAAACCAAGTATTCTGCACGGACGAGTACAATTTCTGACGTAAGTTGGAGTATTCGATAAAAGTTGTTTCTACGAAAGCATCTCGCAGCTCCGTAACTTTTTCTGGTAGAATCGGTTGAACAGGAACGTTCAACTCTACGGATTCATGATCAGATTCAGATTCCTCGGTCCAAATCTCCTAGGAAATCAAATTTATACGATTAGAAACGTCCGGAGTTCCACAAGGATGCAGTTTTGTACCTCCGTTATTTAATATGTGACGCACTTGTATTCAAATCTAATTTTAGAGAAAACCGTTTGATGAATTTTCTAGGAAAAAATTCTCTTGTGTAGTGCTTGCATACCCCTATGTTTCCGTAAAGGTCTCATTAAAAAATTTGCGCAAATAAAGTTGTGGTAACCGTTTTTCACCGCGTCTTATTGTTCTTACAAAAAAAAATACTTCCGCTGAAGTGTTACGTACCGAATTTGCTGTAGGAGGGGACCATCGTTCGATGCCTTCCCTCAGATAGGCGGCCCAATCGATCTGCTCCTCGGGTTCTTCGACAACAGCGCCCCTAGGGTTTTCCAAGAAGTAATTCGTCGGACTATCGGACATACGTAACAGAAACTTTACGATGTTCAGTTTCGCCTCGAGGTGTGCTTTAGGCGTATTCTCCGGTAAGAATTTCTCGTAGAATTTCTTCAACTCCGTCCCCTGACTATCAAAACCGTGGAAGCTATATTTTTCCGATAGCTTCGCGATGGAATTATCGATTTCCTTCTTCGTGTTGAAAACCATGGTATCGGCATGTTGGATCTTCGTTAAAATATGCTTTTCTAGATATAGGAATACATCAGAACCGGCCTAAAATGAAATAGGAAGGTAGTTTGGGATTGTTTTTGTAGGTTATGTCATACTTCAAATTTTGTGATGAGTCCTACGAGCTGTCTAACTAGTTCGATAACATCTTCTCGTTTATGTAACGACGACATTTTGGTTTTAGAGTATATTTAAGCTTGTGAATTGGTATTTTCTTCGGTGAACATATTATTTAGGAATTTAACTGGGAAACTAACCATTTAAATCGATTTAACGTACGCGCGTGCGCGGGTTTGGCGCATGCCAACCGTGTAGCGCGAAAAATTGATTTTAGCATCGGAGTGATTATTTATAATAAAAACGTGAAATGGATTTTAAAACTCTAAGGGGGGGGATAATATTAAATAAAACACACTTTAGGTTATAGAAAATTATTTATTATAGTTTATATAGTTTATTATAGTTCTCAAATATGTCTTTTGATTGTGTTTTTATAAATTAATTCCAACTGATTGAACATTTATTTCATATAATTAATTAGTAATCTCAATTACTTCAACTGAGTTGTCAATTTGTCGTATTGGACCTGGTGAAGTTGATACCCCTCTTGGATCTATTGTTGGGATTGTGACAGTTGTTGTGGGTATAGTCATTGTTGTTGTTGGTACAGTCATTGGTGTTGTTGGTATAGTCATTATTGTTGGTGGTATAGTCATTGTAGTTGTTGGTATAGTCATTGGTGTCGTTGGTATAGTAATTGTTGTTGGTGTAGTCATTGTTGTTATTGGTATAGTCACTGTTGTAGTAGGTATAGTCATTGTTGTAGTTGCTATAGTGATTGTTGAAGGCAGTGTCGACAACGTTGGTATAGTTGTTGCTAGAAAATAATTAACTTAATATAAAAAGCAATTCTAAACATTATCTGGTGTAAAACGAAGGAATTATTCAATAAAATTTTCTATCAAAATAGGTCAAACCAGTGGCGGACTGGGTCCAAAAATGTTGGTTGCCAGGAAGCTAAGGGAGGCCCACCATTTTTTTGTTTATGCTGCCAGGTGTCCCACTTTTTTTTTCCCCGAAAATTATTTTTAGAAAGCAAATGTCATTCTGGCTAAATTTTTTATAAGGACTTATTTGTTTTCTCAATTCCTTGAAAAATTCAGCCGTTTGAACACACCCACTACACATTACAACTATAGAAAGTAAAAAATTTAAATAAAAATATTTAAAACAGAATCAACATAAATTGAATTAGTAAATGAACAAAAAAAATTATATGAAGCTTTTTATTAATCTTTTTTCTATAAAACAAATATCATTTTGAGTAAAAAGTATCATATGGACTTATTGGTTTTCTCAATTGCTTAAGAAGTTGGGGCCGGTTACAATACGGTTAATAACTGTTGTTAATAACTCAAACGGTTGTAACCTTGTCATAAATTGAAAAAAATAATTAGTCGATAATAACGTTTTACTCAGTATCTCATTTACTATACGGAAGAAAAATTGCGGAGAAAAAAATGAAAAATGAAAGAGTTACAAAGAAAAACTCACAAAAATATTATGAAATAGAATATTAAAAATAAAAAATAGCACGAATAAATACAATATATATATTATAAAAGATCGATAAATCAGCTTTCCCAAAATGTCTAACTCGGTGGTCTATCGTCAACAGCTACAAAGTTATTAACCATCTAATGTGACATTTGTAACTTATGCACAATATTCATAAATTAATATTAATATTCTTTTCATGCAGCAGCTTTTAGTAATAGCATTCTGCAATTTTGATTTATACAAATGTATAATTTGTGATATTTATTTTCATCAAAGAATTAGTAATTTATATATCAATCTAAAATTGTTTAAATAATATGTATAAATGACATTAAATTGTTCATGGTGGTTCAACGATTTGAAAAACTAGATCGCCTGATTTAATCGAGTTTGATTTGTTACTCTGTAGACATATTGAGCAAAAAATTTATGGGAAACAACTACTATAGCGAACATGAAGAAGGAGGCATCAAAATATTTTTGGGGAAACCATGGAAAATGTAATATTTCCACCGAGAATGTGAAGCAAGACTGAAACGCATTGACCTGACAGGGTTGATATGTGCACTCTTGACAATCGTACTGAAATAATAATTATTTATTCAGTTTACAATTATCCATTTATATAATTATTTATTCTTATGAGAGTACAGAAATGTTAGGATTTCTGAAGAACGCCACATTGCTACCAAAGCACTCCTTGTTTTTGCTATCAGTAGTAACTGGAACATAAACTTATTCCTTAACATGTCCCGAAATAAATAAATTAAACTGGCGATTTAGCTGGCTAAGGCGTTAGACCACTACAACCAACCCAAGGATCCATTAAAATTCTTTAAATAGTTTAGAACATTACGTAAATAAATAAAAATTTTAAATAAGTTTCGACTGGTAGGTAGGTACTAATAAAACTAATTCTTGGATGATCATAAATTGCTCGCTTGAGTAACTCATAGTAGCAGTTTGCAATGACTAAATGTTGCTGCAGAAGAATCATTACATTTGTGCGATTGCTAAATTTCGTCCTGGCAACTAGATATGTTATATTAACTTATGAAATATTTTTTGTATGCGTATAAATGTTAAATAGATGCTTAATAACTTTTTAGCTGTTGACGATAGACCTATCGACTTAGACATTTTAGAAAAGTTGATTTATCGATCTTTCGAAGTATGTCAAGATATACAGGGTGTTCCACAAGGGTGTTTAAAATTCTTGTTATTTGACATTTAGCAAATCTCCGGATAAGTCATATTAGAATTTAATTTATTTAGCAAATGAATAATAACTGTAAAAAAATGCGATACTTTTACTATCTAAACTGAGTTCTTTTATTTCTTTATTCTTGTTAGTTACATTAGAATAATATGTTTGAAAATGCTCATTTTTGACAATCCTTTCACAATATCTCAGAAACAGTTGATAATAGCCTAATACAAGTTGAAGTCAAAACAATTAGGCTAAAAGTCTTTATCAATTTAAACAAACATAAGTTTTTTGTACGTTGTTGTGGGACATCCTGTAAACATGAAAATGTTTTCTGGCTGTAGGGCCAATGATTATCTATCTCTTATAACACCCTGTACATCAATTTTATGATATCTTCGAAAGTGAAAAAGGTATATTACTTTTTATATCATTGAGCAACACAAAAAATGCGCAACTTTGTTTCTAACTTTTTTTTGTACTTTTTTTTTTAATTTACATATTTTATTCTATAAATAAATTGAATTTTATTTTTATTGCATGTACAAAAGAACATTCTGTATAAGTGATTCATTTTTGTACCCAAGACAAATTTTATTTATTTGATTTATTTTGATTTATTTCATATGTTCAGCAAATATTCCACAATGTTTTCCTGTATATCAATTATCCGATTTAAGTTTTAATTTTGTACATCATAGCATTGCGTTTTTATTTTTAATTTTTCTTGGTAAAAACTACCACGTCATGCTTTAACAATTCTGTACTTTGTGACGTATTGGTATTTCAATTTCGGATGAATAAAATTTTTGCTAGAACCCGGTCAACCAAATTTAAAAAGAAAACTTGCTTTTTATGAAAGATAAACGTCCAGTAAAAAGTTTCAAGTTCAAATAGTAATACATTTTAATAAGTTCTCTTAACAAAGGCCGTTTGGAGAATTTTTATCGTTTCCCAAAGTGGGTTTCCTAAAACTCACCATGCAATTTTCTTATTGGTTCTTATTTATTGCCAAACATAAAAATAAATTCTGAAGGCGGTCTCGTGCAAGTTTCAGTATAAATAAATATATTATTAATATTTTCAACATATTGCCTTAAGGGGGGGCCCACTTGCCATCGGGCAACCTGGCACCACCTGGCCAGTCCGCCACTGGGTCAAACATGTTATTATACATTATGTATATAAACCCAACGATAAATATACTACACAGGAAGTTCATATCCTGGCACATATTATTAAACCTATTTTGATTATAACGTCCACAACACTTAACCGTGTTACAAATTATGTAATTTAAAATAGATTAAGTAAATGTGGGTGTTAACGTTTTACGTTGTCAATGCAAACATCTACAGTGCGTTCCATAATGGTAAGTCTTTCCCGTACTATTGAAAATATTATAAACAACTATCTGCGACTGCTTTAAAGTCTATAATAATTACCCATTGTTGTTGTGGGTGCTCTTGTAGTCCATCTTTTCTTGTTATTTCTTCCATTATTGTAACATTGAGCTAACGTAAAGAAAACAAAAAAAAATAATTGCTGATAGTACTACTTTTGTTGTTTAATTACACTGTGCAACAAAAAATTTCCTCCCGGGTAATTTTAGCTAATAATGATTCTTTATGACCCCCTCAACATTTCCACAAAGGCGTTTTTCTAGGTTGGCTCGAATAAGCGAGATATTTGCAAATTTATTTTTAAGTTTATTCATAATTTTAGTCCATTCACATGGTGTTTTGGCCAGGAAAAACTATCGAAGTTTTGTTTTTCTATCATTCTATATGTTTTTTGGGGAGCTGAATCCGAATTTCAACTTTGCTACTTCCCACGGATTTGGCTTCACAACGAAAATCGCAAATAACTCAAAATTTTCTACTTTTCTGCAGTTTATTGCCAAAAAGTCGTAAAACCATGCACTTTTCGACGTAGACCACTATGTACAAAAATAAAGTATATTAAATTTGCTATAAAAGGCACCCTCAAGTGTATTTTTTGGTTGAATGGTTTGGCCGCTCGAGCGCGCTGAAAGAAGGCCAATTTTTTTTTTTTTTTTTTATAAATATTCGGGCTCTTGACTTCGCTTAGATTAATATGACATAATACAGTAGAGCGTCAATAATCCGAACCTCGCTAATCCGAATGTTCAAAAAAATAATAATAAAATAAATCACTGAGTAACCTAGGGAAAAGCCATTTTTGTCGGTTCCTGTTTACAGAAAAATGTTGCTTTTGTTTTATATGAATATACATATTAGTAATCCGAATTACTTTCGGTCCCAATTAGTTAAATTAATAATAAATAAATAATAAATAAATCATAAATAAGTCATAAATAAATCCTTTTGATATCCCTTCGATATCCCTTCGATATCCCTTCGATATCTCTTCGATATCCTTCGATTTTTACTTTTTGACATTCCATTTTTAGTATTTAGCTGCAATATTTGATAATCCGAACAATTTGATAATCCGAATCACCTTCGGTCCCAATTAGTTCGGATTATCGACGCTCTACTGTATACAGGGCCACCCTAACCACAGGACTAAATGGGCTATAGCCCTGGGGCGCCAACCTTTTGGGGGCGGCAATTTTTATTGGTGTTATATTTTATGTTATTATTAGTTATTTTGATATTAGTTGATCTTATTATAAATCTTTTCATGACAAAATCAACCAAATAACTTCTAAATGAAATAGAAAATTGTATGTCTGCTCTTAGAATTTCCCAAGTTACTTAAATATAGAGTATCAATGAAAAACATTCGGGTTTGGTTCGGTTAGCGCAAGTTTTCTATGATGTGCCAGCCTAGGTTTGCCATATTTTACTTATCAAAATATATGAGACATCTAGTAAACATGTATGAGATCATGAAAAAATATATGAGATACTGATCTACTTGATCATGGTTTCATTGTTGTTCATTGTTAATAATGATAACTGCATCTTTTACTTTGGTGTTCCAAATTTTATTTTATTTTATATGGGCTTGTTATGAGGTGTTATTTTTTTAAAAATGTTAATTACAGTTAATTACAGTTATTACTCAATTATGAACTGTTCTTATTTATTGATTTTTTTGTTATTTTTTAGGAAATATTCAGTGAGCGCGCAAAGTAGGAAGCATGACCAAATCCCGGAAACTGTTTGTTAACTACAAAAATTCTCGAACACGTCGATTGTAAATTATACACATATTTGTAACAAATTCAATTTCCCGTTTTGTACTTATGACGTCATCGACAAAGGGCAAACTCCATATTTTTCTTGTTGATTATGATAGATCTGTTAATTGTCTTCATGGTAGCATACAAATTGTATGACCCACATCAGAAAATTTACGAGAAAAAGTTTAAAAATTAAGGATTTTGTTTGTGAATGAAAAGCGAATAGCAGTTTTAGGTAGATATGTTTGCAATAGGAAATGAACCATCAGCACACTACTTAGAATCGTTGTAAATGATTGAAATATATTGTGAACAAGCTTTCAGGATTTCAGGTAAACGTATAAAGTTTAAGGTTTACTATGAGATCCTTTTGAGGTTTCTAGAACTATGGGTTCAGGTTTTTGACATTTTTATCTCACTTGTTTCAACAATCTTACGGGAGAGTCCGTTTTCGTACACAGTGCAACTAATTTTACCCAAAACGCATTTTCATATTCTATTCGGAATTAACAGTTAAAAATCAACGTGTTCGAGAATTTTGTACAATAACCAACCCTCATTTAGATTTTCTCATATTTTCATACTTTAAGCGCTCAATGTCTACATACCATAAATATGAAAATAACAACTTCCACTAAAATGTTGAACAGTGTCGTTCTAATATTTAAATGGCTTAAATCCAAAACAATAACATTTACAGCAGAGAAAAGGCGATTCAGATTTGTATAGAACCAGACGGAGACCAGCTGCTTTACTTATTAGGGATGTAAAGACGTACTATATATACTATAAATTATTATGATACTTATTGCCTCCTTTAATCGATGAAAAATTTGCTTATCGAATTATGTAACACAAAAGCTATGTTGGCAAAAATTTAGTATTTGGACTATTTTCGCACAAACTAGGCTGACAACTTATATGGAAGAATGGTTTAAGAGCCAATTTATTCCCAATGTATTGCTTATAAAGGGAATTTGTAGGAATTCCCGCAGTACAGGAACTGCTGATTTGTGTTTTTCTAAGATTATTTTATATTTGATGGGAAATCTAATCAAATGTTTCAACATAAAGCTTTTGGAAACTTTTCAAGGATAATAAATAATTGACTCAAAAATTGCGACTACATTTCCTAACGTGGCCACAGCAGTACGCACTGCGCATTTTTAGTAATGCTACTACAAATTATTTAGGGCAGAGCAAATTAAATTATTTGAGTAGTTTATTTATATAGAGTGACCTATTTAAGAACTTAAATTCGTGTGATATCAATTTGTAAAAGAAAAAGCACGGACAACAAATATATAAGTTACGTTTGTCTTTTTTTTCGAATTTTGTATAAATATTATGTTTTTGTTTAGTATAATGATAATAAATTTGCTTTTTCTAGTTCTGACACTTTTGAATAACTTTGTCGGTCACCCCGCATCCGTTAGCTATCTCGTGTATTTTCTTATGAAGAGGGGCGCATTTATTTTAGTAGCCCACGGGCGTCGAATATCTTAGGACGGCCCTGACTGTATATCAACCCAATTTCGCGGCTACACGGTTTGGCCAAATTAAGTGATTAAGATGTGCAATTTGTAGGGAAATTAATGTTGTTTTAGCACAATCAGCCTTTTTAACTAACTTAAAAGCTGGGTTTTACATAAAGTAGGAAAATTTTCCCTTCTTTCAGCGCGCTCTAGTGGCCAAAAAAGAAATTTAATGTACTTTATTTTTGTATGGAATGGCATAATGAAAAGTGCATAGTTTTATCACTTTTTCGCAAAAAACTGGAAAACGGGCGAAAATTTTTAGTTTTTCTGCGATTTTCGTTGGGAAGCCACATCTGTGGGAAGTAGCGAAGTTGAAATTCGGATTCAGCACCCCAATAAACATATAGAATGAGAGAAAAGAAATTCTATATTTTTTCCTGGAACAGGCACCCTCGGAAACGCTTTGACTGGACAATTTTGCCATAGTATACAGAGTGTCATATAGAATCATTATTAGCTAAAATTTTCCGGGAGGAAGAAAGTTGATCAAAATTTGTCGCACAGTGTTATTACTTACAATAAGTTCTTAGATTCCTCAAACCCTTTCTTAAGCCTCGGATTTCCAATTTTCTAACCTTTGGTTGTCCATTCCGTTTAGTACTCAAAGTATCTCTTTCTGATGGGTCAGACATTCTCAAATCAATACCTTCATCGATTTCTTCTACCACATCTACACTAGCAGGTGTCATATATCCGTTAGTAAGAATAGAAATAATAATAGAAAAACTTTCGGAGCTATTGAAAGTCCTTTTAGCAAGTCCTGGAGGTACAAATGGAGGCCCTTTATTGTTAGAATTTCCTCTATTTTCTATACCCAACTCCTCTCGTTCGTTAGCGCCTCTATTTCTGTTGTTTTCTGCATTAGACGAATTAAGTTTTTCAATTTTTGGGTTTCCTGTGGATAGTACAGGAGTTATAGGCGTCCCCACAGTCGAAATTGTAGTCTGTGGTGTTATTGGTGTTGTTAAAACAACGGGGGTAGTTGGAATTCCTGTTGTTGTTGATGATGTTGTTGTGGAAGTTGTTGCTGAAGTTGTTGTGGGAGTTGTTGCTGAAGTTGTGGAAGTTGTTGCTAAAGTTGTTGTGGAAGTTGTTGCTGAGGTTGTTGTTGTTGGAGTTGTTGTAATACTAACTGGAGTAGTTGTTATACTTGGCAATGTTGTTATAACTGGTGCGGCAGCATTTGTTGTTGATATGGAAGTGATTAGTGTTGTTGTTGGTGTTGTTAAGAAGACATTACTTGGTTCTGTGAATGTTACTTGTTCGCTACCCTCCGGAGTCACAATACCAACGTATTTCTTGAAAATGTGTTCGTTGTTATTGAAGACAATATTGCTAATCTTATAGGAGTCCACGTAATAAAAAAATCCCTAAAATTTGTAATTTTAAAATCTATTTTAAGACCAAAAAAATGTTAAAAATACCTCACATAAAAGCAGCAACACAACATAAATGCGAACCATTTCGAAACTAGACTAAAATATGAATGGAAACAGATTTTGCATGTCGTTATTTTTATGCAAACTTTAGTGTACAGGAAGTTATTAATATTATAGAATAGACCATAATAGAATTATATGGAATTGCGCATTTTTATACAGTGTGACAAATTGGCTAAGCGGGATTTTTTGGAGGTCCTATCATTAAGGAATTACGTAGAATTTTGTGTTGGTCATTAGTATTGTGGAAAAGTTTGGAGCCAATGAATTTATACTTACATACATAATGCAATACATATTATAATAATTCTAACTTTACTTCTAACTTTACCAGGTGACTTTCTTCATCGAATTTTAGAGAAAATATTGGAGAAAATGTTGTAGTTTAATCCCGTGAAAACAAATTCTAAATATCACCATTATTTTCCAAGATTTTAATTTTTATCGTTTTAAAGGCTTTGAATTTTATTCTGTTGAGTTTGTAAAATTTGTAACTTCAGTTATTAATGACTTTTTAATTTGAATTTTTGATATATTATGAAGAAAATATCGCAGTTTAATCCTATGAAGGCAAATTCAAAATATCTATACTATTTTCCGAGATTTTAATTTGTATCATTTTTTAGGCTTTGAGCTTTATTCTGTTGTTTGGAAAATTTGTAAGTTTAGTTCTAGATGACTTTTTATATTGAATTATGGATATATTATAAACAAAATATCGCAGTTTAATCCTATGAAGGCAAATTCAAAATATCTCAATTATTTTCCGAGATTTTAATTTTTATCGTTTTTAATGTTTCGAATTTTATTGTTTTGAGTTTGGAAAAATAGATACGTTAGTTCTAGGTGACTTTCTAAATTGAATTTTGGATATATTTTAAAGAAAATATTGTAGTTTAATCCCATAAAGGCCAAACCAAAATTTATATCTCAATTATTTTCCAAGGTTTTAATTTTTCACGTTTTAATTGCTTTGAATTTTATTGGGGTTTGGAAAAAATGTAACTTTAGTTCCAGGTGACTTTTTAATTTGAGTTTTGGATTTATTATGAACAAAATATTGTAGCTTAATCCCATTAAGGCAAATTCAAAATATCACAATTATTTTCCGAGATTTAAATTTCTATCGCTTTAAAGGCTTTGAATTTTATTGTGTTGAGTTTGGAAAATTTGTAAGTTTAATTCTAGATGACTTTCTAAATTGAATTTTGGATATATTTTAAAGAAAATATTGTAGTTTAATCCCATAAAGGCCAAACCAAAATTTATATCTCAATTATTTTCCGAGATTTTAATTTTTCACGTTTTAATTGCTGTGAATTTTATTGTGGTGTTTGGAAAAAATGTAACTTTAGTACCAGGTGACTTTTTGATTTGAATTTTGGTTATATTATGAACAAAATATTGTAGTTTAATCCCATTAAGGCAAATTCAAAATATCTCAATTATTTTCCGAGATTTAAATTTTTATCGGTTTAAAGGCTTTGAGTTTTATTGTGTTGAGTTTAGGAACATTATAACTTTAGTTCTATGTTAGTTTCGTAATCGAATTTTGGATATATTAGAAAGAAAATATTGTAGTTTAATCCCATAAAGGCAAATTCAAAATATCTCAATTATTTTCCGAGATTTAAATTTTTATCGGTTTAAAGGCTTTGAATTTTATTGTGTTGAGTTTGGAAAATTTGTAACTTCAGTTCTAGATGCTTATCTAAATTGATTTTTGGATATATTATAAACAAAATATCGCAGTTTAATCCTATGAAGGCAAACTCAAAATTTCTCAATTATTTTCCGAGATTTTAATTCTTATCGTTTTTAATGTTGCGAATTTTATTGTTTTGAGTTTGGAAAAATAGATACTTTAGTTCTAAGGTGACTTTCTAAATTGAATTTTGGATATATTTTCAAGAAAATATTGTAGTTTAATCCCAGGAAGGCAAATCAGCAATGTCTCAATTACATATTCACCGAGATTTAAATTTTTATCGGTTTAGGCTTTGAATTTCATTGTGTTGAGTTTGGAAAATTTGTAACTTCAGTTCAAGATGCTTATCTAAGTTGATTTTTGGATATATTATAAACAAAATATCGCAGTTTAATCCTATGAAGGCAAATTCAAAATATCTCAATTATTTTCCCAGATTTTAATTTTTATCGCTTTTAATGTTGCGAATTTTATTGTTTTGAGTTTGGAAAAATAGATACTTTAGTTCTAGGTGACTTTCTAAATTGAGTTTTGGATATATTTTAAAGTAAATGTTGTAGTTTAATCTCAGGAAGGCAAATCAGCAATATCTCAATTACTTATTTACCGAGATTTAAATTTTTATCGGCTTAAAGGCTTTGAATTTTATTGTGTTGAGTTTGGAAAATTTGTAACTTCAGTTCTAGATGCTTATCTAAATTGATTTTTGGATATATTATAAACAAAATATCGCAGTTTAATCCTATGAAGGCAAACTCAAAATTTCTCAATTATTTTCCGAGATTTTAATTCTTATCGTTTTTAATGTTGCGAATTTTATTGTTTTGAGTTTGGAAAAATAGATAATTTAGTTCTAGGTGACTTTCTAAATTGAGTTTTGGATATATTTTAAAGAAAATATTGTAGTTTAATCCCAGGAAGGCAAATCAGCAATATCTCAATTACTTATTTACCGAGATTTAAATTTTTATCGGTTTAAAGGCTTTGAATTTTATTGTGTTGAGTTTGGAAAATTTGTAACTTCAGTTCTAGATGCTTATCTAAATTGATTTTTGGATATATTATAAACAAAATATCGCAGTTTAATCCTATGAAGGCAAACTCAAAATTTCTCAATTATTTTCCGAGATTTTAATTCTTATCGTTTTTAATGTTGCGAATTTTATTGTTTTGAGTTTGGAAAAATAGATACTTTAGTTCTAAGGTGACTTTCTAAATTGAATTTTGGATATATTTTCAAGAAAATATTGTAGTTTAATCCCAGGAAGGCAAATCAGCAATGTCTCAATTACATATTCACCGAGATTTAAATTTTTATCGGTTTAGGCTTTGAATTTCATTGTGTTGAGTTTGGAAAATTTGTAACTTCAGTTCAAGATGCTTATCTAAGTTGATTTTTGGATATATTATAAACAAAATATCGCAGTTTAATCCTATGAAGGCAAATTCAAAATATCTCAATTATTTTCCCAGATTTTAATTTTTATCGCTTTTAATGTTGCGAATTTTATTGTTTTGAGTTTGGAAAAATAGATACTTTAGTTCTAGGTGACTTTCTAAATTGAGTTTTGGATATATTTTAAAGTAAATGTTGTAGTTTAATCTCAGGAAGGCAAATCAGCAATATCTCAATTACTTATTTACCGAGATTTAAATTTTTATCGGCTTAAAGGCTTTGAATTTTATTGTGTTGAGTTTGGAAAATTTGTAACTTCAGTTCTAGATGCTTATCTAAATTGATTTTTGGATATATTATAAACAAAATATCGCAGTTTAATCCTATGAAGGCAAACTCAAAATTTCTCAATTATTTTCCGAGATTTTAATTCTTATCGTTTTTAATGTTGCGAATTTTATTGTTTTGAGTTTGGAAAAATAGATAATTTAGTTCTAGGTGACTTTCTAAATTGAGTTTTGGATATATTTTAAAGAAAATATTGTAGTTTAATCCCAGGAAGGCAAATCAGCAATATCTCAATTACTTATTTACCGAGATTTAAATTTTTATCGGTTTAAAGGCTTTGAATTTTATTGTGTTGAGTTTGGAAAATTTGTAACTTCAGTTCTAGATGCTTATCTAAATTGATTTTTGGATATATTATAAACAAAATATCGCAGTTTAATCCTATGAAGGCAAACTCAAAATTTCTCAATTATTTTCCGAGATTTTAATTCTTATCGTTTTTAATGTTGCGAATTTTATTGTTTTGAGTTTGGAAAAATAGATACTTTAGTTCTAGGTGACTTTCTAAATTGAGTTTTGGATATATTTTAAAGAAAATATTGTAGTTTAATCCCAGGAAGGCAAATCAGCAATATCTCAATTACTTATTTACCGAGATTTAAATTTTTATCGGTTTAAAGGCTTTGAATTTTATTGTGTTGAGTTTGGAAAATTTGTAACTTCAGTTCTAGATGCTTATCTAAATTGATTTTTGGATATATTATAAACAAAATATCGCAGTTTAATCCTATGAAGGCAAATTCAAAATATCTCAATTATTTTCCGAAATTTTAATTTTTATCGTTTTTAATGTTTCGAAATTTATTGTTTTGAGTTTGGAAAAATAGATACTTTAGTTCTAGGTGACTTTCTAAATTGAATTTTGGATTTATTTTAAAGAAAATATTGTAGTTTAATCCCAGGAAGGCAAATCAGCAATATCTCAATTACTTATTTACCGAGATTCGAATTTTTATCGGTTTGAAGGCTTTGAACTTTATTGTGTTGAGTTTGGAAAATTTGTAACTTCAGTTCTAGATGCTTATCTAAATTGATTTTTGGATATATTATAAACAAAATATCGCAGTTTAATCCTATGAAGGCAAATTGAAAATATCTCAATTATTTTCCGAAATTTTAATTTTGATCGTTTTTAATGTTTCGAAATTTATTGTTTTGAGTTTGGAAAAATAGATACTTTAGTTCTAGGTGACTTTCTAAATTGAAATTTGGATATATTTTAAAGAAAATATTGTAGTTTAACCACATGAAGGCAAAAATGGAATATCTCAATTATTTTCCGAGATTTTAATTTTTATCGTTTTAAATGCTTTCAATTTTATTGTGTTGAGTTTAGGAACATTATAACTTTAGTTCTATGTTGCTTTCGTAATCGAATTTTGTATATATTAGAATGAAAATATTGTAGTTTAACCCCATAAAGGCAAACTCAAAATATCTCAATTTTTTTCCGAAATTTTAATTCTTATCGTTTTGAAGGCTTTGAATTTTATTGTGTTGAGGTTGGAAAAATTGTAACTTTAGTTCTAGATAACTTTCTATGTTGATTTTTGGATATATTATAAACAAAATATCGCAGTTGAATCCTATGAAGACAAATTCAAAATATATCAATTATCTTCCGACATTTTAATTTTTATCGTTTTAAATGCTGTGAATTTCATTCTGTTGAGTTTAGGAAAATTATAACTTTAGTTCTATGTTACTTTCGTAATCGAATTTTGTATATATTAGAAAGAAAATATTGTAGTTTAATCCCATAAAGGCAAATTCAAAATATCTCAATTATTTTCCGAGATTTTAATTTTTATCGTTTTTAAGGCTTTGAATTTTATTGTGTTGAGGTTGGAAAAATTGTAACTTTAGTTCTAGATGACTTTCTATATTGATTTTTTGATATATTATAAACAAAATATCGCAGTTGAATCCTATGAAGGCAAATTCAAAATATATCAATTATTTTCCGATATTTTAATTTTTATCGTTTTAAATGCTGTGAATTTTATTCTGTTGAGTTTAGGAAAATTATAACTTTAGTTCTATGTTACTTTCGTAATCGAATTTTGTATATATTAGAAAGAAAATATTGTAGTTTAATCCCATAAAGGCAAATTCAAAATATCTCAATTATTTTCCGAGATTTTAATTTTTATCGGTTTAGAGGCTTTGAATTTTATTGTGTGGGTTTGGAAAACTTGTAACTTTAGTATTAGATGCTTTTCTAAATTGATTTTTGGATATATTATAAAGCAAATATTATAGTTTAATCCCGTGAAGCGAAATCGTAAATTCAAAACCCGACCTTCGTGAAATTCAGCGATTTTCAACTCTCTAATTTCCCCGAATACACCACTATTAAACTCACAACTAAATCACCGCATAAATCACTCCAGAAAATTCAATATATCCCACTGGTGCACACACATATTACAACTAACCATACACATCCAAATTACGACGAGTACATTACATCCAAAACACGTAGTCTCACTCTAAATAACCCAACAAAATATACCCTAATAAATCGCCTAACATGTCACCAACACTATTTCTCCCAATTTATACGCTCTATACACAATAACATCATTTAAGGGTTATTAGCCACGAAGAATCGAACGATTAAGGGTGGATACCCTGATTGAATAATTACCTACAATTTGAGGTATAAAAGAAACTTCTGCTACAATTTTTGTAGAAGTTATATGCATTTAGTAATTCCACTATCACCAAATTAAACGTACAATCAAAATTTGAGAAATAACTATTGAAAGCGTGTCTGTTTATGATTATATTTGATCAAAAGCAACTCTAAATAACAACAGAAAGCTATAATATAAGACAAAAACCAAAATATCCAGTTCAGATCGCTCGCAACGTTTTGCGAACAAGGAATGTTACCCAAGGTAGTGAGAAACCAGTTTTTTGAACGCTCGTTCGATGTTGGCTTGGTCCCCACCACAGGCAATATTGTGAAATGTTGCGACGCTTAGTTTCAAGACGAGATTTTAGTCGCGTATGTTATCCGATTTCTGCCGGGAAAACTGTTAAAATATACCTGGAAAATGTGTGAAAGGTGGATTAGAAGTGATTTACCGTGGTCTACATTACGTTTGCAGTGGGTTTCCCCAAAAATTTGCATGGTATTTCTATACGCGAAAAAGTGGTTGTCGTACAGGTTAGTTTTTCGTGTTTTCATGTGTTTTTAATGGGTATTTATGGGGTTATTATGTTTGATATAGTTGTTGGAGGGTGTTGTGGTAATCTCTGTATACTTTGGTGTGGTTTTATTTATATTTTAAAGACGGAAAATTTGAAAAACCGCGTGGAATGCCTGTAAACGAGCAAGAATTATATTAAGGTCCCAGAAAACATAAATTTTCTTCTGTAATAACGTCAATATGTTTATGATTTATTATTACAGCGTTCTATCAGTTTTTTTACATGTTGATAATTATAAATTTGTTATTGGAGACTTTTTTTTTTAATTTAAAATTTGAATATTATTAAAACAAAGAAACATTGGATGATATTGAGCATGAAGTGTATCCGTGTGACATTAAGCTGCTATATACTCATTTGTATTCACATCACCCATTTACTATATTTTCTAGACATTCAACAGAAGGTCGACTGTATTACACTACTGTCAATACACATTCATTTCATTTATTTACTTCGTTATAAAATCTTCGTTTGCTACTTTTACCGTCGACATATTAAAATAACAGGTTTGCAAGTTAAATAAAATTCAACTAATATGCGATTAATAGACAATTCAATTCTCTACAATTCTTGTCTGAAACATTTCTTTGTCATGTAAATCGTTTTTAAGTTATTTTGATGTAAAGTTGCACTTCCAACAAAAATCTGAAGACATTTCTGATTTCTACCTGGGCTTTAGGATTAGTTTACATTGTATATTTGTGATCGTGTGTCTACAATTTTTGATGGAAATTATAGGCAATTAAATTCCCTACAATTCTTGTCTGAAACATTTCTTTGTCATGTAAATCGTTTTTAAGTTATTTTGATGTAAAGTTGCACTTCCAACAAAAATCTGAAGACACGTCTGATTTCTACCTGGGCTTTAGGATTAGTTTACATTGTATATTTGTGATCGTGTGTCTACAATTTTTGATAGAAATTATAGGCAATTAAATTCCCTACAATTCTTGTCTGAAACATTTCTTTGTCATGTAAATCGTTTTTAAGTTATTTTGATGTAAAGTTGCACTTCCAACAAAAATCTGAAGACACTTCTGATTTCTACCTGGGCTTTAGGATTAGTTTACATTGTATATTTGTGATCGTGTGTCTACAATTTTTGATAGAAATAATAGGCAATTAAATTCCCTACAATTCTTGTCTGAAACATTTCTTTGTCATGTAAATCGTTTTTAAGTTATTTTGATGTAAAGTTGCACTTCCAACAAAAATCTGAAGACACTTGTGATTTCTACCTGGGCTTTAGGATTAGTTTACATTGTATATTTGTGATCGTGTGTCTACAATTTTTGATAGAAATTATAGGCAATTAAATTCCCTACAATTCTTGTCTGAAACATTTCTTTGTCATGTAAATTGTTTTTAAGTTATTTTGATGTAAAGTTGCACTTCCAACAAAAATCTGAAGACACTTCTGATTTCTACCAGAACTTTAGGGTTAGTTTTCTTTGCGTATTTGCGATCGTGTGTCTTTAATTTTTGATAGAAATTATAGGCAATGAAATTCCCTACAAATCTTGTCTAAACATTTTTTTTACATGTTTATCGTTTTTGAGCAATTCTGATATGAACTTGAATTTCCAAAAAAATCTAAAGACACTTCTGATTTCTACCAGAACTTTAGGGTTAGTTTTTTTGTATATTTGTGATCGTGTGTCTACAAGTTTTGACAGAAATTTATAGAGAATTAAATTCTCTAAAATTTTTGTCTGAAATATTTCTTTGTCATCTAAATCGTTTTTGAGTTATTCTGGTTGCAAAATTTGATTTAAAAGAAATCTAAAGACAATTCTGATTTCTACCAGAACTTTAGGGTTAGTTTTCTTTGTATATTTGCGATCGTGTGTCTTTAATTTTTGATAGAAATTATAGGCAATGAAATTCCCTACAAATCTTGTCTAAACATTTTTTTTGACATGTAAATCGTTTTTGAGCAATTCTGATATGAACTTGAATTTCCAAAAAAATCTAAAGACACTTCTGATTTCTACCAGAACTTTAGGGTTAGTTTTTTTGTATATTTGTGATCGTGTGTCTACAAGTTTTGACAGAAATTTATAGAGAATTAAATTCTCTAAAAATTTTGTCTGAAATATTTCTTTGTCATCTAAATCGTTTTTGAGTTATTCTGGTTGCAAAATTTAATTTTAAAAAAATCTTAAGACAATTCTGATTCTACTAGAACTTTAGGGTTAGTTTTCTTTGTATATTTGCGATCGTGTGTCTCTAATTTTTGATAAAAATTATAGTGAATTAAATTCACTTCTAATCTTGTCTGAAATATTTCTTTGTCATGTAAATGGTTTTCGAGTTATTCTGATTCGAAAATTTAAAAAATACATTACTAAAGGACTTGATGAAATATTGTTATTGCATAATATTGTGGCATTTTAATCTTAAAATTTGATTATCTTAAAAATAATTAAAAACTCAACTGCTACAAAACAAAGCAGTTCAGAAATAATTTGGTTCTCAAAATGCTATTTTATAGACAAATAATGAAAAAGGCAGAAAAGCTGTGAGGGATAGGTGTATGTTCTGCATGCTAAAATTTTGCAAATAATTCAAAAATGCACAGAAATATAGGCCATTCCATTAAACAAAAAACTTTTTTGAGAATGGTCCAGAACGTAGTGAAATAAAAAGAAATAATACGACAATGTAATTTAATTTAGTTTAATTGGTATTTTTAGTTATTCTGAGTGATGAAATATTCATGCCATGTAATTACTTGGTCTGGAGGATTTTCTAAATTTCGAATATCTACAAAATTAGCCACTGGATTGTTGTGATCTTACTTGATGTGTCATGGCGTGCAAAGTTGATCGAATAAAAATTATTTTTGTATGTCTTTAGCTCACTGATAAATCTGTTAATTAATCCTGAAAATTACAGCTTTCTATCAGTTGCAGTTTAGTTGAGAGGATTTTTTTAAACTTCAAATACCAGCAATCTAATTTTGTTGAAAACTGTTCTATCTATTTACTGGATAAATTTCTCTATCATTTGGTATAGTTTTCACTAAAATATTCTTTCATGATTTTCAGTTGATTATGCAGAAACGGGACGTCGTCTTGACGGCGGTCTTCTCCAGTCTTGCTGCTCTGATTTTGATCGCTGGTATTGGAGCAGCTTGCTACTTCTTCCACAAGAGGCGTCGTAAGCGAGATGGGGAGGAAGAAGAAGGCAACGACGTGCCAACCTGTAGGATTGACGGAGCACCAGAGAAGAAATCCAGGCTGAACGGATTCTTGAGTCTGAAGACACCTCTTATTTCTACCAAGACTTTAGGGTAAGTTTTTACTTTTTGTTTGCTTATTTGTGATCGTGTGGCTAAAATTTTATATGGAAGTTATAGAGAACTAAATTCTCTACAATTCTTGTCTGAAACATTTTGTTGTCATGTAAATAGTTTTTGAGTTATTCTGGTTTGAAGTTGAAATAAAAAAGAATCTGGCGAAACTTCTGATTCCTACCAGGACTTTAGGGTTAGTTTTCTTTGTATATTTGTGATCGTGTGTCTACGATTTTTTATATACATTATAGAGAATTAAATTCTCTACAATTCTTGTCTGAGATATTTCTTTGTCATGTAAATCGTTTTTGAGTTATTCTGGTTTCAAGTTGAATTAACAAAAAAAACTGACGACACTTCTGATTCCTACCAGGACTTTAGGGTTGGTTTTCTTTGTATATTTGTGCTCGTGTGTCTACAATTTTTCATAGAAATTTATAGCCAATTGAATTCTCTACAAATTTTGTCTGAAATATTTCTTTGTCATGTAAATTGTTTTTGAGTTATTCTGGTTTAACGTTGAATTAAAAAAAATCTGACGACACTTCTTATTCCGACCAGGACTTTAGGGTTAGTTTTCGTTGTATATTTGTGATCGTGTGTCTAGAATTTTTGATAGAAATTATAGACAATTAAAGTATCTACAAATCTTGTCTGAGATATTTCTTTGTCATGTAAATCGTTTTTGAGTTATTCTGGTTTGAAGTTGAATTAACAAAAAAAATCTGACACTTCTGATTCCTACCAGGACTTTAGGGTTAGGTTTCTTTATATATTTGTGATCGTGTGTCTAAAATATTGTTGGTAGAAATTATTGACAATTAAATTCTATATATAAAATATATGAGTTTCTAAGTGATATTTGATCTCGTAGCCTTTTATCATGTTTTTTTTTCGGTTTTCTTTTTTCTGTTCGAACAAATTTATGTGTTCAAACAAATCACGCGGGCGTTGGCGAGCACACAATACGATCGTGTTTTGTTTAGGGCGGGGATGCAAAGCGCCCCGAATAAAAAACAAAAGAAACGCGCGCTGAAAATATCGTCGGCAATACAGAAAAAACCAATTAATGTCCCACTAACTCCGGTACAGGGATTCGGTCCAATTATCCTTTCTTTTATCCTTATTTGAGGTCGGCAGGACGCGTGAAAAACGTGACTTTCAAAGGATAACAAAAGCAACTCCCACCCAGATAAAAAAAAAAACATTAAAAGATTGCCAGGAGCAAAGTTCAAACGGCGAATCATGTTTATTGGTTTGGCATATCAAGCAGTTTTTTGTACTTTCAAGTGGTCTAATTATTTCCAGAGAATTGGGATATTTATTTTTGAAAGAATTAGGTCAGCAGCGAGCTCATGGTGATTAAAATCCTGGAATTAAATGAGTCGAATTTGCATTATATGGAAAATCCAATCACATTGGCTTAATCAGAGTTTTTAGACCTCTACTAATTAGAATTCTGCTATGGACGCTTTTATTTTAACTGATGCGTCTTAAAACATGGTTTTAAGACACAGACATATTTCTTAGACGCCAATAATATTTACTTATTTTCTTTGAATACCCTAATTTCTTCGTACCACCACCCTTTATACAAAAATGCATATTAATACAGGGAAAGAAATAATCCTACTTATTTATTTTGTAATAAAATAATTACGTTTATAACAAAAATTCATTTGGTAAAAACTTTTTTTTTTATGAAAACCCATACCTACATAAATTTCACATAAATCGTGGCGCAAAAAGGCATTAAAATTCTAATATCTTAATCTCCAGTTTCTTTAAAATAATTCTTCCTCTGGATCCAAAAAACGGTGATTGTAATAATTTTTAATTCTTCTAACAGCGCTGTGTGTGAGGAAATGTCTATCAAATGTTCTTAAATGTTCTTTTTCTATTAGGTTGTGAAGTTTGGTATTTACATACCTTTTAGATTTCTGATCCAATTTTCGTTGTCATAGATTTGGGAAAATAACTATTGTTTTTTAAAGAGATGCAATCAATATTTTTTTATATCCGACTAATTCATCATGGATGTTTCCCATCTTTCTTCAAGGGAGCCTTCGAATGCTGGCAATAAACTACATTTATTTTTATTAACTTCTTTTATAATTAACTCGATTTATTTATTGGTAATTTTATCTTCAACGATAATTAAATGAACCTTTGATCCCTGCAAAACTAAATTTAAGTCATACAGCTTTCCAAAAATATCAGCTAAATATGCTAACCGGGCCATCCACAATTCGTCAAAGAAAGAATTTATGAATTCGAAATTAGCGTTTTCAAGAAAAACTTGAACTTCTGAGTTAAGTTCGAAGTGACGATTCAAAACTTTACCTCTCGAGAGCCATCTATCATCGGAATGTAACAAGAGTGACTTATGTTGCTACCCATCTCCTGACATAATATTAAAATCATTCGTGAACTGAATACTCGACTTTTAATAATATTGACTGCAATTATTTTTTTGTTAAAGCCCGAGCTCCATCAGTGCAGACACCAGTGCATTTCGCTCATGGAATGGAATTGTTAAACATAAAATTATTAAGAAATTTGAATATTTCACCAGTTGTTCTTTCGAGCAGAGGTTTACAAAATAATTATTCCTCTGCAATTTTCTCTTCCACCTCGAATCGGATAAAGACTAATAATTGATAAAAATTAATTATGTCAGTATTTCATCTAACTGTAGCGCAAAATATTAACTTTGATTTATCTTTTTAACTAGACTTCCTTTTATACAATATGCCATTTGAAATACGTCTGCGTACGGTAACGGGTATTATCTGATTTGACCGCTATAATTTTGGGTCAAACAATTTAACAATATCATCTGAATAAATATGATTTTATGTTTGGTACCTTTTGCGTACCACCAGTGGTACGCGTACCACCGCTTGAGAACCCCTGCCCTATACGTTTTCAAGTTTAAATTGGAACTAATCAAAATCAAATTGGCACTAATCAAAATCAAATTGGCACTAATCAATATGAAAATGACAATTAGCAAAATCAAAATGACAATTAACAAGTTCAAGTTGTCATTAAATAATTTTAAATTAGCAGTATCATACGATTAAACAGAACTAAGTAAATAATGTTATTTATACCATATTTTAAAACAATAACATGGACATATTTGATAAACAATATTTGCTAATTTAATTAATTAGAACATACAATTCGCCATATTTAATGCTGCTGGAATATATCTTTGAATACGGGCTATGAATCTTGCACAGTTGGCCACGTTGATGTGTTAATATTATTCCGAACAATATTTTCTAACCCGCGCATTCTGTATTCAGTTTGGGAGGTATTATGCCGATCTTCTCCTGCTAAAACATCTCGTAGGTTATCTGCCAAATCTGATTTTACACTAGCCTTTGATACAGACCATGCGTGCTCAATCGGATTTAATATGGGACTGTATGGACTGAGTCTTATTAATCTATGGTGAAAGAATTCCTCTTCTGCAAAATCTTCTTCAATAGAAGAATGACAAGGTGCATTAGCTATAACCATAACTACTGGTTCTTGGTATATTTTTTGGGCGTTCTCAAACATTGTATCACAAATTTGTTTGCTTCTGTTTTTTAAATGATGGCTCATAATGTATTAGACCAGAAATACATATGCATCCTATAAGATGTATATTTGCTCCTCGGCTACCGGCTGCTACAAATGTACATCGACTTCCTTCCTTAGAACGTCCTTGCGTCCGCGAAATACACATTAAAATTAGTTCCGTCAAGATAAATTATTGGCAAATTCTCTGCTTGAAGATTAAGTAATGTTGTTACATATTCTAACATTTTTGTTTTATTGTCTATACTGTTGGCTCTTTCTGGATCTCGACGTACTTGTTTTATTGTATACATAAGACCGTCGAGGTGTTGACGAATACATTCTTTCGTGACATTAATTTCATATGATTGTAAAATCTTTTCTTTTAATTTCTGGGGAGTTATTTGGATTTCTTTCAATTTCATTTTAAAAAGAAACCACGATGGTCGTCTGTGATTTTAACTCTGCGTTTACCTCCATGCTGTTTCTCTGGAACGTCTTGATTTTTGACCCATCTATACGCCGTTCTTAAATTATTTAATGTAAACTTGAATTTGTTATTTGTCAACTTGATTTTGATTAGTGCCAATTTGAATTTCAAAAGGTATAGTTTATTTGCTTGTAGAGGTTAATTTATTTGAAATATTTATTTAAGTCAAATATTTATTTGACTAAAACCAAAAATGCAACAAACCAAAATTACTTTCCTTTAAAGTAAAATCTCCGTTTCGATTTGAAAAGACTTTTTTTTACACCAAATAAATCAAATTTTGACTCAAACAAATATATTTGTATACAAGCGATTTATTTCTTTCAAAGAAATATTTTTGCTTTGGCTTAAAAAGAAGCCAAAGAAATCACATTTTGATTCAAACAAATATATTTTTAGTGTGAATCCTCATCTAACTGTATGTTATGGCGCTGTAAACTCTCTCCTCTCAGTTCGGCCTTATCTTGTGTATAAATAATAGACTGGTGAAAGCGTACCGCTCAGTTGATGTCATGCGTCTGGCTAAATTGCTAAAAAGGCCGTGTGATCGGCAGTATAGAGCACAGTGCACGCAGGTTCAAGTTCCGAATCCGAATCAGCGTACACTTTGCTACCCTAATCTTGACTATATGTAGATCTGGGAAAACCAACCACTGGTCGAGGATGTGCGACATCAAAAAAGGCGGTGACACGTGGAGATTTTGCTCTACTGTTGTACCCCGCGAAAAGTTCTTGTCAATAATAGTTCCACATTAGTTCCTTTCGTTTTCTTTCTACAAAACACATATTTAGGTTAAATTTACCGACGACAAATTCAAATTTAATAATTATTCACCATTTTCGGGTTAGATGCGACACAGTTTGCTCTGATAATAGTTGGAAACAGTGTCATAGGATATCGATCAATCATTCGAAAACACAGCGAGATAAACGTCGAAAACAAACCGAATATTCCCATCGAGTTGGATAACACCGAAATTTATGATCCTCCATTCCGAACGTGCCCTAAAAAGCGACGCAATTTCATTTTTGCCCTTTCCATGTTTTTGCTCAAAGGTGGAAACCTAAAAAGAAAAATTTGCATGATTATCCTGGAAGGTATCACCTAAGAAAGAAGAACTGGTAACAAAAATTCTTAAGAACGTTCAAGGAAACAAATTATTTCAATTACACTCAAGGATAAAATGTTCCTTTTAAACGCGTATAACATTCCTATTACACTGTGTTACAGTGAAAATATACTTTTCACGAGACATAGTGTAAGTTGTTTAACTGGTAGAACTGATCATAATGGCATATGGGGCATTTCGCGGAAGCGGACAACGAAAAAAAAGTGAGGTTTTTAAATTCGTTCATAATCGGCCAAATTGTACGTCTAGAAGATATAAATGTGCATACAGAATATTTATGTAATGTGAGGTTTAGTTGTCAAGTTATGGCCATCTAACGAATTGATGTGAAGAAAATACGTATCTTTTGGAAGCAATTTTTCAAATTAAACAAGTTTACAATAAAATATTAAACGTAGTGGTTTATATAGAAAATTTGTTGATCTTTTTAATTATGAAATCAAATTCGTAGTTGGAATTTTTTTTCTTGAATAAAACCAGAAGTAAATTTATTAAATTAAATTTTTAATAACTTTGCCCCTTTTTAAAAAAATAATCTTACTCTCATAATAAAGCTTAAAGTGTGTAGATAATACACTGAAAGTTTTAAAATGGGATCTCAAATAGTTTAGGAGATACGTGTATGTAACTACATACGTGACGTACTGTGCGGGTACTAAGTGCTTGCTAAGCGCGAGCACCATCCCTTTCTGGGACTCAAGGCCATTTGACGTGATACTAGAATACAACGCATAATGTGCGCGTACACTTATCCGGGTGATATAATGTTAACTTTGTGAATCTATTTTTTTACAAAGAAGATTCTAATACGGATGCAGAAATTCATTTTCACGCAACGTCTCACGGAAAGGGGCCATGTGATGGTCTTGGGGGAATCTCAAACGCTTAGCCACACGTGCAAGCTTACAGTTACCTCCAAGTAAAGCAATCATTACACCCATGCGATTGTACGAATGGGCTAAATCATCTTTAAAAGAAACGGCCATTTATTACTGCTCCGCAGCCGATATTAAACTGCAGAGGATTTTTCTGCAACCCCGATTTGATGCTGCAATCACCATTCTAGGAACAAAAAAAAAATGCACGCTTTTATTCCATCAACCGAAGGCCTTCTTGTAAAAGAAATTAGTATTGATTCTCCTGGTAAAATAGTAAAAATTCTCTAAAAATTCTTACAATGCTGTTTCATTTTGTTTTAATGCGTTTTCGTGCAAACAATGCGAGCTCAGCAAGCTCCTAGTACCCGCACAGTACGACACGTATGTATTTACATACACGTATCTCCTAAACTATTTGAGATCCCATTTTAAAACTTTCAGTGTATTATCTACACACTTTAAGCTTTATTATGAGAGTACAATTATTTTTACTTTATCATACGCAGTATTATAAAGTATTGTAATCACGCCGAAAAAATTTTTTGAGTTTTTAGCGGAAATATCTCCTTTTGGGTCCCCTGAACATATTTGACCAAGGTACCAAAAAATGTCTGTGTGTGTGTGTGTGTGTGTGTGTGTGTATGTGTGTGTGTGTGTGTGTGTGTGTGTGTACCCGATTTTTGTGGCGACGATTCCGGAGAAACTACTAACGGTATCGGGACGAAACTTAATATTTAGAAGTTTCATGACTAAACTTAGAGCTGAAAAGCTTTTGGCTCAAAAGGGTCCAAAGGAGGTGGGTGTTTCCTCCAAGCATTTTTCAAGGATTTTGCAAATGAGCCGCCATTTCTGTAATTTCGTCAAAATAGTTAAATAATAAATTAAAGGAGAGGAAATTTTGTATAATTTATGTATATGACATTTTTTGGTAAAATTAATAGTTTGGCTGCAGGAGCAGATTCAAATTCAGATCGGTCGTATCGGCGTTAAATCGAGTTAGTCAGTATTCGACAGATATTTTGACACTATTGACAGTATTCAGAACGTCAGCGGTTTCGAAACGCGAATTCCACACGCAAATGCATAGAGATTGTCGTGAGGAGTAGAAACACGCGCGCAACTGTCGGTAGGTGAAACAATATTGAACTATCTTGGTGGTTACAAAGTCATTGTGTATTTCGAGTGCAGATAGCAATATTGTGATTTTTTCTCTAATAAATACAAGAAGTAAGTGAGTATATCTCTTTTGGCTTTCATCGGCTGGATCCTGAACGTTATGTGTGCTATTTTTGTCTATAACAAGGGTGTCTTATTCCTACTATTCACTTCTCTTTATTTTCTCAATATTCCGGTTATGTTTAGGGAAATTTGTTTTAGTAGCACGCAGGAAATTGGGTTTACTACGTGAGTGTCTATCTGGAGAAGGAGGGATAGCGGTGATTCCCTCAGAACGCGCTCTCAGTTAGGAAATGAAGGGAATGAGACACTTACACAGGACTTAACAGAACATTTTGATACTATTAACAGCATTGTCAGAACATCACCGTTTGCGTTGGGAAACACTGCTAAATTGTATGATAAAGTCATGTGCCTGGCCACATCAGATTTTTTTAAAAAGGGGCGAAGTTAATAAAAATTTAATTTAAAAAGATTACTTCTGGTTTTATACAAGAAAAAAAATTCCAACTACGAATTTGATTTCATAATTAAAAAGATCAACAAATTTTCTATATAAACCACCACTTTTAATATTTTGTTGTAAATTTGTTTAATTTGAAAAATTGCTTCCAAAAGATACGTATTTTCTTCACATCAATTCGTTAGATGGCCATAACTTGGCAACTAAACCTCACATTAAAAAAATATTCTCTATGCACATTTATATCTTCTAGACATACAATTTGGCCGATTATGAACGAATTTAAAAACCTCACTTTTTTTTCCTTGTCCGCTTCACATGAAATGCCTCATATACAATATTTTCCAAACAACCCCAAAATTTGATTTAAAAAAAAACTGTTTTTCGGTACTTGGATGTGTATAAAAATGCAGAACTACGTCATTTTCCATTCGATCTCCATAATAAAAAATGCAGTTGAAAGAGGGAACACAGATCATTATAAGGATGTACTGTTCGGTCAGATCCAATATAATATAGTCCAATAGTTATGGACGTTCAATTTCAGAAGTTTCCCATTATTTTCAGATGTTCTGAACATTAACAAGAGTTTGATGACCTGTTTCAATAGATAATATTTCATTTCTATTTTTTTATTGATAACCCATTTAAATTTACGTTTAATACAAGTTTGTTTATTAGCGTAGGTCTTTAGTATCACCAAATTTCATTCACTTTTTGCATGCTCATTTGAATTTCCTTCCGGACAGTCTTGGCCAACTCAGTGCCGAACAAGGTGAACGATTTCATCAGGAAATGGAAGCTATTGAAAAACGGTTTCAAGGAAAAAATACCATCAACATGATCGCAGACTACTGCTGGTCACTTAAACGCGAAACATACGATATATTGTATAAACGTCGGAGATCGAGTAAACATTTTTAAGTTTTGTTGAATTTCTTGTTTTTTTTTCTATTTTTCATAAATCACGATAGTAACTCAATACTGTTTCAATAAACGAGTGAAAATTTTACTGTTGGTGCAATTTATTTTGACCACAAATATACCTGGAAATGTAATGAACGTAAACTCTAATGTACATAGTAACATATTGTGATAGTCTGGCAGGTAACAACAAAAAGGAAAAGAAAAAAATAGTGTCATAATTACAGTCGGCCTGTATATTTTCTTCTCCGTAGTGTGATGTGTCTAGCCGGTCAATAAAATTTGATAATTCTGTTTATTTTCAACCGATTCTAATAAACAAACGTGTATTAGACGCAAATTTAAATAGGCTTTCAATAAAAAAATAACAAAAAATATTACGGATTCAAACAGGTCATCAAATTATTGTTAAAGTTGCAAAAATCTGAAAATAATTGGAAACTTCTGAACTTTTCGATTTGTTATTGGATCTGACCGAACAGTACACCTTTATAATGGTCTATGCTTCCTCTTTCATTTACATTTCTCATTTTCGAAATCGAATAGAAAATGGTGGAGTTATGAATTTTTATACACGTGCAAGTACCCAAAAACGGGTTTTTTGAAAAATCGTGATGTTTAATTCGTTTTTTTTTTTGTAACACGGTGTTTTACAGACAAATTTCAAACCGAAAAAGTTCGGATTTGATCGTCTAGAAATGGGGGTGCAAGCAAATGGGACCTACAGAGAAAGAGATAAAAGAACATCGGTTTTCTTACATATCAACCCTTGGTAAAGATGTCTCCAACCAATAAAAACATCCCTCAGACCCGCAGGGGGTCGGAAAGACTGATTAAAACGCTTAGTTTTGATAGCTTTCGCGACAGGCGGAAGTTTGTGGGGCGTCCCCTAGAGGGAGCCAGCATCATCACAGAAAAACAGCGAAAAAACCCTGAGGGGATTCAAACGTGTCCTACATACACAAATCTATCACTGTTAAAACCAAATTTGAATATTTTATCATGGAATTATACAAGAGGCCCTAATTTGTTCCACATTTTTATTTGTTTTTCTGTTGTAAGCTTATATCATATTAATAGCATAACCTATAATGTTGCAGATCTTAAGATTCTCAATGCGTGGAACACAAAACGAATTCAGCAGGTCAGCTGTAAATCTCGATGACGTGGCAATTTACATTTAGATAAGAATTTTCATTCTTGGCTCTCACAATCTCGGGTTTTGCTAATTCAACCAAACAACCACTTAAATGAGTTTTAAGGGCAGATCAGATTTAAAATATACGCATACACAAATTGAATAAATTTATTACAACTGAAGACTAAATAAATATACACGCTAAAAAAGGAATACTGGAAATAAGTAAATGTGCTTTAAATAGAGTAAGCGGTAAAAATAAATAAACAAGTCCAGAACAGTCCTTTTTTGCTCGCTCATGCAACGCGTTTCTACTCAGTTTCTACTGATATCAGTCGTAAACATTCGCCAACTTCGTAATTTGCATTCAAATCGTTGTTAAGGTACGCCGAAGTAACCAATATGAATATCAATATCAAAAAGATAAATAATATTCAAAAAAGTCCACAAGTGAAAATTTAGAATTTTACTACCACGTGACTTCCGGACCGACTACCACCGTAGAAGAAGAAATTTAATACTATTATGTATATAATCGTCAAACTCTATATCATACTCTATCAATATACAATACTGTCATTTTTTAGTTATAAGCAATTAATCAAAATTCCTGGACTTCAAATTAGGAATATTTTCCCACATACATAGTTTAGTTATTTTTTCTTGATTTTTTTTATTTTTTTATCCGTTAATGATCGGTTAATTTGCTCATAACTCAAAGATGATGGATTTTATAAAAAATTATTCTTACAAACGCTTAGAATTAAATATTTTTAAATATACAGGCTGTTCTATTAGAAAAAGAAAAGTTTACCAAATTTTCAGAATAAAATCAACATCCGTATATTGAAAATATATAGCTTGTTTGAAACCAAAAAAACTTTTGTTTGAATTTTTCTTTGACATTCTTTACGGTTAAAGAATTACTAAGGTAATTTTGACTAATTATGTATAATCCGCCATTTTGAATTTATTTTAAAAATCTGACATGACATTGTTAATTAATTATCAATCTTCAAATATTACGGGACATAAGTTTCATGCAAATCCTACATCATATATACCTACATCACAATAAAAATATTATTTAAATGCTTTAAATAAACAAGTATTGTTAAAAATATAAGCTGTTTTTCCGTCGAGTTCAAAGACAGTACATGTCCATGATGACTGTTTTAATCATAGCTCTGCTTTTAATCAAATATAAATAAAATATGTAGTACATTTAATTCTCTGCGAACTACTTTATATTTTGTCTATTGGCACAAAATAGCTAACTGCTATACTTTTCAAGATATGGCACCAACAAAATTATTTTGTTAATTTTCTCAGAACTCACTTTTTGGACTTATAGTGTTTTCGAACCGACCGATTCATTTGATAAATCAACAAATAAGTTTTTGTTTGCAAATCTTCATTTAAAAATTCTTTGGGTATCCGGTTTTGTTAAGTTAATAGCATCGTTAGATCTGGTGTCTATTTAAATAATATAATCCTTAATTAAAAAAAAAAAACAAAGAATTTTAGTCCAACAACAGTACTAGAGGTATTAGAATTTTCAATTTAATTCGTTGCAGAAATAGAAAAAAAATAGTAAGTTGTTTTAATACCCAGTATATTATTCGTCTAAGCAAATTAAATTGAGATTTATATTTTATAAATAAGTCAACGCTTAAAAATTCCTAGAGTATAAAAATGTTACTTCGATTCGAATATGCGATGTTTCGAATGCACTTACAAAACACGTTTCAAATTCTCGAAGCGGACCGGCCGGCTGGACAAAAACGTGTTCTATTACGGCTGTAACATCATAACTACGCCGAATGTTGCTCGAATATTTGACGAAAACATACTCATACCGTCAATGCCCCACAGAAAAATACATTTTTTTGTCGAAAGAAATTGTTTTCAAGGCATCGTACGAGATGTCTTTTTATATTTCAATTTCGACAAGGAATTAATATCCTTGTACGAAGTATGCACATGTTGGTTTTTGCTGCATTACTAACGCGTTTCGGAAAATATAATAATATGAAATGAATAAGGAATTTATTGTTGACGCCAAAAACACTATACATACCAACATCACAATAAAAATATTATTTAAATGCTTTAAATAAACAAATATTGTTAAAAATGTACGCTGTTTTTCCGTCGAGTTGAAAATATTATATTTTGTCTGTTGGCACAAAATAGCTAACTGCTATACTTTTCAAGATATTGCACTGACAAAATAATTTCCTTAATTTTCCCAGAACTCACTTTTTGGACTTGTAGTGTTTTCGAACCGACCGATTCATTTATTTGAACAAATCTACACGTTTGAATAAAAAATTGTTGTTTTACCGTGTAGGTGCTACTAATGCAAAAAATGGTGAAATCCATCTCTAGCAGCCATTTCACGTATGGGTTCTCACATTGAAGGCATTATCATTTTTAGAGAGCTTATTTTTGCAGGGCTGAAAGCGTTGCTTACAAATTTATGCGACATTCAGCTTCCTCATCTCTAATGAAAGAGTCGTTTTAAACACTCTTCGTTCACACAAAAGACACGAGCGACCTCTACGCGGTCTGGGGCTCGGCGCTAATTGCATTTTTAATTGTCCCATGATTTCAGGGAAAACTGTTTCTCCCATATCTTCGAGTGTTTACCGGCTGCGATGTTGTGGTTTCGGTTTATATGGTATTATTAAAAACAAATCGTTGTAATTTTCATTATTATGATTATTATTCTTATTATTATTATTATTACAGCAACTATAAAACATGCTCCAGCATAACTATATGTACACTCATGGAATTAAGTAAGTTCTATACATATTTTAGCAGTGTTTCGATGATACATCCAAGTACAAGTTTTTTGTTATTCTGGTCGACCGCTCGGCCGCTAAGTGCAAAAAATTGTCCGTTTACGCTTCAACTCGTATATCGGAATTTTATTATTTGCGAAACCTTGTTCGAATGCTTTGAATTGGTTTATAATGATTTATATGTTTCTATTTATCAGCTTAATGTGTAATTAATTAATGTAATTCATACATTGCAATGTAATTGTGTTTTTATTAAATATGACGTTAATTTTATATTAATAAACAGAAAAGTTTTCGATTACATGAAATGAAAATCTCATTTCAAGATATTGCATACAACACAACAAATTATACTTACATCTAATAGCTTTTTTTGTGTTAATAAATACAAAAATCAATTTGTTGTTGTCAATATTTTTACTTTTCAGGTTATTTCAGAACTGACATATGTATTAACATTTATTCACAAAATAGAAATAAATTAAAATTAAATTGCTTTAAATTTGTCTTTATGGTAAATTCTTAATTGTGATTTACTGGTGCTTTCGAGATATTTAGCTTCAACGATATTTTGCAGTGTTTAACTTAATAAACAGAAAGGAGTATGTATTTTGTATAGCATAAATGTATCATTACTATTTTTTTATATTATTATTTTGTATTTACTTTACAGCAATATGTTTCAAATATCTGACAACTGAAAATAAAGACAATTATGTATATCACTAATTTACAAAAATGTTTGGAAGCAAGCTGTAAATTTTCGACGAATTTTGATGTAATGTAAATATGTTATAATTATTATTAACAAAAAAAATAAACTAAAATATACGACCATCTAAAAGAACATTTATACAACATTAAAATTATTTCATCAAATTTGACCTGGGATGAGTATAAATTGTGTTGGTAACGGGTATATAATTTCCCAAAAGGAGACGCTTCAGAAAGAAAAGTTGTTGGTTTCTCTTATGTATAGCTTTTATTGCATATTAATTACTGACAATCATATGCAATAAAAGGTATACGTAAGAGAAACCAACAACTTGACGATTTGAACCAGGGATCTTTGCGTCGCTAGCACAATGCTCTCCCATCTGAGCTATTGACATTGTGCTAGCGACGCAAAGGGCCTTGGTTCAAATCCAGGTTGTGGCTGTAATTTTTGTTATATTTAAAATTTACATCCCGCCTATATGTTACCATATTATTATCTTATAATATTACTTTGACAAAGTATGTCGTTAAACATTTTCAGTTATAGTTTATATTGTTTGGAAATTAAAAAGACCTTCATTTTTAATGTATATGCATATTAGCTAACCTTACAGTAAACAATTCATAAGTCAAAATGTTACTTTTAACTTATTATCGTTGTTAATGCACGCCTCTTAATTTATTTAGAAAACAAATTATGAAATAAAATTTCCAATAATGTTCCAGCTAATATATAGTAAATGAAAAATGTGTGCTTATTGAACTGGAACTATATTACAATAAAACTTCTGTAGAGCTCTTTGAAATATTAACAAAAAAAGAAAAATAAAAAATTAATTAGCTATCAAACAATGCAAAACCAAAAATGAAATACAATAAATACATATTACAACAATAAAAAATTATTAATTATAAGTAAAATTTTAATAATTTGTCTTAACAAATGAACAAAAGAAAATACCAAAATGTTTTGTTTTTTTTTCTAGAAAGTAGAAAGTAATATGTTTCGTATGGTCTTATTGGTTTTCTCTGTTCCTTCTGAAGTTGGAGCCGTTTAAAATAAGATATTGTTAATAATTCAAACGGCTGTAACTTTTTAATGAATTACTTTCTGAAAAAAATTGTTTTGCGGAAGAAACGTGGGACACCTGTATATATTGCTATAATTTAAATTATTTTGGTTGTCAGGCACGTATTAGATGTCATGAAAGATAATCGAACATTAACTGCTGTAAAGTAAATACAGATATAAAATAGCCATTGTCCTTCATACAAAATAATGCTCGTTCTAAATGTAAATTTAAATTATGTTTAGAGAATTTATTTACATTTAGTGAATATATTTTAATATTACAATTCTGAAATAGTCTATATTTAGTGATAATCCTTGGCATTAAGTTGATTTGCGCATTTACTTACTTACTTACTTGAGCCCGTCATCCTACTGCTGGGCAAAGGCATTTACTTGCGTAATTAATATGTGTATTAGTTGCCATAAATTTATATAATGTGTCATGATATTACGCAATATCTTAAAATGAGCTTTTCGTATCATATTATCAAACATGTTTATTAATATTATTTTAAAAAGTAATTCTATATTTAATTAAATGCATTACCTACTCGTAAACTTAACTGTAGTGATCATATTTCATTTATTACATTGCAATGAAGATATCACATTAGGGAAAAGGTCGGACACGCTAAAAATAAACTAAATCCCGTTACATTACATCCATCGAAAAACCACCTCGTGACGGACAACTTTTTGCGATGCGGCCGGGTCGAGGTAGAACAGTACACGAATATATAACCGACATACTATTTTCAAATCCTGCGATAGCGATACGAACTTACTTATTTCCATGACTGTACATAATTTTCCGTGAAACATCCTGTATGTGTTTTATTTACATACCTCCAAGAAAATTAACTCAGGATATTTTTGAACGTCCGTAATTAGAAATAATAGAAATCTGACATGTTGGGTCACGAATTAGAATCACACTACTACAAGATATTCAAATCTGATGAGCAAATCAGTATTAAAAAATTATAAACGATAATGGTAAATACAGTGCATTTAATTTGCAAAAGCAGATTGTTGACAAACTAGACTTTAGGTTGCTAGAGTTTCTTGACATCAATACAAAAAAAGCTGACGAATTAAAACACAACGTCATTATTGCAGCACGTACGCAACTAATTTGCAGTAAAGAAATTACATCCACTCAGCAAATAAACAAGTGGCATTTAGGTCATCTACGAAATAAATCAATTTTTCGAGATAATATGTATAGTAAGGCGAAATTAGCGAAGTTGGGCGAGGATTGGAATATATACAAAATAGCTAAAAATGAATATACAAAATTAATTAAAAAAAGCTAAAAACGAATATTTAGGAAAGATTTTACACGAAAATGAAAAAAACCCAGAGGAAACATGGAAAATTCTAAAAACAATAATAGGTAACAATAAACGAAACTAGAGATGGCAGTTAGGGCGATTCTGTCGTGCGGGGTCACATATAGACAGAGAAAATTGCAAATTTTAACTATTTTCTTTTCACTGAAAACACTTTCTCGAGGAATGAAAATATTGGCCCATATCTTAATGTTACAACGTAAGGCTACAATGTGCTGTATAGCAGTACCATTACTTCTAATGTATCGAGTTACCGGATTTTCCGGACCGCTTTTTTCCATCGGGAAAATTCGGGGTAATTTCCCGTGAAATTGGGGGGGCGAAACACCCCCATTTACGGAAGAACCACTGTGTTGCAGACAGTATCTTTCGGTTTGTTATAGCGACGATATTAACCGCATGTCTATGTTGAGACGCAGTGAAAACCCGGCTTTTCCTTTGCCTGGAAAACTTTACTCGGGTATATAACAGGACGTAAAATGTCCTGCCTCGGGCAGCTTTTCGACTGTTTATACCTGAATTATGTTAGTTTCGGTTTATTGATATTTTACACAGTTTGTTTATTATTATTAGCTTGCTTCTGACTTGTTTATTATCTGTAGTTTATTATTATAGTTTATGCATACTTTTATGTTTCATAACTTTTTTAATATTGCACCGATTTTGTTGATTGTTTCAGGAAATTGTAGAGAAATTCGTCAAAATTGTGCTTTTAGAATTTTGCTTTTAGAATTTTGAAAAAAGAAATAAAGAAATGAATAATGCTTATTATACCAAGTGAACTAATATGATGTTTTGGTAGTGTAAGTTTGAGTCACCCAGTGGAGTTATTAAGAAACTTGGACAAGTTCTCAAACACCCAGCTATAGAACTATATCAATTCCCAATATTTTGTTTTTGACCCACCCCAATATCTGAATGTTTGTAAAATATACACAGAGTTATATTAGTTTATCTACACTGCTCAAGAAAACTGGTTAGTGGTGGACTAGGGCGCTTGCGAACACGTCGGTCAAGCTGATCCCACACGTGTTCAATAGGATTCAGGTCAGGAAACGCCGGCCATTCCATGACCTGAATTCCACGTTCTTGTTAAAAGTTTCTGGTGATGCCGGCGGTATGTGGCTTTCCATTGTCATGCATTAGGATGAAATTTTAACCGACGCCATATGCAGCAGGCATCACATGGGCCTCCAAGATGTTTTCGATGTAATTCATGGCATTTACTCTACCAGGAACCACAACAAGATCAGTTCTGTTGTCTATACTGATTCCAACCCAAACCATCACAGATCCACGACTAAAACTATCCATTTCCTGTATAGTAGCGGCTGCGTAGCGTTCACTAGGACGTCTATATACACGTACTCGACCGTCGCACAGTATGAAAAATTCCCAATTACAAACCCAAAATTAGAAGAGTAGAAAAATAACGGACATTTGTTCCAAAATTACTTTTAATCGGATAACCTAACAACAACGACAAATCCTGAAAAGTATGTCCCAACCAGGTTTAAATCCGGTTGTTCCCGTATTATGAAATTGAAACGCACTTAATTAAGTTTCTATCTTAGTGAACATACATAATGTAACAGAGCACTTATTCTAGGCACTGAAGGATAAAATGTAAATATGGTTTTGCTTAGTATTCTTCTTTAATAATTGAAATATGAATGAAATAAGTAATTTAAAAAAATTAGTAAATAAAAAGGTATTATGCCTATTGCATACTATAAAATTATAAAAGAGAATAGGATTTGTTCATTCGTCTTGGTCTTCTTCATCTTCATCATCAGGTTCACTATATTCATCTATACTTCATTTTCTACAACTTCATATTCGGAACTGTCTTCTTTTTGTTTCAAGTTCCGTTGATACAATTTTTGGTACTAATTGTGATGATATTAGAAAATAACTTGATTCCAGGTTATGCTATGCGTCAAAATAATTAATTGCTGACGTTTTGCAAACCATGTTCGCTTCTTCATAACTAACTGAATATTTGTCATTATTGCTAATTTCAGAGTTTTAAAACTCCTTTTTGCGTCTAACATCATTCTGCTTTGCATCCAAAAACGACATTTTAGCAATTTTGATCACCAAGATTAGCAAAACTCATTTTTTGTTGTTTATTGCTACAATTAATTATAATATTCAAAAATTATTTAATTTTTGTGCTCAGTTGTCGGCAGTTTTTCAAGTCGTCCTATTAAAACACAATAAAAAATTTAATGGATGACGAAATTTTTGGCAAGAGAAAATCAATCCAACCTGAAGAATATCTCATAGAACTAGAAATCCTTTAACAAAGTAGATTCGGCTAGCTTCATAAGAAAAAAATTAAACAGCCTTCCCTTAAGGTGCACGACGCCACTTTTCGTATTGCGCAAGTTAAAAAATGGCGCAATTCTTATATTGCAATGTGTGAACAACGCTGCAACTATAAATATTGCGACACTTTCAGTACAGGGCGCAATTTTTTAAAGTTGCGAACAGCTAAAATGTTGCTGCGTGTAAACAGGTACAAACCACACAGAAATGGACCGACGTGTTGGTCCACTTCCACTTTAGTGGCGCAACATTTAGTAGATGTATATACGGTAGTGTTGGTTAAACATCGATAGTTGGCGTGTCCGATAGTTATCGTTAAAACTATCGATAACTATCGAACTTCAACAAAGTAAAAACTTATTAAATTGATATTTTGTAACTAAAGGATGCTAACCGATAAATACTAATTCTCTAAACAGAAAAGAACATAAATAAATATTTATTATTTCAACATACAATGTTAACAACAGAAACAAGTTAAAATAAATCCTTCTTCTCTAAAAAGAACTTCGAATAAATATGTCATTCTAAAAAAAAACAGATAGATAAATATTACAATAAATATTCCAACTAAAATCCTCGTAAATAAACAACTGATTTTATATTTTCCGCATAATGCTCATTTAGCAAAATTTTCTTTCTAGTTGTTAAAATAATTCCCAACCCAACCCAAGACGAGACTTTTTGTTCGAATAATTTTTTTACGATTGTAAAAAATGACATTGGTGGGAATGTTAGGTTAAACTTAAAATGAAATTTCTCTACATTTAGATCCTCCTATCATTCTTGGGAACTTTCTCCTGTAGGTTCGACAAAATATGCAATAATACGCGGCAAAGTTAAAATTTCAATAAGAGCCTTTTCCTACAAAGCGGCCTTGAATAGCTCATTAACATTAGCTCATAACACGCAGTTGCTCTAGTCCTCTCATCGGCATCAGGATCTGAATCCATTTTTTATAGAATAAACAACAACACAGTATCACTATCGCCGCTTAAAACTTAATGAGGCAGAATATAAACACAACCACTAGAAGTACGAGGGTGCGCAGTCGTTCCTTGACCAGTTCTTGACATTCGACGTGCCACTTTTACAAGTTGCAGCAATGAAAAGTGGCGTGTACTGTGTGAATAGCATCGCAACTTTGAAATGTGTGGCTGCCACTTGGCGCTGGCGCTAGTCGAAAGTGGCGCAACTTTTGACTGATTTTATTTCACGTGTGAACACAACATGCCATTTCATAGTGTCGCAACAGAATCTCGCGCAACAAAAGTGGCTACGTGTAAGAGCACCTTTAGACGCATACGTAAATTGTATGTATTACATTCTAAAATGAAACAGAAATTCATTTTGAGTAAGTATGAGGAGAAACTGTCTACATATTCAAAAAATACAAAGTCTGATCTTTACAATGAGCTATAATTCTAACCGGGGATAGCGGGGAATTTTTTAGAAGTCTAGGCGAACTTTAAGGTTATAACATTTTTGCTACGTTGTAAACATGTCAAATTATTTAACTGCATAGAATAAATTATAAAACGTATTTACATACCTTGAGGAACACTATTCATTTTAGACAAATAATTTAGTTATTGTCAACAAGCCCAGAGAAAATTACAATTGCAAAGGTGTCAAACACCCAAACATACGCTTTGCACAATCGACAACTGATACCATTCTTAACCGGTTCAGCAAACATTTTTACAATTTACGATTCTGATACTCGAGTGATCAAAGAGTTGATATGTAGGGCCAATTCTGTTTATTTTGAAAACTATAAAATATGAATTTTGGCCAGCTTTTTGGGAATTTTTCACAATGTGCGTCGCAACGAGTTAAACGAAATCTGGACTCGTCTGTAAACAGTTCAGGCGTCCAGTTGCCAATCTCTGTGATCCAGAGCACACCTCATTCGCGCTGCTTTGTGATGCTACGTAAGGCGTGGTGCGCAGCCAGGTCTTCTTGGTTTCAAATTCGCTTCTTTTAATCTGTTTCCAACAGTTATCAGAAATTTCTATTCCATGTGCTCGTCTTAGGTCGTTTAGGAGGTCTCGTGCTGTGGTAGTACGCTGACTTAGAGAGGAAAGGACAAGAAATCGGTCTTGATTTTGAGTAGTTTTTCGATTTCGACCTTGTCCAGTTCTTCTAACATATTGGCCAGTCTCCCAAAACCGATTCCATAAACGCTGAATAATAGAAGGGGAAACTCGAAGGTCCTTGCTAACATGTCGAATAGAGTGGCCATGCTGAATAAGGGCGACAGCACGAGCAACTTGCACTTCACTAAGATGCCTCATTTTACTTCTAATGACGTTTCTAATCAACGAAAATTGACTGAATTCATTTGTCATCTTTAGTAGGTGTTCAGACGTAAATTCAAAGCATACTTGACATTTTCCCCATTTTGGAAAACCAAAACATCATGTGCCTTCTGGTATAATACCATTTAGTAATAACTTTTTTACAACTAACTCTTTCACATAAATTGATTACACATCTGTTAAAAACTTCGTTGACTACTGTTATTTATCTACACTCTGTATAATTAAATTTCGATAATATTCGATAACATAACCTAACACTGCAAACTTATACAGCGCATTTCATCTTTATTGCTTTCCCACATAGGGCGTTTGGCCAGTGCAGCTGTTAGCACGTAATTATTGCCGAGTTGCACAATACGCTATTCAAATATAATTCACGCTATTATAGATTAAAAGTTATTAAAGTGATACGGGTACATAGGGGGCGCTGGATTGTGTTTGAAGTGAACCACCACGTCATGCTTTTGCTCCAATATAATACATCGCGCTATGCAGGCCAACTTTGCCCATTGTATTTAATTAATTCCTGCTGTTATCTACGCTTTGCCATATATGCACTTCCATTATATATATATATATATATATATATATATATATACCAGGTGGTCCTTTTAACTTGATACTCCCCTAAATATCTCGAGAAATATGCAAGGTACGATAAAAGTGTCTTGTAAACTTGTAGGACGCAAAGGGGGAAATGAGATGGCGATATCAGTTTCATTGCAGATGGGGCTGCAATCGGTGAAAATGAGGTTAACTTCATTTTTTTAAATGGGAATACCCAACTTTTTTATCAAATTATGATTTTGCGCTAAATAAGAACAATCTTTTATCTAAACATTTTTTTCGTACGATGCATGTATCAAAAGTTATTGACGATGGAAGTTTGTGGCGTCTGCGGTAGTTACGACCGCTGCCACTGCATGGGATGCGCTCGCCGTCTGGCAGTCAAAGCGACGACTGAGTAGACGCTAATGGTACAACGTAGGAAGGTATATGCATAACGGGGACACGTTTTGGTATCTCGCGCCTTACCCATTACACATTGTCAGAGATAACATGACAGAGGACCCAATCGAACACTGATTTAACGAAAAGTCAAAACAACACCAAACAATATAAACAATTTAAAATCAAGAGGACACTCCACGGACACATGTCTCTTGTAAGAGCGGCAACAGGTTATGAAAACATGACTCTGTTTCTTGTTCCTGAAGAAGTTTTTAATAAAAACGAAAATTCGAACCTAGAAAAAAGGAGTCTCCTTTACATCGCCCACCTGACCGGATTGCCCACGTTATTGCTTATGTTTGAATTCCCAACGAAGTCGGTCGTTATCTCACCTCAACTATATATACCTCACCTCAACTATATACACCTCAACTATATATATATATATATATATATATATATATATAAAATTATGAGTACTGGCATAATTTATATTGGCGAGCTTCTGGAATATTTTTGGGTAGCCCATTTTCTGTTATATCCAGCATCGAAAATAACTGAATTATATTACTTTTTCGTTTGTTATCCCCTTCACAACATGGGTGCTACATGACTCGGTATTACAAACAACAAAAGCTGTAAAATTTGTCTTTTTGTTATCTTAATATCAAGTTACGAATTATTTGCCATCAATAGCATTATATTATGCTATAGTAATAGAATATATAGTAATAGAAATATATAGATTATATTTGTTATTTGTATGTTTTCTTCCTGTGAATATAGATTTAGTTTGTCATTAGTCTATATTATAATACTTTACCCAGCATGTTCCGTTCAGGCTTTCATGATTGGCTGTATCGTTTTGATGATAAGTTGAAAATTCTTTTCGCCAATAAATTCGTCAGAAGCAAACGAAACTTTTGTTATTCTTATGGACGCCATATTGGTTCTATACATGTTTGGATTCATCATTTCTTTCTGAGTAATTTGGTATGCCACATGCCATGTTTTTAATACAATGGGATATTGGAATGACTCAAAATTGTACACTTCGAGAATTGCTGAAAATCGCATGGTGCCATGGAAGACATTTTGTGAAACAATGTGATGTCTACCCATCTGTACCCATCTGTGGAACAAAATTGGTGAAAACCCAGAATTTTATAAAAGAAAAAATATTATGGTCCGATGAAACATATTTTCTAACTGCGGTATTTTAAACTGAAAGTAGACGCACTACTGGGTACTGGGCCCGCGAAAATCAGCACCTTTTTGTACCGCGCCATAATCAGGTGCGGTTTGGTTTAATGTATGGTGCGGTATAGTGGCCAACCGATTAATCGGACCAATTTTTTATAACAAAAATTTAACTTAGGAGAGGTATCGGCAATATTGCTCTTTGAAGACGTGGAAGAAAGAATGGACGATATACCGTTGGCCTTACGCTAAGGTATGTGGTTCCAACAAGACGGAGCACCTGCACATAATGCTGGAATTGTGAGGAACTATTTAGATATAACACATAAACGGGGAGTAATTGCTACCTATTCAGAAATATTGTGACCACCAAGATTGCCGGATCTTACCCCTTGTGATTTTTATCTATGGAGTGACTTAAAAAATAAGGTGTATGGTGTTTATAATTTTGGAAACGTTGGGGAGTTACGTGACACCGTCATCGCCGCTTTCAATTCGATTGACAAAAGAACCCTCGGTAAGGTCACCGTATTACGGAATGCTGTGAAAAATGCCTCCAAGAAAATGGCGAGATTTTTGAAAATATTATTTAGTTTGTTAAAATGTTGTTACTTTTTTATGTTGTGTAGTTAGTACAAATAAATACATTCCAAAATTTTACTGTAACTTGACTATGGGCACATAAATACTGTATCACTCAAATGTGCTTTTCATGGCATCATGCGATTTTCAGATATTAAAAATACTTCAATTTTGTCGGCTTATTGTGTTCTAAATATGGCATGTGGCATACCAAATTACTCAGAAAAAAATTCTGAATCCAAACATGTATAAAACCAGTATGGCGTCCATAAGAAAAACAAAAGTTTCGTTTGTTTCTGACGAATTCATTGGCGAAAAAAATTTTAAACTGACAATCAAATTGTAGACAAGGAAGTGCCTTTATAATGTCAAAACGCTTTTTTGATGGGATCACAAATAAAGAAGTTATGACCATAATTAAAAAATGTCATATTTTGTTGTTTTCAAAATATCTTAGGAACAGTTTGGAATTCAACTGTTTTCTGAACTGATTATGAAAGAGTACATAAATATGCGCTACTTTGTCCGTTTAACCGACTTTCTATCTCTAATAATAACAAAAGTACCCATAGAATCCAACGTCCCGTGAGACACACTGTATAGTAGATACAAATGTGGCCCCAAGACTCTACCTTGAGATCTATCTATTTTATTCTGAATAGTCTGTCTGATATATAGGATGTTACCAGCTCGACGTATTGTAAGGGTGGCATACCCTTTAGCTTATGTATTCGTTGTGAAATTCACTCTATCATGTGTTTCGCAGTATATTTATGTAGGCTAGCAGTGCTAGCAGTTTGTCTAGCACGGAGCAGTTTGCAGAACTGCACATTTCAACAAATATCATTGACGTTGCATAGTTTTTAGTCAAGCACATCTAAGGGGGTGGAATTTCAGTTGTAGCAGATGCAAGGGAGACGTGAAGGGTTTGAATATGCGACTTCGGAACTTTAGAGCGTTCTCTACGAACATTTCACATTCCTAAAGTTACGAAGTAGTAATTTAATCTTTGTAGGTAGTGCGCCTTCAAAATTTACACGTCCCTGCAATAGATTTACCTACTCATGTACAGCGTGTCCCGAAATAGACGTAACTATACGTATTATGAACCAAAATATTCATTTCTCAAGAAAGAGTCACTCTTCATAAACAGTTTTGGTCGGCACTAATAATAGGCACCAGTATTTTCAGATGTTTTCATTTTTTTTTGTTATGATGTACACCATTTTTGTTTCTCCCATAGGCAACCTATGTTGTTTATTCAGTAGAATTTTTTAATCTGTATTTTAGATTTGATGTGGGTTAGTTTTAATTTAGATTTGGTTTTTGGAATTTTGTTTTGTTATGCCTGAGCTACACTATACAAGTTTTGACAATTTTCTTCGACAAGGTTCTTGTCAAATGTTTGATGAAAAATCCATGAAGTTTCCATCAAAGTTTTGCGACCACGCACGAGAGAATCGACCTAACTGCCACATCTCTCGTTTCGATAGTATTGACTCCTGTGTTTGATGGCCCATAACTCTAAAACTACTGAACAGAAAAAATTGAAAGAAGTATGTCATATTCCTGAATCATTTTTACATAAGTTGTATGGCTATCAAAATTCTTTGCCTCTCGGTGTAAACATGAGCGCGAGACAAGTGAAAAAAGTACCCGATTTTTGCAGTTTAAATTTACGCTCGTCTTTCCGATTTATTTCTTCTTAAGAGGGAAGTCCAACAGCTGATCGACAGCAGCTTGGCTGTTTTTGATGAGTTTGGAAACTCAGTCGAGAATTGGTCTTTGCGTGGGGATGTCGACGTTTTCGCTAAAGCTACTTTGGAACAAGATAGACTTTGCCGACGTGCGGTCAACATTATACGGTCTAACGTCTTTAACGCTGTTTCAATTTATTTTTGCACACGTAATCAGGCTGTCCATTGTATAGTGATTATTTACAATGCTTACCAACATAACATGACGTGATATCTGCAAAAACACACATACTATGAGTAGGTATGTGAAATATTTGAAAGTGTAAGGTTATGTGCCCATTTATACCTAAAATATGTACGTAGCATTGTGTGCGAAGCAATACGTGTGACAGCACCAGGGATTTGATGACGTATAAGAAAAACAAGACACTTAATAAGTTATTCTTTATTTACCAATTTGTAATTCATATATTAAAAGACAATTAGACAACATATTATATAGTTTTATTAAAACTATATTATAATGTCAACATAAAATCACAAAAATGACGATGCTCGCTATCATCAGTCACGCTTATGGTTCGTAATGCTTGTTCGGTTCTTCGGGGGTAATTTCAATAGAATCTGCGGTTTATTGTTTTAAACATAAATTCTCCAAACACTTTGATCTTGAGAGGAAAAACATCTGGAGTCAGTGGTTGACAAGTCGACTATGTCCCATTATATAACATTTCTCATGTAATAATATTATAGACGTCTTCCAGTAATACTACCAAGAAATTTGACAAAAAAATTGGTAGTCTTCAGCATACCTCGGTGATTTTATTGTCAGTTCATGGAAATTATGAAAATTAGTAATCACATCTCTTGTCTAGAAATCCTCTTCGATCAACAAAATAGTACGTCAGGATTTTGATTCACCGTAATGTAATTTGAATCCAAATACAAAACCCGTGAGCTTCTGCATCATACCATACTTGGAGCTTGAATTCTCTGATAGTAGAATGGATAAAACAGCACTGTTTATATGTATATTCTGCTAGCTAACCTAACAATAGACATGGTGTTTTTAACAAAATAATAGTATACTTCTTTAGGCACAAACCTGATTGATGTCTGATACAATGGTAGAATTTTTATGTAATCTCCTAATTTCGATTGGAATACTGCTTTGTGCGGTGTTTTCTTTATTTTCAGATTATATCTGGTTTAGTGATTTATAGGTTAGAGCTCTCGAAATCTGTCCAGTAAAATATAAATGTGAATTTTAGCGAGTTACAGACTTTTTTGTGGTATATGGTAGATAGAGATAGACCCATTACTATTATCTTCGTCTAATGACGACTAGTTCTCGAAAACATCGTAGATGGACACACTGTTCAGACTCGAACATGGATGGAAAAATTGGGAAAATACGACGCCGATTCGTCAAAGGTGTGGCTTTATTTCTTTTCATTTATTGTTTTTTTTTTTTCAAATCATACGTTGACGTAAAGTTGAACTACTGCGGCAAATCGCAAAAATACATAATTGAAATGTTATTCCTGAAATCAGGATATTACCCGTCCTCCAATTATACGTCATTCTTTGAGCAGCAATTGTTTAAAATTGGGCATGGGTATAATAAATATGGAACTTTGGCGCTCTAGAATAGTTAATTCAGATTGTTGTCATCTTATAAGATGCTATTATTATTCAGTAATTAGTCCCACAGGAGCATTGAATAGTTTGAATAATTGGACCAATAGGGGACCACCAGAACTAACCAGAACAGACCTGAAGTTAGACTGAACCAGCCTCTTAAACCACTTACCACAAATATTTCAGTGTTTGTTCAGGTTGTATCTAGAGTCTCTTCTATACATTGGCGTTTTTTTTTTACTTGCTATTTTATAAGGGTTGCGACAAGATTTTGATGGATGCCGATATCTCAGGAACGAATGTTAGCAGGACAACGCAGTTAGCACGCAAATAATCCTTATTTACTGTGATACATATCCCTTGAATTTAATAGCACTCCGACTATTTGTTAATTGTTAAGACCGAAATAAACATGAACAATATTTTGCGCAGTTCGGCTTCCCTCGCTTGTGAGTTTTGGTGCGAGGCAGTCGAACGAGATGCGAAGTTTTGACGCGATCAGTGAATCCGTGCTTGTAAAATATTGTTGGGTATAATTAATTGTACATCTAAATTCATTAATTATATTTAACTCGCACTACTATTCAAAATTCCGAAATTAACTAGTTTTGATCGTATCGTACTAATAGTAAAAATCTTCCACTGTCCCAGCTACGTTTCCATTTCCCGTTACGATTGACGTAGTACGCGCTGCACGAAATTTACATCATTCATATTAAATCGCTTTAAAAATTACTTAAAATTATTATGTAATTCTGTTTCTGAAATTTTTGTGGCAAGCGGTTTGCGAAGAAAAAATGGAAAGACGAACGTTAATTTAAAAGTGCAAAAATCGATGACTTTTTCTCGTTTCTCTCTCGCTCATGTTTACACCGATAGCCAAAATTTTGACAGTCATACAACTTATGTAGAAATAATTCAGGAGTATGATATACTTTATTTCAATTTCTTCTGTTCAGTAGTTTTAGAGTTATGCGTCTTCAAACACAGCTGTCAATATTATCGAAACGACAGATGGCAGTTAGGGCCATTCTCGTGCGGGGTCATAACGTTTTCTTAAAAAATCATAATAATTTAAATATCTCGAAAACTGTTATGCATTTGAATACGTCTACTCACCAATTACCCTGTATATATTCCCCAACCTTTATACTAGTGAAGACAGATTAAAAAAATAAATAAAATAAAAAAATTTGCTTTCCAAAACTTTTCAGACACACGTTATAGTTTCGGCCCACTATTTCAGCATTTACATAGAGCATCAGTTGGAATCAACAAGAGACAGAAACCACTGGCAACACCCCCACCATTTTCGGCGTAATACACTAAAATTCGCGACTGCCACGAGCTCTGCTAGTCCTCCTGAAGCGACGTCCTGAATTTCAGTAATTTTCAGCGCGGCGCGACGGGCGTATCTCCTTATCGCGCGTAACGCGTTCTCTTCAGCTGTTTCTCTATCGACTCCAAACAAATTTCGCTCACATTCTCACACGTCATCTTTTCTTTAATTACGCGTCACTTCCTTATCGAATGTTCGGTCTTATCGCTGTTATTATGAGCGTTGTTGTTGTTGTTGTTTGTTGATTGTTTATTTGATAAAACCGCGAGTGCCAACACCCGTTTTTTGTTTATGTTTAAAGCGGGGTTCCGTACGATAGTTGTTGAGATTGTTGGTTGAAACCGGAAGTGCTTTAAAAAATAACTACGTTGTAGTTTTCGTGTTAGAATTTGAAGAAAAAAAGGCCGTTTTTAGTGGTGTTTTGAGTTGGAATAAGAATGCTTACAGTAAGTTTTGGGTTGTAGGATAAACAGTGTTTAATTCTTTTAGGGAAATCCAAAAATGTCCACGAAAAACTGACAAAATCCTGATTTTGTGTATTCCCTGTACACAATATGTGTCTTAATTTAATATTTCTGAAGAATATAAGAAGGTATCTGACATACAGAACTTTAAAATGGCGTTTTCTTCAACTATATAGATTTAAAGGTTGCAGAGAGATGAATAAATATATCTCATATCTTTAGCTTTGTGCGCAAAATTTCATTAAAACCTTGTTTTATAATAAAATTTTCAGGAGTCTGAAGGTGACGCCCTGTACACAATATGTGTCTTAATTTAATATTTCTGAAAAATATAAAAAAGTATCTTACAGAGAGATGAAGAAATATATCTCTTATATCTTTAGCTTTGTGTGCAAAATTTCATTAAAACCTTGTTTTATAATAAAATAATACAATAACAAACCAATATCCATTGTGGTGCAGCTTATCGCAGTACATTAATTACCATTCTAGCCACACTGTCGCTTCTGTGTCTAAATAGCTAAACAGTAATTTACTGTGAACACACAGCATCATTAGCCTATTTGTCGTGTTGGTATTGATCGAAACCACAGCATATATTTATTGGAAATCACAGATCATCCGTCACGGATACATAAACACCTCGTTTAAGGTCCTATGTATTCGGTGTTGCCAAATTTCCAAAATCATAGACCGCAACATATTCTAAACTATGTTTACTATTGACCTGAGGTTCAAAAATAATATTTTCCAGTTATAAAATCAGGAAAATGTTTTATTTGAATAGATTTTCAATAAAAGAAATAATAAATTTCAACATGGTGAATGATCAGAAAAACAGTTTTATTTGTTTGTTGATTATATTTAGAAAAATTAAATAAATAATTGAACATTGTATCTTCATAACAAAGATAATTTAGTAATAAATTATAGGCCGGTCATTGTTTTGACTTATTTCGTTGCAAAAATCATAACTTTTGAACTAATGAAAATATTTAAAGCAATTAAATTGTAATAAATTATAGGCCTGTAATTTTGATATTTTTTTATTGAACCTTTTGGCTACTAATATTAACTTTCATCTTTGTGTATTTAGCTTGTTAAAAGTAATATCATATTGTTGTTGTTATTTCGACTTTCTCTACTAACAACAACATTTTTCCTCAGAATGTAAAAAAGGCGAAGTGAGTTCGAATAACGGATTATTTTTAAACTTGATTTACCTATATCCTAATGGCGCGTCCGTTACCAAAAACCATATTAATTGTTGTCATTAGTCGATAAACAGTTGAAATTCAAGCAACATTCAGTTACAAGGCAAGCTTATTTTCATTTTTGTTTCAGAAAGAAAAAAAAATTACTCACGACAAATCGAATAACACTATGAGGCGGCCTTTTGACTTATTTCGTTGCAAAAATCATAACTTTTGAACTAATGAAGATAATTAAAGAAATTAAATTGCATCTGAAAGTATAATATCTTAGCTTTGAAATACAGTAGAACGTCAAAAATCCGAAACGTCAAAAATCCGAACGCGTTTTAAAAGAGTTTAAATACATAATTATGTAATAGTTTGTGTAATATATTTAATCGACTAAAATGCATGTTTTAGGCATTTTTAGACATTTCTTAAGCCTAAGTGTCATTTTCTATGTTATTTTCGAAAATCCGAACAATTTGATATACCGAACCACCTTCGGTCCCAATTAGTTCGGATTACCGGCGCTCTACTGTAAATGGAAATACAGAGTGTTACAGCAAACAGGGTGCTTGTTGAGATATTTTTGAAAAATGCACCACCATAAAATTTTCAGTAAATACCATAGTAAAATTACTGAACGTTTGTTTATAAAGTTACTGATTTGAAATCGGACCTGTTTCAAGCTGTACGTTGGAACGGTTGTACCTTCAAACTGGTCCGATTTCAAATCAAGTATGCTTAAGGTGTGTTCTGATTAGTGGTAATGGCAGTGATAGTAGATGCCATTATAGTATTTCTGATAGCAACTGTTAGTGACTCAAGTTTATGTACATGCTAATAATATGTGTCACTATCACGGCTGGTGAGAAATACTATAATTTCGTCTGCTACCACTGCCATTACCTACCATTACCACGAATCAGAACGCACCTTTACGTTCTGATTGATCTCGTAGTAGCTCGATCGGTCGGTACTCGGTATAGTAGCGTGTAGTAATCCAATTTTACTATATTATTATACCTGAATTAATTTTATGTTAGATTTCTGATTTTAAGTTAGAGTTGAAATGAACATTATTGTATTTTATGCTTTGGGAAAAAGCTGTCGCGTCCGTAATGTCGCGTCCGTAATGTCGCGTCCGAACTCGTACTATACATCATAAAAAAAAGCACTTAACTATTTATCCTGCCAAATTTGTTTGTTTAATATAGCACTCTACTAGTACTTTGCACTAATTAAAATATGCATACGATTTTTCCGTTTTTAAGCTTTGTTAATCGCGTAAGAATGTCGCGTCCGTTACCCAGGATATACCCATATACCATTTTAAAAACTACTTGCCAAGTTATCCTGGTATTTTTGGTTTAGATATGACTACTCAAAGCTTTTTCAAGTATATAGCAATATTAGATTTAGTCGAAAACCTGATCAAAAGTGACAATTTCGACCAAATTCATGAAAACGTCAATATGTCAAAAACTAGCTGTATCTCTTAAGAATGGTATTTTTGACTAAATAAGCACCATATCTGAAAATTTTTGTTGATTTTCTTAATTGAGTACTGAATATTGAACACTCAATATTGAAAAATGGGCAACAAGTTATTTAATTTTTGAATTTTTATATCAAGTAGATCTAATTCTCCACTATTTTCATGGCATACTTAAATCGGAAATTTTAGATTTTGCCATTGAGATTTTTAGAGGTTTTCGAGAAAGTTCAATTGAAAATTTAAATAAAAGTATTGATAACTCGAGGCAACATGGATTTAATGAATGGAATATGAAATTACGCTTAGGGTAGAATTATTTACCTTAAAGACACAATTATAAAAAAATGTCTGTAAAAGTGGGGTTAAAATGTAAAAAGATATACGATTTTGATAATATTTCCAAATTTATACTAGCCGAGCCCTCAAATCCTAATTATAAACTGCCACTTCCTCGAAAATATTCTTGTTTAAAACCATAAAATGTTGCTTAAGATTAAGACAATTAAGATATCTATCAAAATCAGTGACTAAATTTGAAATAAATATGTGAATTTTTTATTTCATACTTTGTGTTCCAAACACTGCGCGCTCACTGTGTATAAATTTTTTCTCTCACCGACAAAAATATTCAGAATTACGTCTACAACGAAATACTGAACTACTAAAACTTACAGTGGCAAACAGCGTTACAAAAATAAATCGATTAAAATGAAATATTACACCTACTGTATCTAAATAAATAAATAAAACAAACGCTCTCACGCCGAATATTTGGAATTAATTATTGAACAATATCGAGCATATAAAGTTTTATTGTTTTACCCTTTAAAATGTGTTTTGCGTGTATATGCCTGCGAACATTGTGTACGTATTCTGTTGTACGATATTCCAGAAATTTGATTAACGTTTTATAGGGGCGTTTTAACGCACGATTAAACACGTGTTATAGGTTGCGAAACAATGCCAAAATAGCCGTAAAGGTCGTTATACTTGCGTCCTCGGATTATTCAATTCAAACAGGAATTTTGTATATGCGCACTGTTTTAATATTTCAAATTATGAGTTGGAAAACCACAAATTAATTTGCTTGGTGATTATTTTTGATAAATTAGACTCCAGTCTAACCTATGGAATCAAGAAAACTGAAAGAAATTAATTGATTATAGCTGAAAAGGCTGGAAATGCGATATACCAAAAATGGTGGAGTCGCCGGGACGTTTTTTTTTAATTGACAAATTCTAACGTTTTTCTTTTTGTTTTTCGTTGAATGCGATTATGAACAAATAATTTAACGTATGGTGAAACTCTCAAAGGGATTTGTTCCCGAAAAAGACGGATTTTTTTATGTTGAGAGCGGCCAACACGTCTCTCCGAAGCTGAAAGTTTGGGAACAAGTATATATTAAATCTTTCAACTTCTGGCGTTCCTGGAGGTGTCTGACGTCCGTAGAAAAGTTCCAATATCCTTTCTGTTGGGCTCCGCTGACCAGAATCCTGTAAATTTTAATTCGTAAACTTTTTGGGATTTCAAACAAACAAACTCGAGAATTGTCTGGTATTAATAAGCATAACTTTATTTATATAGAAGGTTACACTAATCTAAAGCCGGCGCTACACATTCGTATACTTGCCAAATATCAAATATTTTCCGAAAATTTTTGTTATTGATTGGTCTAAACGATGCCATGAGTGATTTATTCTTCCTTTTAAGTTCGTTCACCGAATATTTTTCATCCATCCTTGATTGCCGGCTGATTTTTATAAAACTCAAAAAAATCTATTACATACCAACAAATTTTTACGATATTCGTTTGTGATTTCGGTCCGTCAGGGTTGCACTGCAACAATAAATGCATTGGACATTGATGCGTCGCCACATAGCATTTTCTAATACGTGAAAATCTTCTTTGAGGACTTGCTACATGTGCGTACCGAATAGGGGCTAGCTATTTTTTTGATTAGTTCGCCTTATTTGCACATTAGCTTTTGCAAATCAATCTGATAATTTGATTACGAACATGCAAGTTTTTATTTTATAATGCCGACATATTTTTAATTACGTAAGTGCAAATTCACTGCGTACTAACAAGGGCATTCTTGTGGAAATTTACAAAACAAATCTTGACGAAACTGTTTGTTTCATTTTAATGATTTTTTGTTTAATTCATTAGCTTTCTGTATTATTAATTCGCAGCATCTAATTTTAACAACTGTAAAACAATACAATTGGTCATTTGATGTGAACTACACTGAGCGGCATAAAAAACGCAACACCTAAAATGATGACCAGTTTCAAACTGCTACCCATTTTTGCGCTCTTCCATTTCAGCAATGGTGAATAACGTTAATGTTTGTTTTCTTCCTACAGTTTGAAGCTTGCTGTGGGGTGCACCGACAAAAGAATTTAACTTTAAACAAAAGGAGCTTGTAGTCTCGTCTGTTCTGATCATTTATGTTTTTTGTTCAAGTTTCTATTGTTGTTAACGTCAAAGTTACAAGATCTTAAAGATAACGCTGCTTCTTCGGCAGCGCCATCAGAAAATAAAGCTAGCCATGGTAATCAACAAAAACATTTAGTGACGTTTAGTGTCGTTAACGTCATTGACCGAATGGCCTGCACGTAGCCCTGATTTAAACCCCATAGAACAAATGTGGGATATGCTAGGGAGACGAGTTAGAGCCCGTGGTGCCGCGATACAAACGCTAGATGATCTCCGAATAGCGCTAGAAGAAGAGTGGAACCAGATTCCCCAAAATGAGATTCAAAACCTAATTCGAAGTATGCCTAGAAGGATGAGGAATACAATTCAAGCGAGGGGATGCAATACTCGTTATTAACATGTTGATCATTACCTTCACAGTTTAATTAAATTTTGTCGTTATCCATGGCTTTCTTTAATTTCTGATGGCGCTGCCGAAGAAGCAGCGTTATCTTTTAGAGCTTGTAACATTGGCGTTAACAACAATAGAAACTTGAACAAAAAACATACGTGATCAGAACAGACGAGACTACAAGTTCCTTTTGTTTAAAGTTAAATTCTTTTGTCGGTGCACCCCACAGCGCCTAGGCACTTGCTATATCCACTTCAACTGGATATTGCAAATACCAAGTATCCGTCGTAAAAAACCCGTCCGCACAGCCGACCGTCGAATATATAAATCTATTTTTGAGGTGGACTCGATACGAATTGAATAGAACTGGTTTTTTCTTTTCACAAATAATGATGGCTTAAGACTAATCTAGAGATTGTAATCACACCGAGTGTAGCTTTTTTTTGTTCGATAATTTGTACTAAATTAATATCGGATGTCAGCACTTATCGTTGACAGACGGCCCGGCTAATTTTAGATTCAGATAAAACAAGTGGCATCATGACTGAAACGCACTTGAGTGTCGATGTAGGGCACACGGGCTAAACCAATTAAATGAGGCATGGCGTCCAATAATGAATTTCCTCTTTGTGCTCACGAAATTCATCATCTAGAAGCACTTTATGCAACCTGTTCGACCCCCGCACCCTCACAAAAGGTACACCCCGTGCAAATTGTAGGGTGTCGTTTCGGGGACCCCCGGAATATCAATTATTCCGGAGTAATGTAAACGAATTTGTCATTCGTGTTGGAATTATTAACTGCCAGAGACCCCTACCTGTCTGTAAACGAATTTTTAGTGGTGAAAAATTGCTGGTAATTATTTTATCGATTCATAGAGGGTTTAAACTTGTTGTTTTGTTTTAAATGGAACTATTTAATTCTTATTTTATTTTTTGTGTCCACATATCAAAATACATTGACTATTTTTTTACTTTATCATACGCAGTATGTAAAGTATTGTAATCATGCCAAAAAAATTTTTTGAGATTTTAGCGGAAATATGTCTTTTTGGGTCCCCTGAACATTTTTGACCAAGGTACAAAAAAATGTCTGTGTGTGTGTATGTGTGTGTGTGTGTGTGTACCCGTTTTTGTGGCGACGATTCCGGAGAAACTACTAAAGGTATCGGGACAAAACTTCATATTTAGAAGTTTCATAACCAAACTTAGAGCTGAAAAGCTTTCTGTTGAAAATGGTCCAAAGGAACTGGTGGTTTACTCTTAGCATTTTTTTCGAAGATTTTGTAAATGAGCCGCTATTTGTGTAATGTCGTCAAAATAGTTAAATAATAAATTAAAGGAGAGGAAATTTTCTATAATTTATGTATATGACATTTTTTGGTAGAATTTATAGTTTAGCTGCATGAGCAAATTCTATTTCATCGAGATCGGTCGTACTGCTTTAAAACTAGTAGCTAGGATATGTCAGATTTTTTGATTCTAATGACAGTAGGTAGTGTCAAACGCTAAGGTTTTGAAAATACTACTGTCAATATAGGCTGCGTTCGGATATTGAACACCGTTACACTTTTTACACCCACTAACACGTAAGTGTCATTTGGACGGTGTACCCGGTGTCAACGGAGTACAATATCCTAACGCAGCCGATCTCGATCAAATAGAATCTTATGCAGCTAAACTATTAATTTTATATATAGTATGATAAAGTCATGTGCCTGGCCACATCAGATTTTTTAAATGTAGATTATTAACAAAAGGAAATAATAAAAATATTGTATTATTATATATTATAATGTACTTTTATTGGGGCGCTTTCAGTTTGAGAACCACTGTATTTACGAAAAAGTTTAACGTACCCTTTTTTATGAAGAATTTTATAGGGAGTAATTCTGTACAGTTGCTAAAATTGCGAAGTCGTAACTGTTTTGCGGTAAAATGCGAAAAAACGCAAAACTGCACTTAGGTGTGCCTGCAGGCTGTAATAAAATTTGCGGACGTCATACTATATAAAACCCAACAGTTTCCGTGTCTAATACCAAAAGGGCTGTATTAGGTATATTTCCCTTAATAGCAATTTCCCTTAGTAGCAATAATTGAAACAAAAAGTATTTCAGAAACTGTCTTCTCATCTTGCATGGTAAATTTTGGTATCCCATAACGCATTTTTATTTAATTAATTTATACTTGCTCATTGTGGACTTATTTTTAACTTATTACTCCAAGTTATTCAAGATAATTCACAAAATTTGACCATCAGCAATTTACAACGAAAATGCAATCTGTCAAAATATCAAGGCCTGCTAACAGAACTAATCAGGGTCATTTTTAATAAATTTTGATGAATGAATAATTTGTCCCAAAAACTACTGCAGATAAGTATAGAAAACATCAATATAGATTGCTTTAGCGTTTTTCTCAAGATTATTTGCGGGTGGAGTGTTAATATACAGGGTGTTTTGGAAAAATAATAGTTTTTGAAGTTTAAAAATGTAACACTTGAGTTACCAAGTTTGAACATCCTGTATAAGATAAAATGATGTACTAAATAATATTTTGTTGGATTATCAAACCGCTAAATCGCGCAAACTTTATACTTTGACCAGCAAAAGTTAATTTATAATTGCAGGTTTTATGTAGAAATTGGAAAACATGTTCAAGTTTAAATTAAGATATGTAAATTAAACCATACAACATGTATGTTGTATATACTGGACACATTCAAAATATTTACATTTAATTCCATCAATAATTATGGTATTATATAATGAGTATAATATTATGTGTTAACAAAAACAGTTTTGCGGTAAAGAATCGATGTATTATAATCAGTGGCCGGACAAAAATGTATGTCTCGCAGTGCCAGAAGTCGCCCAGCTATGAGTGTGCGTAGCGGGCACGCATGAGTCAATGTCGACTTATGCGGTCGATTGGATTGATATCCATAGGCTCGAAGCGGTCGGTAGTAAACCGAGTGAATTTAATATTAAATGTTTGTCGTAACTATATGCAACACGTGCCCACTGAAATATTTTACTCATTTCTTGGATATGCATTGAACGATTGTTATTACTGCATATTTTTCTAAATTATCTTCAGTAAAATTATTTCGCTTAGATGTTAAAATGTCTTTAAACCTTGAAAATGATATTTCTACATCGCAGCTAGTCACAGGCGCAAAAGAATAAACCAATACCAAGTTGGAATATTTTTGAGAAATTCCTTCATCCGTAAATGAATTCGTAGAGATTTGTTTTAAAATATTAAAATCCGGATTTCTATGTACTACCGCATCAATTTTTTTTTGAAATTTTTTACTGATTGGTGCTTCAATGCTTCGTAACCTTTCGTACAGAGATTCAATCCTTTGAAAACTGCTTGCAAGTTCAACATTTTGTTGTTCTAGAAACTTTATGGTTGGCAATACTTGCGCAAAATTTGTATCAATAAATTTTAATTGTTCATGCAAATCTTGTAATGATAGTACTTTTTTGCAGTCTTTAATACTAACTGCTTCATCAGGCAAATTTAAGACGAAGGGTTTGATGATATCAAAGTTTCTTGCATAAAAAATTGCCGCTTCTAACCATGTACCCCATCTCGTAATAACTGGTTGTGGTGGCAAAGGTAGATTAGGGCACTTTTCCTTGTAAAGAGACAATGTGGAAGGAGCTTTCAATACAATTTTTTAGCATGTCACGTCTGGAAATTCTTCCCGAATAAATTCACAAATTCTATGAATAGCGTGTGCAAAACATGTCAAATGAAGAATATTTTAAAAGTGGTGTTTAAGTAATTTTCCAACTTTTAACATAATCGCAACAGCGTCAGAAACAAACAGTAATACTTTGGTATCGTCTGTGATTCCTACTTTTTTTATGGCGTCATTTACTATTGTACATATCTCTTCAGCTTTGACGGTACAGCGAAACTGAGTAGATATTAAATAGGGTTTATATAAGTCTATAACAATCCGACAACGACGTTGACCACACATCTACCCTTCATATCCGTAGTTTCATCTGCAGAAACCCAAATATATTTATCGGATAGTTTTGACTTTATTTTAGAAATTGTTTTGTCATATTGCCCTTGAACGTACCTAATATTTTCTAATTGTGGATTCATCGGGTAAGTCTCGTCCAGTATACTTCTTGATAAATTTTTTAAAAACGGGATTATATTAATTTTTGTGAAAGGTATATTAGCAGAAATAAATGTTTCACATAAATCATCAAAAAAGTTTTTAGTTGACGTTCCAGATACATTTTCCATGTGTTTTTTTGTTTTTACATGAGCCCGAAGACATTGTTTACTACGAATAATTAAATTTCGTGAGCAGAAATTGCAAACCACTTCCCCTTTCTTAACGAACGTGAAAGTATTGCCAAACTCAGCTAGCAAACGATTCATTGCAGGATTTTTAAACTAAGTACAACTATAAAATAAAAAAATAATTCAACTCTAAGTATAAAACAGAAGAACAAATTCGAAATGGAAAATAAAAACAGATATTCACACAAAATTTCAAGAAACAACACAATTGAAAGAAACTGCTCAAATTATCTATCGACGAAGCGGAAATTTAAACAAGGCAAGCGACTGTACTCGCTCAACGCCAAAGCAGGTGTAGTGGTATGTACACCATGAGCCGAAGCGAGACCGGCTAGCCGGTATCTGTGAACTAGGCGTGTACCATAATAATTTCTATCCTAACTACTTTTCTCGTAATCACACCCAAACCAAAATCGTGACATTTCTCTAATCATGGTATTATTAAACTTTAAAATCAATGTATACCGTTCACATTTCTCCATTCTTATCTAACAAACGTAAACATCAAAATTTGTGCGAAACGGGTCAGTTCTCGAGGTTTAAAACAAACATTAAAAGCCCCAGTTATCTGGTATCGCCATATTTGTTGGGTCGGTCGAACCCTTGCAAAACTAATGAATATTCATGACCGCATTTGCCATATTTTTCCTCGGCGAATAGCACATCTCGCTTCAGCGCAGCCTGCTTGATATTCGCTGAATCTGGCTTTGCAAAATCTGTATCGGTCGGTAAAAAGAAAAACGAAAAACAAACGGGAGAAAAAGAAACGCAATTTTTAAACTGGCAATGTCGCTTTGGGAAACTCGAAAGCCACCCTTGTGTTCTTTTAGCGGAAAAGTTCCAGTACCCAGCTGGCTCTTGTAAGCGCTGAAATCCATTTCATGTTTTTACTGTATGCTGAAAACATTTTTAGGGGGGTTTAACGATCTAGAAAATGAATGGTATAAGTTACTTTTTATATCTACTGTGTTTGTTTTATTTTTGTACTGAAAGAACTTTGGTGTACAGGTAGCTGTACAGGTAGCTGTACAGTGTGCCCATCGCTAGAAATACACGCTCCTTCTGTATATACAGTGTGTATCAGCCAAATGGAATAAATTCGATAATAAATAAATGGGGGCGTGTTTGAAAAAACGCTCGGACACGTCGATTTGTATTTGTGCTTGCGCATTTTTTTCAGTAAAAACTGTTTATACAGGCTGTCTCGTGTAACAGTGGCCAATACTAACTTTCTTATTTTAAATGGAACAACCTGTATATTATTCAATTTTTTGATTCCTCTGTAAATTCTAGACATATTTTATGTACAATGTCCTATACCTATCGTCAACTGTTCCAGATTTATTTCCAAAATTAACATAAAAAAGTAAAATTATTTGATTAACGAAATTCGATAGAATAAAAACTAATAAATAATACTGTTTATTTCTTGATAACATAAAACACACAAAAAAGTTAATGCTGATGTAGGAAATGTTCAAAATGCTCGCCGCGAACTTCTTGGCAACATCCTAGCCTTAAATAAAAATTTCTTCGGACGTTAATCAACATCTCAGGCGTAGCCGATCTAATCGCAAGCGTTACTTGTCTTCTTAAGTCAGCTAAGTCGAGGGATTTAGTTTTGTATACAATACTTTTGACATATCCCCATAAGAAGTAATCTAATGGCGTCAGATCAGGGGATCGTGCTGGCCATTCAATCGATCCTCGCCTGCCTATCCACCGATTGGTAAACATTCGGTTGAGGTACTGCCGGACATTGATTCGGTAATGGGGCGGTGCTCCATCTTGCTGAAACCATATCATATTCGCTGGAACTTGTGGGTTTGCTGGATCAGGATATAAGTTTGTCAAAGTTGGCAAGACATTATTTTGGAGCAGTGCTAAATAATTATTGCCATCCAAATTGCCATCAATAAAAAAGGGACCTACGATATTATCTCCAACAATTCCTGCCCAAACATTAACCTTTTCAGGGTATTGCGTATGTTCTTCTCTTATCCAGTGTGGATTTTCCCTAGACCAATAGCGGCAATTTTGACGATTAGCATGACCGTGAAGCGTAAAGGTGCACTCATCAGAAAACAAAACATGCTTTAATTGGATGACATTGTTATCTAACATTGCCATCATTTCTTCGCAAAAATACGTTCTCCTATCAAAGTCATCTTCCATGAGGTCGTGAGTTGGTATCATTTTATAGGGTTGCATTTTATTTTCTTTTAATGTTCTAAAAATCGTTGAATGACTAACATCGAACGTTGTGGCTGCTTGTCGAGTAGAAGTATGTGGGTTTTCCTCAAACTCAAGCATAATATCCAATTTGGTATAGTTACTTGTTGTATTGCCAGCTGATTTTATTATCTGCCTTACATGTCCAAGCTCGCGAAACTGCTTCTCTATTTTACTAATTGTCCCTTGGGATATAGGCGGCAAATTTGGAAATTTTTCTTGAAATAACCTAGCAACTTCCATTTGTGTCCGTGTATTATCTCCATAACCAATCATTTGTAGAATGGTTATTTTGTGCATTTCTGTCAAATGAACCATTTTTATGATGTACAGTTAATGAAATTCAAAAGACTATAACCATAACTATAACACTGACAGCTCCTGTCATGCAGTTAGACAACACTTTATTAAGGCTAGGGCAGCTTGGTTTTTATTTCATCAGTACATAAAAAGAACACTGAAATGGTTTTTGCCAATAGTTTTTGCTTACTTTATCGTTATCAATACCTAAATGTTAAATAAGTATTGAGTGTGTTGTATCGAATTTCTGTAATCAACTAACTTTATTTTTTAATGTTAATTTTTGAAATAAATCTGAAAAAACTTAATTTTTCCGAAACAATTGAAGATAGGTATAGGACATTGTACATAAAATATGTCTAGAATTTACTGAGGAATCCAAAAATTGAATAATATACAGAGTGTTCCATTTAAAATAAGAAAGTTAGTATTGGCCATTGTTACACGAGACACCCTGTATAAACAGTTTTTACTGAAAAAAATGCGCAACCACAAATACAAATCGACGTGTCCGAGCGTTTTTTCAAACACGCCCCCATTTATTTATTATCGAATTTATTCCATTTGGCTGATACACACTGTATATTCATAAACTCAGTTCAAATATACAAAATTGGCCTTCAAAACCCCCAGTCCAAGATCTTAAAAATAAGTGAGAAATGTATTTATATTAAAAATCAATGATGATGATTAAAGAATAATGATTTTCCCAAATTCAGACTTGTACTAACTGTGCCTGTTGTAGTTGCTAGGCCTAGGCGAACAGTAAGGATTTTTTTATCGCCGCGGATAAACATTTGCACCACATGTATGGGCGCTGTTCTTTACAAACCGTGTGTTTCATAACGGCGGATAAAAATTCGCTGTAGGGAAAAGGACAAGTAGCGCCTGGGCTAAGAGCAATAGAAACTTTGCCAAATTAAAAAATGACGTAAATGGGCCAGGAAAAATAGAATAGTTACGGCAATTATTTCAGTTGAAAAGCCGATTCCATAGTCAAATAAAAATGAGAAACTACCAGAGAAATTTTAAAAATTAAAGCTGGGTGTGTTCCTTACAAATGTATATGTTACGGTTAAAGTGATAAATGTGGTTTGTATTAATAACTACCGGCTATTATTAATAATAACCGCATCATTTGGTCAATGTGATTAGAAACACTTAAATACTCACATGGACCGGCTATTATTAATAATTTCCTAACGGGCACGGTAAAAGTGATAAAAACGTTACTTTTTACATAAGATCTTTTGTGTACAGTCTTCAAAGAAGTTAGCTAAGTTATTTTGATTACTATGTAAGCTATTATATTTATTTACTCGACGAAAATCATCAGTACGGCTAGCCCAATGACCAAAATTACGAATAATACAAAACATTGATAATACAGAATGTTTTCTTTTGTCTCCCTTGTACTTTAGAAACTACTGGATATAATTGGTAATGATATTTGGTATACACCCAAGGACGGCTCAATGACGAACACGTAAAAAGAACATTTTATACAGAGTGTTCAAAAGTGAACCATTTTATTATTAATAGCACCCATTTTATATTTAATGCATGTGGGTAGTTTTTTTGTAAATGTACAATTACAATTTATTAAGTAAATTCCCAAACCCCAATTATCTTGAAATTTTGCGCATTTAATATTAATTTTTTCAATATTGTATTTTCATGCAAATATATGCAAGAATAGGCGAGACTAGTTTACATAGATGTTTTTACATAAATTGCACCGCACAAATGATGCAAACATTTTTGTATGGTTCTGTTCCGAACACGGTATTTTTACTTTTGGTGTTTGACAATAAAGTACTATTTTATAAATAAAAGATTAAACATTGTAACAACTTGCCCCAATCTTCCCTACTTTAGGTTGGCCATTACCTATACCTACCGTAAGCATATCTAATATCTGACGGATATAATCTGTTTTATAAGGCAGTTATTATAAAAGTGTTTATCACCAACAAAAAAAAAAAGACTTTTAAATACATTATTTATTTAGATATATGAAAAAATATAACAATAACAAAAACACAATAATTCTCAAGTCCAGGAATCAGTTAAAAAAATATATTCTTAATAAATAAAATTAACAGTAGGTAACTCACTGTATCACATTTGTGCACTTACAAATCAAAAATAAACAATATTCATAGTAAATAATAAAATAAAAATAAAATACAGGTACAGTTCACATTTGTGAACAAAACAAAAGAGGATGACGTCCTATTGTTACAAACTTTATCTTGCTTTATTTTTACTATATAAATGGTGTAATTGTTGTACTACCACAAAAAAATAAAGGTCTAGAAGTACTTTTGTATTCAAAATTAAATATAAAACATGTTTTAAAGTTTTGTATTAAAAAGATAATAAATAATAAGTTATAAATAAAAATAATTTTTCTTGCCACTAATTGCAAAATACAGAAGCACTATGTTACCTATGCACTGGCAGAATAATACAAACCGAGTTTCTAATTTATTACTTACTTAGCTTTTAAGAATTGCGCAAATAAGCATGACCCACACTCGTGCATGCAATTAGTATGGATTGGCATCTTTTAGTCTCGTTTTGATAATCTTCCTTATTTTAGTCATGAGTAGTAATTAAATAAGTTAGTCAGGACTAACGTCACTAAAGGCCCAACACTGAAAACCCAGTGAATAGCTTCGTTGTGTGGCGATTATGTAGATACTAACAGAATTCCAAATCTGAGGCTCTATTATATTGTAGCATCACCTTAATGCAATATCGAATTGAAATATATCACATTGACCACAGCATGCTGGAAATTATTAATAAAAGCCGGTTCATGTGATAAATTCTTCACTTTAACCTCGCCACTTGGCTATTATTAATAATAACCGGTAATTATTAATAATAACCTATTTATCACTATGACTGTAACATATATACAGTATACGTGCAGATATTGCACGTATTGAGGTACGCAGAGGAAACAAATTTTTACTGTGTTTTTTCAAAAATGCCAAAATCCTTTAGGTGGGTTATTCCGCAGTAACGTGTCACACCCGTCACGCTCGTTTAACGACTATACATAAGCAACGAAATTATATTCACTTTTGACGTTCCGTATATCGTGGGTGTTCAACGCCGAAGATTATAATTGCGGATTTAATGCCTTCTGATATTTCTAAACACTTCTTTCAAATAACATTTGAGCATTGCATTTAAAACAAAGGTACTTTACTTATTAGTTTTGGTAACACCCGGTACATGCAAGTAGATCGGCTTTTAGGAAGAATAAAATTTCCTGAAAAATTGATAAATAGTAAAATTAAATAATTCATTAGTAAAAAATTAGATAATAGATGACATTTTAATTGCAAGTAAAAATGAAAATGAACACGTGTCTCATTTAAACATACTTTTTGAAAGATTGAATGATTTTGGTATTGCCATTAAACCTCCCAAATGTATTTTTGGAGTACAATCTTTAAATTTTTTAAGTCATCATGTTTCACCACTAGGTATTCGTCCATCTGATGACAGAACTAAAATTATTTCAGAATTTCCAATACCAAAATCTCTTAAACAAATACAACGCTTTCTAGGCATGATTAATTTTTATCATAGATTTGTTCCAAATTTTTCAAATATACTTGCACCTTTATATTTTTTCTCAAATTTACGTTTTAAAAATAAAATCATAATTATTGAAGACTGGTCAGAAGAATGCAATAATAGTTTTCAACTTGCTAAAAGAACTCTTAGCAAATGCGGTAACTCTGGCTCATCCTTGTACAGCTGGTCAATTATCGTTGACAACAGATGCTTCCAATACAGCTATTGGAGCAGTATTATCACAAAAGATTAACAATAATACTCAACCAATTGCGTAGTTTTCAAAAAAACTTTCTCCTTGTCAAGTAAAATACTCTACTTTTGATCGAGAATTACTTGCAATTTATTCGTCTATTAAATTTTTTAGACATATTTTGGAAGGTAATCAATTCATTATTTACACGGATCATAAACCGATAATTACTTCATTATTTTCAAAATCAGAAAAAACTCCACGTCAAAGTCGTTATTTAGACTATATAGCACAATTTTCTTCGGATATCAAATATATCAAAGGAGACTCCAATATAGTAGCAGATGCTCTGTCACGCATAGATGTTGACTCTCTTGAAGATTCGTATCCCAACATTTTAGACATTAAAACAGCACAAAAATAAGATTCGCAATTTTTTTTTTATTAAACAATCAATTAATTTCTTCTCAAAAGAAAAGCTTTGGTGTGAAATTTCTTTATCAAAACCGCGTATGTAAATTCCTATTGAATATCGTTTTACAATTTTTGAATAATTACATAATCTTCCTCATTCTGGCATTAAAATAACACAAAATTTAATTAAATCACGTCGAGGTCACCAAATTTGTGGGGGATTTATGCCCACACGTCGTATACTTTTAAATAACTTTTATTTTTATAATTATCGAATTGTTTTACATTCAGATATTTTTGAGATTATAAAGGCAATTCGTACGTGTTGTTCGTACGAGATAAAATTATATATTGAAATGTCTTCAAAAATAAATAATATTCAAGTTTTCATGGTAACTCAATGGTACCTTGATAAATTATTAAATTATAAAATAATTCAAAATCAGGCGAGTCTGTGACGGTAACGCTACACTAGTTGTAGTTTGTTAAAAATAACCGATTTAATATTAAAACACGACATAAATGATCTGAAATCAAAATCCTTCTAGTATAATTAATTATGTTTGAGAATTCGCAACACAAGACACAGTATTCAAGTAAACATCCATTGTTTCGCTTAACTAAATTCCATATTAAGCTCTAGTATATACACTCTATGAACACAACAATGCACACATTAATTATCATGGCTCTTTGTCTTGAGGATTCCCTGTCAACATACAGCAAGGATAAACACAATTAACGGCGGCAAAAGGAGCAAAAATGGATCGCTTTAAGCTAACAAGGACACGTGTCTTCAGACTAGACATACATACTTTACCCCAGATCGCGTAGATATATTTTAGGTAAAGAAAATCGGGGATACCTCCAGAGAGCAAAAAGGGAAGGACTCGTTCCCAGTCTCATTCTAATTCGAATATACCGCCTGGGGTTGAAAAAGGACGACAGGACAATTCTAGAAGTATCAAGGGAGAGATATTGTACAGATCTGGTTATTTGATATCGGTTTTTATGTGGCGATAGACGAGATATCTCGGACTTTTTGGTGTGCAAAAAAGGGTAGATTTGGTATTCGATTATGTATTTGAAGTCCACTGTCAGATTTTGTTGTGCATATTTGAGAGTCAACATAATATTTATAGAATGTATCTCAATCTAAGAGGAAAGCTGGCTAATCGACGGTGAGATATATAAAGAGAAAGGTATTTGTCGGGCAATTCCGTCATACGAAGATCGAAGAAGCAACCGTAGACACGTGCTTCGGACTATTAGTCCTCATCAGTACGGTATAGCCAAGGAGCAAGATGGACACTCAATGGAAAAAAACACTCAAATGGAGACCTAAAGGGGGCACCAAATTGGCGACATTGGTCACCCCCTTTAGGTCTCCATTTGAGTGTTTTTTCCATTGAATTATTTTGTAGGTACTACTTTGTTGTTTTAAATAAGTTACTTATCTTCACATACTTAGTATAAACAATAAAATGGTATACATCAATAAAACTACCCCTCTAAAACCCCCCTTTTGTGTTATTTAATTGGTTTATTATTTATTAATCATTTTGAATTATAATTATAAACATAGTTCCAAATAATTTTCTCTCTAATTAATAGTAGTAGATTTTGATTAATTCTGGTAGTTTTTGTAAAAACTCCATCAACATATTCTGATTTTATTATTCCATTATAGTATCATATACAATTTTTCTTTCAACGAATTGAGACCAGTTGATCTCAAAACACCCCCGAATAAGAAAAGCTGAAGCAAAACAAATAAATCACCTCAAGAAGGGTTGTTGAACACGTATTTTCGGAATGGGGTCTTACCCCGCCTGTGTACGATGTTCATCCCGAATTTCTGGATAGTTTCCAAGAATGTTGATAGTAAAATTTATCAGAGTACTAACAGACGAGAATACGCCGTCGAATATAGTTTTTTCTCGCCAAAACAGCAGCCAAAACACCCCTATAAACGGTTTTGCATTGATTACTCAGTCACATAAAGATTTCACTTTGGAAAATGTCAAACCCAGCTCGATTTTTGTGTACATCTTTTGTTGGACATTACAAATAATGTGAAGGAAGTCCTCATTGATATCGTGTCATCAAAGATGACTGAATTGTTTTTTTTTTTTAACAATATCTTGCGTTCTATTGTTCAGACGATAATACGCGTTATTAGGAATTTTCTATAACCTAAAATTCTCTTAAAAAAATGTCTATACATCGTTTCAGGACGAGTTGAAATTTTCAAGTTAGACTTGAAGTTAGATAAAATCACACACAAAAACAAGGTTGGTATTTATATAAAATAATTTTTTTGTTGTGAAGAAAATATTTGGAAAACCCCGAAGTTTTGACTACCTGTATATTGGTTCCTTTCTGATTTTGAGTTGTTGCTTTGTTTGACTAAAAAAACAGCACCTTAAGAACCCAATCATTTCTGAACTACTAGACATTTGTTGAAGAGGTTTATGATTAAACTTTGTTTATAATTGCAATTAGTTTGTATACAGCTTGTTCATAATATTGGACTACATCTATTAAACAATTTTCATTCCAAAAATATCCATTTTCTTATTGAAACGCCCTGTACATTGTTCCATTTTTAAATCTCTGAATTATTAGATTCGAAATCTTTGCGTACCGCTGGGTACTTTTTACTACGCTTATATTAACTTTGTGTTTTGTTTATTATTTGTTTGTTTGTATGTTACGTTCAAATCTTGTAATGGATATTTTACCTACTTCCCATTATCCAATCGAGTTGAAATTATGCATGTGGAGAGATTTCCGGTGACAATGCATGAATCAATAAAAAAAAATTGGAAAATTTTCCAAAATTTGAAAATATTTTCAAAATTTGAAAGATTTGTTCAACCGAGATGTAACTTTGTATGTGGACAGATTTCCGGTGACAATGCATGAATCAATAAAAAACTTAGGAAAATTTTCGAAATTAGGAAAAATTTTCAAAATTTAGAAAATTGGTCCATTCGAGTTGAAATTTTGTTTGTGGATTGATTTCCGGTGACAATGCATGACTCAATAAAGAACAAATCTGAAAAATGTTTACAATTTGGAAAAATTTTCAAAGTTTGGAAAATTGATCCATTCGAGTTGAAATTTTATTTGTGGATAGATTTCCGGTGGCAATGCATGAATCAATAAAAAACTTAGGAAAATTTTCCAAAATTTGAAAATATTTTCAAAATTTGAAAGATTTGTTCAACCGAGATGTAACTTTGTATGTGGACAGATTTCCGGTGACAATGCATGAATCAATAAAAAACTTAGGAAAATTTTCGAAATTAGGAAAAATTTTCAAAATTTAGAAAATTGGTCCATTCGAGTTGAAATTTTGTTTGTGGATTGATTTCCGGTGACAATGCATGACTCAATAAAGAACAAATCTGAAAAATGTTTACAATTTGGAAAAATTTTCAAAGTTTGGAAAATTGATCCATTCGAGTTGAAATTTTATTTGTGGATAGATTTCCGGTGACAATGCATGAATCAATAAAAAATCTGTAAAATTTTCCAAAATTTTGACATTTTCCAAAATTACAAAAATTTTCAAAATTTGTAAAATTGGTCCAATTGAGTTGAAATTTTGCATGCGGACGTATTTCCGATGACACCGCATAAATCAGTAAAAGAATCCATCATTTCCACGTTTGACAGAAACAGAGACGGCGTGACATCTTGCATCTCTCTTTAATTAGATTGGGTGGAAAACAAAGCAAAAGTGCCATAAGAGATCATGTATTTCTGGCTTTCTAAATCAGCTTAAAATAAACCAATTGATACGATAGTGATTCAGCTTGGATTTTTTTCTGGGTGTGTGGACCTTATTGAATATGTTTTAAAGCTAATTTTGGAATATTTCACGGTGAGTATTATACAAAACGATGTTAAAAAGTGACTTCAGAAAGTGAGGTTACGCGTGCTTTTGCAGGTTTATTATGGAAAATATTCAATTCAGTGAGGATTTTAACCAACTAGGACATGCTTACTGTTATCAAATTACACATAGCGAATATTGACTTTGTTGTATGGTCCAAAAACGAACTTTTTCTGCATCGATTTTTTAGACGATCCATTCTGGGATTTTACATCTGTTTGCAGTATCACAAAACAATTGTCTTACCTGAAATTTTATGTAAAGAAGCCTCAAGGCAAGGAAGTAGTCGAGGTAGAATAAATCAATAAAACAATGATTGTAAATTAATAGATTTATTATTTAAAAAATCTGAAATGTATGTAGAATATGAGTAGAATAATGTGATAAGTACAATATTACACTTTATTTCCTGATTATATTTGACAGTTTTTGCACGAACGTCATGCAGGGCACTAGGGCTGTTCGAGCGCTCGCTTTTTTCGTACCGAACACAAGTCGGTCTGATTAACTGTCATTTCGTCATACTAAAATTTTGTTCTATCATACCACTGCTTGGATACAACCAATGCTTTAACGTTTATTCAAGCCAATATGCTTGATTACAAGTAATCGCTCGCTTTTGGTATTGAGACTTGAATTTTAACCGAACAAATGCGGGCCAACTCGAAAAACCGAGTGTTCGGTTTGGAAAGAAACCAGATTTACTTAGCTCGAAATTCGAGACTTGAAGTGTTAGATAACTCGAACAGCCCTACGTGGCACCCAATCGGGATGGTCATCATTTCGAGCACTCTTCGAGCTGGTTTACCTTAAAATGAGACATTATAAACAAATATTTCACATCTATATTTCATATAACTCTTACCTGCAATAAAATGCACACTGCAAATCCTCCAATTTTGTAGTTGGCCTTCAGAGAAATTTGGATCTCTCTTAATGGCCTATAGCTATCGTTCTCTTCTAAAAGGTGACAACAAACTGTTGGGATAATTTAGCTTGAGGACTTTTGGTAATAATATGAAAGGAAAATTCCTTATCTCGATGGCTTTTCGACCTGCAGTTAGCCACGCTACAAATTTTGCCCGTTTTAGAACTAATACTAAAGCAAAAACACGGTTTGACACATAACCTCACTTTCTGAAGTCACTTTTTAACATCGTTTTGTATAATACTCACCGTGAAATATTCCAAAATTAGCTTCAAAACATATTCAATAAGGTCCACACACCCAGAAAAAAATCCAAGCTGAATCACTATCGTATCAATTGGTTTATTTTAAGCTGATTTAGAAAGCCAGAAATACATGATCTCTTATGGCGCTTTTGCTTTGTTTTCCACCCAATCTAATTAAAGAGAGATGCAAGATGTCACGCCGTCTCTGTTTCTGTCAAACGTGGAAATGATGGATTAGAAAGTAGAAGAGTTTTCGTTTAATCTTACTTAAAAAGTTCGATTACTTCTTTGATAATACTTACTGGTACTTCATGATACTTTAATAATGAACTGCTGTTTCTAAAGTTGGCACCATCTTCCGGATGTCTTTAATTCTCTGTAGCTTGCAAACGGTGCGTTTATTAGAACTTGGTCTACTATGAGTGACATGACCCTTCTGTATACCCTTTAAATATTTTACCTTGATTTTTTTAACACCCCATACATTAGCATCAATTAGTAATTCAGTTGATTTCAAATAATACCGTCGCTTTTCAAGTGTTTGTTAGTATAATAGTAATAATAATAACAATTTTGTATTTCGACATTGGTAATCGTAGAATTTTCAAATTTGTCCATACCTCACCCAATAGTTTTAATCATTATTTCTTAATAATTCGGTAAATTTTAGAATAATATTGTTGCCTTTATATTGTTTATGAATTATGTTATTAAGAATTTTTATCGATGGACAGTTTGCAACATTTCCTCTTGACAACTGAATTAATTTCAACTAATATTGTCAGCTTTCTAAAGTTTATTAATTTGCTGAATGAATTGTAGACTCGTGTTGATCGAGAACAGTAGAAATACCACAATATTTATATCAGTTTTTCATTGAGCACGTTTTTCCTTTTTAAGCTAGTAAAAGTTGGCCGGCCTGAAAATTTGTACCTGCTGTATATAAACCCTTTAAAATGACCTTAATTACTTCTTTAAGCGCTAATTCGAGCACATAGTTCAGGCTATACTACAACAGCTGCTATTTTTATTTGACCCATTTAACACCGGTATAATTTTGATTAAGGGCTGTTAATCTTAATCACAACAAATTTTATCAAAAACCCCGAAGAAATCCCACTTTTAACTGTTATAACCAAATTGGTGGAGGCGCCAGATATTCATTCCCCCAATGATTATTTTTCAATTTCTCTCGAGTAATCAGCATCTAACTCAATCCCAGAGGGTTAATAATCGTAAATTCGCCCCTGTCGGACTTGCATAATTGGTGGTAATCATTCAGATCACGTTTTTTCGTCCGGTCTAACCTCGAGTGGTTAGTCTGATCACATTACGCCCTCCCAAGGGTGTGGGGTGTGTTGGAAGGGGTGAGACGACCATCGATCTGTTTTGAATTCAGTGAACAGAGTTCGTATCTTCCTAGTGGCCATCGCAGTGGCAGGATAATTGAATTCCTGTTGGCATTGACGGGGAAATTTCATTCCCAATGTTGTAGTAGGGAAGCTGAACTGTAACGCCTTTGTTTTTTTTTCTTTTTTTCGGTACGGTTTTGGTTCGAAAGGCGCGGTATTAACTTCCTAATCCCCATTGAGAGTATTAGTCTTTTTAAAGTCTGGAGAAACTTTTATTGTTCGAAATGTTTGCTCTTTATTGTCCCAGCAACATTAGAGAAATATAATATGGATACTATACAGTGAGTGCGCTAAGTATGGAAACATGAGAAATTGTTTAGTCGACTACATAAAGGTGAAACAATTTTATGGGCTTCCATAAGAAAATTTTTGAGAAAATGACAATTGACAATTCTTAAATATTTTTTTTTATTAATAAGCATAAGATGCTTAACATATTGAAACTAATCTAAAAGATTAACCATCAATTTAAATCTGAATTCTTAAAACTAGGTACTTGTCTCTAATAGGCTAACCACTGATGTCCCTATATTTACTTTGTCCCAAACAAGAAGCACTAACACTTCACTCACTGTGCTCTGCTTTTTACACATTTCACTGATTCACTAGTTCGAAGGGTTTAGTTCTTTTTAGTCTTCTCACTAGATTCTGGTTGTCCAGTAGCTGCAGGGCCTCTACGTTGACGTGATGGCTTAGGCGAGATTCATGCTTAGTGGCGAATCTTTTTATCTCTTGGATGACTTGTGGGACACCAAGATCACGGTGCAGGTCACTACTCCGTATGTACCAAGGACCGTTAACCACATTCCTTAGTACTTTATTTTGGAAGATCTGGATTCCTTGTATATTGGAGCTTTTTGCGCAGCCCCAAAGCTGGATGCCGTATAACCAAATCGGTTTTAGTACTTGGTTGTAGACTTGTAGTTTGTTCTGTACTGACAACTGAGAGTTTCTTCCCAGAAGCCAGTTCTCTGTATTTGAGGCCAAGCTCTACTCTTTTCTTCTTAACATGTTCTTTCCACCTTAGTTTTGTATCCAGTGTCATACCCAAATACTTTGCAGTGTTCGCATATGGAACTATGGCGTCGTTAATCTTGCCAAGAGGTATGTCCTCGATTCTTTTGTTTGTAAAGTTAATGTGGGCAGATTTCAGTTCGTTGAGCTTGGTCTTCCATTTTCTGGTCCATTTGTATATTTTGTTACTAGCTTGTTGAAGATTCCTGGTAGATTCACCAATAGTTGATCCCACTGCCATTAGAGCCGTGTCATCTGCGAATGTGGCGACTGTTACATTTTCCATCTGTGGAAGGTCACTTGTATATAGTAGATAGACAATTGGTCCCAATACACTACCCTGGGGTACCCCAGCTTTGACTTCTTTTAGTTCCGAGTATTCATCGATCTGTTTTATTCTGAATAGTCTATCAGATATATAGGATGTTAGCAGCTGAATTATGTCGTCTGACGTATTGTAAAGGTAGCATACTTTTTAGTTTGTGTATCAATCCTTCATGCCAAACCTTATCGAAAGCTTGTGTCACATCAAGAAAGATTGTTGAGCAAATAAGCTTTTCTTCTAATGCTTTCTCTATGATATCTGTTATTCTATGGACTTGATCTATAGTGGAATGCTTTTCTCTAAAACCAAATTGGTGATTAGGAATTAGTTCTTTTCTCTCAATGATAGGTTTCATTCTCTCTAGAAGCAACTTTTCAAAGAGTTTCGATATCATTGGTAACAGTGATATTGGGCGATATGATTTGGCCTCGGTCGGTGGTTTGCCTAGTTTTGGTATCATGATAACTTCTGCTACTTTCCAGACATGTGGGACGTATTTTAATCTGAACGATGCATTTATTAGGTACGTCAGCATAACAATACCTTTGTTAGGTAATTGCTTAAGAACTTCTCCTGTGATAAGGTCATATCCAGGTGCCTTCTTTGGATTTTTAAATATTGATCTTTAGGAAAAATCTATCTTGTGAATTGAATATGAAATAGCGTTTTAAACCGGAATGTCCTAGAAATCTCAAAATGGTCTCATAGTAAACCCTATTCTTTGCACTTTTACCAGAAATCCTGAAAGTTTATTCACAATTGGTTTTTAGGTATTTGCAGCAATTATTTAAGTGGAAGCCTTCATAAAATAACCAATAAAAAAACGAAATAACCTGACGGGATATGTAACTTTCAAACTCGGATTCGTATCCAGCGCAAATAAATCATTCGAAAACGCCTATTCGCCTTCCATAGACAAACAAAAGTAATTTTCAACTGTTTATCGAAAATTTTGCCATAAGACCGTGAATTTTGTATATTAGTATTAATTGGGGTGCATAATTGGGTTGCCAATTAGGAAAACTGTTGATGACGTCGTCAGTCCAAAACAATGGAAGGTCGGAAATGAAATTTGAGAAAAATATGTGTTTTTTGTTAATTAAAAATCGACGAGTCACGAGACGTTTTCTAATAACAAACCGTTTGAGAGATTTTGTCGGGTTTCCATACTCAATGTATAATTCAGTAACTCTCTATTAGATATATAAAGGTGTTCACTTGAAATAAATAGACATAACAATATATTTTTTAAAAACTACGATTATAAGAAAAATTTCCAAAAAAATCAATTCTTTTAACTGTTCGATTGCATTATTACCGAAAATCTGGTCACATTCAAAATTTCAACTCGATTGGACAAATTTTTCAAATTTTTCGCAACTTTTTACTTTATCATACGCAGTATGTAAAGTTATGTAATCATGCCAAAAAAATTTTTTGAGATTTTTGCGGAAATATGTCTCTTTGGGTCCCCTGAACATTTTTGACCAAGGTACAAAAAAATGTCTGTGTGTGTATATGTGTGTGTGTGTGTATGTGTGTGTGTGTGTGTGTACCCGTTTTTGTGGCGACGATTCCGGAGAAACTACTAAAGGTATCGGGACAAAACTTCATATTTAGAAGTTTCATAACCAAACTAAGTTTCATAACCTTTCTGTTGAAAAGGGTCCAAAGGAACTGGTGGTTTACTCTTAGCATTTTTCGAAGATTTTGTAAATGGGCCGCTATTTGTGTAATGTCGTCAAAATAGTTAAATAATAAATTAAAGCAGAGGAAATTTTCTATAATTTGTGTATATGACATTTTTTGGTAGAATTTATAGTTTAGCTGCATGAGCAAATTCTATTTCATCGAGATCGGTCGTACTGCTTTAAAACTAGTAGCCAGGATATGTCAGATTTTTTGATTCTAATGACAGTTGCTAGTGTCAAACGCTAATGTTTTGAAAATACTACTGTCAATATAGGCTGCGTTCGGATATTGAACACCGTTACACTTTTTACACCCACTAACAAGTAAGTGTCATTTGGACGGTGTACCCGGTGTCAACGGAGTACAATATCCGAACGCAGCTTTAATCGAGATATCTGTCTAGTTCTACTAGTTTTATTTTAATGCAGACATAGCCGATCTCGATCAAATAGAATCTCATGCAGCTAAATTATTAATTTTATATATAGTATGATAAAGTCATGTGCCTGGCCACATCAGATTTTTTAACAAGTGCATTAATATAATTTATAATGGTAGTCCTATATTTTGACTATTATTATATATTATACTGATATACTTACTAGTTAATCCCCTAAGCTTGCTTTATTTGCTGGAAATATAAAAAACGTTGCGTTATTCTCAACCCCTTAGCTAAATCACGCTCGCCGCCCATGCAGCTATGTTTACATTCGCTTACCTTAGTTCTCACGGCGCCCATCCGTGTCTCTTCATTTATCTGAGATTAATGCCCACAAGTTGCAGGATACCTTGCATAATCGTATTCACTATATAAATACGTAAACAGAACGTTAAATCGGGGTTTCAAACAAATTTCAAGTTTTTTTGCTGAATAAATTGAAATGATTCTGCGTTCCATCAACTAATTAATTGCTATACAAATTAGTAAATTACATGTGTTTTTCAAAATATTCTTAACAAAACTAAAATGTCTATACACAAACACACTGGCAAATTTCACCGGTTCACCGTACTCACCCTGACAGCTACGGTTACATCTAAATTATGGTCGCTCAACTTCGCTTGCGCTCGTAAGTGTTCGGGATTACCTACTAGAGGGCAAACAAGACGCTAGTGATAAACACGAGTCTACAAATTCATATAGCAAATTAATAAACTTTAGAAAGCTGACAATATTAGTTGAAATTAATTCAGTTGTCGAGAGGAAATGTTGCAAACTGTCCATCGATAAAAATTCTTAATAACATAATTCATAAACAATATAAAGGCAACAATATTATTTTAAAATTTTCCGAAAATAATGATTAAAAATATAGAGCGAGGTATGGACAAATTTGAAAATTCTACGATTACCCATGACGAAATACAAAATTGTTATTATTATTACTATTATACTAACAAACACTTGAAAAGCGACGGTATTATTTGAAATAAACTGAATTACTAATTGATGCTAATGTATAGGGTGTTAAAAAAACAAGGTAAAATATTTAAAGGGTATACAGAGGGGTCATATCACTCACAGTCGACCAAGTTCTGATAAACGCACTGTTTGCAAACTACATAGAATTAAAGACATCCGGAAGATGGCACCAACTTTAGAAACAGCAGTTGATTATTAACGTATCATGAAGTACCACCAAGTATAATCAAAGAAGTAATCGAACTTTCCAAGTAAGATTAATCGAAAACTCGACCATGTTCCCAACTTAAAAACGTAAATCTACCGAATCACAGACCGCAACAAAAACTAACATAGTTTAACGTTCTTTTGAGCATCTCCACTAAACATCGTCAACTAAAATAAAATGTCCCATCAACCCACTCGAGTGTGTCCTTATTTCGTCCCGAGAGATGTCATTTCGCGCACATTTCACATTTCACATCGTTAGTCAGATAGCTAGCGATCTTTTTACGCGAATCTTTTGATTTATCTGTACATGCACCGAGTGCCGACGCAAACAAAGCATCTCTAGTGCGAGGAGAAGTGTTTGGAAATGCGGGGGAAGGGACCTTCATAGAAGTAGAGAGATGGGGCGGTTTTTGTCACTGCTGAAAATGAGATCCCTCGTCTTGCTTCACAATGGGAAAAATGTCCCAGTTCTCACAGCAACGAGGTCGCCGAGGAGATCATATAAGATCCGTTTCCCCACACGAGGTATAGATTGGATGGAATGGGACAATTTTAGCTTCGTAATTCAATGGGGAAATATTTTTCCACCGTTGATTTTAATCGAGGGTCGTTTTTAGGTAACTTAGAGGTTTAAATCCAACGTATTCAAACACTCCAAAAACAAATTCCGGTATCGCTGGAACTACATACATTTACGGTTTTGAGATTTTAAATTAGATAAATCGTTTATCATGAAACTTGTTTGAGTTACAACAGCGAACGTATCATATCTACAGCTATAAATTTTGCAAGGATTTCGGTGATTTCGGGATTAACTGGAAGGGATAAATCGGCTCCACGCGTGGGGGTTCAAAATTATTGCCCTAGATGGTAGGGGTAAACCTGTACGTGGTTGTTGTACCTTGTTAGAGACAATTTAAGGTACACGTTAAACTTTATACCAATTAAGTGTACACTGGTGTGTGTGAGTGTGTGTAAATGGAGCTAATTAATGAAGTGGATCCCTTTGTTAAAACAAAGGAATTACGTTGTAATAGAAAGCCACAGAGGTCGTTAGTGTGCGAGTGTATCAGCTTTCGAGATACTGATACATCTCATATGATCGAAAATGTGAAAATCGAAAATGGTTTTTAGAACCAAGTACGAACACAAAGCTGAAGTAGACCTTGCGAATTCAGCCAGTACTCTGTCCTGGGCACACAATACAAAAGGACCCCCCTTTAAGGTCCTACAGGATATCTTAATTCTGATCTATGTCCTTAATTATCCACTCCCCTATCAAGATACCAATTACAGCCTTTGGTACATCCTTTGTTCCCTGGGTAGTCCTGAATAACCTGAAACTTACTGGAAGCATTTTGCACATAAATCTAAAACTTTTATAATTACATATCTATTTTTCCATTATCTTTGTGATAGATAATCTAAATTAGAAAACGAAGAAAGGGGGTGAAACATATATCAAAATAAAAAGTGCTTTTGCGAAAAACATATGTGATACAAAAAAAAGTGTTATTGTTAATTAAATTTGAAACGTTGTTTGCTGGCGCATTTTTAATATCGCTGTGCCGTTGTTATATGTTGTTTACGTGACTCGTTGCCATGGAGATATTGGAAGGACTACGCAGCAACAGGATTGGACGACTAGGATTATCCAGGTTCCTCTCACAATCTCTGTAAGTTACATAAGGACAAATAATACTCCCACTCATTTTTTATTTAATTATGTAACTTATTTCTTAATATTTAAGCATCGCTTATCGATAATTAAATAATATCAAACCTATATTGTCCCTCTTCTTCTGCTCTCAATAATAGTTTTTGGAGTCATGAGCACTGAGTCTCTGTTCTGCAGTATTTTAGTGATTTTTTCGTTAGTTCTTCATATTTAAGCCTTCTTTTTTGATAAATAAGTAAAATGAAACCAATATTGTCCCGCTTCCATTGCTCTTTATCCTGTTATTAAATAATAATTGTTCTTTTACATAATAGCTTCTGGAGCCATGAACTCTGATCCTGTGTTCTGCAGTATTTTAGTGATTTTTTCGTTAATTCCTCATATTTAAGCATTCTTTTTCAATAATTAAGTAATATCAAACCAATATTGTCCCTCTTCCATTGCTTTTTATCCTGTTATTAAATAATAATTGCTGTTTTCCATAATAGTGTCTGGAGCCATGAACTCTGATCCTCTGTTCTGCAGTAGTTTAGTGATTTTTTTCGTTAGTTCTTCATATTTAAGCATTCTTTTTTGATAATTAAGTAATATCAAACCAATATTGTCCCTCTACCATTGCTTTTTATCCTGTTATTAAATAATTGTTGCTGTTTTCCACAATAGTTTCTGGAACCATGAACTCTGATCCTCTGTTCTGCAGTATTTTAATGATTTTTTTCGTTAGTTCTTCATATTTAAGCATTCTTTTTTGATAATTAAGTAATATGAAGCCGATATTGTCCCTCTCCTATTGCTTTGTATTCTGCTATTAAATAATAATTATTGCTTGCAATAATAGTTTCTGGAGCCATGAACTCTGATCCTCTGTTCTGCAGTATTTTAGTGATTTTTTTCGTTATTTCTTCATATTTAAGCATTCTCTTTCGACAATTAAATAAAATAAAACTAATATTGTCCCTCTTCCATTGCTTTTTATCCTGTTATTAAATAATAATTGCTGTTTTCCATAATAGTTTCTGGAGCCATGAACTCTGATCCTCTGTTCTGCAGTAGTTTAGTGATTTTTTTCGATAATTCTTCAGATTTAAGCATTCTTTTTTGATAATTAAGTAACATCAAACCAATATTGTCCCTCTTCCATTGCTTTTTATCATGTTATTAAATAATAATTGCTGCTTTCCATAATAAATTCTACAGCTATGAACTATGATCCTCTGTTCCGCAGTAGTTTAGTGATTTTTTTCGATAATTGTTCATATTTAAGCATTCTTTTTTGATAATTAAGTAAAATCAAACCAATATTGACCCTCTTCCATTGCTTTTTATCATGGTATTAAATAATAATTGCTGTTTTCCATAATAGTTTCTGGAGCCATGAACTGTGAATCCTCTGTTCTGCAGTAGTTTAGTGATTTTTTTCGATAATTCTTCATATTTAAGCATTCTTTTTTGATAATTAAGTAAAATCAAACCAATATTGTCCCTCTTCCATTGCTTTTTATCCTGTTATTAAATAATAGTTGCTGTTATCCACAATAGTTTCTGGAACCATGAACTCTGATCCTCTGTTCTGCAGTAGTTTAGTGATATTTTTCGATAATTCTTCATATTTAAGCATTCTTTTTTGATAATTAAGTAAAATCAAACCAATATTGTCCCTCTTCCATTGCTTTTTATCCTGTTATTAAATAACAATTGCTGTTTTCCATAATAGTTTCTGGAACCATGAACTCTGATCCTCTGTTCTGTAGTATTTTAGTGATTTTTTTCGTTAGTTCTTCATATTTAAGCATTCTTTTTCGATAATTAAGTAATATGAAACCAATATTGTCCCTCTTCCATTGCTTTTTATCCTGTTATTAAATAACAATTGCTGTTTTCCATAATAGTTTCTGGAGCCATGAACTCTGATCCTCTGTTCTGCAATATTTTAGTGACTTTTTTTCGTTAGTTCCTCATACTTAAGCATTCTTTGTTAATTAAGTAATATCAAACTAATATTGTCCCTCTTCCATTGCTTGCTATCCTGTTATTAAATAATAATTGCTGTTTTCCATAATAGTTTCTGGAGCCATGAACTCTGATCCTCTGTTCTGCAGTAGTTTAGTGATTTTTTTCGATAATTCTTCATATTTAAGCATTCTTTTTTGATAATTAAGTAAAATCAAACCAATATTGTCCCTCTTCCATTGCTTTTTATCATGTTATTAAATAATAATTGCTGCTTTCCATAATAAATTCTGGAGGTATGAACTCTGATCCTCTGTTCTGCAGTAGTTTAATGATTTTTTTCGATAATTCTTCATATTTAAGCATTCTTTTTTGATAATTAAGTAAAATCAAACCAATATTGTTCCTCTTCCATTGCTTTTCATCCTGTTATTAAATTATAATTGCTGTTTTCCATAATAGTTTCTGGAGACATGAACTCTGATCCTCTGTTCTGCAGTATTTTAGTGATTCTTTCTTTATGTCTTCATATTTAATCATTCTTTTCCCATAATTAAGTAATATCAAACCAATATTGTCCCTCTTCCATTGCTTTTTATCCTGTTATTAAATAATAATTGCTGTTTTCCATAATAATTTCTGGAGCCATGAACTCTGATCTTCTGTTCTGCAGTATTTTAGTGATCTTTTTCGTTAGTTCTTCATATTTAAGCATTATTTATTTTTGATAACTAAGTAATATGAAACCAATATTGTCCTTCTTCCATTGCTTTTTATCCTGTTATTAAATAATAATCGCTGTTTTCCATAATAGTTTTTGGAGCCAAGAACATTGAGTCTCTGTTCTGCAGTATTTTAGTGATTTTTTTCGTTAGTTCTTCATAATTAAGCATTCTTTTTTGATAATTAAGTAATATCAAACGAATATTGTCCCTCTTCCATTGCTTTTTATCCTGTTATTAAATAATAATTGCTGTTGTCCATAATAGGTTTTGGAGCCATGAACACTGAGTCTCTGTTCTGCAGTATTTTAGTGATTTTTTATATTTCTTTATATTTAAGCATTATTTTGCAGTAATTAAGTAATATCAAACCCATATTGTACCTCTTCCATTGCTTTTTATCCTGTTATTAAATAATAATTGTTGTTTTCAATATTAATTTCTGTTTTCCATAACAGTTTCTGGGGCCATGAACTCTGATGCTCTGTTCTGCAGTATTTTAGTGATTGTTTTCGTTATTTCTTCAGATTTAAGCATTATTTTTCGATAATTTAGGAATATGAAAATAAATTTGTCCCTCTTCTACTGCTTTTTATCCTGTTATTAAAAAATAATAATTGCTGCTGTCAATAATAGTTTCTGGAGCCATGAATTTTATTGTGATACTCTATTCTGCAGTATTTTAGTGATTGTTTTCATTATTTCTTCAGATTTAAGCATTCTTTTCCGATAATTTCGGAATATGAAAATAAATTTGTCCCTCTTCTACTGCTTTCTATCCTGTTATTAAAAAATAATAATTGCTGCTTTCAATAATAGGTTCTGGAGCCATGAATTGTGATAATCTATTCTGCAGTATTTTAGTGATTGTTTTCGTTATTTCTTCAGATTTAAACATTCCTTTTCGATAGTTTAGGAATATGAAAATAAATTTGTCCCTCTTCTACTGCTTTTTAGCCTGTTATTAAAAAATAATAATTGCTGCTTTCAATAATAGTTTCTGGAGCCATGAATTGTGATACTCTTATTCTGCAGTATTTTAGTGATTGTTTTCGTTATTTCTTCAGATTTAAACATTCCTTTTCGATAGTTTAGGAATATGAAAATAAATTTGTGCCTCTTCTACTGCTTTTTATCCTGTTATTAAAAAATAATAATTGCTGCTTTCAATAATAGTTTCTGGAGCCGTGAATTGTGATACTCTATTCTGCAGTATTTTAGTGATTGTTTTCATTATTTCTTCAGATTTAAGCATTCTTTTTCGATAATTTCGGAATATGAAAATAAATTTGTCCCTCTTCTACTGCTTTTATCCTGTTATTAAATAATAATAATTGCTGCTGTCAATGCCATGAATTTTATTGTGATACTCTATTCTGCAGTATTTTAGTGACTGTTTTCATTATTTCTTCAGATTTAAGCATTCTTTTTCGATAATTTCGGAATATGAAAATAAATTTGTCCCTCTTCTACTGCTTTTATCCTGTTATTAAATAATAATAATTGCTGCTGTCAATGCCATGAATTTTATTGTGATACTCTATTCTGCAGTATTTTAGTGACTGTTTTCATTATTTCTTCAGATTTAAGCATTCTTTTTCGATAATTTCGGAATATGAAAATAAATTTGTCCCTCTTCTACTGCTTTCTATCCTGTTATTAAAAAATAATAATTGCTGCTTTCAATAATAGGTTCTGGAGCCATGAATTGTGATAATCTATTCTGCAGTATTTTAGTGATTGTTTTCGTTATTTCTGCAGATTTAAACATTCCTTTTCGATAGTTTAGGAATATGACAATAAATTTGTGCCTCTCTACTGCTTTTTATCCTGTTATTAAAAAATAATAATTGCTACTTTCAATAATAGTTTCTGGAGCCATGAATTGTGATACTCTATTCTGCAGTATTTTAGTGATTGTTTTCGTTATTTCTTCAGATTTAAACATTCCTTTTCGATAGTTTAGGAATATGAAAATAAATTTGTCCCTCTTCTACTGCTTTTTATCCTGTTATTAAAAAATAATAATTGCTGCTTTCAATAATAGTTTCTGGAGCCATGAATTGTGATACTCTATTCTGCAGTATTTTAGTGATTGTTTTCATTATTTCTTCAGATTTAAGCATTGTTTTTCGATAGTTTAGGAATATTAAAATAAATTTGTCCTTCTTCTACTGCTTTTTATCCTGTTATTAAAAAATAATAATTGCTGCTTTAAATAATAGTTTCTGGAGCCATGAATTGTGATACTCTATTCTGCAGTATTTTAGTGATTGTTTTCATTATTTCTTCAGATTTAAGCATTGTTTTTCGATAGTTTAGGAATATGAAAATAAATTTGTCCCTCATCTACTGCTTTTTATCCTGTTATTAAAAAATAATAATTGCTGCTTTCGTAATAGTTTCTGGAGCCATGAACTCTGATCCTCTGTTCTGCAGTATTTTTGTGATTTTTTTCGTTATGTCTTCATATTTAATCACTTTTTTTCAATAATTAAGTAATATCAAACCAATATTGTTCCTCTTCCATTGGTTTGTATCCTGTTACTAAATAATAATTGTTGCTTTCAATATTATTTTCTGGAGCCATGAACTCTGATAGTTTGTTCTGCAGTATTTTAGTGATTTTTTTCGTTAGTTCTTCATATTTAAGTATTCTCTTTTGATAATTAAGTAATATGAAACCAATATTGTCCTTAAATTAGCTATGAAGCTCTCCATGTTTCATCCACTCAATTCTAATAAATAATAAAGCGATAGTAGTCGATGATGTTTATTTCAAATCTTGCAGACCGGAAAATGGAAACTCGAAACCGGTCTGCAAGATTTGAAATAAACATCATCGACTACTATCGCTTTATTATTTAATATTATCCTTCTTCCATTGCTTTTTATCGTATTATTAAATAATAATTGCTGTTTTCCATAATGGTTTCTGGAGCCATGAACTCTGATCCTCTGTTCTGCAGTATTTTAGTGATTTTTTCGTTAGTTCTTCATATTTAAGGATTATTTTTTGATAATTATGTAATTTGAAACAAATATTGTCCCTCTTCTATGGCTTTGTATCCTGTCATTAAATAATAATTGCTACTTTCAATAATACTTTCTGGAGCCATGAACTCTGATCCTTTGTTCTGCAGTATTTTAGCGATTTTTTTCGTTATTTCTTCTTATTTAAGCATTCTTTTTCGTTCATTAACTAATATCTAACCAATATTGTCACTTTTGTATTATTTTTAACCTACTTCCCAACCGTCCTCCACTCTAGATCTTTATAACTATGTTCGAAGGATGTTATGCTGTTAATATCACAGCACGCAGGATCACGGTTTGAAGTAGGCAATTTATGTGATAGACCCAACTTAATGACGTCTACTAGAGTGAATCTCGGGGTTATTCGCCTTTTCAGACGAGGGACCTGAAGCGCTGAAACGGAAACGTTCAGCTTTCAGTTGGCTGCACAAGATTATGCTAGCAGCGAATGCCAGTATCACTCTCAGATATGTATCGTCGTTCCATCCTCGAGAGCGAAGCTTATCTTAAATTCAAACAGTCCGCTTTGCTGTAAACCAACCTTAAAAGAGGTCATATAGACGTCGTTGAGCCTGAAATATATCCCAATATAGAGCGTATGTATGTATACAATGTAACATAGAAGAAAATTGGTATTTGCAACTAGAGGAGTGAGTGTAGACAATTTTGTAAAGATTGTACAAATGTACAGTGTTCTAAAAGATTAACTTGACTTTTCTTCCAAATCGTAATTTAAACTCTATAAAAAGCCAACAAAAATATTTAAGATCCGGAGTTACATAAACAAAGTTGGTATATTGACAAACTTGTCGTTGAACTTAAATTAGGTACTCCAGCTCAACACACCCATTTTAACTTATCGTACCTTTTAGAAGAAGTAGTACCACCACAGTTAGTTACTTCCTTCTGTAGTCTAGAAACTTTCAAAACATCCATTATGTTTACAGCTCTTGCCACAAAGGCAAGTCTTAAACACAATTTGTGACTTGTAAACTTGTTATTCAGCACTAAAGTGCACAATAATCATTTTATATCGAAATTTTCCATTAAATATACAGAAGAATCTGTATTATATTGCATACTAAATATATTGCATAACCACCAACATATTTGATCGTAATTTCAACAACAAAGGGATTCCTGAATCCCTACAATTATGTCCACAAAAGCGGCCTATACGATCCAAGGTACGGAATGTGCTATGTAATGTTATATCCCCTATATATTAAGGGTGTATTTAAAGCATTTATCAATTGTATGGGATGATTCCATTTGCAGTAAATTTTAATTACCAATTATGCCTACAAACACCTGGATGTCTGCTATAATAGGCACTTGAGCGAAATCCGTTTATTACACCTATATAATTCAATTGTTTTCGCGCGGTGTTTATGCATGGATTTGTATATATTATTCAGAGTCCCGAACACACGGAACTATACAGGGTGAGCCAGAACATTCGGAGTGGTCGATACTGCATTTTATAAGTATTTTTTAACAATTTTAAATTGCTTTTTCTTGAGATTTTAAATGGAACAGCCTGTATATTATTTGCTAACTACTTTTTACTAATTTCTATGATATTTGGAAGTTAGAGCAGTACGCTATTATAGTACCTTCGTAATGCTTTGTATACAGTGTGTTGGGTAACTTGATGTAAACATTAGTGTACTTTTAAGTGGACTTTTTAAGCAATTTTAAAAAGTTAAGATTAGTTAAAATAAATGCTGTGCCGATCACTGCAACTCTACTGACTTACGCTGTATATTTGAAAATTTGCCTGTATCAACTTTGTTGTTTTAAATGGAAACATAATTTTGTGCCACAAGTTTTGAGTTATTTTGACTAATCTACTTTTTTGTTGATTTTTGCGGTATCGTTTCAAATTAAATATCTTGGTTATCATTGAAGCTAACAGCTTCATATTTGGTGAGAATATATGTTAAATATAGTCACACAAAATAGTGTTTAGTACATCGTTCTATCTAATATAGGGTGTTCAAAATTTGCAACTTAAATGCTTTCAACATTTTTAAACTTCAAGAACTATTTTTTTAATGAAATAACACTTATATACAGTATGGCGAGAAATTTATATTCTAACTATAACAGTTAATATTATTATTATTAGTTATTCTCATTTGTATGTAAAAATTGGACGTTTGGAACCATAGAGATGCAGATGATCACCATCGCGCCGAGCAGTTTTTTTCACTGCACAAAAATTAATAAATATAAGTAAATACTTGTGTGCTTCTTATTTTTTAACTTGTAAATGATTTTCTACAGGGTTCTCTTAGTTCGTTGTTTTATATCCATCCTTAATTCCTGTGGGATTTGAGGTTGACTGTTACAGGGTTAGTCCAAATTACCAAAATTAATACCTAAATAATTCTACAACAGTAAATAATTTAAAAAAAATCAAAAAATGTTTTGGTTTGAAACAAGCTACCGTTTAAATATATTTGTAATATACAGGATGTTCATTTTATTATGGAAATTTGGTATCATTTCCTTTTTCAAATAGAACACCGTGTATATTTTAATTTTTTTTTATTCTAAGAAGTTTTGTAGGAATTTTGTAGGAAAATTTTTTAATAAATCATTATCGAGTTTAAAGTCTCTCAAGTCTCGTGTTCATTTTGCTATCGAAATTAGGAAACTTTCCCTCTTTCTTATAGAACACTTAGTATATTTTTAATTTTTTTAATTCTTAGATTAATAGAAATTATTGTGGGAATCATTTTTTTATAACATGCATCTTTCTTTTTCCTGAACTTCAAATTAACTTAATTCTATTTAAGTGTTTTATTTTTTCTTGATTATTTTTATTTCTTATCCGTTTGGTTAAAATAAAAGTTTATGAGTTTTTATTATTTTCGTATATCTTAAAAATTATATATTGTATACAGAAATGATTCCTACAAAGAAATTCTTATCATTAATCTTAGAATTAAAAATGTAAAAATAGACAGGGTGTTCCTATTTGAAGAGTTGAAGTAAATAATGAACTAAGTGCTAAAAATTATTACAATAGTTCATGTTATTTCTGTTTTTTATTTTAGAATTACATTTAATTTTGATTTTTAATAAAAAAGAAACCGTACGATATTGTTGGTATCAATACTGTGTGATACCTTGAGTAGTTTGTGACAAAAATATCAAAGCTTTTCAGAGTTTTTGTTTTTTTTAATAATAATTCAAAATAGAAGGAAAACGTTGAGTGGATTTTGATTTCTGGTCCCTACTTTTTCTGAAGGAAGTTACTAAAATAAGTCATTTTTAACGTAAACTTTATATAAATATCTTTAGATTAGAAAGATTGCACAAAAAACAACCGTTTTTCAGTACATTTGCAAAATAACAAATAAACGCATTTTTAAAGAAAATTAATGACTATAAAATTGAGCAGAACTGTCAAATTTTGCATGGCTTTCAGTAAACAAGGTCCCCATGTATTTTTCTCGACAACGGACACTCTGTATGAAGTATACTTGGTCAAGCAACTTATTTTTATTAAGTTTTACTTTCTAGTATAAAAAATCTGATGTGGCCAGGCACATGACTTTATCATACTATATATAAAATTAATAGTTTAGCTGCATGAGATTCTATTTGATCGAGATCGGCTATGTCTGCATTAAAATAAAACTAGTACAACTAGACAGATACTGTCAGAGCAGTGTCAGAGTATTGTCAAAATATTAGCGTTTGACACTACCTACTGTCATTAGAATCAAAAAAATCTGACAAATTGTGGCTACTAGTTTTAATGCAGTACGACCGATCTCGATGAAATAGAATTTGCTCAAGCAGCTAAACTATTGATTGTACCAAAAAATGTCATAGACATAAATTATTCAGAATTGCATCTTTTTTAATTTATTATTTAACTATTTCGACGAAATTCCAGAAATGGCGACTTATTTACAAAATGTTTCAAAAATGCTAAGACTAAACCTGTAGTTCTTTTGGACCATTTTCAACAGAAAGCTTTTCAACTCTAAGTTTGGTTATGAAACTTCTAAATATGAAGTTTCGTCCCGATACCTTTAGTAGTTTCTCCGGAATCGTCGCCACAAAGAACGGGTACACACATCCACACACACACACAGACATTTTTTTGTACCTTGGTCAAAAATGTTCAGGGGACCCAAAAAGGCATATTTCCGCTAAATCTCAAAAAATTTTTTTGGCATGATTACAATACTTTACATACTACGTATGAAAAAGTAAAAAATCTGATGTGGCCAGGCACATGACTTTATCATACTATATATAAAATTAATAGTTAACTGCATAAGATTCTATTTGATCGAGATCGGCTATGTCTGCATTAAAATAAAACTAGTAGAACTAGACAGATATCTCGATTAAAGCTGCGTTCGGATATTGTACTCCGTTGACACCAGGTACACCGTCCAAAGGACACTTACGTGTTATTGGGTGTAAAAGTGTAACGGTGTTCAATATCCGAACGCAGCCTATATTGACAGTAGTATTTTCAAAACATTAGCGTTTGACACTAGCTACTGTCATTAGAATCAAAAAATCTGACATATCCTGGCTACTAGTTTTAAAGCAGTACGACCGATCTCGATGAAATAGAATTTGCTCATGCAGCTAAACTATAAATTCTACCAAAAAATGTCATATACATAAATTATAGAAAATTTCCTCTCCTTTAATTTGTTATTTAACTATGTTGACGACATTACACAAATAGCGGCTCATTTGCAAAATCTTCGAAAAATGAGTAAACCACCAGTTCCTTTGGACCCTTTTCAGCAGAAGGCTTTCAGCTCTAAGTTTGGTTATGAAACTTCTAAATATGAAGTTTCGTCCCGATACTTTTAGTAGTTTCTCCGGAATCGTCGCCACAAAAACGGGTACACACACACACACACACACACACACACACACACACACACACACACACACACACACACACACACACACACACACACACACACACACACACACATCCACACACACAGACATTTTTTTGTACCTTGATCAAAAATGTTCAGGGGACCCAAAAAGACATATTTCCGCTAAAATCTCAAAAAAAATTTTTGGCATGATTACAATACTTTACATACTGCGTATGATAAAGTAAAAATGTCAACCTAGAAGAAATGATGATATTTTTGACATTGATGTTTTAAAATGTTTCATATAGAACAGTAGTATCTATAATATTATTATATATCATAACGCGCAATGTTGTATATCTGCAATATTTATTGATTTCTACAAGAAATTCCTTGAGAAACGAATATACACTTTTAATACATTCGCTAGCTGTTAGCTATTTATAAAAATGGGTAATATATTTTGTTTTCACTTAAATTTTAAACATTCAAACAAACTATACAAACCCATTTAAGGGTTAAACAAATACCTATATCAATATTTTTGTCTACCTACGTACATTTTGTGCACAACCAAGTGCACATTTTGTCGCGTGTAATAAACAGTTTGACCTCAGCTTGATAATTCCATCACGTCTGTATTAATTATGTGGTTGGGTTTTGAGCTCCAAGGTTCCCAGTAGTGCACGTTCCTCCGCTATTTAGGCCAAGATTATCACAGTAATTAAATAGCGGACGGATATTACAGATTTGAGAATTCAGGTGGGAATTTATGACGAAATCAGCATTGAAATTATGGCGCATATTCGAATATTTCAGGAAATATAATGATCTGTAGAGAATTTGACGATTTATTGGAGCATACATTGTGACAATGATGTTATTCGTATTTAAAATGCTTTGTTTGGGGGTATTTTATCAGAAAATCCATGAAATGCTTTGGTACAAAAATAGAACGCATTTCAACATCTGTTGTGTATATACACTGGCGAAATTCACAAACAAAAATCGACCAAACGCAGAACTAGGAGAACTAGGGTGAAAAGCACCCTCGAAAATAAATCAAACTCTGTGTAGTCGTTATTGATTTTTTGCCGGTTCTGTTTGCTCCAATATATTTAATAACCTGTCTAGATTTTATTAATTAAATTTCGTCGATATGAATTGAAAATGCTGCGTTTTACCTATTATTCACTCTACAGGGTTCCGCAATCTACTGATTTGTTTGTATTTATTAAAATTATTGGTTTCCATTAAGTTAAAAAGTAGTACAGTATATTTTTGGTTGGTTTAAATGGTTCTTTGATTAAAGAAATTATTAGTTTGTTGAAGGAATTGATGTGGACCTAGTATTGACTAGAACAGTTTTTTTTTTTAATCAAAACAAACATATTACTTTAAGGGAAAGTAATTTTTGTTCAAAATAATTTGTGAACAACCTTTCAGCATTTCAGGTGAAAGTACGAAGTTGAACGTTTGCTAAGAGACATCTTTTTGAAGTTTCTACGATTCTGGGTCCAGTTGGCATAAATTTTGCAAAAATTTACAAAAATACATTTTTTGACCTCATTTTTTGGGAAAACGTTACGCGATAGGCAATTTTTGAGTCCAAATTCGTATTCAGGACAAATAATTCTATCCAAAACTCATTGTCATATTCCATTCGTATAACCCATGTTACACAGAGTTATCAATACTTTAAAATTTTGAATTGCCCTTTTCCAATCGATGACGTCATAAGTCCGTAACAATTGAAGGTTGAAATTAGATCTTTTTAACAGAAACGTGTGTTTTGGTTTAAAAAAATCAACGTGTTCGAGGACTTACAAATACAATCAGTTTAAGAAATTTACTCATGTTTCCATACTTTATGCGCGCACTGTATGTAGCTATTTTTGACTCGTATCTACTTAGCAAGTGAAAGGATTGATAAAATAGGTAAACCATTGGCTCAATTTTAGTAAACTGCTGAAATCTCTTTTCAAATTGTTATTGAAGCATTTGAAGCTCGGTTAATGACAAATAAAGTCAAATTGACTATCACCTATCTATCAATTTTTTTTTTCTTCAATTTGTTAAAATGCAGACCAGTTTAGCTTAAACCCATCACAACCAATTCAATGCATTTTTGTTCAACAGACATAACTGTCAATGTACTAGAACAGGGGTTCTCAACCGGTGGTACGCGTACCACTGGTGGTACGCGAAGGACTTCTAGGTGGTACGCAAAAGGTACCAAACTTAAAATCATATTTACTCATTTTTTTTTTATTAATAAGCATAAGATGCTTAACATATTGAAACTAATCTAAAAGATTAACCATCAATTTAAATCTGAATTCTTAAACCTAGGTACCTGTCTCTAATAGGCTATCCACTGATGTCCCTATATTTATTTTGTCCCAAACAAGAAGCACTAACACTTCACTCACTGTGCTCTGCTTTTTACACATTTCACTGATTCAATAGTTCGAAGGGTTTAGTTCTTTTTAGTTTTCTCACTAGATTCTGGTTGTCCAGTAGCTGCAGGGCCTCTACGTTGACGTGATGGCTTAGGCGAGATTCATGCTTAGTGGCGAATCTTTTTATCTCTTGGATGACTTGTAGGACACCAAGATCACGGTGCAGGTCACTATTCCGACCTGCACCGGAGCGTTAACCATATTCCTTAGTACTTTATTTTGGAAAATCTGGATTCCTTGTATATTGGAGCTTTTTGCGCAGCCCCAAAGCTGGATGCCGTATAACCAAATCGGTTTTAGTACTTGGTTGTAAACTTGTAGTTTGTTCTGTACTGACAACTGAGAGTTTCTTCCCAGAAGCCAGTACAGTTCTCTGTATTTGAGGCCAAGCTCTACTCTTTTCTTCTTAACATATTCTTTCCACCTTAGTTTTGTATCCAGTGTCATACCCAAATACTTTGCAGTGTTCGCATATGGAACTATGGCGTCGTTAATCTTGACATGAGGTATGTCCTCCATTCTTTTGTTTGTAAAGTTAATATGGACAGATTTCTGTGCGTTGAGCTTGGTCGTCCATTTTTTGGTCCATTTATATATTTACTCAGATGATATTGCGGTCAAATCAGATAATGGGTACCCATTACCGTATGCAGACTTATTTCAAATGGCACATTGTGTAAAAGGAAGTGTAGTTAAAAAGACTAATGAAAGTTAATTTTCTGCGCTACAGTTACATGAAATACTGACATAATTAATTTTTATCAATTATTAGTCTTTATCCGATTCGAGGTGGAAGAGAAAATTGCAGAGGAATAATTATTTTGTAAACCTCTGCTCGAAAGAACAACTGGTGAAATATTCAAATTTCTTAATAATTTTATGTTTAACAATTCCATTCCATGAGCGAAATGCACTGGTGTCTGCACTGATGGAGCTCGGGCTTTAACAAAAAAATAGTTGCAGTCAATATTGTTAAAAGTCGAGCATTCAGTTCACGAATGTTTTTAATATTATGTCAAGAGATGGGTAGCAACAGAAGTCACTCTTGTTACATTCCGATGATAGATGACTCTCGAGAGGTAAAGTTTTGAATCGTCTCTTCGAACTTAAATCAGTAGTTCAAGTTTTTCTTGAAAACGCTAATTTCGAATTCAAAAATTCTTTCTTTGACGAAATGTGGATGGCCCGGTTAGCATATTTAGCTGATATTTTTGGAAAGCTGTATGAATTAAATTTAGTTTTGCAGGGATCAAAGGTTCGTTTAATTATCGTTGACGATAAAATTACCAATAAATAAATCGAGTTAATTATAAAAGAAGTTAATCAAAATTAATGTAGTTTATTGCCAACATTCGAAGGCTCCCTTGAAGTAAGATGGGAAACATCAATGATGAATTAGTCGAATATAAAAAAAAATATTGATTGCACCTCTTTGAAAAACAACAGTTATTTTCCCAAATCTATGACAATGAAAATTGGATCAGAAATCTAAAAGGTATGTAAATACCAAATTTCACAACCTAATACAAAAAGAACATTTAAGAACATTTGATAGACATTTCCTCACACACAGCGCTGATAGAAGAATTTAAAATTATTACAATCACCGTCTTTTGGATCCAGAGGAAGAATTATTTTAAAGAAACTTGAGTTTAAGATATTAGACTTTTAACGCCTTTTTGCGCCACGATTTATGTGAAATTTATGTAGGTATGGGTTTTCATCAATATTATATTTAAACAACAAAAATAAGCCAAAATTAATGATTGGATTGGGCCAAATTTGAGCTTGAAACTAATTGACACAGATCATGATATTTAAAAAAAAATTGGTTTAGCAAAACATCCCCAAGGGTTTGTTATTTTACTTTTGTATATCAAATGAAATTTTGTTCGGTATATAATTTTTATTGTTATTAATTTCGATGAGAATAAGTTTTTACCAAGTGAACTTTTGTTATAAAGGTTATTATTTTATTACAAAATAAATAAATAGGATTATTTCTTTCCCTGTATTAATATGCATTTTTGTATAAAGGGTGGTGGTTCGAAGAAATTTGGATATTTTATAGGTGGTACACGGAACCTAAAAGGTTGAGAACCCCTGTACTAGAATATCACATTATTACTCATATATGGATACTCTGTTCTGACTTCTCCTATTGAATTGCTTGTATATACATCGGGTACTACATGAGTCAGTATTACAACAAAAGCTGTACTGTTTGGCAAATGTATTGAGGACACAGAACACACAGAACAAAGAAAAACAATTTGCAGTTTGCTTTAGCATCCTGTTGTTCAGGAACAAATGTACACCTTTATCATTCTGGCAAAAACCGCATGCAATGGCCGAGTTTCCAAAAGGAGACAGCAAATCGCCTCTTTAAAAATCTGCGTTGTATGTGAAAGGAATGAAATTAGAATTATGTCCCAAAATACAGCGGTTTAATAATTTAAATGGAGTTTAATCAAAATTAAATTAAACAACCGTACAAATAATGTCTTAAGTTCGGCAATAACTTTCAGATTCACTTACCAACTTGAGCAAATCAAATTAAACATCTGATCTAATCAGTTTGTCTACAACGAAATTTTGCATCACCAACTTCAATATAATACAGTTGAAATTTTATATCAGTCTTGTCGCCAGGAATATTCTACAATATAGATGCATAATATTTATATGCAAAACAGACAATTCCGTGTTTTGTTCATCTGTGAAATTGTCCTTTCATGCTTCGACATTTTGCCCTATGGTGTACATCAAGTCGAAAATACGACTTGACATCAAATATCTCGTATTGCCCTTCCTCTATATTTTAAATTTATGGCATCTCGGCTTTAACTTTAATGTTTCCGACGCTATAAAGCGAGCTGTCATGTTCGTCATGTCGTGCGCGTCACACTGTAAATTTATGCTTCGTCTCCACGCGCATAAATAAGCAGATCTCACATGCACTAAACTATAAAAGACAGACTGTGATATACAGTACGTTTCCGTATGGACCTTAAAACGACTTATAAAAGTTTTGGATTTATCTGTAATATGCTTCCTGTAAGTTTACAGTTTATTTAGTACTACCCACACTGAGAAAAATGGCTGTCGAACTACACATAAATCATTGTGAAAATTACAATGGAATTGTGGTAAGTATAAAAGTTGCACGTAATTCCAATTATTTTTACAAGTCTGTGTACTATTACAACGATATTCCTGCTTTATTTCAATTACAATGATCTTTTAGCAAAAATACAATGGAAATATACCTTAAATTCGTTAAACTACAACGTATGTTGTGATTTTACTATTATAATAGCGGGTTTGTTGATATTGTAACGCCCAGACGCATGCTCTACGTTTGATCAGCTGTTTTGCAAACGAACGCCGGCACGCATAGCATCGAGTGCAATATGTAGTTGGGCGCGTTGTATTTCTGTCTCCAGTAAGTAACAATGATACAGTGAACTAAAACTTATCTAGATACCATGTAGGTGTAGGTTAAAATACCATGTCACACTGCAGAACAATTGTATTGCCATTGTAGATCACCAACGACGACAATTAGCTATTAGAAATTGATGTCTTAACGTTAACGCCATTCCTGGATGAAAGCTGTCAGTACAGTCTTCTAAGTTTCTTTGTGAAAATTAGCTTTAAGATTGAAGGGTTTTATACCAACAGAAAGATAATGTGCAATCTTCTTTTTAGGTTAACTTTTTTGTGTCTGTCTAATATGTTTCCTTGTTCTTATAGATACAGATGCAGAATATCTTGCACCAAGTGTGTTTGTCAGAAAAAGAGTGAACGTGTATGTGTGTTCATGGTTGACCGAAGTGCATTTATATATTTATCCGTGTGTTTTCTATGTTTAAGTATTTGCGTACGCTAAGTATTTATTAATTGCTTCTCTGTAGTTTTAATGTATTTTTATGTCCCTCAAACTATTTTATATTTTTATGTTCATCTACATTTTTATTTTTTTACAAGTAATTTTATCTATACCATTTTGTTTGACCGTTCGTACTATTGTAACGTTTGACTGTGTGCATGATGTTATTATTTTCTTTTTTGTATTATATGATAGATAATGTTAATATCTAATATCAGAATAAAATTATACAAATAAAAAATACTGCATATTTCATTGATTATTTTTGACGTTTCTTAAAACCAATGAAATGCTTCTTTATTTGTCACAAGGGTAAGTTTCAACCAATTATGTCATTATTATAGTGGGAATAAATCTCTTGTGATTATTCTCGGGAATAATCACTGTAGCTTTTATTTGCCTAGCAACTGTCAGATACTTGTCAAAATAATTACTTAATTGTGTCAACGCGAAATGAGTGAAAGTCATTGGTTTAGTACCTTTTCTAATGCAGAAATTACAAAAAAGATTTTAGAAACTACTTCGAAAAATACTCTAATAAGTAATCAGTCTATACGGAGACAATTTAAGACCTTCACCAAAAAAAGAAATTATATTCTGGATTAATCTACTACAACAGCTACTCTGGCATTGATTTTTAAAGATTGGGCTTATAACATGAAAAGAAAAGACGGAAATGATTATAAAGAAGCAGTAATAAAGACAATGTGGAATAAAACGGCAAAATTAGTTCAAGAACTTTACTTTAATAAGTATAACAGGCCCTTTGAACCTTTCCATGATATAGAATTCAGAAATGCTCGGAATGCAAGAGATGCAAAAAGAAAAATTTTACAAAAACATCCTGAAAAGCACAAACGAAGTTCTGTGGCACTTTCTAATACAGAATTGTTGCAAATTTTTAACTATTGGGACGAAGATACACCTTGTGGATTGCAAAGAAAGTTTTTTCACGTTGCATCGTATGAACTAGCTTGGAGGGGAGGAGAAGCAACGAAATGTTTAGTTCATTATTTTAAAAAAGAAACCGACATAAAAAGATTAAATACTGGCCGCATTGAATACAATCCCATCTTTACAAAAACTGCACAGGGTGGAGCACAAAGGTGCGCTAATAGTAAATGGTTGACTCCAAACATAAATAACCCAGATATTTGCCCTGTTCGTCTTTTTGAACAAAGTTTTCAAACAATCTGTCAAATTATTTTCAATTTATTCTCACTCTCTTGTTATATTATTACTGAATATTACACTGAAATAGATGTAAAACCTACTATTCCTACTGTAAATTCACATAAAAAATTTTTTTCAGTGCAGGAAACAAAGGATGTACCGACGGCTGTAATTGGTATCTTGATAGGGGAGTGGATAATTAAGGACATTGATCAGGATTAAGATATCCTGTAGGACCTTAAAGGGATGTCCTTTTGTATTGTGTGCCCAGGACAAAGTACTGGCTGAATTCGCATGGTCGAATTCAGCTTTGTGTTCGTACTTCGTTCTAAGAAACATTTTCGATTTTTACATTTTCGATCATATGAGATTTATCAGTATCTCGAAAGGTGGTACACTCGCACACTAGCGACCTCTGTGGCTTTCTATTACAACGTAATTCCTTTGTCTTAACAAAGGGATGCACTTCATTAATTAGTTCCATTTACACACACACACACACCAGTATACTTAATTGGTATAAAGTTTAACGTGTACCTTAAATTGTCTCTAACAAGGTACAACAACCACGCACAGGTTTACCCCTACCATCTGGGGCAATAATTTTGAACCCCCACGCGTGCAGCCGATTTATCCCTTCCAGTTAATCCCGGAATCACCGAAATCCTTGCAAAATTTATATCTGTAGATATGACACATTCGCTGTTGTAACTCAAACAAGTTTCATGATAAACGATTTATCTAATTTAAAATCTCGAAACCGTAAATGTATGTAATTCCAGCGATATCGGAATTTGTTTTTGGAGCGTTTGAATACGTTGGATTTAAACCTCTAATTTACCTAAAAGCGACCCTCGCCTAAAATCACCGGTGGAAAAATATCTCCCCATTAAATTACGGAGCTAAAATTGTCCCATTCCATCCAATTTATACCTCGTGTGAGGAAGCGGATCTTATGTGATCTCCTCGGCGACCTCGTTGCTGTCAGAACTGGGACATTTTTCCCATTGTGAAGCAAGACGAGGGATCTCATTTTCAGCAGTGACAAAAACCGCCCCATCTCTCTACTTCTATGAAGGTCCCTTCCCCCGCATTTCCAAACACTTCTCCTCGCACTAGAGATGCTTTGTTTGCGTCGGCACTCGGTGCATGTACAGATAAATCAAAAGATTCGCGTAAAAAGATCGCTAGCTATCTGACTAACGATGTGAAATGTGAAATGTGCGCGAAATGACATCTCTCGGGACGAAATAAGGACACACTCGAGTGGGTTGATGGGATATTTTATTTTAGTTGACGATGTTTAGTGGAGATGCTCAAAAGAACGTTAAACTATGTTAGTTTTTGTTGCGGTCTGTGATTCGGTAGATATTCGTTTTTAAGTTGGGAACATGGTCGAGTTTTCGATTAATCTTACTTAGAAAGTTCGATTATTTCTTTGATTATACTTGGTGGTACTTCATGATACTTTAATGATCAACTGCTGTTTCTAAAGTTGGTGCCATCTTCCGGATGTCTTTAATTCTCTGTAGTTTGCAAACACTGCGTTTATCAGAACTTGGTCTGCTATGAGTGATATGACCCCTCTGTATACCCTTTAAATATTTTACCTTGATTTTTTTAACACCCTATACATTAGCATCAATTAGTAATCCAGTTTATTTCAAATAATACCGCCGCTTCTCAAGTGTTTGTTAGTATAATAGTAATAATAATAACAATTTTGTATTTCGTCATGGGTAATCGTAGAATTTTCAAATTTGTCCATACCTCTGTATTTTTAATCATTATTTCTTAATAATTCGGTAAATTTTAAAATAATATTGCTGCCTTAATATTGTTTATGAATTTGTTATTAAGAATTTTTATCGATGGACAGTTTGCAACATTTCCTCTTGACAACTGAATTAATTTCAAACTGATATTGTCAGCTTTCTAATGTTTATTAATTTACCATAAGAATTGTAGACTCACACTGAAAAAAATTTTGATGTGAATTTACAGTAGGAATAGTAGGTTTTTTTTTTGCCCTGCGACAATAAGTGTAATTTTACATCTCAATTGAATTTTTACATTGTCATTGTATATTTACTCTGTGCTTTTACAAGAATTTGGCTGAAATATTACACCGATTTTAATGTAATTTTAAGTGATATATGAGGTAATGCGTAATAATTTTACATCTATTTCAGTGTAATATTTAATGAAATATGCAGTATTTTGCATTTGTATAATTTTATTCTGATCTTGAGTAGATATGAACATTATCTATCATATAATACAGAAAAAAAAAACAATAACATCATGCACACAGTCAAACGTTACAATAGCACAAACGGTCAAACAAAATGGTATAGATAAAATTACTTGTAAAAAAAATAAATATGTAGATGTACGTACAAGTATAAAATAGTTTGAGGGACATACAAATACATTAATACTACAGAGAATCAATTAATAAATACTTAACGTACGCAAATACTTAAACATAGAAAACACACGGACAAATATATAAATGCACTTCGGTCAACCATGAACACACATACTCGTTCACTCTTTTTCTGACAAACACACTTGGTGCAAGATGTTCCGCATATGTATCTGTAAGAACAAGGAAACATATTAGACAGACACAAAAAAGTTCACCTAAAAAGAAGATTGCACATTATCTTTCTGTTGGTATAAAACCCTTCAATCTTAAAACAAATTTTCACAAAGAAACGTAGAAGACTGTACTTACAGCTTTCATCCAGGTATGGCGTTAACGTTAAGACATCAATTTCTAATGGCTAATTGTCGTCGTTGGTGATCTACAAAGGCAATACAATCGTTCTGCAGTGTGACATGGTATTTTAACCTACACCTCCATGGTATCTAGATGAGTTTTAGTTCACTGTATCATTGTTACTTACCGGAGACAGAAATACAACGCGCCCAACTACATATTGCACTCGATGGTATGCGTGCCGGCGTTCGTTTGCAAAACAGCTGATCAAACGTATAGCGCATGCGTCTGGGCGTTACAATATCAACAAACCCGCTATTATAATAGTAAAATCACAACATACGTTGTAATTTTACGAATTTAAGGTATATTTCCATTGTATTTTTACTAAAAGATCATTGTAATTGAAATAAAGCAGCAATATCGCTGTAATAGTACACAGACTTGTGAAAATAATTGGAATTACGTGCAATTTTTATACTTACCACATTTCTTTTGTAATTTTCACAATGATTTATGTGTAATTTTACAGCCATTTTTGTCAGTGTAGGTCATAGCATACGTCGTAAAAATTACAAAATTGCAAAACTTCCATTTTATATTACCCCAATTAAAGCCGTAGTAATTATTCTGACGTCTCATTTCTTGTTTTGCAAAGTTGGGCGGCCTGAAAATTCGTACCTGCTGTTCCGTAAGGATGGATATAAACCCTTTGAAATGACCTTAATTACTTCTTTAAGCGCTAATTCGAGTACCTAGTTCAGGCTATACTACAACAGCTGCTATTTTTAATTGACCCATTTAACAGCGGTATAATTTTGATGAAGGGCTGTTAATCTTAATTTTTAGTAGCAAACAATCATCATTAAGCATAATACAATTAGTATCACAACGAATTTTATTAAGAACACCGAAGAAATCCCACTTTTAAGTATTATCACAATATTGGTGGATTCGCCGGACTTTCTCTCAAGCGGGTTTTTCCAGAGGGTTAATAACCTTAAATAACTCAACTCTAAATATAAAAGAGTTGTTCCCAGAAGTTGAACATCATTGTCCAATCTTTATTAACCCCTTTTATGTAAAATTTCTCTCAGAAAGGCATTATTCGTGCTTTCGATTAATCTTAAGCTTTTGTTTGAAGTTATTTTTCTTTTACGTCCACCTTTCTACGACATTTATCGTTAAATTGAACTTTTTTTTATTAACAAATGAAGGATAACCAATTTTAAAGTGGGTTTTTTGTTTGTACTAGGGAAAGAATAGTTAAGAATTGATATTTCACTAAACAAAACAGAAGACACCGTGATGTAACAGGAGGTCAACCGAAGTACTGAACTACGTATCCTGCAAATGCATTTCTGTTGTTTTCTTTGGTGTCCCTTGGGGGGATATCCGTACGCCACTGAATGCCCCCGCAGTATATCGTAGCATATATATTCCACCTACTAGAGCGTATGTACCCTGTATTCCGGTTAGCGCGAACCCTTCTATTCAAGTGTCAAAGTTGTTACTGTTGTGTGCTGGTAACAGGGCTTTCTAAGATCTAGATTTGGGCGAAAAGTTCACCCAAGTTTTCGACTGTATCGATTCCCGATACTCCTGGGTTAAACTGCTTCAATAGTAACCTGGAATTTGAGGATTTATATTTATTGGGGGGGGGGGTCCAATTAATAATAATATAGACTGAAGTAGGGATAAATTGCGAATTACTGTTCTGATTAGGGTTTAATTATTTAGGATAAAACTATTTACGAACATACCTAAAGGTGTGTTTTGCCCAGTATTCATTAAATTTGTAGTATTCATTTGTTTCAGGAAATTATGATTTAGCAACTGCTTCACAGTTTTCTTTAAAAAAATCGGTGAAGAAAAACCTGGAAAACTGATAGCTTTTGGATGTTACTTATGGGGGCGAAATTTATTGCAAATTACCTTCACTATCACGTGTTTAAACCAATGCATCTAGGTACCAATAAGCGTGTATACGAGTGACCTTATTGAAACATCCATATTTTCACTCTAAACGTAAAAAAACCCTAACTGTAACAATAATCGAAGATTTTTTTATTAAACTTGTTACGATTGTTTATTATGCATCAATAAACAGTATAAAGTCCACAGTAGCACATGAAATTCCATCAAAGGAAAATGCTGATTTTATGAATTTATTGAAACATCCATATTTTCACTCTAAACTGGTAAAAAAATCATAACTCTAACAATAATCGAAGAATTTTTATGAAACTTGGTACGATTGTTTATTATGCATCAATAAATAGTATATCGTCCACAGTAGCACATGAAATTCCATCAAAGGAAAATGCTGATTTTATGAATTTATTGAAACATCCATATCTTCACTCTAACCTGGTAAAAACATCATAACTCTAAAAATAATCGAAGAATTTTTATGAAACTTGGTACGATTGTTTATTATGCATCAATAAATAGTATATCGTCCACAGTAGCACATGAAATTCCATCAAAGGAAAATGCTGATTTTATGAATTTATTGAAACATCCATATTTTCACTCTAAACTGGTAAAAAAATCATAACTCTAACAATAATCGAAGAATTTTTATGAAACTTGGTACGATTGTTTATTATGCATCAATAAATAGTATATCGTCCACAGTAGCACATGAAATTCCATCAAAGGAAAATGCTGATTTTATGAATTTATTGAAACATCCATATCTTCACTCTAAACTGGTAAAACAATCATAACTCTAAAAATAATTGAAGAATTTTTATGAAACCTGCTACGATTGTTTATTATGCATCAATAAATAGTATATCGTCCACAGTAGCACATGAAATTCCATCAAAGGAAAATGCTGATTTTATGAATTTATTGGAACATCCATATTTTCACTCTAAACTGGTGAAACAATCATAACTCTAAAAATAATTGAAGAATTTTTATGAAACCTGCTACGATTGTTTATTATGCATCAATAAATAGTATATCGTCCACAGTAGCACATGAAATTCCATCAAAGGAAAATGCTGATTTTATGAATTTATTGAAACATCCATATTTTCACTCTAAACTGGTAAAACAATCATAACTCTAAAAATAATTGAAGAATTTTTATGAAACCTGCTACGATTGTTTATTATACATCAATAAATAGTATATCGTCCACAGTAGCACATGAAATTCCATCAAAGGAAAATGCTGATTTTATGAATTTATTGAAACATCCATATCTTCACTCTAACCTGGTAAAAACATCATAACTCTAAAAATAATTGAAGAATTTTTATGAAACCTGCCACGATTGTTTATTATGCATCAATAAATAGTAGATCGTCCACAGTAGCACATGAAATTCCTTCAAAGGAAAATGCTGATTTTATGAATTTATTGAAACATCCATATGTTCACTCTAAACTGGTAGAAAAATCGGAACTCAAAAAATAATCGAAGAATTTTTATTAAACTTGCTACGATTGTTTATTATGCATCAATAAACAGTATAAAGTCCACAGTAGCACATGAAATTCCATCAAAGGAAAATGCTGATTTTACGAATTTATTGAAACATCCATATTTTCACTCTAACCTGGTAAAAAAACATAACTCTAAAAATAATTGAAGAATTTTTATGAAACCTGCTACGATTGTTTATTATGCATCAATAAATAGTATATCGTCCACAGTAGCACATGAAATTCCATCAAAGGAAAATGCTGATTTTATGAATTTATTGAAACATCCATATTTTCACGCTAAACGTAAAAAAATCCTAACTGTAACAATAATCGAAAATTTTTTTATTAAACTTGTTACGATTGTTTATTATGCATCAATAAACAGTATAAAGGCCACAGTAGCACATGAAATTCCATCAAAGGGGAATGCTGATTTTATGATTTTATTGAAACATCCATATGATCACTCTAAACTAGTAGAAAAGTCATAACTCTAAAAATAATCGAAGAATTTTTATGAAACTTGCTACGATGTTTATTATGCATCAATAAATAGTATATCGTCCACAGTAGCACATGAAATTCCATCAAAGGGAATGCTGATTTTATGTATTTATTGAAACATCCATATGTTCACTCTTAAACTGGTAAAAAAATCCTAACTCTAACAATAATAGAAGAATGTTTATGAAACTTGCTACGATTGTTTATTATGCATCAATAAATAGTATATCGTCCACAGTAGCACATGAAATTCCATCAAAGGAAAATGCTGATTTTATGAATTTATTGAAACATCCATATTTTCACTCTAAACTGGTGAAACAATCATAACTCTAAAAATAATTGAAGAATTTTTATGAAACCTGCTACGATTGTTTATTATGCATCAATAAATAGTATATCGTCCACAGTAGCACATGAAATTCCATCAAAGGAAAATGCTGATTTTATGAATTTATTGGAACATCCATATTTTCACTCTAAACTGGTGAAACAATCATAACTCTAAAAATAATTGAAGAATTTTTATGAAACCTGCTACGATTGTTTATTATGCATCAATAAATAGTATATCGTCCACAGTAGCACATGAAATTCCATCAAAGGAAAATGCTGATTTTATGAATTTATTGAAACATCCATATTTTCACTCTAAACTGGTGAAACAATCATAACTCTAAAAATAATTGAAGAATTTTTATGAAACCTGCTACGATTGTTTATTATGCATCAATAAATAGTATATCGTCCACAGTAGCACATGAAATTCCATCAAAGGAAAATGCTGATTTTATGAATTTATTGAAACATTCATATTTTCACTCTAAACTGGTGAAACAATCATAACTCTAAAAATAATTGAAGAATTTTTATGAAACCTGCTACGATTGTTTATTATGCATCAATAAATAGTATATCGTCCACAGTAGCACATGAAATTCCATCAAAGGAAAATGCTGATTTTATGAATTTATTGAAACATCCATATTTTCACTCTAAACTGGTGAAACAATCATAACTCTAAAAATAATTGAAGAATTTTTATGAAACCTGCTACGATTGTTTATTATGCATCAATAAATAGTATATCGTCCACAGTAGCACATGAAATTCCATCAAAGGAAAATGCTGATTTTATGAATTTATTGAAACATCCATATTTTCACTCTAAACTGGTGAAACAATCATAACTCTAAAAATAATTGAAGAATTTTTATGAAACCTGCTACGATTGTTTATTATGCATCAATAAATAGTATATCGTCCACAGTAGCACATGAAATTCCATCAAAGGAAAATGCTGATTTTATGAATTTATTGAAACATCCATATTTTCACTCTAAACTGGCAAAACAATCATAACTCTAAAAATAATTGAAGAATTTTTATGAAACTTGCTACGATTGTTTATTATGCAACAATAAACAGTATAAAGTCCACAGTAGCACATGAAATTCCATCAAAGGAAAATGCTGATTTTATGAATTTATTGAAACATCCATATTTTCACTCTAAACTGGCAAAACAATCATAACTCTAAAAATAATTGAAGAATTTTTATGAAACTTGCTACGATTGTTTATTATGCATCAATAAACAGTATAAAGTCCACAGTAGCACATGAAATTCCATCAAAGGAAAATGCTGATTTTATGAATTTATTGAAACATCCATATTTTCACTCTAACCTGGTAAAAAATCATAACTCAAAAAATAATCGAATAATTTTTATGAAACTTGCTACAATTGTTTATTATGCATCAATAAATAGTATAAAGGCCACAGTAGCACATGAAATTCCATCAAAGGGGAATGCTGATTTTATGAATTTATTGAATCATCCATATTTTCACTCTAAACTGGTAAAAAAATCATAACTAAAAATAATTGAAGAATTTTTATTAAACTTGTTACGATTGTTTATTATGCATCAATAAATAGTATATCGTTCACAGTAGCACATGAAATTCCATCAAAGGAAAATGCTGATTTTATGAATTTATTGAAACATCCATATTTTCACTCTAAACTGGCAAAACAATCATAACTCTAAAAATAATTGAAAAATTTTTATGAAACTTGCTACGATTGTTTATTATGCAACAATAAACAGTATAAAGCCCACAGTAGCACATGGAATTCTATGAAAGGGGAATGCTGATTTTATGAATTAATTGAAACATCGTTATGTTCACTCTAAACTGGTAGTAAAATCGGAACTCAAAAAATAATCGAAGAATTTTTATTAAACTTGCTACGATTGTTTATTATGCATCAATAAACAGTATAAAGGCCACAGTAGCACATGAAATTCCATCAAAGGGGAATGCTGATTTTATGAATTTATTGAATCATCCATATTTTCACTCTAACCTGGTAAAAACATCATAACTCTAAAAATAATCGAAGAATTTTTATGAAACTTGGTACGATTGTTTATTATGCATCAATAAACAGTATAAAGGCCACAGTAGCACATGAAATTCCTACAAACAGGAATGCTGATTTTATGAATTTATTGAAACATCCATATTTTCACTCTAAACTGGTAAAAACATCATAACTCTAAAAATAATCGAAGAATTTTTATGAAACTTGGTACGATTGTTTATTATGCATCAATAAACAGTATAAAGGCCACAGTAGCACATGAAATTCCTACAAACAGGAATGCTGATTTTATGAATTTATTGAAACATCCATATTTTCACTCTAAACTGGTAAAAACATCATAACTCTAACAATAATCTAAGAATTTTTATGAAACTTATTACGATTGTTTATTATACATCAATAAACAGTATAAAGGCCACAGTAGCACATGAAATTCTATCAAAGGGGAATGCTGATTTTATGAATTTATTGAAACATCCATATTTTCACTCTAAACTGGTAAAACAATCATAACTCTAAAAATAATTGAGGAATTTTTATGAAACCTGCTACGATTGTTTATTATGCATCAATAAATAGTATATCGTCCACAGTAGCACATGAAATTCCATCAAAGGAAAATGCTGATTTTATGAATTTATTGAAACATCAATATTTTCACTCCAACCTGGTAAAAACATCATAACTCTAAAAATAATCGAAGAATTTTTATGAAACCTGCTACGATTGTTTATTATGCATCAATAAATAGTATATCGTCCACAGTAGCACATGAAATTCCATCAAAGGGGAATGCTGATTTTATGTATTTATTGAAACATCAATATTTTCACTCCAACCTGGTAAAAACATCATAACTCTAAAAATAATCGAAGAATTTTTATGAAACCTGCTACGATTGTTTATTATGCATCAATAAATAGTATATCGTCCACAGTAGCACATGAAATTCCATCAAAGGGGAATGCTGATTTTATGTATTTATTGAAACATGCATATGTTCACTCTAAATTGGTGAAAAAATCCTAACTCTAACAATAATAGAAGAATGTTTATGAAACTTGCTACGATTGTTTATTATGCATCAATAAACAGTATAAAGGCCACAGTAGCACATGAAATTCCATCAAAGGGGAATGCTGATTATACGAATTTATTGAAACATCCATCTGTTCACAACATATGAACATGTCATACATGTTCACTCTAAACTGGTAAAAAAATCATAACTCTAGCAGTTATCATAACTCTAGCAGTTACTTTTACTATCACTTGTTTTAACGAATACGTCCAGGTACTAATAACCTTGTATACGAGCAACCAAATTTGAAATTCAAATCTTAATACTTCAGAACTAGAGTTGCACAACTTCTGTTATGAATTACGAAAATTATATAACTTCATGCATCCCAAGAAGTTAGCACAGCAAGCAGAATTACGTTAATATTAACGTAGATAACACTACAAGGAAGCAACAACTCAACAAACCTAACACAACACATAATTAATTTAGCTGGTAAACTATTTAACAAGCAACAAATTTTAGGGTACCCCAAGGCTCGATTTTCGTACCTCTCTTATTAAATTTGATTATGAACGATACCATAAATTTTTTGCAGGATGTACGTTCATATTAGATCATAATCCTTAAATTATTTTCCATCAATCATAATTTCTCATCAGAAATAAAACGAGAATAAGTCAAGACAATTTGAACTTGCCTACGGCCCATGTTTTCCTGACGTGGGGCTTTTAAGCTGTCATACAGGGTTAACATCAATCACAATTGACTTCATCTGAGTGTCGTATAACAAAAAACACGCCCGATATTGCCCTCTATGTGGTCCTGCTCGCTATCTCCCGCCATCCTGTCATTGTATCCAATGTATCATATTTCCTACCCTGTCCAATATAATTCCCACTTGGTCGCGTTATCCTTGAGTTATCCTGTAAACGGAAAATTGCGAAAAGGTGTATGAAGTTCGATATTTTGAGGTGTATTCTGTTTTACACAATGTAGCATTCTAAATGGTCCAGCCTGTTTTCTAATAATTTTTCTTTTCTTTGTTTTTAGGTAAGTCTCCTAGAATTTCATCCAGTTTTTGTGTTAATTCTGTAAGTAATAATATTAAAATATTCCCTGAAAATCGAAATAATTTAAGAAAACAGCGACATATAACCGAAGATGTGCGGTCAATTTTAAATTATAACATCGGAGAAGTACTGAAATATTGTAAATAAGCCGCCAGGGAGTAATTTGTAAAATTTATAGAAATGGTGGAGTCGCCGGTTTGATAAATGTCTAATTATAACTTCGGTACTTTTTCACCCATAAATTCTAATTAATTCGCTCCTATACAATTAGTTTTAACTAATTTACAGGTCCCCTGAATATTTCAGCTTTTCCAATAATTTCCCAACACGGTTTTGCTTTTGTATTAACGATTTTTAAAATTAAGGATAATCACAGTACACTGGATTTATTCCTTGTGGACCGGAATGATCTAAATGTCCTTTATCCAGACACACAGATATGCCATCTGAACTGATGACAGAGTCCGTATCCAGGATAAGAGATCACGCGCGTTAAATTATTTATGACGGCCTTTTTATTACGACTTTTATGATACCACGGGGCATCGCGCGTTTTTATTACGTCCCCATAACTGGGATTGTTCCATTATACGATCTGCAAAATATTGTCCTGTAGTGTCCTGAAAAACATGTAAACTTATTATGTAAGATTATACAAGAATTATAGCTATATATTTTATTTTTATCAAGAAATTCTTATGTATTATTCATATTATCAACTTATACACAATCTAAAATTGACAGAAACCTGTAACGCTAGTCGGTAATACAGATTCCTAGAACGCAAACAGCTGAATCGATACCGTTTCAGTTCAGGAACGCAACAGTAGATGGCGCTACGCGAGCGAACTTTTAGAGAGCTTTGCTGTGTTGGTAATGCAGTGTAGTTTGGAACTTTGCTTTTGACTCATCTACAGACCGCCAGGTGGCGTAATTCAATTGTCCGTTCTTGCATGTATAAATGCTTGTCTTCATTTTAAACTTTTATTGTTGGAGACCGTATATAAAAAAAGATGACCAACTTGCAATTTTGGTACAAATTATTTTGATGTGAATTTTGATGTTAATTTACAGTAGGAAAAGTAGGTTTCTTTTGCCCTGCGACAATCAGTGTAATTTTACATCTCAATTGTATTTTTACATTGTCATTGTATATTTACACCGTAATTTTAGAAGAATTTGGCTGAAATATTACACCGATTTTAATGTAATTTTAACTGATATATGGGGCAATGCGTGATATTTGAACATCAATTTAAATGTAATTTTAAGTGAAATATAAAGTAATGCGTAATCATTTTACATCTATTTCAGTGTAATATTCAATGAAATATGCAGTATTTTTGATTTGTATAATTTTATTCTGATCTTGAGTAGATATTAACATTATCTATCACATAATACAAAAAAAACAGTAACATCATGCACACGGTCAAACGTTACAATAGTACGGTCAAACAAAATGGTATAGATAAAATTACTTGTAAAAAAACTAAATATGTAGACGTACATACAAGTATAAAATAGTTTGAGGGACATTAAAATACATTAAAACTACAGAGAAGCAATTAAGAAATACTTAGCGTACGCAAATACTTAAACATAGAAAACACACGGACAAATATATAAATGCACTTCGGTCAACCATGAACACACATACTCGTTCACTCTTTTTCTGACAAACACACTTGGTGCAAGATGTTCCGCATCTGTGTCTGTAAGAACAAGGAAACATTAAACGGACACAAAAAAAGTTAACCTAAAAAGATGATTGCACATTATCTTTCTGTTGGTACAAAACCCTTCAATCTTAAAGCAAATTTTCACAAAGAAACGTAGAAGACTGTACTTACAGCTTTCATTTCTAATGACATTGCTGAAGAGTTTGCATCATATTTTTCTGATGCTGCGAGTCAGTTGGGATCTTTCGACAATGACCCCATCGATTTCGGTGAGCTTGGGGAGAGCGTCCACCGCTCGTCGGCGTCGTTCTTCCTTTCTCCCGTATGTGAACTCGATGTACTGGACGCTGTGCGTGGTTTGAAGTCGACTGGTGTTGATGATGATACGATTCCCGCGGCTATTGTTAAGCGGTGCATTGAATATATAGTGGATCCGTTGGTTTACTGTCTGAATTTGTCGTTCTCAACCGGCGTGTTTCCCAGTTCCTTAAAAACTTCAATTATCAGGCCGTTACACAAGAAAGGCGACCGCAATGACCTCGGTAATTATAGACCAATAAATTTACTTAATTTCTTCGCGAAGGTATATGAACGGATTATGAACGGTAAGCTTAACTCATTTTTACATAAATTTAACATTATATCAAAACATCAGCACGGTTTCTGTCTCAACAAATCCACTGATACTGCATTGTTCAACTTTACAAAAAATATTTACTCATGTATTGATAAAAAAACAACATGCCTAGGCCTTTTCGTAGACCTTTCAAAGGCATTTGATTGCGTTAATCATTCCATTCTTATGTTCAAGATGGAGAGATACGGAATCACTGGTGTTGCGGCGGACTGGTTGAGGTCGTATCTGTCGAACCGTCCGCAGAGAGTGTGTGTGGGAGGCAACAGGTCAAACCCAATCACATTCACCGCAGGAGTACCACAGGGGTCAATTCTTGGTCCAACATTGTTTTTACTCTACATTAATGATCTGCCAAATCTTTTAAGTAGTGTTGAGGTTACCCTGTATGCTGACGACATAAACATTTTTCTCTCGGCGGACACTGTCGACGAGCTGCGTTTTGCGGCGTCCAGAGCATACGAGGACACCTTGAGATGGATGTCAAACAATCGACTTACTATTAACCAGAGTAAAACTAAATGTATTTTCTTTTCAAAAAATAATAATTCAACCATAAGGTTTGGAAATTCAGTAATTGATATAGATAAGTCATGCCGTTTGCTCGGCATTGAGGTCGATGATTGTTTGGGCTGGTCACGTCATGTGGAGGTATTGTCCTCACAATTATCCAGATCCTGCTATGCTCTTTACCAATTGAAGAAGTCCTGTAGTGCCGATGTGGTAAAAACGTTTTACTTCGCTAACTTTTATTCAAGAATGAAATATGCTATAATTCACTGGGGAATGACTCCAGCGGCCCAGAAACTATTTTTACTTCAAAAACGTGCGCTGAGGACTGTTTTTGGTCTGCAACGCGGTGAATCTTGTAGGCATGTGTTCAAGACGCATAAACTTTTGACATTCTACGACGTTTACATCGACTTCGACCATGGGGCTGATCACGCATACAGCACACGAGGTGCTGATCATTTGCTGCCGGCCATGCATCGCCATACGTCGTACCAGAGGAGCTTATGCTATATGGGATGCAAGCTGTATAACTCGGTCCCTAGGGATATTAGGTCGACGGTCAGCATAAAGGCATTCAAGTCCGGTTTGCGCAAATATTTGTTGAATAAAACGTGTTATTCTGTTGAAGATTTTTTCTTATAGTTGTTGTTAACAAACTTTCATATATGTATATGTATTGACGTTTCATGTCTGTCTGTGTGATTGTTACATGAATAAAGTTTATTTCTATTTCTATTTCTATTTCATCCAGGTATGGTGTTAACGTTAAGATATCAATTTCTGTCGTCGTTGGTGATCTACGAAGGCAATACAATTGTTCTGCAGTGTGACATGGTATTTTAACCTACACCTACATGGTATCTAGATAAGTTTTAGTTCACTGTATTATTGTTACTTACCGGAGACAGAAATACAACGCGCCCAACTACATATTGCACTCGATGGTATGCGTGCCGGCGTTCGTTTGCAAAACAGTTGAGCAAACGTAGCGCATGCGTCTGGGCATTACAATATCAACAAACCCGCTATTATAATAGTAAAATCACAACATACGTTGTAATTTTACGAATTTAAGGTATATTTCCATTGTATTTGTACTAAAAGATCATTGTAATTGAAATAAAGCAGCAATATCGCTGTAATAGCACACAAACTTGTAAAAATAATTGGAATTACGTGCAATTTTTATACTTACCACATTTCTATTGTAATTTTCACAATGATTTATGTGTAATTTTACAGCCATTTTTCTCAGTGCAGTACTAGGCAGATCATTTACTAATTACGAACTATTTCGGAATTTTAAATATAGTCAGAACACAATTAAATAGTCAGACACTTGTCAATTGAATTAATTGAGGAGAAATTCTAAAAGAAATAAACCGTTGTCTTGTCTTTTGTCTCTTTTATTCTTGCTTATTTGCAATTCGTTTTGTACTTTTCCATGTTAATGTAATATTATTTGGTTCACTATATCTATATCCCCTCACATTTTTTTTTTATTTTTAATAAAGCGCAAGAATTTTATGTTGTTAATCTACTACTACGTGCTACCCTATCAATACTAAGCTGATTTGGAGATAATAATGTTTGCAACATGTTGTACAACATAACCACGTGATTGAGCAATCGCAAGACGATTCGTTCAATGACAAATATCTGCTTTTGCACTTTCATGTCGTACTCAAATGTCTACTTTTGCATCTAAGGGTAAATTTAAGACAGAAATGACAGCTTAAATTGGGTGTTTTTGCTCCCAAGAATCATAAAGTCGTATTCTTCATATACATTCTTTTCTAAAAAGCTACATATTTATCAAAACAAAAAGCAGAAAGTGGACCAATTCCATCGAAATAGAATAATAAACAGAACGTGAAAGCTTTCGATATATGATATTTCTTCGATCAATTCTACCTCGGTCGCTTCTCAAAGTATACAGACTCCTGTACAAACTTCCATATCGAAATATTGTCTTTAATATACCCTCTGCATATCAAGTTTTTTTTCTCTTGTCTTTGTTGTTTTTGTTCTTGTCTCAACAGCTGGAAGACGCAGTGAACCCTGCAATATTACAGCATATGTATGTATAGTAACAGCGCGCCATGGCTGACCGACTTTTTTTTGTTTCGTTCGCTGTTTGATTTGCTAGCAGCACGCACAACCCTCTCGACTTCTCCACAGCGAATATCCGTGGTTCATAAATCACTAGGATTTGACAAATGGTGGATATCTCACGACTTGAGTGACTGCTGAAAAACGTGTACGTTTCATATATTGACACCCTCAGCGTATCGGTTGGTTTGGAAGGGTGTTAAATATAATCTAATATCGTTTTTTTTTTCACGGTTTAATATTAGGTTAGGGGTGTTTATATTTCAGGGTTACCAGCTGAAAGAATAAGCTTCAGAATGAATATAATCTTTCATAGGTGTAACTACAGATCTGGGCACTGTTACTCTTATGATAGATTAAATCAATATTGAGACAAAAACACCAAATATCTCTCAAACTATGGGAAATGGTATATAGATAAGTTGGGTTCAATCGACTCAAAATTGTTCACTTAGTCTATATACTTATCAAACTTGAATGAATTTTCTTCGCAAAAATTAATAACTCCGGCTCCTCCGCCGTAAGTAAAAATGCCCCTTAAACTTGTTTTAGACGCTTCAGGACTGATATTTAAGGTCTTGTAAGTAAGCAACTTCATTACTTGACCTATTTTCAAACTTTTTATCAACATAACATCAACAAAGTTAAGAAAATCTAAAGAAAATTGCCTCATTTACAGTCCGAGATATTACCACGTGTAATTTTGTCGCCTCCTAAATTTGTTTTAGACGCTTCAGGAGTGAAATTTAAGGTCTTGTAAGTAAGCAACTTCATTACTGGGCCTATTTACAATCTTTCTATCAACATAATACCAACAACAAGTAAGAGAAATCTAAAGAAAATGACCTCATCTACAGTCCGAGATATTTCCTCGTGTAATTTTTTCGCCCCTTAAACTTGTTTTAGACAGTTCAGCAGTGAAATTTAAGATCTTGCAAGTAAGCAGCTTCATTACTGGACCTATTTACAAACTTTTTATCAACATAGCATCAACAAAGCTAAGGAAATCTAAAGAAAATTGCCTCATTTACAGTCCGAGATATTACCTCGTGTTATTTTGTCGCCCCTTAAACTGGTTTTAGACGCTTCAGATGTGAAACTAAAGGTCTTGTAAGTAAGCTACTTCATTACTGGACCTATTTACAAACTTTTTATCAACATAATACCAACAAAAAGTAAAAAAAATCTAAAGAAAATAGCCTCATCTACAGTTCGAGATATTACCTCGTGTAATTTTGTCGCACCTTAAACTTGTTTTAGACGCTTTTGCAGTGAAATTTAAGGTCTTGTAAGTAAACAGGTTCATTACTGGATCTATTTAAAAGCTTTCTATCAACATAATATCAACAAAAATTAAGAAAATCTAAAGAAAATTGCCTCATCTACAGTCTGAGATATTACCTCGTGAAATTTTATCGCTTCTTAAATTTGCTTTAGACGCTTCAGGAGTGAAATTTAAGGTCTTGTAAGTAAGCAACTTCATTACTGGACCTATTTACAAATTTTCCATCAACAATTTCAACAAAAAGTAAGAAAATCTGAAGGAAAATTCCCACATCTACAGTCCGAGATATTACCTCGTGTAATTTTGTCGCCCCTTAAACTTGTTTTAGACGCTTCAGCAGTGAAATTTAAGGTCTTGTAAGTAAGCAACTTCATTACTGGACCTATTTACAAACTTTCTTTGAACATAATATCAACAAAAGTTAAGAAAATCTAAGGAACATTGCCTAATCTACAGTCCGAGGTATTACCTCGTGTAATTTTGTCGCCTCTTAAATTTGTTTTAGATGCTTCAGGAGTGAAATTGAAGGTCTTGTAAGTAAGCAACTTCATTACTGGACCTATTTACAAATTTTCCATCAACATAATTTCAACAAAAAGTAAGAAAATCTAAGGAAAATAGCCTCATCTACAGTCCGAGATATTACCTCGTGTAATTTAGTCGCTCCTTAAAACTTGTTTCAGACGCTTTAGCAGTGAAATTTAAGGTCTTGTAAGTAAGCAAGTTCATTACTGAAGCTATTGACAAACCTTCTATCAAGATTAATATCAACAAAGTTAAGAAAATCTGATGAAAATTGCCTCGTCTACAGTCCGAGATAAACTTTTTTTAGACGCTTCAACAGTGAAATTTAAGGTCTTGTAGGTAACATACTTCATTACTGGACCTATTTACAAACTTTCTATCAACATATTATCAACAAAAAGTAAAAAATCTAAAGAAAATTGGCTTACCTACAGTCCGAGATATTACTTCGTGTAATTTTGTCGCCCCTTAAACTTGTTTTAGACGCGTCAGCAGTGAAATTTAAGGTCTTGTAAGTAAGCAACTTCATTACTGGATCTATTTACAAAGTTTGTATCAACATAATATCAACAAAATTAAGAAAATCTAAAGAAAATTACCTCATCTACAGTCCGAGATATTACCTGGTGTAATTATGTCGCTCCTTATACTTGTTTTGGCCGCTTCGGATGTAAAATTTAAAGTCTTGTAAGTAAGCAACATCATTACTTGACCTATTTACAAACTTTCTATGAACATAATACCAACAAAAAGTAAAAAAGAAAATTGCCTCATCTACAGTCCGAAATATTACCTCGTGTAATTTTGTCGCGTTGAAGCTTTGGACTTGCAAGCTCACTTGACCGTTGCAACTGGCTATCCAGTTTAAATTTCATGGCTGCAGAATGCACAGCCGTGCAATTTTCTATGCTGATTACAGCCCGAAGCGACTGCACCGTGTGGCAATTTTAAACAAACCGCGTGTGCACTTGTCAGGAAAATATCTTTGTCGGTTAAGTCCGTGGTATGTTTTCACAGAGCAGCTGTAAATATATTATGTATGTATGTATATATTTCGGTGTAAAGTAGAGTAGTAATGTTATGCTAATTACCCGAGTGGCGAAATTAAAGTTTCAAATTCGTATGATGTTAATGCTCAGATAACAAATTCCACATAACCTAACTTCTCAATGACATTTCAAAATTTAACTACAAAAAACTGATATTTTCCTCTTTGACAAATTTATTAATTTCTTGGTTTTGCATCCACCCTGTACGTTAAATAAATATTCTGCAGTTGTGTCATCACGAAGTAGCAAAAAAACATCCAATGAATACATTATCATCTGGGTGTTAAGTACGATATCGTACAGCGTTTCTTGTGCTTGCTTTAAGCCCAACCCCTGCGAAGAGGGTGGCTTTTTGCGACCGATATACAAACGAGGTGTCCCCGATTCACAGCATGCTGCGAGTTTTTATCTCCATGGCTTGCCTTGATGAATGGAATCGAACCGAATACCGGAGTACTGGATAGATAAGCAAAATTTCAGATTGTCGAGTTCGTTTCGGCTCGTTTAAGTTGAATATCAGTAAGGGTTGTTTGAATTTGATATCTCCATGCTTAACTTTTCTTTTGTTTTCGGTGCTGTGCTTTGGAAATAAACGGCGTAGTGGCGTGTATTGGATATTAGAACCACTAGATTGAAGGAGCATTAAAACATATAGCAGAATTGAGGTTGAAATACTTCAATAGCTAATATCTCGGAAACTATGCAAAATCGTATATAGATAAGTTGGGTTTAATCGAGTCAGAATTGATCACTTAATCGAGACACTTGTCAAAATTATTAAATTTTGAGTAAAATTTGATCTCCGGCGCCTCCACCAAAAGTGGACATGCCCTTTAAACGTGTTTAGAGGCTTAAAACGTGAAATTTAGGGTCTAGTAAGTGAAAAAGCCTTATTTACGTTCCAGATAAGTTTTCTGTGTGCGAAAATTACATACAAATCGTTTGATATTGGGCCAAAATCCATTACGAAGATCTCAATTATTTGTGGTCTAACCTTCTTACTATGTTCTCTTTTGTTTTTGGTTGGGTGCTTTGGAAATATATGGTGTAGTGATGGTTATTAGATATTAGAACCACTGAATTGAACGAACATTAAAACATAGCTACGTGGCAGCATTTAAAACAGATGTCAAAATACTTTAAACGGTAATATCTCGGAAACTATGCAATATCATATATAGATAAGTTGGGTTTAATCGAGTCAGACTTGATCACAGATCGCAGAATTGTTAAAATTATTAAGTTTGGGCAAAAATTTGCGTCTCCGGCGCATCCACGAAAAGTGGAAAAGCCCTTTGAACGTGTATTAGCGGCTTAAGACGTGAAATTTAGGGTTTAGTAAGTCAAGAAAGCCTTATTTATGTTCCAAATAGGTTTTCTGTGGGCGAAAATTACATACAAATCGTTTGATATTTGGCCAAAATCCATTACGAAGATCTCAATTATCTCTGGCCTAACCTTCTTACTGCCTTTCTTTTGTTTTTGGTTGGGTGCTTTGGAAATATATGCTGTAGTGGTATTCATTAGATATTCGATCCACTAAATTGAACGCACATTAAAACATACCTACATAGCAGCATTTTAAATAGATATTAAAATACTTTAAACGCTAATATCTCGGAAAGTATGTCACATCATATATGGATGAGTTGGGTTTAATCGAGTCAAAATTGATCACTTAATCGAGCTACTTGTCAAAATTGTTCAATTTTGATAAAAATTTGCATCTCCGGCGTATCCACCAAAAGTGGAAATACGCTTTAAGCGTGTTTTGGAGGCTTATGGAGTGAAATTTAAGGTCTAGTAAGTGAAAAAAGCCTTATTTACGTTCCAGATACGTTTTCTGTGGGCGAAAATTACATACAAAGTCGTTTGATATTGGGCGAAAATCCATTACGAAGATCTCAATTATTTGTGGTCTAACCTTCTTACTATGCTTTCTTTTGGTTTTGGTTGGGTGCTTTGGAAATATATGGTGTAGTGGTGTTTATTAGATATTAGAACCACTGAATTGAACGAACATTAAAACATAGCTACATAGCAGCATTTAAAACAGATATCAAAATACTTTAAACGGTAATATCTCGGAAACTATGCAATATCATATATAGATAAGTTGGGTTTAATCGAGTCAGACTTGATCACAGATCGCAGAATTGTTAAATTGTTAAATTATTAAATGTGGGCAAAAATTTGCGTCTCCGGCGCATCCACCAAAAGTGGAAAAGCCCTTTGAACGTGTATTAGCGTCTTAAGACGTGAAATTTAGGGTTTAGTAAGTCAAGAAAGCCTTATTTATGTTCCAAATAGGTTTTCTGTGGGCGAAAATTACATACAAATCGTTTGATATTTGGCCAAAATCCATTACGAAGATCTCAATTATCTCTGGCCTAACCTTCTTACTGCCATTCTTTTGTTTTTGGTTGGGTGCTTTGGAAATATATGCTGTAGTGGTATTCATTAGATATTCGATCCACTAAATTGAACGCACATTAAAATATACCTACATAGCAGCATTTTAAATAGATATTAAAATACTTTAAACGCTAATATCTCGGAAAGTATGTCACATCATATATGGATGAGTTGGGTTTAATCGAGTCAATATTGATCACTTAATCGAGCTACTTGTCAAAATTGTTCAATTTTGATAAAAATTTGATCCCCGGCGTATCCACAAAAAGTGGAAATACGGTTTAAGCGTGTTTTGGAGGCTTAAGGAGTGAAATTTAAGGTCTAGTAAGTGAAAAAAGCCTTATTTACGTTCCAGATAAGTTTTCTGTGGGCGAAAATTACATACAAAGTCGTTTGATATTGGGCCAAAATCCATTGGAAATATATGGTGTAGTCGTGTTTATTAGATATTAGAACCACTGAATTGAACGAACATTAAAACGTAAATAGCAGCATTTAAAATATATGTTAAAATACTTTAAACGCAAATATCTCGGAAACTATGCAATATCATATATAAATAAGTTGGGTTTAATCCAGTCAAAATTGAACTCTTAATCTAGTCACTTGTCAAAATTATTAAATTTTGTCAAAATTATTAAATTTTCAAAAAATTTGCATCTCCGGCGCATCCACCAAAAGTGGAAATGCCCTTTTAATGTGTTTTAGAGGCTTAAGACGTGTAATATAAGGTGTAGTAAGTTGAAAAAATGTTATATACGTTCCAAATAAGTTTTCTGAGGGCGAAAATTACATACAAGTCGTTTGATATTGGGCCAAAATCCATTACGAAGATCTCAATTCCCTCTGGTCTGAGCTTCTTACTGCCGCCCTTGATTTTCCAGCACGCAGAGCAAATCCGTCCCAATTCAATTTGCTCTCACTAGCGCCCCCAATCCGCACTGTTGTAATCCAATAATTCAAAGTTATTTTTGACAATTTTAACAACGAACTTTTGAAAAAATTCCTGTCTCTTTTGTCGAGTTAAAAATACCACACCTTTTCAAGAGGAATTTCATTAGATAAAAATGAATGCGAAAAATCGCGAGTCAAGATAATTTAGAAAATTGAACAAAAAATATCCTGCTGGGGTTGCAAAAGCTGCTTTGCTGGTTCAAAGGAAGAATGGAAGGCCTAGCTATCTATCTACAGTCGTGTTTTTTTTTTCTTCTTTTTAATCCTGGATGAGTCCTGGGGAGAGCGAATCGATATTTGAACTAAATTAATTACTTAACTTTTCCATTCGTCGCTTTGAACGGCCCGTCGAAGTACGGAAATGCTCTAACGAGATTTAAACTACTTGGAAAAATACGGAAAATCTTTAATTCCAGTCTAGATATATCCTTTCTTTGTAATCATAATCCTTGCTGATTATTTTTACAAACGTCTGAATATAATAACGTAAAATTTGCTTCATTTTTTTTTTCCTTTCATGTACCGAAGATTCTGTCTTCGGTACGTGTAGGTGTATGTGGATTTAAAAAGTCAAATTCTGTTTTCGGTGCGTGTATTGTGGGAATGGGTTAAGGTTTTGACCTCGGTACGTGTACATACTTTAATATAAACCTCCGCAAACATACAGGAACATTTTTACCGCAATAATATTTTGATTATAACTCGAATAACAGAATTCACCGCTGGATGACATGCAAATATATATTCAGTATCCTGAATTCTACAATTCTCTACCGTTGTATTCTTCGAACAAAACACCACAAAAACATCACAAAACACGGTACAAAACAAAAACTAGAGATGTCGGTACGGAGCGCTGTGCACATAGATCTAGTATCCTGGTCTCTCTATCTATCCTGCAGGAACAAAATGCAGGATATAAATCGAGCATTGACCCAGTGAGCAGGGCGATGACTCCGCCTGGAGCATTTCAGGCGATGGCCTGCCTGGTACAGGAGTTGCTTTATATAAACAAGAAGCAGGCTTTTAAATTTAAACTAGGAAGTTGCTCGGTGGGAGCAACTTGAAATAAATTGTGAAAGGACGGCGAATACAGGACGAATAAACAACTTTAACTCATGGAGTTGTAAAGGAAGATAACAGAATTAGTTTTGTGTTATTCTGTTGGATAAATGAAAAAACTTGTACTAAAAAATTCTTTTCGGATATGTATCCATTATAAATTAAAAGTAATAATGTAATGGCCAGCTAAATCGCCTGAGTTAACCCCATTCTATTTAATTATTTGTTTGGTTGAAGAATTGATATTTGAACGTCTGTTTATCGCACCTTGTTTGGCTTAAGTTTCAAGAAGAGTTTTGTTGAAACAAATGATCTTAATTTTAGTTTCCATTTTTTTGCGCGACGTTTTATTATATAAATATATATGTTTTTCTGATTGCAACGACACTGGTCTGCAAATATTAAGTTGTTGTTGGTAATTTGAACCTAAGTATACTTTTTTGGTTAGATGGGACATGCTGATTTCGAATATAGCCATAAAAAGATGGCAGTGGAGTCATTTTTCGTGTTCTTCTATTCAAAAAGATAATAATTCCTTCTTTTAGTGCAAATATTGGTGTCGGTAATAAATAAAACAATCAACTTTCCTAAAAAAATATTTTTTTTTATAATTAATGTCCATTTATCTAACAAAAATACAAACAAATAAATTATTTTACGCCAGTTGATAATATAGTCAGGAACAACATAGTTGGGCACTCAATAGGTATTTTTTTATGATTTTTATGATTTGTTCTGCACTTAGTAAAGAACATCATGAGAATTCTGAAATGCTATTAAAATTTTGAAAAAGGAAACGGAAGAAATTTACATAGGTCATTAACAATTGACGGTCTAAAATTTCTGTTTTCATAAAAATGTATATTTAAATATAATTGATTATCCATTATATGTTGGATTATCCATTATGTCTACGTTTTTCTTTAGAAATAATTAGATACAAATTTTCTTTTTCATACAGTATTTATTTTTTATTAACTAGTGGGTGACCGGTTTCGCTAAAAGCATCTTCAGAACCTGCAATGACAAAAATAGAAATAACCATACAGCCGGACTTTAAAAACAGAATTAATATTGATTTCGTTTCAAAGATATAAAATATACTAATAAACACACTCACAAGCATTTCTCAAATTTGACATTGAATTGTAAAGATTAAATAATAAATAAGCATAAATTAGTTAAAAACGGTGTGTAGGACTTTTACTGACACAACACCAAATAATATACACATAATCTTTTTCGAATAGTTGGTAATATTGACAACAGTAATCGATCTTGGATATAATGTGGACTGATATTATTTGTGGCGATATAACGCGAAAATATTCGTTTTTTTCTCTAAATTATTCTTTATACTATAATAATGTATTTGTACCTAAAAGTCTGTCCAAAATTCATTATATACTTATTTACATATATCGCCAAGAATATCTAGGAGTTGTGTTTTCGTTTATACGTAAAACAAAGTAAAGTAGAAGAGTTGTTTCAGTATTTCCGAAACCTTTTTTTTCTTGGCTTATACAATGATTTTGTTTCATATTTGCACTTAGATTGGCCATTTAAAACAAATGATCTGCTCAAAATACATCCCAATTGATACACTGGAGGACTTCAATCTACTCAAAAATTTCCCACAGCATTATAACTGATAGAAATCTTCAGCAAAATAAGTGCTAAGTTATTTCGCAGAACAGAGACAACTGGGAAAATGTCTATACTTGTTTTTATAATATGCTCTTATTATTTTTCAAATTTTCAGTACAAGACAGAAATTTATTGTGCATTTATTGTAATTTCTACAGATTTTTTAGTTTTGTTTAATTTTCTTCGTTCCTGTAATGCAATTACTTATATTTATTTGTTGCGAAGATGTTTAAAATCAATTAGATACAAATTGAAGCCTAATAATTCCATAATTTTGCTCCAAACAAAAAGGGATATTCCTGTTTGTCTAGACCCAAAACAATGCCTGAAATCTACAGCCAAACAATGACAATACATTCCAAAATCCAAGATCAAGTAAAAAGAAAGAACAGTAAAAAAACAACAGTTAACTGTGGTTTAATTGGCATATTTATGTTATTTTAAATCCAATTCCAGTACATATTAACTGGTTTGCTTCTAAACACATGTCACAATATTGTTTGAGATACAAAATGCTAGCTTTTACGAGTTTTTAATAGTTATTGTAAGTTGCATGTAGCATGTTATGTCACACACAGCGTTTATAGGAAATGGCGATGAAACAAAGCATGCTACTTGTAGACACGCTGTCAAAAAATTTTATATTTCAAATTTCATGAAGTTTCCTTTATAGTTTATTGCAGATTTGCAAATAACGTGTATTAACATAATATTCAGTAATAATATAACAAGAGAGTGAGAATAAATTGAAAATAATTTGACAGATTGTTTGAAAACTTGTTGCCAGGCAATAGTCACGAGAGCCCGCAGGGCTCGAGTGGCTATTGCCAAATGGCAACAAGTTTGAACAAAATCTGTCAAATTATTTTCCAATTTATGGAACTCTCGAGTTATATTTGACTAGATTATTTTTTGATTCACAAATTTTTACAATAAAAAAGATCAATAAAACTATCATAAAATTATTGAAAAATTTAATTTAATTAATTATTACTTACAATATATGAAAATATCGTTGACACATTGTGAATATATTAAAAGAATTAACAATTTAAATTAGTACAATGAAAAACGCAATTATTAAAAATATTTCGAGACTCATTATTTATTGAGGATTTGGAATTGCTTGTTATATTAAGTGTTTCCTTCTGCGTATTTTCTCTAAGGTTATTTATTATATTTGAATGATGTTCTTGGTTCAATTGTAAGTATGGTTTAATCAAACTTGCAGAATTATGACCAGTGACCTTGATTAGTTCTTGTTCTCCTACACCAGCTTTTGAAAGATTACTTACTGCACTTGATCTGGCAGAATGGTTAGTTATTTTTTTAGTAACTGTGTCTAAACCTACTTTTTCTGCGGATTCTTTCACCCATTTTGAAATGGAATTTATTCCTACAGGAACGTTTTTATACCAAAAACCATGAGTTTGCCAAGCCGGATTTGGAGTAAGAAACAAGCGTTCGGTTTTAATATTTTCTTCACGTTTACTCATTAGTTTTTCAAAAAGACGAACAGGGCAAATATCTGGGTTATTTATGTTTGGAGTCAACCATTTACTAATAGCGCACCTTTGTGCTCCACCCTGTGCAGTTTTTGTAAAGATGGGATTGTATTCAATGGTCGGTTTCTTTTTTAAAATAATGAACTAAACATTTCGTAGCTTCTCCTTCCCTCCAAGCTAGTTCATACGATGCAACGTGAAAAAACTTTCTTTGCAATCCACAAGGTGTATGTATCTTCGTCCCAATAGTTAAAAATTTGCAACAATTCTGTATTAGAAAGTGCCACAGAACTTTGTTTGTGCTTTTCAGGATGTTTTTGTAAAATTTTTCTTTTTGCATCTCTTGCATTCCGAGCATTTCTGAATTCTATATCATGGAAAGGATCAAAGGACCTGTTATACTTATTAAAGTAAAGTTCTTGAACTAATTTTGCCGTTTTATTCCACATTGTCTTTATTACTGCTTCTTTATAATCATTTCCGTCTTTTCTTTTCATGTTATAAGCCCAATCTTTTAAAATCAATGCCAGAGTAGCTGTTGTAGTAGATTGATCCAGAATATAATTTCTTTCTTTGGTGAAGGTCTTAAATTGTCTCCATATAGACTGATTACTTATTAGAGTATTTTTCGAAGTAGTTTCTAAAATGTTTTTTGTAATTTCTGCATTAGAAAAGGTACTAAACCGATGACTTTCACCCATTTCGCGTTGACACAATTAAGTAATTATTTTGACAAGTATCTGACAGTTGCTAGGCAAATAAAAGCTACAGTGATTATTCCCGAGAATAATCACAAGAGATTTATTCCCAGTATAATAATGACATAATTGGTTGAAACTTACCCTTGTGACAAATAAAGAAGCATTTCATTGGTTTTAAGAAACGTCAAGAAATAATCACTATAATTCCTATGCTGTTACGTTTCTCATATTGGGTGACATATTGTATGAACAGTTCATGAAGGACTTGTCAAAAGTACATCATGAAGAACCTGGCAAAGAAACTGGGCAGTGTAATTCCGGCATAGGAATTAGGAATTATAGGAATTATAATAATGTACCTAGCTAGTTTTTCATCAAATCAATGACTACAATATTTCTACATGGAAAAACCGTGATAGATCTATGCATATCGACGAAATCAATAAAACTAACGATAACACACCTTCCAATTGACGCTCTTATACCAAACAAAACAAAATCCCACTCAAAACCCACACGGAAAAAACTAAATATTTACTTTTACACAATTGCGGAGGCGCCGGGAGGTTTTCCATCGATCGTTAACCAATCTACCCGTAATCACATGGAATCCTTAAGAGTCGTGTCCTCCTTAGCAATTATAACTCATTTTCCGATCCCATGGTCCCCCGTGTCGCAGCCTCCCCCGTCTGGTTTACCCTAAGACCGACCCTGTCTTTGTCCGTGCGATTACAGCCAGACCCTGGTCCTGGGACGTACGTCGTTACTACGAACGAGTCTGGCGTGTCCTAGTCTCTCGTATTCAGTACGCTGCAACAGCGGCGAGTGTGCAGATTCGCTGATAGCTTTGGTGTGCAGACTAGCGAAAACATAACCTAAAAAGGGGTGCGTGCTTTCGTCAGATGACCGGTTCGAGCATCGGGGGATGGCCATGTATTATTTCATGACTGGCGTGATACAGAATTGCGAGAATATACTAAGGTATGTGGGGTGATTGTTTGGTTGTGCGTTTGTTTTGGATTTTTGGAGTTGGAGGTGAAACAACGCCACCTTTTGTAGGAGTTTGTAAGGCTTTTGTGTAACGTAGATACTTTCTAGTTTATGCTGGAATAGATGAAAGGAAACTAGTACCAAAGCAGACTCCGGAAAATAAAACTAACTGAGGAAGATTATCCCTTCGAAAAACTGGAACCTTGTCTTTTTCCTCATTTGTGATTCACCCTGTGTGTTAATCAAGTAATGGTAAAGCAAGTGCTTACACTTTATATGAAAGACGCTTCTTATACGAGCATTTTGTTTTTTATTCATTGATTTATCGCTAGGAGACCAGCAAAGGTCCTAAATCAGTTGTGGCCAACAACTCGATCGCGATCGACCTGTCGATCGCGATACCAATTTTGGTCGATCGCTCGCGATGTCTTGACTTAATGTGTGATGGTGGCTTTAATCACCTTTACATAGTTGCAAATAAGCCTGACTATAACCCTATTTAAAAAAACGGTTGTTAACTAATTGCCCATTATACTACTTGAACAGTGAACAACCTTTGATTTTCTCCCTAAGTATATAACCCAATTGCTAGCCAATGTCGAAGATGAAAGATAGTTTCGAATCAAGAATCAAGTTTCGATCTCACAGAATTGTCCGTTTACGTTTCTGTCCGTTTAGCAGTTTTTTGCTAATCGCATTGTAACAAAAACCGTTAACAGTAAAAAGTGAGTCTAGTTACTCATGTATTTACAAATAAGCGTGTTTATAATCTTCTACCACTGGCCCAATATCTGAAATTATCCAACAAATTAAATAATTCCTAACACGGCCAATCCTGACTATAGCTTTGCTCTCAAAGCCAGTCTCCAGAACTATTGTCATCAGTGATAAACTTGGTCTTAGTAACTCATTCAAACTTCCATTCGACAATTCATAATTTGTCTAAATTCAAAGGTGTTACTCATTCAACAATAATCAAGTTGCCAACATGTATTTCTTTTCCTTTTGCGTTCAAAACGCTAATATTTTTCACTCAAAACAGTCAAATAATTGCAAAAAGCAAACCACCTTTCAGCTCAGCTGCATATATTAGCATGTTAGCATTTTCAGCCCAACAAAATAAACAAATATTCGCAAGGGGTCATCCTTTCAGCTCATGAACATAAACAAATAAGCAAAGGACTAATCATTCAGTTTAGCAAGATAAACAAATATTAGCAAATTGGTAACTTTTCAGCTCAACACGATAAACAAATATTAGCAAAGGGGTCATATTTCACCTTAAAAATTAAACAAATATTATCAAAGGGACAACTATTCATCTCAAGAAGATAAACAAATATTAGCAAAGGGCTAACCTTTCACCTCAACAAAATAAATTACCTACCATGCCAGTAAAGGGCTGACACAAATATGTATTCACAAAAAGCTAACTTTTCAGCACAACAAAATAAATAAATTTTAGAAAAGGGCTAACCTGTCAGCCAAACAAAATAAATTAACATTTGAGTAAAGAGCTGACCTTCAGCTCTACAAGATAAACAAATATTAGCAAAGAGCTATAATTTCACCTCAAACCCAATCAAATATGTTAATATTACTCGTAGATAAACAACGTAGGTAGATAAACAAGTTGTTTCAGTATGAGATGAACTCCCACGATCTATCGATAGATTAACAAAAGTCTAAAATTTTCAGAAAATAGGTCTAAAAATCCTTGCAAAAAAAGTGTCTTAAAAAGCGAGATCTTAAAATTTTCAGCCTTTCTGTGCATTTTTATAATGAACTCTGTAAATATGAAAAGTTGAGTCAGGAAATTTATTTTCTTTATGCCTTTATATCGAAAACTTAATAGGTGATATAAAAAATAATAAAATATAGTTTTTAACATATATTTTGCGTATCTACTACCCATAGCTCGCGGGAGTGTTACGCCTATGACAAGATGTCGGTCGCGGCACATTTTAAAGATAAAAGGTAGATCTTAAGTAGACAAAAGTTGGCCACCCCTGCTCTATAATACAGGGTCCTGCAACTCAGCTCCCGTGTTCTGCAGCTCAGTTACTAATTAAGCTAAGAGTTTGACATTTTGCAGGCTTAGCCTGTACATCAAGATACATTTCAAGAAATTAGTTTTGATTATACAGGTTGTCCCAAAAATGTGCAACGCCATGGTAATATATTTTTTTAAATTGTATGCTATATATTTTTTAACACATTTGGAAGCCTGTTATGGTTGCCTACATACCACCAAAATTTTATTGAAATCGGTTGAGTGACTGCAGCGCAAAGAAATAAAAACAAAAAAGAATTGATTTTGCATCGTTGGCTTTAAAAATCAATAAAAACCACAAATTGCACATCGTTAATAAAATTTTGCGACGTGCTTATTAAGTTAGATCTAGTAGTCCCGTTGACCAAGTGTCATTGATCCAAATTATACAGGATCACCAAAATCTAGTGTCAAACTTGTCAAACTTCAAAGCGTGTTATTGTTCTTATTTTAAATTGGAACCCATACATTTTTTAGGTGAAACGATGCAGAATTAAAAAATAAACATTGTTTCTAAATACAATCCCATCACAATTCCCAATATTTGAAAAGTTATTCGCCAAAAACTCATTTTTCAACGTTTCCAACGGCAATTTTAGGTAACAAATATCGTACGTGGCGTTGAAAAACAATTTATTTCATAAAATATAACACAGAAGTATTTTAGATTAGAGTGTACTTAATTAAGTAGTTGTTCGAAATGTCTTCCGTGCTCTTCGAGGCACAAACGAAGACGAGTATGAAATGACCTCGCCACTGCTCTTAATAGGTCGGGCGTTTTCTCTTTCGTTTTCTGGTGTTGTTGGAGGTTCAGCATAAACGATGCCCTTAACGTAGCCCCACAGGAATAAATCCAGTTTCATTAAGTCCGGTGATCGAGGAGGCCAAGCAACCGGTCCTCCTCTTCCAATCCACCGATTTGGGAAGATTTCGTTGAGCTGGTCCCTGACATGTAACGAGTAATGTGCTGGAGCTCCATCATGTTGCAGCCACATTTCCGCCCTTACCGCTATAGGTAAATTTTTAAGTAAATTTGGCAATTGAACAACTACCCTGTATAATAAAAAATAATTTCTTGAAATGTACCTTGAAGTACAGGATAAGCCTGCCAAATGTCAAACTCTTAGCTTAATTAGTAACTGAGCTACAGAAGGCGGGAGCTGAGTTGCAGGACCCTGTATATTCTGTATGTTGGGTTTGATTTTTAGCAGAGGCAAACGTTACTAAAATTTTTTTAGTGCATTGTAAAACAATAGAACAGTTGAACAGATTTAAACACAACTTAGTTCCAAGTCAAAGTTTTTTAATTTGAGTATACTTTTAAAACAAAATTCTTGCGTCTAATTCGTAATTTATCAAATTGAAAATTTCCCCGAATAAAAAAAGATCGCATACTTAGTAAAAAAGATATGCGAAAGAGGACAGATTCCCCAATATTTATACCTCGGTCATAACCATAAAAATGCGACCCAAATTTCACCGATTCACCCTAGAGAAACCCTATGAAATCGAACACTTCACCGACTAAGCGATATCCCACAAAAAAAAGCTCTTTTAAAACTTCGACGATATAAGGTTTTGCTAACAGAAAACTCTCTATTACCCCCACCCTGACCCGAATATGCGAATCCCGCAGCTGCTATGTTGTAATTTGGTTTTATGTCCCATTATACAAGCAAAATTAATGCTATAAAATTATTTGTCACGTTGGTACGACACACAGATTAATTGCGTAATTAATCCTTAAAATTACAACCCCCTACGTAAAACACAATTTTTTTTATAGTTAGAATACGTCAGGTTCTGTCTTCGGTACGTGCAAGCATTCGTGGATATAAAAATAAAATTCTGTCTTCGGTACGTGTAGAGATGACTGTATTTAAATAGTATATAATTATACAAGTTTTATAAGACGTCGAATCGGCGCATGAGTTGTTTGGGTTCGAGGAGCGCCAGCGACGAGTGCCCTAAAGGAACGAATGCACCAATATGTCTTATAAAACGAGTGTAATATAGTATCTTTTCTACTTTGCGTCATTAACTTTATAAAAATTTAGAGATTGTGGTTACTATATTTAAAATCTACAAAATCTTATTGTGGATAGTTTTACTCTACTTTAGCCTACAAGTTTTAAAAAATAATTACCGGGGCGCAACTATAATCACAATAGAGCTTGGGAAAACATAGAGGCTTAGAAATTTACAAACACAATTGAAACCAAATTCTAATTTCGGTGAAGTAGTTTATTATAGAATAAATTATACTTACAACTTATACTTAGTAAAATAACATGCGATGGAGGTAACACAAATAGTTGCACACAACTAGTACTAAAGGTGCTCCCACACGCAGTGCCAATAGGGCCCATCATTGGCCATCGGAGTGCTTCCCGTAGCGGGACCCAACTGTGCCAATGCACATTGCCAATATGTCGACCTTGTCCGCTTTATTTCATTCTGTTTTAGCATTGTACGTACTACCGATGAAAAGTTTAGTTATCTATCTATGTTTTATCATATATACTGCATTATTTATGTTTGTACGTACTTTAAGGACAATGATGATTTATTATTTGCCCAAATGCCTGATTGCCCAAATGTAAAAACATGAAAACTTTTTTTAATATTTTGTAAATTTATTCACAATAATTATGGATCTTATAAGCATTATATTAACCTTACAGTTACAATAAATTAACAAGCAATAAATTAATATTCTGCAGACAATATTGAAGTCGTTATAATGGGTGACCCACGGCATAGGTACGTTTGTTTATTTTTTGTGATTTTGACGCCGAAGGAATGAACGTTGTGTTAATAGACAGAAAATGCCAATTTATGGGATAGTCTTGAGGTTAGTATGACTTCCGGGTTTTCCAGAAAATACGTCATCATTAAAATTTTAAAAATGAATTCGCACACAATGCGGAGGCATACGGTATTTAGGTTCTGGGATTGCGGTCAACCTTATTCGCTAGGGTGGCGTGGGAAAGGTGAGGGAGGGAGTTGGGGGAAAGCGGGATATGAATCTACACACGATGAGGAGTCATACGGTATAGGGGTCCAAGGACTGCGGTCAACCCTCTTCCCTACAATCTTGACTACAATCAAACAAAGTTGCATTTATATAATTAACAACAATTAACTATTTATTAATTAACAATTTATAGATTAGTTTTAAGCGGCAAATTTAAATAATCTGATGTATTTAATGTATTCAACAAAGTTTAAAAACTATACTGGATGCTTTTCCTTATTTTGATTATCAGAAAAATATCAAAAAGTATATCTGTTACTAAAAATATTGGGTTGATAATAAATATACCTACATAATATACATACACGGAGTTTTAATATCTATAATTAAAACTCCGTGTATGTAAGGGTTCTCAATTTTTCTTTGTATCTTATTATAAATAATTTCAGTTTTATTATATAAATTATATTTTAAATCAAAATTATGAGCTCATCGATTTCACTGAAATGAAATATTTATATAAAGGAACGACACAAATTAACAGGGTCCTGCATAAAAATATAGACCACTCAGTGTATCAGATCTTATCCCATCTTATTCCGCATTTGTTGCTTGAAACATAAAGAAAATAAAAAGGGAGATTTTTTTAATGTCACGTGGCAAATATAAAAAACTAAATAATTTTGTTCCCTGTATTGCTGTATATTTGTAGTCCTTAATGTATTTAATATTTTCGAACGTACTGTATAAATAATGACTGAAAAACATGTTTAATATTTAACAACCTTATTAAACAGTGTCCTCTTTCGAGGGTTCCTTTTTTTAATTCTAAGCAACAATGCACTGCTTACAATAATGGGAGCTGCTGCAACAGCAATGATATCGTCTTCACTGTTCATTTTTAATTCTCTACGGGACGCTACGAGCCTTATACGATACACAGAAATACCTTGCGCCCAATACCAACGTTGGCCAATGTTGGCGAAGAGAATGCGCACACTACGCGCAGCGCGTCACATCACCAACGTTGGCGAGACGTTGGCACTGCGTGTAGGAGCTCCTTAAGACGAAGTTGGAAGCGACGCACATTGCGGTATTTGACACAAAAAGCTGGCCAGAAATCAAATTTCTAAATTGTTAAATTCCAAAAAGTAAACCAGTTTCTGGGATAGGTAAAGGACCGATGTATTAAAGGCGGCAAAATTTTTTTCACCTGAGCCCAGCGCCACGTGTCCTTGTCAGCCAAAAGTTAGATTTTACTCTGGCTAAACATAGATGCACATAAGTTGACGCTCTTGAAAACGGTTGTAATTTTGTGTGTTAAGGAAAAATGTGACTTTTTTCTTATACCTTCTTTAGAACCAAGTATAAACTTTCATTCGACATAGTTTTTATTAAAATTTACCCACAATTTTGTTTATTGCAGGGCCGAGAATATTCTCTATTATAAAAAAAAACAGTTTTATGTAGAATTTGAGTGTTTTAGTTTAGTGTTTAGCTTAATTAAGCTCTTCAAAGTGGATCAAATTATGGTACACATATCTGACATTACAACTACTGCAAAATCTGCTGCGGATAGGTGCGGATGCGGTTTTTGTGATTTTGTTTCTATCACGTTGTAAAGGAAAATCCAAAAATTGATGTACGGGCTTATATGTAATTTGATGCAATTCCTTGAAACCGTGATAGTAGAGGTAATTTAGAACATATTTAACCATACTTGTTGCATGTTGTAAATGCCGTTATGTACGTATATTTTTCCGTTTTGGATCATGTATAGCAAACATCCCCGATGACCTAAACTCTTAAAAATCATCCAAAAAAAAACCATAAGCTTTGTACTTGTATGTGCATTTCTTGGAAATTTGTTGCTTAAAGCGGATGGGATTTATATTCAGGGCAAGAAAATACATCGAAAGCACCAACTTGCATACCCAGTTCTCTGCATTAAAATGGATTATTGTTGAGGAGAGACAATAGTAAGCTTGTGAATAGAAACTGGTTAGGCGTTTTCGATAAATGTGTTTATACGGAATGCGAATCTGGGCTCAAAACATGCGTATTAGGGTCATACCACTAAAAAAACGACCGTTTCAGCTTGAAGGATGATCACATTTCGAAAGTTTTCATGGAAACAATAAGTATAAGTATTAGACAATTATATATATAAGTATGGTTAAATATGTTCTTAACTGCCTCTACTATCACGTCTTAAAAGGAATGTATCGAACGGAAAATTGCATGAATAGCGTATGTACCGTTTCAATACATAATATCGACTGGTGTAAATTTTCATTTTCTTCTTCTACCACTGGTCTTAAAAATAAAACTTTTTTCATGATTTTCTTTACAACATAACAGACCCAAAAATATTATCTTAAATAACTCAGAAACGGCATGTATTGTTCAATTTTAAATCCGTCTATTACGCGCCTATTTATTTTTTTAAATTATTCAGGTAAATGTGGTTCTTGTATTGTATCTGAAAGGGGGATTTGATATTTAGTTGACGAGAATGATTCGAAAAAGGCAGTTTGTGGTTATGTGTATTTACTGTTGACATATGTCATTTGATATCAATGTGCCCAATCTTAGAAAAAAAGTTACTGAAACCGGTGTTACAATTTGTTAATTCTAACACCGAAAACAGTGTTACAATGTGCGCATTTTGATGCAAAGTAGAAACAATTATATTCTGGTGTCGGTACGTGTATTGATGGTTGTCTAACGTTAATTACAAAACGTTTTGGCCCCGGTACGTGTACGGAATAAGTTTGTAACTCTCCTTAAAGGTATTTAGCGATTTTCTCGTTGAGAATATCGATTGCAGCCGAACTCGTTCAACATTTTAAGTGTAAGATAGCTCCACGGGGGATATAAGAGCTCTCTAGACTGTATTATATTGTTTGAATCGATATTGTTTACCGAAAGATCCTTCTCTCGTTCTAGATAGGTACTCATGCGTGAAGTATAAGACACAGTAAACTTTCTAGCAATCTACTAATAGGCTAATTATTAATTTTTCATTGGAAAACCGCTGAAAATAGCAGAAATGATTTAGTTATAGTTGTATGGCGAGGACTGGTACTGAAAATCTGGGGTAATGCATAATATTGATCCGCAACCCTTTAGGTAATGTTTAATGTAATGAATTCGTAACTGAATATTGGGGAAGTGGGTCTAAATATAGTCCGTGGCCAAATTGTCATTTGGGCATGCTGAGTCCATCGCAGAAATGGCGGGCTGAATACCGTGCCATGTTCAGGATTCCGGATACCTACGTATGCCATTTCGGAGCTTAGTTACTCACTGTTTCGGAAGGGCTTAATATGAACACACTGGGTGTTCGATATGTGCTGCCATATTTTACAGTTTACAGTAGCTCAGTACTAATTTGAATCCCTTTTGTTTATTTTGAATAACCCAGTATTATCCCTGAATTACACTGTCAAAGTTTTAACAATTTTGTCTGATAAGGCCTTGTCAAATGTTTCATGTAAAATTCGTAAAGAAGTTTCCATTAAAGTTTATTGCAGATTTGCAAATAACGTGGATAAATTTAATGAATTATATCATTTTCACGAAAATTCCGTTCGTGATATTTGTGTATTGACATTGGCACTATTCCGACACATTTCTCATATTGGATTAAACTTGTATAGACAGTAGGGTGTATGTCAATTTTATTCTTTAATTAAATTTGCAAAAATTTGCCACTTGATGCCTAAACTAAAGGACAATTCATGAAGGACTTGTCAAATACACTTCATGAAGAACTTGACAAAGAAAATTGCTAAAACTTGACAGCCAGCTAAAATACAAAATCTGGTATGGCCAGGCACATGACTATCATACTATATATAAAATTAATAGTTTAGCTCCATGAAACTCTATTTGATCGAGATCGGCTATGTCTGCATTAAAATAAAACTAGTAGAACTATAAACAGATATGTCGATTAAAGCTACGTTCGGATATTGTACTCCATTGACACCGGGTACATCGTCCAAATGACACTTACGTGTTATTGGGTGTAAAAAGTGTAACGGTGTACAATATCCGAACGCAGCTTATACAGATTGTGTCCGCAAAAATTAGGCATAGGTCTATAGAAACTAGCGTATCACGCGACAACGCTTTCAACGTCGGTTGAGTGGAGCAGCCAATTATAGTGCGACTGCCGACTGGTGGGAGAGCAATGTACCCTCCGGTAGAACAGCTTCAGATCATCAAGTGGTATTACGGTGGCAATTCGGCGCAACAGTGCGTGGATTTGTTTGCAATCACTTTTGAAGGCAGACCTATCCCGTGCAGACAAACCATTTTCAATATTGTGCATCAATTTGAAAAGATCTTTGTCTAAAGAGCTGCAGTACTTGTCATCCAAGGGAGATAAGTCCACAAGAAATTGAGGCAAAAGAACGACGGGATGTACTAATCTGCGGTTCTGTAGTACAGGACGATAAGAAATCCACTCGAGGGATTGGCGAGTAATTGGGTATTGGTAACAAAACCGCTGCTAAGGCTCTGAAGAAGGGTGATTTCCGGAGTTATAAGACTCAGGAAACCTTCGCTGAGGACAGTATTCGTAGAATGGAGTTTTGTGAAACTGTAATGGAAAAGGCGAACGCAGATGAAAATGTTATACAAAATATTATTTTTACTGATGAATCGACTTTTCCGTTACATGGTAAACATAATCCTTCCATTCTTCGATATTGGGCCCAACAAAATCAGCACCGAAGTTATGCTTACCGTACTCAATATCCCGAAAAAATAAATGTTTGGGCTGGTACTCTAGGCAACCATTTAGTTGGTCCATTCTTTATCGATGGATCTCTTAACGCCCAGAAGTACCTTACTTTGCTGCAGGAGCAAGTACTTCCCGCCATTTATAACCTTCCCGGAGTAGATCAGGATGATGTTTGGTTTCAGCAAGATGGCTGTCCTACTCATAACGCGGCCAGGGTGCGAGAGTTTTTAACAACCGCAGTTCCTCACCGTCTTATTTGTGGGACAGGCGACACTCGTTGACCCCCAAGATCACCTGATCTGTCTCCGATCGATTTTTTCTTGTGAGGTTATCTTAAATATACCATTTATGTTGATGAAGACAATAGGGCACATAATTTACAGGAGTTGAGAGCAAAAATTACAGAAGCTGCCAACACTGTAACAGCCGAAACGCTCTCTGGCGTGAGGGACAAACGGCTCTACTACAAACGGCTCGGATACTGTCTTGCAGCGCAAGGCGGAATCTTTGAGCCCGAGATAAAGTAATGTTTATTTAATTATTTATTCGTTGTAGAATATTAGTTAATTTTTATTTTTTTTGAGAATAGCGTTTTTATTCTTGCATATTATTTTCTGACAATAAAAGAGAATTTAGAAATTATGTATGCACCATGTACGTGCATTTTTAAAAGAAGCACAAAAGCGAGCGCGCACAGTCCTGCGAACAATAAACTACTAGCTACTAGCACACGAAGCGCGCACCGGGGAACGGCTTAGCCACTGAAAAATACGCCGGGTGGGGAGAGCGATGTTGCCATTCTTCCGTAAATGCTATGCCTAGCGTTCGGGGAAACGTACCACTGGACACTACCTACTGTCATCAGAATCAAAATATCTGACCCATCCTGGCTACTAGTTTTAATGCAGTATGACCGATCTCGATGAAATAGAATTTGCTCATGCAGCTATACTATTGATTGTACCAAAATATGTCATAGTCATAAATTATTCAGAATTTGCTCTACTTTAATTTATTATTTAACTATTTCGACGAAATTCCAGAAATGGCGGCTTATTTGCAAAATCTAAGAGTAAACCTAGAATTGCTTTGGACCCTTTGCAACAGAAAAGGGTGAATTGGACATACAGTGTGTCCCACTTAAGAGTGTAACACCTTTATATCTTTTTTATTTTTAGTTAAATTTTAATAATTTTTTTCTTTCAAGTATAGAACACATATTGCTCTATTTACTGCCAAAAAACCAATTGTCTTCTTTAAATGCAAAGCACCTTGTGATGGCAAAATAAATGGCAAAAATCAAGAAATCAGTTTAGGGAATTTTTTATCGAAAAGTTTTACTAGTGATAATTGTTCAGAATTGCCCAAAAACCATAAATGCTAAATTTCATGAAAATTAAAAAATATTGAAATTTTCTTGAAAGTCCGTAAATATTATTTGCATAGGCAGCTGCGCTTAAAAAAGTGTGCTGTGGAAATTCTGTTTGAAATAAAACCTGAACTAGCTTTGTCGTATTTAATTAAGATAAGATGTTGCCATGTTTGTAGGTTACTCTTTGCATAATAGCCTTTATTATTCAATAGAAATGTAATAAATAAAATTATTAATAAAAATTCGATTCATTTTTTTTCTCTTTAATTTCGCAGAAAATTTACAGCATAATAAATACAAAGTACAAATTAGATCTTTTTTGTTCTATTAGACCTCCATCAGCTTCAATGCATGCATTGATGCGCCTTTCATTATGTTTAACTACTTTCCGGTGAGTTAATGGCGTAATCTCAGCGCAAGCTTGTCGAATGCGGGTTTTCAGTTCGTCTCTATTTCTTGGCTGAGTCTTGTAGACTTCGTTCTTTAGAGCTCCCCACAAAAAGTAATCTAGGGGCGTGAGGTCGGGTGATCTCGGAGGCCAATTAATTAATGGACTATTTCTTCCAATCCATCTCCGGTGAAAATTGTCGTTTAACCAATTTTGCGTAATCATTGCATTGTGAATTGGAGCTCCATCAAGTTGAAATATTATGTTATTATACCTAATAAGTGGAATATTTTCGATTTCGTCTGTAAATTTATTTTGCAAAAATTGCAGAAAACGCTCCGCATTCAAATTTCCCTCAAAGAAATATGGTCCAATTAGTCGCTCGTTAAGGATACCGCACCACACGTTAACTTTTTCTGAATACTGGCGTCGACAATTTATAACCCAATGTGGATTGTCAACAGACCAATGCCGCGTGTTTTGATGGCTAACTGTGCCATTAGTAGTGAATGTGGCCTGATCGGAAAATAAAATGTTTTTAAAAAAATTACGATTATTCAAGAACTCTCCCTGGCACCAAAGGCAATATTCCAGTCGCCTTTCTTTGTCTCCTTCTTCTAATGTTTGTAAGAACATTGGTTTGAAGGGATGTAGTTTATTCCGACGCATGCATCGCCAAATTTTACTTTTTGATGTTTAAAATTGCTGACATTCTTCTTAAGCCCATCCTTCTATTACGTCTTACAAAGTCAAGTATTTGGTCTTCACCAACATGTACCCTCAATCGTTTCTTCTTTATGTTGATTACCGTGCCCGTTCTATTAAATTCAGTATTAATTCGCCAAACTCTTACGTGATCTATGCGAGGACGACCCTGATGGCGATTATTAAACTCTTCAGCTGCTTCCCTTGCTGATCGCGCGTTTTCACCGACTAATCTCATTATTTCCACTTTTTCGGCAAGTGTAAGCATTATTATTCAGACAATAATTAAATACGACACAATACAACAAAGCACTTTGACAGTTCATGTTTTATTTCAAACAAAATTTCCACAGCACACTTTTTTTAAGCGCAGCTGCCTATACAAATAATATTTACGGAAAATTTCAATATTTTTTTAATTTTCGTGAAATTTTGCAATCAAGGTTTTTGGGCAATTCTGAACAATTATTACTAGTAAAATTTTTCGATAAAAAAATCCCTAACGTAATTTCTTGATTCTTGCCATTTATTTTACCATCACAAGGTGCTTTGCATTTAGAGGGGGCAATTGGTTTTTTGGCAGTAAATGGAGCAATATGGGTTCTATATTTGAAAAAAAAAATATTAAAATTAAACTAAAAATAAAAAAGATATGAAGGTGTTACACTCTTAAGTGGGACACACTGTATTTCCGCTAAAATTAAAATTTTTTTTTCGGGACGGTTACAATACTTTATCATACTGCATAAAATTTTTTATTTGTTAATCTGGTAGTATACTTTCAAGTTCAGTGTGTTTATATACACAATCATATTCATAGATACAACGTATCGTTTCAACAGTAACAAAGAAAGTTTGCAGATTGTTCAAACCACAATTTTATTGTTGTTGAAACATAGCACATTGTATATCTAAGGCACGATATGGCTTCCACTATAATACTTCTATAAAATTGATAATATATAAATCCCACCTCAAATAAATATGAAGTAGTAAGAAGTATTCTACCCTTCCTATATCTATAAACGAGTAAAAAGTTCAATTTCAGCCATAAATTTTCAAGCGATGTCTGTGCGACGATATCTGAGATATAGGTGTGGAATTCTGGTTCCAGTAAAAATATAAATCATCTGATTTTGGGGTCGCTTAAGCGGAAACCAAACGAAATAGATTCCAGACTACGGCCCTGACCTTCATATACAGTATGTCCGCTGATCGAGCTACAAAGAAGAAACAAATATTACTGATGTTTCAAACTTATGTTCAAACCTGTAAATTGCGCAAAGCTTAACAGTTTTTATGTAAAAAAATTTACTAAATAATTCAGTTAAATATTTTTAAAGTAAATTTATTTAATTATACACTATTTAAGATAATAACAAAATATTTCTTTTGTACATGAACTGATAACACTGAACTAAATAAAGTCTAATAATTAAATTTTATCTTTAATATAATCTACCCCCTATCCCGGCCAATAAGCGACACCCCGGGGTGAGGGTTGAATATTAATAAGACTCCATAATATAAAATTTAGAATATTTTATACATTATAGCAATTTATGATCTGAAAGTCTAAAGTCTAAACAAGATTTTAATGAAATTACTGCCACGTACTAACGAGAAACGAAAAAATAACATGCCCAAGCAATATTTCCCTCTGGTTCATTTGCAAGTCGAATTACTTCGACGAAGTCGCCCCTATTCAATCGTATGTATGCATGGGCACCAACTTTACATCCCAGAAAAGGCACCATGAATATTTTAAACTTCGAAACTTGTAAATTTTGAACTCAATATGTCAATCGATACCACTGTGTATTCTGTACGCGGTTTGCTAAAAAATTCATACACTGTGGGACGGAAAACTCCCTTTCAACTTTCGATAAATTTGATTAACAATTTGCAGAATATTGTTTTTCTCTTTTTACGTTTTTTTTATTCATTTGAATACAACAATCTTATTTTTTTTCATATAAAACAAAGCACTCAAAAAAGTTTAAACTCGTCTTTCCTTTACCAAATTTCATCCAAACGAGCCAATTTTGTTGTTAAATATAGGATAATATAACATACCCATTTCATAACTGTTCACACTTCATATTAAACTCGCGTATAATACTATAAGCTGCTAACTTCAGGCGATGTGGAGATTTGAGTATGGCACTGAAGTGTCTAGTCTTGTCTGATGCTGATATGCTCCGTTGACACAACATAATATACGGCAACACAAGAGAAACTCTAGTGCTGAAAGCATTGTCATGAAAGACAATATTATATACTTGAAACTGATAAGTTGTGTGACTGCCTTTATGGTTTGAAAACAGGATATTCTATGTAGTTATAGGGAGGTATCTGCTAAATACAAGAAAAACTAATAGAAATACTGTAATTATTATTAGATTTTTATGATTTGTTCGGTACATTATAAAGAACATCATGAGAATTGTGAAATGCTAATACACTATTGAAAAAAGTACAGATTATTGGTTTAAAATGCGATATTTTAAGGTTGCAATAAATGGTTCTTTGATTAAACAAATTATTAGTTTGTTGAAGGAATTCATATGTCGATGTTTTCAAAAAAAAAAGGTACTTGCACGTGTATAAAAATTCATAACTCCGGCATTTTCTATTCGATTTCAAAAATAAAAATGTAAATGACAGAGAAAGCATAGACCATTATAAAGTTGTACTGTTCGGTCAGATCCAATAACAAATCGAAAAGTTATGGACGTTCAAGTTCAGAAGTTTCCAATTATTTTCAGATTTTTTCAACTTTAACAACAATTTGATGACGTGTTTGAATCCGTAATATTTTTTTGCTATTTTTTTTAAATGAAAGCCCATTTAAATTGGCGTCTAATCCAACAATGTTATTCTAAAATTATAACAGTTTTTTTTCTTTTCCTTTTTGTTGTTACCTCCCAGACTATCACAATATGTTACTAAGTACATTAGAGTTTACGTTCATTACATTTCCAGGCATATTTGGGTTCAAAATAAATTGCACCAACAGTAAAATTTTCACTCGTTTATTGAAACAGTACTGAATGACTATCGTGATTTATGAAAAATAGAAAAAAAAAACAAGAAATACAACAAAATTAAAAATGTTTACTCGATCTCCGTCGTTTATACAAAGCATCATCTGTTTCGCGTTTAAGTGACCAGCAGTCTGCGATCATGTTGATGGTGTTTTTTCCTTGAAAACGTTTTTCAATAGCTTCCATTTCCTGATGAAATCGTTCACCTTGTTCGTCACTGAGTTGGCCAAGACTGTTCGGAAAGAAATTCAAATGAGAATGCAAAAAGTGAATTTTGATAGACATGTTGCAGCCCATTTCACCGTAGGCACTCAAAAACTCTGGTACAACATTTGCGTAGTTGGCACTTTTATCATTTTCAAGTTATCGCACAATGAAATAAAACTATTCCAGACTCGTCTTTCCACATCATTCAGTTTAGTTGCAAAATCGTTGTCCTGCATAATATTCCAAATTTGTGGCCCAACAAATATGCCTGAAAATAGATCAGTTGAAATACCGACATTCTTACTATCAACGATTTGAAATGTAAGGTAACCAACCTTCTTTAAATTTAGCTTCACTCAATCTAGGAAATGTTTGATGATGCCATATCATCGGAGTAGAAAAGGCCATTCCAGTTCTTGAGTGATCAACATTTTTAGATTTCCATAACTTCAATTTTGACGAACAAACTACACACACGTATTGTTGTTGATACTAGCGACTTGTGGTGTAAACACGGTCAAAAAATTTGTTGTTTGCCTCAACCACTGATTTATTTTTACTAATTGTAGCCGATGCTGTTTGTCCACAAACAATCCGCAGACGTAACAAAACTTATGGCGATTGTCACACATTTTCCTTTTTTATATTTGCACTGAAGCTTGCACTAGAGCTGATTTCTTACTGCTTATGGATCAGTTTGATTGTTATTTTATAAGAAATTTGGTGATACTAAAGACCTACATCGTCCTAATAGTATACGCAATTCTAATAGGTCAAGATTGTCGATTAATGATTGTACGATATTTGGGTACAAGTCGAATAGTACTTAATGACATATTAGATAGACTAAATTACAATAAAACAGGGTAATAAACAAACAAAATAATGTCTAGTTAATGTGAATCACGAGTACGGTTATTACGGTCGGGCCGTAGGTATATTCTTGCCTAGTGTGAATGTCAAGACGGTGATTAAACATCGAGAACTCAGTCAAATTTCAACCGATGTTAATAAACAAACTCGTGTTAAATGCACATTTAAAAGGGCTTTCAATAAAAAAATAGAAATAAAATATTATGGATTGAAACAGGCCATCAAACTGTCGTTAAAGTTCAGAAAATCTGAAAATAATGGGAAACTTCTGAATTTGAACATCCATAACTTCTCGACTTTTTATTGGAACTGACCGAACAGTACATCAAAAATCCCCAAACGTCAATAACAATTCACAATTTTGAACAAATAGGTCAAATTGAACAGGTCAAATTAAATTAAACAGAAAACAACATGCTTAAGCACATAATTTGTTCTTTTACGTAGGAAATTTGCTTACGTGTACATTTCTTACACGTGTTAAGCATAATGGATTCAAAATAGACCTTTGTCTATTTCTCTAGCACGCGTGTTCGATATTGTAAGCCGATTATGAGTTGTAAGGCATATTAGTGATGTAAACCGATTGCAATCAATAAAATCCTATTACACAACACACTGGTTTCATTGCGTATTACAGTGATGTATCAATAAAACAATTATTGGCTCCAAAAACTGTTTACTAAGGTACAGATTGTACAAATTTCAATAGAATTGTTAGTAAATTACTTTCTTGATGACCATTGTTGAATTAGAGAAGAAATATTAGGCGCTAGAATAAAGGAATTAAATATCATTGAGAAATGTTAAGTATTCACAATAATGTCCTTCTCAAATTAAGTAGTAAATAATTATGTTTGTATATTGTTTTTTTTTATTTGTCAAGGGTAGAAATTCTAGATAACTTTGTTGACTAGCTATGAAGGAATGTATAGAAACAGTTGAAACACGCCCGGCAATTTCCGTTGGAAACTTCCTAGCGTGTAGACAGTTTGAGATAATACAACATGGACAGACCACAACAATAGTTCTGCACACATCAACCAACTAAAGTTTTGTTTTCAAAAACAGTTCTTGCGGTTCGTAGATATAAAGGCATACGGAAAAGTTCAACGAATACATATTGTAAAAGAATATCACGAAAGAAACTAATATTTTTTTTTATTTTTGTCAAGAAGCTGGATTGCCTCAACATTCGTGTGCTGGAGAAGTCTGTTGTGATGATTCTCTGCAAACTTTCCAATTTCGTTGGTTACTAATTCCATCTCAAGATCCCTGTGGAGATTTCTGTTTCTTATATACCAAGGTGCACCCACGCTGTTTTTTTAGCACCTTATTTTGGAAGCGTTGAATGATGGCGATATTGGTTGGCTTAGTGCAGCCCCACAGTTGGATACCATAGGTCCACACAGGTTTAAGTATCTGCTTGTAAAGTAGGAGTTTATTATATGTCGACGAAGCCGACTTCCTACCAATAAGCCAGTAGATTTGCTTGTATCTTATGCCCAATTCTTCTCGTTTCTTTTTAACGCGTGCTTTCCATCGAAGCTTGGTGGTGTTATTTATTTTCACTGGAACGTGTTGCTAGTACTCGCTTATTGATAAAATTTATGTGAACGGATTTGGTTTCGTTCAATGCAATTAGCCATCGTTGCATCCAATCACTAATATTGTTGACAGCATTCTGCAGTTTTAGCGTTGCTCCTTCAACATTTGTATCTACTGCCATGATAGCAGTGTCATCAGCAAAAGTGGCAACGGTAACACCATCTGGTTGCGGAAGATCATGTGTGTAAAGAAGGTAAAGAATTGGACCAAGTACACTACCTTGTGGTACTCCAGCTTTAATACTTTTGAGAGTTGAGTACTCATTATCTTGCTTTATACGGAAGTATCTGTTAGAAAGGTATGATTTTAATAGTTGGCTATACTCGAAGGGTAGTATCCGTTCCAGCTTATAGAGTAGGCCTTCGTGCCAAACTTTGTCGAAGGCTTTTGCCACATCCAGGAATATAGCGGAGCATACCTTTTTTTGTTCTAAAGTTCGTTCTATTATCATTGCTATCCTGTGCACCTGATCAATTGTCGAATGTTTGTTTCTGAATCCAAAGCAAAAAAAAATGAAATAGAGTATGTAACACTCCTGAATCATTTCTACATAAGTTGTATGACTGTCAAAATTCTTTACCTCTAGGTGTAAACATGAGCGCGAGAGAAGTGAAAAAAAGTACCCGATTTTTGTAGTTTAAATTAACGCTAGTCTTTCCGATTTATTTTCTATTAAACCACTTACCACAAAAATTTCAGTTCTTATTCTAGTTGCATCTAGAGTCTCTTCTATAGATTGGCGTTTTTGTTATCTCCAGTTTTTATGTAATAAAGGTTGCGAACAAGATTTTGATGGTAGCCGATATCTCATGAACGAATGTTAGCAGGACAACGCAGTTAGCATGCAAATAATCCTTATTTACTGCGATATATATCCCTTGAATTTAATAGTATTCCGACTATTTGTTAATTTTTCAGACCGAAATAAACATGAACAATATTTTGCGCAGTTCGACTTCCCTCGCTTGTGGGTTTTGGTGCGAGGCAGTCGAACGAGATGCGAAATTTTGACGCGATCAGTGAATCCGTTTGAATCCGTGTTTGTAAAATATTGTTACGTAGCTCTTAATTAGGGACGGCTCTAGGTCAGGATGGAGATGTAAATAAAAGTCGCAGTGTTGTTTACATTGTTCGTGTATTGCTGACCATGCAGAATTCCAATACTACAGCTGATATCTAAAATACAATAGTCGCGCTACACTACAAGTAGGTGCTGCAAACTACTGATCCCGTTCCCATCCTTTGCCGTGGCTTTTATATTCAATTTGGCAAGACGTCATGACCTGTTTTGAGCCCCCAAAAATCCTGAGTTAGGATTTTTGGTTGCACACGGCCTTTGATATAAATCATAGTTAATTTGCACGCTTGCCACAAAGGAATGTCTTTGTTCCGATATGAAAAGCCTGACGTCTGCATTTCTGGACAAGCAACTGTCTGCAGGTTGGGTTGGATGACCTGACCTCAATTGTACAATGCAATTAAACTATACTTCGTAACAACCCTCCTCGCAAACAATTGCTCGACCCAGAGCAATGAAAAGAAATTGTACAGCCACGGAGCGGGATAGGAAAGAACGCACCACTTATAATTTTATTTGCCTAACATAAGAAATAACAATACAAAAAAATATCCATAGAAAGAAGTTCAACGTCGTCGTGCCAGTATCGTATGCGATTTGCCCCGTTCTCATCCGTCTCCTTCTAGTTCTTGGGTCCTCCTGCTAACTTTTTTCTTCTAGGATTGTGATGGTCATCTACGTGAGAGATACCATTACGGTCGGCTTTGACCGTGTACCCAGATTCGTGTTTCAGAATCATCTCCTGTTGCCTCTCAGAATTCTCCTAATTCTTCTTCTCCTTCTACTTCTACTTGGACTAGTCGGGACCCCTTGTCCCGTGCGAGGTGGTTTGGTAGAATCCATAGGACCGTTCCTCTCTAGTCGATTTGTTTGTTTTTTCTCAGACTGGTCGAGACATCCCTTGTCCCGTGCGGGGTGGTTCGGTAGAATCCGTAGTGCCAAATCCCCTCCAGTCTACATCGCCAGCTTCCTCTGGCGGTTTCGGCAACCCTAAAACTCGCATATAACTCAATTATGCCGGTATGGTACCCCGTTTCGTCATGTGTCGACTGCTTCTTGTAGATGACCACCATCCGTGCATTTATCTCTTCGTGATCCCGGACCAGCCAGCTGCATCCATCGAAGTGAGAACGGGCAAATGCATATACTTCCTTACAGTGGCGGCATCAACCTTCAACAATTAAACTAAAAAAAATAAACACAATAGGTCCTAACTTCTAATTAACTAATTTCTACGACGAAGAGTTGGGCGGTATTTGACACTAACGCTATCCTTCCATGCGGTTGTTAATAGCTGCCCTTGGAACGGTATATTTCTCATTGGGGGAGTGAGAAATTTTACAAAATCTCCCTGCAGATTGACCGCCAACCCAATTCGCCTTGTCTCCGAGTCGCTTCAGCCATGCTTCTTCTTCGTCGCGCTGGATTTTCTCAGATGTTTCCACCCTGACCAAACTGAGCCGTTCCCGATCTTCCTTGGGACCATTTTGCGCCTCCACCATGTTACGTAGCTCTTAATTGGGGACGGCTCTAGGTCAGGATGGAGATGTAAATAAAGTCGCAGTGTTGTTTGCATTGTTCGTGTATTGCTGACCATGCAGAATTCCAATACTACAGCTGATATCTAAAATACAATAGTCGCGCTACACTACAAGTAGGTGCTACAAACTACTGATCCCGTTCCCATCCTTTGCCGTGGCTTTTATATTAAATTTGGCAAGACGTCATGACCTGTTTTGAGCCCCCAAAAATCCTGAGTTAGGATTTTTGGTTGCACACGGCCTTTGATATAAATCATAGTTAATTTGCACGCTTGCCACAAAGGAATGTCTTTGTTCCGATATGAAAAGCCTGACGTCTGCATTTCTGGACAAGCAACTGTCTGCAGGTTGGGTTGGATGACCTGACCTCAATTGTACAATGCAATTAAACTATACTTCGTAACAATATTATTGGGTATAATTAATTGTACATCTAATGTCATTATTTATATTTAACTCGCACTACTATTCAAAATTCCGAAATTAAATTGTTCTGATCGTATCGTACTAATAGTAAATAATCTTCCATTGTCCCAGCTACGTTTCCATTTACCGTTACGATTGACGTAGAGCGCGCTAAAAGAAATTTATCATTCATATTAAATCGCTTTAAAAATTACTTAAAAATTATTATGCAATTCTGTTTCTACAGTCGCATTAAATAAAATATGACGATTGATAACGTGCATATCCCGATATCGTGCTAATATTCATTACTGAGATAACCGCTTCCATGAAAGTCTTGTACGCAACCTTTATTGCACAAAAACAGAAGAAAACAAAAACGCCAATCTATAGAAGAGGCTCTAAACGCAACCTGAACAAAAATTGAAAATTTCGTGGCAAGCGGTTTACGAGGAAAAAATGGAAAGACGAACGTTAATTTAAAAGTGCAAAAATCGGGGACCTTTTCTCATTTATCTCGCGCTCATGTTTACACCGAGAGGCAAAAAATGTTGACAGTCATACAACTTATGTAGAAATGATTCAGGAGTATGATACACTTTATTTCAATTTTTTTTTGTTAGGTAGTTTTAGAGTTATGGGCCCTCAAAAACAGGCGTCAATATTGTCGGAACGAGAGATGGTAGTTAGGGCGATTCTCTCGTGCGTGGTCACATATTTCTTAAAAACAACAAACCTTTTCTATCTGTGATATGAAATTACCTTGTTTAAAAGTAGGTACAAATCTAGACGAGAAAATGAAAATTTTCCATTGCGTATCCTGGGGTACACTTTATGCCATGTCGTTATTTTTCATTAGGGCACAAAACCTCGTTTATTACGGCACTGAAGTCTTGCTAGCGCGCAAAAGTTTAAATAAACGACCAAGATTCATAGCTGTTCTAAGATCATTATCGTAAAAATTACATTTTATGGTAAAGAGACAACGTAAACCCTTCAATTTATTCAATATATTTCACGGTTTGTTCTTTTTCCAAAAGAATTAAACTTTATATGTATTTTTTCATTAAATTATAAATATACATAATAAGTATTAAGTACCAAAATATTAAATACAACATATTTTATTCATGCAAGTTTTGTATAAGTATGTAGATATTCAAGACGGTGGACAAATCTAGAGGTCTGTATTTTGGGTGAAACAGTTAGTGCCTGGACAGTGTATCGATTTTTCAAAATGCCGCTTATGTTTACAGAATGTGAGGGTAAACCATTGTGGACCCGGAAAAATTGCCAAGAGTTTGCAGTTAGCCACAGTTTGTGTCTCTTTCTCGCAAAGTTTTGTTTATCAACCGCACCGTTGCTGAGGATATTTATGCCCTGTTGGTCTTCCAGACTAATGAAAAACTTTGCGAAGCTTTATTATGAGCGATGTGCGCCGTAATTGGACGAATTAATTTTGCAGAATTTAGAATTGTGTGCTTGCTCGGATGAGTTGACGCGAAATTTAAGTTCGTTGTGGTTTGCGTTTATGTGGGATTACTAGAAAAGTTGTTGGGATACAAATTATTATCATACATGTCTACGTTACAGTTTCATTGGGTAATTAATTATTCCTGAAAATGGTAGCTCTCTATCTGCTCTAATTTACTCATGGGAATTTTTTAAATGCCAAGTTTAGTTGCTGAAATGAGGTATTTGCCTTTATGTGGTCCTACAAGAAAAATTGTTGGGATACAGATTATTCTCATACGTGCGAAGGTCACAGATGGATTGGGTAATTAATCCTGAAAATAATAGCTTTCTACTGGCTCTAGTTTACTCAGAATAATTTTTCAAATGTCATGTTTAGTTGCTGAAATGTTGAATTTGGTCTTTCTGTGGTCTTACAAGAAAAGTTATTAGGATGAAAATTATTATCATACGTGTCTACGTCACAGATAGATTGGGTAATTAAGCCTGAAAATTATAGCTTCCTGCCAGCTCTAGTTTACTCAGAATAATTTTTTAAATGTCAAGTTTAGTGGCTGAAATGTGGTATTTTGCCTTTATTTGGTCCTACAAGGAAAACTGTTGGAATACGAATTAGTCTCATACGTGCCTAGGTCACAGATGGATTGGGTAATTAATCCAGAAAATTATAGCTTCCTGCCAGCTCTAGTTTACCCAGACTAATTTTTTAAATGTCAAGTTTAGTTTCTAAAATATTGAATTTTGTCTTTCTGTGGTCTTACAAGAAAAGTTATTAGGATAAAAATTACTATTATACGTGTTTACGTCACAGATAGATTGGGTAATTAATCCTGAAAATTATAGCTTCCTGCCAGCTCTAGTTTACTCAGATAATTTTTTAAATGTCAAGTTTAGTGGCTGAAATGTGGTATTTTGCCTTTATTTGGTTCTACAAGGAAAACTGTTGGAATACAAATTAGTCTCGTACGTGTCTAGGTCACAGATGGATTGGGTAATTAATCCTGAAAATTATAGCTTCGTGCCCGCTCTAGTTTACTCAGAATAATTTTTGAAATGTCAAGTTTAGTTGCTGAAATGTTGAATTTTGCCTTTCTGTGGTCTTACAAGAAAAGTTATTAGGATAAAAGTTATTATCATACGTGTCTACGTCACAGATGGATTGGGTAATTAAGCCTGAAAATTATAGCTTCCTGCCAGCTCTAGTTTACTCAGAATAATTTTTTAAATGTCATGTTTAGTGGCTGAAATGTGGTATTTTGCCTTTATTTGGTCCTACAAGGAAAACTGTTGGAATACGAATTAGTCTCATATGTGTCTAGGTCACAGATGGATTGGGTAATTACTCCTGAAAATTATAGCTTCCTACCAGCTCTAGTTTACGCATAATAATTTTTAAATGTCAAGTTTAGTGTCTGATGTTGAATTTTGTCTTTCTGTGGTCTTACAAGAAAAGTTATTAGGATAAAAATTATTATCATACGTGTCTACGTCACAGATGGATTGGGTAATTAAGCCTGAGAATTATAGCTTCCTACCAGCTCTAGTTTACTCAGAATAATTTTTTAAATGTCAAGTTTAGTTTCTAAAATGTGGTATTTTGCCTTTATGTGATCTTGCAAGAAAAATTGTTGGAATACAAATCAGTCTCATACGTGTCTACGTCACTGATGGATTGGGTAATTAATCCTGAAAATTATAGCTTCCTGCCAGCTCTAGCTTACTCAGTGGAAATTTTTTAAATGTCTAGTTAATTACTAAAATGTTGTATTTTGCCCTTATGTTGTCTTACAAAAAAATTGTTAAGATAAAAATAATTATCTTTTATCTAAAGGTCACAGATTAATCGGGCAATTAATCCTGAAAATTCTAGGTTTATTTTGCTACTTTCCAGATACTTTTTAGGTAAATAGTTTAATTCCCAAATTTTTCTCTTGTCAGTCCAATAATTATTCCATCTTCCAACTTCCTCCGACTCTCCCTTCTATATCTATAGATACACCCACCCGATGACAGATTCCAGCCATCCCAGCTGCTTTAGTTCGCGCAGCTTCCGATAGATGGCGCCACCGACCGCGTCGCGGCGCCTCATTTTCCGCCGTCACGGCCTGCTCGGTTCAGCAGCCGAAAGCCGCTTCTAACCGTAAAATACAGTCCGTAACGCCATAAATCACGTATTAGGGCATTTGTGTTCCGAACGTGAGCAATTTAGCAAAGAAACTGCCGAGTTCTCTCGAAGAATAAAGCGAAAACGTCAATAATACGTATTTGATTGGAAATTTTAGCGACTGTACAGTTTTTTTTTTTTAGCTTAGATTATGTTGCGTATTATATATATATATATATATATATATATATATATATATATATATAATCTTAAATAAAAATATTTGAGAAAAATGCTCCGACACGTCGATTTTTACTTTTGACTTACTATCCTAATATACACTTTTCAGCCCCCCACCCCTTCACCCCTAAGGGGTGGTAACCACAACTTTAAAAATTCAAATAGCAAAGTACCCCTTGCGATACCTCAATTGATAGACTTTTTTAATCTGAATACAAAGAAAAAAAATTATCGAAATCGGTTGATAAATAACGGCGATATTTATCAAAATTTATTTATACACGAAATTGAGGAATAACAAAATTTAATTAACTAATCCTTAATTAATTGTCAAAGTGCTGCGCGTTAACGACGAGACAATGCCCTAATCTATCCCCAAACGCTTGTTGAACATTTTCTAACATTTTATTTCGAGTTTTCGAACATTCCTGGAGTCATTAAGTGAATTACTGCAGGAATTCTTTCCTTTAACGCCTCAATATTTACAGGTCTATTAAAATAAACTTTACTTTTTAAATAGCCCCAAAGAAAATAATCTAGTGGGGTTAAATCTGGCGATCTTGCTGGCCATTCAATAAGCCTTCATCTACCAATCCATTAGGAAATTTTAAAATATTTGGATTAGGAAATACTTGATCCAGGTATTCTCGAACTTGTCGCGCATAATGTGGAGGCGCACCGTCTTGCTGTAACCAAATTCTGTCCTTGTGTCTATCAGGATCTTCTGCGTTGGGAAACAACACCGCTAAAGTAGGTAGTAGTTCATTTCGTAGAAAGTTCAGATAACGTTCACCATTCAGTGTTCCGTCGAAAAATTTGGTCCAATAATTCTAGAACCCACCACACCAGCCCACACATTAAGGTTTTGAGGATATTGTGTGTTCGCTTCCACCATCCAATGCGGATTTTGACGAGCCCAGTAACGGCAATTTTGTTTATTGGCGGTGCCATTCAGACAAAATGTTGCCTCAACAGAAAAAAACGACGTTTCTAATTAAGTAAGGATTTTCATTAGAGAGTTCCATCATTGTCTCACAAAACTGCACTCGTCGATCAACGTCATCATCGGACAATTTTTGTACCAAGTGCACTTCATACGGGTGAAATTTGTGTTTTCGAAATAATCTGGACACTGTGCTTTTTGACGCACTAACTTGTGAAGCGACCTCCGCAAGGGTTGAATGATTTTCTTGCACCATTAAAATGGCATCCAATTGTCGGTTTTCAATTAAGGCCAATGGACGTCCTGCCTTAGGCTTATCCCGTACATCACCGAGATCGCGAAATTTGTTTTCGATTCGACTTACTGTAGATTCCGATATTGGCGGACGGTCCGGGTGCGTTTCATTGAACAAAACACGAACTTCGTCATGCGTCCGGCTTCTATCTCCAAACCCAATCATTAAAACTTCGAATCTTTCGGTTTCTGTAAATCTCATTTTGCTACTATTTTTTCAATGACGAAAAATCTGAATTGTGTTTGACATAAGTAAAAACAAGTTGCAATTGTTTGAACGATATTGCTATGCCCGCTTCAACAGCGCTTACTCGAATATTGACGTTCTTCTTTGAATACATTTTGGTAAATATCGCGGTTATTTATCAACTGATTTTGATAATCTTTTTTTCGTTGTATTCAGTATAAAAAAATCTATCAATTGAGGTATCGCAAGGGGTACTTTGCTATTTGAATTTTTAAAGTTGTCGACGTGTCAGAGCATTTTTCTGAAATATTTTTATTTAAGGTTTTATTGAATTTATCCGTTACTTTTGGGAAGCACTGTATATATATATATATATATATATATATATATATATATATATATATATAGTGTGTATTTCAAAGATGGGCCATGAATTTTGGACAAACTTCACCAACTTTGAGGTATGACAATGATGTTATAAAAGGGTCCCTGAAAAGTTGAAAGGTCCTAATGAAACCTGAAAGTAAACTCGGGTAGCGGCCTCTAACGGCTGTCCTTGAAACTAAACTGAAAACCTGAAGCAAGCCGACAATAAAATTAGCGCAAGAGATAAAATGCCTTCTAGTCCAAGAACCCAACTCCTAAAAGTTCCATAACAATTAAAACTCGCATTTCGAAACTCGTAAAGAATGAATATAAATTAAGTTCGTCGTTATCCTAACTTTAAAAATTTAAGGGATCTTAAACCGCCCTTGTAATATCGTTTTTATACTTGCAATCACTTAACAAATATAGAAACGATGTAGGTCAAATAAATATATTTATATATAAACAAAAATTACTTTCCTTTATAGTAATATAGACGTTTCTTTACACTAAAGGAATCTAATTTTGATTCAAACAAATATCTCCTAACTATCTAACTATCTCCTCGCAATTCGGCCTTATCTTGAGTATAAATAATAGACTGGTGAAAGCCTACCGCTCAGTTGATAATAGATCCACATTAATTCCTTCAAAAAAGTAATAATTTCTTCAGTCAAAGAACCATGTATTGCAACCAAGAATATAGAGAATTGGGCCAAGTACACAATTTACATGTTACGTCACAAGTTTTGGAACTACCTCATCATGTATATGACATATCTCTTGATTCATGTAAGTGGTCCAATCACAGACTATATCTTGCACACAATCTTAGCATAATCAATTTCAATTTTGGCAATGCTGTTCGTAACTTTGAAAGTTCGTTAAAGTTCTAAACCAACCGCTGTTACCGCATTCTGCTGCTTTGAAGTTTTGGATGACACAGACAGCTGATATCAAGCTATAGCCGACTGTGGTATTCGCCTTGAATTTAATGATGCTTCAGACATTTTAGTTGCATCTCAATCCATTGTTAAGCTAAGTGTATTGTAAGCGAAACTTGCTGCTAAAGCTACTGCGGTTTTACTCCAAATACGACACGTTCCCAGTGCTGTCGTGCACTGATAGAAAATTTTGTGTAATTTAAATAAATTCGCATTGACTCAAAAAAATCTGGTGTTTCAATAGAGGCAAAGAAATATTTCTTTGCGGATGAAAATGCATTTGTTTGCTATAAAACATTCTTGAATTCTTAAAACTAAGTACTTGTCTCTAATAGGCTATCCACTGATGTCCTATAGTTACTTTGTCCTAAACAAGAAGCACTCACTCACTGTGCTCTGCTTTTTACACATTTCACTGATTAACTAGTTCGAAGGGTTTAGTTCTTTTAGTCTTCTCACTAGATTCTGGTTGTCCAGTAGCTGCAGGGCCTCTACGTTGACGTGACGGCTTAGGCGAGATTCGTGCTTAGTGGCGAATCTTTTTATCTCTTGGATGACTTGTGGGACACCAAGATCACGGTGCAGGTCACTGTTCCGTATGTACCAAGGAGCGTTAACCATATTCCTTAGTACTTTATTTTGGAAAGTCTGGATTCCTTGTCTGTTTGCTCTTTTTGGCGTGACACCACAAATTTGGTTGACGTATAACCAAATCGGTGTTAGTACTTGGTTGTAAACTTGTAGTTTGTTATGTACTGACAAGTGAGAGTTTCTTCCCAGAAGGCAGTACAGTTCTGTGTATTTAAGAGTCGGGTCCAACAGCTGATCGACAGAGGCTTGGCTGTTTTTGATAAGTTTAGAAAAATCAGTCGAGAATTGGTCTTTGCTTGGGGATGTCGACGTTTTCGCTAAAGCTATTTTGGAACAAGATAGACTTTGCCGACGTGCGGTCAACATTATACGGTCTAACGTCTTTAACGCTGTTTAAATTTATTTTTGCACACGTAATCAGGCTGTCCGTTGTATAGTGATTTTTTACAATGCTTACCAACATAACATGGTAACTCTAAAAATTACTGTGATAAATTGTTGACATAACGACATAACCTACGTTGAGAATTTGAGATATTTATCATATATTTATATAACTTCAACATTTGTCTACGGTTTATGTAGTGATATCTGCAAAAACACACGTACTATGAATATGTGAAATATTTGAAAGTGTAAGGTTATGTGCCCATTTATACCAAAAATATGTACGTAGCATTGTGCGTGAAGAAATACGTGTACACATACGTATCACAGGGATTTCATAACGTATAAGAAAAACAAAACACTTAATAAGTTATTCTTTATTTACCAATTTGTAATTCATATATTATAAGACAATTAGACAACATATTATATAGCTTTATTAAAACTATATTATAATGTCAACATAAAATCACAAAAATGACGATGCTCGCTATCATCAGTCACGCATATGGTTCGTAATGCTTGTTCGGTTCTTCGGGGTTAATTTCAATAGAATCTGCGGTTTGTTGTCTTCAACATAAATTCTCCATACACTTTGCACTTGAGAAGAAAAACATCTGGACTCAGTGGTTGACAAGTCGACTATGTCCCATTATATAACATTTCACGTATAATAATATTATAGACGTCTTCCAGTAATATTATCAACAAATTTGATACAAAATCGGTAATTTTCAGCATACCTCGGTGATTTTATTGTCAGTTCATGGAAATTATGAAAATTAGTAATCACATCTCTTGTCTAGAAATCCTCTTCGATCAACAAAATAGTACACCAGGATTTTGATTCTCCTTAATGTAATTTGAATCTAATTACAAAACCCGTAATGAGGTTCTGCATCATACCATACTTGGAGCTTGAATTCTCTGGTGGTAGAATGGATAAAACAGCACTTTGATTGATGTCTGATACAATGGTAGAATTTTTATGTAATCTCCTAATTTCGATTGGAATACTGCTTTGTGCGGTGTTTTCTTTATTTTCAGATTATATCTGATTTCTAGGTTAGAGCTCTGGAAATCTGTCCAGTAAAGTATAAATGTGAATTTTAGCGAGTTACAGACTTTTTGTGGTATTTGGTAGATAGAGATAGACCCATTACTATTTATTATCTTCGTCTAATGACGACTAGTTCTCGAGAACACCGTAGATGGACACGTGTGGCTTTATTTCTTTTCATTTATTGGATTTTTTTCAAATTGTACATTGACATAAAGTGGAACTACTGCGGCGAATCGCAAAAATACATAATTGAAATGTCATTCCTGAAATCAGGATATTACCCGTCCTCCAATTATACGTCTATCTTTGAGCAGCAATTGTTTAAAATTGGGCATGGGTATAATAAATATGGAGATTTGGCGCACTAGAATAGTTAATTCAGATTGTTGTAATCTTATAAGATGCTATCATTATTCAATAATTAACCCACAGGAGCATTGAACTGTTTGAATAATTGGCCCAATAGGGGACCACCAGAGCTAAGCAGAACAGACCTGAAGTTAGGCTGAACCAGCCTCTTAAGGCCAAGCTCTACTCTTTTCTTCTTCACGTGTTCTTTCCACCTTAGCTTCGTATCCAGAGTCATACTCAAATACTTTGCAGTGTTCGCATATGGAACTATGGCGTCCTTAATCTTGACATGAGGTATGTCCTCGATTCTTTTGTTTGTAAAGTTAATGTGGACAGATAGTTCGTTGAGCTTGGTCTTCCATTTGTTGGTCCATTTATGTATTTTCTTACTAGCTTGTTGAAGATTCCTAGTAGATTCTCCAATAGTTGATCCCACTACCATTAGAGCCGTGTCATCTGCGAATGTGGCGACCGTTACATTTTCCAGCTGGGGTAGGTCACTTGTATATAGTAGATAGAGAATTGGTCCCAAGACACTACCCTGTGGTACCCCAGCTTTTACTTGTTTTAGTTCCGAGTATTCATCGATCTGTTTTATTCTGAATAGTCTATCAGATATATAGGATGTTAGCAGCTCGAGGTATTGTAAAGGTAGCATACTCTTTAGTTTTTGTATCAATCCTTCGTGCCAAACCTTATCGAAAGCTTGTGTCACATCAAGAAATATTGTTGGGCAAATAAGCCTTTCTTCTAATGCTTTCTCTATGATATCTGTTATTCTATGGACTTGATGTATAGTGGAATGCCTTTCTCTAAAACCAAATTTGTGATTAGGAAGTAGTTCCTTTCTCTCAAAGATAAGTTGCATTCTCTTTGAAGCAGCTTTTCAGAGCTTCGATATCATTGGTAAGGGTCTTTCCACCTTAGTTTTGTATCCAGTGTCATACCCAAATACTTTGCAGTGTTCGCATATGGAACTATGGCGTCGTTAATCTTGACATGAGGTATGTCCTCGATTCTTTTGTTTGTAAAGTTAATGTGGACAGATAGTTCGTTGAGCTTGGTCTTCCATTTTTTGGTCCATTTATGTATTTTATTACTAGCTTGTTGAAGATTCCTAGTAGATTCTCCAATAGTTGATCCCACTGCCATTAGAGCCGTGTCATCTACGAATTTCCAAGCAAATGATCATGGCTATCCTACCCGCGGTAACGATCTTCTTGTTGCACGTCATAGGTTACACACTACTGAATTGTCACCAAGTGTTTTGGGGGTTCGCATTTACAATCACCTGCCCGACTCGCTAAAACACCTAAGTCTAAAAATATTTAAGTCAGCGCTAAGGCGTTTGTTATTACATCGAGTGATTTACACTGTGGAAGAGTTTTTTAGAGTGGATTTTGGCCAATTATAGTTTTGTCATTTATTTAGTTCATATTTTTGAATTATAGTTAATTGTTTATTTACTATGTTATGTTACTTTGTTTCTTTTCTTTTTTCAACAGGTGAAAATGTAATTTTGAAATGTTCTTTATGTGTATTAGGATTTTTTCTGTTCTCATTGATTATGTAATTTGACATGTCTCATACTTCTGGTATAAGAGATCAATAAATTATTATTATTATTATTATTATTATTATTAATGTGGCGACCGTTACATTTTCCAGCTGGGGTAGGTCACTTGTATATAGTAGATAGAGAATTGGTCCCAAGACACTACCCTGTGGTACCCCAGCTTTTACTTGTTTTAGTTCCGAGTATTCATCGATCTGTTTTATTCTGGATAGTCTATCAGATATATAGGATGTTAGCAGCTCGAGGTATTGTAAAGGTAGCATACTCTTTAGTTTTTGTATCAATCCTTCGTGCCAAACCTTATCGAAAGCTTGTGTCACATCAAGAAATATTGTTGTGCAAATAAGCCTTTCTTCTAATGCGTTCTCTATGATATCTGTTATTCTATGGACTTGATCTATAGTGGAATTCCTTTCTCTAAAACCAAATTTGTGATTAGGAATTAGTTCCTTTCTCTCAATGATAAGTTTCACTCTCTTTGAAGCAGCTTTTCAAAGAGCTTCGATATCATTGGTAACAGCGATATTGGGCGATATGTTTTTGTTATCATGATAACTTCTGCTACTTTCCATACATGGGGGACGTATTTTAATCTGAACGATGCATTTATTAGATACGTCAGCATAACAATACCTTTCTTAGGTAATTTATTAAGAACTTCTCCTGTGATAAGATCATATCCAGGTGCCTTCTTTGGTTTCAGATTTTTTAAATTAACGACATTATTCGTTGATTTATAATACGATATTTTAATATCGTATCCAGGTGCCTTCTTTGGTTTCAGATTTTTTAAATTAACGACATTATTCGTTGATTTATAATACGATATTTTAAGGTTGCAGTAAATGATTCATGGATTATAAAGTTGACGTTTTTGGTAACTCTGGACGAAAGTCTTTATTATTTATTTAAAATTCTCTCCACAGTCGGAAGTTCAGACGGTACATTATGGATTTTTCAACCCCTGTAAATAAAATAAAATAAAATAAAATAGAACGCTGTTTTTTGGATTGATATTTTAAAGACAAGAATAGCAACAAACAATAATACAGAATTAAATTAATTATTTGACATTGTAGTTTATCTTAAATAAAATATTAGGGAAGCAGTAGCGAAATAAAACATTTTTTATAAGCCTTAACAGTTAAAATCATCCGTCAAAACATTGTAAGCTCTTCAAACCGTTCAAATATTTGTTCAGCTGTTGCTGTACTCACAACATACATGTACGTATATTCATAACCAGGGATTATATTTTACGTATTCGGCTGACCTGCCACAAACATTTTCAACCCCATATTTTAAACTTTAAACCCCCCCAACCTGAATATTATTTCGTACGAACACCAGAGGACAGGCACATATAAATCACATAACTTCTATCCATTACAACGCTCGTAGTAAAGTATTAAAACATTTATGTACAGTCATGTACAAATGTTTAACTTTAGCGCTACATATTGAATCCGTTTAGGGGTGAATTTATGTACGAAATTCGGTTCTAAATCGGGGGTTCTCTATCGTTTCAGGAAAACTGTAAATTTGTCTTTCGACGTGGACTGCATTAAATTTCGATATGATATATCCACCCCCATTGGTAGAGTTAAGGGTAGGGGTGAGTTTTCGCCCAACTTTAGGCTTATGGAAGATTTATGACTGCGTCTTACGCCCCCTAATTGGTTCTTGGAGGGTGGATTTTTTCATATCGAAGCAACTCGACCGAAGAAAAAAATAATATAAGTGATTTATAATATATAGAAAATCGGGATTGATTTGATATATTATTCTGTATAAGTTTTTAGTTTTATAAGATAGATTTGAGGAATAAGCCTTATTTTCCCGAAATTATTGATGAACAACAAATGAACTAGGGTTGTTTTTACATTTACGGAATTTTTATGGATATTTTATTGTATTTTGTTTGTTGTTTCGCGAATTATACGCAAATATGTTTTAGAATAACTACCTATGAAACCTAACACAATGTTCTATTCGTAGGTTATTTCCAAATATGAATACTTTTTCCAATGTCACCTACTTCCGGTCAAACCGGAAGTGCACTTTTTTCCCAAATATTTTCTTTGTGTAGCAAGAAAAAGATTTCTTGTTACTTTTAAATACTAAATAGAATTTGAAAATTTACATTTAAGATAAAATAATGTAGATGATGATATCTATTGTTTATATAATTTATTTAAAATTGTTTTTTTGTGACTACGGGACAGTCTGTTATCCAACTAATTTGTGTTCACATCAGCTTTTATATTTTTATAGTTAAATATATATTGATAGTTAAAACATAAAATATATCTAAATATTAATATAATGTACACAATTGATCAGGTGGGTTATAAGTAAGGTGGCCAGAATTTTCTTGAGGAAAATGGGGGTTAATGATAATGGGGTCAACGTAAAATTGATTCTTTTTTTTTATTTTGTTGTAGGTACATCGAACAATAAAAATGGCAATATGATTTTTTTATGATTTTTTTATTCATTCTTTTGAATAAACATTGCTTTAAACAAGAAACAGTTTCTTTCATTATGGTACCTTATACTACCGTGCGTAGAAATATCTACAAAAATGACATTGATGGAAATAACTGACTTTTTCTCTTAAATGTAACTTTAGTAGTAAAAAGAAGTGTGCTTTCGGTAAAAATAGTTACTTTAAAATGTAAAAAGTGCTTGATTTTTGTATTGAAACAGAAAAAGGAAAAAAAAATCATCAAATATACCAAACTTTTTACCAAACTGATATTGTAAATACATAAATAATTTTTTATCCAGAAATGGGGATTTATTACAAAGATTAATTATTTACTTGTAGATAATAAGACAAATTTTAAGGTTCAAAGATAGTAAACAAATGTTCTCATTAAAAAAAAATCTGATGTGGCCAGGCACATGACTTTATCATACTATATATAAAATTAATAGTATAGCTCCATGAGATTCTATTTCATCGAGATCGGCTATGTCTGCATTAAAATAAAACTAGTAGAACTAGACAGATATGTCGAATAAAGCTGCGGTCGGATATTGTACTCCGCTGACACAGGGTACACTGTCCAAATGACACTTACGTGTTATTGGGTGTAAAAAGTGTACGGTATACTATATCCGAACGCAGCTTATATTGACAGTAGGTTATCAAAATATTTGCGTTTGACACTACGCACTGTCATTAGAATCATATCTGACATATAATCTGACATATCCTGGCTACTAGTTTTAAAGGAGTACGACCGATCTCGATGAAATAGAATTTGCTCATGCAGCTAAACTATTGATTGTACCAAAAAATGTCATAGCGATAAATTATTCAGAATTTCATCTTCTTTAATTTATTATTTAAATATTTCGACGAAATTCCAGATATGGCGGCTTATTTACAAAGTGTTTCAAAAATGCTAAGACTAAACCTGCAGTTCCTTTGGACCATTATCAACAGAAAGCTTTTCAGCTCTAAGTTTGGTTATGAAACTTCTAAATATGAAGTTTCGTCCCGATACCTTTAGTAGTTTCTCCGGAATCGTCGCCACAAAAACGGGTACACACATCCACACATACACACACACACACACACACACAGACATTTTTTTGTACCTTGGTCAAAAATGTTCAGGGGACCCAAAAAGACATATTTCCGCTAAAATCTCAAAATTTTTTTTTGGCACGATTACAATACTTTACATACTACGTATGATAAAGTAAAAACCTAATTCTTTTATCAGATTTTGTTACAGATCTTGAAAACACAAACAAGAATATAAAAATTCTTCTTAAAACTTTTGTTTTTTTTTCCTAATTTCACTTCATGGAGTTTAAGTTGAAACCAAACTGCACTGATTTGAATTTTAACCATTATTACAATGCTTACATCTTATAGTTGATAAGCTAATCTAAAAATAATATTAATTTTAAAATTACTGTGGTATGTGTAGTACCTAAAATGAGTAATGTCTATTTTTCTTTGTAAGAAAATCACTAATTTTACAATGACACTAACATCACAAAATCTGTAGGTACCCCAAAACGTTATTTTAAAATACAATAATACAAATACTGTTACTGCTTTATATCGATTTGAAAGTGTATGTTTGGATCAAATTGTAAGGCCTTAAAATGTCCGAGAATAGACAACTGAAAATATTATAAATGAAAGTAAAAAAATGCGATTTTGGCAGTCATTGTGAATATATAGAGACTGAACCAAGTTCAAGAGGTAAGAATAACGTAGAAGAAACTTCAAGAAGTCCTCAAACTAAACATAAAACTTTGTATTTTTACCTGATATCGCCAAGTGCACACAGTTTCCCAAAATTAGCGAATAGGTACAGACAAAAATTTTGGAGAAAATATTATATAATATACTATCACATTTGAAAAATAATTTATCTACTTTTCTCGTAAACCCTACAAGCAAGCATTTCAAAAATAATAAGAATAACACCCAAGCAAGTGTATAGATTTTGAATAAATGATTGCCATTAGATCTTGCTTTATAGTAATCGTCAATACCGGACAATGTTAGCTAAAATGGTCGACTATTGTATTCATATTACAGGTAAAACTGTATATAAAAGCGAGGCAAACGCTCTACTTCCGTATTAATTAGTTTCAGAATGAGCGGTTTCCCTAAAGCGCGTCGCCTGGAACAGACTGTTGATGGCGCCACAGTCACGCGACGTTACGTGTTTCCCACATGAAGAGATTACCATAAAAACCCGTCTAGTCCATTCTGTAACTCCAGTTCTACGGTCAACAGCGACTTTTGTTACTTCTTTTCATGACTAGCAGTTATCAATAATACGGCAGAGAAATGCCACTGTAATCTGAATATTACCACCATAATTCTTTTCTGTTGAATTAATTATCTTAAATTGTGTCGGATTTTTGGGATTCTGAACTATACAGGCTGTCCAAAGTCGCTGTTTCAATAATTTCATAAGTAGCGTGTAGGGAGACATGATGCTCATTTACGGAGACTGGTCAAATTTTATCAAAAGTAACATAAACATATTCTTAGATAGCCAAATGAAAACAATGTGTTACTAAGTGATTGTGAATAACAACATTCTAAGGTAATTTACAAGTTTCAACTACAAAATCTATTCAACTGCAAGTTTCTAGTGTTAGGGGTGGCTTTCTATTATAGAGGTCGCTCCTGTTCCATCAATAACACTCAAAATCGATGTCACACGATTGACCGTAAGAAACCCAGGGCAAGATCGATGATAACTTCCCTGCTAACGCCGGGAAATTGTAGGGCTGTCATCCTTTTGAGCTGGGTGTAGATTAAGGAAAGCGCTCGGGGACATCTAGCGGTTAATAAGCGAACTAAACGGGTATGTTTCATCCCTATAGCATTCGTGGTTTTGCCCCTAGTGTCACACTAAGTTATTACTAGGTAAAATTACGAAATTTTCGCGATCTTTTCAAATTTTCCCTACAAAAAACGTGTTCTTGTCTTCGATATTAGATTGTATTTATATTTCCTAAGAGGATTCGCGAGTAACAGGTTTAATATATTATTCCTGCGCGTCAGTCGTGCCGACGCAAGGTCATTAATCATTTTGTATAACAAGACAGGCCGTGCTGTCGTAATTTAGCTCGCGGACGGGAAAACTGATCCCTTTATAATTTCGTAAAAAGGCACGAGAAAAAAAATTGAATGCTGCTGCGACTCAAGCGAAAAGCTGGCAGATGCCCTGTGATTAAATTCCTAGATGTGAGGCGGCGAAATGCATAGAAGGAAAAATTTTCCGGAATCTATGGAGCCATATCTCCGAAATGCGACGTTTTCGTATATAGATAAGTTGGGTTTATTCGATTCAGAATGTCCCAATTAATCAGGAATTGTTGAGAAAAACTAGATATTACGTACGAAGAAATTATTCCGGCGCATCCACCAAAAGTGTAAATACGTTCTCCTTGCGTTTTCTGCATTTTTTTCCACTCTTGGGGACTTGAACAAGTTAAATTAGACTGTAAATTGGCCGAGGATTGTATTCCTGAAAGTATTCCTGAAAAATTCACCAAACGGAACATGTGGAAACACGATTGAGAACAAAGAACGCATTAGGCGTTTAGCATGTAACAAATGCTCGCGAGGGTACAAAGCGTGGTATCATTTTAAGCTTTCAGTCAAATATATACGTCGAGATTGGCAGCACTGTGTGTGTGTGTGTGCAGACAGCTTCAACAAAGCCCGCCAATTCAGGCGATCGCTCACAGATATTAATTTGGGGGGTTGATTTTTAGGGGTTGCCGCAAGCCCGAGATCAATCGACAAGCGCCACTCTAAAGTGGGCAAACCCGGAACGAGACGGAGGGAATAAAGTTTGTTGGAGGGAGTTCAAACTTTTCGATTTTAGAGCTAAAGAGAGCACATAAAGAATGGAGGGGTTGGATTTTATACTTAAGGATTTTAGGTCTTATTCCGGTGGTGTTTTAAGAGTGACTGTAAACGGGGTTTCAAGAAAATATATATATACATATATATATATATATATATATATATATATATATATATATATATATACAGGGTGAGTTATTAGTATCCCGGCGGTCGATAGACATCAAATCGTTTGAGAAAGAAAAACATGTTTTATACAAGAGTTGTTTGACTCATTAGTTTCTATAACGTAAAATTATTTTCATTTATACAGGGTGTTGCATTAGGCGTGACTGAAAGTAAGTAAATTTTTTTAAATGGAATGCCCTGTATATCATGCCATATTATGAATACTAAGGAGGTTGTCTTTCCAACTGTGTAAGATGTACCTGTGTAAAGTAAATTGAAAGTAATTGAAATGTCCCTTAAGTTCTTTGTAATTTATATTCACTATATCGTATATCAATTTTTAATAGTTTTTGCAATTTAAAGAGTAGTATGCTATTTAGTATCTTAATATTGCTTTGTATACAGTGTGCTGGGTAGCATTATGTAAAATATTTAAAGCGTTATAGAAGAAGCCATTTAGAACCTATTTACCTTGTTTTATTCATAGAAAAAGTATTACGGTTATCAAGATATTACACAATTTTATAAGTATGTTTTGCAATTTGTGCATACGTATAGCGAGCGAACCTGAAGACCTAGTAACTTCAGTTGGGCTCCGAACTAAACCAAAAACAGTGTAGTTTTAGGGGGACTATCGTGAAAAATTGTTCACGTTTGTGGAAATTGTGCGGAGACGTTTCATTGTAATAGTATGTACGCTAATACACAATATCAAATAGAAGCGCTAAAACCTGTCTTGATGAGCTACCTTTGAGAACGGATTTGTATTCAGTACAAAAAACAACCTACAATATCTACTTACTATTGTTAATTGGTTTAAAATAGGTTATTTTTCTGGAGAGGCAGTTCAAACTTGGGATAATGTGAATGATAGTATGAGTAATATTGATAATGTGAATGGAAAGTGGGTTATTTGGAAGTGTTTTTAATAGATTTTTTGCTATGAATAAAAATCTGAATCTAAAGATTCCTATCAGTTTGTTTTTGTTGCATATTTGGGTTTTGAGTGCGAGCACATAAATCACATCAAAGAAAATGTGATTTTCAACACTCAGAAGTCAACAAATTTTCACGATGGATAACCTAAAAGTACAGGGTTTAGGGTTTACTTCAGCAGTTACTAGAAATTTTTAAATCGCGTGTTCGGTTGCCTTACGCTAGACGGCAAAATATACTTACAAAATTTCATATAAAATTATTAATATGTTGATAACGGTAATACTTTATAGTATCAAGCTGGTTAAATCGTTTCTAAATTATCTCTTCTATAGCCACTTGAAGACTTTACGTCAAACTACCAAATACCTTATTCACAGCAATATTAAAATTTGCAATTGCATAACATTTTCGTTCAATTGCAAATAACACAAAAGTAGTAACATTTGGTGTATGACATACTAGATGTAAATTGGAGAGAAATAAAGGGTTAATACAGCCAACACATATTATACAGGGTGTCCCATTTAAAAAACTCGAGAAAAATCCATTTGAAAAACATCAAAATTTACTTAGTTCAATGAACACCCTGTATAGTGTATCTAATATCTTTGGATACTATCATCTACCTACTGGCTTTGACTAATGTCTCACATAGTTTAAAGACAAAATCGGCAAAAATGTCGTTATTACATAGTTTTTAAAAAGATCCTGCAACGGGCATATTTTGGAAACACAGTTGAATATCTCTGGAACTATTAACGCTGTGACTTAGAAACATACACGGTTGGATAAACAAATTTAGTAGTGTTTATAATATAATAAAGTATTCATGGCGTTCCATTTAAGAAAATGTACATACTTTCCGTCACTCCTAAATGCAACACCCTGTATAAATGAAAATAATTTTACGTTATAGAAAATGGCGACTCAAACAACTTTTCTATGAAATATTTTTTTCTTTCTCAAATGTATTATTAACTATCGACCGCCGGGATACTAATAACTCACCCTGTATATATATATATATATATATATATATATATTGACAGAAAAGAGTTTAGATATCGGTTTTAAGACTTTGTAATTTGTTCTGGTCTTGGTCCCAAAACACTACCCTAGGGTATGCCTGTTTATACTTCTTTTAGATCCCAGTATTCCTCTATCTGTTTTATTGTGAATATCTGCTGCACAATATATTAGCAGTCAATTAACCAATATTATAAACAATTAACTAAAACTACCATAACAGTTCTAAATTCTAAATATACTATACATAATAATGAATCTTGTTAACAGTGCTTTTTCTTTTCTTTTCAGGTAAGTTTCCATTGTATACTTCCACTTGGTAAACAGTAAGTAAAGTGTATATAAAATTTTGAAAGGTAATCATTTTATTTTCAATTACAAAGTTGTTCGAAGCTCGGTTATGAAACGATTTTCTTGTAAAGACGCGGGTTAAACTGTATTGTATAAAATGTTCGTATAATCCGTGGTCTTTTATATGCTTGCATAAATTTTGCGTTTAATGTTGAGCGAGAAAGGTGAATTTAAAATAGCGTCGGTGTATTTTTAATCCATGCCATGAATACATCTGCATACTTTAGTGTCGGTTTGGTTGACTTAGTTACTATGCGATTTTGATTGTTTGTTTATTTATCTGGGGAACGGATTGTATACATAAAAGGGTGATCAATCTTATACCAATAATGTTGATTTGGTCCTTATTTGCCTTTGAATTTTGTTGAGAATTTATTAAACACAGAGTTTACGTTTGAATGTCATGATTCTGCTTCATGTGCAATTACTAGCAAAGTAGTTACGATAAAAATTATTATCATATACGCCTTGGTCACAGATAAATTGGGTAATTAATTCTGAAAATTACAGCTTCCTAACTATTCTAGTTTGTCTTCGAGAATTTTTTAAACGTAGAGTTTACGTTATTTTTAAGTGGTAGAAAGTTATGATTTCGCTTCATGTGCGATTACGAGCAAAGTAGTTGCGATAAAAATTATTATCATACACGCCTTGGTCGCAGATAAATTGGGTAATTAATTCTGAAAATTGCAGCTTCCTAACTATTCTAGTTTGTCCAGGAGAATTTTGGAAACGTAGAGTTTACGTTGTTTCTAAGTGGTAGAAAGTTATGATTTCGCTTCATGTGCGATTACGAGCAAAGTAGTTGCGATAGAAATTATTATCATACACGCCCTGGTCACAGATAAATTGGGTAATTAATTCTGAAAATTACAGCTTCCTAACTATTCTAGTTTGTCTTGGAGAATTTTTGAAACGTTGAGTTTACGTTGTTTTCAAGTGGTAGAAAGTTATGATTTCGCTTCATGTGCGATTACGAGCAAACTAGTGGCGATAAAAATTATTATCGTACACGCCTTGGTCACAGATAAATTGGGTAATTAATTCTGAAAATTACAGCTTCCTAACTATTCTAGTTTGTCCAGGAGAATTTTAGAAACGTAGAGTTTACGTTGTTTTCAAGTGGTAGAATGTTATGATTTCGCTTCATGTGCGATTACGAGCAAAGTAGTTGCGATAAAAATTATTATTATACACGCCTTGGTCACAGATAAATTGGGTAATTAATTCTGAAAATTACAGCTTCCTAACTTTTCTAGTTTTCCTGGAGAATTTTTGAAACGTATAGTTTACGTTGTTTTTAAGTAGTAGAATGTTTTGATTTCGCTTCATGTGCGATTACGAGCAAAGTAGTTACGATGAAAATTATTATCATACACGCCTTGGTCACAGATAAATTGAGTAATTAATTCTGAAAATTACAGCTTCCTAACTGTTCTAGTTCGTCCAGGAGAAATTTTGAAACGCAGACTTTACGTTGTTTCTAAGTGGTAGAATGTTATGATTTCGCTTCATGTGCGATTACGAGCAAAGTAGTTGCGATAAAAGTTATTATCACACACGCCTTGGTCACAGATAAATTGGGTAATTAATTCTGAAAATTACAGCTTCCTAACTATTCTAGTTTGTCCAGGAGAATTTTAGAAACGTAGAGTTTACGTTGTTTTCAAGTGGTAGAATGTTATGATTTCGCTTCATGTGCGATTACGAGCAAACTAGTTGCGATAAAAATTATTATCATACACGCCTTGGTCACAGATAAATTGGGTAATTAATTCTGAAAGTAACAGCTTCCTAACTATTCTAGTTTGTCCAGGAGAATTTTTGAAACGTAGAGTTTACGTTGCTTTTAAGTGGTAGAATGTTTTGATTTTGCTTCATGTGCGATTACGAGCAAAGTAGTTATGATAAAAATTATTATCATACACGCCTTGGTCACAGATAAATTGGGTAATTAATTCTGAAAATTACAGCTTCCTAACTATTCTAGTTTGTCTTGGAGAATTTTTAAAACGTAGAGTTTACGTTGTTTTCAAGTGTTAGAATGTTATGATTTCGCTTCATGTGCGATTACGAGCAAAGTAGTTGCGATAAAAATTATTATCATACACGCCTTGGTCACAGATAAATTGGGTAATTAATTCTAAAAATTTCAGCTTCCTAACTATTCTAGTTTGTCCAGGAGAATTTTTGAAACGTAGAGTTTACGTTGTTTTTAAGTGGTAGAAAGTTATGATTTCGCTTCATGTGCGATTACGAGCGAACTAGTTGCGATAAAAATTATTATCATACACGCCTTGGTCACAGATAAATTGGGTAATTAATTCTAAAAATTTCAGCTTCCTAACTATTCTAGTTTGTCCAGGAGAATTTTTTAAACGTAGAGTTTACGTTGTTTTTAAGTGGTAGAAAGTTATGATTTCGCTTCATGTGCGATTACGAGCGAACTAGTTGCGATAAAAATTATTATCATTCACGCCTTGGTCACAGATAAATTGAGTAATTAATTCTGAAAATTACAGCTTCCTAGCTGTTCTAGTTTGTCCAGGAGAATTTTTGAATCGTGGAGTTTACGTTGCTTTTAAGTGGTAGAATGTTTTGATTTTGCTTCATGTGCGATTACGAGCAAAGTAGTTACGATAAAAATTATTATCATACACGCCTTGGTCACAGATAAATTGAGTAATTAATTCTGAAAATTACAGCAAACTGTTCTAGTTCGTCCAGGAGAATTTTTGAAATGTAGAGTTTACGTTGTTTTTAAGTGGTAGAAAGTTATGATTTCGCTTCATGTGCGATTACGAGCGAACTAGTTGCGATAAAAATTATTATCATACACGCCTTGGTCACAGATAAATTGGGTAATTAATTCTAAAAATTTCAGCTTCCTAACTATTCTAGTTTGTCCAGGAGAATTTTTGAAACGTAGAGTTTACGTTGTTTTTAAGTGGTAGAAAGTTATGATTTCGCTTCATGTGCGATTACGAGCGAACTAGTTGCGATAAAAATTATTATCATACACGCCTTGGTCACAGATAAATTGGGTAATTAATTCTGAAAATTACAGCTTCCTAACTATTCTAGTTAGTCCACGAGAACTTTTGAAACGTAGAGTTTACGTTGTTTTTAAGTGGTAGAATGTTATGATTTCGCTTCATGTGCGATTACGAGCAAAGTAGTTGCGATACAAATTATTATCGTAGACGCCTTGGTCACAGATAAATTGGGTAATTAATTCTGAAAATTACATCTTCCTAACTATTCTAGTTTGTCCAGGAGAATTTTTGAAACGTAGAGTTTACGTTGTTTTTAAGTTGTAGAATGTTATGATTTCGCTTCATGTGCGATTACGAGCAAAGTAGTTGCGATAAACATTATTATCATTAACGCCTTGGTCACAGATAAATTGGGTAATTAATTCCGAAAATTACAGCTTCCTAACTATTCTAGTTAGTCCACGAGAACTTTTGAAACGTAGAGTTTACGTTGTTTTTAAGTGGTAGAATGTTATGATTTCGCTTCATGTGCGATTACGAGCAAAGTAGTTGCGATACAAATTATTATCATACACGCCTTGGTCACAGATAAATTGGGTAATTAATTCTGAAAATTACAGCTTCCTAACTGTTCTAGTTTGTCCAGGAGAATTTTTGAAACGTAGAGTTTACGTTGTTTTTAAGTGGTAGAAAGTTATGATTTTGCTTCATGTGCCATTACGAGCAAAGTAGTTGCGATACAAATTATTATCATACACGCCTTGGTCACAGATAAATTGGGTAATTAATTCTGAAAATTACAGCTTCCTAACTATTCTAGTTAGTCCACGAGAACTTTTGAAACGTAGAGTTTACGTTGTTTTTAAGTTGTAGAATGTTAAGATTTCGCTTCATGTGCGATTACGAGCAAAGTAGTTGCGATAAAAATTATTATCATACACGCCTTGGTCACAGATAAATTGGGTAATTAATTCTGAAAATTACAGCTTCCTAACTGTTCTAGTTTGTCCAGTAGTATTTTTGAAACGTAGAGTTTACGTTATTTTTAAGTGGTAGAATGTTATGATTTCGCTTCATGTGCGATTACGAGCAAAGTAGTTGCGTTACAAATTATTATCATACACGCCTTGGTCACAGATAAATTGGGTAATTAATTCTGAAAATTACAGCTTCCTAACTGTTCTAGTTTGTCCAGGAGAATTTTTGAAACGTAGAGTTTACGTTGTTTTTAAGTGGTAGAATGTTATGATTTCGCTTCATGTGCGATTACGAGCAAAGTAGTTGCGATAAAAATTATTATCATACACGCCTTGGTCACAGATAAATTGGGTAATTAATTCTGAAAATTACAGCTTCCTAACTATTCTAGTTTGTCCAGGAGAATTTTTGAAATGTAGAGTTTACGTTGCTTTTAAATGATAGAATGTTATGATTTCGCTTCATGTGCGATTACGAGCAAAGTAGTTGCGATAAAAATTATTATCGTACACGCGTTGGTCACAGATAAATTGGGTAATTAATTCTGAAAATTACAGCTTCCTAACTATTGTAGTTTGTTCAGGAGAATTTCCGTTGTTATTAACTGGTGTAATGTTTTTAGACCACAACTTTGTTGTTTTTATTGGAGAACACCCTGTATATAACTCTCCCCCACTTGTCGCCGTCATGAGGGATGACCACAGCCCCTCTTTAGTCTTGAAAAAGGCAATACCCCCTTCTATATCATTGGAAAGTAGGCCTTTTTTTGAGTTCCCGTTCGTAGTGGGAATACTACTACTGTTGCTATGGTAATATCGACCAAAACCGAAATCGCCCGGACTTGTCCGGGCCAAGCATGCCGCGCTGAGTCGTGCTCCGGAGCTACAAGTGTCAAAAGACCCAGGCTCACTGCGACCGAGCATACGGTTTCGCGTAAACGAACTATAGAGTGCGTGAACGAATATTTTTTTAAACGTGACTACTCGAAATGATTTTTTTTTGTTTGTTGGGCTTAATTGTGTGATTTTCTTGTGTGGTTTTTCGTGATTTTGTAGGGCTTTCTTTTTGTGGGGGTTTGTTGATTTTGTGTCACCTGTTGAAGGGTTTGTATGACGTATTTTTGGGTGATTTGTAACGTTTTTGATGCAGTAAAAATGCAGTAACGATTGTTTTTTGGTTTGGTTTATATTGACTAAAAGAAATTAACATAATCAATAAATTTCATTTAAGATTTTGTTAAGATCAAAGGAATAAATTAAAAGCTTCTCTTATAACTACAAAAGAAAAGGGTAAATAATTCTTGCACAATAAACGTTGACAATTCAACAGATATCCGAGGAAACACAAAGGGGTTTCCCGACCTCCCGCAGTCTTTAATTACGTCGACTCGCTTTTGTTTATTGCCTGTTTCACTTAAACTTAAATCAAGCAGAAAGAAATTATACCTCTAACCAGAGAAAACAAAGTTAGAGCAAACTTTCACTCAAAAGTTAAGAACTTATTTTTCATTCATAAAATTGTCGGTAGTTAATCATGGTAGTCACCAGGTAGTCACACGATATTGTACAGGGTGTCTCACGCTAGACACAAAATACATTTAATAATACGTTTTTAATTAAGATTTGTATCCTAACTGTAAAGAATTAATGTCAAAACAACATGACATAAGCCACCAAAGTTCTGATGATTTGTAGGCTTTGTTAGACCTACAGTTACTTTGAATAATGGAGTTAGTGTGAGCGTTGATGTGTGAGGTTGTCAACAGGCGATTCTAAACGTCCAATGACAAGTGGGGTGCTATAATAATCGATCCCCGTGGCAACCCCATATCAAACTAATCAAGCAAATTACTATTGTCAATAGAACTCGACATAAAACAAGATGGATCTATACGATGATATTCCATAATTTTTGTAACCTGTTATTGATGTTGATGATTCTTTCAGCACGTTGTAAGTAAATTCACCAAGATCGTCACCTGATCTTAGAATTATGAAATAATATATGGTTAAATAAAGCTATTAATATCTAAACGAAAAATGCCTGTATAACCTGGCAAGTTATTTGAAATGGTTGCCCATTTAGTGTCATTTTTAATATGATTTAACCAGGCATTAAATCTAAGGTTCCAAAGTTCCCATTGACACTGTCACTATATATGCAACACGACCAATTAATTTCAATATAATTCTAATTATATTGAAATTAATTGGTGCGTGTCAAATGGTGTCAAGCAATTCTTTCTTACCATAAATATGCCAATAATTCTCACCAAAACTATAGTGATAATTTTCGCTAATAATTTCGTGATAATTTTCGCTAATAATGTCGTTAGAAAACTCGGTCGTGTAAAACGGCTCTAAACAAGACATTCGCCATTCAGGAATAGTCCATTCTCCATAATTTTAAACAAAATTTCTTCTAGCAGCACGACGTTAAGCCGGGGCTACACATTCGTATGCTTGCCAAATATCAAATATTTGCCAAGTATATGAATATTTGTCAAGAAAAAAACCTTCTTTTTTCGACGTTCGGCTGTGCGGACGAGTTTTTTAACGCCATATAACTTGTTACTTGCAATACCCAATTGAAGTGGGTATAGCAAATGCAAAGGCGACAAATATTGGTGCAATTATTTGTACTCGATGAACATTTTAGTACGCTGTTTAATTTTTTCATTTTTTAATTTCGTTTTGTGTGTAGTAGGTCGTATACGAAGATTGACAATAGATTTGTAATTATTAGTAAGATTTTTGATTTTTCTAAAGGGCGAAAACCGCATAAAATTGTAATTTTCTGAAACCGTCAGACAGACAGTTTTCCGGAAACCGTCAGACAGAAATTAAAAAAAAATATTGTTGTTTTTACCTGTCCACATAAACGCAATGTTACTTCTTTCCAAGAAAAAGGTACACCATATACAGAGTGTATGCTAAGTTGATGCTTTTCTATGAACAATATAGATGATACTCATTTATGAGCTTTCAAAATATAACCTTTTTGTTAAATAAAACAGCTCCAAAAAATTGTCTCTACTATTAAAATATTTGTAATCGTTTTCGTTTCTCTTCAAGTAATAAACATCATAAAAATTTTATAGACAGCATGTCTATAAAATAATGTATTTGGAAAATTATACTTTATTTGCTTGTATTCATATATTTGTCGATGTTTATGATGTTTATTATTTGAAGAGAAACGAAAGCGGTTAAAAATATTTTAATAGTAGAGACAATGTTGTGTAACTTTTTTATTCAACAAAAAGGTTATATTTTGAAAGCTCATTTGTTTAAGTTTTGTGTTTCAGAAGCTAATTGATCTGTATCTCAGACAATATTAGGACATATTTATACAACGAACCTAGTAGTACAATTGAATTTAGTAGAACTTTAAATATGACGAACATTTCTTTTATGGGCAATTTCATAATTTAAATAAAAAAATATATATTTTTTTCTCATTAAAATAATAATTTATTAATAGGAATAAAAATCTGTCAGCGTCAACTATTTTAGCATAAGGGGCATTTCACGTGAAGCGGACAACGAAAAACAAGTGAGGTTTTTAAATTCGTTCATAATCGGCCAAATTGTACGTCTAGAAGATATAAATGTGCATACAGAATATTTTTTTAATGTGAGGTTTAGTTGCCAAGTTATGGCCATCTAACGAATTGATGTGAAGAAAATGCGTATCTTTTGGAAGCAATTTTTCAAATTAAACAAATTTACAATAAAATACTAAAAGTGGTGGTTTATATAGAAAATTTGTTGATCTTTTTAATTATGAAATCAAATTCGTAGTTGGAATTTTTTTTCTTGTATAAAACCAGGAGTAAATTTTTTAAATTAAATTTTTATTAACATCGCTCCTTTTTTAAAAAAAAATAATTTTACTCTCATAATAAAGCTTAAAGTGTGTAGATAATACACTGAAAGTTTTAAAATGGGATCTCAAATAGTTTAGGAAATACGTGGTACCTTGGTCAAATATGTTCAGGGGACCCAAAAGGAGATATTTCCGCTAAAAACTCAAAAAATTTTTTCGGCGTGATTACAATACTTTATAATACTGCGTATGATAAAGTAAAAATAATTGTACTCTCATAATAAAGCTTAAAGTGTGTAGATAATACACTGAAAGTTTTAAAATGGGATCTCAAATAGTTTAGGAGATACGTGTATGTAAATACATACGTGTCGTACTGTGCGGGTACTAGGAGCTTCCTGAGCTCGCATTGTTTGCACGAAAACGCATTAAAACAAAATTAAACAGCATTGTAAGAATTTTTAGAGAATTTTTACTATTTTACCAGGAGAATCAATACTAATTTGTTTTACAAGAAGGCCTTCGGTTGATGGAATAAAAGCGTGCATTTTTTTGTTCCTAGAATGGTGATTGCAGCATCAAATCGGGGTTGCAGAAAAATCCTCTGCAGTTTAATATCGGCTGCGGAGCAGTAATAAATGGCCGTTTCTTTTAAAGATGATTTAGCCCATTCGTACAATCGCATGGGTGTAATGATTGCTTTACTTGGAGGTAACTGTAAGCTTGCACGTGTGGCTAAGCGTTTGAGATTCCCCCCAAGACCATCACATGGCCCCTTTCCGTGAGACGTTGCGTGAAAATGAATTTCTGCATCCGTATTAAAATCTTCTTTGTAAAAAAATAGATTCACAAAGTTATCGCCCGGATAAGTGTACGCGCACATTATGCGTTGTATTCTAGTATCACGTCAAATGGCCTTGAGTCCCAGAAAGGAATGGTGCACGCGCTCAGCAAGCACTTAGTACCCGCACAGTACGTCACGTATGTAGTTACATACACGTATCTCCTAAACTATTTGAGATCCCATTTTAAAACTTTCAGTGTATTATCTACACACTTTAAGCTTTATTATGAGAGTAAAATTATTTTTTTAAAAAGGGGCGAATTTATTAAAAATTTAATTTAATAAATTTACTTCTGGTTTTATACAAGAAAAAAAATTCCAACTACGAATTTGATTTCATAATTAAAAAGATCAACAAATTTTCTATATAAACCACCACTTTTAATATTTTATTGTAAATTTGTTTAATTTGACAAATTGCTTCCAAAAGATACGTATTTTCTTCACATCAATTCGTTAGATAGCCATAACTTGGCAACTAAACCTCACATTACAAAAATATTCTGTATGCACATTTATATCTTCTAGACGTACAATTTGGCCGATTATGAACGAATTTAAAAACCTCACTTTTTTTTCGTTGTCCGCTTCACGTGAAATGCCCCATAAACTATATTCTCATTTTTAGTCATATCATCCTGCGTTTCTTTGTTTTTACTAATAATAAAATTTTAAATGACGTAAACTAGCCCATAATTACCTACTTGTTACAAACTTAGCCTACTGTGCTAAGTTTATAACAATACCATTTTTACCATTTTTAAATTTTAGTGGTTTTCTTACTATTATTTTTTTTTGTTTATACCACGTTATAAAAACCTATTCGAGAAAGAGCGAATTGACGATGAATAATTTTGATAAGACTGGAAAAAACTGGATTTTATGAATGGAAGCTGCGTAGGTTGTTTCAATTAAAACACAAGTACTTATAAAAATCGAACAATTGATTTCTGCACAAATTTAAGATCCAGAATGTATACATCAGAATTTTTCTAGTTTTAACTGCAAACGAGAATGCAGCAATATTGGAACAATATTGTTTCACTCCAATGTAAAATTCATGAAATATTCAGTACGGATGTGCGTATTTCAACAACTGAGCCACAAATTGTATTCTCCAATTTGCCTCTGGTGTTTCAACATGACGGATGTATATAGTGGAGTGTCAAGCAGACTCGTGTATCCCCTTTTTTAGTCAAGTAAATATGATCACGTATTTGTCATATCTTTTCCTAAAATATATTCTATGGGTGTGCTGTTTAAAAAAGCTAAAATATATACATGTCTGCTGTAAGCTGTATAAACAAAACTATGAATTGTAATAACAATTTTTACTGGCTTTTTTCTTAAATAAACAAAGAAAACCTTCAAACAATGTAAATACAAAAGACCCTATAGTTAGTAGTAGCAAAAGCCACAAAGACTTGAACCATCTGAAACTATTATATTTGAGTTTTGAGCACTTTCATAATTACAAATTTGAATACGCTACAGTTTAAGAACAGAACCGTCCAAACTTTTGTTACATATATTAAGTAATATGCATAACTTACAAGACGGTAAAGCAGGCCATGGAACAATTACGGTTAGAAACGCGCTCGTTATCAAGTGTGCCGCGGTCCCACAGCCGACCGTGATGCTCAGGTTCCCATAACAGCAAATTAACATATATATTAAGATAGCAATTACCGTGAGCGCCATCTAGCGGTCGTTGTCTGAAGGTTGTCTTGACAGACACCTGACTCACTATCTCAACAAAGTTTCGCCATTGTTAATGTGCGAATTTTACATATATATATATATATATATAAAACCAAAAATTATTGACTGTATTCCCTCTATAAGTAATAATTATATATATATATATACCTATATATATATAAAACTATGAAATAGTTAATACAATCCGCCATCTTGTATTAACTATTTCATAGTTTTATATCAATATATGCAGGTTTCTGCAAAGAATTAACATCCATTATATATATATATATATATATATATACAGGGCTTCCCAAAAGTAACGGATAAATTCAATAAAACCTTAAATAAAAATATTTCAGAAAAATGCTCTAACACGTCGATTTTTATTTTTAAATTACTATCCTGACATACACTTTTCAGCCCCCACCCCTTCGCCCCTAAGGGGTGGCAACCCCAACTTTAAAAATTCAAATAGCAAAGTACCCCTTGCGATACCTCAATTGATAGATTTTTTTATTCTGAATACAACGAAAAAAAGATTATCAAAATCAGTTGATAAATAACCGCGATATTTACCAAAATGTATGCAAAGAAGAACGTCAATATTCGAGTAAGCGCTGTTGAAGCGGGCATAGCAATATCGTTCAAACAATTGCAACTTGTTTTTACTTATGTCAAACACAATTCAGATTTTTCGTCATTCAAGAAATAGTAGCAAAATGAGATTTACAGAAACCGAAAGAATCGAAGTTTTAATGATTGGGTTTGGAGATAGAGGCCGGACGCATGACGAAGTTCGTGTTTTGTTCAATGAAACGCACCCGGACCGTCCGCCAATATCGGAATCTACAATAAGTCGAATCGAAAACAAATTTCGCGATCTCGGTCATGTACGGGATAAGCCTAAGGCAGGACGTCCATTGGCCTTAATTGAAAACCGACAATTGGATGCTATTTTAATGGTGCAAGAAAATCATTCAACCCTTGCGGAGGTCGCTTCACAAGTTAGTGTGTCTAAAAGCACAGTGTCCAGATTATTTCGAAAACACAAATTTCACCCGTATGAAGTGCACTTGGTACAAAAATTGTCCGATGATGACTTTGATCGACGAGTGCAGTTTTGTGAGACAATGATGGAACTCTCTAATGAAAATCCTTGCTTAATTAGAAACATCGTTTTTTTCTGTTGAGGCAACATTTTGTCTGAATGACACCGCCAATAAACAAAATTGCCGTTACTGGGCTCGTCAAAATCCGCATTGGATGGTGGAAGCGAACACACAATATCCTCAAAACCTTAATGTGTGGGCTGGTGTGGTGGGTTCTAGAATTATTGAACCAAATTTTTCGACGGAACACTGAATGGTGAACGTTATCTGAACTTTCTACGAAATGAACTATTACCTACTTTAGCGGTGTTGTTTCCCAACGCAGAAGATCCTGATAGACACAAGGACAGAATTTGGTTACAGCAAGACGGTGCGCCTCCACATTATGCGCGACAAGTTCGAGAATACCTCGATCAAGTATTTCCTAATCCAAATATTTTCAAATTTCCTAATGGATTGGTAGATGAAGGCTTATTGAATGGCCAGCAAGATCGCCAGATTTAACCCCACTAGATTATTTTCTTTGGGGCTATTTAAAAAGTAAAGTTTATTTTAATAGACCTGTAAATATTGAGGCGTTAATGGAAAGAATTCCTGCAGTAATTCACTTAATGACTCCTGGAATGTTCGAAAACTCGAAATAAAATGTTAGAAAATGTTCAACAAGCGTTTGGGGATAGATTAGGGCATTGTCTCGTCGTTAACGCGCAGCACTTTGACAATTAATTAAGGATTAGTTAATTAAATTTTGTTATTCCTCAATTTCGTGTATAAATAAATTTTGATAAATATCGCCGTTATTTATCAACCGATTTCGATAATTTTTTTTTCTTTGTATTCAGATTAAAAAAGTGTATCAATTGAGGTATCGCAAGGGGTACTTTGCTATTTGAATTTTGAAAGTTGTGGTTACCACCCCTTAGGGGTGAAGGGGTGGGGGCTGAAAAGTGTATATTAGGATAGTAAGTTAAAAGTAAAAATCGACGTGTCTGAGCATTTTTCTCAAATATTTTTATTTAAGATTTTATAGAATTTATCCGTTACCTTTGGGAAGCACTGTATATGAACTCAGTATAGTTTAAACTAGCATTGAAAATTAATGCATAATTTAAACTTGAAAATGTATATTCGACAACAAATTTACACTCACAGGATCAAGCAGAAAGAATCCTTTTCACAGATATCGATTCTCCCACCTGGACTTTTTGTCCTTCGAGACTCCTGCGGTTTTATCCTGGGACAGGACTCAAAAACAAAAGAAACCGGAGCGCGCGGCGACGTCCTGAAAAGGAGATTGCGTTTCACGGTACAAGGACTCTGAATATTATCCTGGCGCGAGAGATCCTGCCGCTTTCGCAGTCCCTCGTCCTTGAGTCCTTCGAGTCGCTCGTTCATTGCCGTTTTCATATCAGGAACCTTTATGCGTTTGTTACTTGAAGGACGAAAACACCGGAATAAAAAGGACTAAAGGACCAGGAGGTATTGCGCTAACGATCGCGATAGGGTTGAAAAAATCGAGGGATGGGGATATAAAAGGGATGAAAGGGATACCGGGGATTACGGGTAATGCCTTTGTATTATTCGAAGTCCATTTTGAGACGTTTTTAGATTGTTTTATCAAGGAATTGGATAGATAGAAACTTTGTATTGATCATCATGTTTTTACTTCGTTTATGTGGGAAAATGTTTACGTAGCACACATTACAGTTATATTTCAGTCGATATTTACATCCGTTATCATAACCTATATCAAATCCTCCCATAATAATATCGCAATTTTCATATATAATGTTTATGACAACCGCCGAACCGTCATTATGTATTTTAGTATTTTATAGTTTGATATGCTTTTCAGTATGGTATTTCGCAGTCGCTGTGATATGACGTGTCGTAATTCTAAATAATACAATGCAGGATAACGCTGAGGGACGTTATTGACGCACCGCGTCGTTACGTGTATATAAAGTTGAAAACACATTTGACAGAATTGGAGCAACACGACGCGCATTATACTGCGTTGACACCAGTCTAGATTTGTTCGTTCAGATATAAAATGATACCCTATTCAGCTATTCAGAACAAAAATGTTGCATTGCTAGTGGTATTAACTATATTAATGACGATAGCGATATTTTGACTATAACTCGAAAACGCTGCATTTTTCTATATAGATAATTTGGGTTCATTAGTCTTAGAATTTGCGAATTAGTCAGAAACTATGAAAAAGTTTGAAAAATTGTGTTAAAAAAATAATTCCGGCGACTCCACCAATTTGTCTGTTAATAGTTTTAAGTGAAAATACGCTTCAGAAAACTGAAACACGTGTTTTAGGTATGTCTCTATAAACATCCGAGTAAAATTTGTGGCGTGGTGAATTTTTCCACGTATTTTTATTGATGTACTCCACTGACTTTCGTTAGGGTGGCTACTTGAATTCCTAATCGGGTGGTTTCGGCCCCTATTTTTCTTGTGCCCTACTTTCTGCGCAGCTCTTGGAGGGTTGACGCTCCTCCTTGAATTCCAAGTGACCACCCTATGTAATTCATTTCAATCTAAGAATCAATGAACGCCAGTACGGGGTGCTAGTTCCCGGATCACTCGACAGTATATCTCTAACATGCAGTTTAAGAAAATCTCACACAATTGTTTTATGGTTGTAGATCAAGTTTTGGAACTCTTATTCTACATTTTGCTGCATTTTATTGTATTTGTTCGTTTGTTATTCATGTTTCAGTATTCCTGCTATTTAATGAAAAGCGCCGATTTGGAACTCTTATTTTCTATTTTGCTGCATTTTATTGTTTTTTTGTTAGTTATTCATGTTTCAGGATTATGTTTTGACAATTAAGTAGTATCTAACTAACACTGTCCCTTTTCTATTGTTTGTCAATCTGATATTCAACATTATTTGCTGCTATGTAATAAAATCGCCCATTTGGAACTCTTATTCTCTATTTTGCTGCATTTTAATATATTTTTTGGTTAGTTATTCATACTTCAGTATTATTTTTTGGCAGTTCAGTAGTATCCAACGGACATTGTCATTTTTCTATTGTTTTTTAATCTGATATTCCATAATATTTCCTGCTATTTAATGAAAAGCGCCGATTTGGAACTCTTATTCTCTATTTTGCTGCATTTTAATGTATTTTTTGGTGAGTTATTCATATTTCAGTATTATTTTTTGGCAGTTCAGTAGTATCCAACTGACATTGTCATTTTTCTATTGTTTTCTAATCTGATATTCCATAATATTTCCTGCTATTTAATGAAAAGCGCCGATTTGGAACTATTATTCTCTATTTTGCTGCATTTTAATATATTTTTTGGTTAGTTATTCATACTTCAGTACTATTTTTTGGCAGTTCAGTAGTATCCAACTGACATTGTCATTTTTCTATTGTTTTTTAATCTGATATTCCATAATATTTCCTGCTATTTAATGAAAAGCGCCGATTTGGAACTATTATTCTCTATTTTGCTGCATTTTAATATATTTTTTGGTTAGTTATTCAGTCAGTATTCGGTCAGTATTATTTTTTGGCAGTTCAGTAGTATCCAACTGACATTGTTATTTTTCTATTGTTTTTTAATCTGATATTCCATAATATTTCCTGATATTTAATGAAAAGCGCCGATTTGGAACTCTTATTCTCTATTTTGCTGCATTTTAATGTATTTTTTGCTTAGTTATTCATATTTCAGTATTATTTTTTGGTAGTTCAGTAGTATCCAACTGACATTGTCATGTTTCTATTGTTTTTTAATCTGATATTCTATAATATTTCCTGCTATTTAATGAAAAGCGCCGATTTGGAACTCTTATTCTCTATTTTGCTGCATTTTAATGTATTTTTTGGTTAGTTATTCATACTTCAGTATTATTTTTTGGCAGTTTAGTAGTATCCAACTGACATTGTCATTTTTCTATTGTTTTTTAATCTGATATTCCATAATATTTCCTGCTATTTAATGAAAAGCGCCGATTTGGAACTATTATTCTCTATTCTGCTGCATTTTAATGTATTTTTTGGTGAGTTATTCATATTTCAGTATTATTTTTCGGCAGCTCAGTAGTATCCAACTGACATTGTCATTTTTCTATTGTTTTTTTAATCTGATATTCCATAATATTTCCTGCTATTTAATGAAAAGCGCCGATTTGGAACTCTTATTCTCTATTTTGCTGCATTTTAATGTATTTTTTGGTGAGTTATTCATATTTCAGTATTATTTTTCGGCAGTTTAGTAGTATCCAACTGACATTGTTATTTTTGTATTGTTTTTTAATCTGATATTCCATAATATTTGCTGCTATTTAATGAAAAGCGCCGATTTGGAACTCTTATTCTCTATTTTGCTGCATTTTAATGTATTTTTTGGTGAGTTATTCATATTTCAGTATTATTTTTCGGCAGTTTAGTAGTATCCAACTGACATTGTTATTTTTGTATTGTTTTTTAATCTGATATTCCATAATATTTGCTGCTATTTAATGAAAAGCGCCGATTTGGAACTCTTATTCTCTATTTTGCTGCATTTTAATGTATTTTTTGGTGAGTTATTCATATTTCAGTATTATTTTTCGGCAGTTTAGTAGTATCCAACTGACATTGTTATTTTTGTATTGTTTTTTAATCTGATATTCCATAATATTTGCTGCTATTTAATGAAAAGCGCCGATTTGGAACTCTTATTCTCTATTTTGCTGCATTTTAATGTATTTTTTGGTTAGTTATTCATACTTCAGTATTATTTTTTGGCAGTTTAGTAGTATCCAACTGACATTGTCATTTTTCTATTGTTTTTTAATCTGATATTCCATAATATTTGCTGCTATTTAATGAACAGCGCCGATTTGGAACTCTTATTCTCTATTTTGCTGCATTTTAATGTATTTTTTGGTTAGTTATTGATATTTCAGTATTATTTTTTGGCAGTTTAGTAGTATCCAACTGACATTGTCATTTTTCTATTGTTTTTTAATCTGATATTCCATAATATTTGCTGCTATTTAATGAAAAGCGCCGATTTGGAACTCTTATTCTCTATTTTGCTGCATTTTAATGTATTTTTTGGTGAGTTATTCATATTTCAGTATTATTTTTCGGCAGTTTAGTAGTATCCAACTGACATTGTTATTTTTGTATTGTTTTTTAATCTGATATTCCATAATATTTGCTGCTATTTAATGAAAAGCGCCGATTTGGAACTCTTATTCTCTATTTTGCTGCATTTTAATGTATTTTTTGGTGAGTTATTCATATTTCAGTATTATTTTTCGGCAGTTTAGTAGTATCCAACTGACATTGTTATTTTTGTATTGTTTTTTAATCTGATATTCCATAATATTTGCTGCTATTTAATGAAAAGCGCCGATTTGGAACTCTTATTCTCTATTTTGCTGCATTTTAATGTATTTTTTGGTTAGTTATTCATACTTCAGTATTATTTTTTGGCAGTTTAGTAGTATCCAACTGACATTGTCATTTTTCTATTGTTTTTTAATCTGATATTCCATAATATTTGCTGCTATTTAATGAACAGCGCCGATTTGGAACTCTTATTCTCTATTTTGCTGCATTTTAATGTATTTTTTGGTTAGTTATTGATATTTCAGTATTATTTTTTGGCAGTTTAGTAGTATCCAACTGACATTGTCATTTTTCTATTGTTTTTTAATCTGATATTCCATAATATTTCCTGCTATTTAATGAAAAGCGCAGATTTGGAACTATTATTCTCTATTCTGCTGCATTTTAATGTATTTTTTGGTGAGTTATTCATATTTCAGTATTATTTTTCGGCAGCTCAGTAGTATCCAACTGACATTGTCATTTTTCTATTGTTTTTTTAATCTGATATTCCATAATATTTCCTGCTATTTAATGAAAAGCGCCGATTTGGAACTATTATTCTCTATTTTGCTGCATTTTAATGTATTTTTTGGTGAGTTATTCATATTTCAGTATTATTTTTTGGCAGTTCAGTAGTATCCAACTGACATTGTCATTTTTCTATTGTTTTCTAATCTGATATTCCATAATATTTCCTGCTATTTAATGAAAAGCGCCGATTTGGAACTATTATTCTCTATTTTGCTGCATTTTAATATATTTTTTGGTTAGTTATTCATACTTCAGTATTATTTTTTGGCAGTTCAGTAGTATCCAACTGACATTGTCATTTTTCTATTGTTTTTTAATCTGATATTCCATAATATTTCCTGCTATTTAATGAAAAGCGCAGATTTGGAACTATTATTCTCTATTTTGCTGCATTTTAATGTATTTTTTGGTGAGTTATTCATATTTCAGTATTATTTTTCGGCAGCTCAGTAGTATCCAACTGACATTGTCATTTTTCTATTGTTTTTTAATCTGATATTCCATAATATTTGCTGCTATTTAATGAACAGCGCCGATTTGGAACTCTTATTCTCTATTTTGCTGCATTTTAATGTATTTTTTGGTTAGTTATTGATATTTCAGTATTATTTTTTGGCAGTTTAGTAGTATCCAACTGACATTGTCATTTTTCTATTGTTTTTTAATCTGATATTCCATAATATTTCCTGCTATTTAATGAAAAGCGCAGATTTGGAACTATTATTCTCTATTTTGCTGCATTTTAATATATTTTTTGGTTAGTTATTCATACTTCAGTATTATTTTTTGGCAGTTCAGTAGTATCCAACTGACATTGTCATTTTTCTATTGTTTTTTAATCTGATATTCCATAATATTTCCTGCTATTTAATGAAAAGCGCAGATTTGGAACTATTATTCTCTATTTTGCTGCATTTTAATGTATTTTTTGGTTAGTTATTCATACTTCAGTATTATTTTTTGGCAGTTCAGTAGTATCCAACTGACATTGTCATTTTTCTATTGTTTTTTAATCTGATATTCCATAATATTTCCTGCTATTTAATGAAAAGCGCAGATTTGGAACTATTATTCTCTATTTTGCTGCATTTTAATATATTTTTTGGTTAGTTATTCATACTTCAGTATTATTTTTTGGCAGTTCAGTAGTATCCAACTGACATTGTCATTTTTCTATTGTTTTTTAATCTGATATTCCATAATATTTCCTGCTATTTAATGAAAAGCGCAGATTTGGAACTATTATTCTCTATTTTGCTGCATTTTAATATATTTTTTGGTTAGTTATTCATACTTCAGTATTATTTTTTGGCAGTTCAGTAGTATCCAACTGACATTGTCATTTTTCTATTGTTTTTTAATCTGATATTCCATAATATTTCCTGCTATTTAATGAAAAGCGCAGATTTGGAACTATTATTCTCTATTTTGCTGCATTTTAATGTATTTTTTGGTGAGTTATTCATATTTCAGTATTATTTTTCGGCAGCTCAGTAGTATCCAACTGACATTGTCATTTTTCTATTGTTTTTTAATCTGATATTCCATAATATTTCCTGCTATTTAATGAAAAGCGCAGATTTGGAACTATTATTCTCTATTTTGCTGCATTTTAATGTATTTTTTGGTGAGTTATTCATATTTCAGTATTATTTTTCGGCAGCTCAGTAGTATCCAACTGACATTGTCATTTTTCTATTGTTTTTTAATCTGATATTCCATAATATTTGCTGCTATTTAATGAACAGCGCCGATTTGGAACTCTTATTCTCTATTTTGCTGCATTTTAATGTATTTTTTGGTTAGTTATTGATATTTCAGTATTATTTTTTGGCAGTTTAGTAGTATCCAACTGACATTGTCATTTTTCTATTGTTTTTTAATCTGATATTCCATAATATTTCCTGCTATTTAATGAAAAGCGCAGATTTGGAACTATTATTCTCTATTCTGCTGCATTTTAATGTATTTTTTGGTGAGTTATTCATATTTCAGTATTATTTTTCGGCAGCTCAGTAGTATCCAACTGACATTGTCATTTTTCTATTGTTTTTTTAATCTGATATTCCATAATATTTCCTGCTATTTAATGAAAAGCGCCGATTTGGAACTATTATTCTCTATTTTGCTGCATTTTAATGTATTTTTTGGTGAGTTATTCATATTTCAGTATTATTTTTTGGCAGTTCAGTAGTATCCAACTGACATTGTCATTTTTCTATTGTTTTCTAATCTGATATTCCATAATATTTCCTGCTATTTAATGAAAAGCGCCGATTTGGAACTATTATTCTCTATTTTGCTGCATTTTAATATATTTTTTGGTTAGTTATTCATACTTCAGTATTATTTTTTGGCAGTTCAGTAGTATCCAACTGACATTGTCATTTTTCTATTGTTTTTTAATCTGATATTCCATAATATTTCCTGCTATTTAATGAAAAGCGCAGATTTGGAACTATTATTCTCTATTTTGCTGCATTTTAATGTATTTTTTGGTGAGTTATTCATATTTCAGTATTATTTTTCGGCAGCTCAGTAGTATCCAACTGACATTGTCATTTTTCTATTGTTTTTTTAATCTGATATTCCATAATATTTCCTGCTATTTAATGAAAAGCGCCGATTTGGAACTATTATTCTCTATTTTGCTGCATTTTAATGTATTTTTTGGTGAGTTATTCATATTTCAGTATTATTTTTTGGCAGTTCAGTAGTATCCAACTGACATTGTCATTTTTCTATTGTTTTCTAATCTGATATTCCATAATATTTCCTGCTATTTAATGAAAAGCGCCGATTTGGAACTATTATTCTCTATTTTGCTGCATTTTAATATATTTTTTGGTTAGTTATTCATACTTCAGTATTATTTTTTGGCAGTTCAGTAGTATCCAACTGACATTGTCATTTTTCTATTGTTTTTTAATCTGATATTCCATAATATTTCCTGCTATTTAATGAAAAGCGCCGATTTGGAACTATTATTCTCTATTTTGCTGCATTTTAATATATTTTTTGGTTAGTTATTCATATTTCAGTATTATTTTTTGGCAGTTCAGTAGTATCCAACTGACATTGTCATTTTTCTATTGTTTTTTTAATCTGATATTCCATAATATTTCCTGCTATTTAATGAAAAGCGCCGATTTGGAACTATTATTCTCTATTTTGCTGCATTTTAATATATTTTTTGGTTAGTTATTCATACTTCAGTATTATTTTTTGGCAGTTCAGTAGTATCCAACTGACATTGTCATTTTTCTATTGTTTTTTTAATCTGATATTCCATAATATTTCCTGCTATTTAATGAAAAGCGCCGATTTGGAACTATTATTCTCTATTTTGCTGCATTTTAATATATTTTTTGGTTAGTTATTCATACTTCAGTATTATTTTTTGGCAGTTCAGTAGTATCCAACTGACATTGTCATTTTTCTATTGTTTTTTAATCTGATATTCCATAATATTTCCTGCTATTTAATGAAAAGCGCCGATTTGGAACTATTATTCTCTATTTTGCTGCATTTTAATATATTTTTTGGTTAGTTATTCATACTTCAGTATTATTTTTTGGCAGTTCAGTAGTATCCAACTGACATTGTCATTTTTCTATTGTTTTTTTAATCTGATATTCCATAATATTTCCTGCTATTTAATGAAAAGCGCCGATTTGGAACTATTATTCTCTATTTTGCTGCATTTTAATATATTTTTTGGTTAGTTATTCATACTTCAGTATTATTTTTTGGCAGTTCAGTAGTATCCAACTGACATTGTCATTTTTCTATTGTTTTTTAATCTGATATTCCATAATATTTCCTGCTATTTAATGAAAAGCGCCGATTTGGAACTATTATTCTCTATTTTGCTGCATTTTAATATATTTTTTGGTTAGTTATTCATACTTCAGTATTATTTTTTGGCAGTTCAGTAGTATCCAACTGACATTGTCATTTTTCTATTGTTTTTTTAATCTGATATTCCATAATATTTCCTGCTATTTAATGAAAAGCGCCGATTTGGAACTATTATTCTCTATTTTGCTGCATTTTAATATATTTTTTGGTTAGTTATTCATACTTCAGTATTATTTTTTGGCAGTTCAGTAGTATCCAACTGACATTGTCATTTTTCTATTGTTTTTTAATCTGATATTCCATAATATTTCCTGCTATTTAATGAAAAGCGCCGATTTGGAACTATTATTCTCTATTTTGCTGCATTTTAATATATTTTTTGGTTAGTTATTCATACTTCAGTATTATTTTTTGGCAGTTCAGTAGTATCCAACTGACATTGTCATTTTTCTATTGTTTTTTTAATCTGATATTCCATAATATTTCCTGCTATTTAATGAAAAGCGCCGATTTGGAACTATTATTCTCTATTTTGCTGCATTTTAATATATTTTTTGGTTAGTTATTCATACTTCAGTATTATTTTTTGGCAGTTCAGTAGTATCCAACTGACATTGTCATTTTTCTATTGTTTTTTTAATCTGATATTCCATAATATTTCCTGCTATTTAATGAAAAGCGCCGATTTGGAACTATTATTCTCTATTTTGCTGCATTTTAATATATTTTTTGGTTAGTTATTCATACTTCAGTATTATTTTTTGGCAGTTCAGTAGTATCCAACTGACATTGTCATTTTTCTATTGTTTTTTAATCTGATATTCCATAATAGTTCCTGCTATTTAATGAAAAGCGCCGATTTGGAACTATTATTCTCTATTTTGCTGCATTTTAATCTATTTTTTGGTTAGTTATTTATACTTCAGTATTATTTTTTGGCAGTTCAGTAGTATCCAACTGACATTGTCATTTTTCTATTGTTTTTTTAATCTGATATTCCATAATATTTCCTGATATTTAATGAAAAGCGCCCATTTGGAACTCTTATTTTCCATTTTGCTGCATTTTAATGTATTTTTTGGTTAGTTATTCATATTTCAGTATTATTTTTTGGCAGTTCAGTAGTATCCAACTGACATTGTCATTTTTCTATTGTTTTTAATCTGATATTCCATAATATTTCCTGCTAATTAAAGAAAAGCGCCGATTTGGAACTCTTATTCTCTATTTTGCTGCATTTTAATGTATTTTTTGGTGAGTTATTCATATTTCAGTATTATTTTTCGGCAGCTCAGTAGTATCCAACTGACATTGTCATTTTTCTATTGTTTTTAATCTGATATTCCATAATATTTCCTGCTAATTAAAGAAAAGCGCCGATTTGGAACTCTTATTCTCTATTTTGCTGCATTTTAATGTATTTTTTGGTTAGTTATTCATACTTCAGTATTATTTTTTGGCAGTTCAGTAGTATCCAACTGACATTGTCATTTTTCTATTGTTTTTTAATCTGATATTCCATAATAGTTCCTGCTATTTAATGAAAAGCGCCGATTTGGAACTATTATTCTCTATTTTGCTGCATTTTAATCTATTTTTTGGTTAGTTATTTATACTTCAGTATTATTTTTTGGCAGTTCAGTAGTATCCAACTGACATTGTCATTTTTCTATTGTTTTTTTAATCTGATATTCCATAATATTTCCTGATATTTAATGAAAAGCGCCCATTTGGAACTCTTATTTTCCATTTTGCTGCATTTTAATGTATTTTTTGGTTAGTTATTCATATTTCAGTATTATTTTTTGGCAGTTCAGTAGTATCCAACTGACATTGTCATTTTTCTATTGTTTTTTAATCTGATATTCTATAATATTTCCTGCTATTTAATGAAAAGCGCCGATTTGTCAACTATAATCGTAGCCAATTTAGACTGTCAAATGTGCTGATTTTGGATTATGTGGGACAACATCCAAATTTGATGGATGAGAATTATTTGTATATACTTGACATATGCCGATGGTGTGATACGTGGCCTTTTACCGCAAACTTGTTGCATATCCACGCCAGCCTATGGTTGGGATAAAAATAACCCTTCAGCACGCGATACATGGAAAATCCATATTTATTACAGTAGTAAATAATGTTTTTTTAATACCGACGCGACGCATTCGCACTGTAGTATATTTCATGAAACAAAACAAATACAGAACGTGAACGTAAATACAGAAGTATATTATTATGAATATAAAGTCAACATGTTTTGCCCTTTTTACAATTTCGTAATAGCAACTATAATACTACACATTATCATAAAATTTGAGCACATAGCATCGTAAAAATGCACCTAAAATCAACTGGCTCTGAACAGCGCACAGTTTCAGCGATGTTTCAGGTTGTATAGCAGATTCCAAACGGTCAAGAAAAATTGTATTTTCCGGTAAATTTCCGATAGTGCGCGCTGTACCGGAGCACATTTCCCGATAGGCAATTTGTTCTGAGATATTGCCAGAAAATTGATGTATCCCGTTTGCCTTTAAGCTTTTGTCGCGCAAATTTCACCAGCATTTTAGGCGATAATTTTATATATAGGGTGTTCCCAAATGATTCTAAAAAACATGATCAAATTCGTTAACGAATAATGTTTATTTTTGGACCCTTTGTAGGTACACCCCAACACGTAACTGTGAAGGCCTAAAATCACATTACCACCCCTACCTATTCAGGTTAAATTTAGCGTTGGCCGAAAAGGTCTTTTGCGTTAGAGGGCGCCACCATCGGGTTAATTAAGTAAAGCGCCCAGGCTTCGACTTTTAAGTGAATAATTGGTTGTTACGCTAACCCAATTGTGTTACCATTGAGCCAGTTATGTGATGGTTCAATAATTACGTTATTATTCGTGGTTCCACAAGGTCTAAACCAGGGGTTCTCAACCTTTTAGGTTCCGTGTACCACCTAAAAAATATCCAAATTTCTTCGTACCACCACGCTTTATACAAAAATTCATTTTTTAAATATCATGATCTGTGTCAATTAGTTTCTAGCTCAAATTTGGCTCAATAATTAATTTTGACTTATGTTATATACCTACATAAATTTCACATAAATCGTGGCGCAAAAAGGCATTAAAAGTCTAATATCTTAATCTCCAGTTTCTTTAAAATAATTCTTCCTCTGGATCCAAAAAACGGTGATTGTAATAATTTTAAATCCAGTTTTTTGGATCCAGACTTCGATAGAAATCGGCGCTGTGTGTGAGGAAATGTCTATTAAATGTTCTTAAATGTTCTTTTTCTGGTAGGTTGTGAAGTTTGGTATTTACATACCTTTTAGATTTCTGATCCAATTTTCATTGTCATAGTTTGGGAAAATAACTATTGTTTTTTAAAGAGATGCAATCAATATTTTTTTATATCCGACTAATTCATCATTGATGTTTCCCATCTTTCTTCAAGGGAGCCTTCGAATGCTGGCAATGCTACATTTATTTTTATTAACTTCTTTTATAATTAACTCAATTTATTTATTGGTAATTTTATCTTCAACGATAATTAAATGAACCTTTGATCCCTGCAAAACTAAATTTAATTCATACAGCTTTCCAAAAATATCAGCTAAATATGCTAACCGGGCCATCCACAATTCGTCAAAGAAAGAATTTTTGAATTCGAAATTAGCGTTTGCAAGAAAAACTTGAACTTCTGATTTAAGTTCGAAGAGACGATTCAAAACTTTACGTCTCGAGAGCCATCTATCATCGGAATGTAACAAGAGTGACTTCTGTTGCTACCCATCTCCTGACATAATATTGAAAACATTCGTGAACTGAATGCTCGACTTTTAATAATATTGACTGCAATCTTTTTTTGTTAAAGCCCGAGCTCCATCAGTGCAGACACCAGTGCATTTCGCTCATGGAATGGAATTGTTAAATATAAAATTATTAAGAAATTTGAATATTTCACCAGTTATTCTTTCGAGCAGAGGTTTTCAAAATAATTATTCCTCTGCAATTTTCTCTTCCACTTCGAATCGGGTAAAGACTAATAATCAATAATACAGAAATAAATATCATTATCTGGTATATTTTCCATTTTAAATGACAAATTATAGTAATGGGGACGTCACAAATAGAGAAAAAAGTACTATCGGATATTTTATTTAATATCAATGTAAACTATTTGTATTTTGCATACAAATAGTTTAATTAATTAATTAATTAATTAGTTTTTGTTCAATATTTTGAAATCTTTTTATTTCAATACTAAATAATTTATTCCATTCGTTACCTACATTTCGGGTTGCATTGATGCTCGAAGAGCCCCTTCACCGCACGTGTTTGATGTCAGAAATCAGACTCCTGTCGTAAATAATACCTTCGGATACACACAAAAACTGCTATGCGCCTCGTCAACAATCCAGTTTGAATGGATCGATACGAGAGCGCACAACTGAGGCTAGTCGCTCGGCGAACGCGTGATTTTTATCCGACTATCTGCATCCGTAGAGACTTCTGGCATTCGAATGTTAGCGAATTTGGGCGAGTGTGACATCCACACTCTCCCGATTCGCGTCTCTCGCTATGTCTCGCGAGAGTCTGGACTAGGTATGATAGTTTTTAATTAATTAATAATGATATCATCAAACATTCAGTATGACGTTCAGTAAATTTTTCTGAATCTAAAGGTATTTCTTTTATCGGCGGGCGTTTTATACTTGAATTTTACCATCGCAGACAAAGTATCACTTCTGCATCCACACATATTTTCTGCATTTTATTTATACATCCAAACTCCGCCAAAACGCCTTTAACCTATTTTCATATTTACTGCGCTGTGTTGACTCGCTCCGCGGTTCACTCAGCAGAACAAAAACTTTATCTCATACCTTCTCCCCTGCAATGTAGGGGAGGGGACATCGGAAAAACGCGATCTATTTTTACCCCACACAAAGTCCCACAATGCCCTTTGAGCATCATATTTTCACACCCACCTTTTCAACCCCAAACAATATAGAAAAAGCTTTTTTCACCATCTATAAAAACATAATATTTTAATCTATAACCATGTACGAAGAAATACACTTAGCAAATAGCAAGAAAAAATCGTTACTGCATCTTTTTTTTTTAATTTCAAAATTGTACAAATGGAAGAATATATTTTTAAATCGCTTATTTTTAAATACTGTAGAAATATTATGAGATAACAAAATGGTGAATAGTGCGTGCAAAATTCGGAGGTACACAGCGGTGTATTTGACCTCTACACGTATACAGTGTGTATCTTATTTGTTGCTATCCTGAGTGGGAAAATCATGTGTTATAATGTGGGCGGCATTCTCAAGGTCACTGGAGATTCTGGTAGCCTTTTTCGAGTACTACAGCGCAAGGTAAACATCACAAATACGTTATTATTAATTTAAAATTTTAATTTAATAAAATAAAAGAAAACTCCGCCATTTTATATTCGATTTCAAAACAAAGAAATGTAAATGAAAGAGGAAGCATAGACCATTATAAAGATGTACTGTTCGGTCAGATCCAATAACAAATCGAAAAGTTATGGACCATCAAGTTCAGAAGTTTCCAATTATTTTCAGATTTTTTCAACTTTAACAAGAATTTGATGACCTGTTTGAATCCGTAATTTTTTTTTGCTATTTTTTATTGAAGGCCCATTTAAATTTGCGTCTAATACGCGTTTGTTTATTAGAATTGGTGGAAATTTAATAGAATTATCAAATTTTATTGACCGGCTAGACATATCATACTACGGAGAAGAAATATACAGGCAGACTGTAATAAATCCGTAGTCTTTATACATATTAATTAGACATTACTAGCACTTAAATTTACAATGTTATTCTAAAATTATGACACTGTTTTTTTCTTTCCTTTTTGTTGTTGCCTACCTGCCTGACTATCACAATATGTTACTAAGTACATTAGAGTTTACGTTCATTACATTCCAGGTATATTTGGTTTCAAAATAAATTGCACCAACAGTAAATTTTCACTCGTTAATTGAAACAGTACTAAGTTACTATCGTGATTTATGAAAAATGGAAAAAAAAACAAGAAATTCAACAAAATTAAAAATGTTTACTCGATCTCCGTTGTTTATACAAAGCATCATCTGTTTTGCGTTAAGTGATCAGCAGTAGTCTGCGATCATGTTGATGGTGTTTTTTCCTTGAAAACGTTTTTCAATAGCTTCCATTTCCTGATGAAATCGTTCACCTTGTTCGTCACTGAGTTGGCCAAGACTGTCCGGAAAGAAATTCAAATGAGAATGCAAAAAGTGAATTTTGATATAGATGTTGCAGCCCATTTCACCGTAGGCACTCAAGAACTCTTGTACAACATTTGCGTAGTCGGCACTTTTATCATTTCCAAGAAGTGTAGCATTCATTAGTTTCATCCTCAGATTTATAAGATTCTTCAGCTTCCGCAGCAGGTTGCTCAACCCAATCATCAAGACCTAATGGTTTCGTTACAGTCAAAACATTATGATGTTTGATGATGCCATATCATCGGAGTAGAAAAGGCCATTCCAGTTCTTGAGTTATCAACAGTTTTTGATTTCCATAACTTCAATTTTGACGAACAAACTACACACACGTATTCTGTTTCATACCAGCGACTTGCAGTGTAAACACGGTCAAAAAATTTGTTGTATGCCTCAACCACTGATTTATTTTTTTACTAATTGTAGCCGATGCTGTTTGTCCACTAACAATCCGCAGACGTAACAAAACTTATGGCGAATGTCACACATTTTACTTTTTTTTATATTTGCGGTGAAGCTTGCGCTAGAGCTGATTTCTTACTACTTATGGATCAGTTTGATTGTTATTTTATATGAAATTTGGTGATACTAAAGACCTACATCGTCCCAATAGTATACGCAATTGTAATAGGTTAAGATTGTCGATTAATGATTTTACAATATTTGGGTACAAGTCGAATAGTACTTAATAACATATTAGATAGACTAAAATACAATAAAACAAGGTAATAAACAAACAAAATAATGTCTAGTTAATGTGAATCACGAGTACGGTTATTACGGTCGGGCCGTAGGTATATTCCTGCCTAGTGTGAATGTCAAGACGGTGATTAAACATCGATAACTCAGTCAAATTTCAACCGATTCTAATAAACAAACTCGTGTTAAACGCACATTTAAATGGGCTTTCAATAAAGAAATAGAAATAAAATATTATGGATTGAAACAGGTCATCAAACTGTCGTTTAAGTTCAGAAAATCTGAAAATAATGGTAAACTTCTGAATTTGAACGTCCATAACTTTTCGACTTTTTATTAGAACTGACCGAACAGTACATCCTTCTAATGGTCTGTGTTCTCTCTTTCAATTCCATTTTTTTATTTTGGAAATCGAATGGAAAATGACGGAGTTCTGCATTTTTATACACATGCCAAAAACATTTTTTTTTTAAATCGAGGTTTTGGAGGAATTTTGGAAACCCCAAAATCAAACCGAATGTTTCGAGAAATCAAAGTTATTAAATTGTTACTATATTTGCTTATAATAAACTTTATATAACCAAAAGTGTGTCAGAAAATGAGTTAACTTGATAAACTTGTACTGCCTTGTTATGCCTATATTAGCAAACATATGAATTTCTGCATGTTAGATTGCAATTGTTTCACACACGCTGGTTAACATAATTGGCACACATCACTGAATCTAGCTACCCGTCGCAGCTAGTATTGGTTTCATGGCAAGTCATGCGTTCACAGCATAACGCCATCTATCGGGTGAACAGGTCAAATTCCGAACTAGTCAGAAGTGACATTTCATTACTGTGATTACAATATTACCTACTCGAGGTAATATATTCTGTTATACAGGGTTGTGCACTCCTGCAAGGTGTTTGTGAAGTTGAGTTTAATATGAAATATCACAGCTGTTGTAGATTTTGATTACACTGATAAAAAAACAAGAGATGGAGCCGCCTGTCATGATAGAAAGCTTTATTAAAATTGTATTGAACACGGTCGAAAAGGTTGAAAAGTCCATAAATTCCAAACCTGTTAACATTTAATTTAAATTATCGACAAGCTGGTCGATTCACAACCACATCAATTTACAGGCAAAATTGCCAGTGGCGACATCTATATGTGCTCGATGAACATACCGAATAAAAACAATCCGTAGCTATATACTCGACTAAATTCGAAATGTTTGTATAATGTAATTTCGCAATTAAATATGCCGAACAGAAATGTATATTTTATTTTTTGGTACCGATTCGATTTATTTATGTAACGATGTTTGTAATTAACAAAAATAATTACCTTTTGCGTAATATATAGTGCGCCCCAGGTAGTTAAAAACAATACATTTAATACAATATCACCAATAATAAAAAAAATAACTGACCAACCGAGTTTTTTTATAATCGTCGATTGTAAGTTAATTATCCCCCAATTTTCCAATCTCGTTCGGCCAGAATTTAGCTCTCAACCGAATTTTTTTCAGGCCTCTGTTTTACAGACAGGCATTCGATGTTACGTTTGCTCGCTCCGAAACAAAAAACCGATCCTTTTTGTTAATTCGTTAAATCGACAGAACGCACCCTAGGGGCTGTTATTTTCCTCTCCATGACCGCCTCGCACCCTCGTATTTACCCATAAAAACCCCAGAATCAAATCGAATATTTCAAAGCACGATGTTATTAATTTCCCCTGCTTTTCCATCAAACAGTTAGCTTGTAATTGTTCCCCAGATTGGGACATGTGAACCTGACTTTGATTAATTCGTTAATCGGTGCTCCTGTCACGAGCATTACCCACCAAAACTGTTATCGGAGTTTAATAGTTTATCCTTGACAGAAAATCCGAAAGATTACAGACATTACTTCGACAATAATAAGTATAGAAACAACAGTATAATCATCACTCAATTTTCGATTAACTCCCAACAAATTAGACTTTTTAAACGCCCATAAGGGCGCTATTTTTACAACCGAACGGTCAACCGGGTATTCACGAATAAAAACCGCTCCGTTTTTGTTCCGTTAATTAATTTAACGAAGCAAGAGAAACCCTTTCAGTGGTTTATAGCCACCCCTCGTGTGATTCACAACTTAAATTACCCATAAATTCCACCCATTCCTAAATCACCCCTCAAATTACCAACGTTAAAATTACACACACAAAAAAGCGCCGTGGCGAATTCAAATCCTTCAAGGACAATACCTGAGATCACACCGTCGATCCCCAGTAATTCCCCCTCGCGTTTCCAAGCTTCGTTCGTCGCTGAAATTCCCGATTGTACGTACGGCTCGAGGACAAGTGAGGGGCGTATTCGCGACGATTATCCTTTCGAAAGCGCATCCTGCGTCCTGGAAATTACGGACGCTAAATTCTGGGGAACTAGAATGGAGGATAATTTTGTACAGCGGCGTCAAAAGCGACCACCCCGCCGTGCGACATCTACAATCGAATCGCTCACCTTAAGAGACGCTACGGATCCGGGAGCATTTAGCCCAAGGACGATCGTCCTGGGACGCGCGATCATCTCAAATATGAATATTTCGCGACCTTGGTGGTTCTTTGTTATAGGTGAGTTTGTTTGAATCAAATCGAGGTATGATTTAAGCCTGTTTATGGGTTGATTTAAAAAGTACACCGGCGCATCCACCATAAGTGGAAGTGATGTTGTATTTGGTTTTTGGAGGTTCCTGGTGGGATTTCTATGATTTTCTCGATGGTTTTATTTGTAATCAAGTTAGGATTATGTAATATAAGCTTTTTTAAATCAGTCCTTTAACAAATACATCACGTATATTCAGGTGAGTTACGACTACGCACCGTGGTTCTCGCTTATAGATATCAATCGGGATAAAGCGCCGTTTAAAAGACTAAATCCGCTCTACGATAGGGTGAAAACGTTCGGGATTTGTCGGAAATAATCGCGCTTTGCAATGGAATTGATTTCAATGCCTTGAACCAGTTTGAAACTGTCGACAAACAAAACTGACGGGGATGCATCGCCACCGCCCTCCAACGCTTACCGGATACAGGGGCGACTATTTTTCGCTCGATTCAAAACACCTCGCTCGACATGATCGCGGTATTTATTAAAATCCGATAAACGACCGTCCAGTTTTGGCCCGTAATTCGCGCTCTGGTTTGAAAAATATGTTTTCCCGTCCGTCGGGTTTCGGTCGTTATTTAGTATCCCAACTCCCCTGTTAAAACTAAATAATCCCCCAAAAACCTTTTATTTGGGTAAAATTCAAGCCAACGCATCTCTGGAAATCAAATTAAATACCGTGTATCTTGGTTATTGTGAGAGGATAGCGGGAAATCCTTTCAAGAAATAAGGATGTCGTCGCTTATATTATTTGTGAAACTCCTTTAGATCGGGTTGTACTAACGTTAAGGAATCTGATTCCGCAGACGGCTAGCTCGTATTTCTGGTATATTTACGTGGAGACATCTTCCGGGAAAACGTTCAATTCAATATCGCGGATCTGCATTATACGGCTACCTGTTTGCGGGGCCCACTTGCTCAGTTCCACCTGACTCGTCGCTGAAATTCAATTATGCCAAAACGGATATACGGAACGCATTCAACCGGTTGCTGCAGTCGCCGAGAGGGATAGTAATAATATTCACTTTGTATGCTTGAAATTTGGAGCGCGAATTATTTGGCTTACAAAGGGTTTGGGTAAAGCGTACACGTGCATACTGGCCAATTATCCTGGTTAAATAATTAATTATGTGGATGACTGTAAAATTTCTGACCTGGAATGCCGCAGGATATGAGTTTGTGTATTGTTTCGGTGTGTCCGGTTTTAGATTGGGGTGGATTATTTTGGGTAAATTTTGACTGTTAACTGAGGGTCGGTTATGACATTTTTGTGACAAATGTTCTTGTAATATGTTTGATAAAAAAAAAGTTAAAGAATATTTCATCAGTTTTGCGAAGTGTCGATTATCTGTCAACACTTGACGAGGTGATAGCTGGGACTAAAATAACCTTACTAGCTTGACCGTAATTACAGACATAACCTCCAAAACAAACGGTTGCAAAACAAATCTGCTGCTCAATTTTAATCTGTAATTGCTATTACAGATTTGAAAATTAAGTGGATACAGATAACGAATTGTGTGTGTATTTGAATGTTAAATGACATTTCGTGACATTTGTGCTTTGCTATCGGCAAATTTCATCCAATACCAGACATTTGACCTGGCACCTGTCACTGTTTGATTTTTTTTAATAAGGTATTTACATATAACTACTGGTTATTATGGTAAAAAGCGAACAATGGACTAACAAATTAACAAAAGTGTTAAGCCTGAATTACATTATACTAGTTTTGTCCAAGTTTATGCCCAAGTTTCAAAACTAGACGTGCTTGTATGAACTTGAATAATGTAATTCAGAAAAATAGACATCAAACTTTGCATACTAGAAGCTAGTTTACAATATAGTACGTACTCGTCAAATCTTGATGAAATGCAGGACGTAATTGTGTCTTTTGCTTTGTTATTTTATCTGCTAAGTTTGAGCATTTTTTTAAATAATTGTTGTCCATTCTTAACCAATTTTTGAGTAGTAATAACTAATTTTCACGCCATATTCTTCGCTTTAATAAAATAATTGTTGTTGAAAGAATTGTACACTTCACACATTTTTATAATTTTTAATATTTTTTGTAGTTTTCGTAATTCTCGTTGCTTTATTGATAATATTTTTACCCAGACACTATACTAAAATGTGAATTAAAATTATTAACCTTAGATCAGATAGTTTCTAACAATATTTACACTTAAACAACCTTAAATACACAAGGTGAGTAAGATTATTATTTCATGGCTTCGTATAAGTTGGCAATACTTATTATTATTTAATTGGTTCAAAGAGACATCTAGGGAAGTAATTGGGAACTATCTCTAGTTTTGTGAAGTTTTGTTTATAGTTTAAAAACTTGCTATAGTTTTTATAGTTTCTAGTCCGAAATATAGTACAATGTCATTCAAAATTCATTTTCTATTATGATCAAGGTACTATCGTGGCCAAATATTAGGTCCGTTTTTTTGACGAAAAGGGGTAATTCTTTCTCTTATTTAATGACTAAAAATTCAGATAAACATAGGTCCGCAAACGCTTCGTTGCCGATCTACAGGGTGTTGAAATTTCAAGATTTTTTTAGTTTTTTCTTTATAGCTCTTGTAGTTTTTGAGATATTTAGCTCTAATTTGGAATATGGGTTACGCTGTAGGACTTACATCATTGGGCATACCAAATGGTATCTACAGGGAGATATTTTTTCAGGGGTCATGCCCACTTTTCTCCCCATGAACTTTTTTTCGGTGCGCCGATGGTGGATTCTAAAATACAAAATGCATTAGTTTTGTTCTAAAGCATTTCAATCTCTTGTAGTTTTTTCGTATTTACCACCGTTATCGAGAAAAGAAAATAAAAGCTTTTCTGTGTTTCGCTAGATGAAATTAAAGTTTTTTAAATAATTGGTCTGGTATGCCTTGGCTTGATTTAGATAACTTTTTGTTTGTATTTATTTTGACATTTTAATCGCCACCAACTGTTAAAAAATAAAACTAGGATACAAGAGCTATAAAGAAAAAACTAGAAAAATCTTGAAATTTCAACACCCTGTAGATCGGCAACGAAGCGTTTGCGGACCTATGTTTATATGAATTTTTAGTCATTAAATAAACCAAAGAATTACCCCTTTTCGTATTTACATGATATTTAGGAACACCCTGTATAGAAACTGAAGAAAAGAAAAGCGCCAATCGATAGAAGAGACTAAATGCAATCTGAACAAACATTTTTGTCTTAAGCGGTTTAGGAGAAAAAATTTCGACTACCGTTAATTTAGAAGTGCAAAAATAGGGTACATATTTTTCACTTCCCTCGCTCTCATGTTTATACCGAGAGGCAAAAAATGTTGAGAGTCATACAACTTATGTAGAAATGATTGAGGAGTATGACACATTTTATTTTAATTTTTTCTGTTCAGTAGTTTTAGAGTTGTGAGCCGTCAAACATAGGAGTCAATACTATCGAAACGAAAGATGGCATTATCGCAAGAGCAGCGCCAATTTTTCGTAATTTGGAAAAATCGGGTTAAGGCCAACATATACACCTTTAGACTTTTTATGAGTTGTAGCATATTAATCAAGGACAGCATCAGAATTTTTTCAATATTTTGCGCCAGTAGATTTGCAAGAAAATCGACGTCAAAAGAGCGGACATTATACAGTGCTTCCCAAAAGTAACGGATAAATTCAATAAAACCTTAAATAAAAATATTTCAGAAAAATGCTCTGACACGTCGATTTTTATTTTTAAATTACTATCCTGACATACACTTTTCAGCCCTCACCCCTTCGCCCCTAAGGGGTGGCAACCACAACTTTAAAAATTCAAATAGCAAAGTACCCCTTGCGATACCTCAATTGATAGATTTTTTTAATCTGAATACAACGAAAAAAAGATTATCAAAATCAGTTGATAAATAACCGCGATATTTACCAAAATGTATTCAAAGAAGAACGTCAATATTCGAGTAAGCGCTGTTGACGCGGGCATAGCAATATCGTTCAAACAATTGCAACTTGTTTTTACTTATGTCAAACACAATTCAGATTTTTCGTCATTGAAGAAATAGTTGCAAAATGAGATTTACAGAAACCGAAAGAATCGAAGTTTTAATGATTGGGTTTGGAGATAGAAGCCGGACGCATGAAGAAGTTCGTGTTTTGTTCAATGAAACGCACCCGGACCGTCCGCCAATATCGGAATCTACAGTAAGTCGAAGCGAAAACAAATTTCGCGATCTCGGTCATGTACGGGATAAGCCTAAGGCAGGACGTCCATTGGCCTTAATTGAAAACCGACAATTGGATGCTGTTTTAATGGTGCAAGAAAATCATTCAACCCTTGCGGAGGTCGCTTCACAAGTTAGTGCGTTAAAAAGTACAGTGTCCAGATTATTTCAAAAACACAAATTTCACCCGTATGATGTGAGTATGAGTGTGTTTGGGTATGATTTTGTGAGACAATGATGGAACTCTAATGAAAATCCTTGCTTAATTAGAAACATCGTTTTTTTCTTATGAGGCAACATTTTGTCTGAATGACACCGCCAATAAACAAAATTGCCGTTACTGGGCTCGTCAAAATCCGCATTGGATGGTGGAAGCGAACACACAATATCCTCAAAACCTTAATGTGTGGGCTGGTGTGGTGGGTTCTACAATTATTGGACCATATTTTTTGACGGAACACTGAATGGTGAACGTTATCTGAACTTACTACGAAATGAACTACTACCTACTTTAGCGGTATTGTTTCCCAACGCAGAAGATCCTGATGGACACAAGGACAGAATTTGGTTACAGCAAGACGGTGCGCCTCCACACTATGCGCGACAAGTTCGAGAATACCTCGATCAAGTATTTCATAATCCAAATATTTTCAAATTTCCTAATGGATTGGTAGATGAAGGCATAATGAATGGCCAGCAAGATCGCCAGATTTAACCCCACTAGATTATTTTCTTTGGAGCTATTTAAAAAGTAAAGTTTATTTTAATAGACCTGTAAATATTGAGGCGTTAAAGGAAAGAATTCCTGCAGTAATTAATTCACTTAATGACTCCAGGAATCTTCGAAAACTCAAAATAAAATGTTAGAAAATGTTCAACAAGCGTTTGGGGATAGATTAGGGCATTGTCTCGTCCTTAACGCGCAGCACTTTGAACAATTAATTAAGGATTAGTTAATTAAATTTTGTTATTCCTCAATTTCGTGTATAAATAAATTTTGATAAATATCGCCGTTATTTATCAACCGTTTTCGATAATTTTTTTTTCTTTGTATTCAGATTAAAAAAGTCTATCAATTGAGGTATCGCAAGGGGTACTTTGCTATTTGAATTTTTAAAGTTGTGGTTACCACCCGTTAGGGATGAAGGGGTGGGGGGCTGAAAAGTGTATGTTAGGATAGTAATTTAAAAGTAAAAATCGACGTGTCGGAGCATTTTTCTCAAATATTTTTATTTAAGATTTTATAGAGTTTATCCGTTACCTTTGGGAAGCACTGTATATGGCCATGATAGTACCTAGATAAATACCAAAAAAAAAGTGGGTTTCGATGCGTCGGTGATTTTAGAATCATATATCATCCGTGTTCAGATTGTCATCTTGAATGAAAATATCAAAATATCGAAATATAAAATATCGAATATATCAAATATCGAAACCAGTTATAATCAATAAAAATTTCATGTCCAAATTAACAACAACAAAGTTTCTTTAAGACAGGTGATTGCGATAATATTGAAAATAAAGGTACTTCACTTTTATGTCAAATTTATACACTCTGAGCTACCCGGTATATGGTCCATAAATTGTAAGATCTGATTCTGATCAACACTTTAGGTTTTAGACGAGTCGTCAACTTTTATGAAGAATAAATTTTTTCTAGGAAATGAATAATAATCATTTTTCTCATATAATGTCGACCTTTTAGAGGTCTTTGTAGAAAGCATTACAATTCATAACGCTAACGATCTTTTCTATAATACATCATCTATATATATTAAAGCATCTCTTTCCTCATTTACTTACAACCTGAAGTCAGTCACAGGCGCTGAAAATTCAATTATACCGAAGCGCATTCAACTGGTTGCAACACTCTAGAGTCTAGAGATAGTAACCTTGCCTTTCATTGGATGCAATTGTGTCCCGTTCACAATAGAAACGAGCAACACGTAGGTACACTGCATCAAACCTCCGTTACCTCTCAAGCGGAAACCTGAAACACAGCTCTTCATTTCAGTTCGTTAATTGAAACCGATAATAATAAACTTAGTCAGCTTCCATGCAGTTTGCAGTCCCTTTGAAATGCAGCACCTATTCGCCCACTACAAATTGAAACCTCGACTCGTATGCATGTAATTCACCAGCGAAATTGTTCTTTGTTCTCTTAAATGTGCACCGTGATTTCGTAAACGAGCCATATGTATTGGTATAGGAAGTTATAAGTGTTTCCATTTGGAGAATAAATTGGTTATTTGGTATATACTATTGTTATTTTAATGTCAAACCAGAAATAGTTTCCAATAGGGTATTTGACTATTATTGGAAAACCATCTTCGTGTGTTTATTACTTCACTCTACAATGTAAATGCATTATTTTTCGTAATTATTTCCTCAATATTTCATAAAAATCAGCGTTAAAAATTGAATCACAAAAAGTCCCGCCAAAACGATACTTTCTGTTGTGTGACGTCACACGATAGTAGATGTCAAATCGGCCCATATGGTCTGTCAGCATCGGCATCGTCGCCGTTTGGTAATTGTGTTGTATGATGTGTTGTTTTCACAATTTCTACATAAAAATGGGTTATAAATGGTGTATAAATACACAATGCAGAAATACGTCAATAAAAACTCCGGATAAATTATTTGTAGCTGTTCCGCAAGATTTGAAACTGCGAAGAAAGTGGTTGGCTCGTAGAAATCCAAATGAAATAAATAGCGGCCAATACAAGTGTTTTCTGTTGTGAAGATTACTTCGACATAAGTAAAACTGACTAGAATAAGTTAGCTATCGTATTTTCGAACCAGGTATTATCTGATCTGACAGCTTAAGGTTAGGGCTATCCTAACCTACAAAGTTATGCTTACATGGCACTTTAGTGCTATTAAATTCAAACGGGAGAAGCATAAGAGCGCGTTCGGATAACCCGGTATTGTACGGTGAGAGTGACGCGCTGCATAATAGGCGGACTAACGTCATACGGAGTTTATCTGCATATAAGAGAGAGACAGCCGACCTAGTTATCTGAGCATTGCTCTCCCCATACCCTACCCTGACAAACCGAACGCGCTCTAAGCGTACTAACGAATGACTGGGAATCACTGGAGACTGAGCCAATTACAGAGCGTTTTCAATCACGTGATAGGATGTGAATAAAATTCAATTTTAATTTTGGTTTTTAATAGAAATAAAGCATTTTTTTTAAGTAATAACAAATAGCTTTCTTAAACTTTAATCTATTAGGATGACTATAATACAAGCCATATTTTTAATACAGTCAAATACCCTATTGCTTGCCTAGATGTATCTTTGAACCAATTAAATAATAAGTATTAAACAATAATCTTACTCGTGAATCTTACTCACCTTATGTATTTAAGGTTAAGTGTAAATATTGTTAGAAACTATCTGATCTAAGGTTAATGTTAATTCACATTTTAGTATAGCGTCTACAAAAAAATATTAAAACTGATGAAAATGTATGAGTACAATGTATGTGTACAATTCTTTTATCAACAACTCTTTTAAGTACGTAGGCTTTCACGGCCAGAATCATTTAGAAAATAAACTGCTTCCGGGTTATGCCGTGTGTCAAGATTTGTTAATGCTGACGTTTCGCGAGCCATGTTGCTCGCTTCTTCAAAGCTAGTATTCAATTAGCTTTGAAGAAGCGAGCAACATCTCGCGAAACGTCAGCATTAATAAATCTTGACACACGGCATAACCCGGAAGCAGTTTATTTTCTAAACAACTTTTTTATTAAAGCGAAAAATATGGAGTCAAAATTGGTTACTACTACTCAAAAATTTGTTAAGAACGAACAATAATTATTTTAAAAAAATGCACAAACTTAGAAGATAAAATACGTCCTATATTGTAAACTAGTTTCTAGTATGCAAACTTTGATGTATCTTTTTCTGAATTACATTATTCAAGTTCCTACAAGCACGTCTAGTTTTAAAACTTGAACAATAGCTTGGGCGCATATAGTAAAATGTAATTCAAGCACGTCTAGTTTTGAAACTTGGGCATAAACTTGGACAAAACTAGTATAATGTAATTCAAGCTCAACACTTTTGTTAATTTGGTAGTCCATTGTTCGCTTTTTACCATAATAACCAGTAGTTTATATGTAAATACCTGTCAATCTAGTAAGGTTATTTTAGTCCCAGCTATCACTTCGTCAAGTGTTGACAGATGATAGACACTTCGCAAAACTGATGAAAAATTAATTACCATTTTTTGTCAAACATATTACAAGAACATTTGTCACAAAAATGTCAAAACCGACACTGAAAACCTACCCAAAATGAATGCACCCCAATCTAGAACCGGACACACCGAAACAATACACAAACTCATATCCTGCGGCATTCCACTTCACAAATTTTACAGTCATCCACATAATTAATCATTATTTAACCAGGATGATTCGCCAGTACGCACGAGTACGCTTTACCCCAATCCTTTGCAAACTAACTAATTCGCGTTTCAGATTTCAGACTACAGGGTGAATATTATTACTATCCCTCTCGGCGACTGCAGCAACCGGTTGAATGCGTTCCGTATATCCGTTTTGGCATAATTGAATTTCAGCGACGAGTCAGGTGGAACTGAGCAAGTGGGCCCCGCAAACAGGTAGCCGTATAATGCAGATCCACGATATTGAATTGAACATTTCCCCGGAAGATGTCTCCACGTAATGATACCAGAAATACGAGCTAGCCGTATGCGGAATTAGATTCCTTAACGTTTGTACAACCCGATCTAAAGGAGTTTCACAAATGATATAAGCGACGACATCCTTATTTCTTCAAAGGATTTCCCGCTATCCTCTCAAAATAACTAAAATACATGGTATTTAATTTGATTTCCAGGGATGCGTTGGCTTGAATTATACCGAAATAAAAGGTTTAGGGGGGATTATTTAGTTTTAACAGGGGAGTTGCGATACTAAATAACGACCGAAACCCGACGGACGGGAAAACATTTTTCAAATCAGAGCGCGAATTACGGGCCAAAACTGGACGGCCGTTTATCGGATTTTAATAAATACCGCGATCATGTCGAGCGAGGTGTTTTGAATCGAGCGAAAAATAGTCGCCCCTGCATCCGGTAAGCGTTGGAGGGCGGTGGCGATGCATCCCCGTCAGTTTTGTTTGTCGACAGTTTCAAACTGGTCCAAGGCATTGAAATCAATTCCATTGCAAAGCGGGATTATTTCCGACAAATCCCGAACTTTTTCACACTATCGCAGAGTGGATTTAGTCTTTTAACCGGCGCTTTAGCCCGATTGATATCCATAAGCGAGAACCACGGTGCGTAGTCGTAACTCACCTGAATATACGTGATGTATTTTTTTAAGGAGTGATTTAAAAAAGCTTATTTTACATAATCCTAACTTGATTACAAATAAAACCATCGAGAAAATCATAGAAAACCCACCAGGAACCTCCAAAAACCAAATACAACATCACTTCCACTTATGGTGGATGCGCCGGTGTATTTTTTAAATCAACCCATAAACAAGCTTAAATCATACCTCGATTTGATTCAAACAAACTCACCTATAACAAAGGACCACCAAGGTCGCGAAATATTCATATTTGAGATGATCGCGCGTCCCAGGACGATCGTCCTTGGGCTAAATGCTCCCGGATCCGTAGCGTCTCTTAAGGTGAGCGATTCGATTGTAGATGTCGCCCGGCGGGGTGGTCGCTTTTGACGCCGCTGTACAAAATTATCCTCCATTCTAGTTCCCCAGAACTTAGCGTCCGTAATTTCCAGGACGCAGGATGCGCTTTCGAAAGGATAATCGTCGCGAATACGCCCCTCACTTGTCATCGCGCCGTACGTACAATCGGCAATTTCAGCGACGAACGAAGCTTGGAAACGCGAGGGGGAATTACTGGGGATCGGCGGTGTGATCTCAGGTATTGTCCTTGAAGGATTTGAATTCGCCACGGCGCTTTTTTGTGTGTGTAATTTTAACGTTGGTAATTTGAGGGGTAATTTAGGAATGGGTGGAATTTATGGGTAATTCAAGTGGTGATGTGATAGGGCGGACACCCTTCTCAATATTTACTATTATACTTTAATCAACTCTAAACTGAAGGGGGCTCCTGTGGTAACTCGCCTCAAGCGACGCTTGGTCCGCCATCTTCAATCACAGGTACTAACTGATTTAAACAAACTAATCTTACGGTAGCGTGAATTAATTATCTCTCTTACGGAGGCTCTTACGGAGTCTGAGTTCTTTCTCTGAGACTTTGTCAGAGACGTTTGAACTCACTAATTATTAATCACCATATGCAGGGCTAAATACTTTACTATAAAAGGGACAGGTTTATATTATTATTCTAAAATGAATATACCGAAGAAAACCACAATAAAATCTATTAACAAAAATATATACAACAATGCAGAACTGCTTACATGGAATTTGAATTTGTTAATCCTAAACAAAAATATTCTTTGGCAGAGATGGACAAATCAGCAAGTACAGACAACAAATAAATACCTTAATATTTCGGTGAGCACAAGAAACACGAGACACCACAGTTATCTTATAGAGCCCCTGCTCATAAGAAAAACACGTCTTTACCCCATGATGGCTAGAAATAGAAGGCAGTCTTCCGCGTTTTAACCGTCACACGCACCCCCTGAATGCGACACTCACGCCCTCTCCAAAAACCGTTACGGTATATGGACGCTCTTGTTCGCGCCCAAATTTGAACTTACTACATCCCTTCCACGTTAAGATAAATAATTATTTGACCAATTATTTATCCCTAAACAAAACTAAATAATCAAATTGCTGATTGTAACATCTCCCCTTACAAAACAATTCTCTTAATTGCTAATTACAATGTTGACATGCAAATTTTTCTTCTTGTACATTTTTTTTATTTCCTGAAATAAAAATACAGATATGACCCAATAAAAACCCAAAAGAATTCGGCCTTGGTCCAGGAGTCCGGCGGTGTTGATTTGACTTCGGTTCTCCAAACCAAGCGAATGTCCTCATTCCCGGGCCATTGGTCATATGAAACAAAAGAAAAACAACATTGAAGCAGCATCATAGCAGTCCGATTACATCATAACTTACATTATCTTTTATCCATCTTCAAATACAGCCGCAATCGTGAAATGACTCGCCTCCACATCTCGCCTCGGTTTTTCTCCGTCCATCTTCCCTCCTAGCGTCATCGGCGGTCCTTTAATCTCCAGCGACGTCCAACGTTCCTCGAAAGCTATCGTATACCTCGTAGATGACCTACACGACGTGTGGATGTTGTCCAGCGACACTTAGGCCCTGGTGAAACATCCCTTTGCGTTGTCCGTGTAGTCATTTTTTCTTCTAACACCATCGACGTACAAAGTACAGGAATTCTGTCAACTGTCACTTTGTAGTTTTTTGACCCTACGTCTCTCTTTGGACGTTTTTTCGGTCACACCATTTTTTGAAGCGCACTGGGCTTCGCTTGCTGTAGATTACAACCCTTTGTAAATCTACCGGCACTAACTTCGACGTACAAAGTGCAGTATATTTGCCTGCAAATTTGTAATTTTTCCTTGCCCCTTTTGCGACACGCGCGGGCTGCGTTTTCCATCACTAGACGATTTTCGATTCCGGGAACGGGACGACGGCACGCTGCTTCCACGCCTCATGACCTCGGGAATTCCTGGATGGGCAAACTACCTGCGCTCGTGGGGGTCTTCAATACACGTCCGCGTGGCCGGATATAGGGAACATCTAATTCTTCGGAACAGCTGGTTTTACCTGCTTTGTCGTTGAATTTCCCTTACAAAACAATACTCTGCAACTTCCCTTAATAACTGCTTTATTTTAACTTAAAAATACAGTTGCGAGTATACCCCTTAATTTTAATTAATTATTAATTAATTACCGCGTGTGTGTTTCGTGCTTCTCCTCTCAGAGCCACCATTTTAAAAAATGCTTCCATAAAACCTTAACTTGTTTCAATCTTTCAATTAAATTTCCTCAAAATTTACCAAACAAAGTACTCGGGCTTTGTTTCTATCCTATCCTTACTTTCACTAAATCGACCTGTGACGGTTCGATTTTTTTCTGTTTATTGTTTACTGTTGCCATCTCTACCTGCCATCTTTCTAGTCAATAAAAAAAAAATTCCTCAGAATTTAGTTTTAAACTACCTGTTCTGCATATCGTTATAAGTCATAACTCAAGCCCTATCTAACACAATCTGGTTCAAACTTTCTCCAACGAACGGTCTCGAGAATTAAGACATTTCTTTCAAAAACAATTCCAACACTCACAAGAAATTATACTGCAAATATTTAATTATTATGCTGCCACCAGCAGTACATTTCCTACTCAAATTCACGACTATATATCGACATTTATCACACAAAATGTCCACTTCTAAAGCGCAAACAAAATTCTTGGAATGCCACGCGCAATATCCACAAGGACGCCTAAGCTAGCCCTTACACCACTTTCTCTAAAGGGTCGTTTGCCTAACTTTGCTTTTAACCATAGTCTACAATGCATTCTTTAAAATGCGTCACCCAATTTTCTTCTAAAATTCACAAACAAATCTAACTAGAGTGCTTTCTTCATAATCTACTCAAATAATCACTTGAAATGTCTTAAATTATCCCACCCGCTAGCCAACAAAAATGTGATAGGGCGGACACCCTTCTCAATATTTACTATTATACTTTAATCAACTCTAAACTGAAGGGGGCTCCTGTGGTAACTCGCCTCAAGCGACGCTTGGTCCGCCATCTTCAATCACAGGTACTAACTGATTTAAACAAACTAATCTTACGGTAGCGTGAATTAATTATCTCTCTTACGGAGGCTCTTACGGAGTCTGAGTTCTTTCTCTGAGACTTTGTCAGAGACGTTTGAACTCACTAATTATTAATCACCATATGCAGGGCTAAATACTTTACTATAAAAGGGACAGGTTTATATTATTATTCTAAAATGAATATACCGAAGAAAACCACAATAAAATCTATTAACAAAAATATATACAACAATGCAGAACTGCTTACATGGAATTTGAATATGTTAATCCTAAACAAAAATATTCTTTGGCAGAGATGGACAAATCAGCAAGTACAGACAACAAATAAATACCTTAATATTTCGGTGAGCACAAGAAACACGAGACACCACAGTTATCTTATAGAGCCCCTGCTCATAAGAAAAACACGTCTTTACCCCATGATGGCTAGAAATAGAAGGCAGTCTTCCGCGTTTTAACCGTCACACGCACCCCCTGAATGCGACACTCACGCCCTCTCCAAAAACCGTTACGGTATATGGACGCTCTTGTTCGCGCCCAAATTTGAACTTACTACAGTGAATCACACGAGGGGTAGCTATAAACCACTGAAAGGGTTTCTCTTGGTTCGTTAAATTAATTAACGGAACAAAAACGGAGCGGTTTTTATTCGTGAATACCCGGTTGACCGTTCGGTTGTAAGAATAGCGCCCTTAGGGGCGTTTAAAAAGTCTAATTTGTGGGGAGTTAATCGAAAATTGAGTGATGATCATACTGTTGTTTCTATACTTATTATTGTCGAAGTAATATCTGCAATCTTTCGGATTATCTGTCAACGACAAACTATTAAACTCCGATAACAGTTTTGGTGGGTAATGCTCGTGACAGGAGCACCGATTAACGAATTAATCAAAGTCAGGTTCACATGTCCCAATCTGGGGAACAATTACAAGCTAACTGTTTGATGGAAAAGGAGGGAAAATTAATAACACCGATGCTTTGAAATATTCGATTTGATTCTGGGGTTTTTCTGGGTAAATACGAGGGTGCGGGGCGGTCATGGAGAGGAAATAACAGCCCCTAGGGTGCGTTCTGTCGATTTAACGAATTAACAAAAAGGATCGGTTTTTTGTTTCGGAGCGAGCAAACCTAACATCGAATGCCTGTTTGTAAAACACAGAGGCCTGAAAAAAGTTCGGTTGAGATGTGAAATTCTGGCCGAACGAGATTGAAAAATTGGGGGATAATTAACTTACAATCGACGATTATAAAAAAAAAACTTGGTTAGTCAGTTATTTTTTTTATTATTGATGGTATTGTATTAAATGTATTGTTTTTAACTACCTGGGGCGCGCTATATATTACGCAAAAGGTAATTATTTTTGTTAATTACAAACATCGTTACATAAATAAATCGAATCGGTACCAAAAAATAAAATATACATTTCTGTTCGGCATATTTAATTGCGAAATTACATTATACAAACATTTCGAATTTAGTTGAGTATATAGCTACGGTTTGTTTTTATTCGATATGTTCATCGAACACATATAGATGTCGCCACTGGCAATTTTGCCTGTAAATTGATGTGGTTGTGAATCGACCAGCTTGTCGATAATTTAAATTAAATGTTAACAGGTTTGGAATTTATGGACTTTTCAACCTTTTCGACCGTGTTCAATACAATTTTAATAAAGCTTTCTATCATGACAGGCGGCTCCATCTCTTGTTTTTTTATCAGTGTAATCAAAATCTACAACAGCTGTGATATTTCATATTAAACTCAACTTCACAAACACCTTGCAGGAGTGCACAACCCTGTATAACAGAATATATTACCTCGAGTAGGTAATATTGTAATCACAGTAATGAAATGTCACTTCTGACTAGTTCGGAATTTGACCTGTTTGCCCGATAGATGGCGTTATGCTGTGAACGCATGACTTGCCATGAAACCAATACTAGCTGCGACGGGTAGCTAGATTCAATGATGAGTACCAATTGTGTTAACCAGCGCGTATGAAGCTATTGCAATCTACCATGCAGAAATTCATATGTTTGCTAATACAGTCATAGCAATGCAGTTCAACTTTATCAAGTTGGCTCATTTTCTGACACACTTTTGGCTATATAATGTTAAATATAAGCTAATAAGTATTTGAAAGTGAAAGTGAAAGTATTTCTTTTAACCTACTGCAGGACTTATCTTGAAAATTTTGTATATATTGTTTAAAAAATTATTCTGTACTAAAAAAAATGTTTCGTCTACCATAATACGATAATCGATAATCCCACATAATACTAACTCTATTTCTCTTTTGTTTCATGTACCTTCTTCTCCAATGGACTTACCAATCTACAGAGCACAGTTAGAGTAAGTATCTTATTTCACTTAATACAGTCTTGCACACGCTTTTATAAGAAAGCTTTCGCGTCTTTGAAAGCACAGCTGGAGATAGGTCTTCACGCTATCCTGGGCTCTACATCGGACAAAAGCCTGCCAACTTTAGAACGCTAAAGCCACCAAGAAGACCTCCAGTTTCGTTTGAAGCCTGCACAGAAAATGATTACCTCTTTTCTGACTAAAGTACAGCTAAAATGAAGCAGGCTTTGATATACAGGTAGTTTTCTAATTGCTATTTGCAAAGGGCTAAGGGTAAATACACCCAAATGAGTCCTGTCTTACCTCAAAGGATGGCTTTATTACTGTCAAGGACAACCTGGTGATTTTAGCGTAGAAAAAGGAGGAAAAGGAGTGACACAGTAGATTTTAGTGTTGTCCAGTTGCTAGACATCAATTAAAAAATTATATTTTGTAATAAAGAAATAACGTCCACACGTAAACTTTTCAAGTGAACGGCGGAATAAACACATTTGTCCAGATAATTTGTACCTATACCGGGTGATTCAATTTCGAGACTCACCATGGGGATCTCGCTTATTAGTGGAGATAGAGCCTATGTTTAAATTTGAAAAAGTTTCGTATTGTTGTGTTGATCAATTATCTGCAAAGAAATTTAAGCTATCATTTGTCATTTTGAAGATATCCGCAAAAAACTGAAATGCTAAGGTATCGTTTTTAATTTTTTATTCAAAACCAAATGTAGCTAGACATTTGAAACAAAAACATTCTACTTTTTAACAAGGAATGTAGTGTCATTTTTTAATTTGAAATATCATCAAAGATGGCGGCGTAGCCATGGCCAACTTTTGTTTTTCTTATGGGCGCATTTTGGCATTTTCCGATAGTCGTGTCTTTTCTCATTTCCGCCATAACATGTTAGTTATATTTTTTAAAATAATGGTGTAATAATCAAAAAACCTTCAGGTGCCTAACTGGAGCTTGGTTACAGACCGCCGGACTCGTTGCCAAGCAACGTCAACAAAATGCACTTGGATCAAGCGGCGCGCTCAGCGTTGGGTTTGCCATTTAACCAAATAAACCTTAATTGTGGTTGATTGTGGCTGTAAAATGCCGTTTAGCAATAACGAAAAGCGTGATATGATAAGGGGTTATTATTGTTCTCATTGAAATGCCCCATCGTACAATATTCCTAACCTTGGACAGAAATTTGGCGGACCATAGATCGTTTAGATACCCCGAAATTCTTATAATCCTCATGGAAATGTTGAAAGCGATCATAGAGATATTTTGGAAATTGTAAACGTTAGATTACTATAATTTGCAATGCTTCATCTACTGGTTTTTAGATAAATGACAATCGTCGGACTTCTATGCCGGAAGTAGCCTCTAAGTTGGAACGGCCGCAAACACGTGTTTGGAGAACATTACGAACAAATAAATTGAAACCGTACAAACCCCACACAAGTCAAACTTTGCAATTGTAGGAAATTATTTGAATCAACAAATTCCAAATCGCTGGATTTGTAATGGTGGAGTGGTGGAATGTCCTGCTAGATCCCTTGATTTAAGTCCTCTGGACTATTTTCTATGGGAACTGTGATCGACGAAATTTATCACGATACTCGCAGAAATATCGAGGATCTGCGGGATCGAATAACAAATGCGGTCAATGCTATTCCGGGAAGAGCAGTTAGAAGAGCATAACAACATGTCGAAAAGCTGGCTCGGTTTTATGCCTTCAAGAAAATGGCGACTAATTTAAACATTTACTTAAAAGAATAAGCTTTTTGTTGTATAAACTTGCTTCTTTTACAATCTGAATGCTTTTAATCCAAAGCACTCTGGTCAGTCCGGCGTCGGTAGTCTGTAACCAAGCACCAGTTGGGTACCTAATAAGCACGACAAACAACGAGAAAAAGAAGAAAGTTCTTTCATTATTTTTAACCATTGTTTTAAAAGATAATGCCAACATGTTATACATTGCGGGAATGAGAAAAACACGACTATCGGAAGATGCCAAAATTCAACATGGCGCCCATAGGAAAAACAAAAGTTGGCCACGGTTACGCCGCCATCTTTGTTGTTATTTCAAATTAAAAAATAACACTGCCTTCCTTGTTAAAAACTCGGTGTAGAATGTTTTTGTTTCAAATGTTTCGCTACGTTTGAATAGAAAATTAAAAACGATATCTTAACATTTCAGTTTTTTGCGAATATCTTTAAAATGAAAAATTATAGCTGAAATTTCTTTTCAGATAATTGATCAGCACAAAAGTTAGAAACTTTGCCAAATTTAAACATAGGCTCTACCTCTACTATAAGCGAGATCCCCATGGTGAGACTCGAAATTGAATCATCCGGTATTGAAATGGTTGGTAACTTTAAAATTTGGGTTTGAAAAGGTCACATTTCATAATATAGTTAGCTGTTATAACCCCAATTTTTAGGGGATGCTACCCCTAATTTTCACATCAGTGACCCTTTAGTATGGCTATCTAAATTTATATTCAGGACAGCTTACACTTAGTAATTGATTTATGAAAATTATATAAGCTTACCCAACTATACTATCGAGGATAACGTTTAACTTTTACTGAAATGATCATGAATCCTGAAATTTAACAACATTTACGTATATTGCTATGGTTAAAAACATTGAAACGCTTAGAGGGGGACAAACGTTGATACCGAATAGGACAGCTCTTCTACAACATATATTTTCAATCAATTTCAACCTATTTTTCTTTGATTTTTAGGACAACCGGAAGCCCCCAGGCAAAGTCGCCGGCAGGAAGCAGTGCAGGAGCGGGACCACCAGAAGCAAGGACGCCGACAGCGCCGAACAAGGCCCTGCAAAATGTCAAGGGCGGCGAACACCCATCGGTGAGTAAGTCAGTAAGAAAATAGACAGAGATAAGCTAAGAGATAGATAGAGAGAGATAGAAAGCTACGTGCGAATTGAGCGAGAAGTCATTTGTTTCGGGGATGTACGGTTTCGGAATCCCACCCTCGGGTGTGTTTTGTTTCGGGCTTATTAAATTAGGATAGGATGTTTCCAAAAGGATGACTGAATCGGATTTACAGTAGGGTTTTTCCGGATTAAATGTTGATGAATGAATTTTCTCGAGTGAATTTCTTTCGAAATCACATAAAGGCTGGCCCAATAGATCTAAGAATGACCAATAAACAACACTAATACGTCCCAGATGTGGTGTAGCACGATTTAAGCCCCTAAAACGGCCTGTGCACTTTTGGCGGAGTCGCCGGGAGGGAATTTTTTTTTACAAATTCTCATAATTTGAGATGTCCATCGATCAAAGGATTTATTCTGAATCGATTGCACCCAACTTATCTATATGCGAAATTGCATCATTTTCGAGATATCAGCTATTTAAGTCTTAGGATTCTTTCTCTGTTTGCTATGAACTAATTTATTGATGTTTTTTCAAGTGAATTTCGTTCGAAATAACATAAATAGTGGCCTAATAGATCTATGAATGACCAATAGACAACACTAATACGTCCTAGATGTGGTGTAGCACGATTTAATCCCCCAAAACGGCCTGTGCAGTTTTGGCGGAGTCGCCGGGAGGACAAATTTTTTGACAAATTCTTATAATTTGACATGTCGATCGATCAAAGGATTTATTCTGAATCGATTGAACCGAACTTATCTATATACGAAATTGCATCACTTTCGAGATATCAGTTACTTAAATCCTAGTACGCTTTCTCTGTTTCCAAGCAGATAATTGCTGCAATTTAGTGTCAAATTTGGCAACTATTGTATTATAGGGGTATAAGATCATAACTAATTTTATGCTGACACACATTAAATTTAAAGGGGAGCTATAGTATGCTATAAAAGCCTATAAATACACACATTAAGTATGGATATGGGGTAACTTACAACTTACAGCGATATATCTTGGTGGATATCGGAAAATCTCCCAGACTAAGGAAATGCTGATACGTCAAATATTAGGGTTTGATATATTATGTGGAGGTTTCACATATTAGGGTGAATTTTGCTTAAGAAGCACGTTAAACGTCACTGTAAACGTTTTAGGAACATTATGATTAACAGATTTATCAATTTAGAAGCTAAGCACTGTCTTTAAATTAGCAAAAGTTCTCTTTTTTTATTCATTTGTTGTTCCGAACCTTCATTACGGAGTCTGCATCTAAACTAATTGCCTAGGAAACTTCCAATTTCCTGTTGGGCCTCTAATTACTACAGTAGCCGCCAGGTGACTTGATTAGAGTCGGAGTCTTATAAGGGACTGCCTTAATACCAAATTGTTCAGTCTAAACCACTACCTTTCTCTTAGTACAGCTTATCGTGACTTTGGAAAGATGGTAAAACCGCGAGAAAGCTTTTTAGTTGTGTGTAGTTTTTGTTTATGTAATGTTTGGTGTTTAATCTTTTCTTTTGTTTATTTTTTTCAGATGGCTTTCTTGCAGAGCAGATCCATATCTCTTGTCGACATGTACATCGACAATTCTGAGCCCTCCGAAAACGTTGGACAGATACATTTCTCTTTGGAATACGACTTTCAAAATACGACTTTAATTCTCAGAATTCTTCAGGTGAGTTTATTTTCCAACGCCGTCTTTACCGTAAAATATCACTGGGGGCTGTCAAAAACTAAATTATTTTTAATACTTTTCTTGTTCATATAATGTTTGATATTTTAACTTTGATGTAAAATAACTTTTGTAACGTTTGACCGATTTTAGTAGTTCTTTCAGGCCATGATAAATAAATTTATCAAGATATCGCCCGCTGTTGCATTTTAAATGCAAAACCGTTTTGGTGGGTTAAGATTAAGCATACATGTGGAGAAATTAAACAACTTGCTTAGGTTCTCAACTAGTCTGTTTGAAAGCCCTATCAATTTTCTTTTTTGTTTGTGTTTATTTGTTCCAATATATGTAACCTGGACTACGGAAGTGAGTGCTTCTGTGTAAAAATACATTTTCGAGAAAAACGCGGTTGAAGTTTGTTTACAAACTGTGCGCTCGCTTTCTTCTACAACAAATTACATGAAAATAAGTGTACTTTATTTAAAAACTTATTATTACAAGAACTTATTTCAATAAGCATACGATGCTTAACATTTTGAAACTAATCTAAAAGATTAACCATCAATTTAAATCACAACAAAAAGCACCAATACTTCACTCACTGTGCTCTGCTTTTTACACATTTCACTGATTCACTAGTTCGGAGGTTTTAATTCTTTTTAGTCTTCTCACTAGATTCTGATTGTCTAGTAGCTGCAGGGCCTCTACGTTGACGTGATGGCTTAGGTGAGATTCATGCTTAGCGGCGAATCTTTTTATCTTTTGGATGACTTGTGGGACACCAAGATCACAGTGCAGGTCACTGTTCCGTATGTACGAATGAGCGTTAACCATATTCCTTAGTACTGTATTTTGGAAAATCTGGATGCCTTGGATATTTGTTTTTTTTTGCTTGACACCCCAAAGTTGGAGGCCGTATAACCAAATCGGTTTTAGTACTTGGTTGTAAACTTATAGTTTGTTCTGTACTGACAACTGAGAATTTCTTCACAGAAGCCAGTACAGTTCTCTGTATTTGAGGCCACGTTCTACTCTTTTCTTTTTAACGTGTTCTTTCCACCTTAGTTTTGTATCCAGAGGCATACCCAAATACTTTGCAGTGTTCGCATATGGAGCTATGGCGTCGTTAATCTTGACATGAGGTATGGCCTCGATTCTTTTGTTTGTAAAGTTAATGCGGACAGATTTCAGTTCGTTGAGCTCGGTCTTCCATTTTTTTGGTCCATTTATATATTTTATTACTAGCTTGTCGAAGATTCCTAGTAGATTCTCCAATAGTTGATCCCACTGCCATTAGAGTCATGTCATCTGCGAACGTAGCGACTGTTACATTTTCCAGCTGGAGTAGGTCACTTGTATATAGTAGATAGAGGATTGGTCCCAATACACTACCCTGGGGTACACCTTATAGTCTATAGAATAATCTATCACATATATATGTACTATCGTGGCCATATATTATGCCCCTTCTTTTGATGTCGATTTTCTCGCCAATCTAGGGGCGAAAAAATTTGAAAAATTCTGATCCTGTCCTTGATTAATATACTACAACGCATTAAAATTAGAAAGCTGTATATGTTGGCGTTTGCCCGATTTTTCCAAATTAAGAAGAATTGGCGCTGTTTTTGACCCATAAATTTCATTCGTTTAACTTTAGCAATTAATTACTCCGGAAATAATCCATAGATTTCAACGAACTAAAAAGTAAAATCACCTGCGGAATAGTACCTTTCAATGTGCATTTTTGTAAAATGATCGGAGTAGTGGTTAACCCACAAAAAGCTATATTATGCAATGCCAGCAATTTCATTATTAGAAGAGCTAGGATGATGAAGTGTCGATCATAGGCTGCATAATAAATCATATATTTACAGTTTATTACAGAATCATTGTTTCTCTTGCCTTTTCCCTACAAAAGATCGTGTTGAAGCATCCCATGATCGCCGCAATTGACGCGGCGGTCTTCGGTCTTCGGGGTGATGTGGGGGAAGGGATCGACAGCGACGCTGCCGGTAGTGGGAGATCGCACGGGCTCAAAAGTTACTCCGAGAACAGTGTTTACGGACACAATATAACGACCTATCAGTTTTATACGCTCAGAGCTGCCATTTGTAATATATGTATATCAAGAGTTGTATTTATGTTATATTGTTTTTGCCTATATTTAAATATTACTAATAAATAAACACAAAAACGGACTCAGGCGGACTCACGCGCAAAACATTGTTCATGTTTATTTCGGTCTTAAAAATTAACAAATGGTCGGAATGATATTAAATTTAAGCGACATGTGACGCAGTAAATAAGGATTATATGCATGCTAACTGCGTTGTGCTGTTAACATTCCTTACTGATCTATCCGCTTCCACCAAAATCTCATTTTACAAAATTTTACAAAAATGCATATTGAACGCTAACATTCCGCGGGTGATTCTACTTTTTAATTCGTTGAAATCTATGGATTATTTCCGGAGTAATTAATTGCTGAAGTTAAACGAATGAAATTTACGGGCCAAAAACAGCGCCAATTCTTCTTAATTTGGAAAAATCGGGAAAACGCCAACATATACAGCTTTCTAATTTTTATGAGTAGTAGAGTATTAATCAAGGACAGCATCAGAATTTTTTTAAATTTTTTCGCCCCTAGGTTTGCGAGAGAATCGACGTCAAAAGAGGAGACATAATATATGGCCACGATACCACCAAAACACCAAAACGTTAAGTAAATATTTTCGAAGATTATTTATAGTTCATAGTAACACGAACACCTGTTGGATTCAGTGTTGCCAAATGTATGTTTCTTTCAAAGAACAGAATTTTGGAAAGAACATGTTGCAAAGCAACGTGTAGCTTTTCCGCCAGTTTATACAAACTCGATATACTTTTACCTGGAAATATTTTAAGATATGAATGTCACGTTTCAGACAAGTCATAAATACAATACTTAATGGTACTGATTATATCGTGTATTCGGATCACGTTTGACGTTACGCCTGTAACTTGTAGCGAAGGGTAGACATTTTTAATTCAGATCTCGAATATTAGGTTCCGGATTTTGCTCGACGAGACAATGTTTCCAGTTCAGGTAAACTTGGGGGCTTCCAGATATATTTAGGCCCCTCACTTCGAGAGTTCCAGCGAGGGACAATTCAATTATTTCGCGGGCATGCCGGGAAGTTCAAGTTTCAAGTGACCGACTGGTGAATATAAATGCCCAGAATGCTTTTGGCATACTTGAAAAGTCGAGATTAGCAGCTCTGATGTTGTGATGTGGATGAATATGTGGCTGTTTGATGGGATGGAATAATTCTTATATGAGCTTGATTTCCTTTAACATATTACATTTCAAGAAATTATTTTTGATTATACAGGATGTCCCAAAAATGTGCAACGCCAACGTGATATATTTTTTAAATTGCATGCTAATTATTTTTTTACACATTTGGAAGCCTGTTATGGTTGCCTACATACCACCAAAATTTTATTAAAATCGGTTGAGTGACTGCAGCGCAAAAAAATAAAAACAAAAAGAAATTGATTTTGCATCGTTGGCTTTAAAAATCAATAAAAACCACAAATTGCACCTCGTTAATAAAATTTTTCGAAGTCCTTATTAAGTTAGATCTAGTAGTCTCGTTAACCAAGTGTCATTGATCCAAATTATACAGAATGACCAAAATCTAGTGTCAAACTTGTCAAACTTCAAAGCGTGTTATTGTTCTTATTTTAAATTGGAACCCATACATTCTTTTAGGTGAAACGATGCAGAATTAAAAAATAAACATTGTTTCTAAATACAATCCCATCAAAATTCCCAATATTTTAAAAGTTATTCGCCAAACACTCATTTTTCAACGTTTCCAACGGCAATTGTAGGTAATAAATATCGTACGTGGCGTTGAAAAACAATTTATTTCATAAAATATAACGCAGAGAAATATTTTAGATTTGAGTGTACTTAATTAAGTAGTTGTTCAATTGCCAAATTTACTTAAAAATTTACCTATAGCGGTAAGGGTGGAAATGTGGCTGCAACATGATGGAGCTCCAGCACATTACTCGTTACATGTCAGGCACCAGCTCAACGAAATCTTCCCAAATCGGTGGATTGGAAGAGCAGGACCAGTTGCGTGGCCTCCGCGATCACCGGAGTTAACGAAACTGGATTTCTTCCTGTGGGGCTACGTCAAGGACATCGTTTATGCTGAACCTCCAACAACACCCGAAAACATGCAAGATGCAAGATGTATAATCAAAAATAATTTCTTGAAATGTACCTTGAAGTACAGGGTAAGCTTGCAAAATGTCAAACTCTTAGCTTAATTAGTAACTGAGCTACAGAGGACGGGAGCTGAGCTGCAGGACCCTGTATATATACAAGTGACCCACAATTGAAAAATGTAACAGTCGCCACATTCGCAGATAACACGTCTCTAATGCCAGTGGGATCAACTATTGGAGAATCTACTAGGAATCTTCAACAAGCTAGTAATAAAATATATAAATGGACCAAAAAATGGAAAACCAAGCTCAACGAACTCAAATCTGTCCGCATTAACTTTACAAACAAAAGAATCGAGGCCATACCTCATGTCAAGATTAACGACGCCATAGTTCCATATGCGAACACTACAAAGTATTTGAGTCTGACTCTGGATACAAAACTAAGGTGGAAAGAACACGTTAAGAAGAAAAGAGTAGAGCTTGGCCTCAAATACAGAGAACTGTACTGGCTTCTGGGAAGAAACTTCAGTTGTCAGTACAGAACAACCTGCAAGTTTACAACCAAGTACTAAAACCGATTTGGTTATACGGCATCCAACTTTGGGGTGTCACGCAAAAAAAAACCAAATATCCAAGGCAGCCAGATTTTCCAAAATACAGTACTAAGGAATATGGTTAACGCTCCTTGGTACATACGGAACAGTGACCTGCACCGTGATCTTGGTGTCCCACAAGTCATCCAAGAAATAAAAAGATTCGCCACTAAGCATGAATCTCGCCTAAGCCATCACGTCAACGTAGAGGCCCTGCAGCTACTGGACAACCAGAATCTAGTGAGAAGACTAAAAAGAACTAAACCCTTCGAACGAAGTGAATCAGTGAAATGTGTAAAAAGCAGAGCACAGTGAGTGAAGTGTTAGTGCTTCTTGTTTAGGACAAAGTAAATATAGGATATCAGTGGATAGCCTATAAGAGACGAGTACCTAGTTTTACGAATTCATATTTAAATTGATGGTTAATGTATAGTGTCAGAAAGATTTCAAGTTACCGCAACTTGTTACTGATTTTTCCTGACATAACAACATTTTAAAAACGTTATACAAGAACATTGCGTGTTTAAATATCCTACAGACATATTATCTATGGATTACGTCATCAAAAATTTTATTTTCCTAACTAAAAGATTGATTATATAAGTAAGCGGAGCACCTGAATTTCAAATCCAGTTAGTGGCTGGTTTCAGGTCTGTAGAAAAGTTCTGGATGGGCTGGAAAGTTCGAAAATGAGTTCGGCGTGCTCTGTAGAAATGACAAGTTGAGCAGGATAAATACAGGTGGCGCTTTTCCGACTCCAGCCGTTCCAATATAACACGAAACAGCCTTACTGTAACTTGTCTCGGTTTGGCCTGATTAGTTTCTCCAAAAGTTGACTAAAGGGCCTTGGAAAAATACATCGCGTACTACAACTGTTTAATTTTAGATGTAAGAGGAGTTTAACTTAATAAAAGAAGACTTTTACAGTGACTTACAGTCAAAAAAGAAGTATTGCTTAAACGTTATTTACTATATTAATGTGTTGTTTCTTGTTTTTGTAGGGTAAAGAGCTGCCAGCGAAAGATTTGTCTGGAACTAGTGACCCGTACGTTCGTGTGACGCTACTTCCGGACAAGAAGCATCGTTTGGAGACAAAGATCAAGCGAAGGACCCTCAACCCTCGCTGGAACGAGACATTTTACTTCGAAGGGTTCCCCATACAAAAGCTGCAGTCTAGAGTCCTTCACCTTCACGTGTTTGATTACGATCGGTTTTCAAGGGATGACTCCATAGGGGAGGTATTCCTACCACTCTGCCAGGTAAATATTAAAGATGTATTAGTGAAAATTGCTGTTAGATTATAAATCTTGTGATATGGGACTATTTTGAATTGGTTGAAAGAGGCAAAAGTTCATCAAACTACATAAAAATTCCCAGGTGTAAAAATAATTAAGTAATTTGGATAAAACTCACTGAGATTGTTTAATATACATCAATAAACAATTAAAAAGGACATAGGAGTCCATGTCTTCCCCCAGGAGGAGATGTGTGATTTTTTTAATATGGTTGAAAGAGGCAAAAGTTCACCAAAATACTATACAATTCATATCTGTAAAAATAATTGAATAATTTTGATAAAACTCACTGAGATTGTTTAATATACATCAATAAACAATATAAAGAACATAGGAGTCCATGTCTTCTCTCAGGAGGAGATGTGTGATGTTTTTAATATGGTTGAAAGAGACAAAACTTCACCAAAATACTATAATATTCATATCTGTAAAAATAATTGAATAATTTTGATAAAACTCACTGAGATTGTTTAACATACATCAATAAACAATATAAAGAACATAGGAGTCCATGTCTTCTCCCAGGAGGAGATGTGTGATATTTTTAATATGGTTGAAACTGGCAAAAGTTCAGCAAAATACTATAAAATTCATAACTGTAAAAATAATTGAATAATTTTGATAAAACGCACTGACATTGTTTAATATACATCAGTAAACAATATAAAGAACATAGGAGTCTATGTCTGCCCCCAGGAAGAGATGTGTGATTTTTTTAATATGGTTGAAACAGGCAAAAGTTCACCAAAATACTATAAAATTCATATCTGTAAAAATAATTGAATAATTTTGATAAAACTCAGTGAGATTGTTTAATATACATCAATAAACAATATAAAGAACATAGGAGTCCATGTATTCCCCCAGGAGGAGATGTCTGATTTTTTTTGTTGAAACAGGCAAAAGTTCACCAAAATACTATAAAATTCATATCTGTAAAAATAATTGAATAATTTTGATAAAACTCAGTGAGATTGTTTAATATACATCAATAAACAATATAAAGAACATAGGAGTCCATGTCTTCTCCCAGGAGGAGATGTGTGATATTTTTAATATGGTTGAAACTGGCAAAAGTTCAGCAAAATACTATAAAATTCATAACTGTAAAAATAATTGAATAATTTTGATAAAACGCACTGACATTGTTTAACATACATCAGTAAACAATATAAAGAACATAGGAGTCCATGTCTTCTCCCAGGAGGAGATGTGCGATTTTTTTAATATGGTTGAAACAGGCAAAAGTTCACCAAAATACTATAAAATTCATATCTGTAAAAATAATTGAATAATTTTGATAAAACTCACTGAAGTTGTTTAACATACATCAATAAACAATATAAAGAACATAGGAGTCCATGTCTTCTCCCAGGAGGAGATGTGCGATTTTTTTAATATGGTTGAAACAGGCAAAAGTTCACCAAAATACTATAAAATTCATATCTGTAAAAATAATTGAATAATTTTGATAAAACTCACTGAAGTTGTTTAACATACATCAATAAACAATATAAAGAACATAGGAGTCCATGTCTTCTCCCAGGAGGAGATGTGCGATTTTTTTAATATGGTTGAAACAGGCAAAAGTTCACCAAAATACCATAAAATTCATATCTGTAAAAATAATTGAATAATTTTGATAAAACTCAGTGAGATTGTTTAATATACATCAATACACAATATAAAGAACATAGGAGTCCATGTCTTCTCCCAGGAGGGGATGTGTGATTTTTTTAATATGGTTGAAATAGGCAAAAGTTCACCAAAATACTATAAAATTCACAACTGTAAAAATAATTGAATAATTTTGATAAAACTCACCGAGATTGTTTATTATACATCAATAAACAATATAAAGAACATAGGAGTCCATGTCTTCTCCCAGGAGGGGATGTGTGATTTTTTTAATATGGTTGAAAGAGGCTAAAGTTTACCAAAATACTATAAAATTCATATCTATAAAAATAATTGAATAATATTGTTAAAACTCACTGAGATTATTTAATATACATCAATAAACACTATAAAGAACATAGGAGTCCATGTCTTCCCCCAGGAGGAGATGTGTGATTTTTTTAATATCGTTCAAAGAAGCAAAAGTTCACCAAAATACTATAAAATTCACAGCTGTAAAAATAATTGAACAATTTTGATAGAACTCACTGACATTGTTTGATACACATCAATAAACAATATAAGCATGAAGTATTGTAAGATTTCTATCGGTGCCATTTTAATTTCGACCTAACCTTTCGCGCACATTTACCCCTATGTGCTTCCCGTCGTATTTTTGGGGTTGAATGTGCGCTTATCTGACAGGGGATAAATCACCTATAAATGGCGATCATCCCCTTCGTGTTCCGGGGGTGTGTAGGGCAGAGTAGCCGCCGTGAAAGGGTAACTCTTTCAAATTTCCAACCGTAATCGACCCAAATAATGTATATCGGGTTGAATAGACCAGCCTAGCCTACCCCTTCAATATCACATAAAGTACGAAATAGCACCCTATTAACGCTATATCGGCGTACAAATCTTGATAACTAACATAAACTATACCGAAAATCTGGTGGTGTTTTTATCGTCGTTTTTCGATAGGGTGTTTCTAAAATATATTATTTTCTAAATTTTTTTTTTTAGAGCCAGGCTTCCTAAAAACTACCCCTAATGTGCAGGTTTGTAGTTTTACGCATTTTCTCGCAAAACGCTCACTATTGTGCAATTTTAGCCTTTGTACAAAATTAATCCTTGTAAAATTCTACACTAAAAAAATTGTACCCTCCGAAAAGTTCTAGTCAATAATAGGTCCACTTTATGTCCACTGAGTTACAACAAAAAACGATATATACTTTTCACGAGAAGTTGTTGAGCTGGTTGAGCTGAACATAATGGCATAGCTGAAATTCTCCAAACACCTCCAAAATCTCGATTTTTTTTAAAAAAACCGTTTTTAGGTACTTGCACGTGTATAAAAATTCATAACTCCGCCATTTTCTATTCGATTCCAAAAATAAAAAAATGTAAATGAAAGTGGAAGCATAGACCATTATAAAGATGTACTGTTCGGTCAGATCCCATAACAAATCGAAAAGTTATGGACGTTCAAGTTCAGAAGTTTCCAATTATTTTCAGATTTTTTCAACTTTAACAACAATTTGATGACCTGTTTGAATCCGTAATATTTGTTAGCTATTTTTTTATTGAAAGCCCTTTTAAATTTGCGTCTAATACGCGTTTGTTTATTAGAATCGGTTGAAATTTAACAGAATTATCAACTTTTATTGACCGGCCAGACACATCACATTACGGAGAAGAAATATACAGGCAGACTGTAATAAATCCGTAGTCGTTATACACATTAATTAGACATTAGTAGCACTTAGATTTACAATGTTATTCTAAAATTATGACGCTGTTCTTTTTCTTTTCCTTTTTGTTGTTACCTGCCAGACTATCACAATATGTTACTAAGTACATTAGAGTTTACGTTCATTACATTTCCAGGTATATTTGGGTTCAAAATAAATTGCACCAACAGTAAAATTGTCACTCGTTTATTGAAACAGTACTGAGTTACTATCATGATTTATGAAAAATAGAAAAAAAAACAAGAAATACAACAAAATTAAAAATGTTTACGCGATCTCCGTCGTTTATACAAAGCATCATCTGTTTCGCGTTTAAGTGACCAGCAGTAGTCTGCGATCATGTTGATGGTGTTTTTTCCTTGAAAACGTTTTTCAATAGCTTCCATTTCCTGATGAAATCGTTCACCTTGTTCGTCACTGAGTTGGCCAAGACTGTCCGGAAAGAAATTCAAATGAGAATGCAAAAAGTGAATTTTGATAGACATGTTGCAGCCCATTTCACCGTAGGCACTCAAAAAGTACAACATTTGCGTATTCGGCACTTTCATCATTTCCAAGAAAGTTATCGCACAATGAAATAAAACTATTCCAGGATCGTCTTTCCACCAAATTCAGTTTAGTTGCAAAATCGTTGTCCTGCATCATTTTCCGAATTTGTCGTGTTTTAAAATGATGGTGTTTAACGTCCGATTCACAAAAATAGCTGTCCTCCACCTTATAATAAGTTTGATGATGGCATATCATCGGAGTAGAAAAGGCCATTCCAGTTCTTGAGTTATCAACATTTTTTGATTTCCATAACTTCAATTTTGACGAACAAACTACACACACGTATTCTGGTTCATACCAGCGACTTGCGGTGTGAACACGGTCAAAAAGTTTGTTGTATGCCTCAACCACTGATTTATTTTTTACTAATTGCAGCCGATGTTGTTTGTCCACAAACAATCCGCAGACGTAACAAAACTTATGGCGATTGTCACACATGTTCCTTTTTTATATTTGCACTGAAGCTTGCACTAGAGCTGATTTCTTACTGCTTATGGATCAGTTTGATTGTTATTTTATATGAAATTTGGTGATACTAAAGACCTACATCGTCCTAATAGTATACGCAATTGTAATAGGTTAAGATTGTCGCTTAATGATTTTACGATATTTGGGTACAAGTCGAATAGTACTTAATAACATATTCGATAGACTAAAATACAATAAAACAGGGTAATAAACAAACAAAATAATGTCTAGTTAGTGTGAATCACGAGTACGGTTATTACGGTCGGGCCGTAGGTATATTCCTGCCTAGTGTGAATCTCAAGCCGGTCATTAAACATCGATAACTCAGTCAAATTTTAACCGATTCTAATAAACAAACTCGTGTTAAACGCACATTTAAATGGGCTTTCAATAAAAAAATAGAAATAAAATATTATGGATTGAAACAGGTCATCTAACTGTCGTTTGATCACCTCGTTCGTTATAATATAGGATCTGTGTTGAGACCTAGTTTTATTTTCCAAATGTAACTTTCCCAAGAGTCTGAAATTAACAGCTTCACAAGCACTTAACGCTCGTTTCAGCTCCTGAATTTTTCTGTTTTAATTAGCGAGACTGCATAACACCTTTTCAGGTCTCAACCGAGAACTTTCACCTGCTCTTTTCATCCTTCTCTTCCATTATCATTATTCATATTTCCATCTCTTTTACTCGTAACAAAATCACACCCTTATTTTCCATCCCTTTTCCCCTTACCCATTAGTTCTGGTGCTCCTTTTTCAGGACACGCAGGCTACCAGTAATTAAATACGAACCCTCGACTTCACTTTTCTAAATAACGCTCATAATTCATCCTGAAATTACCGACTGAGGCAATACTTTACCCCAAAACTGGGCTGGTTTTCGCGAAAAGCGGAAAATATTGTGGCGTGGCGCGAATTACACTGTTTTTCCTCTGATTTTCAGGTCGATCTGAGCGAGAAACCCTCATTTTGGAAGGCGTTAAAACCGCCGGCCAAAGATAAGTGCGGAGAACTTCTTACGTCACTCTGTTATCATCCAAGCAACAGTATTCTAACATTGAGTTTGCTCAAGGCGAGAAATTTGAAGGCGAAGGATATCAATGGAAAATCAGGTTGGTTATTATTATAAACTTACGTACACCGCTCATGGAAGTTCGGACACATCGTAAACATATAGGAAATAAAGCACTGATAACGTAGCAATAGGCACCTCTATTTCTACCAAATAGCGAACACATTCTTAACGTTGATTTCCAGTAACATACGACATCATTAAATGTGCTAATTTAAAATAGATTTTATATTTAATTATTATGCAACATTTATGCTGTTTTGTAACGGTTGTTGGGAATTTTCTAGTTTCCATTAAAAAGGATTAAATACGAAATAACAAATAGACACATGTTGCGACCCCATTTTTACCAGATCTTTGCATCAAATGCTCGAATTCGTATTCAAACGAATCTGTGCCTGCAATCTGTAGTTTGCACAAGATAACTCTGTCACGCGGAAGACATCATGCGACGCGGTAAGCCAACAAGCAAGGAACAGCGTTCTGTAATTATCGCTTTTCATCGGGAACGATTGTCAGTTCGTGAAAATGTAAGAAATAAGTCAACGATGACCAGTGGCCGGACAAAAATGTATATTTTCCAGTGTCGTGCATGGGACACGTGCTGGTGGGGACGCGGCTAGCCGGTCTGGCTTCGGCTCATGGTGTACATACCACTACACCTACTTTGGCGTTGATCGAGTACAGTCGCTTGCCTTGTTTAAATTTCCGCCTCGTCGATAGATAATTTGAGCACTTTCTTTCAATTGTGTTGTTTCTTGAAATTTTGTGTGAATATCTGTTTTTATTTTCCATTTCGAATTTGTTCTTCAATTTTATACTTAGAGTTGAATTATTTTTTTATTTTATAGTTGTACTTAGTTTGAAAATCCTGCAATGAATCGTTTGCTAGCTGAGTTTGGCAATACTTTCACGTTCGTTAAGAAAGGGGAAGTGGTTTGCAATTTCTGCTCACGAAGTTTAATTATTCGTAGTAAACAATGTCTTCGGGCTCATGTAAAAACAAAAAAAAACACATGGAAAATGTATCAGGAACGTCAACTAAAAACTTTTTTGATGATTTATGTGAAACATTTATTTCTGCTAATATACATTTTCCAAAAATTAATAATCCCGTTTTTAAAAAATTTATCAAGAAGTATACTGGACGAGACTTACCCGATGAATCCACAATTAGAAAATATTACGTACAAGGGCAATATGACAAAACAATTTCTAAAATAAAGTCAAAACTATCCGATAAATATATATATGGGTTTCTGCAGATGAAACTACGGATATGAAGGGTAGATGTGTGGTCAACGTACCCTATTTAATATCTACTCAGTTTCGCTGTACCGTCAAAGCTGAAGAGATATGTACAATAGTAAATGACGCCATAAAAAAAGTAATCACAGACGCTACCAAAGTATTACTGTTTGTGTCTGACGCTGCTGCGATTATGTTAAAAGTTGGAAAATTACTTAAACAACATTTTTTAAATATTCTTCATTTGACATGTTTTGCACACGCTATTCATAGAATTTGTGAATTTATTCGGGAAGAATTTCCAGACGTGAATACGCTAATAAGCACATGCAAAAAAATTTTATTGAAAGCTCCTTCCAAATTGTCTCTTTACAAGAAAAAGTGCCCTAATCTACCTTTGCCATCACAACCAGTTATTACGAGATGGGGTACATGGTTAGAAGCGAGAAGCGTTATGCAAAAAACTTTGATATCATCAAACCCTTCGTCTTGCATTCATGCATGTATTTGCATGAAAATACAATATTGAAAAAATTAATATGAAATGCGCAATATTTCAAGATAATTGGGATTTGAGAATTTACTTAATAAATTGTAATTGTACATTTACAAAAAACTACCCACATGCATTAAATATAAAATGGGTGTTATTGATAATAAAATGGTTAACTTTTTTGAACACTCTGTATAAAATGTTGTTTTTATGTTTTCGTCATTGAGCCGTGCTTGGATGTATACCAAATATCATTATCAATTTTATCCAGTAGTTTCTAAAGTACAAGGGAGACAAAAGAAAACATTCTGTATTATCAATGTTTTGTATTATTCGTAATTTTGGTCATTGGGCTAGCCGTACTGATGATTTGCGTCGAGTAAAAAAATATAATAGCTTACATAGTAACCAAAACAACTTAGCTAACTTCTTTGAAGACTGTATACAAAAGATCTTTTGTAAAAAGTAACGTTTTTATCACTTTTACCGTGCCCGTTAGGAAATTATTAATAATAGCCGGTCCATGTGATTATTTAAGTGTTTCTAATCACTTTGACCAAATGATGCGGTTATTATTAATAATAACCGGTAATTATTAATACAAACCACAGTTATCACTTTAACCGTAACATATACATATTATGTACTTTACGCGGCACTGGAAATAAATGAACACGTGCATCAAAGACACCGCCGCACCGCGCCGGTCGTCGCAAAAAGCTGGTCTGTTTCTGCCTTGACCCGTCTATGCCTTGAGCAGAAATGAGCCGAGAGCGTAAACGCCGTAAACGAACGAACTACTGAACGGGTCAGTTTGCCAGGGTTGAACCGGATCGAACGGTTCAGACATTTAACCCGTTCATTAACCTGTGATAAAAAAGAAGTTGCGCTCCTATTATAACTGTGTCTTGATTAATTCAGAAAGTTGGTGATATGCAAGGGTTCAAAAAAGGTTGTAATTCGGTCAATTTAGAGAGATAAATCAATGAATAAACAACAAAATGCTCTTTCATATCGAGTGTAAGCACATTCTAGGATACATTGGAAAAAATCCACCTTTATTTTTTTGGAAAGACAAAGGAATTTCCTTGGAACAAATAAACAATTTCGTTTGACTAGTATTTTATCCTTGTCATTAATTTTCAGATCCTTACGTGAAAGTATGGCTTCAGTTTGGTGACAAGAGGATTGAAAAACGGAAGACAGCCATCTTCAAGTGTACGCTGAATCCTGTCTTCAACGAGACTTTCTCCTTCAACGTGCCATGGGAGAAGATACGGGAATGCTCGCTGGACGTCATGGTGATGGATTTTGACAATATCGGCAGGAACGAATTAATAGGCAGGATATTGCTAGCAGGTAAAAGTATATTTTTGACAGTCCTCGCACGACAGCTTTTTAACAAATTCTCTAGGACACACGCAGCGCACCAAGTAGCAACTTAAGGTACCAAGCTTCAGTTGTTACCTTCTGCTTAATAATACGCAGAATATTCTCTATGTTTATTCTCAATGTGACAAAAAAAAAAACAATAAAATGAACTAACTGCCATCTCTCGATTCGATAATATTGACTCCTGTGTTTGAAGGCGCATAACTCTAAAACTACCGAACAGAAAAAATTGAAGTAAAATATGTCATACTCCTGAATCATTTCTACATAAGTTGTATAACTGTCATAATTTTTTGCCTCTCGGTGTAAACATGAGCGCGAGAGAAATGGGAAAAGGTCCCGATTTTTGCACTTTTAAATTAACGTTCGTATTTCTATTTTTTTCCTCGTAGACCGCTTGCCAAAAAAATTTCAACCTATTTCATAAATACTATCAAAGCAAATCAGTGAAATGACAATGCAGTCAGATGTGTGAGATGTGTGAGATTCCATTACAAACTGAAAAAAACAAAAAAAAATCAACAATTGCTGTTAAAAGTTAAAAAAAGTCTACATATAATTGCTGCAATTATAATTGAGTTTTAATCTGACAGGATATCAATAAAAAAATCAATAAATCGTTTGTTCATAGGTAAATTATTACAACCGTAGATTTTTTCAACTTAATATGTCAACAAGATTGGTAGAAAAATTATGGTAACAAGACTGAGAACTTTATTTACCTCTGACCGCAACCTATTTCATAAATACTATCAAAGCAAATCAGTAAAATGACAATTCAGTCAGATGTGTTTTTGTGAAACATTCTGCAAATTCCAAAACAGAAACAAGTTGGTATTTTTTAAAATTATTCACGTGGGTTTATTCACTAGAGCTTGCTAAGTTGTACAAATTATAATGTTAAATTAAAAATTGTAAACTATATTCTTGGAATACTGTATGTGTATTATTATAGTTTTGTTTAATAATTTTTGTTAATTTTACTTTGTTTAAATAAAAACCTAATTTCTAGGCCTGCGTCCTGACTTTTCGACCAAATCACCTCCACGTACAAATGGAACATGGACTTTATAGTCAGTATAGTCAGCCTCATTCAGCATTCATGTTGACAGACTGATCATTATTAACTTAATATTAATAATGATAACTTCTCTTTATAACTGATAATTATTGTGGTATGTGTTTGTACGAAACCTTTATTACACAACAACTGAAGAAAACAAAAACGCCAATCTATAGAAGAGGCGTAGACCTTTTCTCATTTCTCTCGCGCTCATGTTTACAGCGAAAGGCAAAGAATTTTGACAGTCATACAATTTATGTAGAAATAATTCAGGACTATGACATACTTTATTTCAATTTTTTCTATGCAGTAGTTTTAGAGCTATAGGCCTTCAAACACATGCGTCAATACTATCGAAACGAGAGATGGCAGTTAGGGCGATTCTCTCGTGCGGAGTCACATATATTCATATTTTAAACCTATATATTCTCTTGGTATAATATTGAAATATTGAGCAAAAGGTAACTTATGCATTTTAAAATTTTCCCTAACATAATAAACTAAATTTACAGGCCAAAACTTGTACTGGGGACATTTCTGCGGATGAAAATTTAATTTAATTTTAAAGTTTTAACTTTAAATGCCGCTAGGTATACCTACAGAGAGCACTAGCACGCACTCTAGTGGCCGCTTTGCGAGTTAGTTTGCCACTGTACGTTCGGCTTTTAGAAAATTAGTCGCCGAACCAACGCAAAAGGTCAAATTAGTTCTTTTTTTAGACTCTTTAGTGACTTTCTCGTCGATATTCTGCTGATAGAAACTTTGTAAATAGGTTAGAAACTAAGCTTTATCCTTTCTAGGTCTTAAAATTTACAGCTTACGCCTCTAAAACACGTTTCGAAGAATTCCACACTTTGGTGGAGGAGCCGGAAGCCCAATTTTCTTTTTAATTTTCAAAATTGTGATATGTTGTTCGATTAATTGGTCAATTCTGAGTCGATTAAACCCAACTTATCTATATATGAAATTGCATAGTTCAGAAGTTATGGGAGCTTTACGAAAATAACAAACTTGAACCAATTAATTGGTCTTTTTTTATGCATTGAATGCACTGTTTTTTATCTCTATACTCTTTCCATTTCTCTGCGTAGTTTTATTACGATCACTTACTTACTTATCTCGCTATGAAAAGCACCCTATTTTCGATAACTTCCGTGCACATCAAGAAATACTACAAATCTCGAGTACGATTTGTGATTACAGGCAAGAATGGGTCAGGAGCGTCTGAAACGAAACACTGGCAAGACATGATAACGAAACCGAGGCAGACGATCGTACAGTGGCACAGGCTGAAACCGGAATAAGGATTTTTTCAGGTGAGCCGCGAAAAAATCAGGAGAGATTTTCAATCCCAAACGTTAAATTGCCAATTATCTAGATATATGATATCTCAAATTCGGTTTAATCTTCCTTTTCTTGAGTACAAAACATGATTATGCGCAAGGCAAACGACAATAATTTTGGAATAGTTTATAACAATTTTTTTCAGACCGGATTATTATTATAATTATCATTATTATTATTAATATTATTATTATTATTTCATCAGTTTCACATCCTTTGTTAATCTGTTGATTCGCACAATGTAACACGATGAAATTTTTGATTGTTGACGAAAGAAAGGAAGAAAAACGTACTGAATTTTGAACCGACTGGGTTGATTTTGAAATTGATCAGAGAAAATGGTCGAAATGATAAATAAAAGTATTTTTTGTGATACAATTGACATCGTAATGTTAAATATATTGTTACATATTATATAAATTAATAGGTATATTATATATAATATATAGGTCGACAGTTTTTGCAACTTTGCAGGACGGCGACGACGTGTTTGGTGCTTGTAAATTTTGGATAAAGCTTATTGTGCCAATACTTTTGAGACATACCAAACGCCCTGTATTTTAGCTATGTTAAATTCTGTGTGGATTTTGTGAACTTAAAACGTCATATCTAAATTTTTTATCGAATTTAGTCGTTCTCTTTTTAAATACTTTCGAGTAGGTCAAAAATTACCACTCGTGTTCTGCAAAGTTGTTGTCAAATCGTGTTATAGAAACATTTGTATGTCGATGTCTTAATGAAAAACTTACTGTGCTTTTTTAGTATTTTATAGCTGAAGAAATAACAAACTTTGTTCTTGATCGAGACGAAAAGTTATATTTAAAAAACCAGATATCTAAAATTCCTTATGTTACGTTACCAAACTAATTTTTATTTATGACTTTTATTAATAACGACACCAATAACGCACAATTTTTCCAAAACTAAAACTATCGAATATGACTTTTCGTCTCTAGATGTAGCGAAAAACCCGTTGGTCGATTTTAGAAGGAGGAATTGTCAATCGTCAAATGTTTATTTTTTCAAAATTAAAATTCGACATTCAAAATTGTTAAAAATCGATAATACTTTGGAATCGAGACGTAACGGGTTGAGGAGGTTTTTCGATGTATTCAGTTGACACTTAGCGACGTATTATAGTTAAGAAATTAAGAAAAGAAATAATTTTATGTGTGTATAGATTTTTCCGAACTTAAGAAACTCTAATCAATGTTGTAAAATGTAAAAGTATTTATACAAATGAGTGAACTAAAAGAAACGTTTTTATATTATATAATTATAGCGAACGTTGTGTGTATTTTTACGTTAGCTTACTTCTCAGAGTATTCAACCGGAAAACAATTGTTTTATATCAGTGGACGCTACTTATAATTTAGGGTTTGTTGTATTTTGTATCAACGTCTACATTTAACGACCTATTGTAATATATTTCAATGATATATTATCCGATATACCAAACCGAGAAAACAGACGCGGAAATCACCTGACATATTATATAAAAAAATATTTTTGTCACCCGAATAATAGAAATTTCTCCAAATTCGTATGCATCATATTTTTCTAACGTAATATATTCTTCTAGAAAAATATTCCTTCTCACTACAAAATAACGAGACATATCAGAATAATTCCTCATATATGAAAAAGGCGTGGCTTCCTCGGTTTGTGTTATCGGGTTTTGAAAGAAAACTAAAAACAAATTGTAAGGGACATCATTATTGAAACTGTAGTGCCTGAAAAAATTACGTATCGTGCTTTACATCATTAGTAAACGATTACTTTTTTACATGCCGTTGAGTGTGGTATATTTTTTGGTATATTTGAGCAAATTTAATGTGTGTTGTTCGTTATTAATTACTATATTTCGGCTTAGATTGTACAAATTTTAGCACGAATATGGCGGGAGTTTCAAGTATAATGTTAGCCAATTGCTTTAGCCAGCATATTTGTTTCTTTATCTACCATTGTTAATGTTTATCTAAAACTAAAACTTAGATTGTTAATTATTGATTATTTAATTAATATGTTGTCTGTTGAATGTATTTGGCTAACATGCAATGTTTATATTTTTGTTCGATATACGTGTTACGTGTTACAAACAAAAAAATATTACAATTACGCAAAAATTTACCCCAGTAAACAACATCCCCCAATATTTGTGTCTGTAACAAACACAAACCCGTTCGAATAATAAATAAATAAAGAAGTAAACAAAGAAGAAACCGTACTTAATAATAAATAACTATGTATGTAAATATATGTTAGATTAAATAGTATATTTCATGATGTAGATGAGGAACTGTAGAATTATAACGTAATAAATTAATGTATTTAATTTGAAAACACTGTTTCTTATTTTCCCTTATCACATTCTCTTATTAAGCTAGGATCCCACGGTGCGTAAATCCACGGACAACCACGCACAACGCACCGTGGGAAGGGTGCCGTCCGGAGCTGTGCGGGCTCGTCCGTAGTGGTGCGTCCGTATCCGTCGCAAGGCGGTAACTTCAAAGGTGCGTGCATGTGCGGTGCGAGCTACAGCCAGTGTTGCCAGATTACGGATTTTTTCCCTAGTTCTAGGGATATTTTTGTAGAAATGGGAAAATGGAATTTTACTGATTATTTAGAGAATTTTTAAATATTTTGGCGATTTTTTTCAATCATCGTATGTTAATAATCAATTGTACATAAATATACATAATTCCTCCGTCTTGTACTTCGCCGCCCATATAAACCCAACAACAACACGCCAATACGCAATACGCTCTGTGTCACTTGGCATTTGAGATCCTTCTGGCAAAATTTCTCTTGCGATAAGTGTTACCAGATGGCTGAAATTTACGTCCCTAGCGCTTAGTACCAAGATTCCCTAGATGTATGTAAAATCGACTATTAAAAATAGATTATTAACATTTGATGAGTTGGGTTGGCGTTTTGTTCTTGGGTTTATAATTATAGGCGGCGAAGTTGAAGACGGGGGACTTCTTTTTTTATTAATTTACAGCCCCTCATAGGTACTTGTGTATAACACCTAAACTATCTAGCTATATTGATCTAACCTAAATTGCTACGTATAAAAAATGTTGGATATTAAGTGTTCATTGGTGTAACTTAAATTTAGTTTGGATGCTGACGCTTTAAACTTCACACATGTAGATTTATGTAAAATTGATTAACATACAATGATTGGAAAATTCCCCAAAATATTCAGATTCCCTAAAAATAATCAGTAAAATTCCCATTTTCCCATTTCTACAAAAATATCCATAGACCTAGGGAAAAAATCCCTAATCTGGCAACACTAATTGCGATGCCTTCGCGCCGCACACGGGTACGCACCGCCACGCACCGTGGGAGAACCCTCGGTGCGGTGCGTGGTCGTCTGTGGTGCGCGGTACCATCCGTAAAATCACGCACCGTGGGATCCTAGCTTTATACACCACGAGACAGGTAGGTATTATTGATTATGGCAACGAAAACTAGCACAATTTATAAGTATTAAATAATGATTTCAAGCAAGAAATGGAAACATGATTCATACGTTTGGGGGAAGTTCCCGGTGCGGTGGCGCCATCTGCCGGATGGTAGCCACGATTATTTTGCGATTATTTTGCGACGGTGGCGCCACGGATTCCCCCGTGGGAAATAGCTGAACTAACCGCAAGATTATTTTGCGACGGTGGCGCCACGGATTCCCCCGTGGGTAATAGCTGAACTAACCGCAGAATTATTTTGCGACGGTGGCGCCACGGATTCCCCCGTGGGAAATAGCTGAACTAACCGCTAAATTTTAAATACGAGGTTAAAGAAAAGATTGGGTTTTTATTTGAAATATTTATTAACATAATAAAAATGCATTAATGTTCAACAATCAACTCGGTAAAAGTATGGTGTGCGCATGTGTGTGTGTGCTGTGTGTGTGTGCGTTGACTGTGTTTGTGTGTGTGCTTTGACTGTGTTTGTGTGTGTGCGTTGACTGTGTCTGTGTGTGTGTGTGCGTTAACTGTGTTTGTGAGTGTGCATTGACTGTGTTTTGTGTCTCTGCGTTGACTGTGTTTGTGTGTGTGCGTTGACTGTTTGTGTGTGTGTGTGCGTTAACTGTGTTTGTGAGTGTGCATTGACTGTGTTTGTGTATCTGCGTTGACTGTGTTTCTGTCTGTGCGTTGACTGTGTTTGTATCTGTGCGTTGACTATGCTTTGTGTCTGTGCGTCAACTGACGGACCACCTAGTTCGGCTATTGACCGATAGATGGCGCTGCCGGTTTGTATTTCCGTTTAGGAATTTAGTTGAATGTTAGCTTTTCTTATCAAGGTGAAATTTTCATTTATTCGCCGAGAAAAGATTGAGAATTTTAGATACAATATTTTAAGTTAAACTTAAACTTAACGTAATTTACAAGGTAAATCAAAATGCAGATTTAATAGATTCAAATTATTTATTCGCAATCACTAAAAATTAAAATATATTATACAATACATAATTGATAATGTGAGCAAAGGTGCAATGTGTAAGGGAGCTTCTGACATTAATTTCAAAGTTGGTCCTAGTGTCCAAGGATTTTTGACCCAGGGGATGATGACGTGATGACCCTAAAAACCGCCATTGAGCAATCCTTGTATAGTATTCTTGCTGAAAAACAGCATTTAATAAACAAAAAACGCATCATAACAACAAACAGTTTCATTGGTGTCACTGACAGTTGCCAAGTTTGACATTAATAAAATCAAAATAATAATTGTCAATTATCTACACAAGAATTAGATAAATTTGATATGAATTCAAGTTATCAATCAAATCGAACATGGAAACGTAAGCATAATTCAGAATGTACGTTAATTTAAATAATACTATAACACATGAAAATTGTATCGAAAATTGAAAAATTCTAGGGGATTATTATACAAGGAATTATGAAGATAACCGCAGACATAGATATGGTAAGTAGAAAGAAAAACTATTTGTCATATTCGATGTTTTATTTTATATCGTAGAAAAACGATACGACAAAAAAGATGAATATTACTATGATCGAAATCACGTAGAAGATAGATACATTGATCCGACAGAGGTGCAACGCAGACAGTTGGAGCAATTGCAAAATCAGTTACAACAAATAATAGAGTACAAAAAAATAAATCAGAATAAGCTCTAAAAATAAAATTACAATATTTTGCAGGGATCCTAACCAACAGAATTATACAAATAATTACACCCAACATAACGTAGAATATGAGAACACACAACAATCCATGTATGAAAATAGAAAATGGTTCAAAAGTGATGATGTTTCCGTAAACACAACTGAACAGTAGGATAAACACTACGTAAAAATAGAAAAGTTTTAAATTTAATGTTTTACAGAGATAATAGTGCTCCCGAAGAAGAATTCAGTATTAATTTCGTAGTGACACCTGAAGACATATTAGGTTCGAATTCGCTTGCTACGTTAGAGTCAAAAGTAAAGTTGGAACCATTGGATGATTTTGACTCTCAAAATACAGAAAATTCTAACAGCGCATATGAAATTAAATGCGAACCTTTAACAATTCCGTACCAGGAAAATAAAACCAGCATCAGCAACAACAAAACAATTCGTAACATTAATTACAATAAGTTCGTAACATAACCCAGTGTACGCCCAACGTTCAACGTATTTTTTTAGGAGAGCTTTTGTCCATTTACTTCTACAAGCAAGGATGGACAACCTACAAGGTTTAAACAAAGATTTAGCCGTAATCGCTGCAAAAATAATCGACTCACAAGACGAAGTTATTATCAACTTACTGCAAGAGAATAACAGCCTTAAAAATACAGTAAAAACAGAACCTTAATTCGTTTCATGATTCCTATTAATAATCATTTGTTTAATATTCGTGTTATGTAATAAAAATACCAATAAAACATTACAAATTTGTTACGTTACCAGTATTTCTCACCTATTTCAAATTTTGTTAGTTCCAACCACGAAAATCGTAGCGAGAAATTTGAACTTCTAGCGTTATTTACAAGCGGTTCCCGTGGTAACCGAGGCGATCTATGCGCCACCTGTGCAAGATTTTGACAGCTGGAACTAACGGTTTCCTTACCTGTCGGTAGATGGCGTCATCAAACCTTCATTCAATTTGATTCAACGCGGTGGCAGCACCTGAAATTTCAAACTTCAAATAATATTTTTCTCAAGGAATTTACGGAAATAGAAATAATTGTTGAATATTTATTAGTATTAAATAAAAACAATGCCGAAGAAGACAAGCTTTACCTACAAGAAGAACGGAAAAAGTAGGAATTTTATAGGAGATATATCGAAATTGAGTTGACCTAACCCTACTTTTAATCAAATTTTATCGTTTTAGAGTACAGTTTGAAGCGTTGTTTCGTACCTTTGTGCGAGAATCGCAATTTTAAAACGAAAATATTTCTTCCGGTACCGAAAGATGATCGGAGAGCAATATGGTTTTCGATCGTCGAAAAAGAATTTAATAAGTACGATAAGTACTGTTGTGAAGATCATTTCAACGTACGACTGCCCCTAATATATTTTAAGAAATATTCATCCCGTAATGTTTCTAGTTAGAAGAAGATTGCTTGAATTGGGCTACGGTGAATAGAAATAACAACGCTAATGTGAAGTTGAAGCCGAATATCGTACCGCACAAAAAACTACGGAAGCCGTAAGAAACTTGACTGTTATCAATCTAATAAAATTAATTCACGAATTTCCAGCAGTGAGAATTTTTCAAAAGATATCAAAACTTTGGTTTGTGACAGTCCTAAAACTGATAAAACAGTAAGTGACGATATTGAAACTATTACAGATAGTGATGAAGAATTATCTGAACAAGAAGATAACGATAGGTTTGTTCGTATACGTAATTTGTTTAAAATTCTTTGTGACTTATTTTGATTTGTAGGTTAAAATATATCTATGAAAATAGTACTAGACTTGATGTTACGACTGAAACTTTGAAACAGTTTGAAGGTATTCTTTTACGAACTATGGATTCACAAAGAAAAACTATAATTGAGTTGATACGCGTAATTGAGAATCTTAAGGAGCTTCGCAACAAATTAAAAGAAGTATCCTAAATTTGTTACTGACGTTTCGAAGCTATATTTATTTTTATTGTTTACTTTCGTTCCTGTATTGCTAGTGATTATCGTTTGTTTCAGTCTAATATTGAATGTTATTTGATAATTTGGTATGAAATAAAAGAAGTTATAAAAGGAATATTGTAGTTTTGATTCAACTATAAAAGAATTGTCGTTAAAGAATGTATTGAAAAAATTCACAATAATTATCGAATATGCTGCAAGTAGTTTAAGCTAAGCACGGAAGGCAAGATTTTTGTAAGAAAGGATGCTTGAATGACAGTTCATATCTTAAAATACACTGCACGACAAAATTAACAAACGAGAGAAAAATTATCATAGTTTTAAAGTTTATTTTCTCTCAAACTGCACATACAATTTTGAAGATTATTTTGGTCAGTTGTTGATCGACTTTTCAGTAACAATAATGTAGTCAAAATTTTTATTCAGTTTTGAGGAAATTCTATTTGATTGAGATCAGTCGTGTCTGCATTAATATAAAACTATACTCTATTCACTTTTAGAATAAAGCGTTGGATAAGATAGGGCTATAATTTGCGGCTTGTGATTGGCTGAAAGTTGACCCAAATTTACACCAGCCAACGCGCGTATGTCACTTAAATTTTGAAACGTCATGTCATTCGCGTCAGATGCAAGATTTTCGTTGTGTTCTAGTTGTTGTGTTCGGAATATTTTGCAATCGATTAAAACTCGATTACACACAATATTAACATTGTAACAGGTAATCTTAATATTGCCAATAATATTTGTTGTTAATGTTTTACGATGATATTTAATAGTGCTAATATGGATGAGAGAATGCAGGCTGGTTCATCAAAAAATCCGCAAGGAAAGCCCATTCGCAGTGGACAACGGCTGATGGCCTACAATGCATATCTCGAGTACAGTCGTGAACCTGGAAATTCAAAGTCAGATTCTGTAAAATTAGCTTCGAAGCTTGTAGGTATTGGAGTATCAACAATGTGGGCCAGTGTAAAGGAAAAGGGCACTTCTGGAGTATTACGTTCTCCAACCAAAAAACGTAAACGGGAAAACACTTACGACAAATTGGATGAATTACAGAAAAATGCAATTAGGCGACATGTTCATTCTTTCTATTTTAACAATGAATTACCAACTATTTCCAAAGTATTAACGGTAATGATATGATTTTTTATGTAATATTGAAATTAAGTGGAAATTTGTATAGGCTATTGAAGCAGATGATTTCATACCTACGGATTTAAATGGGAGAACCGAAGCAGGAAAAGTATTTTAATTGAAAGACAGGATATTGTTTTATGGAGACGAAGATATTTGACCAGTATGAGACAGTATCGCTCAATGGGGAAAAAATCTATTACTTAGATGAGACATGGGTTAATGCTGGTCACACAAAACCAAAGGTCTGGAAAGATACCACTATAACAAGCGCTCGACAAGCATTTGTTCGTGGGTTATCACGAGGTATAACAGATCCTTCTGGAAAAGGAAAACGTCTTATTGTTCTACACATCGGCTCGGAAGCAGGTTTTGTAGATAACGGCCTTCTGTTATTTGAATCAAAAAAGACTGGCGACTACCACGAAGACATGAACAGCGACGTCTTCACGGAATGGATGAGAAATATGTTGCCACGACTTGAGCCTGGATGTGTAATTGTAATGGATAATGCTCCTTACCATTCCGTGAAGATGGATAAAGTACCAAACAACTCTTGGCGAAAAGGGACATTAATAGAATGGCTTATGTCAAAAAGCGTAACCGTATATAACAGTATGTTGAAAGTAGAACTTCTAGATATGGCAAAAAAGTATACAAGTAATAACCCAGTCAACTATGTAATCGATCAATTAGTGGAGGAAAGTGGTCGCAAAATCTTACGATTGCCTCCATATCACTGCGATTTAAACCCAATTGAATTAATTTGGGCGCAAGTTAAACATCATGTCGCCGCAAACAATAAAACATGTAAGTTGCCGGAGGTAAAAACTCTGCTTCTTGAGGGTTTGGAAGTGGCAAATGCGGAACGTTGGAAAGCTTGCATCAAACATGTAGTCAGCGAAGAAAACAAATTATATCAACTGGACAATATTGTTGAAGATATTATGGAAGAGTTTATTATAACAACCAATACAGGATCATCATCAGATTTGTGGTCTGATACTGAACCATCTACAAGCGAATGAAATAAGGAATTCCTATTTATCAAATGACAAACTTCTCGTGTTTTCTTTTACTTTTTTAAACAGTAACATAACGGAAGGCGTGTGAGGACGCTTTGAGAACTGCTGTCGGAGCAAATTGCGTCTTATTTCTTTGTTTGTTATTCTTTATTGATATCATTAAGTGTTTATTGTGTACTAATATTTAATTAAAGATAGCAGACTTAATATAACGCACTACATTACATAACGATGGCTAATTGACAAATCAGCGGTGCGAGGTATGGCACACCATTGTCGTGACATAACCTTTCAATTTGCCGCTTTTGACAGCATATTGCTCCAGTGTAAATCGGGCTCAGTTTGCACCCCCCACTATTATGTTCTTATCGTGAATAGGGTATAGTTAGCCAGGATTTAAGATATTTTCGTTCTAATAACAGTAAGTAGTGTCAAACACTGATTTTTTGACAATACCCACTGTCAGTAGTATCAAAATATCTGTCAAATCCTGGCTAACACATTTTATTTTAATGCAGACACAATCGATCTCGATCAAATAGAATCTCATGCAGCTAAACTATTAATGTTATATATTGTATGATAAAGTCATGTGCCTGGCCACAGTTTTCTTTTTGTTAGGTTTTGATGTAATAAAGGTTGTAAACAAGTTTGTAAAAAATGGGTATGATTTTTCACTTCTCTTGCATCCAAATTTAAACCTAAGAATTAAAATATTCATCGTTTTTTACGTTAAGTCATTTCAGAATTATGAGCATCACCGTTGTCAAGTTAGCCCCCCCACTTTTGAATTTTAAGTAAATTTTTATGCAAATCGTTTGGGAATCGTTGGGAGTACACTTTTTTCGTTTGGGAGTACATGGTTTTTGAGAAAATGAAAATTGTTTTTTGTACCGTCAAGTTAGCCCCCCGACTTTCACATTTTGTGATTTTTTTTATTGGAATGGCTTGCAAATCGTTAGGGAGGATTAGGGAGTCTAGTTTCGACGTTTGGGAGTAATTAGTTTAACTGCAAAGTAATATAAATGTTTAGTACATAACCTCACTTTTTAGTTTACCGGCGGAAAGTTACGCTAACGGCTTTGTTTTGCTATACATTTTACCCATTTCTTCACAGACGGTTAGAATATGGTTAGGGAGGATTCAAAATGCCACTTTTTATATAAGAGAGTTCATTATTTGACCGCAAATCAATAACAAACTTTGAGTACGGAAGCCGACATAGCTAATGTATTTATCGGCTTTGTTTTACACAAATTGGTCGTATTTCTGCGATAAACCGTTAAAGAATCGTTAGGGAGGATTAAAAAGTCCACTTTTGATATAAGGGAGTATATTAGTTTGACCGAAATCAAAATTAAAGATTTAGGTTATGTACATATTCAACTATTGCATTTATCGGCTTTCCCTTCGATATATGGTGTGTATTTCGTCATAAGTAATTAGAAAATCATTAGGCAGGATTAAAAAGTTCACTTTTGATGTAAGGGAGTAGATAATTTTTCTGGCAAATCAATATCTAAGGTCGCGGTTATGTACCTTTAGAATTAACGCATTTAAAAACTTCTCTTTCCATAAATGGGACGTATTTTGTTCATAGTCTTGCAATATTAAATTTGTAAATTTAATATATTTATTTATTGCTTTTATTTTTATATTAGTACGTATATTGCATTTATTTTCGACTGTCATAAACGCCATCTATGAACACTCCTAAGAAATTGTGGCAAGGTATGCAGCCAAAAATACTTTCATACGTATCCATTGGTTAGTTTAGTTTTTAAATACTCCTATCTAATAAAATGCATTATAAAGAAACTCTCTTCGAACGCCCGAAAAAGCAAAGTTTTATTTAAAACCCCAATTTAGCAGACAAAAACAAATGCTTACATTTTGATGGGATAGGTATACAACATGCTTTTATGCTTATTATTACATACATATCTTTATGTATATCATCTTTATGACTATTTTGTGAACAAACGAAAGACTCATAATGTATGTTCTTCCAAACATTAAAGTAAACTCCATCACCGTCCCCAGAAATATTGCAAGATAAGCTTATCTTGAAAGTATGAAAGTATTTTTGGCTGCATACCTTGCCACAATTTCTTAGGAGTGTTCATAGATGGCGTTTATGACAGTCGAAAATAAATGTAATATACGTACTAATATAAAAATAAAAGGAATAAATAAATATATTAAATTTACAAATTTAATATTGCAAGACTATGACCAAAATAGGCCCGAAAGAGAAGTTTTTAAATGCGTTAATTCTAAAGGTCCATAACCGTGACCTTAGATATTGATTTGCCATAAAAATTATCTACTCCCTTACATCAAAAGTGAACTTTTTAATCCTCCCTAATGATTTTCTAATTACTTATGACGAAATACACACCATTTATCGAAGGGAAAGCCGATAAATGCAATAGTTGAGTATGTACATAACCTAAATCTTTAATTTTGATTTCGGTCAAACTAATATACTCCCTTATAGCAAAAGTTGACTTTTTAATCCTCCCTAACGATTCTTTAACGGTTTATCGCAGAAATACGACCAATTTGTGTAAAACAAAGCCGATAAATACATTAGCTATGTCGGCTTCCGTACTCAAAGTTTGTTATTGATTTGCGGTCAAATAATGAACTCTCTTATATAAAAAGTGGCATTTTGAACCCTCCCTAACCATATTCTAACCGTCTGTGAAGAAATGGGTAAAATGTATAGCAAAACAAAGCCGCTAGCGTAACTTTCCGGCGGTAAACTAAAAAGTTAGGTTATGTACTAAACATTTATATTACTTTGCAGTTAAACTAATTACTCCCAAACGTCGAAACTAGACTCCCTAATCCTCCCTAACGATTTCTAAGCCATTCCAATAAAAAAAATCACAAAATGTGAAAGTCGGGGGCCAATTTGACGGTACAAAAACAATTTTCATTTTCTCAAAAACCATGTACTCCTAAACAAAAAAAGTGTACTCCCAAACCCTCCCTAACGATTCCCAAACGATTTGCATAAAAATTTACTTAAAATTCAAAAGTGGGGGGGCTAACTTGACAACGGTATGAGCATCTTTGAGGTGATGTTTTGGAGCTACAAAATAGAAAGATTTTAGCATACTGAAACAATTAAAACTTCAAAATAGATAACTTAGTACTAAGGTAAAAAAAAATAGATTTTGAAGAAATGTGTGACTGTTGTAAATCCATAGAAAACTGCTACAGAAGAAAAGGGCAAAAATGAACAAAAACATTCTAAATAAACGAAAAAGAGTTATAAACTGGTAATAAAATACAATGCTCAAAAAATAAACACATATGCTCAATATTTGGATAAAAATTTCTACCACAGGGTTGTTACTGAAGAATCTACGAACTGGACAAAAGAATGTATGAAAAAAGAAGCATGAACGGGGGTCCGGTTAATATTAGGTAAATTGTAATTTTAACTTAAAAACCAAATATTCTTGTTTGGTATACATTAAAGACGTATAATAGAAAAAAAAAAGTGTGGACGGTTGATAAATGAAAAAATTATTAAATATTTTAATGCAGTACTACTTGACGTCTGCCGTATGTTTATACGGTAACGGCGTAGGAATCAGGATGCAGACCCCGTACAGCTAGTCCAATAGACTCGTATTGGTGTATACAGAGTTGCCTATACTCCTCTTAATATTGTAAAATAAGGCTACCGCCAATCAACCACTATTTTTTCCAACAGAAAAAGGCACCTAAATCAAATCCAACCATCCACCCAACTAAGACCAGACCAACCAACCAACTTTCTGAAGTATCTGCATCAGTATCGGAAGTATCTGCAATTTACAACAAATAAATAAAACATACTTTTAACAACAATCAAAATCTTTAATAGTTACTTTTACAGGGAAATACCAATTGTTGAAAATGTTGATTTTTCTTGTGTTCAGGGTTACATATATATATATATACAGGATGTCTCACGGAACTGGTACATTAGAAGTTTCTCAAGTTCTACTATTTCTGGAAACTTGAAATTTTGGAACTAGAATTTACTCGATCTGAGCTCTTCAGCTAAAATATTCTCAAGTTAACTGTCACGTCCGGTCACCGGAAGTCGGTATCAACTTTGTTATTTTAAATGGAATGATATAATTTTTATTTTATTTTTGGTTTCTCTTCTCTTCTATCACCATTTTTGAGTTTTTTTGAATTTACTAATTTTTTGGTGATTTTTAGGGGTACGTTTAAAATTGTATATCTCGGTTATTATTGAAACTAGAAGTTTCATGATGGTGGTCCAAAACTAGAAACATAACCAAATCCGACGATGTTTAGTTCATCATTATAAGTTATACAGGGTGTTCAAAATTTACAACACAATAATTGAAGTTTCAAACGTAAAGAACTCATTTTTTTCAAATGGTACACCCTGTATACCGATACGCCATTCGATAGGAAATCTCCCTGTATAAGTTATCATGATGAACTAAACATCGTCTTATTTGGTTATGCTTCTAGTTTTGGACCACAAATCATGAAACCATTAGTTTCAATAATAACCGCGATATTCAATTTTAAACGTACCCCCGAAAATCACCAAAAAATTTATAAAATCAAAAGAACTCAAAAATGGTGATATTTAGGTATAGGGAAACCTTATTAAAAATGATGTATTTTGATACGTAGAAACCAAAATAACAAAGTTGATACCGACTTCCGGTGGCCGGACGTGACAGTTAACTTGAGAATATTTTAGCTGAAGAGCTCAGATCGAGTAAATTCTAATTCCAAAATTTTAAGTTTCCAGATATAGTAGAACATGAGATACTTCTAATGTACCAGTTCCGTGAGACACCCTGTATACAGATGAAATATATAAGAAAACACCTGGGAAGCGAAAAAATGAATAAAAAATTTAAACATCCAAAAAAAGACGCATCCGGTGGTAGGTTTTTCGTTTAGTTTTTTTTTAATTTTTTTTTGTTTCCCAGCTGTTTTACTTGTATATATCGGTTTCTATATATCGTCTAAACACAAAAGGTAACAACATTGTCATCGATTAAAGCCTTTTCTGCCAGCTACACTTTATCCACTATTTACTTTCCATTTCCTTAAAGAAAGTACAGCCAAGAAAACCCAAATTTATTAACATAAATATTTTTTCAATATTGTGTACCTATAATGTTGGTAGGCGCTCTGCCGAGATAATCCAAGAGCTTGTGCTGCACCCAACTACAACAGATGCAGTACCTGCCTCACGGGTATCCGCATTTGTGAAAAAAAGGTACCCGTGAGGACAGAATACTGCCCCTTACAAGTTGGGCAAAAAACATATGCCCTAGCTGTGATTCTTCGCGTCGCCTCAAAACGCATCATCTTCTTCGACAATTTCTTTTTGGGCATCGTATCTCCCTGCTAATTAACCCGGCGTTTTGCAGCCGCGTTATCAGCGTTTCATTGTCCGTTGTTGCTGTCGCACAAAGTTGCAAAACATCGTTAGCTCCTTGTAAATTCATAATTTCGGCACAAATTTGCAAAGTACGGATGACTAACCTAAGAGATCTAACGCGCTCGGTGGTTAGGACGCTAGGCGCTTCGTTCAAATCCCCCAATCGGTGCATGGTAACCCCACGCGACATAAATTCGCGCGTCAAGTAGTTACCCTCCAAAATATATAATAATTTCTTCATTTATGAACCGTCCACACTTTCTTTTTATTATTATTCATCTTTAAGGTATACTGAACAAGTATTCATAGTTTATTAGATAAAATTCTAATTTACTTAATATTGACCGGAACCTTTCAAACTGTAAACACAAATCAAACAAATCACATATGGTACTTTACATTTATATGATATACGTACTTTATATCTCCGTAATATTCCACAAAATTATCAAGAAGTATACATTAAAGACCAACAGACGGATATACTGGAGATTTTTGTTAAAAAAAAGCTATGGAATGCACAATAACAGTCACGAAAAAGCAGTTGGTATGCTTGCAAATAACCTTGGCTATGCTAACCAAATTCTACGCTTTTCCGCTAGTGGCGCCATCTATGAGAGGTTAGCCGAACTACGCCGACGATCGAAGCCGGTTGACCGCCAATTATTCAACAATACACGTGGCAAAAAGTTCGTATTGTTTACTTTATCTGATATTTACCTTCGTTGATAAATTTGATAAATAATCCTGATAGGATTGCATGCCAAGCTGGTTTTATTTACTTTTCGTGTGGCAAGTTCACAAACTGGCGCGTGACGTCACAATCAATAAAGTGCCTATTTTTAGTTGTGACCTCCCTGTTGGAATTTCTTATGGTGATGTCATATCGCCGTAAAGACTCATGAATAGTTATTAGCGACTTGCGTAAGATATTCCATTCTGTTTTAGGTAGACTTTTATTTGGTTGATAATGTATGAATAATAAATATAATGGTTTTATTTTGTTTATTTAATGAAAAGAAAAATGCAGGTGATGTTGATCAATACTTCTTAATACTTAAATATATTTCAGATGTTCTTTCACTAGATAAAACCACAATATTTTCTTTATAGTATACCTAAGGTGACACGCGTTTTAAAAAAAAAATAATTTTTTTTACAGAATTTTTAGAGAATTACTACGAAAAATGAACTACACTGAGCGGCATAAAAAACGCAACACCTAAAATGATGACCAGTTTCAAACTGCAGTAACTTTTGAACGTATTGTTCGATTTGAATGAGTTTTTTTTTTAATTTGAAAGGTCCACTTTTTGCCAATATATCTGTATGTGTGCTACCCATTTTGGCGCTCTTCCATTTCAGCAATGGTGAATAACGTTAATGCTTGTTTTCTTCCTACAGTTTGAAGCTTGCTGTGGGGTGCACCGACAAAAGAATTTAACTTTAAACAAAAGGAGCTTGTAGTCTCGTCTGTTCTGATCACTTATGTTTTTTGTTCAAGTTTCTATTGTTGTTAACGCCAAAGTTATAAGCTCTAAAAGATAACGCTGCTTCTTCGGCAGCGCCATCAGAAATTAAAGAAAGCCATGGATAACGACATTAACGGCATTAAAAAATAATGAAAACCGGTCAATATTGCAAAAGTTTAGCAAAATAAGCATTCCTTTAACCCTTTCACTGCGGCAATATTTTTTGCTATTTACTAATTTCGTATCTACTAAGGCGTATCATTATCATTCGGCGAATATATTTGTCAAGAGCAGTGAAAGGGTTAATTGTGCTGGTGTATTTTTTTTACAAAACTGTACCTTTAAACTTGGTATATCTTGTTGTGCTGTACAATGGCGTTAGATTAGAACATATGTTTGTTATTTTTTTACCGTAAGATTCATTTATTATATAATTCATCTTTCTTAGTCCTTCTTACTATATTTATTAGTTGATAAAAATGTTTTTAAAAAATATAAAAATTTATTTAGAATATTTATTTCCTGCAAAGGGCATATATTTGAAGAATTTATGTTAAAGGGAAGAGTTAATAAATACAATTTTAATCCCTATAATAAACGATAATGAAATAAACTTTGTCTTGTATCAAACAAAATTATTTTATTTAAAATAAATATGGCAAAACAATTAATCACTAATAATGCAAATAATGTCGAATATTCAATGAATTATATGTGTTGTTCAAACAAATATGTTTTGACCACAAGCACAACAATTTAAAGGAGTATGTGTGATGTTGCTTAAAATACAAAAATCTGTGTAACCAACAACTCTAAAAAAACATTCTAATAATAATTTGTGTTTAAGAAAATCCTTTTTTACAATAAAAATCTGGTCACCTTACGTATACCTGAAAAATACCTCACTCGAAGAGCCAGAAAATCAAAAAAATTATATAAAAACTTCCGATTAAAATAAAACACAAATCGAAATCTAAATATATATTCATTTGAACACAAAAGAAGTACAAAATAAGGAAAAGCACAAGGGCCGTACAATACTATATCATAATATAAGCTAAAACAACATTTCACATTGATATATTCATATATAATAATAATAATAAATCCGTACAAAATAAAATGCCGAGAATCTTAAATCGGACCCGAGTCGACACACAAGTCGTGATCATCTCGTACAACTATATACCATCAAAATGTCCCTCGGAAGAAACAACAAGTAAAAATAAACGAGAGGAAAAAATTGAAAAATACAAAGTTTTGTTACGTAGACTGTAAAAATCATTATTTCTTACGACTACATTACGAAAACAAAAAAAAAACATAAATTACTGGCTAACTTAACCTCTAACTCATGTAAAAATTTCTCTTTCATGCGATCGCAATGGTCAAACTTAAGAAGCCGCGCGGGGGCCCCAAACGTGCCATTTCCGATACCGACGGTAAGATTGGGGCCCGGGTTAAGGCGTCGTGTAAGGGCGGGTTCTCCCGTTTAAACGTGAGATCGTGGTATCCAAAACGGTAAAATAGTTCTTACACTCTTAGTAACGTGGGAGATGAGAAATCTCACATGATTTTACATTTCTCCTCGCCTTGTGGATCACCCTGCTGATGGTGGAGGTCTTCGGAGCCCAGGTAGCCACCGGACATCTCGCGGTGCCTCGACGACAAGCTAGAAAGCTGTCTTTTTACTCTGGAAACGGAAAAAATTAAATAAGTATTTAGTCTGTCGATTGTGGTCAGAATTAAAAAATGTCTACGGGGCAAAATTATAGCAGTAGAAGTTTGTAATTTTCAGGATTTATTCTGGGATCTAATTGTGAGCTAGACGTGAAGAAAAATCTCAAATTTTCCATCAATTTTTCTAGTAATCTTAAGTGAAGCAAAACCAGACAGAAGCAAATTAATGTCGACATTTGAAAAAATCCACGGACTAAAATCATATCGGTGGAAGTTTGTAATTTTCAGCATTTATTCTGGGATCTAATTGCGAACTAGACGTAGAGAAAAATCTAAAATTTTCCATCAAATTTTCTAGTAATCTTAAGTGAAGCAAAATCAGACAGAAGCAAGTAAGGTCGAAAGTTGAAAAAATCCACAGACCAAAATAATAACGGTGGAAGTTTGGCATTTTCAGGATTTATTCTGGGATCTAATTGCGAGCTAGATGTGGAGAAAAATCAAAAATATTCCATCAACTTCACTGGTAATCATAAGTGAAGCTAAATCAGACACAGAAGTAACTAAGGTCGAAATTTAAAAAACAATCCACAGAACAAAATAATAGTGGTGGTGGTGGTTTGCAATTTTCAGGATTTATTCTGATATCTAATTGTGACCTATAAGTAGAGAAAAATCTAAAATATTCCATCAAATTTTCTAGTAATATTAAGTAAAGCAAAATCAGACACAAAAGCAACCAAGGTCGAAATGTGATAAAAATCCACAGACCAAAATATTAACGGTGGAAGTTTGTAATTTTCAGGATTTATTCTGGGATCTAATTGTGAGCTAGACGTGGAGAAAAATCTAAAATATTCCATCAAGTTTTCTAGTTATCTCAAGTGAAGCAAAATCAGACACAGAAGCAACTAAGGTCGAAATTTGAAAAAAAATCCACAGACCAAAATAATAACGATGGAAGTTTGTAATTTTCAGGATTTATTCTGGGATCTAATTGTGAACTAGGCGTGAAGAAAATTCGAAAAAATTCCATCAACTTTTCTAGTAATATTAAGTGAAGCAAAATCAGACAGAAGCAAGTAAGGTCGAAAGTTGAAAAAATCCACAGACCAAAATAATAACGGTGGAAGTTTGGCATTTTCAGGATTTATTCTGGGATCTAATTGCGAGCTAGATGTGGAGAAAAATCAAAAATATTCCATCAACATCACTGGTAATCATAAGTGAAGCTAAATCAGACACAGAAGTAACTAAGGTCAAAATTTAAAAAACAATCCACAGAACAAAATAATAGTGGTGGTGGTGGTTTGCAATTTTCAGGATTTATTCTGAGATCTAATTGTGACCTATAAGTAGAGAAAAATCTAAAATATTCCATCAAATTTTCTAGTAATATTAAGTAAAGCAAAATCAGACACAAAAGCAACTAAGGTCGAAATGTGATAAAAATCCACAGACCAAAATATTAACGGTGGAAGTTTGTAATTTTCAGGATTTATTCTGGGATCTAATTGTGAGCTAGACGTGGAGAAAAATCTAAAATATTCCATCAAGTTTTCTAGTTATCTCAAGTGAAGCAAAATCAGACACAGAAGCAACTAAGGTCGAAATTTGAAAAAAAAATCCACAGACCAAAATAATAACGATGGAAGTTTGTAATTTTCAGGATTTATTCTGGGATCTAATTGTGAACTAGGCGTGAAGAAAATTCGAAAAAATTCCATCAACTTTTCTAGTAATATTAAGTGAAGCAAAATCAGACAGAAGCAAGTAAGGTCGAAAGTTGAAAAAATCCACAGACCAAAATAATAACGGTGGAAGTTTGGCATTTTCAGGATTTATTCTGGGATCTAATTGCGAGCTAGATGTGGAGAAAAATCAAAAATATTCCATCAACATCACTGGTAATCATAAGTGAAGCTAAATCAGACACAGAAGTAACTAAGGTCAAAATTTAAAAAACAATCCACAGAACAAAATAATAGTGGTGGTGGTGGTTTGCAATTTTCAGGATTTATTCTGAGATCTAATTGTGACCTATAAGTAGAGAAAAATCTAAAATATTCCATCAAATTTTCTAGTAATATTAAGTAAAGCAAAATCAGACACAAAAGCAACTAAGGTCGAAATGTGATAAAAATCCACAGACCAAAATATTAACGGTGGAAGTTTGTAATTTTCAGGATTTATTCTGGGATCTAATTGTGAGCTAGACGTGGAGAAAAATCTAAAATATTCCATCAAGTTTTCTAGTTATCTCAAGTGAAGCAAAATCAGACACAGAAGCAACTAAGGTCGAAATTTGAAAAAAAATCCACAGACCAAAATAATAACGATGGAAGTTTGTAATTTTCAGGATTTATTCTGGGATCTAATTGTGAACTAGGCGTGAAGAAAATTCGAAAAAATTCCATCAACTTTTCTAGTAATATTAAGTGAAGCAAAATCAGACAGAAGCAAGTAAGGTCGAAAGTTGAAAAAATCCACAGACCAAAATAATAACGGTGGAAGTTTGGCATTTTCAGGATTTATTCTGGGATCTAATTGCGAGCTAGATGTGGAGAAAAATCAAAAATATTCCATCAACATCACTGGTAATCATAAGTGAAGCTAAATCAGACACAGAAGTAACTAAGGTCAAAATTTAAAAAACAATCCACAGAACAAAATAATAGTGGTGGTGGTGGTTTGCAATTTTCAGGATTTATTCTGAGATCTAATTGTGACCTATAAGTAGAGAAAAATCTAAAATATTCCATCAAATTTTCTAGTAATATTAAGTAAAGCAAAATCAGACACAAAAGCAACTAAGGTCGAAATGTGATAAAAATCCACAGACCAAAATATTAACGGTGGAAGTTTGTAATTTTCAGGATTTATTCTGGGATCTAATTGTGAGCTAGACGTGGAGAAAAATCTAAAATATTCCATCAAGTTTTCTAGTTATCTCAAGTGAAGCAAAATCAGACACAGAAGCAACTAAGGTCGACATTTGATAAAATCAACAGATCAAAGTAATAACGGTGGAAATTTGTAATTTTCAGGATTTATTCTTGGACCTAATTGTGAGCTAGACGTCTAGAAAATTCTAAATAGTTCCAACAACTTTTCTAGTAATCGTAAGGGAAGGTAAATCAGACACAAAAGCAACTAAGGTCGAAATTCGAAAAAATCCACAGACCAAAATATTAACGGTGGAAGTTTGTAATTTTCAGGATTTATTCTGGGATCTAATATTCCATAAAGTTTTCTAGTAATCTTAAGTAAATCAAAATCAGACACAGAAGCAACTAAGGTCAAAATTTGAAAAAAATCCGCAGCCTAAAATAATAACGGTGGAAGTTTGTAATTTTCTGGATTTGTACTAGGAGCTAGTTGTGAGCTAGACGCGGAGAAATATCTAAAATATACCATCAAGTTTTTTGGTAATTTTAAATAAAGCTAAATGAAACAAGAATGACGTATATACCGAATATTGTGTATTTTTGATAAATTTGTTTCTGTACGTCTTATAAAAATAGTAATGATCTAGCTTACTAGCTATTTAGCGTAGGATCGATTATAAAAATAGATGCTGACCACATAGTGCCTATATATGTTTCCAATAATAGATTTAGATATGATAGAATACAAACGGTATGTTCTATATAATTTATAATAACAGGTGCGTCAGTTATCACTTAAAATATTTACATTTTTGAAATATTCGACTAGAAAATGAGCTTCTTAAACAATTCCTATTTTAAATGCGATATATTAGAAATTTATTGTAATTTAGTTCCCAAAACAAACTTTTGCGCAACCTTGTATACGCCAAACACGTTCGTGTTTAGCAAACATCCGAAAATACACAATGACGCCATCATATGCTAAAATCTAGATATTAATCTTCGCGACCCCCACTACAAAATAACAAATGACGTCACGACGCATAACATAAACGAAGTAACGATTTTCGTTTTCACGAATTTCGGCAAATTTCATTGGTCGAGAAAACACAATACCAGAACTTTGCGTGGATGAGCATAATTAATCAGAATTAGGTTAGAATCGATCGGTATGTTCGATAAACTATATAGGTGAATGCCGTATAATAAATTTCAACGCTCGCTTTGACGGTAAAACGTGGACGGTCAAATGGATCGCTTTACCCTTGGTTGGAACGGTGACGTCAAGCCTCTATTTGTGTTGGTGTGTTACCGGAGTTATATTATCGCGGTTACCAAGGCGACGTTTACAGATGTCGCCCCATGCTACAACGATTCTACCGGGTATTTTTAGAGGTTAGAATAACGCAACTCGGTTTCGAATAATAAGCAAGACGCGCGGAAGATATAATAATAAACGCAGAGAATATCAAATTCCTAACAGTGTATAATACGTAAATCCTTTGTTTTTTCTTTAAAAATTTTGGCTTACTCGCTTGGATAATACTAGATAATCGCCTTATGTATCACCCTGTATATAGGCATTATGAGATCAATAATTATTTATAGGAATTGAACTATAAATATTTGGATAGAACATAACTAAGGTTGTTTTCGCAAAACTATGGGACCAAAGTTATAACGGTGGAAGTTTGTGATTTTCAGAATTTATTCTGGGGTCTAATTGTGAGCTAGACGTGAAGAAAAATCTAAAAAATTTTATTGACTTTTCTAGTAATCTTAAGTGAAGCAAAATCAGACACAAAAGCAACTAAGGTTGAAATTTGAAAAAAACCACAGACTATAATAATAACGGTGGAAGTTTGTAATTTTCAGGATATATTCTGGGGTGTAATTGTGAGCTAGACGTGAAGAAAAATCTAAAAAAATCTATCAACCTTTCTAGTAATCTTAAGTGAAGCAAAATCAGACCCAAAAGCAACTAAGGTTGAAATTTGAAAAAAACCACAGACTATAATAATAACGGTGGAAGTTTGTAATTTTCAGGATATATTCTGGGGTGTAATTGTGAGCTAGACGTGAAGAAAAATCTAAAAAAATCTATCAACCTTTCTAGTAATCTTAAGTGAAGCAAAATCAGACACAAAAGCAACTAAGGTCGAAATTCGAAAAATCCACAGACTGAAATAATAACCCTGGAAATTTGTAATTTTCAGGATTTATTCTGGGATCTAATTGTAGGCTAACAGTGGAGAAAAATCTAAAAAATTCCTCTAGCTTTTCTAGTAATATTAAGTGAAGCAAAATCAGACACAAAAGCAACTAAGGTCGAAATTTGAAAAAATGCACAGAATATAATAATAACGGTGGAAGTCTGTAATTTTCAGGATTTATTCTGGGGTCTAATTGTGAACTAGACGTGGAGATAAATCTAAAATATTCCGTCAAGTTTTCTAATAATCTTAAGTGAAGCAAAATCAGACACAAAAGCAACTAAGGTCGAAATTCGAAAAAATCCACGGACGAAAATATTAACGGTGGAAGTTTGTAAGCTTCAGGTTTTATTCTGGGATATAATTGTGAGCTAGACGTGAAGAAAAATCTAAAAAAATCTATCAACCTTTCTAGTAATCTTAAGTGAAGCAAAATCAGACACAAAAGCAACTAAGGTCGAAATTAGAAAAAAATCAACAGACTAAAATAATAACGGTGGAAGTTTGTAATCTTCAGGATTTATTCTGGGATATAATTGTGAGCTAGACGTGAAGAAAAATCTAAAAAAATCTCTCAACCTTTCTAGTAATCTTAAGTGAAGCAAAATCAGACACAAAAGCAACTAAGGTCGAAATTAGAAAAAAATCCACAGACTAAAATAATAACGGTGGAAGTTTGTAATCTTCAGGATTTATTCTGGGATATAATTGTGAGCTAGACGTGAAGAAAAATCTAAAAAAATCTATCAACCTTTCTAGTAATCTTAAGTGAAGCAAAATCAGACACAAAAGCAACTAAGGTCGAAATTAGAAAAAAATCCACAGACTAAAATAATAACGGTGGAAGTTTGTAATCTTCAGGATTTATTCTGGGATATAATTGTGAGCTAGACGTGAAGAAAAATCTAAAAAATTCCTCTAGCTTTTCTAGTAATATTAAGTGAAGCAAAATCAGACACAAAAGCAACTAAGGTCGAAATTTGAAAAAATGCACAGACTATAATAATAACGGTGGAAGTCTGTAATTTTCAGGATTTATTCTGGGGTCTAATTGTGAACTAGACGTGGAGATAAATCTAAAATATTCCGTCAAGTTTTCTAATAATCTTAAGTGAAGCAAAATCAGACACAAAAGCAACTAAGGTCGAAATTCGAAAAAATCCACGGACGAAAATAATAACGCTGGAAGTTTGTAAGCTTCAGGATTTATTCTGGGATATAATTGTGAGCTAGACGTGAAGAAAAATCTAAAAAAATCTATCAACCTTTCTAGTAATCTTAAGTGAAGCAAAATCAGACACAAAAGCAACTAAGGTCGAAATTAGAAAAAAATCCACAGACTAAAATAATAACGGTGGAAGTTTGTAATCTTCAGGATTTATTCTGGGATATAATTGTGAGCTAGACGTGAAGAAAAATCTAAAAAATTCCTCTAGCTTTTCTAGTAATATTAAGTGAAGCAAAATCAGACACAAAAGCAACTAAGGTCGAAATTTGAAAAAATGCACAGACTATAATAATAACGGTGGAAGTCTGTAATTTTCAGGATTTATTCTGGGGTCTAATTGTGAACTAGACGTGGAGATAAATCTAAAATATTCCGTCAAGTTTTCTAATAATCTTAAGTGAAGCAAAATCAGACACAAAAGCAACTAAGGTCGAAATTCGAAAAAATCCACGGACGAAAATAATAACGCTGGAAGTTTGTAAGCTTCAGGATTTATTCTGGGATATAATTGTGAGCTAGACGTGAAGAAAAATCTAAAAAAATCTATCAACCTTTCTAGTAATCTTAAGTGAAGCAAAATCAGACACAAAAGCAACTAAGGTCGAAATTAGAAAAAAATCCACAGACTAAAATAATAACGGTGGAAGTTTGTAATCTTCAGGATTTATTCTGGGATATAATTGTGAGCTAGACGTGAAGAAAAATCTAAAAAATTCCTCTAGCTTTTCTAGTAATATTAAGTGAAGCAAAATCAGACACAAAAGCAACTAAGGTCGAAATTTGAAAAAATGCACAGACTATAATAATAACGGTGGAAGTTTGTAATCTTCAGGATTTATTCTGGGATATAATCGTGAGCTAGACGTGAAGAAAAATCTAAAAAAATCTATCAACCTTTCTAGTAATCTTAAGTGAAGCAAAATCAGACACAAAAGCAACTAAGGTCGAAATTCGAAAAATCCACAGACGAAAATAATAACGTTGGAAGTTTGTAATCTTCAGGATTTATTCTGGGGTATAATCGTGAGCTAGACGTGAAAAAAAATGTAAAAAAATCTATCAACCTTTCTAGTAATCTTAAGTGACGCAAAATCAGACACAAAAGCAACTAAGGTCGAAATTCGAAAAATCCACAGACCAAAATAATATCGGTAGAAGTTTGTAATTTTCAGGATTTATTCTGGGGTCTAATTGTGAGCTAGACGTGGAGAAAAATCTAAAATATTCCATAAAGTTTTCTAGTAATCTTAAGTGAAGCAAATTCAGACACACTAGCAACTTATGTCAAAAATGGAAAAAATCCACAGACCAAATGGTGAATAATGGTGGAAGTTTGTAATTTTCCGGATTTATTCTGGGGCCTAATTGTGAGCTAAACGTGGTAAAAAAATCTAAAAAATTCTACCAAGTTTCCTAGTAATATTCAGTGAAGCAAAACCAGACACAGAAGGTCGAAATTTGAAAACATCTACAAACCAAAATAATAACGGTGAAAGTTTTTAATTTTCAGGATTTATTCTCGGATATAATTGTGAGCTAGAAGTGAAGACACATCTCTAAAATTCTATCAACTTTTCTAGTAATCTTAAGTAAAGCAAAATCAGACACAAAAGCAACTAAGGTCGAAATTTAAAAAAGCCCCAGAACAAAATAATATCGGTGGAAGTTTGTAATTTTCAGGATTTATTCTGGAATATAATTGTGAGCTAGACGTGAAGAAAAAATCTAAAAAATTCTATCCAATTTTCTGGTAATCTTAATTGAAGCAAAATCAGACACAGAAGCAAGAAAGGTCGAAATGTGAAAAAATGCACAGACTAACATAATAAAGGTGGAAATTTGTAATTATCAGGATTTATTCTGGAGTCTAATTGTTAGCTAGTCGTGGTACAAAAAAAATCAAAAAAAAATCGATCAAGTTTTCTAGTAATCTTAAGTGAAACAGAATCATACACAACTAAAGTCGCAACTAAGGTCGAAATTCGAAAAAATCCACAGACTAGAATAATAACGGTAGAAGCTTGTAATCTTCAGGATTTATTCTTTGGTCTAATTGCGAGCTAGCAGAGAAGAAAAATTAAAAAAAATCCATCAAGTTTCCTAGTAATCTTAAGTGAAGCAAAATCTTACACAGAAGCACCTAAGGTCGAAACTTAAAAAGTATACTGAATAAATTTTTATGTCTAAAAACCGATAATCTATCAAAACGTAGCGCGCGAGTGAAGTCGTTCTCATCATTAATCGATAAACACACTAATATCCCAACCCGAAGCGGTTTGCTTTTCTAAAAATAGACTTTACGACAGTCGCGTGAAAGCTAACCTACAAAACGATCATTGAAAAGATCGCCGCGGCCAACGCTAACGATTTCTAAAACCCGAACTAAAACCAAAATACAACGCCAACAATTTCGAAACAGTCGCATTTTCAAACCGAACCCCTATTTTCGGATTTCTAACCTAAATTCCACCGACAAAAAAAAATCCACCAAAACAATTCCTTCTCTCACTCTGAGAGCAAATTAGAATCATAACAACTGACAAATAAAGCGTCTCTAGCTTATTATACCCCTTTAGTTCAGCCATCTGGCAGCGATAACAGGAAATAATGGCGTAGGCTTTAAACGACTAACCCACAACATATCAACACGAAGAGGAACGCAACGAATCAATCAAACCTACACCAGTTTTACCCAAATCCCCTATAATTATAAAATAATTCGTTTAACCACAGAATATATGTGTTAAATATCTTCAAATAAACCTAAAAATTAGTCGAGAAAATCAAAAATTGATATTTTTTCAAGGTGGATTAACCGCGGTGTTTCGCGACGCGCGAATGTGACGCTGCTCTTAAACTGTAGCATTGTAGGTCAGATGCTTACCATGACCCTATAGACTGTGCTGGTATTGCTGCTACCATTACAGGACCTAAAGACAAATAACGCTGTAATGCTGCTGTCTCTCCTTTTTTATTCGTTTAATTGTTAGAACAATGTGTGCTGGCTTCTTTTTATGTGAAATGTGTGGTTAGTGACGCATCGAATTTGCTTATAGGCCAAGCAATAGAGCTACAAATGATTGCATTTTTGACATATAGACTAGCAGGAAGCCGCCAGTGTCGTCCTGTACAGGACAGTATATTCCCACTATGTTTCCTACTCGAAAATGCCATTTTTTATAAACAATTATCAACAAAAAATCGCGTTTTTTTACTTTTTTTATTGTAAAACGAAAACTATTGAAGCAATCTTAATGGTGCAACGGGATGAACTGTAGAGAATTAAATTACGAAGAGAATGACAGGTCAAACGATCCGATCGGATAATCAGAACCGGAGAAAACCTGGAAAACAGGAAAATTTTGCTTTTTAAAAAAAAATTCATAACTCCGCCATTTTTCGGATTAATAGTTTTCGCACAATCCTCAGTTGAATTTTTTTTTGGCAATATTTTTGCGGAGAGCTGGATGCGTTTGAGGTCGTCCGATTGCAATTTAAAAAACGGATTTGGAAACTAGACGTGAACGGCAACAAAACCTTTATTCTGATTTTTCGATCAGACCCGTTTAAGTGGGTAGTAAACTACTGAGAACATGAGCGAAAACGCCCGCGCCCGCTAGAGAGGTCGAGTGATGGGGGAAGTGTGCGATTAGAGGGGAAACATATATATACTGCGCGCTTGTATTACTATAGATACGCGCTTCCCCGCGTCGACCGCCTACCCCCACTACTCGACCGCTTTGGAGCGCGCGGCACTTTTCGGACACGTTCGCAAGCATTTTTCGCCTATTTCGCAACATTTTAACGCAAAATCAGAATAGACGGTTTGTAGCAAAATACGGGACCACCTCCGACGCATCAAGGCTCGCCGAATCATATTGCATGCAAATATTCAAATCGCAATTGTGCAAAAACTAATCATCGGACAACGCCTGGGTTGTCCACACTCAAAGTACCCATCAATCGCTACTTTCACGCGAAAAGCCTCCGGTACAACTTTTAAAATGGCGGAGTTATGAATTTTTGAAAAAACGCAGATTTTTCCGGTTTTTCCGAATTTCCTCCGTTAATATTAATTCAATCGAGTCCGTGCAGGGTTCATTTTTTTCGTCTTTTCATTCTCCACAATTCGTCTGTTGAAAGCATCAAGATTGCTCCATCGGTTCAGTTTTTACAACGGAAAAACGAAGATAACACGATTTTTTGAGGTTTTTGTTTTATAACAAATTAACAAATAATATTTGCGAGTAGGAAAGACATCACAATACATCTACGGACTGTTCCACGTGGCCAGGGATCGTCGGCTTCCTGCTAGTATTTTGGTCACGCAAAAATCTCTATTGCCTGGTCTTATAGTAACATTTCGGAGAAGCATCATGCATCATTTTTCAACAGGTATCTTGACATACAGTGAGCCTGTAAAGTATGGAAACATGAGAAAATCTCTAAGACGGTTTGGTGTCTTTTAATTGTTTTAATTGCAAAGGTTTAATTGCGAGCTAATAGACAAAAATAGTCATTTTTTGGGATACTCTTGATCACTTCCGGTTTTTCCGGAAATGACAAATAGTCAAAAATTATTTAATAAACTAACTAAATAAACTAAATCGATTATAGATTAAACCGTGATTTAATTGTTTTTTGGCCAATGAGTCCTTTTCCCAGTGTACTTCATGGGGACACCTGATTATTCTATAGAAACCACTTTCCTGATTCCAATGGCAATTTTTTCGTTGCCTTTATGGCAAAAATTGACGGTCGATTTTTTTTGTGTTCAGAGTGGGATCCTGATTGAAAATATCACAAAAATAATACAGGGTGCCATTAAAAACTTCAATGATGACGTCATTTCCGCAAAAACCGGAAGTCATATTAACCTCAAGAGAACCCAAATAAATGACATTATTAGTCTATTAGCACTTCTCAAAATTTCATTCGTACAGAGTATCTAAAAAAGTAAAGAAGTGTCTTTAAGATTTTTTTTATATAGCAATGATACAACAGAAGACCTGGGTTATCATTTGAAATTCTAAACTTCTATGCGAAATATAATTTTGATAATTAAACATTTTTACTTTATCATACGTGGTGGTATGATAAAGTATTGTAATCGTGCAGAAAAAAAAAATTTGAGATTTTAGCGGAAATATGTCCTTTTGGGCCCCGTGAACATTTTTGACCAAAGTACAAAAAATGTCTGTGTGTGTGTGTGTGCCCGTTTTTTTTTGCGCCGACGATTCCGGAGAAACTAAGTTTCATTGCCAAACTTAGAGCTGAAAAGCTTTTTGTTCAAAAGGCTCCAAAGGAACTGGAATTTTACTCAAAGCATGTTTCTAGGATTTTGCAAATGAGCCGCCATTTCTGTAATTTCGCCAAAATATTTAAATAATAAATTGAAGTAGAGGAAATTCTGAATAATTTATGTCTACGAAATTTTTTGGTAAAATTAATGGTTTAGCTGCATGAGCAAATTCTATTCGATTGAGACCGGTCATGTCTGCATTAATGTAAAACTAGTTAGCCAGGATTTGACAGATATTTTCATGCTAATGACAGTAGATAGTGTCAAACACTGATTTTTTGACAATACCTACTGTCAATAGTATCAAAATATCTGTCAAAACCTGGCTAACTCGTTTTATTTTAATGCAGACACGATTGATCTCGATCAAATAGAATCTCATGAAGTTAAACTATTAATTTTATATACAGTGTGTCCCCGTATAGGTGAAACGACTCTTATAAAGGCTAAACAATTTTCGATATTAACGTTTACTTTTTGGGGTTTATCCCTGCGTGGTTACAGACTAATTACGAACATATTTTCAATTTTTAAAACACAAGTGTGTCTTGACAGTGACTAAAAAAATTCTTTTGTGGCAGGTAAAGTACCTTTTCTGTTTACAGTACGTCAACATCCTACTTAGAAGTTTTGTTCAGAATATAAAGCTATGGCTATATGCACATTTGAAAAATGACCGACCTACTTTGATAAAATAGCAAACAGCTGTTTGCTATTTCGTTGCTATTATATCAAAGTAGGCCGATCATTTTTCAAATTTGCATATAGCCATAGCCTTTTATTCTGAACAAATTTTCTAAGTAAGATGTTGACGTACTGTAAACAGAAAAGGTATTTTACCTGCCACAAAAGAATTCTTTTAGTAATTGTCAAAACGCACTTGTGTTTTCAAAATGTGTTCGTAATTAGTCTGTAACCAAGCAGGGATAAACCACAAATAATAAAAGTTAATATCGAAATTTTTTTACCTTTATAAGAGTCGTTTCACCTATCTGGGGACAGACTGTATAGTATGATAAAGTCATGTGCCTGCCCACATCAGAATTTTGTGGAATATACTGTTTCTAAGATTTTATCATGTTTCCATGCTTTGTGCTTTCACTGTATAAAAAATCCATCGGTATTTGTTATTTTAAATTTAGTACTACATATTACTTTTATTTATTTAATTGGCTCTGTTAAGATTAGTTCATCGTTAATAGTTAATGTTTATTTTAATAAAACCATTGATAAAATCCTTTAAAATACAATTTTGATAACTATAACCTTACCCGAGACAGTAATATTTTCCGAAATAATAAAAAAAAAATCAATTTTACACTATTTTCCAAACAACAACATTTTATCGTACGCTGTACTAAATGCACGTGCAAACAGAGATAGGTGAACAAACAATTCCCGGCAAACAATTTCAACGATTCTTAGAAATATACCGCTTACATTATTATTAATAACACAATTCTACAGGGTGACGCACAACAAACGTAACATTATTTCATATCGTCGATTTATATTGTTACGTTAAGATGTCTAGTTCCCGAGATAACCAAAGAGAATTAATAGGAAAAATGCTCGGAAATGCCCTTTCTTAACTTTTATCTCAGAATAATAATAATAATAATAAAAAAAAAAAAATGCAACGTAAAATCATGCAAAATAGACCGAAAAAAAAAGCACTAACCTTTCGGAAACTGCCACCTCATCGCCTTGCGGATTCACCACACAGGTCGTCATGTTATCGGAGACGAACCACTTCTGCGACTTCATAACCAAACTATTAGGCGGCTCGTGTTCCCCGCACTCCATCGAGAAGATCGTAACCGTGGCGTTCGGCTCCATCTTGTGCGTCCTGTGGAACTTGTACAGCGTCTCAAGATCCCCGGCCTTCCTCACAACGGACCATCCGCTCATAGCCAGCTCCTTGTTGCTCTTGTTGTGCAACTTAACAAACTTCCCGTCTGGACAGACCTCGGCAACCTCAATGTCGCCTTTCGACGAGCTATTTATCGAATAGTCGGACATCGACTGCTCCTGGCTTTCCTCGAGGAGGGTCCTCTTACGTTTAGCCCCAGCCCGAACCGGGGTACGCCTCTGCGAACCAGCCCTAACGCTCCTCGATTGCACTTCTTGCGCCGAGGGTGTTATATTCAAACGTACCTCCTCGGACTCCAGCAGCTTCCTGTAAGCGGAGATCTCCAGGTCTAAAGACACCTTTATATCCATCAAATCCTGGTATTCTTGAAGCTGCAATGCCATCTCTTCCCGCATCCTGGTTAACTCCCCTTCGAGCAGAGCCAAGTCTTCGGCGTGCCTCAAACGTTCCGAATCGAGCATCTTCTCCAAATCTCTGGCGCGAGCGGTTAGCCCGGCGTTCTGGCCTTCCAATTCGGCTATTCTGTTGCTCAGGCTGTCGATTCTCGTGCGAACCTGGCGCAGTTCTTCGATGGCGGCCGTCGCCGCGCCCGAGTTTCTGTTGGCGGCGTTCTGGAGTCCCTTGATCTTGTTCTCGTAGAGATATTCGATCTCCTGACGGTTGTTGGCCATCTGGCCTTCATATTGCTCGCGTAGGTCTGTGAGGGCTTGCTGGAGCTTGGCCTCGTATTGCTCGGCTAGTCTGCCGTCGATCTCGCTGATCTCGACCTGGCGGCGGGTGCGAGTCTCGGAGAGTTGTTGCTGGAACACCTGTGGAGTGGAAAATTGAGGTTCTTAATCATTCTTAATTAATTTTTTTTTTGGTGGTGGGTAGTTTAACGAATTGACAAGCTGTCGCACGGTGGTCCCAATTGCACATTTAACGAAAGCTGGGCAAAGTTAATCAGAAAGCTAACTTCGTTAATCATTAATCCGTTAACGAAAAAGTTAACTTCCTTGACCAATAGTGAGTTAATTTGTTACAAATGTAACGGAAGTTACCGCGGAGAAGTTAGCCATAAAAGATAGCCATAACTTTTTTTTTTCGAATTTTGTTATCAAACATATATCAAATGATAGGGGTGTTCAAGTACTATACGCCATAGTTTTTCTCCGAAAATTCATTAAACGGTGTTGTCGGAAATTTGATTTATTTCGTTACGCGTCACCTTATAAGAGCTCTTGTCATCTCAATAAAGAATTGCCCATAACTTTTTGCAACAACCCCATAGAGAAACAAGTGATACAAATTCGGAATGCGCATAAAATTTTGCATCCAATAATGGTATTGGGAAGGTGCTACCCCTAATATCACCTACCCCAATACACCTATAATACAAGAAATTGCGCGCCGGTCCACTAAGAAGTGGTATTAATGAACATAACTCACGGTAAAATTATTGCAAAACTTTCCTAAGTACGTCAAATTATAGGCAATTAAATGTACTATTTACCTTTGAAAGCTCGGAGTTCTGCTCGACGGCGAACAACCCTTCAATAACGATCATGTCCGTACGCAACCGTCCCCGCCGGCAATCATATGTCGGGTGGTTGTGGCAGGAAAATGTTTATAACTTTTGTAAATATTGTTGCATAACTTTCTATCATATATCAAATTGTAGGTAATTAAAAGGGGTTCTCACCCTTCGCCGCTCCGAGTTTTGCTCGATGGCGAACAACTCTTAAATGGCGATAATGTCCGTACGGAACCAGTACGACGGGCAATTATATATCAAGTGGCTGCTGCAGAAAATCATTGATAACTTTTGCAAATATTGTTGCATAACGTTCTATCATAAATCAAACTGTAGGTAATTAAAAGTGCTTCTCATGCTTCCCCGCTCGGAGTTCTACTCCCTGGCAATCAACACTTAGATGACGATAATGCACCCAGTTTGAAATTGCTTTTATTGGACCTTTACTTAACTCCGACCTATAATGGCTAACGTTTGGGCTTTCAGTCTCGTTGAGGTAACGGGCGGCGCCAGAAGCATACCGCCAAAGCAACTTTCGCCGCCTGGCAAAGGCAGCGGTCTCTTTGTCGGCTTTGAGCCCTATAGAACTCTTATTGTTTTCACACTTTGCCGATCTGTCACTTACGGTTAACTTTTATGTGATTATCATTGTTTAATTATTTTATATAATTAGTTTAGTTAAATTTTTCGAATCATATTTTTTTGAATAAATTTAATTTATTTTTTTAATGAATAAATTAGCGTATTCTCGTACTTCAATAACTTCTCCGCGGTTATATGGATTCGTTTCTTATGTATATTTTGTTACGAATTTATGAAAACATGACTTATGCAACTTGAGCTATCGCTGTTTGTACATTCATATGTCACTGCAGCAGCCACTTGATATGTAATTACCAGTCGCCATTTCAAAAACCACACGCATCAGGAAACGCGCTTACAAAAAACACGCGCGTCAAAAACGCGGGTAAAAAACACCCGCGTCGGAAACGTTTCATAAAACACGCTTGTCAGAAAACGCGCGTAAAAACACCAGCGTCTTTATACTTCAGAAAAACACGCGCGTTAGAAAACATGCGCGTCAGAAAACACGAGCGTCAGAAAACACGCGCTTCAAAACGTGTTGGATGAAGAACGATCAAAATTAGTTTTTAAGCAAAACCGAAAATTGACAGCACCTAAAATCACCTCTGAAGTCAATCGCGATCGGGAAAATCTGCATGGGCGCGTTGCCGTACGCTAGCCGTTGCCTGGTCGGGAAAATCGTCAGACACAACTGTTTCAAGTCTTCATTTGTCCAACTTCGATGTGTTCGTGCCCACTGAAGTCGTTTCTGACGATCTCCCCGACGAAGCAATGGTTTTCGTACGGCAACGCGTCCATGCAGATTTTCCGCTTGGAGACGTCGTTTCCCCGTGCTTACGAAAATTGGTCTTTCACGATCGCGATTGAGTTCAGAGGTGATTTTAGGTGCGGTCAATTTTCTGTTTTGCTTAAAAATTAATATTAACGTTCTTCATCCGCTTGGGAAATTATTCGTGATAGTCTCCGCCGAACACGTCATCCAAATTCCATGTTTCTTCATATTGGTGAAGAGTGTCACTTATCGTTGACTCACTTATCGTTGACTTATTTCTTGCATTTTCACGAACTACAATCGTTCCTGACGAAAAGCGATAATTACAGAACGCTGTTCCTTGCTTGTTGGCTTTCCGAGTCGCATGATGTCTTCCGCGTGACAGAGTTATCTTGTGCAAACTACAGATTGCAGGCACAGACTCGTTTGAATACGAATTCGAGCATTTGATGCAAAAATCTGGTAAAAATGGGGTCGCAACATGTGTCTGAGATGCAGTGTTTATGACTCTATTTGTTATTTCGTATTTAATCCCTTTAATGGAAACTAGAAAATTCCCAACAACCGTTACAAAACAGCATAAATGTTGCATCAAATTAAATATAAAAATTATTTTAAATTAGCACATTTAATGATGTCGTATGTTACTGGAAATCAACGTTAAGAATGTGTTCGCTATTTGGTAGAAATAGAGGTGCCTATTGCTACGTTATCAGTGCTTTTATCAATATTTCCTATATGTTTACTATGTGTCCGAACTTCCATGAGCGGCAGTGTAGATGGTCTATTTGTTTGTCATAGAGAGTTGAAATAAAAATCACTCTATTCAGCAGATTCAAAGCTATCTGTTAGGTATATAATACATAGAGTTTATGCTTAGTATCTATTTAAAAACATATATCTTAAAGTTTACTTACGATAGCCCATTATTAACAGTTTTCATGTTTGTCTTTTTGACCTGAAGGGGTACTTAATTTGTACTTAATTCCCCCTATTTATAAGAAGCTATTGAAATGTGAAAATTTCTTATTTACACGATATTTAATGTCAAATAATAACTCTTATGGGACCAGGATACAAAATCTGAAACTTTTATAATTAATTCATCTTTTTATAACCATTAATACTAAATAAAAACATTCTTGAGTATTGCACTGTTTGGAATAACAGCCCCTTAAAAATGAGAGAAATATCAATTTGGTATACTTCATTTGAACTAAAGAAAATTAAAAAAAAAAATGTAAATTAATAACGCAAAATAAGATAGAAATGACAGTCATAGTATCGATGACAGTCGGGTTTTCTATGGATTGGTGAGGTTTAATACAGTGTATGCCCTCCACGGGCACGAATCACTTCCTCACACCTGCGTGGCATGCTTCGCACTAGTCTGCGAAGAGATTCTTGGGGTATGCTTTCCCATTCCTCAATAAGGACTTGTGTCAGTTCCTGTTAGTGGTGGATTAGGGCGCTTGCGAACACGTCTGTCACGCTGGTCCCACACGTGTTCAATAGGATTCAGGTCAGGACTTAACGCCGGCCATTCAATGACCTGAATTCCACGTTCTTGTAAAAAGTTTCTGGTGATGCCGGCGGTATGTGGCTTTTCATTGTCCTGCATTAGGATGAAATTTTGACCGACGCCATATGCAGCAGGCACCACATGGTCCTCCAAGATGTTTTCGATGTAATTCATGGCATTTAGTCTACCAGGAACCACAACAAGATCAGTTCTGTTGTCTACACTGATTCCAGCCCAAACCATCACAGATCCACGACCAGATCCACTTCCTGTATAGTAGCGGCTGCGTAGCGTTCACCAGGACGTCTATATACACGTACTCGACCGTCGCAACAAGTTAAACGAAATCTGGACTCGTCTGTAAACAGTACAGGCGTCCAGTGCCGAAATTGCCAATCTCTGTGATCCAGAGCAAACCTCATTCGAGCTGCTTTGTAAGGCGTGGTGCGCGGACAGGTCTTCTTGGTTCCTAATTCGCTTCTTTTAATCTGTTTCTAACAGTTTGATCAGAAATTTCTATTCAATGTGCTCGTCTTAGGTCGTTTAGGAGGTCTCGTGCTGTGGCAGTACGCTGACGTAGAGAGGAAAGGACAAGAAATCGGTCTTGATTTTGAGTAGTTTTTCGTTTTCGACCTTGTCCAGCTCTTCTAACATATCGGTCAGTCTCCCGAAACCGGTTCCATAAACGCTGAATAACAGAAGGGGAAACTCGAAGGTCCCTGCTAAAATGTCGAATAGAGTGGCCATGCCGAATAAGGGCGACAGCACGAGCAACTTGCACTTCACTAAGATGTCTCATTTTACTTCTAATCAACGAAAATTGATAACTGAATTCATTTGTCATCTTTAGTAGGCTTTCATACGTGAATTCAAAGCATACTAGACGCTTTTTCCATTGTGTTTTGCGTTATTAATTTACATTTTTAAGAGTAACTTAGAAGTAAGAGTTACTGTAACATTGTTTTTGTATTTTTTTTTTTAGTTAAATATGTATATGCCCTTAAAGCATACCAAATTTGATTTGTCCACTAGTGTCCACTAGAAGGCGATAAGTTTGCGATAAAGACATTAAAAAATTACCAATTTTTGATATTAAGAGAACCTCAATTCATTCCGGATAGATCACATGAGAATCGGAAACCACACCTCAAATTATAGTCTATTTCTGTAAGTTTGAAGAAAAGTTAAAGATAAATAAGAAAATATTGATTCAGTTGATGAATTTTCGAAGAATACCTACGTAAATATAAATCTTTTTCAAGCGAGTAGACCAAAACAAGTTTTTCAATGAAATGAGTAGGCTTGAGGTATTACGAAATATTACGTCATGGAGTCAAGGAACACTGGATTATTATGCATTACGTCACATCTCACAAGTGCCTTGACGTCTAAAGCTTTACCTAGCCACCTAACAAGTACCAACAAAAACATCTTTTTATTTAAGATTTTTTCAATTCCTTTTAAAACTTCATTAAATATAACAACAAATCTAACAAATAAAGGCAGAAATAACCGCAACTGATAACAAATTCTGTCACAATCAACGGCCAATGATTACGACAAAAATGCAAGATAAATATATCTGATAATAAATATGATATTTACAACTTTATAAGTTTTATTGAAGCACGTAAAGGCAGGAATTTATTGTGCAAACAAACACGTGTGTCGGAATAGTCAACATTTTATATGCCCAGACAATTACAAAACTATTTCGCCGCCTATCACGTTTAAAAATAGACATTACGCGAAATAATTTCGAAAATGTTGTGGGAGACTCAAATAATATTAAACAATAACACGTCATCAATGTGTACACACACACGTTTGTCATTTGTTTACAGGACAAACTCGATATTGTGGCGTTTCGAATATGTTGGATGTAACTAAAATTATTCAAGCCAAAACTAGGTCAATGCCTTGAGAATGTTAGGTTATGAGGTAATTCGTTATTTTTGGAAAACTGACTCTGCATGAGGCAATATTATTAAGAAATTTTCTTGTTTTATAAATGTAAATGCAAAATTAAATAGTTTTTTTACTATTCAGTTTCTAATAACCATAGCAACAAAACATGCTCCAAATAAAAGTTGTTTTGGGTTTAAACAAGCTCTTGTTTAATATATTATTCATTTTATTATGGAAGTTCGCAAACCTATTCTTTTTCTAATAGAACATCCTGTATATTTATTTTTTTTAATTCTAAGAGTTTTTTGTAGGAATCATTTCATGCGAGATCGAGCGGTCAAGTTTGTTAGACATTTCACTTTTCAATTTTTGGTACTTAGTTTAGTTCATTATTTACTTCAACTCTTCATTTGTCGAAATATGATTCATTTGACAGATCATGCGTTATTTGATTCTAGAATAGAACCAACTTTGATTCTAGCAAAATTACACTCTGCATTTTTACCGATATAATAAAGAAAACAATGTAGTTTAAGTAGTTGAAAGAAAAATTAACAAATCTTTGATATTTATTGACATATGATTCATTTAAGAGACCAAGAGTTTTTTTATTGTAAAATACAAACAACTCTTGTTCTAACGAAACTACATTCTTCATTATTTCTGATATAATGAACCAAACAACGCAGTTTAATAAAATAACAAAACGATCGACAGTTTGGCTATTCGCACCCAAAATACATAATAAAAGCGTTCCGATAACCAAAAATAACAAATTACCTGGTCTTTGAACGATAGCTCCTCCCGTAAACTTTGATTATTATTCTCGACATCGACACGAGCCAACGATTCCTCTTCCAGTTGCTTGCGTAGTTCTTCGACCTGCTTACGCAGCTTATCCCTCTCATTTTCGACGTCGCGTAGCTCAGAAATAGCTTTCTTCGCGTCTCCCTGCGCTTGGTTGTACTTCAGCGTCAAATCGTTCGTTCTAGTCTCCAACGTACGCAAAGTACTCTCCGCGATCAACAAATCCTTGCTCTTCTTAGCCAACGCTCCCTTCAACTCCTCGTTTTCGTCCCATAAACGCTTAGTATCGATCTCGAGCTTAGCTTTTTCCCGATGAGTCTCGTCTAAGAGTCTTCTTGCATCGGAAAGCTCATGATCGTACATAGATTTGATGTTCGATACTTCCCTAGTTACGGTTTCTTGAGTGGTTTGTACCTCTCGGGTTAAACGGCTGTTCTCGCCTTCTAAATAACGAACTCTGTCAATGTAAGCTGCTAGGCGGTCGTTTAGGTTTTGTAGATCGGCCTTTTCTTGAAGGCGGGAGTGCCTAGTAGGGCTCAGAGGGCTCGAGGGCCTCTGGCTTTGCTGGGATGGCGTTGTGGATTTCTTGCTGCGCGTTGCCATGATGGTAAGAGCGTTTTTAACCTATATTTTAAGTGTCGGCACTGTTCGAACTACGTAAAACTCCGTCTCGGACTGTTCTAGCGGATGATCCGGCACTTGTGCTGTTCGCTTATTCTAACGGTCGCGCTAAACTGCGTTAAAGGTGGGGCATTTTTAAAATAAGGACGCGTCGGTGACCGTTTGTTCCGTTTGCCGGCTTGTGACGTAACGGTGAGAGGTTAGGTTTGCGCTTTTCGTCGGGAGATGGCGCCACAGTACGCGTGGTGGGATACGCCAGTCGGTAAGATAGTGCTGGTTAATCAGCAGACTGCCAACCTAAGATTTTTAAACTGTTTCTATCGTGTTTTTGTCGTGAATAAAATAAGAATTTTTATTTATTGGTTTTGGTTAAAGGTTGACTATTGTTATTAGGGTTTCTAGTAGGAGGTCGAGACTCAGAACCATAACATAACATTCTAATATCAGAATATCTTCCTGATTGATCTTGATAGAAAGTGTCACAAATATATTGTAGGCATGGGCGCCCGCTGAGAGGGACAAGCGGGTGCACTTGCATGCTTGCATCCCTTGGCCTTTGATATAACAGGGGAAAGATCAACAAGAAAAAAATCATGAAATTCATGCTTATTTATAACGATAGTGTTAAAAACATTTAATTGAAAAAGAAATAATAAAATAACTGAACTTATACAATAATAAAATAATTAATAAACTTCTGAATTAAAACATAAAAATTTATAGATGTTCAATTACAAAAAAAAAGCAAACAAGACATTATGTTATCAATTTTTGCAAAAGTCGATTGAAATACGTACACACAGAAAAGTGATCTCTCGAACGAAGAGAGAATTACTTGGCTGAAGTACAAGTTGGTAAAGCGGTTACTCTGGTCAAGTAAGTAAACAGTCTTCAATGAAGTGTATATTTTTATTCCCGGTAAATATTTTTAGCTACTTAATGTAAGAATTTTAAAGATTTGGTTCAAATACGTTTTCTATTGCTTATTAACAAGATAGGTATGTTATATTTACTTACTCGTTCTAAACTGTTGCGTGCGTTACATCAAACTATTAAACCGTGTTGAAACGTTTATTGTACACTATAAATCACAATACACATCCCCAATAAATCACAAGGCACATCCCCTACGGGTAGTTCGTTATTGTTTTGCGTACTAGGTTAGGCCCCAGCGTGGCGCCAGAACCACGCGCAAGTCTTGACAAAATCACGGTGCGCATATTTATTCCAGAGAAAGGAATAAAAAACTTCCTGACGCGTGTATAATAAATTAAATAATATAAATATTTATTATAATAAGAAGGTACATAAGTAAAACACGTATGTAAACTTCAAAAACTATAAACTCATTTCTTACGCAATCAATACATGAACTAAAATATCATTCATGATTATTGCAAGTCATATACATGGTCAATTTGCTTCTATCTGGCAGCTCATCTTTAGTGATAATGTTGCTCAGGAACTCATCAGATGTACACATACTTTTGTCTGCAAAATATTTACTGTACAGCGATACGAATTTGTCATATGGACAAAAAGATCCACAACCCGGTAATTCTAGCAATTCCGGCATCCTTTTTGAATAGTTGTGATAGAATATCTATAAAATAAAAAGTATAATAAATAAACTGAACTTATATTGATAATTTTTAATCCCATCACTTACTTTAAATCCATAAACATTATCAATTTCGTGCAGTTCCATCATTACGTAAGAAGCATACGGTGGTAATTCTGGTTTGTAAACACCCAAAACTGACAACAAACCAATTATGGTAAAGTCGTGTCCAGAGTACAGGGCGATCTTTGTTTCCTTTTGGACGTCCGTGCCGTTTATTTTGGCCGCTGTTTGGTCCGATATTTGTTTCAAAAGAAAACCTGGAAGATACCCAATTATTTAATTGATTCATCGTGGACTACAAAGTCTACACATACCTCCAGCCAATGTACGTAATTCTTCCATTTCTTTGGCAAAGCTGACAAACTCAACAGCAAGAGTGTGTAGACGATCTGGATATACAGACTTTGTCCAATCTGGTAATTCAAAGCCCCATTCTTCCTGAAGACATTAAAAAAAAACAGAAATAATTTCAATACTGGGACATCGTGTAGTGTACTGAAAATATCCAACCTCTGCCAATAATCCTGCGTAGATCAAAAAGGCACATAGCGGTTTATCTACATTCCACCCTGTATTATGAGATAAATATTCCCTAATCTCCTCAAAATGTTCCATACGTCCTTCTTTTTGCAACTTCTCAAAATAGGCGTATCCCAATATCCAGAAGTTATCGCAATTCAAATTCGACAGAAATATCTAAAATTAACACCCCCATGTTGATTACCCATCGACCAATGCACTAAAATATGTCAAAAACCTTGCTAAAACTAATTCTTACCAAATCGGTGTTTCTAGGATTGGAATGGAAGTCGATGGGCTGCCAAGCCAGGCCGGTATCCCATTGTCTTTCTCCAGCGGGTGGGAATAGCCCAGCTAGTACTAACTGCATGGCGTTTCTTGTACGACTATAAGGCGAAGCTTGAGCTGTTAATAATCCCGGCGAATAGTTGCCCACGAAATTGCCATATCGTGCCTTTAGTGCCTTTCCTAAGTTATATTGCGTTTTGAAACCTTCCTACAAAAGATGTAAAGACATTGTAAAAGTTGGCCACTGATATTTCCAAAGCAAACCGTTTCTTTCTCCCCAGTCACGATGACAGGTAAGAAGTACAAAGTTTCATGTTTTCTTTGAGACCCTCTTGAAGTATCCAACTCTCAGCGAGGTGAATCAAATTTCTTACCTTTATACAGTGTGTCTCACGGGACGTTGGTTTGTATGGGTACTTTTGTTATTATTAAAGATAGAAAGTCGGTTAAATGGACAAAGTAGTGCATATTTACTACGTGCTCTTTCATAATCGGTTCAGAAAACAGTTGAATTCCAAACGGTTCCCAAGCTATTTTGAAAAAAAACCAAAAAAAGTCATTTCTTAATTATGGTCATTACTTCTTTATTTGTGATCCAATCAAAAAAGCGTTTTGACATTATAAAGGCATTGTTTTGTCTAGAATTTGATTATGTCAGTTTAAAATTTTTTTCGTCAATGGATTCGTTAGATTCGTAACAAACAAAACTTTTGTTTTTCTTATGGACGCCATATTGGTTTTATACATGTTTGGATTCATCATTTATTTCTGAGTAATTTGGTATCCCACATGCCATGTTTTTAATACAATAAGATAATAGAATTGACTGAACATTGTACACTTCGAGAATAGGGTATTACGGCACTTTTCAAATTCTGTTCTATTACAAAGTAGGTTAGCTTAGCATCACCCTTTCACACGTCAAATGCCAAACAACGCTTTAATTTAGGAGAAAACGCGATTTGAAATTCAAATAAAAATCCTACTTGTGACGTCACAAGGAGGGATTATAATGCGAAACTTGACAACGTCGCGCATAGTTATTTTATGTTGCTGTGGTGCAAACAGTCGCGTTGTTCACTCTGTTTACCGGTCGTGCATTGAGGTTAGGTGGACAGTAATTTTTTAATATATCCACACCAGCAAACACCATACATAATCAACATGAGCAAATAATAATATAGTTTGTTGTGTGCCGGGTTGCAACAGTCGAAACACCAGAATTCAATACAACATTTATACGAAATGGTGTATCTAGCTTGTAGTTTCATAAACACACAGGAATATATTATAAGAAATGTATTGTCAATATGTATTATTAATAAACTTCTATTTAAGCAGGTATTATTTACTACCAGTCTTTTCCTCTACATTCAAATTTCTTTGTGAACCATGTGATTGGGGGATGTTTCATCACTTTGTCGTTACTTTACTATGAACAATTGTAAGCTGGTTGAATAATATGTATGACAGATTTACACAATTATCTATTGTAATCTATTTGTATTCTAATGTTCGTATAACGGTATGGGTGCAAGATTGAAAAGTTCACGAGTTATCTCCAAACCCTTCACGTGTTAACTTCTTTCTTACTCTCTTACTCTAATTTCTTTATCGATGGAGGAAGTACGTAAAGACTAACGTTGAAATACTATTACCATTAAATTAGTTACCATATAATTAATGTACATGGTAATATACATTGTATAAAAGTTGAGTCGACTAGAACATACAAATAAACAAACATTTTATTTTAGCATATATTTATTTTAAATTTGGAATACTGTCGTATTCCTGATAGTTTTCAATATTTACAGTTCCAATATCTTTTGCTTATATATACTTCACTGACGATCCAATCTGCGACAATTTCGTTTTCTGCCAATAGGATGTCACAGATGTTGGCGATGGTTCCTCGCTTCGGCGATATAGCCCCACATTAGTAAAACACAATTCTCGCATTGAACACTTAAAACGTGTCCCAAAACTTCATCTAACACACAGGATACTGTGTATGGTTTCTTCGTAACCGAATGCTCAGGTGTAATTCTAGCTTTAATCGTGCAGGTCTTATCACTCCGTTGAAGTTGAACATAACCTACAGCGTTATCCCCATATTCTTGCCTTGATGATCTAAACATATCATTATATTAATTATACTCATATTATAACATTTGGATAATATCTTACCGCTCAAATTTAATCCCTTTCATTTCAGAGCCTAAGAAATGCTGATTTTCGTTGAAAAAAGTTATTGTGGTAATTAGATCGATTGTGGGCAAATTTGCTTTGATAAAATCATCTTCCACAGAACACATGCTTGCACTGGTAACTTAACAACTTATAACAACTTACTTAATAAGTAATAATTTTACGATACGCTGTAAATACTATCGTCGAAGTTTGTCTGTTGTCAAGTGTCAACACACATACAAACAGACAGCGGTGCAAACACTGTTGCAAGAAAATTCCCTAGGTTTTGATCAATTTCTTGGCTACGGTGCCAATTCTACACTTGGCCAATCACGACAGTGATCGGAAAATTCAAATTTTAATTGTAGTTTTCTTAACACTTTCTGAATGTAATTTAATTTTAACTTAACAAAATTTCGGGTTATATACTGTAAAATCGCTTAATACACGCTTTTGCTTAAATTTCCACATGACCGTAATACCCTATTGCTGAAAATCGCATGGTGCCATGGAAGACATTTTGTGAAACAATGTGATATCTACCCATCTGTACCCAACTGTTGAACAAAATTGGTGAAAACCCAGAATTCTATAAAAAAAAATTATGGTCCCATAAAACATATTTTCTAACTGCGGTATTTTTAACTGAAAGAAGTCGCACTGGGTACTGGCCACTGGGCCCGTGAAAATCACCACCTTTCTGTACCGCGCCATAATCAGGTGCGGTTTGGTTTTAATGTATGGTGCGGTATTGGCGCCGTGCGCGTACGATATGCCCATCTCTATTGCCGCCGGACGGGACTAAGATCGCCACGAGGTGGCGCTGTTCTATGCAGTTTCCTTCCTAGTAATCACCCACGTGGTAGTTACCTGTAGCGCGTCTACTAAGTAAACATAAACAAGAAAGCTGTTGCCGCTACTGCCAGTATTTTGACAATTCACCACACAGCACGAGTTAACCATATTTGTATATTTGTATACACAATGCTAGTCTGTGCACAACGCTATCAGCTGACAGAAATAATAAATAAAGCATTTGCCGTCGACTACAGCGCTTTTGCGTGCAGCGGTGACCGAGAAAACTTCTGGCGGATACATATTCCGCCATGGGCGCATAAAGCGTTCCTCAATCCCCCACTCCGTACTGCGCACGGTGCCAATAGTGGCCAACCGATTAATCGGATCAATTTTTTATAACAAAAATATAACTTAGAAGAGGTATAGTTTTTTATAGTTTGTTAAAATGTTGTTACTTTTTGTGTTGTGTAGTTAGTACAAATAAATATATTCCAAACTGTAACTTGATTGAGGGCACATAAATACTGTATCACTCAAATATGCTTTTCATGGCACCATGCGATTTTCAGATATAAAAAAAACTTCTATTTTGTCGGTTTATTGTGTTCTAAATATGGCATGTGGCATACCAAATTACTCAGAAAAAAATTCTGAATCCAAACATGGTTAAAACAATATGGCGTCCATAAGAAAAACAAAAGTTTCGTTTGTTTCTGACGAATACATTGGCGAAAAGAATTTAAACTGACATAATCAAATTGTAGACAAAAAGTGCCTTTATAATGTCAAAACGCTCTTGTGATGGGATTACAAATAAAGAAGTTATGATCATAATTAAAAAAATACATTTTTGGGTTTTTTCAATATAGCAAGGAAACCATTTGGAATTCAACTGTTTTCTGAACGGATTATGAAAGAGCACTTAAATATGCACTACTTTGTCCATTTAACCGACTTTCTATCTTTAATAATAACAAAAGTATCCATACAGTCCAACGTCCCGTGAGACATACTGTATAACTAATAGATAAAGATATATGCAGAGTGTTTCAGAACGAGGTGCCATTTGAAGTATATGGCGACTGGAGACCAAAATGAAATGAGGAATTGAAAATTTGTGGACTTATGTTGGTGGATACGAAAAAACTATCTAAAAAAATTTCAATTTTTGGTTACATCCGGTTTAACCGGAAATGGTTAATATGTTATCTTCACAACAATTTTGACAAATAAAATTTTTCCAATGGCCAGAGCGAATAATTTATAAGTAATTGCAAGTGATCTAGCAGCTGTCATTATTTATTAAAAAAATTCAACATCTCAAAAATGACACATGTTAGGTTTAGGTATAGGGTATGAAACAGACAATTGATTTTAAATTTCACGAATATTTCAAAAATACTATAAAATACAGGCTGTTCCATTTGAAATATGAGATAAATATATGAGATAAATATAAGTTGATAAAATTAGTCTCTAAACCTCTATAGAGATGCAAATGAATGAATTTTATTTTTTATGCGAAAACCGTAAATGTTGTACAGCAGAACATGCCTTTTGATGCATAGAAGATGCGTACTACGTTTCACAAATATATCTAGAGTCGTACCAAAGTTATCATAGAAAAAAATAATTTTTTCTTAAAACTTTAGCACCCTGTAGTTCAAAAGTTAACCCCTTTAGGACATATGTTTTGAGTCCTCAAAACGGGCCCAAAAATAATCTCCTTAAATATTAGCATGTTATTAAGAAACAGCCTATATATCTGTTATCTTAAAATCTTAAAATTTACACTGTGTAGTACATACTTTTGTAAGTGAACCACGTCCAAAAGGTTCGTAAGTTTCATTTCTGTAGGGATCATTTGGATATATAGTAGCGACATCTGGGGTTCGTTGAGCATGCCTAAATAACTAAAAAAACTACCATTATTATCTATGATAAAACAGGAAAATAAGCAGATATATATATATATATATATACAGGGTGTTTATGGTCTTGTGATTTTATTTTCAAGGGGTGATAAAACATCTTAAAAGAAAGCCACTAACGTAAAAATGTTTTAAGAAAAGTTGCATAATAAGAGAGATATTACTGTTAATTTTTGTTGTTTTTTTTAGGGTGTGATTAACCACCTTGAAAAAAAGTTATTAAAGCTAAAACGATTGATCAACCACTTGTACAAAGTAAATCTAAATTCAAACGATTAAAAGTTATCATTGAATTTTTTACTAAGTAGGCTGATGTAACTAACTTTTCCCATCTGTCAAGCTGTTTCATCAGTTGTTACTGCTCGGTTGGTTTGACATAAATTCTCCCGAATAAATTCTAATAAGGAAAGTAAAAAATGGTCCTTCGCACCAATAGTGAATACGTTGACATATTGTTAATTTATGGGGCAGTACGCCAGAATTCTGCTGCTGCCAGTCGATTGTATACTGTGCGGTTTCCTAACAGATCAACACATATTCGAAAAAAATTTACCGCTCTAGTAATCCGTGCACGAGAAACTGGTGTACTGCAAACACGTCAAGGTCGGGATGGTGGACTTGGCCGACCCCGACGAATTTTGGATTCCGAAGAACAAATCTTAAATCTTGTTGAAGAAGTAGTACTCGTAGTAGTACTCGAGAAATATCTCGCCAAGTAGATGTCTCAAATCGAATTGTCTGGCGAACACTGCGCGAGGATCAATTGTACCCTTACCACCTACAAACAGTACAGCCTTTGCAACCTGAAGATCATCCTTTACGTTTACAATTTTGCCGATGGTTTCTACAAAAACATGCTGAAATTCCAGACTTTTCTTCCATTGTATTGGCTACTGGTGAAGCAACGTTTACACGTAACGGAATAACTGTAATAATACTCATATCTGGGCTGTCGAAAATCCACATGCTGTTCGTCGTAATCATTTCCAGCACAGGTTTTCGATAAATGTTTGGGCCGGACTGGTCAACGGACAACTTATTGGCCCATTTGTGTTGCCAAATCGATTGACTGGAAATGCATAATCATTTGATGGAGCTATTGGAGGAAGTTCATTTAAATGTACGTCGACAAATGTGGTTTCTTCAAGATGGCGCACCGCCGCATTTTAACCCGGACTTTACTTACCCGGACTTTTCTTACCCGGAACTTTCTTACCCGGACTTTTCTTACCCGGACTTTTATACCCGGACTTTTCTTACCCGGACTTTTTCTACCCGGACTTTTTCTACCCGGACTTTTGTTACCCGGACTTTTCTTACCCGGACTTTTCGTACCCGGACTTTTCTTACCCGGATTTTTCTTACCCGGACTTTACTTACCCGGACTTTTCTTACCCGGACTTTTCTTACCCGGACTTTTCTTACCCGGACTTTTCTTACCCGGACTTTTCTTACCCGGACTTTTCTCACCCGGACTTTTCCTACCAGGACTTTTCCTACCCGGACTTTTCTTACCCAGACTTTTCTTACATATCTGGGCTGTCGAAAATCCACATGCAGATTTTCGATAAACGTTTGGGCCGGACTGGTCAACGGACAACTTATTGGTCCATTTGTGTTGCCAAATCGATTGACTGGAAATGATTATCTCTTTTTCTTGCAAAATCATTTGATGGAACTATTGGAGGAAGTTCTTTTGAATGTACGTCGACAAATGTGGTTTCTTCAAGATGGCGCACCGCCGCATTTTAATCGTTTAGTTCGCCAACATTTAGATAATGTGTTTGAAAATAAGTGGATTGGTCGAGGTGGACCTGTTCCATCACCTCCTCGTTCACCCGACGTTAATCCCCTGGATTTCTATTTATGGGGCGTTGTGAAGACCATGGTATACACCAACGAAATAATTGAACTAGATGATCTTCGTAACCGCGTTGAGGCAGCTGCGGCGACAATTCGACGGCAAGACCAAGGCCTAGTGAATTATGGTAATTCATGGATACGTAGAGCGAGACGTTGTGTTCAACAACACGGCGATAATTTTGAACAACTAGTGTGAAATGGATTCTATAAAAGCTTAATCATCACTTAAAAATAAAAACAAAAAAGAATTAGCAGCAATATCTCTCCTATTGTGCAACTTTTGTTGTGACATTTTTACGTTAATGACCTTCTTTTAAGATGTTTAATCACCCCTTGAAAGTAAAATCACAAGACCGTAAACGCCCTGTATAGGTGGAAATTGGGTAATTGGGTTAACAAAAACGAAGTATGGTTCGGACTTACCACATTGACCATTCTCAAAGTGTTTTTTGGTTTTGAAGGCCGACGTGCTGAGTTTGATAGAGCTATACAACACAGCACAAGTACTATATGCAAATTCATGTTGGTTTATCTAAAATTGCAATGTCAAAATGGGTATCTTAATAGTAGAGAAATTCACAATGAGAAAAAGATGAGTTCATAAGCATAACATAAGAATTACGTGGAAAAAAGTTATTAAACAAGAAAGTATAAAATAATAATTGCATGCGAAGAAACTGGTAAAACAGCATAGAAAAAAGAAGTTTTCCCGGTTTTAGTATCATTAAATAATTAAAATGACCTCTCATAAGATAGGCACTTACTTGTATTATATAATCATTTACTGATAAATAATTACCACGCGGAAATGATCAAACTGTTGCCGGTAACTTTTAACTGCTTTTCACAAAATAACTAAATCCCGCAGAGGTACCGGTGAATGAATTGTCTTATTAAAATACATATCGTTTATTTACATATCAAGTTCTTCAAGCAACACGTTCGATTACGTAAAAAACATCACCAGAGATTATGCAACATGAAACGTAGAAACTGTCTTACCTTGGATTTTAACAGTAATTTGATATATCGCAATTTTGCTGCTTTTTGGCGGCCGAACACCCAACAGTAAAATACAAATACGTTAATATTTGCCGTTGTAACTTGGTTAAACTTATAAAACTTGAATTTGCGTCTATATATACCAAACTAATTCCATTGCCTCATATTCCTACTCTTTCTAAGGCTCTAATAATTGGGTTTTAATATGCTGTGGTTATTCACTGTGAAGTGTGAACTAAGATGTGGGTTATTCCAATCCACATCAACACAACTGTAGCAAATATTTGACGTCATCACCTATGATTTCTCACGAAATTTGGTATAATTGTATTTACGTAGGTAAAGAAAAATATGAATTTTTATGTTTCATCCAGTTTTACAATATTGTGAGCGTAAAATGTATCTAACCTAAGCTGGTCTCACATTAAATTTTGGTTGAGGTTGCTTTTAATATAAGAAAAATCATTGTGTTACAGTAAAAATATACACCCCCAAAATCTCGATTTAAAAAAAAAAAACTGTTTTTGGATACTTGTATGTGTGTAAAAATGTAGAACTCCGCCATTTTCCATTCGATTTACAAAATAAAAAATGCCATTAAAAGACGGAACACAGACCATTATAAGGATGTACTGTTCGGTCAGATCCAATAAAAAGTCGAAAAGTTATGGACGTTCAAATTCAGAAGTTTCCCATTATTTTCAGATTTTCTGATTTTTAACAACAGTTTGACGACCTGTTTCAATCCATAATATTTTATTTCTATTTTCTATTGAAACCCCATTTAAATGTGCGTTTAACACGAGTTCGTTTATTAGAATCGGTTGAAATTTGACTGAGTTATCGATGTTTAATCACCGTCTTGACATTCACACTAGGCAGGAATATACCTACGGCCCGACCGTAATAACCGCACTCGTGATTCACATTAACTAGACATTATTTTGTTTGTTTATTACCCTGTTTTATTGAATTTTAGTCTATCTAATATGCTATTAAGTACTATTCGACTTGTACCCAAATATCGTAAAATCATTAATCGTTAAAATCTTAACCTATTACAATTGTGTATACTATTAGGACAATGTAGGTCTTTAGTATCACCAAATTTCATATAAACTAACTATCAAACTGATCCATAAGCTGTAAGAAATCAGCTTTAGTGCAAATATAAAAAAAGTTAAATGTGTGACATACGCAATAAGTATTGTTACGTGGATTGCGGTGGTTGAGGCATACAACAATTTTGCGGTGTTTACACACTATAGTTGTTTACACACCGCAAGTTGCTATAGTATGAACCAGAATATGTGTGTGTAGTTTGTTTGTAAAAATTGAAATTATGGAAACCAAAACATGTTGATAACTCAAGAACTGGAATGGCATTTTCTACTCCGATGATATGGCATCATCAATAAGTTATTACTCATTATTACTTATTACTCTAATGTACTTAGTAACATGTTGTGATAGTCTGGCAGGTAACAACAAAAAGAAAGTGTCTAGCCGGTCAATAAAATTTGATAATTCTGTTAAATTTCAACCGATTCTAATAAACAAACGCGTATTAGACGCAAATTTAAATATGCTTTCATTAAATCAGCAAAAAAATATTACGGATTCAAACAGGTCATCAAATTGTTGTTAAAGTTAAAAAATCTGAAAATAATTGGAAACTTCGGAACTTGAACGTCCATAACTTTTCGATTTGTTATTGGATCTGACCGAACAGTACATCTTTATAATGGTCTATGCTTCCTCTTTCATTTTCATTTCTTATTTTGGAAATCAAATAGAAAATGGCGGAGTTGTGAATTTTTCTACACGTGCAAGTACCCAAAAACGGTTTTTTTTTTTTTAAATCGAGATTTTAGGGGTGTTTGGAAAATTTCAGCTATGCCATTATGTTCAGTTCTACCAGCTCAACAACTTCCGCTATGTCTCGTGAAAAGTATATTTTTTATAGTTTTTTTTTCTTTGTAACACAGTGATAATAAAATAACTTAATACACGCAGTGCCAACGTCTCGCCAACGTTGGTGATGTGACGCGGTGCGCGTAGTGCGCGCATTCCCTTCGCCAACATTGGCCAATGTTGGTATTGGGCGCAAGGTATTTCTGTGTATCGTAGAAGGCTCGTAGCGTCCCGTAGAGAATTAAAAATGAACAGTAAAGACGATTTCATTGCTGTTGCCGCAGGTCCCATTATTTATAGTCATTATTTATACAGTACGTTCGAAATTATTAAATACATTAAGGAATACAAATATACAGCAATACAGGAAACAAAATTATTTAGTTTTTTATATTTGCCACGTGACATTAAAAAAATCTCCCTTTTTATTTTCTTTATGTTTCAAGCAACAAGTGCGGAATAAGATGGGATAAGATCTGATACACTGAGTGGTCTATATTTTTATGCAGGACCCTGTTAATTTGTGTCGATTCTTTATATAAATATTTCATTTCAGTCAAATCGATGAATTCATAATTTTGATTTAAAATATAATTTATATAATAAAACTGAAATTATTTATAATAAGATACAAAGAAAAATTGAGAACCCTGACATACACGGAGTTTTAATTATAGATATTAAAACTCCGTGTATGTATATTATGTAGGTATATTTATTATCAACCCAATATTTTTAGTAACAGATATACTTTTTGATATTTTTCTGATAATCAAAATAAGGAAAAGCATCCAGTATAGTTTTAAAACTTTGTTGAATACATTAAATACATGATATTATTTAAATTTGCCGCTTAAAACTAATCTATAAATAGTTAATTAATAAATAGTTAATTGTTGTTAATTATATAAATGCAACTTTGTTTTATTGTAGTCAAGATTGTAGGGAAGAGGGTTGACCGCAGTCCTTGGACCCCTATACCATATGACTCCCCATCGTGTGTAGATTCATATCCCGCTTCCCTCCAACCCCCTCCCTCACCCTTCCCACCCCACCGTAGCAAATAAGGTTGACCGCAATCCCAGAACCTAAATACCGTATGCCTCCCCATTGTGTGCGAATTCATTTTTAAAATTTTAATGATGACGTCATTTCTGGAAAACCCGGAAGTCATACTAACCTCAAGACCATCCCATAATTTGGTATTTTCTGTCTATTAACACAACGTTCATTCCTTCGTCGTCAAAAACACAAAAAATAAACAAACGTACCTATGCCGTGGGGCACCCATTATAACGACTTCAATATTGTCTTCAGAATATTATTTTATTGCTTGTTAATTTATTGTAACTGTAAGGTTAATATAATGCTTATAAGAACCATAATCATTGTGAATAAATTTACAAAATATTAAAAAAAGTTTTCATGTTTTTACATTTGCGCAATCAGGCATTTGGGCAAATAATAAATCATCATTGTCCTTAAAGTACGTACAAACCTAAATAATGCAGTATATATGATAAAACATAGATAGATAACTAAACTTTTCATCGGTAGTACGTACAATGCTAAAACAGAATGAAATAAAGCGGACAAGGTCGACATATTGGCGATGTGCATTGGCACAGTTGGGTCCCGCTACGCGAAGCACTCCGATGGCCAATGATGGCCAACAAAATATTAAAAAAAGTTTTCATGTTTTTACATTTGGGCAATCAGGCATTTGGGCAAATAATAAATCATCATTGTCCTTAAAGTATAAATAATGCAGTATATATAATAAAACATAGATAGATAACGTAACTTTTCATCGGTAGTACGTACAATGCTAAAACAGAAGCACCTTAACGGTGCTCCCACACGCAGTGCCAATAGGGGCCATCATTGGCCATCGGAGTGCTTCGCGTAGCGGGACCCAACTGTGCCAATGCACATCGCCAATATGTCGACCTTGTCCGCTTTATTTCATTCTGTTTTAGCATTGTACGTACTACCGATGAAAAGTTTAGTTATCTATCTATGTTTTATCATATATACTGCATTATTTAGGTTTGTACGTACTTTAAGGACAATGATGATTTATTATTTGCCCAAATGCCTGATTGCGCAAATGTAAAAACATGAAAACTTTTTTTAATATTTTGTAAATTTATTCACAATGATTATGGTTCTTATAAGCATTATATTAATCTTACAGTTACAATAAATTAACAAGCAATAAAATAATATTCTGAAGACAATATTGAAGTCGTTATAATGGGTGACCCACGCCATAGGTACGTTTGTTTATTTTTTGTGTTTTTGACGCCGAAGGAATTAACGTTGTGTTAATAGACAGAAAATGCCAATATATGGGATGGTCTTGAGGTTAGTATGACTTCTGGGTTTTCCAGAAATGACGTCATCATTGAAATTTTAAAAATGAATTCGCACACAATGGGAAGGCATACGGTATTTAGGTTCTGGGATTGCGGTCAACCTTATTCGCTAGGGTGGGGTGGGAAAGGTGAGGGAGGTGGTTGGAGGGAAGCGGGATATGAATCTACACACGATGGGGAGTCATACGGTATAGGGGTCCAAGGACTGCGGTCAACCCTCTTCCCTACAATCTTGACTACAATCAAACAAAGTTGCATTTATATAATTAACAACAATTAACAATTTATTAATTAACAATTTATAGATTAGTTTTAAGCGGCAAATTTAAATAATCTGATGTATTTAATGTATTCAACAATTTAAAAACTATACTGGATGCTTTTCCTTATTTTGATTATCAGAAAAATATCAAAAAGTATATGCGTTACTAAAAATTTTGGGTTGATAATAAATATACCTGCATAATATACATACACGGACTTTTAATACCTATAATTAAAACTCCGTGTATGTAAGGGTTCTCAATTTTTCTTTGTATCTTATTATAAGTAATTTCAGTTTTATTATATAAATTATATTTTAAATCAAAATTATGAATTCATCGATTTGACTGAAATGAAATATTTATATAAAGAAACGACACAAATTAACAGGGTCCTGCATAAAAATAAAGACCACTCAGTGTATCAGATCTTATCCCATCTTATTCCGCATTTGTTGCTTGAAACATAAAGAAAATAAAAAGGGAGATTTTTTAAAGTCTAAAAAACTAAATAATTTTTTTCCTGTATTGCTGTATATTTGTATTCCTTAATGTATTTAATATTTTCGAACGTACTGTATAAATAATGATTGAAAAACATGTTTAATATTTAACAACCTTATTAAACAGTGTCCTCTTTCGAGGGTTCCTTTTTTTAATTCTACGCAACAATGCACTGCTTAAAATAATGGGAGCTGCGGCAACAGCGATGATATCGTCTTCACTGTTCATTTTTAATTCTCTACGGGACGCTACGAGCCTTCTACGATACACAGAAATACCTTGCGCCCAATACCAACGTTGGCCAATGTTGGCGAAGTGTCTGCGCGCACTACGCGCAGCGCGTCACATCACCAATGTTGGCGAGACATTGGCACTGCGTGTAGGAGCTCCTTTACATACATACTCCAAGCATATAATAAACTTTAGCGTAAAACTAACAGTTTATTTGTTGTGCCATTATTGTGACACCTGTACAGTAAAATATTTGCAAAAGCTAATAATTAAGATAAACGGCACTTATTACGTAAACAACAATCAATTTCGAGTTTAGAACATGAAAATATTTTTCGCCGAACTTGACTAAATATTAATTTCATTGTAATTATACCAGTTTTTTTTCAGTATAATCTGATATACAGGTAGAACCAAAACTTCAATTGAAAATCAAATCGCACATTCATTAAATTCCAAGTAAAAATGCAAAATATGTAACTATAATATGTATTTTCTCCACAGTGTATTCTTGTTTCTGTTTACTAATTTACACGGTTAAAAAATTTTGAAACACTTTAGTTGACTTTAAATTTGATGCTGATTGCTGCGTCTGTTATTTAATTTGTGCCCTGTATAATCAATTACTCTGTACAAAACCAATATAAAACAACTTGCGTCACAGCTAGGCAGTAGTAGTTGATTTTTTGTCATAGTGCGTCAAGTGTGCTATAATATAATAAGTATGAAATCGACATGTGTGGTTTTTCTTTTCTTGTGTGTTAGGGAATCTTTGACGTCTTTAAGATCTCTGCATATCGTAAGTAATTCAGAGTAATGGGGTTGGTGGTTGTTATTGGCCAACAATTCTTATATTGGCCTATTAAAGTGACAATCAAAGATGTTTTTTTAGTTTCCGAGAATTGTGCTTCAGTTACGGATTTTAGCCCAATGTAAAACTTGGAAATTATTTATTTATTTTCAAACTGATTCTGGTTGTGAAAGCCATCGTACTTACGTATTTGATATAATTCCAGATATTTCGACATGGTGAAAAGAATCCAGATAAGGCATTTATGTATAGAACGGATCCGTACATCAATTACACATTTCCTCCATATGGACAAGGTGAACTAACACTTGTAAGTGCTTTTAATAACATACAACGCGACAACCAAAATAAACTTGTGATAATACGTAAAAATATTTCGTCATGATATGTGGCTGTGATTTAAATATGGATACAATAGGGTATTTGACTGTATTAAAAATATGGCTTGTATACAGTGCTTCCCAAAAGTAACGGATAAATTCAATAAAACCTTAAATAAAAATATTTCAGAAAAATGCTCTGACACGTCGATTTTTATTTTTAAATTACTATCCTGTCATACACTTTTCAGCCCCCCACCCCTTCGCCCCTAAGGGGTGGCAACCCCAACTTTAAAAATTCAAATAACAAAGTACCCCTTGCGATACCTCGATTGATAGATTTTTTTATTCTGAATTCAACGAAAAAAAGATTATCAAAATCAGTTGATAAATAACCGCGATATTTGCCAAAATGTATTCAAAGAAGAACGTCAATATTCGAGTAAGCGCTGTTGAAGCGGGCATAGCAATATCGTTCAAACAATTGCAACTTGTTTTTACTTATGTCAAACACAATTCAGATTTTTCGTAATTGAAGAAATAGTAGCAAAATGAGATTTACAGAAACCGAAAGAATCGAAGTTTTAATGATTGGGTTTGGAGATAGAAGCCGGACGCATGACGAAGTTCGTGTTTTGTTCAATGAAACGCACCCGGGCCGTCCGCCAATATCGGAATCTACAGTAAGTCGAATCGAAAACAAATTTCGCGATCTCGGTCATGTACGGGATAAGCCTAAGGCAGGACGTCCATCGGCCTTAATTGAAAACCGACAATTGGATGCTATTTTAATGGTGCAAGAAAATCATTCAACCCTTGCGGAGGCCGCTTCACAAGTTAGTGCGTCAAAAAGCACAGTGTCCAGATTATTTCGAAAACACAAATTTCACCCGTATGAAGTGCACTTGGTACAAAAATTGTCCGATGATGACTTTGATCGGCGAGTGCAGTTTTGTGAGACAATGATGGAACTCTCTAATGAAAATCCTTGCTTAATTAGAAACATCGCTTTTTTCTGTTGAGGCAACATTTTGTCTGAATGGCACCGCCAATAAACAAAATTGCCGTTACTGGGCTCGTCAAAATCCGCATTGGATGGTGGAAGCGAACACACAATATCCTCAAAACCTTAATGTGTGGGCTGGTGTGGTGGGTTCTAGAATTATTGGACCAAATTTTTCGACGGAACACTGAATGGTGAACGTTATCTGAACTTTCTACGAAATGAACTACTACCTACTTTAGCGGTGTTGTTTCCCAACGCAGAAGATCCTGATAGACACAAGGACAGAATTTGGTTACAGCAAGACGGTGCGCCTCCACATTATGCGCGACAAGTTCGAGAATACCTCGATCAAGTATTTCCTAATCCAAATATTTTCAAATTTCCTAATGGATTGGTAGATGAAGGCTTATTGAATGGCCAGCAAGATCGCCAGATTTAACCCCACTAGATTATTTTCTTTGGGGCTATTTAAAAAGTAAAGTTTATTTTAATAGACCTGTAAATATTGAGGCGTTAAAGGAAAGAATTCCTGCAGTAATTCACTTAATGAGTCCAGGAATGTTCGAAAACTCGAAATAAAATGTTAGAAAATGTTCAACAAGCGTTTGGGGATAGATTAGGGCATTGTCTCGTCGTTAACGCGCAACACTTTGACAATTAATTAAGGATTAGTTAATGAAATTTTGTTACTCCTCAATTTCGTGTATAAATAAATTTTGATAAATATCGCCGTTATTTATCAACCGATTTCGATAATTCTTTTTCTTTGTATTCAGATTAAAAAAGTCTATCAATTGAGGTATCGCAAGGGGTACTTTGCTATTTGAATGTTTAAAGTTATGGTTACCACCCCTAAGGGGTGAAGGGGTGGGGGGCTGAAAAGTGTATATTAGGATAGTAAGTTAAAAGTAAAAATCGACGTGTCGGAGCATTTTTCTCAAATATTTTTATTTAAGATTTTATAGAATTTATCCGTTACCTTTGGGAAGCACTGATAGTCATTCTAATAGATTACAGTTTAAGACAACTATTTGTTATTAGTTTTCAAAAAAAAATATGCTTTATTTCTATTAAAAACCAAAATTAAAATTGAATTTTATTCACGTCCTATCACGTGATTGAAAACGCTCTGTAATTGGCTCAGTCTCCAGTGACGTCATTCGTTAGTACGCTTAGAGTGCGTTCGGTTTGTCAGGGTAGGGTATGGGGAGAGCAATGTTCAGATAACCTGGGTCGGCTGTCTCTCTCTTATATGCAGATAAACGCCGTATGACGTTAGTCCGCCTATTATGCAGCGCGTCACTCTCACCGTACCCTACCTGATTATCCGAACGCGCTCTTATGCTTCTCCCGTTTGAATTTAATAGCACTAAAGTGTCATGTAAGCATAACTTTGTAGGTTAGGATAGCCCTAACCTTAAGCTGTCAGATCAGATAATACCTGCTTCGATAGATACGATAGATAACATAGTCAGTTTTACGTATGTATGTCGAAGTAATCTTCACAACAAAAAACACTTGTATTGGCGGCTATTTATTTCATTTGGATTTCTACGAGCCAACCACTTTCTTCGCAGTTTCAAATCTTGCGGAACAGCTACAAATAGTTTATCCGGAGTTTTTCTTGACGTATTTCTACATTGTGGATTTATACACCATTTATAACCCATTTTTATGTAGAAATTGTGAAAACAACACATCATACAACACAATTACCAAACGGCGACGATGCCGATGCTGACAGACCATAAGGGCCGATTTGACATCTACTAGCGGGTGACGTCACACAACAGAAAGTATCGTTTTGGCGGGATTTTTTGTGATTCAATTTTTAACGCTGATTTTTATGAAATATTGAGGAAATAATTACGAAAAATAATGCATTTACAATGTAGAGTGAAGGAATAAACACACTCAGATGGTTTTCCAATAATAGTCAAATACCCTATTGTTACTTCTAAACAACATTTCTAAATATCAATATAAATGTAGTATTGAAAATAAAGGTAAACTTTAGACAATCCTCCACCTTTTACAAACAATAACATTTTCTGTAAAATCAATAATGAGAAGTTTCCCAACTTGTTTCAAATTTTCTGAGACGCGTTGTATGTGGAGTGCAAAATACACAAGGACGTAACACGTTCTTGATTTTTATTATATTATGGAAACTTTTCAGGTGGGTGAACAGCAAATATACCGATTAGGTGAAACGTTGAGGAAAAGATACAGACATTTCATTGGGGATCGCTACAACAAACATATTTTGGATGCTTGGTGTACTGCATTTACTCGCACACAAACGTCATTGCAGGTTTTACTTGCTGCGATGTTTCCACCAAGTAAAGAACTAACATTCAAAAATAATTTACATTGGCAACCGATACCCTACCAATATAAACCACGCAATGATGACAAGGTACATTCACAAAAAGTAATAACTATAATAAAAAAATCTGATGTGGCCAGGCACATGACTTTATCATACTATATATAAAATTAATAGTTTAGCTGCATGAGATTCTATTTGACCGAGATCGGCTATGCATTAAAATAAAACTAGTAGAACTAGACAGATATGTCGATTAAAGCTGCGTTCGGATATTGTACTCCGTTGACACCGGGTACACCGTCCAAATGACACTTACGTGTTATTGGGTGTAAAAAGTATAACGGTGTACAATATCCGAACGCAGCTTATATTGGCAGTAGGTATTGTCAAAACATTAGCGTTTGACACTGCCTACTGTCATTAGAATCAAAATATCTAACATATCCTAGCTACTAGTTTTAATCAGGGCTGTGGAGTCGGAGTCGGAGTCGTGGAATCGGAGTCGGAGTTCAGACAAATTTCAGAGGAGTCGGAGTCGGAGTCGGAAAAAATGTACCGACTCCGAGTCCGGGTCCATGTTTAAATAATGTAGAAATAGGCATGCGAGATGGCCGTTGCCTCAATAGATAGTAAACGATTAACTAAACATATTATTAAGTCTTTTACAAAGTAAATATAATTTAACTACAAAACACACAGGTCGGTGGTGAGTGATGATTAGCAAAATGATTATTGTGAGTCGCTTGCCGCGTCGCATACATAGTTATATATATATATATATATATTACCAACAACCAACTTCAATATGCTAATTATGATAGCTCGATCATTTAGAAATAAAAAAAAACGGACTTATAGCCGAATTAGAGCTTTCCAAAGTGAAGCGTCTAACGTTTGGTTTTCCTTATTTATCAAAATTACGAAAATTTGCTCCTATTCGTTCGGCCACAGAGAGCAAGCTGAAAAAATCACTGAATATTGCAAAAAGTATTTTAATAATAATATCACAGTCGTATTATTAACTCTCAAAATTTTTTTTTTATTTTTATTTGTCCCAATATTTGAATGTTTGTAAAAGATAATGCTTGACTAGTAAAACATTGCAATTTTAGCTGTAATGTTTGATAACTTTAAACGTTTAACCGAAATTGATTATTTTTTTCGGCACATGAACAAATTTATCAAAAATATCACCCTTGATTATACAATATTATGGTATAATCAAGGGTATAAATCACATCCCTTTGTATTTAACCAACATTTTGTTAAATACAAAGGGAGAAATACAAAGAGATTTTAAATTGTTACTGATTCTGTAGAGTGTAGGTTACGGATTTTAAGATTATTGGTGGCTATGTCGTCTTCTTGCGATCAACTAAAAAACACCGATATTCACAAATTTCGTCACTTACACTTGACAGAATTGAGCCAGATATATTTTTTATTATTAGTAAAGGTACAAACTTCACTTTAATTAATTCACTTTAACGTAATTTTTAATGCATAAACTTAAACATGCATAATATATGTATATTAGCCGATTAAAAATTATAACTTCATTTCCGATTTAAACTCTACATTAAGTTGAATATAGGAATATCGATGTATGCAAGTCATACTCGTTGCAGCCAGAATTGTGACGTCATTACCACTAAGAGAAGTAAGAGTTGAGATTATTTTCATTTTATTTTCACTTAATTTTGATTTCATTGAAATGAATTTTACTATACAGTGGTTTGTCATTACTTTTGTTATTATTGAAGATCGAAAATCGGTTCAAGTGACAAGTTCAGAATTATGTGCTCTCTAATGAGAAGTTCTACTGATTTGAGAGATAAGTATGTGGAAAAAATAAAAAAGCGTACTTTTTAAATATGGCCATAATTTTGTGGTCCGATCAATAGGCGTTTTTGATTTTATTTACAATTAGATTATGTCAGATTTAATTTTTTGCCATTAAATTCGCTGGAAACAAATAAAATTTTGCCGGACTCGGAGTTGGAGTCGGAGTCGGACAACCAAAATTATCTGGAGTCGGAGTCGGAGTCGAAAGTTTTTTTACCGACTCCACACCCCTGGTTTTAATGCAGTACGACCGATCTCGATGAAATAGAATTTGCTCATGCAGCTAAACTATTGATTATACCAAAAAATTTCATAGCCCTAAATTCTTCAGAATTTCCTCTACTTTAATTTATTATTTAACTATTTCGACGAAATTCCAGAAATGGCGACTTATTTGCAAAATCTTTCAAAAATGCTAAGACTATACCTCCAGTTCCTTTGGACCCTTTTCAACAGAAAGCATTTCAGCTCTAAGTTTGGTCATGAAACTTCTAAATATGATGTTTCGTCCCGATACCTTTAGTAGTTTCTCCGGAATCGTCCATCCACCCAAAAAGACATATTTCCGCTAAAATCTCAAAATTCTTTTTTTGCACGATTACAATACTTGACATACTACGGAAGATAAAGTAAAAATCTTCAATATCTTTACATACAGTGTATACTGTATAGTGTCTCACTTTTAGTTATTATTGGGAGCAGCTTCAAAATCGTTCATGGAAGAATATTTAAATTTATACCGGAAAGGTTACACAAAAGACCTTTTCCGAAAATACGATAAAGTTTTGAAATATTATAGCTATCACACTGGAAGTACAATCAACACAACAAGATTAGCGTATATGATCATGAGTACGTTGGATGCAGAGGTATGAGTATGCATTTCAATAATTTGTATTGGCATTTTCTAAACATTAATGCAATCATTGCAGAAGTCTATTGGTTTGGAATTACCCGGATGGACAAAACACCACTGGAAAAAGTTTGAAGAATTCGCTCTTGAGGAAATAAATTTACAAATGGCGACGAAGACATTAAAGAAGGAAGTGGTCGGTGAACTTTTGAATAAAATATTGACGGACACCGAAAACGCATTATCGAACACTTCCACTTATAAACTGCACGTTTACTCCGCTCACGATATCAACGTAGCTTATGTACTGAATGTGTTAGGTTTGATGGAAACTCCGGTGAAAATTGACTATGCTGGAACGATTTTGCTTGAGTTTCATGAAACAACGACTAAGCCAACGTGCAGAGTAGATGTAAGTAGCAGTTGTGTAATGTGTTTATCACAAACCAACATTATCTGTTCATCTCTGTTATATAGGTATTCTATATGGAAAATGCCGATGGAGAGTTTACGAAAAAAGGTAACTTTTCAGTTCGTCACTTCCAGGGTATCGTCAACGATATAACTGATCACTCCCTTGACAGTTTTGTGCAGTCTTCATCCAACAACTGCTATCCACATTTAAAAACTTGTTTAATTGTGTTAATTGTATTTTATTTAATTAAAAATTAATGAAAAAAAAGAAACAATATTTTATTTGTTCAAATAAAACAAAAAAATTTTTAAATATATTTTACGTCGGCCTATTTCCGCAACGACATTCAAAAACATATATAAATTGTACCAGCCATCGAGCTTATATGACTAGAGGGAGCGTGACGGGCTTTGTTTGTGGCCAAAGATAATAAGGTCGAAAGTCGTATATTTTCTCGTTCTCAATGTAACGCACCAATGAGCGGTCAGATTAAACTGGCGGCTATATGTCAAATTTGAATTAGGTAGTCGCGTATGGCGTGAAAGGTAACCTCACAAAATAAAAATCCTTTTCTGTTTTTGAATGTACATACATTTGTAGTACCTGTTATAATTATGACATTTGTTAAAAAAGCAATTAAACCATCCAAGAGCAATTAATTCGCTATTCCAGTTCTCTGCAAAAAGCTTTTTGAGTGACGTTTGTTCAACTTTTATATAGTAACGACAGAATCCATTTTTTTATAGGTTTGGACAAAATGTATTCTCGCGTGTAAGATTTTATTTGTTTCTGTATAGTTTGACCAGCGAGTAGTTGCATCGAGAGCGTTGCGCAGTACTCACGTCACGTACTCATTATATTTACGCTCTGCGCACCGCTGTCGAGTCAAGTTTAAGTTGGTTGTACCATACACGATTTGTTTATTTTCTTTAATAGGAATATGGGTAATAAACTACAAGCAAAATACAACTTATAATAGGAAAATATTTTATTTGAACATAATTTAACTACTGGTTTTTAAACAAAATGGTCTTGGTGTAAGAACTTCGAACTCTTTTTTCTGATTCTAATAACATGGTTTTACACAAATAATGCTCCATTAATGTTGATAAATTGCACACTTTTTGTCTTAATCGCATGTTGTATTGAGACAATTGGCGAATTCGAGCAATTTCCTTGCTTATGGTAGTTCGTGCTAATGCTAAAACTGCTCGTGCTTGAGGAGACGAAGATAAGTCTGAAGTATGTACGTCACCCATATATCGAGGATTGTACCTACAATAAAATAACGTTAAAATATACCTAAAACAAAGTTACATATTACATAAATTTTCTCCTTTTTCTTGGCAGTGCTGAAGGATGTTCCGTTGGTGTTACGCTGTGTGGCACTTTCAAAGCTCGTAGTCGTGGCAGTGATTGTTGACTCTGTGTGTCCACTAGTGTCTGCTACAACTGCATCGCTCATACTATCTGTGTCCGTATTTTCATTTGGTAGATCACTCGTAACAAAAATACTTGGCACCGCACTACGGGAGAGTTATGGTCTTCCGTCTTTTCCCAGTTTATAATCGCCATTAGAAAAGTGTCTTGAACACAACAGTTGTTTTAAAACCCCGACTTTTTATAGGTATAGCTTCAATCCGAGCTTGTTTTGAGTCTTGAACTGTTGGAAATCTACGAGAAGGTATATGTTATAATTTAATATTACTGTATTGCGGTAATAAAGGTCATACCTGTGACACGTTATATTTTTTGATGCTGCCTTTTTACAAAAGCAGCAGTTTCGCCCATTGTTACCTCTTAACCATCCAAGGTACCATCTACATGCAGTCATGCATCTACATAGGTAAACAAACTCATAACCTCGATGTAAACATATGTTCAAAATAATGGCGGTATCTAGCATCTGTGCGCATGCGCGAACAATGTGCACGAGAATCTACACGAAATTCGACCTTATTGACAAGGTATGTTGGGCCAAAACAAGCCAATGCATTGGGATAGGCCGTACTCCGTCTAGTTATAGATGGTCTAAGGTACCAGCTTACAGCTATATTTTGACAAAACCAAATTTTAACTGGTAATTCAGAATTCTATAGTTTACACTTCAGCGACATCTATTGTGTATAGTTAACACTGAGGCGACATCTATGTGTGTAGATTTGCAACACGACACCAAACAAAGTAATAGGTTAGAATTTGTTATGTACCTATTTAATGGAATAATTCAACTGCATCAGAGTTTTATTGTTTACAACGGCCCTTGAAGACATACCATAATATAGTGAACTATATTCAGTATGGATTCAGCAATAATTGCTGAATTATAAACACAACAAATCAGCCAGTTGATGAAAATATGGAAGAAATGTCCAGTATCGACAACGACAACGAAAAAACCGAAATAAACACCGAAGTAGATGATCCGATTATAGAAATTAAAGTTAACAACGTAAATTTCAACAATTCACAAAACGAGGACCCCGGATCTGTTAAAATTGAATTAACCGGTGACCTAAGAACAAAACGGTATGACTCTGATAAACCGATTGAAGCATACTCACCGGAAAAGCGATTCAAGTGTACTTTATGCCAGTACGCTACCTCAGTCTCGGGCAGTATGAAAGTACACATGCGTCGTCATCGCGGCGTTAAACCATTCAAGTGTACGTCCTGCGATTTTGCAGCGGTAGCTTCCTCCGCACTTATAGCCCACGTACGTAGAAGACATACCGGAGAACGAACACACAAGTGTAACGTTTGCGAATACACAACTTCGGAAGAGTATAACCTCAAAACGCACATGACCACGCATACGGAAGAGAATCTATTGAAGTGTATCATCTGTAACTATACTGGTACACTACATAACCTCCAAATACACATGTTCAAACATACAGGAGAGCCGTATTTGTGTCCAACGTGTGGGTACAAAGCTCCTGCGTTTTCAACGTTGAAACGGCATGCTATGATACACAGTGGGGAAAAGGCTTTTAAGTGTTCGATGTGTGATTACGCTGGTATCGATAGACGAGCGCTAAATGTGCATATGAGGTTGCATTCGCTAGAGAAACCGTTTCGATGTGACATATGTGATTATGCGTGTACGTCGTCGTCAAATCTGAGTAAACATATGAGGAAACATACAGGACAAAAGCCTTATAAATGTGGGGTGTGCGATTACGCTGCAGCGCACCCAACTAGCCTGAAAGTTCATATAAGATCGCATACGGGAGAAAAAACTATCAAGTGCAAGTTTTGTCGTTACTCGACTACAATCGCTAATAATTTAGAGAGTCACTTGAAAAAGCATGCAGTTGAGAAACCGATTGAGTTTATAGCCTGCGGTGCTTCTACCGTTGTTACGAACGATGTTATTAAAACGGAGGATCTTATCGATCATGATGTCGAATAAAGGAGAATTATGTTTATTTATAATTTATGGTTGAATTATGTTATTTGTTGTGATATAGAAAGTATTTATTAAAATTATTTTCCAAGATCGCTATGGTATTATTACTTTTTGCTACATCATATAGTATACAGAGTGTTTGGTAGTTGAGGAAACATGCAAAACTGGATAAATTCATCGTACACTTTTTTTTATACACATGAAACTTAGACTTAAGTACAATCCGTTTTTACTTTATCATACGCAGTACGATAAAGTATTGTAATCGTGCCGAAAAAAATTTTAGATTTAGCGGAAATATGTCCTATTTGGTCCCCTGAACATTTTTGACCAAGGTACAAAAAAATGTCTGCGTGTGTACCCGTTTTTGTGGCGACGATTCCGGAGAAACTACGAAAGGCACCGGGACGAAACTTCATATTTAGGAGTTTCATGACCAAACTTAGAGCTGAAAAGCTTTTTGTTCAAAGGGGTCCAAAGGAACTGGATGTCTTTAATCAAGAATTTTGCAAATGAGCCGCTATTTCTGTAATTTCGTCAAAATAGTCAAAATAATAATAAATTAGAGGAATTTTTGTATAATTTATGTCTATGAATTTTTTTGGTAAAATTAATAGTTTAGCTGCATGGGCAAATTGTATTTGTCATTAGAATCAAAATATCTGTAAAATCCTAGTTTTAATAATAATGCCTTTGTTAATTACCAACAAACAATACACAAAGTATTACACCAGTATACAGGGCGAAGTTAGGGATACTATCCCTCTCTTCCACTTAACCCTGCCAGAAAATAAAAATAGAAATAATAATCCAAATAATAAGAAAAATCATTACAATCCAGTCAATAAGCTGTTCGCGGGCTAGACATTGCTGAATCCTCACACGAAATACCGACAACGCTAACTGTTTTGCGGAGTCTGGTAGCAAATTATAAAATTTTGGCAGGTTATAGCTAAATGACCTCTCAAAAAATGCGGTTCTATGCTGCGGGGGAGAATGCAGTCACGACCGATCTCGATCAAATAGAATCTCATGCAGCTAAAGTAATAATTTTATATATAGTATGATAAAGTCATGTGCCTGGCCACATCAGATTTTTTCACTATACATAATCAAGCCTGAAAGAAAGGGTTCCAAGCTATAAAACGGGTAAATGTAAACATTACCTGTTTTATATGTTTTTAACTACAAAATAAATTTACTTCTGTAGAAAGCTACTTTTAGCTTTAAAATCAATGAATTGAGGTATTTGAACACCTTTTCTATCACATTTCACAATTTCTGTAATGATTCGATCATGGGTTTCGATGGATATATTATGTAGTTTTGAAATCGCTTTGCCATGGCATTGACATGTAAATGTCACAAAAACTGTTGATAAAGAACAACATCTACAGAGATAAACCACAAAATCTGTTTTTTTCAATACATCTCTGAAATCATTAGAATTTCAACTGCTTTCTCATTAGAGAGCACATAATTCTGAACTAGTTTATCACTTGAACCGATTTTGTAGCTTTAATAATAACAAAAGTAATGACAAACCACTGTATAGTACAAAGTAAAATTCATTTCAAATAATACAAAATTAAGTGCAAAATAAAATGAAAATAATCTCAACTCTTACTTCTGTTAGTTGTAATGACGTCACAATTCTGGCTGCAACGAGTATAACTTGCATAGATGGATATTCCTACATTCAACGTAAGGTAGAGTTTAAATCGAAAATGAAGTTATAATTTTTAATCGGACATTATTCATATATTATGCATGTTTAAGTTTATGCATTAAAATTTACGTTAGAGTGAATTAATTAGTGTGAAGTTTGTACCTTTGCTTATAATAAAAAATATATCTGGCTCAATTCTGTCAAGTGTAGGTGACGAAATCTGCGAAAATCAGTGTTTTTTAGTTGATCGCAAGAAGACTACGACATAGCCACCAATACTCTTAAAATCCGTAACCTACACTCGACAGAATCAGTAACAATTTAAAATCTCTACATATTTTGTTAAATACAAAGGGATGTAATTGATACCCTTGATTATACCATATTATTGTATAATCAAGGGTGATAGTTTTGATAAATTTGTTCATGTGCCGAAAAAAATAATCAATTTCGGTTAAACGTTTAAAGTTATCAAACATTAAAGCTAAAATTGCAAAGTTTTACTAGTAAAGCATTATCTTTTACAAACATTCCGATATTGGGACAAATGAAAATAAATAAAAATGTTAAGGCTCCCGTATCCTACGTCGAAAACGCGCCGATACACCACACAATAATTATTGTTTAAATTGTGAAACTATAGCAACTATTCGATTGAATAGGTCCTTACGCAACTGCGTCCACAAAGAATTTCAATATTTATGCAAATTATACTTGAAAATTTTAGTGTTAAAAAAACTAAACTACAAACATAGAATTGCTTTTTGGTCTTACTGGCGTATGATTATTGTGTACTGTAATATATTATAAAAATACATTAAATGTTACTTATAACGATGGGGTGTAGCTTTTAGTGAACGTAACTAGAATACCGTTCTGGGAGAGTTTTAGTCTGTTGGCATTGCAAAATAGTTCAACGGTCTGTGGATAGATGGCGCTGTTTCAAATTGAAAATGTAAATACAACAAATAATTTATTTAGATATGACCTAAAGTACACTAAAAATCGGTAATACTGAAAACAAGACGTAACATAAAGAATGCCTCTTTGGATTTTTGTGTTCATGTTAAATAATATAAATCGTAGCAGTGGTCTTATTTGCATTTGAAGGTCGTTTAAAGTTGTTGTTTTTTTAAAAATATATTCTGTAGGAATAAATCTGTTATTGTAATCAGCGAAAAATGTCACAAAAAATCTTTAACTTCGAATCAAACTAAATTCAGATAAACGACCTTCAAACTCAATTAAGTGTCTACGGGTTTTTAAAAATCACAGATGAACTGTAAAATAGTTTCCGATCAAAATGTGTTCAAAACAAAAACCTCGTTGATAGTTTAGTCACAAATCCCCTTTCTTCGGACCAAAGCTGATACTATATAGTTATACCGTCATTGTAAAGGTCAGGCTATACGACAGCTAAATAATCATACGTTAAAACAAAAACCAGTCAGCATTTTATTAGTATTTTTCTCCATTTCATTTTTGACATTCTTTTTTGCTGCTGAATTTGACGTAAATAGTAAACAACACACAATTTTTATTTATTTCTATATTTATGCAGATAATTATTAATCATATCGACCCATGCAACAAAGACTATCGTAACAAACTAAATATAGTTACCATAGTCTTCGTTCCATGGGTCGATATACCTTCCTACCTCAAGGTGGCAGATTTTATTACATTTAAATTGCACAAAGAATTCTCTTTTCTATATGAAAAGGTCTTACGGTAAGAATCATTTAAAACATAAATTGCTCCTCAAGACTGCGTAATAAAATATTGAAATCTTCCAGTTGTGTCGAGCAACAAAAAACGACGAATGATACGATCTCCATTGTATGGCGTTATTTCGGAATGAACTGCTGCGTTAAAGGTATAATTAGACGAGTCATTTTACGGAGAGCAAAGGTAACTACGTTATGTAATACAACACAATTTGAGTTACCGTCTAATCGTACTTAAGGATATTTAACACAGACCATCTCTGATCTAAATTTAAATCAGCCGCTAATGACATATCATGTATTCAGACTAAAGTATACAGAGCTGCTGTCCTTGGATGGTATCGTAAAGTTCTATATGGAAATGGAGCACCTTAAACAATATTTAATTAGAAAATATGAAAACCAGTGAAATTGTGTACGTACCTATCAAATAAATAAATAATAAAAAATAGTCGATCAATATTCATTTTGAGAGACACACTCATAAATAAATCGCTCTCGAGAAAACTGCTTACAATAACGAACATAACCCTATATTGAAAAGTAGATAACCTCCAAGGATTATATAGAATCACATCTATATAGTCCTTGGATAACCTCCACATACATAACCTCTTATTGGTATTTTCCGTGGTTGTCATGGTTACGAGAAATTGTATACGGTTAGATATTTGTGGTGGGGTGGATTCTTGCCGCAAATTAAAATATACGGGATAATTCCAGATTTGGTAGTTGTGTCGCCATCTACATCTAGTAAAACATTGGTCGGAAGCTCTGGAGAAAAGAGCGGCAACTCAACGTTTTGAATGGGGGATACGGGAGCCTTAAGAGTTAATAATACGACTGTGATACCATGACGTTGTTTCTTCTGGTACAGAAGCTGTAGGAAACTATTTTTTCTTTTTAAAATTGCAAGGGAATATCATTAAAATACTTTTTGCACTATTCAATGAATTGTTCAGCTTGCTCTCTGTGGCCGAACGAAGAGGAGCAAATTCTCGTAATTTTGATGAATAAGGAAAACCACACGTTGACGGTTCACTTTGGAAAGTTCTAATTCGTCTATAAGTCCGATTTTTTTATTTATAGATGATCGAGCTATCATAAATTAGCATATTGAAGTTGGTTGTTGGAAATTGGAAATATATAAACTATATATCCGACGCGGCAAGCGACTCACAATAATCATTTTGCTAATCATCACTCACCACCGACCTGTGTGTTATGTAGTTAAATTATATTTACTTTGTAAAAGACCTGATAAATGTTTAGTTAATCGTTTACTATCTATTGAGGCAACGGCCATCTCGCATGTCTTTTCCCACATTATTTAAACATGGACCCGGAGTCGAAGTCGGTACATTTTTTCCGACTCCGACTCCTCTGAAATTTGTCTGAACTCCGACTCCGACTCCACGACTCCAACTCCACAGCCCTGGATCAAATACGCATAGTTATGCTCGAAAACATGCCTCTCTGGTCAGGTAGCTAAAAATTGAAGATAGGGGCATTTATTCAACAAATATAATCATTAATAATCCCATTTATTACGTGAAAAATTAACAGTTTACACAAAAAATATCAATAAACATTACAACTTTTCACATGTCACCTTTGTCATATGATACAAAGAATGCCTCAAGAAATAGCGCTTCTTGTTAGTTCGAAAATTACAAGAGGAACATTCGTACTTGAACGACAATGTGCTAGAATGTTTCTCTCTCGCTCTGCTATGAGCAAATTTGTTGTGTTTCTTGATATCGCAGAAATAAAACGCTCTAAAAGGACACTGTGGACACTTAAACTTCCTATTTTGGCCATGCTTGTCGATACGATGCAACCTGAGTTTACCTTTCCTCTCAAACTTTTCTCCGCAATCGATGCATTTGTAACACAGTTTGAATGGTTTGCTGCTTTGAGATGGTTCACTGGTTTGAGATGGTATGCTGGTTTGACATGGTTGAATTTGGGGTGAAATTCTGTAATAAAATAATCGTAAATATTGAAAATCAACAAAACGATTAAACAACCTTGATTGAAATAGTTCAGAAGGGAAAACGTTACTCACTCAATAGGTTTCACAACTAATATGTAGTATTGTTGTGCAGCAGAACTTAATATTGGTGCAGCAGATGTAGAAACTGTAAAAAAACTTACATATGATAGAAATTTATGCAACATTGTTTGCAAAAGTTATAAATTTTCATCAAAACTGCCCTCATGCTTTTGATGCTGCCTTTTATGAGAAAGATACGCATTATCATGATTTGAAGGTTATCAGCAACAAAGTGTTAAATAGTGACTAATCGATTAATGATTATAACAATATTTCAACGCAATTCCACAATTTCGAATTTATAGACCGAATGTATCTCTGTTACAGAAATATGTTTATAACTTTTACAAAAATTGTTTATCATTTCTCTGCTAAACGATATTGTAGATGAAAAACATCTATACACAAAATTGTAGGTTATTAGTGCGGTTAGTCATACATGAATGCTCCAAGGCGAACTACTGAGGTGTCTTCATTTGAACATGGAATATACGTTTCGGTGTTCTGGTTTAGCAAAATATTTATAACTTTTCCAAAAATGACTGCATACTTTTCTACCATTAGTCGATTTAAAGTTGTATAATGGAGGTTGTATAGTCCTTTGGTATTGATTTTAGAATATTATGTACAGGGTGTCCCACGCTATAAACAAAGTATATTAATGGGCTTAAGAAATCAAATTTACGTTTTTTCCATACATACAAGTTACAGACAGTCATACGCTCTACAGCAAGAAAATATGTTGATGCTTACTCAATATCCCACAACAACGTACCAACACAAACTTACGCTTGCTTAAATGGAACACTAGGTATATTATTGCAGTTTTCAGTAAGATTTGTTTTGACATCAACTTATATTAGGCTTTTGTCAACTGTTTCTGATATATTGTGAAATTAAAATCAAAAACAAGCATTCTTCAAACAACCTTTCCGGGGTAACTAACAAGGATAAAACGAAGGAAGTAATTTTCGATAATGAAAGTATCGCACTTTTTGACAATTATTATTGATTTGCGATTCTAATATGACTTATCCCGAACAACTTGACATTTGCTAAATAATGTCAAATAGTTTAAGAATTTTAATTGGAACACCCTATATATCTTGACTTACTTCGAAAGATCGACAACAGCTAAAAAATTATTAAGCATATAATTTGTCATTTGTGACTTAACAATAATAATACACAATAATTCATAAATTAATATTAAATATCCAGATCGGTCGACAATCTTGTTGGTCGAAATTCAACAATCTCACAAATGTAGTAATACTTCTGTTCATGCAACAACTTACAGCCATTGTTAACTGCTACTATGAATTTATGTCACAGTGTCAGTAATACTTTCATAAGAAAAAATGGATAATTGATAACTGAAAAATAAATAATTATTTCAGTACGATTGTCAAGAGTGCACACGTCAGCCCTCTCTGGTCAATGCGTATAAGTCTCGAACTTCAAATGCTCGGTGGAAATATTACATTTTCCATTGTTTCCACAAAAATATTTTGGAAACGCCATCTTATTTTATTCTTCATGTTCGCCATCGTAGTTAATATCCCCATAAATTTCTTCCTCCGCGTTAGAGAAAGTCCGATTATTTCCAACAATAGTCTAATTTGACTTCATTTATTGTTCTACAAAATAAATCTTGGCAACTCAAATTTTATGAAATGGTTAAAACAAATAATATTTTTTTTACTTTATCATACGCAGTATGTAAAGTATTGTAATCATGCCAAAAAATTTTTTTGAGATTTTAGCGGAAATATGTCTTTTTGGGTCCCCTGAACATTTTTGACCAAGGTACAAAAAATGTCTGTGTGTGTGTGTGTGTGTGTGTACCCGTTTTTGTGGCGACGATTCCGGAGAAACTACTAAAGGTATCGGGACAAAACTTCATATTTAGAAGTTTCATAACCAAACTTAGAGCTGAAAAGCTTTCTGTTGAAAAGGGTCCAAAGGAACTGGTGGTTTACTCTTAGCATTTTTCGAAGATTGTGTAAATGAGCCGCTATTTGTGTAATGTCGTCAAAATAGTTAAATAATAAATTAAAGGACAGGAAATTTTCTATAATTTATGTATATGACATTTTTTGGTAGAATTTATAGTTTAGCTGCATGAGCAAATTCTATTTCATCGAGATCGGTCGTACTGCTTTAAAACTAGTAGCCAGGATATGTCAGATTTTTTGATTCTAATGACAGTAGCTAGTGTCAAACGCTAATGTTTTGAGATACTACTGTCAATATAGGCTGCGTTCGGATATTGAACACCGTTACACTTTTTACGCCCACTAACACGTAAGTGTCATTTGGACGGTGTACCCGGTGTCAACGGAGTACAATATCGGAACGCAGCTTTAATCGAGATTTCTGTCTAGTTCTACTAGTTTTATTTTAATGCAGACATAGCCGATCTCGATCAAATAGAATCTCATGCAGCTAAACTATTAATTTTAAATATAGTATGATAAAGTCATGTGCCTGGCCACATCAGATTTTTTAATTTTTATTAAATAATAATCCATATATTTAGAAAAGTACACTATCCAAAAATAGAAGTGGTTCAATAAGTAATTATACATAAGTACCTCTTTCTGTTTTTTGTTGTCACAAAAGTACCGATCATTTCGATTTATTCTACGCTTTATTTGGCCATTTAAGGGTTGATATGAATATGTTTCAAGTTCTTATTTAATTTCTTTGAAATGATAAGACGTTTAACATAAATTCATCATCGCTCTTACCTATAGTAGGGTCAATTTTCGCTTCTGATTTCATTATACCGTTAAATATCCCATTTGTAACAATGGTGTCCTCAATTTTGATGTTATTCTCTAAGGACTCTGGTAACAGTGTTGTGTCAATCTTTTGGCAGTCAAAATTATCTGAAATTGTCAAAAAATAAATTAATAAAGTAACTAATTTGTAAGGTCAGTTCTTCTCGTCGTTTTGAGGAGTAATTGATATTTAATCGGCATAAAAATACAGTAGAATTAAGAGACATCACATGCTTAACAGTAATATATCAGTAATATTCAAAATCGGTGGAAACAAAATGTTATTATTGCTAAACTAGAGTCATCTATGAGTTGTGTAAGGAAGCACAAGTGGTAACCTACCCTTTAACCAAACACGCCTTAGTTAAAAATGCTCTTCGAAAACATGTTTTGGCTCTAACGTACCTGTCGTTGGGGCGATTTCTTCATCCAAATCTATAACTTGGTCATCTATCTCACTTGTAACAGTCTCCATGTCTTTCTGCACTGATTCAACGACAGGTTTTGTATCTATCGTTTGGTCATCATTATCAGAAACTAAAAAAAATTACAAGTTTGACACAAGTCTTTGTGAGAAGCGACAAGAATTTACTTAGGGTAGACCGAAATATCAATCACTGTTACGATAGTAACGCAGAACGTTAAATAACTTACGTGTAACTGTATCTTCAGGATCTCCTTTGTTATAGAGCAGTTCTGTTGGTACTGCATCCATATGTAATCTTATCTTAGTCTCCCCACAAAAAGCAGTCTTGAAAATGTCGGCTGCACACTCTATAGGAGCTTCCGAACGTGGAGAATCCAAAGTGAGCTTTTTTATTCAGTAAACGTGACATGCCGCACACTTGAGCCCATTCGACAGCTCTGCAGAAACATTGAACACAACGTGTAACATCTAATAACATTTTATGTAGATAAGACAAGACAGCAAATGCTTATTTCAATAAGCTGGTAAACATAAATTGATACATACCTGTCATAGTCTTTTGGAAATCGAAAGATATGCACGTCTTTTGTTACTGGGAACTTACGACCACAATTTCTCACTGAATTTACTGGAATTTATCACGGAACACACTCTTAACCTACCAAAAAAAGACAGGTTAACGGGAGTTTAGCATTTCTAAACATAACCTATGAGGTTGGCATAATGGCGCTGCATGCAACCTTACCTCAAATATAATGATGAAGCGACATCTGTCGTAGAAATAACAACCGTAGATATCTAGGTGTATATTTATTAGAATTGCAAATTTCAATTAATAACAATTAAGCTTATAAGTATTAACAATAGATAGTTACACTTTCTAGTAACTTATAAGTCACATATCTGACTGTAGTACTACACATGTGGGGCATTTCACGTGAAGCAGACAACGAAATAAAAGTGATGTTTTTAAATTCGTTCATAATCGGCCAAATTGTACGTCTAGAAGATATAAATGTGCATACAGAATATTTTTTTAATGTGTGGTTTAGTTGCCAAGTTATGGCCATCTAACGAATTGATGTGAAGAAAATACGTATCTTTTGGAAGCAATTTTTCAAATTAAACAAATTTACAATAAAATATTAAAAGTGGTGGTTTATATAGAAAATTTGTTGATCTTTTTAATTATGAAATCAAATTCGTAGTTTTTTAGAATTTTTTTTCTTGTATAAAACCAGAAGTAATTTTTTTAAATTAAATTATTATGAACTTCGCTCCTTTTTAAAAAAAAAATTGCTCTCATAATAAAGCTTAAAGTGTGTAGATAATACACTGAAAGTTTTAAAATGGGATCTCAAATAGTTTAGGAGATACGTGTATGTAAATACATACGTGTCGTACTGTGCGGGTACTAGGAGCTTGCTGAGCTCGCATTGTTTGCACGAAAACGCATTAAAGCAAAATGAAACAGCATTGTAAGAATTTTTAGAGAATTTTTACTATTTTACCAGGAGAATCAATACTAATTTGTTTTACAGGAAGGCCTTCGGTTGGTGGAATAAAGGCGTGCATTTTTTTTGTTCCTGGAATGGTGATTGCAGCATCAAATCGGGGTTGCAGAAAAATCCTCTGCAGTTTAATATCGGCTGCGGAGCAGTAATAAATGGCCGTTTCTTTTAAAGATGATTTAGCCCATTCGTACAATCGCATGGGTGTAATGATTGCTTTACTTGGAGGTAACTGTAAGCTTGCACGTGTGGCTAAGCGTTTGAGATTCCCCCCAAGACCATCACATGGCCACTTTCCGTGAGACGTTGCGTGAAAATGAATTTCTGCATCCGTATTAAAATCTTCTTTGTAAAAAAATAGATTCACAAAGTTAACACTATATCGCCCGGATAAGTGTACGCACACATTATGCGTTGTATTCTAGTATCACGTCAAATGGCCTTGAGTCCCAGAAAGGGATGGTGCACGCGCTCAGCAAGCACTTAGTACCCGCACAGTACGTCACGTATGTAGTTACATACACGTATCTCCTAAACTATTTGAGATCCCATTTTAAAACTTTCAAAGTATTATCTACACACTTTAAGCTTTATTATGAGAGTACAATTATTTTTTTTAAAAATGGGCGAAGTTATTAAAAATTTAATTTAATAAATTTACTTCTGGTTTTATACAAGAAAAAGAATTCCAACTACGAATTTGATTTCATAATTAAAAAGATCAACAAATTTTCTATATAAACCACCACGTTCAATATTTTATTATAAATTTGTTTAATTTGAAAAATTGCTTCCAAAAGATAGGTATTTTCTTCACATCAATTCGTTAGATGGCCATAACTTGGCAACTAAACCTCACATTAAAAAATATTCTGTATGCACATTTATATCTTCTAAACTCTAAAAATACTAAACAGAAAAAAATGAAATAAAGGATGTCATACTCCTGAATCATTTCTACATAAGTTGTATGACTGTCAAAATTGCTATTGCGAGAGAAGTGAAAAAATACCCGATATTTGCAGTTTTAAATTAATGCTCGTCTTTCCGATTTATTTTCTCTTAGACCACTTAGGTACTACAAAAATTTCAGTTTTTGTTCAGGGTTGCATTTAGAGTCTCTTTTATAGATTGGCGTTTTTGTTTTCTTCAGTTTTTATGTAATAAAGGTTGCGAACAAGATTTTGATGGAAGCCGATATCTCAGGAACGAATGTTAGCAGGACAACGCTGTTATCATGCAAATAATCCTTATTTACTGCGATACATATCCCTTCAATTTAATAGCATTCCGACTATTTGTTAATTTTTAAGGCCGATATAAACATGACCAATATTTTGCGCAGTTCGACTTCCCCCGCTTGTGGGTTTTGGTGCGAGGCAGTCGAACGAGATGCGAAGTTTTGACGCGATCAGTGAATCCGTTTGAATCCGTAATTGTAAAATATTGTTGTGTATAATTAATTGTACATCTAAATTCATTATTTATATTTAACTCGCACTACTATTCAAAATTCCGAAATTAAATTGTTCTGATCGTATCGTACTAATAGTAAATAATCTCCACTGTACCACCTACGTTAACGAGAGATGGCAGTTAGGGCGATTGTCTTTTAACCAAGAAGAAATATAAACATAACCTAATTGTTTTCTTTTTCTTTGTTTTAAAACTTTAGGAACTTCAATTTTGACAACATCTTGTCCGGGAAGTCTGATCGAGAATATCAATGATGACATTTGATATTTGTTAAAAGAATAAAATACTGACAGTTGTGTAAAGTGTCACGTTAGTATGAATTATACGAACGATTCAGAATCAAAGAACTAAATTAAAGTCAAAAGTCTGCAATGGTAAAACACTGCATGGGCATATTTTTTCTTCTACTCTGGAAAAATTACAAAATACAATTCCGACAGAAGTCAAGGACATTGATGGAGATAGTTTTTCCAATCGCTCTGGTGTTCTTTTTAGTCAACATGAGAAAATCGACACCAAGTAAGGAGAAAGGCCCCGTGTCTTATAATTCATTTGATCCCAGCACGTCACCAGCTCTAATGACTACGTATATTATATCAACAATTGTTCAAAAACCCTCCTCATTTCTCAATATGTTATTAGAAGCAAAAGAAACATCTTCTGGTCGCCATGCGACAATCAATATGTAAAGGAAATCATGGAGACAGTAGTGAAGCAATATCACTTTGAAGGCAAATGTTACGAAGATGCTGAAGCATTGGATACCGCCGTTACAGCAGATACGAACACAACTTTTGGTGCTGTTTTGTTTGAGGATACATTGATTGGCAAAAAAGACCTTGCTGAAAAAATAAATATTACAATAAGGTATTATTACTAAGTACTATTCATAATGCTTGATTTGTAAGATTTGCTATAACATTCCTTGGAAGCTTCTTAAGGGGCAATGCCACGCTTAAATGATGTCTTGGGATCTTAGAAATAAGGTACAATACTTTTCATATGAAAAAAAACATGTTTAAATGCCTATTTGATGAACATACGGCCAAGCGTCTAGCCGAGCGTACATGCAAAAAGTTTAGCGTGATAGTTTACAGCCTAGAGACCTATACGCTCTTATCTTATTGGGAGGAATTACAATCCGTGGTGAGAAAATAACATAAAATATTATAAAACACAAAGATTTTGTGGAAATATCCTCGTTACGTTCGTTGAACTGACGCTTACCGCACAATGTTACAGCTGTCTGATGTAACGTGTGTTGTTCTTGATTAGTTGGTAAAAAATAGCAGAACTAATTAGTGACATTCCCGGAGTATCTCGTGATCGAAAGGAGTCGAAAAGAATCAGCAGATTTTCAAATAGAACTAATATGACAAGCATTGAATCGTTTGGAACTAGAGTCGCCTCTGTCTGATAACGTATCCACAGTCCACACCGGTAAAAAAGTAATGTCGGGTGAAGATTATTACACTGTTGAAGTGGATGACGTTTAATTATCATCTTTTGAACTTGTGTTTTCTGCTATTTCACAAGTTGTAGTGTGTAAAACGTGCAAATCAAATGCGAAATTGGCCGAAAGTGGCAACTGTGACTTAGGATTTCAAATCGTGGTTTCTTGTGAGGATTTTGAACAAACTTTTATTCCGATTTGCCCATTTGTTCAAAAGGATATGAAATGAATAGCGGAATTATCCTTGCCATGCGCATAAGAATAGGTGTAGATGGAATTGAAAAGTTTTGCGCATTCAGGGACCTTCCTCGTCAGATTTTTCACTCATTTTACGGTAAAGTTGTTCGCACCATTTTTGTCGCAACAGAAGCAGTTTGCAAACAAAGTATACAGAAAGCAGCAGAAGATGAGAGGGCTAAAAGTCAACTGAAAATAGTTTTAAAAAAAGGATGACGTAACTGTCGCGTAACGATGGAACATGGAGAAAACATAGCTTTTCTTCTCTGTATGATTGGTGGCGCTTATCAATTGTTGATATTATCATAAAATCTAAATACTGCAAAGCTTGCAAATTTTGGAATAAGAAAAGTAAATAAGAAAAGGAGTGCATAGATCACGTGCAAAAACTAACGGCACTCGGCCCCGCCATTTGACAAAAAACAGTTAGGGCCTCGAAGAAAAGGGGAAGTTAACCCAGAAGCCTATAAATGAGCTTTCAATTTATGATGGACTAGCCATTCGTCGTAATCATGATTCAATTGATAAAATGAAGAAAATAAAGCTGGGCGACACTGTATCATAAATTCTGACCGATGAAATGCCCCAGCACGAGAATTGTCCACCTGGTAATTTCATTTTCACTTTCAAGTGGCAAAGTAATTGTGGATATTGCAGCAAGTATAGCCATTTCTGTTGTCAATGATGCATTATCCAGCCTTATGAAGATTATGGAGGTATTATGTATGAGCATCGGGCCAAACTGCAATAATTTCTGCGCGAAGGCTTACGCACGGCGCATCATGCTTTCAGAGCCATCGCTGACTGATACTGCAAAACAGGCCCGTCTGTCGTCAAAATCAAACAGAAAGAAACAAGAGGAGGACAATGTTAATTTGAAAAGATAATTATATGGTCCAGGCATCGCCGACTATAGGAAAATATAACAATTCTATACATCAAAGTTACACAATACTTTAAACGGTGTTTTCTTAAAACCGCATTTTTCGAAGTGGCCGGAACGATAACTTCAACCGATCTCCGTCAATTCACTTCAAATTTTATATGCAGCTTCAGAACAATATTATCTAGAGAAGTACGTACCGATTTTACGATAAGTTCGAAACTTTTTTTGTTAAAAAAATTTTTAACCGAATTTCGTACCTAAAAGTGAGAATTTGTGTTCAAATGTGCCCCATTTTGTTTTAAAGCGGGATTTACTAATTTCCGCACGTACTTCCCGAGATAATCTTATATAGAATCAATTATTTTTTGTTTTTATGGCTAAGTGAAAAACTGCATGCAAAATCTTTCCGGCCGTGCAACCCCGCCCGCCGGAAGAGGTTTCCTTTGATGTCCTCTAACGCTGCTATTTTTTATTTACTTTTGTTTTTTTATTGTGAATATTCCTCAAAATATGAACAATAAGGGGCTTTAAAGAGATTTTGTAATTCATTTACTATATTGTAAAAAATACACCTCCAAAATAGGCTGTTTTTTCTCGCGCTAGAGTGGCATTACCCCTTAAGTACCTCTCCAGTTATCAAGTAATTCCTGTGGCTTTATTGGGATTAATGTCGTTATCAGTTAAATTCAGAACTTTTGTTGGTGTGGTAAGCATGATTTCCTTTCCTTATTGGCCATTCTCCTCAATTGATTCATCAGCCGTGGCTACATATTCGTATACTTGCCACATGTTAAATGTTTTTCCTTTTAAGTTCGTTCACCGAATATTTTTCAACCCTCCTTGCTTACCGGCTGATTTTTATAAAACTCAAAAAAATCTATGACATACCAACAAATTTTTACAATATTCGTTTGTGATTTCGGACCGTCAGAGCACTGCAACAGTAAATGCATCGGACATTAATGCATCGCCACATAGCATTTTCTACTACATGAAAATCTTCTTTGAGGACTTGCTACATGTGCGTACCGAATGGGCACTAGCTACTTTTTTGATTAGTTCGCCTTATTTGCACATTAGCTTTTTCAAATCAATCTGATAATTTGATTACGAACAAGCAAGGTTTTATTTTATAATGCCGACGTATTTTTAATTACATAAGTGCAGAATTCACTGCGTACTAACAAGGGTATTCTTGTGGAAATTTACAAAACAAATCTTGATGAAACTGTTTATTTCATTTTAATGTTTTTTTGTTTAATTCATCAGCTTTCTGTATTATTAATTCGCAGAATCTAATTTTAACAGCCTGTAAAATAATTGGTCATTTGATGTGAACTAGTTTAATTGCATTATTATTTTAAAGAGAAAAAATATATATTTTTTTATTTAAACTAGGAAGCCATTGCCCATAAAAGAAATGTTTGATATGGTTTCTTCGTCATCTTTAAAGTTCTACTAAATCCAATTGTACTACTAGGTTCGTTATATAAATATGTCTTAATATTGTCTGAAATACAGATCAATTAGCTTCTGAAACAAAAAGTTAAACAAATGAGCTTTCAAAGTATAACATTTTTGTTGAATACAAAAGCAACACAAAATTATCTCTACTATTAAAATATTTTTAACCGGTTTCGTTTCTCTTCAAATAATAAACATCATAAAAATCGACAAATGTATAAATACAAGCAAATAAAGTATAATTTTCCAAATAAATTATTTTATAGACGTGTTGTCTATAAAATTTTTATGATGTTTCTTACTTAAAGAGTAACGAAAACGATTAAAAATATTTTAATAGTAGAGACAATTTTGTGTAGCTTTTTAATTTAACATAAAGGTTATATTTTGAAAGCTCATAAAAATGAGTATCATCTATATTGTGCATCGAAAAGCATCAACTTAGGATACAATCTGTATATGGTGTGCGTTTTTCTTGGAAAGAAATACCATTGCGTTTATGTGGACAGGTAAAAACAACAATATTTTCTTTTTAATTTCTGTCTGACGGTTTCCGGAAAACTGTCTGTCTGACGGTTTCACAAAATTACAATTTTATGCGGTTTTCTCCCTTTAGAAAAATCAAAAATCTTACTAATAATTACAAATCTATTGTCAATCTTCGTATACGACCTACTACATACAAAACGAAATTAAAAATTGGATAAATTAAACAGCGTACTAAAATGTTCATCGAGTGCAAAGAAATGAAACCAATATTTGTCGCCTAGGCACTTGCTATATCCACTTCAACTGGATATTGCAAATACCAAGTATACGTAGTAAAAAAAAACCCGTCCGCACAACCGACCGTCGAATATATAAATCTATTTTTGAGATGAACTCGATACGAATTGAATAGAACTGGTTTTTTCTTTTCATAAATAATCGTATACTTGGCAAATTTTTGATATTTCGCAAGTATACGAATGTGTATTTGGCTTAATCTAAGATAATGTTGAAATATGATTTCTAAATACTCGAATCTTTGTGCTTATTGTTGGTTATTCCTGGTTTAGCTTCCATCAGCTTTACTGATCGATGGAATCTGAATTATTGGCGCCTTTATTAGCTTTTCGATTGTCATCCTTCCTTCTTTGTAATCAGCGATCCCAAAAATGTTAAGGGGGAGGTCCAACAGCTGATCGACAGAGACTTGGCTGTTTTTGATAAGTTTAGAAAAATCAGTCGAGAATTGGTCTTTGCGTGGGGATGTCGACGTTTTCGCTAAAGCTACTTTGGAACAAGATAGACTTCGCCGACGTGCGGTCAACATTATATGATCTAACGTCTTTAACGCTGTTTCAATTTATTTTTGCACACGTACGTAAGCAGGCTGTCTAGTGATTTTACAACGCTAGCCAACATAACATGGTAACTTTAAAAATTACTGTGATAAATTGTTGACATAACCGTGACATAACCTATGTGGAGAATGTGAGATATTTATCATATAGTTATATTTGATTTATATGATAAATACTTCAACATTTGTCTACGGTTTATGAAGTGATATCAGCAAAAACACACGTACTATGAATACACGCCCACGTACTATGAATATGTGGAATATTTGAAAGTGAATTGAGATTATGTGCCCATATACATTTATACGTCCTAAAAACAAACCCCGTACCAATAACTTTGGTCACAGATTACTTACTCCTGGTACGATAGATTATGCACTCATTTCTCAGCCGATAATACACATATGCCTAGCTACTGAAAAAGACAAATATACATATCGACCCATGCAACGAAGACTACCGTAACTAACAAACTAAATGTAGTTAATATAGTCTTTGTTGCATGGGTCGATATTACATACGTATGTACATCATCTGATGACGTATAAGAAAAACAAAACACTTAATAAAATATTCTTTATTTACCAAATTGTAATTCATATATTATTTATAAAAGACAATTAGACAACATAAGCTTTATAATATTATATAGCTTTATTAATATTATATTATAATATCAAAATCACAAAAATGTTGATCCTCGCTATCATCAGACCACACGCATACGGGTCATAATACTTGTTCGGTTCTTCGGGACTAATTGCAATACTATCTGCGGTTTGTTGTCTTAAACGTAATTCTCCATACATTTTGCACTTGAGAAGAAAAACATCTGGAGTCAGTGGTTGACAAGTCGACTATGTCCCATTATACATTCCTCATATAATAATGTTATAGACGTCTTCCAGTAATATTACCAAAAATTTTGATAAAAAATCGGTAATCTTCAGCATACCTCGATAATTTTATAGTCAGTTCATGGAACTTATGAAAATTAGTAATCACATCTCTTGTCTAGAAATCCTCTTCGATCAACAAAATAGTACGTAAGGATTTTGATTCCTCGTAATGTGATTTGAATCCAATTACAAAACCCGTAATGATCTTCTGCATCATACCATACTTGGAGCTTGAATTCTCTGGTAGTAGAATTGATAAAACCACTGTTTATTTGTATGTTCTGCTAATTAACCTAGCAATTGACATGGAAATTTTAATAAAATAATAGTATACTTCTTTAGGCACAAACCTGATTGATGTCTGATATAATAGTAGAATTTTTATGTAATCTCCTAATTTCGATTAGAATACTTCTTTGTGCAGTGTTCCCAAGTTTTCTATATTTTCAGATTATATCTGATTTGTAGGTTAGAACTCGCGAAATCTGTCCCAGTAATCGTGCAGTAAATATAAATGTGAATTTTAGCGAGTTACAGCCTTTTTTTGTGGTATATGGTAGATAGAGATAGACCCATTACTATCTTCGTCTAATGACGTCTAGTTCTCGACAACATCGTAGATGGCCACTCTGTCCAGCCTCGAAAATTGATGGAAAAATTGGGAAAATACGACGCCGATTTTTCAAAGGTGTGGCTTTATTTCTTTTTAGTTATTGGAATTTTCACAAATATTACATTGACGTAAAGTGAAACTACGGCGGACTTGACACAAAAAACAAAATTGAATTGTTATTCCTGAAATCACGACATCCAATTATACGTCTTAATTTGATCAGGAATTGTTTAAAATGGGGCATGGGTATAATAAATATCGAGCAAGTCCGACCAAGAAGAGTGAATTTAGATTGTTGTAATCTCATAAGATGCTATCATTATTCAATAATGAACCCACACGAGCACTAAACAGTTTGAATAATTGGACCAATAGGGGCCCACCAGAACAGTCCTGAAGTTAGGCTGAACCAGCCTCTTAATCATACATATATGCTCTTAATGCTCTCTTGTCTGGCCTACATAATTTATTTGTAGGTTTTTTGTTTAAAAAAGATCTTGAATGTTTTCGATTTGTGTAGATTACCTTCAGGTGAGAATTCGGAAGATTGGCATACGGGAAATGTACGCAGTTCCCGTTTGCTTACTGGCCCAAAAGACTCGGAGAACATTTACGGTTCATCAATGCCTGGTATAGTATTAAACATACAACATAGTTACATTCCAACATGAAATAATACATATTTTTATTGTAGACTATTTCGGCTTGGGGTTTATCACATTGCAGCATGACATTGCGATCACCGTTATAAAGCACAAGATGAACAGCACTGGCAACCTAACTGGCAATGGCAGTTCTCTTCCAGTTGTTCAAATGAATCGGTTTCCGTATCCAAAATGGATCGACAAACCGTTCGCGGGCGACGTGACGCAGGTTTTACTCGGGATGTGCATTTCCATGTCCTTTGGGTTAGTGGTCACTGGAGCTATCGCCGATATCGCAATGGAAAAGCAAACGCAGTTAAAGGTCTGACGCGCGTTGCTAAAAAAGCTTCGCTGTATAATACATTTACCGTTAAAATGGAGAACAAAAGCGCTAGTGATGTGCAATTTCAATATTATTAATGCTCGGTTTCTCGTATGACCTCAAGGTCTATAAAGAAGTAAGGTTATCCAAGTACGAGATTTCTCAGTTTGAGGGGTAAAGGGAGATCGTGACGTCACTAGAGTCGTGCGCTGCCACCAATTTGAATGCTTATTTCGTTGTATGATTTAGGTTAAATAGGTGCATAATTATATTGATTGATTAGGATGAAAAAAAAATGATGAATGTGATTATCACAACATGCTATTTCAATAATTTGTTAATAATGCTGAATAAGTACATTAGTATGTAATGTATGTCCGATTAAAGAAATGTGTTGTGCTAAACCAGGTCTCTGCAGTTGGAATCAAAATTTAGCAGAAATTCAGAGAGTGGAGTCAACCTACAAACAAAATCAAGAGCCGGAGTCGAAGGTGGTATAACGGCAACCACATATTTTTGCAACCATGCAAATTGGGGGTTGAAACACTAAAATTATCAGGAATTGAAGTCGAATGTTTGGTTTACAGACTCTACAGATAAATAAATAGAAAAACTATAACTAAATCAGTATAGGTAGAACTTGCTTATTAAACCACTCATTGGCTTGTCCTGATTACAATATTTGGTTAGAACATACGTACAAAGAAAAAATAAAAAATCAGTAAGAAGCTTTATTATACAAATTTTCTCATCTTTGTTGTAATTTTATTTTTAATATCAGCTACTCTTAGTTAAATATTTAGATTTCTTTGCTGTTGAAAAGTAAAATTTAAAAAAATTTATCCGTACATATATTCTTTGCTCGACAAAAGCTTTCAAAACTATGGTATCAATAATTGGATCTTGTTTTAAAAGTTCTCTTCTTAATTTACTGCTAATTCTTTTCGAATTATTAATCCCATCCCCCGTAAGTCTTTCGAACTTGCTAATTCATTTTATTAAACAAGCGTTTAAATTCTTCCGATGGATTTCTTAGGCCGTCAAAAGATAAATGACGTATCCAGGATGGAAGGGAGTATGGGTGCTCTTGCTGGTATTCGTATGAGTAATGTCCCAATTGTGGATGAGTTCTGCTTTAAACTTTAATCACGTGGAAAAGTAAAATATGATATTGTTAATCCAATCACTGTTGAAATGTTATACCTCATACCGCAACCCGGTACGGAGCAAACCATAGGCATCTAAAATTGATACATGATTTAGAATAATGTAATTTCCAATATAAATTAATATCTTACCTTTACTAACTTAATTACTTCATAAAATACTACACTAATAAAACAACCAATAACGTAAAACTATCAACTATTGAATATAACAATATAAACGCAGAATAACGATTAAACACGAACAAAAGCAACCTTTCTAATTCACTAAAAAACCTATAACGAGCTGAGCTGGCAATAATTAAACGTATCTTTGAACAAACTAAACGAGCGATGTATGCGACGTGATGCGAAGTGTGCCGGGACTCTAGTGACGTCACGAAAGTAGAGCATATAGGGATCTGAGGGGGGTATATAAAGTGTACTATAGGAAAGATAGCAAACTGGATAACCTCTCTCTTTATAGACCTTGGTATGACCTTACCTCTCTGAGTACGTTTCTCAGGCGTTTCTTGTAAGCATTTAACAAACTGTTGCCAGCTAACCAACTGATAAGTGTTCTGCTGTTTCTAAACCTACGCTGCTGTTCTGACAGTAATCATTTAGCAGCTTCGCCGAAATGTAATCTCAACTTAAATACCGACATAACGCACATACAAAAACAACGCAGCCGCCATTTTGTCTCCAAGTAGTGGCATAAGGAATTGCGGTACTCATATACATATATCATATACACTCATATACATATACATTATACGTACAGGGCATCGAGTTCAATATATAGTATCTGGAGGTCGCACGCTTTAGTCCCCACCACGGCGAAAACGGGTCAAACGCCGACTAGTTGTCACAGGCGATTATAGAGGGCCAACGCGCGGGAAATTCGAAAACAATAATAACAGACCACTTACTTTACATAATTTCGAAGGATTTTTTGTTTTTACTCAATATGTACCTAACGTTAAATTATTAACGTAAATAAATAAATTACGGATTTGCAATTGAAATCCATCAAAAACGTATTCAATTGCCATCCACAAAATCCATATACTTTAGACTTCAGAGTAATAAATATTTTACGAGACCATGTCCTTTCCCGAAAATTTTCTTGTTTCTATCAAGTCTGAAAAAAATGCAAACACATTTATAAAAATCTTACCATATTCATCTGGTTCATCTGGCACAGTTTTTAATGTTTAGTTGCACTCCACTAATACCGGAATTGTATTATTTATAAAAGAGTTTAATTACCAAGTCAGAGGAAAGGAAATGGATTGATTATGATAGCAAATACAGATGTTGTCCGAATGAATATCCAAGAAAAAACTGTTTTCGTCGGGGAAATCGTCAGAAACGACTTCAGTGGGCACGAACACATCGAAGTTGGACAAATGAAGACTGGAAACAGTAGAGTCTGACGACTTTCCCGACCAAGCAATGGTTTTCGTACGGCAACGCGTCCATGCAGATTTTCCGCTTGGGGACGTCGTTTCCCAGTGCTTACCAAAATTTGTCATTCACGATCGCGATTAACTTCAGAGGTGATTTTAGGCGCGCTCAATTTTCTGTTTTGCTTAAAAATTAATTTTAATCGTTCATCATCCGCTTGGGAAATTATTCGTGATAGTCCCGGCCGAACACTTCATCCAAATTCCATGTTTCTTCATATTGGTGAAGAATGTGACTTATCGTTGACTTATTTCTTGCATTTTCACGAACTGACAATCGTTCCTGACGAAAAGCGATAATTACAGAACGCTGTTCCTTGCTTGTTGGCTTTCCGCGTCGCATGATGTGTACCGCGTGACAGAGTTATCTTGTGCAAACTACAGATTGCAGGCACAGACTCGTTTGAATACGAATTCGAGCATTTGATGCAAAAATCTGGTAAAAAAAAGGGGTCGCAACATGTGTCTGAGATGCAGTATTTATGACTCTATGAGTTATTTCGTATTTAATCCTTTTTAATGGAAACTAGAAAGTTCCCAACAACCAGTTACAAAACAGCATAAATGTTGCATAATAATTAAATATAAATATTATTTTCAATTATCACATTTAATGATGTCGTATGTTACTGGAAATCAACGTTAAGAATGTGTTCGCCATTTGGTAGAAATAGAGGTGCCTATTGCTACGTTATCGGTGCTTTTATCATTATTTCCTATATGTTAACTATGTGTCCGAACTTCCATGAGCGGCAGTGTATGTACCAGAAACCGGGCATAGTTTGAAGTAGAAGTTTGTCCTCTTGTTTTAGTACCAGCCTATGCATATAATTAATCAACTTTTTAGGAAACTATGAAGGTGATGGGTTTGTCAAATTGGCTGCAGTGGTCGGCTTGGTTTGCAAGAATATGTACATTTATGATAATTATCTCGGGTTTAATGCTCATACTATTAGCTGGCCCTTGGCCAGCTGGAAAAGGAAGCCAACCCTTTTATCACAGTAATCTAGCGGTTGTTTCCATATTATTCTTACTCTATATATGTGCATCAGCGACATTTGCTCTTATGGTGAGCACTTTCTTCAAAACAGGTAAGTACAGTCATGGAAATAAGTAAGTTCGTATCGCTATCGCAGGATTTGAAAATAGTATGCCGGTTATATATTCGTGTACTGTTCTACCTCGACCCGGGCGCATCGCAAAAAGTTGTCCGTCACGAGGTGGTTTTTCGATGGATGTAATGTAACGGGATTTAGTTTATTTTTAGCGTGTCCGACCTTTCCCTTAATGTGATATCTTCATTGCAATGTAATAAATGAAATATGATCACTACAGTTAAGTTTACGAGTAGGTAATGCATCTAATTAAATATAGAATTACTTTTATAATAATATTAATAAACATGTTTGATAATATGATACGAAAAGCTCATTTTAAGATATTGCGTAATATCATGACACATTATATAAATTTATGTTAACTAATACACATATTAATTACGCAAGTAAATGCATTTGCCCAGCAGTAGGATGACGCGCTTAAGTAAGTAAGTAAATGCGCAAATCAACTTGATGCCAATGATTATCACTAAATATAGACTATTTCAGAATTGTCATATTAAAATATATTCACTAAATGTAAATAAATTCTCTAAATTTAATTTAAATTTACATTTAGGACGAGCATATATTTTGTATGAAGGACAATGGAAATTTTATATCTGTATTTAATTTCCAGCAGTTAATGTTCAATTATCTTTCATGACATCTAATACATGCTTGACAACCAAAATAATTTAAATTATAGCAATATATACAGGCTGTCCCACGTTTCTTCCGCAAAACAATTTTGTTCAGAAAGTAAATTACTTTTTCAATTCATTAAAAAGTTACAGCCGTTTGAATTATTAACAATATCTTATTTTAAACGGCTCCAACTTCAGAAGGAACAAAGAAAACCAATAAGACCATATGAAACATATTACTATCTGCTTTCTAGAAAAAAAAATAAAACATTTTGGTATTTTCTTTTGTTCATTTGTTAAGACAAATTATTAAAATTTTACTTATAATTAATAATTTTTTATTGTTGTAATATGTATTTATTGTGTTTCATTTTTGGTTTTGCATTGTTTGATAACTAATTAATTTTTTATTTTTCTTTTTTTCTTAATATTTCAAAGAGCTCTACAGAAGTTTTATTCTAATATAGTTCCAGTTTAATAAGCACACATTTTTCATTTACTATATATTAGCTGGAACATAATTGGAAATTTTATTTCTAAATTTGTTTTCTAAATAAATTAAGAGGCGTGCATTAACAACGATAATAAGTTAAAAATAACATTTTGACTTATGAATTGTGTACTGTAAGGTTAGCTAAAATGCGTATACATTAAAAATGAAGGTCTTTTTAATTTCCAAACAATATAAACTATAGCTGAAAATGTTTAACGACATACTTTGTCAAAGTAATATTATAAGTTAATAATATGGTGACATACAGGCGGGATGTAAATTTAAAATATTTCAAAAATTACAGCCACAACCTGCGTCACAATTGCGTCGCTAGCACAATGTCAATAGCTCAGATGGGAGAGCATTGTGCTAGTGACGCAAAGGTCCGTGGTTCAAATCGTCAAGTTGTTGGTTTCTCTTACGTATAGCTTTTATTGCATATGATTGTGAGTAATTAATATGCAATAAAAGCTATACGTAAGAGAAACCAACAACTTTTCTTTCTGAAGCGTCTCCTTTTGGGAAATTATATACCCGTTACCAACACAATTTATACTCATCCCAGGTCAAATTTGATGAAATAATTTTTATGTTGTATAAATGTTCTTTTAGATGGTCGGAAATTTTGGTTTATTTTTTTTTTTAATAATAATTATAATATATTTACTTTCCATCAAAATTCGACGAAAATTTAGAGCTTGCCACCAAAATTTTTTTTAAATTAGTGATATACATAATTGTCATTATTTTCAGTTGTCAGATATTTGAAACATTTGCTGTAAAGTAAATACAAAATAATAATATAAAAAATAGTAATGATACATTCATGCTATACAAAATACATACTCCTTTCTGTTTATTAAGTTAAACACTGCAAAATATCGTTGAAGCTAAATATCTTGAAAACACCAGTAAATCACAATTAACAAATTACCATAAAGACAAATTTATTTAAAATTTTATTAATATAAAATTAACGTCATATTTAATAAAAACACAATTACATTGCAATGTAGGAATTACATTAATTAGTTACACATTAAGCTAATAAATAGAAACATATAAATCATTATAAACCAATTCAAAGCATTCGAACAAGGTTTCGCAAATAATAAATTTCCGATATACGAGTTGAAGCGTAAACGGACAATTTTTTGCACTTAGCGGCCGAGCGGTCGACCAGAATAGCAAAAAACTTGTACTTGGATGTCTCATCGACACACTGCTAAAATATTTATAGAATTTACTTAATACCAAGAGTGTACATTAACAATACATATGCAATGACTTTTCCTCAAAATTTTTTTCGAAATGTTTTTGTGGGGGTATGTGCAGCAACCTTCACGTGGTATTTGAACTCGTACCACCCTTCTGTATACCATTAAAAAAGATCTTTCTCTTCGTAGCATTGTTAGCAAACAATTTGGGAAGTATACTATGGATTTTCACAATTCTCCCATTCATTCTACTGATTCTGATGAGCACTGAGATACCATCATTTAACGCTGTGGCCGCGATGTTTGCGTCAAATTCGGCATTTTGTATTGGCATACATGTGACTCTGATGTTTGAAGAAACTGAGGAAGGTGACGGTTAATAGTAATCCAGAACATCCCGAACAACATAATTAATACGCGATTGCATTTTAGGTTTGGGCTTCGATAACATCTGTAGATCGGTGATTCCCGGCTATGGTATAACGATGTGCCACGTATTTTTGATGTTAACACTTGATGCAATAATATATCTACTGATCGCCCTGTATATAGACGCTATATTTCCTGGAGAATATGGAATTCCAAAGAAATGGAACTTTTTCTTCAGGAAGACCTATTGGCGTCCACAAAAGAAAACATCCGGTAACAATTTCTCAGTGAAATGATCTCTAAATTAATTAGCATTGGGTAGAAAGACCTTCTAGTGACAAGAAGCGAGAGTCCGATCAAGCTTTCGAACCAGAGCCTACGAATTTGGAAGTTGGTATCGCCATTAAAAATGTGAAGAAAGTATTTGAGCACAACACAGCCGTCGATGGTATGAATTTAAATATGTATCGCGACCAAATAACAGTTTTGTTGGGCCACAATGGCGCTGGTAAATCAACGACCATGACCATGGTCGTAGGCACATTACCTCCTACTGATGGAGTTATAATTGTCAATGGTTACACCATACCACAAGAGATCAGCAAAGCCAGGTCAAGTTTAGGATGGTGTCCGCAGCATAATATATTATTTGACCAGCTTACAGTATCAGAACACCTGTACTTGTTCAGCAGATTGAAAGGCCTTTCGAGATGTGATACAAGGAAAGAAATAGACAAGTATCTCAAATTATTGCATCTAACAGATAAGGTAAATATAGTGATAGGTACACACAGAAAAGTGATCTCTCGAACGAAGAGAGAATTACTTGGATGAAGTAATTGGTAGGTTCGCATATACACGAGAGATTATTGACTTCAAGACATTTTATTTCTTGGAAAGTTACTAGATTTAAGAAAGTTGTTACTCTGGTGAAGGAAGTTAACAGTCTTCAATGAAGTGTATACTTTTATTCCCGGCAAATATTTTTAGATACTTAAGAGGAATCACTAGAGGTAGTAGTGTACTACAAAACAACACTACATAAAACCAAACATCCTGAGCTTAATTGTGTGTTAATAATCACGTGTAATACATTAAATTATAGATAAAGGTGTATTACACCGGGTACGAATGCCACTTTTTTTCATTTGCGTTGTTGTTTTGTTTTTTACCCTTGCTAAAGAAGCCAATAATTGGTAATTTTTGTTATTTCTTGTTCCAAATCCGAACCAAACATCAAAAAAGCAATGTTACAACATTTTGTATTGAGCCTTCATGAACTTGTGTAAAAAAATGACAACAAAACATGAATGTTCTAATGATTTAACCGTTGTTTTTTGAACATGTGAATGAGACGAGAATAACATATTTTATAGTCGTACGGTACAGCCATCTGTTGGATAAACACCACATCATTTTCTTCGACCAATCAAATTCAAATGGTACAGTCTGAAGCAGCAGCATGAATACGTAGCCAGGGGAATCACAAATATTCAGCAATTTCGGCCTAACAAAAATATTGATCGCATGTTGACACGGGAGGTGTAGCGGCGCCGCGCCCGGCAAACGAAAGCCATACGAAAAATAAATTTTACCGTGCTGGTGCTACGTAGATAGCAACGACTCGCTTATAAATTAGGACAGCATGTTCTTGCGGAAGTGTATGTGATCAACATGAATTGTTGAATTTCGACCAAAATAGGCTAGAAACCGAATACGAGAAATAATTTTTTGCCGTCCTGATGGACTCTACGCAGACAGCAAAGAGCGAGTTATAAATTAGGAGCGCATGTTCCCGCGAGGGTTTATAGTGCAGTCCCCGTACGACACACGGAACGAAGAATAATCAACAACCGCAATGTTACAACTACTAAATAATTAATAGGAGTTAAATAAATTATTACTAAGGAAATACAAGTAATTTAATTTTTAATCAGTCACTTATTTTTTGTTATAGAATTTCAAATATATTGGTATTTAGATTTAGAAAATAATATTAATACCAAACACTTGTCGCTTGGCAATGCATTCAGGGCAATCGCAATCTATGTAGGATGGTTGGCTTTAGCTTTAGAAATATGGGCAAATTAAAAAATCAGCTGCCTTTATGTGGCCCGCGTTCTAAGAAAACTAATAACTTGCGAGAGTACCTGCGGTAAGTGTATATGTAGATATTATACGTGTAGTGTAATTCTTCGCTAATTAACTTCGCTAGTTAATTTGGGCAATACTCTCTTATAGGCGTAAGCGTGCCGGATTACCATATATGGCAAAAAACTTTTATAAAGGTGTAAAATATTTGAACATGTATCTATATAATATATAATAAATGACTTATACATATACATAAAGCTGCCTGTTTTATCGAAATCGCTATTTTTTCTCATACCTGCAATTGAAATTAAAGTACCTATACTACCAAGTCTATACATAGCAATAATAATTTTGAGTAAAATTTCAAAATGCAGTATCCAACTGTATCTAGAATTAAAATAGGAATATTATATTGACTAACACCTACTTGCGTCACCCGATAAAAATTTGAATTTTTATATGAGGTGTGTTTTACCTGAAAGTATCGATCCTGCTAAGTACGAACGAGACATTCGAGATTATTGATGCACAAAGAAAACGTTAAATGGATTTAAATAAGTATCTGAGTACGAATGCTTTCACGGCCAGAGTCATTTAAATTTAGATGATAAATAGTTACCGGTTTATGCCGTGAGTAAAAATTCATAATTACTGTCTTCGCGAACCATGCTGTTCGCTTCTTCGGAGCTAACTGATAATTAGTTACTAATTCTAATAATAAATGTAAAGCAATAAATGATTTATGTAAGAAAAGCTGTCTGTTTCACCAAAACTACAATTTTTTTCAACATACAAAAGGTAAAATGTTCAACCATAGTTAGTAGTAAAATAGGAATGTTATAATAAAGCAATTAATTAATTTGTATCACTGTATTGTTTTGTGGAATTGTATTTGTATTTAAAATATACAAGAAAAGCATTCAGAACATGCGATAGTCACATACACAAAATTATTAGGAAACGGTTCGGCGCCAGTCGACACCGCACGGCCCCTTTGATCTTCGCCGCCAAAGAACGATACCACCGTTCCCCTCATCTAATCAGTGCGTTGCTTGCATTTTCTGCGGAGTGTACAGTGGGCGCGGCTTGTTCCCTCCTCTCGCGCCTCAGTTTCGTCGAACTTTTGAGGCCGGTGACTAACATTTACTCTTAATGTAAGAATTTTAAAGATTTTATTAAATGTCTTATATTTTCTTGGATCACTTAACTACGCACTTGGATGGATTTACTATTACTTCGTTGGAGAAATTGACATTTTTGGGAGGAAAAATTAAATTACTTCTTTCAATACAATATTGGTTCTTATAAAGAAAGAATTTATTTGTCGACTGAGAAATTATTTTACTTAGATTGAGTATGTGGCATTTCTTGTATATACCAAACTTTCTACATCCAAGTAAATATGCATGTGAATCTAGTAAATAAATTCAAGAAATTATGTTTTCTCGTTCCAAATAATCACTTTTCTGTGTATAGTGACACCATGTGACAAAATACTAAATATTAAATGCAGAAAAACCAGAATGTCTCAACTCTATCAGGAGGAATGAAAAGGAAATTATGCACAGCGTTGGCATTATGCGGCAACTCCAAAGTTTGCCTTTTTGATGAACCATCCGCAGGTGTGGACCCAGGAGCTCGGCGTGATTTATGGGATATTATTCAATCCGAAAAAGAAGGTTTTGGCGAGAAATGTTTGTGTTACAATAATCCACTCCTGTAATAAATCATTTAGGACGAACAATTTTACTGACAACACACTATATGGATGAAGCAGATGTTTTAGGCGATAGGATCGCCATTATGGTAGCCGGGAAAGTGCACTGTTGCGGCAGCGCATTCTTCTTAAAGAAGAAGTTTGGTTCTGGTTATAAGTTAACAATCGATAAAGGCCCTAATTGCAATGTCAACGGCATATCTGAATTGTTACAGAAATATATTCCAGGGACAAAAGTACAGATTGGCAACGTCGTTAAAGTTAAATGATCATATGTAGTTTCTTTAGGTCCGGAGTAACGATGCCTCGGAATTAACTTACTTGTTACCCGAAGATAAGGCTGGAGTATTTGAAGATATGCTAAAAGAACTCGAAAATAGGAGCGAAAAGTTGGATATCAAGTCTTATGGAGTTACTGTAACGTCAATGGAGGAAGTTTTCTTGAGGTATTTATATTTTATTTGGTATATACAGTCGAACTTCGATAACTCGAACCATGAGTTGCCACAAGAAAAGTTCGAGTTATCAAGACTTCGATTTATTAAATAAATAAAATAATAAATAGAAAAAGCGTTACACATATGTTACATATGTACTTTAAAGTGTTCAGACGATATTCCCTCGTCTGACTGACGAGGGAATATTTTATTTTAATATTCAAAAAAGCTTCATTGTTATTAAGTAATTATCAGTGGTCGGACAAAAATGTATATTTTCCAGTGTCGTGCATGGGACACGTGCTGGTGGGGACGCGAGCGGCTAGCCGGTCTGGCTTCGGCTCATGGTGTATATACCACCACACCTGCTTTGGCGTTGATCGAGTACAGTCGCTTGCCTTGTTTAAATTTCCGCTTCGTCGATAGATAATTTGAGCAGTTTCTTTCAATTGTGTTGTTTCTTAAAATTTTGTGTGAATATCTGTTTTTATTTTCCATTTAGAATTTGTTCTTCTGTTTTATACTTAGAGTTGAATTATTTTTTATTTTATAGTTGTACTTAGTTTGAAAATCCTGCAATGAATCGTTTGCTAGCTGAGTTTGGCAATACTTTCACGTTCGTTAAGAAAGGGGAAGTGGTTTGCAATTTCTGCTCACGAAATTTAATTATTCGTAGTAAACAATGTCTTCGGGCTCATGTAAAAACAAAAAAAAACACATTGAAAATGTATCAGGAACGTCAAATAAAAACTTTCTTGATGATTTATGTGAAACATTTATTTCTGCTAATATACCTTTCATAAAAATTAATAATCCCGTTTTTAAAAAATGTATCAAGAAGTATACTGGACGAGACTTACCCGATGACTCCACAATTAGAAAATATTACGTACAAGGGCAATATGACAAAACAATTTCTAAAATAAAGTCAAAACTATCCGATAAATATATATGGGTTTCTGCAGATGAAACTACGGATATGAAGGGTAAGATGTGTGGTCAACGTCGTTGTCGGATTGTTGGACCCGCAAGACTTATATAAACCCTATTTAATATCTACTCAGTTTCGCTGTACCGTCACAGCTGAAGAGATATGTACAATAGTAAATGACGCCATAAAAAAAGTAGGAATCACAGACGCTACCAAAGTATTACTGTTTGTTTCTGACGCTGCTGCGATTATGTTAAAAGTTGGAAATATACTTAAACAACATTTTTCAAATATTCTTCATTTGACATGTTTTGCACACGCTATTCATAGAATTTGTGAATTTATTCGGGAAGAATTTCCAGACGTGAATATGCTAATAAGCACATACAAAAAAAAATTATTGAAAGCTCCTTCCAGATTGTCTCTTTACAAGGAAAAGTGCCCTAATCTACCTTTGCCACCACAACCAGTTATTACGAGATGGGGTACATGGGTAGAAGCGGCAATTTTTTATGCAAGAAACTTTGATATCATCAAACCCTTCGTCTTAAATTTGCCTGATGAAGCAGTTAGTATTAAAGGCTGCAAAAAAGTACTATCATTACAAGATTTGCATGAGCAATTAAAATTTATTGATACAAATTTTGCGCAAGTATTGCCAACCATAAAGTTTCTAGTACAACAAAATGTTGAACTTGCAAGCAGTTTTCAAAGGATTGAATCTCTGTACGAAAGGTTACGAACCATTGAAGCACCAATCAGTAAAAAATTACAAAAAAAAATTGATGCGGTAGTACATAGAAATCCGGATTTTAATATTTTAAAACAAATCTCTACGAATTCATTTACGGATGAAGGAATTTCTCAAAAATATTCCAATTTGGTGTTGGTTTATTCTTTTGCGCCTGTGACTAGCTGCGATGTAGAAAGATAATTTTCAAGGTTTAAAGACATTTTAACATCTAAGCGAAATAATTTTACTAAAGATAATTTAAAAAAATATGCAGTAATACAATCGTTCAATGCATATCCAAGAAATGAGTAAAATATTTCAGTGGGCACGTGTTGCATATAGTTGCGACAAACATTTAATATTAAATTCACTCGGTTTACTACCGACCGCCAGCCGCTTCGCGCCTGTGGATATCAATCCAATCGACCGCATAAGTCGTCATTGACTCATGCGTGCCCGCTACGCACACTCATAGCTGGGCGACTTCTAGCACTGCGAGACATACATTTTTGTCCGGCCACTGGTAATTATACAAATAATTGGTTGTATGTTTATTGGTTTCTAAATACGAACTCAAACCGTTCAACAAAGTTCAACGAATTTGCAACCAGCTTGTTCAAAGGTCGTTGCTGCAAATCATCTATTGCATCTATTTTGCTGTCATTTTATTGTCGAGCTGTACATATTCAGATGTAGATCTGTAGAGCATAGCAATATCATGTGTTTGCTTTGTTTGAGATAGTAGACACCGTTCTTGCCGGAATACCATACTTTCGTGAACCACTTCCACTTCTTTTATAAGGTTAAATTTTTCATCATAAGATAAAGGTTTTAAGGTTAGGCAAGAATTGAGTAGGCAGCCAACTATACTTCATAATTTTGTAATAAGATTTGCACCGAAATGATTAGGTATTTCCATTCAAATTTCAAGTTAAAGTGAACTTGGAACCTTTGCCGTTAATACAAAAATGATCTGGCTCAATTCTGTCGAGTCTAGGTGACGGATTTTAAGATTGTTGGTGGCTATGTCGTAGTCTTCTTGCGATCAACTGAAAAACACCTATATTCACAGAATTCCTCATTTATACTTGGCAGAATTGAGCCAGGTATTTTTTTTTATTATTAGCAAAGGTACAAAGTTCACTCTAGTAACGTATATTTTTAATGCACAAGTTTGAACATACATAATATACGTAATATAATAGCCTATTTAAATTAAAAAGTGCATTTCCGATTTGAACGCCACCTTAAAGTACATTTTACTGACATATCAGGACTAATAAAAATAGTGTGATAAATCAAATACACAGAATGTATTGTTTTCCACTTAATAACAACTAATAAAGCATACACAAGAAGTAACACAGAAACATCGTTATGCTATAAAACGAGCATTTAAACCACGTAGAGTGAGGTGATTCCCCAGACAATTCGACTTATTGAAGGTTGTGCCAAATAATCAGTTTGAGTTATCAAGTAAAAATTACACATAATTGTCACTCTTGACGCTAACGCCAATCAGTTTGATTCGAGTTATCAAAAATTCGAGTTATCGAAGTTCGTCTTATTGAAGTTTGACTGTACTTAATTTGGAAACATACTGTATATTGTAATTTTAGCGTTGGAAAGGTGGATGACTCGAAGGAACCCAACGATACTGTTTCCGGTAAGTGAGTTATATTGTATTCTCCGATTCGCTCCCGTATCCTACGTCGAAAACGCGCCGATACACCACACAATAATTATTGTTTAAATTGTGAAACTATAGCAACTATTCGATTGAATAGGTCCTTACGCAACTGCGTCCACAAAGAATTTCAATATTTATGCAAATTATACTTGCAAATTTTAGTGTTAAAAAAAACTAAACTACAAATATAGAATTGCTTTTTGGTCTTACTGGCGTATGATTATTGTATACTGGAATATATTATAAAAATACATTAAATGTTACTTATAACGATGGGGTGTAGCTTTTAGTGAACGTAACTAGAATACCGTTCTGGGAGAGTTTTAGTCTGTTGGCATTGCAAAATAGTTCAACGGTCTGTGGATAGATGGCGCTGTTTCAAATTGAAAATGTAAATACAACAAATAATTTATTTAGATATGACCTAAAGTACACTAAAAATCGGTAATACTGAAAACAAGACGTAACATAAAGAATGCCTCTTTGGATTTTTGTGTTCATGTTAAATAATATAAATCGTAGCAGTGGTCTTATTTGCATTTGAAGGTCGTTTAAAGTTGTTGTTTTTTTAACAATATATTCTGTAGGAATAAATCTGTTATTGTAATCAGCGAAAAATGTCACAAAAAATCTTTAACTTCGAATCAAACTAAATTCAGATAAACGACCTTCAAACTCAATTAAGTGTCTACGGGTTTTTAAAAATCACAGATGAACTGTAAAATAGTTTCCGATCAAAATGTGTTCAAAACAAAAACCTCGTTGATAGTTTAGTCACAAATCCCCTTTCTTCGGACCAAAGCTGATACTATATAGTTATACCGTCATTGTAAAGATCAGGCTATACGACAGCTAAATAATCATACGTTAAAACAAAAACCAGTCAGCATTTTATTAGTATTTTTCTCCATTTCATTTTTGACATTTTTTTTTTCTGCTGTATTTGACGTAAATAGTAAACAACACACAATTTTTATTTATTTCTATATTTATGTAGATAATTATTAATCATATCGACCCATGCAACAAAGACTATCGTAACAAACTAAATGTAGTTACTATAGTCTTCGTTGCATGGATCGATATACCTTCCTACCTCAAGGTGGCAGATTTTATTACATTTAAATTGCACAAAGAATTCTCTTTTCTATATGAAAAGGTTTTACGGTAAGAATCATTTAAAACATAAATTGCCCCTCAAGACTGCGTAATAAAATATTGAAATCTTCCAGTTGTGTAGAGCAACAAAAAACGACGAATGATACGATCTCCATTGTATGGTGTTATTTCGGAATGAGCTGCTGCGTTAAAGGTAACTACGTTATGTAATACAACACAATTTGAGTTACCGTCTAATCGTACTTAAGGATATTTAACACAGACCATCTCTGATCTAAATTTAAATCAGCCGCTAATGACATATCGTGTATTCAGACTAAAGTATACAGAGCTGCTGTCCTTGGATGGTATCGTAAAGTTCTATATGGAAATGGGGCACCTTAAACAATATTTATTTAGAAAATATGAAAACCAGTGAAATTGTGTACGTACCTATCAATAAATCCCTAATAAACAATAACGAACATAACCCTATATTGAGAAGTAGATAACCTCTTATGCTCTTATTCACACTCTTATTGGATTGGTATTTTCCGTGGTTGTCATGGTTACGCGAAATTGTATACGGTTAGATATTTGTGGTGGGGTGGATTCTTGCCGCAAATTAAAATATACGGGATAATTCCAGATTTGGTAGTTATGTCGCCATCTACATCTAGTAAAACATTGGTCGGAAGCTCTGGAGAAAAGAGCGGCAACTCAACGTTTTGAATGGGGGATACGGGAGCCTTAAAACGAATTACTTTGAAATCAGTGTAATAATATTTTCATGATTAAACATGAAATTAACTTTGTGTACATTATTGTATGTCTTTTTTCTAGAAGTGGTGTACCTTTACGGGACAAAACTAAAACTCAACCAGTTGCGTGCAATGCTGATGAAGAAATACTTATGCAGCAGTAGATCAAACTTGCTCATCTATCAGCTGATAATAGTTTTACTATTCATGTGTTTTATCTTTATTGGAAGTGGAAATAATACGAGGAACCCACCGCCTCTCCTATTATCCTTAAACATGTATCAGTCGCCCATAATAATGATGACCACTGATGACATTCATAACGCAGACTACGCCATCTATCAGGATATTTTACGAGAAGAACATGTCACAATTTTAGATTGGCAGACAGAAGATTTCCACAATAAGATGATGCAATATGTAAATTATCACAAAACACGTCATGATCCAGGCAATAGGGTATTTGACTATTATTGGAAAACCATCTTAGTGTGTTTATTCCTTCACTCTACATTGTAAATGCATTATTTTTCGTAATTACTTCCTCAATATTTCATAAAAATCAGCGTTAAAAATTGAATCACAAAAAGTCCCGCCAAAACGATACTTTCTGTTGTGTGACGTCACACAGTAGTAGATGTCAGATCGGCCCATATGGTCTGTCAGCATCGGCATCCTCGCCGTTTGGTAATTGTGTTGTATGATGTGTTGTTTTCACAATTTCTACATAAAAATGGGTTATGAATGGTGTATAAATCCACAATGCAGAAATACGTCAGTAAAAACTTCGGATAAACTATTCGTAGCTGTTCCGCAAGATTTGAAACTGCGAAGAAAGTGGTTGGTTTTTTTGTTGTGAAGATTACTTCGACATAAGTAAAACTGACTAGAATATGGGGCATTTCACGTGAAGCGGACAACGAAAAAAAAGTGAGGTTTTTAAATTCGTTCATAATCGGCCAAATTGTACGTCTAGAAGATATAACTGTGCATACAGAATATTTTTTTAATGTGAGGTTTAGTTGCCAAGTTATGGCCATCTAACGAATTGATGTGAAGAAAATACGTATCTTTTGGAAGCAATTTTTCAAATTAAACAAATTTACAATAAAATATTAAAAGTGGTGGTTTATATAGAAAATGTTGATTGTTGATCTTTTTAATTATGAAATCCAATTCGTAGTTGTAATTTCTTTTCTGGGATAAAACCAGAACTAAATTTTATAAATTAAATTTTTAATAACTTCGCCCCTTTTTTAAAAAATAATTTTACTCTCATAATAGAGCTTAATGTGTGTAGATAATACACTGAAAGTTTTAAAATGGGATCTCAAATAGTTTAGGAGATACGTGTATGTAAATACATACGTGTCGTACTGTGCGGGTACTAGGAGCTTGCTGAGCTCGCATTGTTTGCACGAAAACGCATTAAAACAAAATGAAACAGCATTGTAAGAATTTTTAGAGAATTTTTACTATTTTACCAGGAGAATCAATACTAATTTGTTTTTTTCCTGGAATGGTGATTGCAGCATCAAATCGGGGTTGCAGAAAAATACTCTGCAGTTTAATATCGGCTGCGGAGCAGTAATAAATGGCCGTTTCTTTTAAAGATGATTTTGCCCATTCGTACAATCGCATGGGTGTAATGATTGCTTTACTTGGAGGTAACTGTAAGCTTGCACGTGTGACTAAGCGTTTGAGATTCCCCCAAGACCATCACATGGCCCCTTTCCGTGAGACGTTGCGTGAAAATGAATTTCTGCATCCGTATTAAAATCTTCTTTGTAAAAAAAATAGATTCACAAAGTTAACACTATATCGCCTGGATAAGTGTACGCGCACATTATGCGTTGTATTCTAGTATCACGTCAAATGGCCTTGAGTCCCAGAAAGAGATGGTGCTCGCGCTCAGCAAGCACTTAGTACCCGCACACTACGTCACGTATGTAGTTACATACACGTATCTCCTAAACTATTTGAGATCCCATTTTAAAACTTTCAGTGTATTATCACTTTAAGCTTTATTATGAGAGTAAAATTATTTTTTTAAAATGTGGCGAAGTCATTAAAAATTTAATTTAAAAAATTTACTTCTGGTTTTATCCCAGAAAAAAAATTCCAACTACGAATTTGATTTCATAATTAAAAAGATCAACAAATTTTCTATATAAACCACCACTTTTAATATTTTATTGTAAATTAGTTTAATTTGAAAAATTGCTTCCAAAAGATACGTAATTTCTTCACATCAATTCGTTAGATGGCCATAACTTGGCAACTAAACCTCACATTAAAAAAATATTCTTCTATCTTCTAGACGTACAATTTGGCCGATTATGAACGAATTTAAAAACCTCACTTTTTTTCGTTGTCCGCTTCACGTGAAATGCCCCATAACTTATCTATCGTATTTTCGAACCAGATATTATCTGATCTGACAGCTTAAGGTTACGGCTAACCTAACCTACAAAGTTATGCTTACATGGCACTTTAGTGCTATTAAATTCAAACGAGAGAAGCATAAGAGCGCGTTCGGATAATCGGGTAGGGTACGGTGAGAGTGACGCGCTGTATAATAGGCGGACTAACGTCAAACGGCGTTTATCTGCATATAAGAGAGAGACAGCCGACCCAGGTTATATGAGCATTGCTCTCCCCATACCCAACCCTGACAAACCGAACGCGCTTGACGCGTACTAACGAATGACGTCACTGGAGACTGAGCCAATTACAGAGCGTTTTCAATCACCTATTTTAATTTTGGCTTTTAATAGAAATAAAGCATACTTATCTTTTTTGAAAAGTAATAACAAATAGTTTTCTTAAACTGTAATCTATTTGGATGACTATAATGCAAGCCATATTTTTAATACAGTCAAATACCCTATTGAGCATACAAACGTAGCTAAAGTGGAAAAATCTAGCTAGGTCAATCATTGAACTTTTAGTACAACCTGAAGAACACAGTAGCGAACAAATACGAAAATGGGGCATTACGCAATTTTTGGGTCTGTCATTCCCAATCTGATATCGGAATTTCAAAACTGAAAATGGTGTAACCAATATCGGGACCAACAATGAAAAATCCGATTCGTATGAATCTTATTTCCTCTAATATACAGTGTGTCCACGAAAGTCCGCACCATATGGACAAAATTTTTATTGTGTATTTCTCAGAAAATTTTATTCTTTATAAAAGTTGGCGACTCGTATGAAACTAAAACTGCAATCGTCAAATATGTATATTTCGGTGCCATATACCGAGCGATTCAGAATATATGAATTTGTGATGGTAATTTATTTTATTTTTATTTTCATTATTATCGATAAACTTTATTTGGAAATGTTGTTTAGAAGTAAAAATTATGTTCAAATATGAAGTCACAGCCACCTACCTAGAAAAAAAATATTTTCAGTTTTTTTCTTAATTATTATTGTTGTGACAAATATTAGTAAATGCCAGTAATACTAAAAGGTTCTTTTTAATATAGTTTTTAGAAATTTGAATACATTTTTTATATTTTTTGTTATTTTGGTATGATAACTAATGTTTATTTAGAATTAGAACTAGCGCAAAATTACTCATTTTCTTGGTGCGAAGTTGATATTTCACCCTGTAGATATTAATATATCATACAATAACTAATTCAGGAGTGTGACTTACCTTTTATTCAGTTAATATTAATGACTGTGGATAGGTTTATAATAGTAGTCATCCATCTACAGCGAGCGGTTCTCAAGTAGTGGTACGCGGGGTACTACCACTTATGAAATTTTATTTTCACTGATAATATCTTATTAAACATAACTTAAACTTCAAACAATTGTGTTTTGAATGTTCTTGCTGTTAGGATTTGACTAAAATTATAATCACACCTACAACTCTAGTCTTTTTATTTATTATTTTACCTGATCTCCACCATATTAATTAAGTACATATCATTAATCATTATCACCCTTATAAACCAAAATTTATAAGTACACTAAAACAAAGAGACTTCGACATCAGGTATGACTTTGCCATCTGGTTTGAGGGGAAAATGGAAGAGAACAAATCTTTTTTTAAGAATATTCGTTGCAACATTTACGTCGAATGGGACTGTTTCTTCCCAAATTGCCGGTGGTGGGCACATGAAAACCCGAACTTAACAATAGAATGCCGAGATCAGGACCATTTTAAGACTAATGTGCTGTGTAGTATTTTGAATAATCAAATATTTGGGCCTTTTTTTTCGTCAAAATTTAAATGGGGAATTATATCCTCGGTTCCTGAACAGAGAGTTGTCACCTTTTTTTGCCGTTAATTCAACGGGCGTCAATTTGGCTCCAGCGTGATGTACAGCAGCCCATACACAATATAAACTCTGTCAAGAACTTTTTAAATCATAAATTTGGCCATCGCTGGATAGGCAGAAATTCGGAATCAAGATCCTGGCCACCTAGATCCCCCGACTTTACCCCGTTAGATTTATTTTCGTGGGGTTACTAAAAAAATAAAGTATACAAACACCGACCATTTAGAGATATAAATCATTTAGAGGAAACTATAGAACATTGTATCCAGAACATTCCACCGAATTTTGTTAGTAATACGGCCAAAGATGTTTCTAGAAGAATGTGTTTATGCATAGAACGGGACGGACACCACACAGAAACATGATGAATAGGTATTTAACAATTCTTTCAATGTTTTTTTTTAATTTGTAATACTTAATGTATGTATTTTTGTAACTGTTACTAGTAGAAATAAAATATGTCCATGGATAATAAATTAGCATTGTTAACATATTAATAATAGTTATTAACTTAATAACGGGTAAGTCAGTCATAATTAATTCAAGAAACAATACATGTTTGATGCTTTAGTTATTTTTATTAAAATATTATCAGTGAAAATTAAATTTCATAAGTGGTAGTACCGCGCGTACGACAACTTGAGAATCGCTCGCTGTAGATGGATAACTACTATTATAAACCTATACACAGTCATTAATATTAACTGAATAAAAGGTAAGTCACGCTCCTGAATTAGTTATTGTATGATATATTAATATCTACAGGGTGATATATCAACTTCGCACCAAGAAAATGAGTAATTTTGCGCTAGTTCTAAATAAACATTAGTTACCATACCAAAATAAGAAAAAATATAAATAATGTATTCGAATTTCTAAAAAATAGATTAAAAAGAACCATTTAGTATCACTGGCATTTACTAATATTTGTCACAAGAGTAATCATTAAGAACAAAATTGAAAATATATTCTTTCAATGTAGGTGGCTGTGATTTCATATTTGAATATAATTTTTACTTCTAAACTACATTTCCTGATAAAGTTTATTGATAATAATGAAAATAAAGGTACTTTACTCTTATCACAAATCCATATATTCTGAATCGCTCAGTATATGGGAGCGAAATTTACATATTTGACGGTTGCAGTTTTAGTTTCATACGAGCCGCCAACTTTTATAACAAATAAAATTTTCTGAGAAATACACAATAAAAGAATTTTCCATATGGTGCGGACTTTCGTGGACACACTGTATGAAAATTTCTGATTCCGAATCTGCTTGTATGAGTTCTTGAACACACCTATTGTTTTGTATGGGTTTTCCTAAAGAATTCCATCAAAACATAATTCAGGACGTCAAAATATACTAAAATTATCAATTTACGACTTATAAGGGTTATTTTCCACATAAAATTGCCTATTGCCTCAACTACCATTGCATTTTTATTTATGGTATGCTCCTTATAGATAGAAGACAACCAGCACGATTGGAAATGGAATGCACTTTTTGGCGCCACATTTGAAAACGGTACAATAACTACGTGGTTTAATCCCGAAGATTACCACACTATAGCTGTTGCTCTGCAGTATACATGCAACGTTATTTTGAGAGCTCAACTTGATTGTTCTCATTGCGAGATTCAGTTCAAGAACCATCCGCTTAAAAACACAGCGAGTAATAAGGTAGACATCGTATAAAAGGTCCCAGCAGTGGCGGACTGGGTCCAAAAATATTGGTTGCCAGGAAGCTATAAAACATCATTTTGAGTAAAAAGTATCATATGGACTTATTGGTTTTCTCAATTGCTTAAGAAGTTGGCGCCGGTTAAAATACGGTTTTGTTAATAACTCAAACGGTTGTAACTTTGTCATAAATTGAAAAAATAGTCCATATGAAACGTTTTACTCAGTATCTCATTTACTATATGGAAGAAAAATTACGGGGAAAAAAATTAAAAATGAGAGAGTTACAAAGAAAAATATTATGACATAGAATGATAAAAATAAGAAATAGAACGAATAAATACAATATATAAGATCGATAAATCAGCTTTCCTAAAATGTTTAACTCGGTGGTCTATCGTCAACAGCTAAAAAGGTATTAAGCATCTAATGTGACATTTGTAACGTATGCACAATATTTATAAATTAATATTAAATATCCACATTGTTCGACGAAATTCAACAATCTCCCAATTAGAATAATTCTTCTTTTCATGCAGCAGCATTCTGCAATTTTTATTTATACAAACGTATAATTTGTGATATTTATTTTCTTCAAAGAATTAGTAATTTATATATCAATCTAAAATTGTTTAAACAATATTTATAAATGACATTAAATTGTTCATGGTGGTCCAACGCTTTGAATAACTAGATCGCCTGATTTATTCGAGTTTGATTTATTACTCTGTAGACATATTGAGGAAAAAATGTATGGGGAATATTACAACTACTATAGCGAACATGAAGAATAGTAATAAGGAGGAGTCAAAATATTTTTGTGGAAAGCATGGAAAATGTAATATTTCCACCGAGAATGTGAACCAAGACTGAAACGCATTGACCTGACAGGGTTCATCGTCGGGTTAAAGGTAAAAGTCACTAACTAACATCTAAAATAATTACGAAAAACTGACTTTAAGATGTATTGCCAACAAATATAATGATATTTTCTGGATAATTAATGCATTTTCGAGTACTTAGAACACTTATTGATCGCTCCTTGTACAAGATGCGCATTTAGAAGCATTTGACCACAATTAATTCGTGTTTCAAGAAAATGTAACAAAATGTTAGTTAGTGACTTTTACCTTTAAGCCCACGATATGCTCTCTTGACAATCGTACTGAAATAATAATTACAATTATCCATTTATTTAATTATTTATTCTTATGAGAGTACAGAACTGTTAGGATTTCTGAAGAACATCACATTGCTACCAAAGCACTCCTTGTTTTTGTTATCAGTAGTAACTGGAACATCCCCATAAACTTATTCCGCAACATGTCCCGAAATAAATAAATTAAACTGGCGATTTAGCTGGCTAAGGCGTTAGACCACTACAACCAACCCAATGATCCATTAAAATTCTTTAAATAGTTTAGAACATTACGTAAATAAATAAAAATTTTAAATAAGTTTGGACTGGTACTAATAAAATTAATTCTTGGATGATCATAAATTGCTCGTTTGTGTAACTCATAGTAGCAGTTTGCAATGACTAAATGTTGCTGCAGAAGAATCATTACATTAGTGCGATTGCTGAATTTCGTCGTGGCGACTAGATATGTTATATTAATTTATGAAATATATTATATAAATATAAATATTAATATACATGTTAAATTAGATGCTTAATAACTTTTTAGCTGTTGACGATAGACCTACCGACTTAGACATTTTAGGAAAGTCGATTTATCAATCTTTCAAAGTATGCCAAGATATACAGGCTGTTCCATTTAAAATTCTTGTTATTTGACATTTAGCAAATCTCCAGTTATTCCGGATAAGTCATATTAAATTTAATTTATTTAGCAAATGAATATAACTGTAAAAAATGCGATAATTTTACTATCCAAAATGAGTTATATTATATATTATATTGAGGTATATTATAGCCCTTTTACACCTGTGCAATTTTAACCTGCAATCTCAATCATGCCACAAATCGCATGCGATTTTTCGTTTTACACTATGCAATTTTTGTATATATAGGTTATATGAAAAAATCGCATGGGTTTAGAATCAATTCTAAATCCATGCGATTTTTACGTGCGATTTTAGTAACTTTCTAGGAACTTAAGCCAGAAAACATAAATGTAGTAGTGGTACCATTGCTGATAGACGCGTAGCGTAGGCCCAAGCGAAACATAACCTATTCCGCCAATTGTTTTTGTTCGTGCTTAGTTTGAGACGAGTTTGTTAAGATGTCGAAGGAGAATCAAGAAGATAAGAAGGAAAATATTGATAAATTCGTGTGGTCGAAATCAATTACTGAAGATCTAATCGAACTATATCAGAACCAACCAGTACTCTACTGTTCTTCCGTGCCAGAGTACAAAAACAAAAATATAAGGCTAGACGCGTTAAATGTAATACAACGAGACTTGGTGGCGAAAAATGCCTTAGCTGCTGCACAAGTCCTCACAGTTGAAGCAATTAACAACAAAATACATAATCTAAGGACGCAGTTTTTTTAAGGAGTTGGGAAGAATTAAAATTAGTGAAAAAAGTGGTGCCGGCACGTCGGACAGATACACACCAATATTGTGGGGAAACCCTATTGTGGTATTATGAACATTTAAAATTCCGGAAACCCAAAATTCCTTGAGGAATCAGAGGCAACAATGGGGTCGGAGTCAAACTTACCAGAAGTTACGCTACAACCGGAATATATTATGGATAGTGAGGATAGCCAGCCGGAGCTCATATTTGATGGCACGGTTGAAGATTTCAATTCTTCGGAAATTTTGTCACCGACACCCAGTAGCTCAAGAACGACTCCAATGGCAAAAAGAGCAAAAACCCCTTATCCCTAAACCCCCAAGAGGTTGCAGAATTAATTAGCGCTGCAACCAATGCACTAACAAAGCGTGTGCATTCACAAAATCAAGAAGATGATTTAACGTCATTTGCCAAAACCATCGAACACGAATTAAGAAAAATTGCAAACCCGAGCATTTTAAGAATGGTGAAGAGAAAGATTTTTAATATTGTGTTGGATGGCCAAGAGGAGCATATGGAGTAACCCTCTATTGTATTTTGTTTACTAGAATTTTTTTATTTTTGTATATTAACTTATTTAAATTTTTTTCTTAAAAGTAAAATAATATTGTATTAGCAAGTGTATTTTTATTTAATATAATGAATAATTTATAATGATTTTAATATACTATAATAACTATACTATAAATAATAATGATAATAACGGAATTAATGTTAGTTTATGCCAAGTCATTTTGCCAAGGTACTGCTCCTTCAACACTATTGAAAAATTCTAAAAACTCCTCACTGTTGTCTAAGGCTGAACGAGCACTTCTGTTTCCAGCTTCAAAATGCATATTTAATGACGTATCGCCTATCGATGTTTCATCTCGTATGCCATACGTATTGGGGCATTCTGTTCGTAGAAAATTATGCAAAACTATACAAGTCAAAGTTCATTATTTACTAAATGTAGATTTACCCGCTCTTTTCGCTAAGCCATGGTTAAGTCTACCAACGCCGTTCCGTTCTTTGTCTTAACAACAAACTCGCAGCTCCAATTATGATGCTACGGAGAGCAATTTCCTCTAAATCGACGACGTTAGGCATTTTAACACATATGTATATCAACACCTGCATCAACAATCGATACTAGCAAGGTTTCTTATACATATAAACGATAGTTTTGGTGCTAAGAAGGTTATGTTTTTGTATAAATAACAAAACAACGAGGTTATGCGTGTTGATGTGTGTAGCACTGTTGCCAATCAAAGAAGTTACAGTTGTTAAAAAATAAAATCACTGATGCTGAAGCCATGCAATTTATTAAAGTTGCACAGATGCAAACGGTCGACAAACGGTGATAAAATTGCATGCGATTTTGAAAAATCGCATGGTTGAGATTGCAGGTAAAAATTGCATAGATGTAAAAGGGCTATAAGGGTGGGCGCGAAGCGTGATAAGCGCCCAGCGTTTTATTAATTGTTTGATTTTGTAGTAAATTTTAGTTTTTTACAATGTTGTTATCATAGAAGTGTTTCTTAAAATAAATATATCTGTCGATGTGCCTCTTAAAAAATTTTAATGGGGAGCTATTTATTGAATTTTACCACAGGTAACAAAAAATATCTTCATTACTTTTAGAAATGGTAGGGCGCCACTGGCGCCCCATCTCACCCGGCGCCCCATCTCACCCGGCGCCCCATCTCACCCGGCGCCCCATCTCACCCGGCGCCCCATCTTACCCGGCGCCCTCGGGCGACGCCCGACCTCGCCCCCCCCCCTTAAGGTCGGCACTGTTAGTCGACTATAAAATTTATATATTTTCAGTTAACGGGCGGAAATGCAAAGGCGAAGAGTATGGCCACTTGTATAGCGATGGCTTTAGTATTCTCTACCCCGTTCTTCATATTCTACCATATTAGAGAACGAGTTAACAAATCTATGCACCTGCAGAAATGCTCTGGCGTGAATTTGGGAATATACTGGATCACTTCTTATATCTGGGACTTCGTAACATATCTTCTTATAATTACAGAAATTGTTATCATCTTGGCCATTGCTGGCATAGACGGATTCTCTACTTTCCCACAAATTGGTAAGCATATGCCACATTTTTTAGGCCAATATGACGGTGTTTTTTCAACTAACATGTTTTTAGAAAGAATACAAATTATGGTTTCTAGAAAGGTTTCTATGAAAATACTCTAAATTTACCATCTCTACCTACCCCCAATCTCCTCCGTCCGTTATGACTCACCCTTAAGGGGAATCCATCCCCTACGTTTTGCTTGCAAAACACGCAAAAGTTCTGAGGCTATTTCTCAGCAATTAGTTCACATAGTCGTAAAAGAAATACACCAAATTAAAGATAAAAGATATATAATTGTGCGTCTAGTGGTAGATTTTTGACAGTTCTGATCGTTTTTGACAAATCTATTTCTGAATATGACATAAAATTGGCTGATTTTGCAATTTTCTTACGAAGAACTTTCACCTAAAAATATCAATATCTTACATGCTTTTTTCACTCAAAATTTTACTTCTTCGAGTACATGAATAAGTTATACAGTGCTTCCCAAAAGTAACGGATAAATTCAATAAAACCTTAAATAAAAATATTTCAGAAAAATGGTCTAACACGTCGATTCTTATTTTTGAATTACTATCCTGACATACACTTTTCAGCCCCCCACCCCTTCGCCCCTAAGGGGTGGCAACCCCAACTTTAAAAATTCAAATAGCAAAGTACCTACCCCTTGCGATACCTCAATTGATAGATTTTTTTATTCTGAATACAACGAAAAAAATTATCAAAATCAGTTGATAAATAACCGCGATATTTACCAAAATGTATTCAAAGAAGAACGTCAATATTCGAGTAAGCGCTGTTGAAGCGGGCATAGCAATATCGTTCAAACAATTGCAACTTGTTTTTACTTATGTGAAACACAATTCAGATTTTTCGTCATTGAAGAAATAGTAGCAAAATGAGATTTACAGAAACCGAAAGAATCGAAGTTTTAATGATTGGGTTTGGAGATAGAAGCCGGACGCATGACGAAGTTCGTGTTTTGTTCAATGAAACGCACCCGGACCGTCCGCCAATATCGGAATCTACAGTAAGTCGAATCGAAAACAAATTTCGCGATCTCGGTCATGTACGGGATAAGCCTAAGGCACGACGTCCATCGGCCTTAATTGAAAACCGACAATTGGATGCTATTTTAATGGTGCAAGAAAATCATTCAACCCTTGCGGAGGTCGCTTCACAAGTTAGTGCGTCAAAAAGCACAGTGTCCAGATTATTTCGAAAACACAAATTTCACCCGTATGAAGTGCACTTGGTACAAAAATTGTCCGATGATGACTTTGATCGACGAGTGCAGTTTTGTGAGATAATGATGGAACTCTCTAATGAAAATCCTTGCTTAATTAGAAACATCGTTTTTTTCTGGTCGAGGCAACATTTTGTCTGAATGGCACCGCCAATAAACAAAATTGCTGTTACTGGGCTCGTCAAAATCCGCATTGGATGGTGGAAGCGAACACACAATATCCTCAAAACCTTAATGTGTGGGCTGGTGTGGTGGGTTCTAGAATTATTGGACCAAATTTTTCGACGGAACACTGAATGGTGAACGTTATCTGAACTTTCTACGAAATGAACTACTACCTACTTTAGCGGTGTTGTTTCCCAACGCAGAAGATCCTGATAGACACAAGGACAGAATTTGGTTACAGCAAGACTGTGCGCCTCCACATTATGCGCGACAAGTTCGAGAATACCTCGATCAAGTATTTCCTAATCCAAATATTTTCAAATTTCCTAATGGATTGGTAGATGAAGGCCTATTGAATGGCCAGCAAGATCGCCAGATTTAACCCCACTAGATTATTTTCTTTGGGGCTATTTAAAAACCAAAGTTGATTTTAATAGACTTGTAAATATTGAGGCGTTAAAGGAAAGAATTCCTGCAGTAATTCACTTAATGACTCCAGGAATGTTCGAAAACTCTAAATAAAATGTTAGAAAATGTTCAACAAGCGTTTGGGGATAGATTAGGGCATTGTCTCGTCGTTAGCGCGCAGCACTTTGACAATTAATTAAGGATTAGTTAATTAAATTTTGTTATTCCTCAATTTCGTGTATAAATAAATTTTGATAAATATCGCCGTTATTTATCAACCCATTTCGATAATTTTTTTTTCTTTGTATTTAGATTAAAAAAGTCTATCAATTGAGGTATCGCAAGGGGTACTTTGCTATTTGAATTTTTAAAGTTGTGGTTACCACCCCTTAGGGGTGAAGGGGTGGGGGGCTGAAAAGTGTATATTAGGATAGTAAGTTAAAAGTAAAAATCGACGTGTCGGAGCATTTTTCTCAAATATTTTTATTTAAGATTTTATAGAATTTATCCGTTACCTTTGGGAAGCACTGTATACATTACCACAGCAAGTAATACACCTTTATCTATAATTTGATGTATAACGAGAGAATTGATACAACATTAAGCTGTCTATAGATGCATATGTGACCGGCTCCGAAGAAAGGGGTCTTACCGCTAAATTATCGATTTTGGGGTTTTGGCAGATTCAGAATGCTGGAATCTTATACTTTAACATGTCATGTATCCGAGAGTAATCGGATGAAATTTGATGAAGTTACGGGGCTTACGGATGAACGGAACTACTTTTTCGCGGAAGGAATGGTGCGCTTGCATTTTACTCGCAAAACAAGTAAGCTTTCCCGGCGATTACCAAGCTATTTGATATTATAAATTCAAAAGCAATACAGCAAAGTAAAGATAAATGCTTATTTTTGTTTTCTAATAGAAATTTTGATATTTTTTCATTAGTTAAAAAAAAATCTGAAAATGAAAACATAAAAAAACGAACTAATAGAAGTAATTATACACCTCCCTCGATATATTCCCTCACGAATTTGGCTTATATTATTGTATTACTGAAATCCGATAAATTATGCTATTAGTTATTAACTTCTTATACAGTTGAAATGAAAGACATTGCTGTGAAAATAATGATGTAATGTAAAAAAGTATTGTATTTTGTAATAGTACAGAATGAAATTATTTTTTATACTATGAATAAATCTTGCTTTTGTATTTTGTTTCCTTGATAGCGTCTTTTCTCGGTGAGCTCTTTCTGTGGTTTTTTTTATGAAATCGTCTTCCTTCTTAGGGTTTGTTACTAACGGTCGAAGTGGCACTAATCCAAACTGATCAAAATGAGCTGTGATGCTCATATAGCGTTTCAGTGTTAGGTGATGTAAAAAGAAAAATATTTTCTGACATATTGGAATACATTGGAACATGTAAGATGTTTCTTGTAGTCGACTTTGACAACAAATACGATTTTCTAGTTACTCACTTTGACCGGAAGTAGTTTGTTTTGGTTCAGCTTGAAACGACTGTACATTGCTATATTATCCTCATCGCTACAGGGAGATTCAACTATCCAAGGATCGTTGTTTTTTTGGGACGAGTAAAAAATTGAATCTGCATCAAACTCATCCATAATTACTTAACGTATTTTTGTAGAATTGACTTACACCACTGAGTCTTTACACAATAGTAGATTTTCAAAATACTAGTTTTGGAAACAACAGCTTTTCCTGTTTGTTACCGCAATTGTCGAAATTTCCACAGAGCGGCGCGGCGTGGCTTAATACTGAAAATACTTTTGCGAAAACATAAATTGTGCCGTTAGAAGAAAACGGTCTTATGAATAAATAATCGATTTTGAGGTATGCTGAAATGTTATAATTTGTCCAAAATAAACAGCCGGTGCACACGTGTGCAGCCATGTACATGGGAATAGTGAATCAAGACATAGACGCTATTCTCACTAAAATGCTTTAATAAATAAAACGAGATTAATTGCGTAATTATTCTATATATCATTTCTGTATAACATGTATAGCTATCAAAATTTAGTAGGAATAATATTGAGAGCGAGGGAATTAAAAAAACCGTATCAGATTTTTGCAAACTTGTTTACACCCTTTAAGTTTTACGTAATCGTAAAACTTAAAAAATGCCAATCTGTAGATGAGATTCTATATTTTAACCTATGAAAATTCGAACATTTTCGGGTAAGCGGTTTTTAAGAAAAAAAATCGGAAAGGTGGGCGCGAATTTCAAAGAATTACAACTTCAAAAACCGGGTACCTTTTTTCACTTCTCTCGCGCTCACGCTTACACCGATAGAGAGAATATGTTGAAATTTATACACTTTATATAGAAATTACTAAGGAACATAACAAACTTTAGTTCATTTCTTTCTGATAAGTAGTTTCAGAGTTATGAGCCTTCAAACACTAGGCTGAACGCCGGGAAACGCTGTACTTTTTAAACGCGTGTATCTCGACAACTTGATTTTAGCAGTAAGACCCCTTTCTTCCGAGCGGGTCACATATTTTAAAGGACGTACACCGAAAGAAAATAAGATTTTAACATGCTTGCAGCTAGCGTACACCAAACGTAGGTCGGAGATTGTCGGTCGTCGGTCGTCGGATACCTACCTGCTAAAGTCATAAAACCAAAGGGTCACTTTTTTTTCGTTTCGTTTTATTTTTCTGTATGTATGGAATGAAATCGAATTTCGTCCATTTATATATGTTTCCGATATCCGAACCTGACAAAAGTGCAATTGTAATATTTAATGTATTTTAAAATACACAGTAAATTAATTCTTATTGTAAGTAGGTATACCGACAATTTCAGTCGGTATACTGCCGTTATAGTTCTAAAGGTCGTATCTGCAAATTTGGTGAATATTGTGTAAAGCACATTTTGAAGTCCTTGATCATCAGGGCGCCGCCAGCCGGCGTATGTCTAAAACACAAAACCGATCATTATAGCCGGCGTAAATAATTTTTAAAAAATTTCTACATTTTTGCATTTAGTTGAAAATCTTATTTGTCCCGGTTTCTACTTTGCTGCAGATATGCCCTTTAGAACTGATACTAGTGTTGTTCGGCATTTTAGTTTAATTATAGAAATGTTGTTATTTTTGTGTTTATTAAAATTATATTTTGACGTTCTATAATAGCATCCATACGCAATTTTCTTTTATGTGTGATATGTAAGGGCAGGATTTACAATCCAATATAAATGATATCACATCAGAAGGATATGTTGATAACTTTGAAAAAATTATAAAATTGAAATTATATAAATTTCAATCTACTTATATTTATGTTACTCAATCGTTTCGCCGTATTGCAAAAGTTTCAAGTCCACAAGTTCCTTGTATAATATTTTGTATTGCGGCCGACCTACCACAATCAACCACAAAGGTAGATATTTTTATTACACTTTGGGTCGCCTTTTCTTCCTTAATTGACTTTTTTGCTGGAATAGGCAAATTAGGCAAATATTGAAAATATGTATCACATAACGTTGTGACTTCGTGCCATCGACACACAATTTCGAAGAGTTACAATGCCCTACCTGTCTGTTGAAGATCGTTCACGAATTGTCACGCTTTGGGAACTTGGCAGAAGCAAAGGAGAAATCGCGAATGATTTAAATATATCGGTAAGTTTGCTTTTGTATTGTATTTTATATTTAAAATTATTATTCTAGTGCATAGGGCATGAATACGTGTATTTTAAATATCACAGTGACTGTTTTGTTAAAATGTTTGCGTGCTATTGGTTTTGTTGCTTATTTTATTATCATTAAATTGTTATTTACCTTAATATTAATTAATCAATTGAATATATTATTTATTATGTAAGGTATGGAAACGACAAAATCTCTGGAACGGATTGCTATTTTAAAAAGCCTCCAACTTGTCAATTTGTAATTATCAAAATATACATAGCTATATTAAATTCAATGTCCAACCTTCAATTGTTTTTACTTAAGACGTCATCGATAGCTTTTTAATGGCCATTCCCTCTTTTCTTACTGATTTTGATATATGTATCGCTTAATTGTCTTGATATAATACATTTATAAATTTCTGTAATAAAATTTACGAGAAAACATTAACTCAAAATTATAAGAAATTGATAACATATTTTGTGAGTGGATTGTGAATATCGTAAGGATTGTTTGTATGATTTATATTTGATTTTCCAAGTATTCAGCTTTGATTTTTGTGGAAAAGACGTGCAGTCAATTCATCGCAAATTTGATTTTTGTATTAATAAAAGAATTTATACCGTCTGCTCCAATATTCTAGAAACCTCAAAAGGGTTCCTTAGAAACCTTAAAAAAACATAAAATGGTTGTATTCAAAGTTATCCGTTGCTGCATAACAATTGGTAATACAAACTCGGTTAAATTACAAAATCAGCATTACCCCGGAAATTATATTTTAGATAAAAATTTATTTTGCTAATATTTCAAGTCTGTTGTAACTTTTTAAGGATTTGAAAAAACATTAGGTCCATATGAAAAGGTTTACTCTGAATGACATTTAGTTTCTTAAAATATTTTTTGCGGGAAAAAATGTGGGACATACTAATTGTGAATATTCCGTATATAATATATTTTAAACACTTAAGTAAATATATGTGGAATACAGTCTAAACCTCTATAAATTATAATGAATAGCTAAAAGGTCGTTAAATATGTCCATTAGTTTAAGTAAATTGCAATTTAAAAATTATATGTAATTTAAAATGAAACATGATAAAAATGTAGTGCGACCTAAAACTAATATTTTATGCAATACGTTCGACAACCTGAAACAGTTGTTGTGGGTTGATGGATGTCTTTGCATAATACATATGTATATTATACATAATATTTTTGATCATTTTTACGATATAATTTTCAAATTAAAGCTCACTGATAGTAAATGGTACAATTTAATATAATAGTAGATATTAACAATATTCAATAATAATATAACTTTACAACCAGCACATAAAGTATGGAAATATGACAATATGGAACTCTACAGCAACTCGACCAAAATATTGAAATCTTGGATTTGAATATTTTCTGACTCAGCAAACTCAACAACGAACGGTTGGAAAATATATAAATCCAAAATTGTGTTATTTTTGGTTATGCATTTATAGGGATTCTGTCATATTTACATACCTAAACTGTTCAGTCGCCAAAAGCAAATATTTTTTTTCTTGCTGTGCGATTTCATTAAATTTTTCATAGAAAGACATAATAAATTGTCTCCAATTTTTAGGAAAGAAAATTGATACATTTTTATTTATTCAAATTAGTAGCCAAAATAATTAAAAATTCATTTAATTAATATTTTTTAACTTGCAGCTTGTAGCGACCCTACATGTTTTTATATTTTTAACTTTTTTATATTTTCATCGAGGTATAACAATTTGACTAAATTACCCTTCGTCGCAAATAATACTTAACTTCTAAAGCATGATATTCATCAATGTCAACATAATTTCTAATATAATATACAATTTCAGCGCCAAACGGTATACAAGTGGTATACGGTATACGTCGGCATACACCGACGTAGTAGATAATGAAGTATTTTAATATTTGCGTAATTCAAATTTTTACAATTATAACTAACGTTACTATGTATTTTAGTATATATGAAATAATATTGCAATTGCATATCGAAACAAAAATATTAACGAATCAAGCTTTACGAAACCAGCTTTAGCTACGAGCGGCAGTTTCGCTCGTTCCGAATATCGAAAATATATTATATAAATACGAAACTCATATTCAAGCCATCGATCGATGTATATACAGAAAACTTAAAATGAAATGATACAGAGGTGACCCTTCGGTTTTATGACTAGCAGGTAGATTTACGACGACCGACAATCTCCGACCTACGTTTGGTGTACGCTAGCTGCAAGCATGTTAAAATCTTATTTTCTTTCGGTGTACCAGCAGTACTGATTCCTCTTAATATATAAAATATTTATTTATATTATAGGGAGGATTATCTTGCTGTTGTTGTTATTTGGACTGGCGATTATGGCGGAACTGCATTTGCTGTCGTTTATATTCAAGACTGCAGAAGGTGGAGTCCTAAATACGATTACCCTAAATCTTTTGTTTGGTCCAGGAGCATTTACGATAATTGGGATGATTGCACTACCAATGCTGAATAACTTGTGCTTGGTGCTCTGTATATTTCCTTCCTTTGCACTGGCATCAGCACTATTCCAGCTCGGACAAAAGAATTTCGAGAATCGGGTATGTGAACAGTTGAGTGAAGATATCGCATCTTCCGGAGCACTCGTATCGGCGTGTCAAGTGTTAGACGCTTGTTGTGGTGAGTAATAATTTTGTATGGGTCAAAGTCAGGCAGATGAAAAATTTGTTACGATATAAAAGAAAACAGACTGACGTGAAGCCCTGTATACACTGCAGCTGTAACGCGCAATGTAACATGTAATGTAACGTGAATGCTCGTGGACGGGGTTAAAACGACAGCGCAATGCATTGGCGCGCTAGTCCCGCTCGTAGGTGATCCACAGTTGTTCGACGAGCGTTGAGAAGCATGGAATCGTCATTTCAAGTAGCCGTTGCTTGCGGTGCACTTACACTTCGCAACTTGGCAAGCGGAGATTCAAGTGTTGTTTGACTCATTAGTTTCTATAACGTAATAGTATTTTCATTTATACAGGGTGTTGGTCTGAAAGTCAGTATTTTTTTGAAGTGGAACGTCCTGTATATCATGACATATTATGAATACTAAGGAAGTTGTCTTTCCAACTGTGTAAGATGTACCTGTGTACAGTAAATAGTTTCTGAGATATTCAATTGTTTGTCAAAAAATTGGCAATTGTAGGCCTTTCTTAAAAACTACGTTAATACTACATTTTTGCAGATATTGTCCTAAAAATGTTGTCACATAATAACTAAACCCATAGTTAGATGCTGGTGTAATGAAAAATTTGATGCGCTATACAGGGTGATCGTAGCATACACTAGTTTTTAAACATTTTTAAATCAATTTTCTTGAGATTTTTAAATGGAATACCCTGTATATTATTTGCGAATTGTAATGTCCCCCTTAAGTTCTTTGTAATTTATATTCACTATATCGTATATCAATTTTTAATAGTTTTTGTGATATTTGGAATTTAAAGAGTAGTATGCTATTTAGTATCTTAATATTGCTTGGTATACAGTGTGCTGGGTAGCACGATGTAAAATATTTAAAGCGTTATAGAAGAAGCTATTTAGAACCTATTTAACTAATTTTATTCATAGAAAACATATTACGGTTATCAAGCTATTATATAATTTTATAAGTATGTTTTGCAATTTTTACAAACGTACAGCGAGCGAACCTGAAGACCTAGTAACTTCAGTTGGGCTTCGAACTAAACCAAAAACAGTGTAGTTTTAGGGGCACTATCGTGAAAAATTGTTCACCTTTGTAAAAATTGTGCCGATACGTTTCATTATAATAGTATGTGCGCTCATACACAAAAACAAACAAAAATGCTAAAACCTGTCTTGATGAGCTACGTTTGGGAACGGATTTGTATTCAGTACAAAAAAGCCAACAATATCTACTTACTATTGTTAATTGTTTAAAATAGCTTATTTCTCTGGAGAGACAGTTCAAACATGGGATAATATGAATTATAGTATGAGTAATATTGATAATGTGAATGGAAAGTGGGTTATTTGGAAGTGTTTTAATAGATTTTTTGCTATGAATGAAAATCTGAATCTAAAGATGCCTATCAGTTTGTTTTTGTTGCATATTTGGTTTTTGAGTGTGACACTCAGAAGTCAACAAATTTTCACGATAGATAACCTAAAAGTACAGGGTTTACGGTTTACTTTAGCAGTAATTAGAAATTTTTAAATCGCGCGTTCGGTTGCCTTACTTACAAAGTTTCATATAAAATTATTAATATGTTGATAACGGTAATACTTTGTAGTATCAAGCTGGTTAAATCGTTTCTAAATTATCTCTTCTATCGCCACTTGAAGACTTTACATCAAACTACCAAATACCTTATTCAGAGCAATATTAAAATTTACAATTGCATTACATTTCCGTTACATGGCAAATATCACAAAAAATAGTAAGATTTGGTGTATGACATACTAGATGTAAACTGGAGGGAAATAAAGGGTTATTCGTCCCAGCGATCCATTTGAATAAAAATCCCCGTTTATCTTGACGTTATTCGCACTGCTTGTTCGCTGCACAGTACACACTGGCCGATGCGCCACCAAACACGTCCACGCTGCAACTGCTCCGTCCCTTTGTGTTCGCGACAAAAACCGACAGCCGACGGAGCACGGCGAGCACAGTATAACGCTCGCTGTAACATGGAAAGCGCGCTTGTACCCCGTCCACACAGGTTACATTACACGTTACATTACAAGTTACATTACGCGTTACAGCTGCAGTGTATACAAGGCTTATGTAGAGAAATCAATACCAAAAGGCCTGATAACCAACCCCCATTAATCTATATAACCGCTTTTGAATACCTAGACTATAACGCCCAACTTTGTATTTGATCTAGTATTTTCTGCCAAAGTCACCACTATCGGGTGCAAAAGTATTGAGCTCTGTGTTTGAAGGCTAGTAACTCTGAAACGGCTGAACAAAAAAAAAATTGAAATAAAGTGCGTTATACTCCTGGATCATTTCTACATAACAAGAGTGACCAGCAACATTTTCTGCCCGTCGGTTTAGGCACGAACGCCAGAGAAGTAAAAAAAAAGGACCCGATTTTTGCGGTTTTAAAATAATTCTCGACTTTCCGATTTTTTTTCTCCTAAACCACATATCAAAAAAATTTAAATTTTTGTTCAGGTTACAGTTAGAATCTCTTCTATGGATTGATGCTTTTATTTTCTTGATTTCTGATGTCATAAAGTCTGTAAGCGAGCTTTTTATGGACGCGGATATCTCAGAAACGAACGATATTGATGTATAATAACATAATAGTTATTTGGGAATTTTAAATAGGGAAAATAATGTGATCGATCCGGTGCGCAGGATGGTTCCCCTCGGGGAAAGGGGATAAAGCGCGCGAAACGATGCGACGCTTCGCGCGACGATTTCGAACGATGACACATATACACAAAACATATTCTGTTTTGTGATTTATTATTATTTCACAACATTATTTCTGCCAAAAATCAGTTGATGTTTCAATTGCGACAAGTATTCGTCCTAAACTTTTAACGAATTGTGCAGTTTCAGAAGAACCACCAACATTGGAACAATATTGCGGAAACTTCTTTATCATTATCTGAACTGTTCTAGCCAGTTATAAATCATCATCATCTTCATGCAAGTTGATTATAATTATTTCTGGAATTGAGTCAAAAATATGATCAATATCAATGTATTGGTTTTGATTCTCAAAACCAAAAATTGTGTTGCAAAATTGCAACACACAAAAAATATGCTTACAGCTCTTCGTAGTACACTTGCAAACTATTCTTTTATTAAGGCTCCCGTCTCCTACCCCCGAAACGCCAAAGTAACTCACGCTATAATTATTGCGCCAATCGTGAAATGCTTGCTACCATTCGATTCTGTAGGTCTTTATGCTACTGCCATCGGAAAGGATTTCAATATTTATGCAGATTATTTATGCAAATTTTAGTGTTAAAAAATGTGGACTTCAAATATAGAAAAGCTTTCCGATGGCAGTGGCATCTGATTATTGTCTGCCGTAATACCTTATAAAAGTACATTAAATGTTAACTATAAGACCACAAGTTACTTTCTTCCGAACTTCTCTAGAATTGCATTCTGGTGCATTCTAGTAAGTTGGCGAAAATGATTACAATAGCGACAGTTCAGGTATCCAAAACTAGATGGCGCGGCCTAAATCCGCGTTTTACTAAAGTGTTTTTTATGTGATATGTCGATTGTGAAAGTACTATATCATCAACTAGAAAACTCAAAACTACTCCAGTTTCAATATTTATACAAATAGAAAGTAATAATATATTTAATATAGGTATATATATTATATTATAAATATATTATCAATAATATATTATTTATATTTGCAAATTACATATATCCACATATGGAAGACAACTTAATTGGTTTCCTGTATTTGAAAATTACTATGGTTTTCCAGTTAGTTTAATTAATGGGTAAATCTATTCGATTTCTCGTACGTAGTATGCTCAAACCACGTTCAAACAGAATGCATGCTACTTGCTAAAAAATAAATATTATATTAGTATAAATTATATTATTTGCTAAATTTTGGAACCCACTAAACAAGTAAATATATCTGCAACATGTCTATAACAAATTTCTTTGTCATTGTTAAATGCAAATAATGTAATATATTTAATTGTAACATTGTTACTACTTCTTATGTACTATTTTGACCATGTTATAATTAGAAGAATGACGCAAAATTTTAAAATATATTTGAATCTTATATATTCATTGCAATTTGTTTTGTAAAATTTGATTAATATTCTTTTTGTAGTAGGTATTTTGTTGTATTAATGTACTTCATAATATACTTACCTGACGGTTTTAGAAGGAGGAACTAGGGTTTAGACAATAACTGTACAACTCACGTATATACAGTAGAGCGTCGATAATCCGAACCCCGATAATCCGAACGCCCCAAAAATAAATAATAAAACAATAAATCACCGAGTCACCGAGCTATTTTTGTCGATTCCTTTTTACAAACATATATTGCTTTTGTTTTATAGCTTGTATCCAACACTCGATATTTGATAATCCGAACAATTTGATAATCCGAACCACCCTCGGTCCCAATTAGTTCGAATTATCGATGCTCTACTGTATATGATATATGATTATTTTAATAAATACGAAACTCATATGAAACTTTTTACTCAGTATGACAATTACTACTAAAAATAATTTTGTGGGAAAAAACTGGGACACCTGTATGTAAAGTATATATCATACATCACATATAAATTCCGCGAGGAATAGTAGAACAGTTACATCATACGTATAACACATGAACGTTTACTGTCTATTATACATGTTAACAGACTGAAAAGTCATGACGAACTTTCTGGAAAAAGGGCAAAAACTTGACACTTATGACACTATTCTCCGCAGAAACTGTACAACATATTTGACAAAGACTTCTTATTCACTTCGGAAGGGTCACAGTTATCTTCCACCGTTTCCAGTGATATGCATGTGTGTATAATAAGAAACAAACATTTCAACATCCTCGTTTGCTCCCAACGGATTATCAATAGTCAAATTCACACTGCTTTCTGGCATCTCCGCAGCAGAATCTTCCACAGTATCTAGTGACAACGGTTCTGGAGAGTTCGGCTGTACATCACCACATCTAAAATAATAATATTTTAATTTATAGCATACCTATTTGTATAAAATAAAACATACCGTAAAACCTCTTGAAATCTTGCCCACCTTAGTTTTGATGCCGCACTTCGTGAATTTGTGCCCTTCTTTTTCGAATAACTCCTTCGAGAATGGGATAAGCGACCCATTATTCCAACTAATGATTAGTAAATTTTGTATTGTGGGCAGAAAATATATGAATTTGTCACACGTCACACAAACGAGTATCAAACGAGTTATTTACAACCTAACCTACAATCTGTTTATAAGTATTATAACTGGAAACTATATAAGCACCACTCAAAAATAATATAATACAAACATATACTACAAACACACACTTTACACACACTTTATAACTCTAAGAACACTAACTCCTCTATAAATCAAAAACCAAGACCGAAACGGGAACTGGCAATTACAGTAGTAGCACTGACACGGCGTCGGGGTTCCCCTACTATGCCGCAAACATACGTTAAATCGTCAAATGTTAAATACGAAATAAATTCAGAATTGGTTATATTGGCGCCATCTACATCTGGTAATTTTTCTATTTCGAAGCTTTGGAGAAAAGCGCGCCATTTGAATTGAGACGGGAGCCTTAAACAAAGAGTCCACCATTTCTAACCTTCAACTTCAATGCTGGTTACATCAATAAATATGTACGATGTATGTTTCAATTGTCAGTACGGACCTGTGATACATGCTGTAGTCGACCTCAAATCGCTAGCCAATGACGACTGCGTTGAACGACCTCATTAAACAAAATTTTGCGATTGTTTTCGTACCTGTCTCGTTATCGTTGTAATACTCGTTGCCGAGTTATCCGCTTCCATGAAAATCGTGTTTATAGCCTCTATTCCAAAGAAAATTAGTAAAGTACAAAAGCCAGTCTGTAGACAAGATCTTGAGTTATACTCTGTGTAAATTTGAATTTTTTTGGGCAAGCGGTTTAGCAGAAAAAAAATTTGGAAAGACATTTTTACACTTCTCTTGCGCTTCTGTCCAAACCTAGGGGCAGAAAATTAGATAGCCACTCCTGTTATGTAGAAATGATTCAGATGTATAACGCACTTCATTTATTTTTTTTTTGTTCAGCCTGTTCAGAGTTACTATCCTTCAAACACAGGGCTCAATACTTTTGCAACCGATAGTACAGCCGCAGAAAAAAGGATCTTTACATGAGCGCGGCATGCCTACACCAAGCGTAGGTCGGAGATTGTCGGTCGTCGTATACACCTGCTAAAGCCATAAAACCGAAGGGTCACTTCTGTTTCATTTCATTTTAAGTTTTCTGTATGTAGATGGCATGAAATTGAGTTTCGTATTAATATAATATATTTTCGATATTTGGAACAAGCGAAACTGCCGCTCGTAGCTAAAGATTGTTATTCGTTAATATTTTTGTTTCGATTTGCAATTGCAATATTATTTCATTTATATTCAAATACATAGTACCGTTAGTTATAATTATAAAAATTTGAATTAGGCACATATTAAAATAGTTCATCATCATGGCTACGTCGCCTAAAGGCAAACCGATTACTACATCGGATATCCGCTGTCAATAAATTTTAAAGGAAGGTAATCGCAGATAGGAATTTCATGAAAGTGAATTTTATATTTATTTATTTTAAGTTATGATAAGTAATTGAAAAATGGCAACTCCGTAAACCACAAAAAAAATCACAGATGGATATTATATATTTTTATTTATGCATATAATTATGTATACAACAAAAATAATATAAATATAAAATGAGAATAGTATAGATAAAAATAATAGGTAGATATATAACAGTAAAATAAATGTAATAACTAATAACTTAACATAAATAGAAGAATAAAAATAGATTTAGTTATTCTTCGACCTATCCACGTCCAACGTTATGGAGCATTTCATCACACTATTAACATAAATATATGTAATAACATAAAAACAAACATTTAATAATATAGTAATAACATAAGCATGAATTAAATAAGAAAAGTGTTGTGTTAGGTTGGAGGTGATATAAATTTGGAGTGCCGTTATTTCATATTTGTGGAGGTTGGTATGACCTGCTGTTTTAGGAAATGATACATTTATGACAATCTAAACACAGAACATATGTATCATCAATTTGTTGCACTAAGAAAACAAACAAAATTCTTTGTTGTTGTTGTATCAGCCAAAATTGATTTAATTGTGGTTATCCAACAAATTTATGATTCTTTGGTGCTTCCTTGGTGTTTTAATTACACTAATGGACATTTTTTAACGACTTTTTAGCTGCTCATTATAATTTATAGAGTTTTTAATTGTATTGCACATTTATTATTTATTTTTTATTTACTTAAGTGTTTAAAATATATTATAAAAAGAACATTCACATTTATTATATGTCCCAAAAGTTTTTTCCCGCATAAATTATGTTTAGAAACTAAATGTTTCAGAGTAAAACTTTTGATATGGACCTAATTGTTTTTCCAAATCCTTAACAAGTTACAGCAAACTTGAAATATTAGCAAAATAAATTTTTATATAAAATATAATTCCGGGCCTTTAATTTTGTAATTAACCGAGTTTGTATTACCAATTGTTATGCAGCAACCGATAACTTTGAATACAACCATTTTATGTTTTTATATGTCAATTTTCTGATGTTCAGATAAAAGGTTCAATGTTTCAAGGTTTTAATATAAAACATACAAATAATCCTTACCATATTCACAGTCCACTCACAAAATATGTTATCAATTTCTTATAATTTTGAGTTATCGTTTTCTCGTAAATTTGATTACACAAGTTTATAAATGTATTACATCGAGACAATTAAGCGACACATATCAAAATCAGTAAGAAAAAAGGGAATGGCCATTAAAAAACTATCGATGACGTCATAAGTAAAAACAATTGAAGGTTGGACATTGTATTTAATATAGCTATGTATATTTATGTATATTTTGATAATTAGAAATTGACAAGTTTGAGGATTTTTAAAATAGCAATCCGTTCCAGAGATTTTGTCGTTTCCATACCTTACATAATAAATAATAAAATCAATTGATTAATTAATATAATAACGTATATAACAATTTAATGATAATAAATTGAGTAACATAATAATAAATGAGTAACATTTTGAAAGTTATCGACATATTATTCTGATGTGATATCATTCATATTGGATTTTTAATCCTCCCCTTACATATCACACATAATAAAATCCGTATGGATGCTATTATAGAACGTCAAAATTTAATTTTAATAAACAAAAAATAACAACATTTTTATAATTAAACTAAAATGCTGAACAACAGTTCTAAAGGGCATATCTTCAGCAAAGTAGAAACCGGAACAAATAAGAATTTCAGTTACAAGCTAAATTGTAGAAATGTTTAAAAATTATTTACGCCGAATATAACGATCGGTTTTGTGCTTACCACAATATTCAACAAATTTGCAGATACGACCTTTAGAACTATAACGGCAGTATATCGACTGAAGCTGTCGGTATACCTACTCACAATAAGAATTAATTTACTGTGTATTTTAAAATACATTAAATATTAGAATGCACTATTGTCAGTTTCGGATATCGGAAACATATATAAATAGACGAAACTCGATTTCATTCCATACATACAGAAAAATAAAACGAAACGAAACAAAAGTGACCCTTTGGCTTTATGACTTTAGCAGGTAGGTATCCGACGACCGACAACCGACAATCTCCGACCTACGTTTGGTGTAGGCTAGCTGCGGTCATGTAAAGATCTTATTTTCCTCGGCTGTACATCACGAAGAACCGAAGACGTGCGTTACAAAATGAAAAATTTCAATTTTTAAGTAAATTTACAGACCAACATAGCCTCAAACCACCATGCGTTGTGATTTTGGCCCTCATGCACTCACACTATCATCATTCATTTTGTTCATTCGTAGACATAAAAGAAGATTACCAAGATTACCTTGGATGGGAGCCACGTGGCATTGGAAAACAACTCGTAATGCTCACACTATTCGCATTTTCTTGTGTTATAATAAACATTTTAATCGAGTGCCATATTTATAGAATGCTGATGTATAAATTTAATATAAAGAAGAAGAAATGTGCGGAGCCTGAAATTGACGACGATGACGTTTTAGAGGAAAATAGAAAAATCAGAATCGGCGAAATTAGTCCTTTTGATTGTCGCGTCTTGTTAAAAGACGTCTGCAAACGTTACACAAATTGCAACGCAGTTAATAAGGTGTGCTTGGCGGTGAAGAGTTTTGAATGCTTTGGACTGTTGGGTATAAACGGTGCCGGAAAAACCACCATCTTCGGGATGATTTCCGGGGATTTGTCAATCTCTAGCGGCGACTGCTGGATAGCCACCTACAGCATAAAAAGACATCCCAGCAAAGCCTTGATGCACATTGGCTACTGTCCTCAGTTTGACGCATTATTGGATGAATTGACAGGATACGAAACGTTATTTATGTACGGCCTTATAGCTGGCATCCCATACAATGATTGCAAACGGGTAGCATATCTTGTGTCTAAAACGTTTGATTTCCACGAACATTTGATGAAACGTGTTAAATTCTATAGCGGTGGCAACAAGAGAAAACTTAGCACCGCAATAGCGCTAATCGGTGACCCACCGATTGTTTTTCTGGACGAGCCGACATCAGGTAAATTTATTTTATAAAAGATCAGGGTTCGGAAACATTCACTCCCGTTCGTACGCGAGCGAGACCGTGTGCGTTCACACAGCGTGCGTTCATATATGTACCTATAAGTTGCATCGATACGTTCGCGAACGTTCACTGCTGTCGTTCGCGTTCATAGGTGAATGTAAGTGCTGCGTCAAACATTCGCGGAAATTTGGTGTGGTTCTATTCTATCTTCTATGCGTTTCGGATTTAGAAAGAAACTTGCAGGAGATTATCAGAAATTGTTCAGAATTCCCCAAGGATCACATCCACAACCACTATTTTTTTCACAGCCTCCACCCTCCCCTGCAGTACCCTAAAAATCAGGCAAAATTTTCCACAAATTTACAATTTTAGCTACTGAGGCTCAGATGGGAGAGCATTGTGCTACAAACGCAAAGGTCCCTGGTTCGAATTCAGGTTGTGGCTGTAATATTTGATTTATTTAAAAAATTGCATCCCGCCTGGATATCACCATCTTAGATACATTGAATATTTCATCATTACGGTAGTATGTCCGTATGATACGGTATGTCCGTATATTCATTTCTAGTTAATTTAATTTTTGTTTAATTGTTTAAACAATTACCATTTGTTTAAACAATAATATACGATGTTACGAACATATTTTTCCATTTTTTTGCAAACATTATTAAATTATTATTTTCTTTAGTCATTTATTAACTAATTAGCAATTCTTTAAACAATTACCATTTGTTTCAAACAAAAATATTTGATGTTACGCACATATTTTTCTAATTGTGTACAAATTATTAGATTATTGGCTTTTTTTGTCATTTATTAACTAATTTGCAATTGTTTAAACAAATACTTATTATTTAAACAAATGTATACATTGTAATGGACATTATTTTCTACAGCTGCATAAATTATTACTAGATTATTGGCATTTTTTTAACATTTATTAACTAATTTGTAATTGTTTAAACAAATACTATTTGTTTAAACAAATACGGATATATTTTTTATATTTATTGCAGAAACTATTATTATATTATTGAGTTTTGGTCATTTATTAACGAATTTGCAATTCTTTAAACAATTACCATTTGTTTAAACAAAAATTTACAATGTTTTTGTTTTTCGCTTTGTAGAAATTATTATTGTTACATTGTTGGCATGTTTTTTGTAATTTGTTACTTAATGTGCAATTGTTTGAAGAAATAAATTTGTATAAACAATAATATACAATGTTAGTACGTATTTCTTGGCAAAAATTATTATAGGATTTCTGGTCCTTAATTTTGGAGGTTTTACGCTATCGGTCAAACCAATAATGTGGTTGCAACACTAATTATTATTATTTTGACTATTGCAAATTAGGTAATTAATGACTAACAATGCCAACAATCTAATAATAATTTCTCAAAAGAAATATATGTCCGTAGCATTGTATATTTTTGTAAACAAATGGTATTTGTTTGAACAACTGCAAATTACTATATATATATATATATATATATATATATATATATATATATATAATAAACAACTGCATTGTTTAAACAATTGGTAATTAGTTATAAAGTGACAAAAAAACAAGAATTTATTAATTTTTGCAAAAAATGGAAAAATATCTCGATTAAAGCTGCGTTCGGATATTGTACTCCGTTGACACCGGGTACACCGTCCAAATGACACTTACGTGTTATTGGGTGTAAACAGTGTAACGGTGTTCAATATCCGAACGCAGCCTATATTGACAGTAGCATTTTCAAGACATTAGCGTTTGACACTAGCTACTGTCATTAGAATCAAAATAATCTGACATATCCTGGCTACTAGTTTTAAAGCAGTACGCCCGATCTCGATGAAATAGAATTTGCTCATGCGGCTAAACTATAAATTCTACCAAAAAATGTCATATACATAAATTATGGAAAATTTCCTCTCCTTTAATTTATTATTTAACTATTTTGACGACATTACACAAATAGCGGCTCATTTGCAAAATCTTCGAAAAATGCTATGAGTAAACCACCAGTTCCTTTGGACCCTTTTCAATAGAAAGCTTTTCAGCTCTAAGTTTGGTTATAAAACTTCTAAATATGAAGTTTCGTCCCGATACCATTAGTAGTTTCTCCGGAATCGTCTCCACAAAAACGGGTACACACACACACACACATACACACACACACACACACAGACATTTTTTTGTACCTTGGTCAAAAATGTTCAGGGGACCCAAAAAGACATATTTCCGCTAAAATCTCAAAAATTTTTTTTGGCATGATTACAATACTTTACATACTGCGTATGATAAAGTAATTATGAAATGACGCAACTTTGTAAAACTGTCAATTTGGGGAAAATTTTGCCTGATCTTTAGGGTACTGCAGGGGAGGGTGGGCGCTGTGAAAAAAAAAATAGTGGTTGTGGATTTGATCTTTGGGGAGTTCTGAACAATTTCTGATAATCTCCCGCAACATTTTTTATAAATATGAAACGCATGGAAGATAGAATAGAACCACACCAACTTTCCGCGAATGTTTGACGCAGCACTTACATTCACCTATGAACGCGAACGACAGCAGTGACCGTTCGCGAACGTATCGATGCAACTTATAGCTACATATATGACCGCACGCTGTGTGACTCACCAATACACACGCGTACGAACAACAGCAGAAATTTTTGCTACCTAACATACGCGAACGCGAACGATCTGGACTTGTTTTATGCTTCTCGTTCGCGAACGAGAACGCATCAGAGAATATTGAAACGTTCACGTTCACGTGTAAAATCATAAATGTACGTACGCGAACGTTCATAAATGAATATTTCCGAACCCTGTAAAAGATAGCCATACCTCCTTTTCGAGATTTTTCGTTCCGAAACATACCAAATGATTATTGTGTTGCATAACCTTGTATGATATACCAAATTATACGGAATGAAAAGTACTAGTAAAATCGGAAGAAAAGGATTGGTATAACATTTAGATATTAGATCAGTTATTTACAAAGCTGGGCCAATAATCTAATAATTTCTGCAAAATTAGAAAAATATGTGCGTAACATATATTTTTGTTTAAACAAATGGTAATTGTATATAAAACAATTGTAAAACAATTGCTAATTAATTAATAAATGGCCAAAAAGCAATAATTTGCATTTAATAACATTTGCAACAAATGGAAAAATGAGTTCGTAACAACGTATATTTTTGTTTAAACAAATGGTAATTGTTTAAACATTTTTTTAATTTTGAAGTTAGGTAAAATAAATAACCAAAAACATGTCAATAATCCAATAATAGTAATTTCTGTCAGAAAAATAATAAATCGCGTAACTTTGTAAAATTGTAAATTTAGGGAAAATATTCCCCCACTTTTAGGGTACTGCAGGAGAGGCTGGGAGCGGTAAAAAAAAATAGTGGTTGTGGATTTGATATTTGGGAAGTTCTGAATTTCTTTCCGGAAAGGGAACCAATTGGGGGGATCGTTACCCTCCAGCAAAAAAACGATTTTGCAAGGAGTAAATTCGGACCACCCTAATGTCGGACTTGTACTGTTTTCGAACTCAGCGATTCCGCCACCCTGCATCTAGAAAAATGTTGAATGTCAACATTTCTCAAGCATTTCTCTTAGAATCTTACCCATCGATTTCGCTGGGCTTACCCAGCCTAAAAGATTTAACCTCACTGCTCTACTTACTATTAGATAACCTTACCAATACCTGGAATTATCGCTGTTTCACTGTAGACATAACTATGTAACACCAAAATAACACAAACGTTGTTTAAGCTAGTCTATGCGCGACGATATACAATTTAAAGAATTAATGGTGACAACCAAATGAAATGAGGTATAGAAAATTTGTAGGCATGTTGTTGCATACTGTCTTCTTAACTTTAAAAACTTTAAAAACGTAATAAAATTTGGAGTTAAGTCAATCTTTCAATGTAATCAGAAATGACTAGAATCCGAAAATGTTTAACTCAAAAAAACTTGTATCAACCACCAACGCATCCCCACAAATTTACGTTAATTCTCAGTACATTTGGTTGTCCAAATACTACAAAATTATTCAAATTTAGTGGCCGATTTCGATGACATGAAGTAACCAAAAGAAACAGGGTTTTTGTTACTACATGTACAATCAAGAGAACCCAAAAGAGGGACTGTAAAAAACCGATAAAGACACGGATATAGAATTCTTAAAATCCTACCTTATAGGGTCTTCTCGCCTCCAACGGCGGTTGTCATCTCATGGACCTACCTTTAGATGTCTTCATACCTAGTTGGTTCCTCTGCGTTGAAAATCCTTCGCCTAGGTACAGGGGTCCTCTTCAGTTGTCCTTCGTCCTTCCCCACGTATAGCTCCTCTTCGGTTGTCCTCTGTCCTTGGCTACGTATAGTTCCTCTTCAGTTGTTGTTCTTCTTGCTTGATCATCTCTGGGTGTTGCTTCAGAATGCACTCGAGCACTATAAGGCCATCTGACCATCGCGCACTACTAAAAGTACCCACAGTATGTCCTCCTGCAACAAAATAAAAATCATTGTTAGGTACGTAAGTACGTAGGCTTTCACGGCCAGAATCATTTAGAAAATAAACTCCTTCCGGGTTATGTAATATACCCCGGAAGCAGTTTATTTTCTAAATTGTTAGGTAATTTGTACCAGCATAAACAAGGGTAGTTACTGCAAAGCTAGGCAAAGTTAATCAGAAAGTTAACTTTGTTAATGTGAGTTAATTTGTTACAAATGTAACGGAAGTTAACGTTACACGTTAATCGTTAACTTTTCATAAAAAAAATATAGGTTATGTTGAGTGCCGATCTACCGGTGAGTAAGCAACCCAAATAACTGCGGACCTTTCTTGCGGTTGCATATGTAAAAATTGCCTTAGAAACTTTTCCAACTAGGTACAGTGGTAACTAAAAGAACTACATTGCGAGATACAGAGATGAAAAGATCAACTAAAGCTACTTTTATATCTATGCAGTTCAAACCTGCACTTTAAAGAATGCAGTTTTGAAAAATCGCGTGCAATTTTATGACAGTTTGTACACCATTTACATCTGTGCAACTTTAATAAATCGCATGGCTTGACTTTTGTTTTTTTGACAACAATAGTTGCTTTAGGTCGGTAGCAAACATAACCTCCATGCTTTGCTATTAAATTATTGATTACGATTTTCTTCCACACCCCGTTTTTAAATCACAGCAAACAATAACAAATAACGAAATGCGAAATAGGTTATGTTTCGCGTCTATACGCAGTTTTGTCACCAAATTTTCGTTTTAGACAAAAAATCCTAGATTATTGCTATAAACGCACGCACTTACATATTTAGAACTGATCGAACTGATCCTAATTCCATGTAACTTGGTAATTTTAAAATGTTTCATAGAGTAATCCAAAAAATCACATTGCACTTGACGAATTAATTGCAGCTAATTGCTCGTTTGAATTATAGACGGAGGCCACGTCACACAAAGTAGTACGTCACACATGTAAACAAAGCCTAGTCCGAACTTGCACATAATGCCTATACAAACATTTGAACTATTTATTGATGATATTTCCGATTTAACGGACTTGAATTAACGGATGATGAATGTAGCGGAAGTTAGTCAGTCCGTTAATGGTTTTGAAAGTTAACTTAAAAGTTAATTCGTAACGAAAAATTTAACTTCGTTAATTAACGAATTAACGCTTTTGTGCCCAGCTTTGGTTATTTTTAATAACTAATAATAATATTATAGAATAATAATACAAATAACTGTATAGGATTGGATCCTAGAGCACGAAGGAAAATATGGAACTACTTAAATAAGGAAAGAGACAATGGAAAATGCTTGATTTTGTCGTCGCATAGCATGGAAGAATGTGAATCGTTTTGCACTCGTATAGCCATTATGGTTAACGGTGTCTTCAAATGTTTAGGATCCGCACAACATTTAAAAACTAAATTCTCACAAGGCCACGTTCTGACGATCAAAATGAAGGCAATTCCTATTACTACCAGAGATGAAGATAAGCGCGATATACAAGATTATGTCCAGCAGAACTTTGCTCAAGCCAAATTGACGGAAGATCATTTTGGTTTGTTGGTATTTTATATTCCAAGCAAAAGTGTTACTTGGTCAAACATGTTTCGTGTACTAGAGAAAGCAAAGAATACTTTAAATATAGAAGATTATTCGATTTCTCAGTCTGGCTTAGAAGAAGTAAGTAGACAGTCGATATATTGGACAATTTTTACGTTTTTTTTTTAATTTTAGGTTTTTTTACTTCTGATCAAAACGCAAGAAGTAAAATGAACTGTCAAGTCTTTGTCCCGTGTACCATGAAGCATTATCGTTTTATAATGATTGTTTTAGTCAAATCGTGAACTAAATAAAATCGGGTGATAAAAAGAAGTGATAAACTTGTTTGTAGATAGTCCAATTGTTTTTCAGTTCATATAGTATTTTCAAAGGAAAGCCCTCGAAAAAAGAATATTTAACGAAATCAGAAGTACCTTAGTGCCAAAAACGACTTCTATATGACGGTCTCATGAATGAAAAGAGTGATACCCACATTAAAATTATGCTAAATGGAAAACTCTTACTAAAACGTTAGAAAAAAACAACCCAAATCGTTTTGAAACCCCAATAAGTTCACATGAAAGATCTCCATGGATTTATTTGCTTCATTTTTTTAACGAATTGAAAAATTGAAGACATGAGAATGAAAAGTGGATAAAAACATATGGTTTCCTAGGGTCTTTAGCCACTTTTCCTTCTGAGCCCTTCAATTGTTTCTACACAGAATAACATTTGCAGGAAAAAAGTGGGACAATCTGTATGATTAAGGCCCGCTATTACGACCTGTTGGCATCTCCTTGGCAATTTTAACCTCCTGGCAGCTCTAAAATTCGCTCCTACCAACAAAGTTATCCTGTCGCTATTCCCTTGGCAGTTGTGAGGATAACAGGCACCGCAGGAAAAAGTTGCTGTTAAGTACAAAACCTGCTGGTAATTTGCTGTCAGTGTCAATTTTGCTGTCAGTTGTACAGAAAGTGATAATACTGTATTGGTCATTCAAAGTGATTTTTGTTAATTTTTGATAAAAAAACAGTATTATTTTAAAAAAATTGTGTATTATTTTTCAACGTGTGATAAAGAAATGGTTATGGAAGAAATAAAAATTCTTTTTCCCATAAGTTGTGAAAAGATCTTAAGACCCAGTTCTACCTCTCCTAAAACGCGTTTGCAAATAAAAGCGTTATTTATTGTTCAAAGTTTATGAAATTTTTTATGTAACTTCTTAGATAAATAACGAGTTGGGCTGGATGAAAAAAAAATTTTTTTAAAGATAAAAATCAATTTTGCTTCTACATCTTTGTTTTTTTTTCAAATATAAAACATTTAGCCCAACTCATGATACAAAAATAGATTTTTTTTTAAGTACAATTTTAATCTAAACATTATAATTGCGATAACAAAGCGTAATTGCCAGAAATGTATGTAATTTGCCTATATTACGGGCCCGGTGTAGACAGCAGACGTTAGGAGTTTTAAACACCGCCTATAACTACGCCACGCCTACTGCTATTTTTAGATTAGACTGTTCACAAGTTATGACCGTAGCGTAGGTATATTGAATCGGGAGAACCGAGTTCTCGCATTTCACATTTATACGCACGGTTTACAAATTTAACACACGATAAAAGTCATACTGTATGATATTGTACTTAGTGTAGTTATACCTGCTAGGTGTTAGGTACATTTGTTTAATAATGGGTAGAAGTCGTGGCAAAATACCTAAACATCCGCATCTGTCCTCTAGACGAATTAGTAAAAGACGACTACGTGCCACCTAAGTTAAAATATATGTATAGATAATCTAAAGGAACAATATTATAATTATTTAATTACAAATGAGACAAAGAGACCAGAACAGGACTCAAATGAACATTTTATTTAAAATGTCGGTTTTGTGGACAGGAAGAGACAATTAGCAGTGACGAACTTGGGTCGGCTCTAATGGATATTAGTTCAGCGACTGTATTGGGCAGTATTACAGCGGGAATTGGATATAGCCAATGCCAGAATTTGTTTTCATTCATGAATCTTGCATTCATAGACCCCAAAACGTTTATATAATATAGCGAACTTGTAGGTGACAAAATATTTGGAATCTATACAAATGGTTTGGGGAACTTTGGACTATGTACTATGATTTTACTTTATCATACGTAGTATGTAAAGTATTGTAATCGTGCCAAACAAAATTTTTGAGGTTTTAGCGGAAATGTCTTTTTGGATCCCTTGAACATTTTTGACCCAGGTAAAAAAAAAATTCTGTGTATGTGTGTGTGTTTTTTTTTTGTGGCGACGATTCCGGAGAAACTACTAAGGTGTCGGGACGAAACTTCATATTTAGAAGTTTCATAACCAAACTTAGAGCTGAAAAGCTTTCTGTTGAAAAGGATCCAAAGGAACTGGAGGTTTAGTCTTATAGCATTTTTGAAAGATTTTGCAAATAAGCCGCCATTTCTGGAAATTTGTCGAAATAGTTAAATAATAAATTAAAGTACCTACAGGAAATTCTGAACAATTTATGGCTATAGCATTTTTTGGTAAAATGAATAGTTTAGCTGCATGAGCAAATTCTATTTTATCGAGATCGCTGCATTAAAACTAGTTAGCCAGGCTTTGTCAGATATTGCGATTCTAATGACAGTAGGTGGTGTCAAACGCTGATGTTTTGACAATACCTACTGTCAATATAATCAAAATATCCGTCTAGTTCCAGTAGTTTTATTTTAAAGCAGACATGGCCGATCTCGATCAAATAGAATATCATGCAGCTAAACTATTAATTTTATATATGGTATGATAAAGTAATGTGCCTGAACGCATCAGATTATTTTTTTTTATTTTTGTCTTCGTGTGTCACTGCCGTGCGTTCGTTCGATATCCAGCATGTTTATAGATGTATTGGGTCCTCATTGCTCGATTTTAATTAATTCCTTTCTAAATTGAAATCCATGATTCACCGATGAGTTGTCATGAGTTAATACATTTTTGTCAATTTACTATACTGTATGTATGTCACCCTGTTAAAAAGATTAAATATTATAATAGCAAGCGCGCTCTCTCTACATTAAATCAATATATTTTCTTTTACCGACTGGCGGCCGCCAGCCAGCTATATGCATCTGCGACCGTGATGAGTGAGAACACTAATACATTGTAACTTGAGCGAAAGCGAAAGCGCCGACACGCGGCGACAAACTGGCTGAGTACTTCCCCTTCGAATGTACTCGCGTCGACTATGCTCCGCCTTTGCCTGCTTCCTCTAAACCCCCCAACTTCCCCTTATCATAAAACTGTGGCCTGGTTGACGTTGGTGGGGGCCAGGCAGACCACTCCCAGCAAAAAAAAACATCGCAACGAAATATTTCGTTTGGAAGTTGCGATGTTTAAAACGGAGCCTTAAAACCTAGAATTAATCATGCAGATAGGCATTTTGATTTTGAATTTGTTAAAAGATTTCGTTTATCATAGGAATCCTTTAACTATTTTCTAGCTAAAATTGACCAACTAATAAAACCTTTGGCTCCGAGGTAAACTTGTATAGTTAAATATGTCTCTATTGCAAGATACTTACAGCAATTCAAATATGGTTTTTGCCGATTTTTTCGGCATCTGCCAATAGTCAGTATCACTTATAATTAAAATAGTAAATAGTATTTGACTCAAAAATTCAAAATTCAAGAAACACGTCAATACAACGAAAGTAAACATGAAGAAGAGAGCATCGCACTTCAGAACTCTAACACAAAAAAACTACGTAATCAGTGTGAAGACAGCAACCCACATATATTAAACCATCGCAGATCTATGATCGAATATGGAGCAAAACTATGGAGTAATCGGCGCAGATCAACCACAGAATCACTTATGATAGCTGAAAGAATAGCTTTTAGATGATCCATCACAAGAATTAGACATCCAAACAACCCCCTTCATAGCCCTCCTAATGTCCTACTGTACGAAAAATCCGGAATAACACCCCTCCTTAGAAAATCGTTTCCAGATTTCCTAACAATAACTGAAATATAATATAACTTATGTAATAATAAACCTAATCTATAGAGCTAGATGATGGAATAAGGATTATTACTACAACTAAAATAGTAAGCTTTGCAATTGGTAACTTATGCCCACGGTATTGCAAAATACCAGAAGGGGATGATATGAGAAAAAAATCAACTGGTAATAACTCATTTTCCATCCGTTTTTGTACTCACATTAGGATTCAGTGTCTAGGTAACACACAACATATCTTAATATCTTCACATGACTTGTGATAAAATTATCGATGAAAGAGATGGCAATGATAGCAGATGACAACGAATGATGGTATATTTTTCAGAATTATTATTGTAATACGATGGCTGTAAATAAAAAAAAATAACTCGCATTTAAGTATTGATATTTTTCACATTATCAAATTCATTTTCGATAGCTAATTCCAGAGCAGCTAACTTTGTATATTCTATCTAATAATAACTCTATCAGTAATAATTCCTTTATGGATTTCAGCTTGTGCTGCAAATCTCGCCTCCACTTCCTCGTTTAATTTATCCATCAATTTAATCTGCTTATTTTATTAATAAGTTGTTCATATAAAGCATAATTGTTTATTGCTAGTAACTACAAATAAATAAACATCTCCATTCCTTCTTTTTTAAATTTTGCAAACAAAATTGTCATATATATGTCACAAATCTGTCATATCTGTTATATTTTAGAGCAAATAAATGACATTAGGTCATTCGACACTTTCAAGTTTGCCATCTTTCGAAAAAATCCCTAGGCATGTCATCTTGCCAGGGGAATAAGCTAACCTTTGGTTTAATGCGATGGTAGTAACCACAATCCTGATATCCCCTTGGCAGGTCGTATTCCCTTGGCATCTAAACCGGATGATAACAGGGAGTTGGTAGGAGCGTGCCTTAGTTGCTAAGCCTAGGCGCCCAGTAAATATAAATATATAAATATAAAATAACGCGAAACTCAATAAACTCTAACCTATGTCTAACAGATATAGAACCCAAGTTAATTCCTAGTTAAAACAGCCGAAATATCAAAAAATTATGAAAATCCACTATTACAATAGACAAAAACATCCAAAATTATGCATTTTACACATAAAAATACGCGTATTTGCTATAATAAATCTCCAAACACAATTTTTTGGTAAAATATCCGGTAATACGTTTTTTGGTTTGGACATGGCCGCCGGCCGGTCCTGTCATTTGTGTTCGTACGTGCAATCCCTTTGTTGTTTTAGCAAAAATCAGACTTACCCTTAGCGAACCGGTCTGGAAGATGGCATAATATCCTTCAGTACATCCTCGTAGAGGCACTAATACCACTTACAGTTCGCGTCGCGCAAAAAATCACACCAAATTAGTCGATTAAGATCAGAAGAAACCGAGAATAACATGCACCCTGACGGACGCTAATGCAACTGATTAGCTTGGATTTGTTGCAGGCGTCGCAGTCTTTTGTTTCTTTGGCCGCGTTCGGCTAGTGTGGTTATCTCAGATCCTATAACGTTCAGAAATAATATGAAATTTAAAAATAAGTCGTTATATGTCGTTTAGTGTGTGATTATGATTATTTTGGATGTTTTAATTGTAAATTAGTGTTTTTTAATACTTTTGTCCGGTGATTGATGCCAAATAGTAACTAAACCGACAAACAAATACCGACTAGGTTCCTGAATTTTGTGTAATCTTTCACCGATTTCGATTAATTTTATTGTATGTTTTTCTTCATTATTGCTTGTGTACTGTGAAATAGTAAATATAAGTATTATTATATTAATTATAGCATTACGATCTTGGAAACATATTGACATTCTCATTTAATACAAATTGCAGTAACGTGGGACACCCGTCACGCCCGTTTAACGACTATACATAAACAATGGGGGCTTTTATTATTATGTTGATGCAAAATTATAACAAACAGACGACTCATCTTTTAGAACTGTTGTAGATAGATGTTCAAACTGATAAGTTTTATGAAAAACCCTTTTAAATAGTTGTGACGATCGTTACGTTACCAGCACAGCGATCTCTTGGTTTTGGTAACCTAAAATTAAAAATTCGCGGTGACTATAGTGTAAAGTTTCTATTCTAATAATGTTAATAAAAATATTTCTAGTTTTTAGGTGAAATGTAGGCTAGCTACTATTATATTGATTGCATGTGTAGTAGATATAATAAGCCACTAATCTTGTCAAAGACATTAATAACTATAATGGGAGTTAAAATCAAAGTACCACCTGACAATGTCACACAAACATTTTCTTAATTATATGTAGATCAATGTAGATATTGTGACATCACAAGATGCCAATTTGGTATTTTTAATTTTAGAAAAATATGAAAATCTATGAAAAAGAAGTTCTAAATAATTTTTTGCCAAACTATTGATGGAAGTTTTTCTAGCACGGCCTTGCTTTTTAAACAGCTAAACTCCCAAGTTCAAACTACGCCATGGAATAAAAACTCATAGAAATTTACTGACGCTTTTAAGAGGTTTACGTTATTTTGTGACATCTCATGTCGATTAAAAAAACTATTTTTATGATATTACCTTGTTGTATTTCAATTCTACATGCAAATTATAAAATTTCAGATATTTTAGAGCCGATTGATACCAAGGTTAAGTATCATGCCACAATGTGTGATCGATTGGATTAATAAAGTATTTCATAAAATATTTCACAAAACCGGTGGATTGAAGTTTTTTCCGAAAGGCGTCAGAATTTTGTTCACACAGTCGATAAGAAACTTTTCGCGCATTAAGACATATTTTATCCTTATATAAAAACAAATTCGAGAAAATCAAAGGTTTTTCAAGAATTTCCATTAAAAAAAATGATGTCATAAATACCTAAAAATGAACCAACAAAAAAGAAAATGATTACACAAATTTTAAATTAACAAAAAATTTATTTTTAACGAAATGAATTACATTTTTCTTTATAAACAAGTTCGTCAGAAATTCAAATTATCGAATCACCAATTGACAATATAAATAATTACAGCTCTCCCGCGGGCTTCGTCCCCGCATGTTTTAACATATGCAACTTGAACGAACTTGAACATCGAACCGCATAATCGCACACGTCACATTTATACGGCTTCATCCCAGAGTGCTTCTGCATATGAAACTTAAGATTACTAGGTTGCAAAGCAGCATAATCACATTCCGTACACTTGTACGGTTTCTCTTCCGTATGCGTAAGCTTATGCCGCTTGAGCGTACTCAATTGCGAAGCTGCGTAATCGCACATATCACATTTATAAGGCCGTTCCCCAGTATGCTGCCTCAAATGTTCCCTAAGATGAAACAACTGTGTAGTAGCATAGTCACAACTCGTACATTTATAAACTTTCTTCCCGCTATGCTCTTTCATATGCAGGTCGAGAAGCGTTGATCTCGAAGCCACGAACTCGCACTTCGTGCACCTATACGGTTTCTCCTCGATGTGCTTTTGCATGTGGAGTTTGAGATGTTTCGATTGTGTAGCAGCATAGTTACATATGACACATTTATGTGGTTTGTGTCCCGTATGGGTGTTCATATGCTGCTTCAGGTGTTTCGATTGCGCAGCGGCATATTCGCAGATGGTACATCGATGAGGCTTCTCTCCGGTATGTTTGAGCATGTGTTGTTTGAGGTTACTCGATTCCGTAGACGCGAAATTGCAGAGGCCGCACTTGTGCGGTTTTTCCCCGGTATGCGTAAGCATGTGTCTTTTGAGATGGCTTGCGTACGCGGCAGTGTACGCGCATATACTGCACTTGAAATATCTCACGAGTGTATGGTTGAGCGTGTGTTGCTTAAACCGAGACTCGTCCTTGCTGGCGTAACTGCATAAATTGCATTTCTGCGGTTGCCGGCCAGCGTGTGCGTTCATATGCTGTTTAAGGTGCTTCGCTTGCTTACAAGCATAATCGCAGATAGCGCATTTATAACGTTTTTCTCCGGTATGCGTGAGCATGTGCTGTTTCAGATTGCTCGACTCCACAAAGGCAAAATTACAGATAGTACACTTGTACGGTTTTCCCCCCGCATGGCGTTGCATGTGTCTTTTGATATGGCTTGCGTATTCGGCTGTATATCCGCATGTAGGGCACTTATAATATTTGTCACGCTTATGTTGGAGGTAATGTTGCTTCAGTTCGGGCTGACTGTCTGTGCTGTAACCGCAAAAACAGCATTTCTGCGGGTTATCTGCCAGAATTTGTTTCACGTCTACAATACGTATCGTAGAGCTTGCGCAGTCGCATGTAGAGGTTTCTGATTTTTTCGTATCCTCTCCTGCAATATTGGTTTCCGATCTAAACAAAAAAACAAAAAATGTTAGTATAACAATGGTAAGCTGTTTTTAAATTGATAAAATTAAGGTTTATTTTGTCAATGTTTGTACAGTACAGAACGCTTTTAAGATAGAAGTAAATAGTTTTACATTTTTTTAATACGATGTACTGCCCTTTTAAACACTATTATTTATAAATTTAGGGGTGTTGGAATTAGGTACAAGTAAATGTAACACGTCCGTAAATCATACATTGCGTGTTGGAATTGTACAGATGGTTAGAAGTAAAGCCTCGTTTACATCCAATTAACTTAACGTAACGTACGAAAACTTAAACACTAGAGATAGTTGAACTCCATTGAATTATACAGTGCTTCCCAAAAGTAACGGATAAATTCAATAAAACCTTAAATAAAAATATTTCAGAAAAATGCTCTGACACGTCGATTTTTATTTTAAAATTACTATCCTGACATACACTTTTCAGCCCCCCACCCCTTCGCCCCTAAGGGGTGGCAACCCCAACTTTAAAAATTCAAATAGCAAAGTACCCCTTGCGATACCTCAATTGATAGATTTTTTTATTCTGAATACAACGAAAAAAAGATTATCAAAATCAGTTGATAAATAACCGCGATATTTACCAAAATGTATTCAAATAAGAACGTCAATATTCGAGTAAGCGCTGTTAAAGCGGGCATAGCAATATCGTTCAAACAATTGCAACTTGTTTTTACTTATGTCAAACACAATTCAGATTTTTCGTCATTGAAGGAATAGGAGCAAAATGAGATTTACAGAAACCGAAAGAATCGAAGTTTTAATAATTGGGTTTGGAGATAGAAGGCGGACGCATGACGAAGTTTGTGTTTTGTTCAATGAAACGCACCCGGACCGTCCGCCAATATCGGAATCTACAGTAAGTCGAATCGAAAACAAATTTCGCGATCTCAGTCATGTACGGGATAAGCCTAAGGCAGGACGTCCATTGGCCTTAATTGAAAACCGACAATTGGATGCTATTTTAATGGTGCAAGAAAATCATTCAACCCTTGCGCTTCACAAGTTAGTGCGTCAAAAAGCACAGTGTCCAGATTATTTCGAAAACACAAATTTCACCCGTATGAAGTGCACTTGGTACAAAAATTGTCCGATGATGACTTTGATCGACGAGTGCAGTTTTGTGAGACAATGATGGAACTCTCTAAAATCGTTGCTTAATTAGAAACATCGTTTTTTTCTGGTGAGGCAACATTTTGTCTAAATGGCACCGCCAATAAACAAAATTGCCGTTACTGGGCTCGTCAAAATCCGCATTGGATGGTGGAAGCGAACACACAATATCCTCAAAACCTTAATGTGTGGGCTGGTGTGGTGGGTTCTAGAATTATTGGACCAAATTTTTCGACGGAACACTGAATGGTGAACGTTATCTGAACTTTCTACGAAATGAACTACTACCTACTTTAGCGGTGTTGTTTCCCAACGCAGAAGATCCTGATAGACACAAGGACAGAATTTGGTTACAGCAAGACGGTGCGCCTCCACATTATGCGCGACAAGTTCGAGAATACCTCGATCAAGTATTTCCTAATCCAAATATTTTCAAATTTCCTAATGGATTGGTAGATGAAGGCTTATTGAATGGCCAGCAAGATCGCCAGATTTAACCCCACTAGATTATTTTCTTTGGGGCTATTTAAAAAGTAAAGTTTATTTTAATAGACCTGTAAATATTGAGGCGTTAAAGGAAAGAATTCCTGCAGTAATTCACTTATTGACTCCAGGAATGTTCGAAAACTCGAAATAAAATGTTAGAAAATGTTCAACAAGCGTTTGGGGATAGATTAGGGCATTGTCTCGTCGTTAACGCGCAGCACTTTGACAATTAATTAAGGATTAGTTAATTAAATTTTGTTATTCCTCAATTTCGTGTATAAATAAATTTTGATAAATATCGCCGTTATTTATCAACCGATTTCCATAATTTTTTTTTCTTTGTATTCAGATTAAAAAAAGTCTATCAATTGAGGTATCGCAAGGGGTACTTTGCTATTTGAATTTTTAAAGTTGTGGTTGCCACCCCCTGTAAATATTGAGGCGTTAAAGGAAAGAATTCCTGCAGTAATTCACTTATTGACTCCAGGAATGTTCGAAAACTCGAAATAAAATGTTAGAAAATGTTCAACAAGCGTTTGGGGATAGATTAGGGCATTGTCTCGTCGTTAACGCGCAGCACTTTGACAATTAATTAAGGATTAGTTAATTAAATTTTGTTATTCCTCAATTTCGTGTATAAATAAATTTTGATAAATATCGCCGTTATTTATCAACCGATTTCCATAATTTTTTTTTCTTTGTATTCAGATTAAAAAAAGTCTATCAATTGAGGTATCGCAAGGGGTACTTTGCTATTTGAATTTTTAAAGTTGTGGTTACCACCCGTTAGGGGTGAAGGGGTGGGGGGCTGAAAAGTGTATATTAGGATAGTAAGTTAAAAGTAAAAATCGACGTGTCGGAGCATTTTTCTCAAATATTTTTATTTAAGATTTTATAGAATTTATCCGTTACCTTTGGGAAGCACTGTATATACATTAGGGTGGTTCAAATTGGCTATTTTCATTTAGAAAGCAACGATCCCCCCAAATCGTTTCCAAATCCAAAAAAAGTGGACACGTATTTTTTTTTTCGAAATTTTGATTCTTAATGGTGCCTGTCGAGGCCTCAAATTTACATTAGAAAATGCATGGGAAAAAGACAATTTTTGGTATTTTTCGAATAATTGTTCGGGGTTTGGGAAAACTTAAGACTAAAGTTATAGGACTTGTAGAGGACTTTCCAAGGAAGAATTTGACCTATCATACATATGGATTTGATGAAGTCATTATTATAAGTCTAGTGGGATGCCTATAAACATTTGTCAGTTAATTTCTATTTGTTTAAACAAATTTCTAGGTGTTTAAATAATTCGTTTTTCTCGAAAATCCGTCTGAATTCTGTTTTATGAGTTCAAAATGGCAGCTTATTATCTTAGTGACATTATTTATTTAAAAAATTCCTCCTATTGTTTGAACAATAAATTATTATTCATTTTCAACTTTTTTCTAATTATGGTAGAAATGTAACTCCCCAATTTCCCGAAAAAAGGATTTTAAATAAATTCAATTTCTTCGAATAAATGATATTGAAAACGATAATATTTTACTTAATAATGATTTGAACCAGGTCCCAGGTCCCTGGTTCAAATCCAGGTTGTGGCTGTAATTTTTAATTTATTTTAATTACAATTTCAATTTGCTTAAACAAATATGGGTTTATTAGTTAATAACATAGGCAAGATACCTCGAACATGAAATTTATAAGTTAATTTCACAGAAAACCTGACTTCTACCATAATTAGAACAACAGTTGAAAATTAATAATCATTGATAGTTTAAACAATAGGAAGAATTTGTTTAATGAATAATGTCACTCTAAGATAATAAACTGCCATTTCGAACTCAGAAAACAGATGTCCGACGGAGTTTCGAGAAAAGCGCATTATTTAAACAAATGGAATTTGTTTAAACAAATGGAAATTACCTGACAAATGTTTATAAATATTCAACTAGACTTATAGTAATGATTTCTACGAGAAAAAAGAGAATGAAGTGATTAGAACGGTAAATTTTCTGAAGAATGTACATTTTTCATTTAAGCGTAGTTTTCACTGTGGGGGTGGGTTGGGGGCGTCAAATCCATATGTATAATAGCTCATATTCTTCATTGGATAGTCCTCTACAAGTCCTATAACTTTAATCTTAAGTTTTCCCAAACCCCGAAGAATTATTCGAAAAATACCAAAAAATGTCTTTTTCCCATGCATTTTCTTATGTAAATTCGATGCATCGATATTTACCATTAAAAATCAAAATTTCGAAAAAAAAATTAATGCGTGTCCACTTTTTATGGATTTGGTAACAATTTGGGGGGGATCGTTGCCTTCTATCATCACAAAAATTTCTGCAATGCATTTTTGAACCACCCTAGTGTACATAAACATATTTGTATAATAAAATAGAAATCGAATTAATATGGATATCATATTGTGTCGCTGTCAAATGCGCATGTCAAGCACCGCAACGTAAGTGAATGTAAATGGAACGGATCTAAATTTCGTACGTTAAGTATAATTTTTCGTACGTTAAGTTAAGTGGATATGGCATATAACAATTAGAGAATCATTGTAGAAAAATAATGAAAAATAAAGATGCAAGAAAAATTAAAACACATATGAGGTAGAAAGGGCAGACTGAAGAAAACTAAGGACTTATTTAATACTTTGTTTCTTTAAAATTAGTAAACCATGAACGCTTAACTTTTCCAAATAATCTTATTAACATTACTTAAAACACTTAATATTTACTTGAATGTTTTTATTTGTCGGAATAATGTACCACAAGTGTCCGATTTAGGATTACTGTCTCCATTACGTTCACTGGGGTGTCTGATTTCAGATCAAAATATACACTTAGTGTCGGAATTAGGTGCAATTGTTAAAGTTATAAAAAATAATATAAAAAAATAATAAATATCAATTTTCTTTATAAATCAATAGCCAGATACCTTCGGAAGGAATATTAATTAAAAAAACTGAAGATAGTGATTAACACAACATAAACTGACCACCAAAACATTTTGGTTCTTCCATGCTCTAAGACTTTTTTCCCAAAAATTTCAAAGGCATCTGGAATTCTTAATAAATATTCTTACACACTGCTAGTAAAACCATCAAAATCGATCATACATTGCAAAAGAGAGAAAAAAAACATCAACGCTACAGTTTTTAATAAACATTTTCGAAAAATGTGTCACAAAATGTTGCCCACCTATATATCAATATCTCCAAAATTATCCAGCGTACCAAAACAAATTATACACCATATTAAAGACGAAGAATGTGGCTACGTGACAAACAAAGAATTACTTAAAATTATTGAAAGATGTAATTTTGTGGCGAAGGTTAAAAAGCGGGTTTTAAGAACCAAAATATTTCATCAATAATGATTAATATCTATTCTGTCAAATCATATGTCATCACCAAACCTCTATATTTTTATTCTTTTAGAATATTTACATCAAATTCATAAACCAGGAAACGGGTGGGCTACGTTTTATCACATATTTAGTTGCGTGTTATGTATTTATGTTTGCAGAAATAAAAAAGTAGTCATTTTTTTATACGTACGATAAACTAATGTTGTTGCACTTCTCGCATTTTGTAGCACCTGTAAATAACAACTCCGATAATATCAATTCATCTTTAAACGTTCGATAAACATTTGCGAACAACTCACCGTTAATCTCAGTCTTGCTAGGTTCAGCACACACAAAATCTACGAAGTTTACTTCCGGCTCACCCTTTACCGCAACGAACTCTAAGCGCCCATCATCGGAATCCATGAGCACTTCTGACTTAACTTCCGTGTCCCCGATATCGATATCCGTCGGTTCGGATTTTATCTCAATTGTCTTTTGATCGTAAGCAACACTGTCAACATAAAGAGTCGAAATATACATTACTTAGACGTAAATTACTACTAGTATAAATCACAAATTATAATTTAAACAAGGTGTTTCGGACAATATTTTAGATTATAGGTTAGGTTTGTCGTAAAATTGGTCGTAATGAAAGAAAATCTGATACAATACTGCTTTCTAACTACCGTGTATAAAGATTGTGTAAAAAAGTCTCATGTCAGAAGCGTGTAGTAACAATATTGTCTTTTTTATCAAAGAAAATTTGTGCCTAACTACAGTAACATTTAAATTACCTTGTAATATAAAGGTTACTGCTATCTTCCAACGTTTCTGTAGGATTTTTCAAGTCCAAGCAAAAGTTTTCACTGGTCCCCAGTTTTAGGGTTGGTTTTTCGGACCCTGTTTGCACATTTTCGGCAAAACTGGTCATATTTCTCTCCTATTATGTGTTTCGCACTGATTTTCTTTGGTGTAATAATTTGGTAAGAATCGGCAAGAAAGCAGCTGAATATTGCAAGTGCCTAAACAAAATTTGCAAAGCAATTCTGAGGTTAAGTTCGAAAGTCAGTTTCACGACAGATGTCGCTCTGATAGTTTATCAGTTTCCGAACAGATGGCGCGCCACTCACACATTCGCGATCAGTGTCAGAGAAATTTCAATTTTCTAACAATTTTATATATAAGATTATTTTTATGTTATCACATATATTATAACAAGTTTCATAAGATAATAAACGCCTAGTAAGTTAATAAAATATATAGCAAGGCGACAATATTAATTGGGACTTTTGCTTTACAAAATGTTCCAAGGCTAACTAAATGATACATTTAAACTTAAAATTACGATTTTTCTAAATGGTCGTGCAATATTTGGAAGTCAAGATTGGGGTACATATACTGTAGATAAAAAACGACAATGAACAAGGTAGTAGTCCAAAACATTTTTAGTGCATTTGATCGCGCTTATCTTCTTGCGGGTCTGTTGAGTAGTACATGACGTTGAATGTATATTTGTGGAGATAATTCAATTATAACGGGGTGTTTATCGGTTACGGTAGTCAAAAAGAAACGCAATTCAAGTCATTTTGTTCGTTTTTTTGTAAAAACCGACATCGTCCATTGTTTTAGCTTATCTCCGCTAGGCGGTTTAAGCGGTCTTACTTCGCGTTACCGCGCTGTGATTGGCTGTTTCTTATTTGACCGGCCAAATTTGCTAAAGATTGTTGCAAAGTTCTCGGTCGTGCGGCCAAGATGGCCTGTTGTGTGCATGTCCGTCAGTTCGGTTTCGTATAAAAAAAAAACGCGATTCTCTTTATTTCTCGTGTTAAATTAGTGATTGTGTGCCATCCTGGGACTTTTTTCACGACATATTCAATTCCAGGTAAGTTTATGCGTACTGAACGTCCATATTGACTCAATGTATTCCCTTGCTGTAGTTTGCGCTGTTATATAAACTGATTATCGCTAACATTTGTGTAAGAACGGTCTAAAAAGTATAGTGTCGTTAAATGATCGACGCGATTGGAGAACCAGACTCCGTGTGGGGCCCAGAACCCAACATGTTGGGGTCATTGACCTTGCATACTTTTGGTTCACCAGAGTCTTCAAGATGACAGACATGTTTGTGCGGTCTTAACCTAAAATAGATTTCTCAGAAAATTTTATTCTTTCGAAAAGTTGGTGGATCCTCTAAAACTAATACTGTAATTATCAACTTTTACTATTTGTGTACCGTATACAGGGTAGGTCAGAAAATGTGAATTTGAGTTAAGAGTAAAGTACCTTTGTTTTGGTAATTACGTAAAAATGTTATTAGGATAAGTTGTTGAGAAGTAAGAATTATTTCTAAATTTGAAATCACATTTTTTTTTCACGGTCGATATGTTTTTGAGTTCCGTATATTATCCTATAAGTAAAAATATCACAAAAATAATGTAAGGCGCCATTTAAAATGTCAAAGATGACGTAATTTGATCGAAAACCGTAAGTATTTCGCAAAAAGTTATAATCAAAATCTTCGGTATACTATTGAAAAATAAAATGCATTGAGTGTTGTTTCTCTTTTAGATATAAAAGTTATTAGCACTGACGGAAACATTTTCCTTTTAGATTGGTTTAGACAAATTCTGGTGGAAATATTAATTTCTTTTATTATCCCATAAATCAAAAGATTAACATTGTTCTGGCATTAAAAAATATAATTGAAAGAACTTACATAAGTAGAGTAAAAAAGTTCCTATAATTTTCTATACAGTGTTTTGCTCGCAAAATTATTTTTCAGATAGTACTGAGTAAAAAATTTCATATGCAATTTTTAGTTTTTCAATTCATTAAAAAGTTACAGGCGTTGGAAATGTTAACAAATCAAAAGCAAAATAAAAACAAAAGAACGTTTATTCAAACATTGCGAACCGAACAATTATCAAAACGTATAACCGTATAATAACATAGTAACCAATTACAACAATAAAAAGTAAATGAATTTAAGTCAAAATATTAAAAATCATTATTTCTATTATATTTTATTTAATCAACAAAAATATCTGTTTAAAGCTTTGTAATTTTTTTTCCTGGAAAGTAAATGTCATTCCGAGTAAAAAGTTTCATATTGGTAGATATGTTGGTTTTCTCATTCCCTTAAGAAGTTTAAGCCGTTTAAAATATGGATTTGTTAATATTTCATGTTAATATTTCAAACGGCTGTAACTTTTTAATGCATTGAAAAACTAATAAGTTGTATGCTTTTTTAGTCAGTGTGACATTTACTACCTGAAAAATCTGATGTGGCCAGGCACATGACTTTATCATACCATGCATATATAAAATTAATAGTTTAGCTGCATGCGAGATTCTATTTGATCGAGATCGGCCATGTCTGCATTAAAATAAAACTACTAGAACTAGACAGATATCTTTTGGTTATATTCACAGTAGGTATTGTCAAAACATCAGCGTTTGACACTACCTACTGTCATTAGAATCAAAATATCTGACAAATCCTGGCTAACTAGTTTTAATGCAGTATACGAGCGATCTCGATGAAATAGAATTTGCTCATGCAGCTAAACTATTGATTGTACCAAAAAATTTCATAGTCATAAATTATTCAGAATTTCCTCTACTTTAATTTATTATTTAACTATTTCGACTAAATTCCAGAAATGGTGGCTTATTTGCACAATCTTTTAAAAGTGCTAAGACTAAACCTCCAGTACCTTTGGACCCTTTTCAACAGAAAGGTTTTCAGCTCTAAGTTTGGTCATGAAACTTCTAAATATGACGTTTCGTCCCGATACCTTTAGTAGTTTCTCCGGAATCGTCGTCACAAAAAACGGGTACACACACACACACACACACACACACACACACACACACACACACACACAGACTTTTTTTGTACCTTGGTCAAAAATGTTAAGGGGCCCAAAAAGCAATATTTCCGCTAAAATAAAAAAATCTGATGTGGCCAGGCACATGACTTTATCATACTATATATAAAATTAATTTTTTAGCTGCATGAGATTCTATTTGATCGAGATCGGCCATGTCTGCATTAAAATAAAACTAGTAGAACTAGACACATATGTCTAATAAAGCTGCGTTCGGATATTGTACTGACATCGGGTACACCGTCAAAATGATACTTACGTGTTATTAGGTGCAAAAAGTGTAACGGTGTGCAATATCCGAACGCAGCCTATATTGACAGTAGTATTTTCAAAACATTAGCGTTTGACACTAGCTACTGTCATTAGAATAAAAAAAACTGACATATCCTGGCTACTAGTTTTAAAGCAGTACGACCGATATCGATGAAATAGAATTTGCTCATGCAGCTAAACTATAAATTCTACCAAAAAATGTCATATACATAAATTATAGAAAATTTACTCTCCTTTAATTTATTATTGAACTATTTTGACGACATTACACAAATAGCGGCTCATTTACAAAATCTTCGAAAAATGCTAAGAGTAAACCACCAGTTCCTTTGGACCCTTTTCAACAGAAAGCTTTTCAGCTCTAAGTTTGGTTATGAAACTTCTAAATATGCAGTTTTGTCCCGATACCTTTAGTAGTTTCTCCGGAATCGTCGCCACAAAAAACGGGTACACACATACACACACACAAACACACACACACACAGACATTTTTTTGAACCTTGGTCAAAAATGTTCAGGGGACTCAAAAAGACATATTTCCGCTAAAATCTCAAAATTTTTTTTGGCATGATTACAATACTTTACATACTGTGTATGATAAAGTAAAAAAAATTTTTTGGCACGATTGCAATACTTATAACAATTATTATTAATAGTAAATATTAACAAAACACAGATAATATATTTTTTAAGCTTTTATAAAGAATAACATTTTCTGGAAAAATAATAAAAGAATATTTTTTTGTGTCTTGCATTTTACCTGGTTATTTGCTTGTAATTCTTAAATCCGAAATATCAGGTCTCTATCATTATTAACTCCTGACTCTCCCTAGGAAAACAAATTTAGCCCTTTTGGGGTGTATTTTTATACCTAGTAGGGTGCCTGCAAATGTGGGCGTATCTCTGAGGCGGAGTTCCCCCTCTACTTAAATCGAATAGCCAATCACATTCTCGGTCTCGGCATCCGTAGTAAACACGCTTGTGATTGGCGAAAAATAATCTGGCCGTCATTTTATAGATGTTAGTTGATACAACTTTTTTAATTCAAATATTGTCAGCTTCTAGTCATTTCTGATTACATTGAAATATTAACTTCTATATTCCAAAATAATCCGAATTTTATTTCATTTTTAAAATCGTCAATCATAGATCTGCCTAACAGAAATCGAACGACGATTTAAAAAATGCCATACACGAAACTGAAAATATTCTAGTTAGGTACTTTATTAAAATATTGATAATAGCAAAATGTATTGTGACCAAATCTGTGCAGGGGCGCCGTTACATATGGGCAGGGGGGGAAATTTGTGATCGATCTTTGGTAACAATTGAAGACCGATAAATAGATCTGATCGATGAATCGGTTATTATCATATCAGATGGATCTTTTGATTAGATCGATTTCACAATTGTCAAGCCGAATTGAAAGCTATGTATTTATTGAACACAGGTCGGTCGCCGCCCGGCCTGTGTGTAAAATATTTTCCCGGCTAGGCTTGAAAGTTATTAACTAAACGCCGAGCGGGCAATTAGCATCTTTCGTGTCCCCAAAAAAGATGTAAAAATGACATTTTGGTATAGTGATGAAAAAGAAATTACTAGATAAATGATGACTATTCCGATTATTATCGGCTATTGTCACTAATGTCCAGTGGCCGACTGGCCAGGTGGTGCCAGGTTGCCCGATGGCAAGTGGGCCCCCTCTTAAGTGGGCCCCCCTTAAGACAATATGTTGAAAATATTAATAATATATTTATTTATACTGAAACTTGCACGAGACCGCCTTCAGAATTTATTTTTATGTTTGGCAATAAATAAGAACCAATAAGAAAATTGCATGGTGAGTTTTAGGAAACCCACTTTGGGAAACGATAAAAATTCTCCAAACGGCCTTTGTTAAGAGAACTTATTAAAATGTATTACTATTTGAACTTGAAACTTTTTACTGGACGTTTATCTTTCATAAAAAACAAGTTTTTTTTTATAATTTGGTTGACCGGGTTCTAGCAAAAATTTTATTCTTCCGAAATTGAAATACCAATACGTCACAAAGTACAGAATTGTTAAAGCATGACGTGGTAGTTTTTACAAAGAAAAATTAAAAATAAAAACGCAATGCTATGATGTACAAAATTAAAACTTAAATCGGATAATTGATATACAGGAAAACATTGTGGAATATTTGCTGAACATATGAAATAAATCAAAATAAATCAAATAAATAAAATTTGTCTTGGGTACAAAAATGAATCACTTATACAGAATGTTCTTTTATACATGCAATAAAAATAAAATTCAATTTATTTATAGAATAAAATATGTAAATTAAAAAAAAATACAAAAGAAAGTTAGAAACAAAGTTGCGCATTTTTTGTGTTGTCAATGATATAAAAAGTAATATACGTTTTTCACTTTCGAAGATATCATAAAATTGATGTACAGGGTGTTATAAGAGATAGATAATCATTCGCCCTACAGCCAGAAAATATTTTCATGTTTACAGGTGTCCCACAACAACGTACAAAAAACTTATGTTTGTTTAAATTGATAAAGACTTTTAGCCTAATTGTTTTGACTTCAACTTGTATTAGGCTATTGTCAACTGTTTCTGAGATATTGTGAAAGGATTGTCAAAAATGAGCATTTTTAAACATATTATTCTAATGTAACTAACAAGAATAAATAAATAAAAGAACTCAGTTTAGATAGTAAAAGTATCGCATTTTTTTATAGTTATTATTGATTTGCTAAATAAATTAAATTCTAATATGACTTATCCGGAATAACTGGAGATTTGCTAAATGTCAAATAACAAGAATTTTAAATGGAACACCCTGTATATCTTGACATACTTCGAAAGATCGATAAATCAACTTTCTTAAAATGTCTAAGTCGATAGGTCTATCGTCAACAGCTAAAAAGTTATTAAGCATCTATTTAACATTTATACGCATACAAAAAATATTTCATAAGTTAATATAACATATCTAGTTGCCAGGACGAAATTTTGCAATCGCACAAATGTAATGATTCTTCTGCAGCAACATTTAGTCATTGCAAACTGCTACTATGAGTTACTCAAGCGAGCATTTTATGATCATCCAAGAATTAGTTTTATTAGTACCTACCTACCAGTCGAAACTTATTTAAAATTTTTATTTATTTACGTAATGTTCTAAACTATTTAAAGAATTTTAATGGATCCTTGGGTTGGTTGTAGTTGGTTGGTCTAACGCCTTAGCCAGCTAAATCGCCAGTTTAATTTATTTATTTCGGGACATGTTAAGGAATAAGTTTATGTTCCAGTTACTACTGATAGCAAAAACAAGGAGTGCTTTGGTAGCAATGTTGTGTTCTTCAGAAATCCTAACATTTCTGTACTCTCATAAGAATAAATAATTATATGAATGGATAATTGTAAACTGAATAAATAATTATTATTTCAGTACGATTGTCAAGAGTGCACATATCAACCCTGTCAGGTGAATGCGTTTCAGTCTTGCTTCACATTCTCGGTGGAAATATTACATTTTCCATGGTTTCCCCAAAAATATTTTGATGCCTCCTTCTTCATGTTCGCTATAGTAGTTGTAATATTCCCATAAATTTTTTGCTCAATATGTCTACAGAGTAACAAATCAAACTCGATTAAATCAGGCGATCTAGTTTTTCAAATCGTTGAACCACCATGAACAATTTAATGTCATTGATACATATTATTTAAACAATTTTAGATTGATATATAAATTCTTTGATGAAAATAAATATCACAAATTATACATTTGTATAAATCAAAATTGCAGAATGCTATTACTAAAAGCTGCTGCATGAAAAGAAGAATTATTCTCATTGAGAGATTGTTGAAATTTGTCGAACAATACCTAGTAGTGCGCGATGGTCAGATGGCCTTATAGTGCTCGAGTGCATTCTGAAGCAACGCCCAAAGATGATCAAGCAAGAAGGACAACAACTGAAGAAGAACTATACGTAGCCAAGGACGGAGGACAACCGAAGAGGAGCTATACGTGGGGAAGGACGCAGGACAACTGAAGAGGACCCCTGTACCTAGGCGAAGGATTCTCAACGCAGAGGAACCAACTAGGTATGAAGACATCTAAAGGTAGGTCCATGAGATGACAACCGCCGTTGGAGGCGAGAAGACCCTATAAGGTAGGATTTTAAAAATTCAATATCCGCGGCCTTATCGGTTTTTAGAGTCCCTCTTTTGGGTTCTCTTGATTGCACATGTAGTAACAAAAAGCCTGTTTCTTTTGGTTACTTAATGTCATCGAAATCGGTCACTAAATTTGAATAATTTTGTAGTATTTGGACAACCAAACGTACGGAGAATTAACGTAAATTTGTGGGGATGTGTTACTTGTTTGATACAAGTTTTTTTGAGTAAAACATTTTCGGATTCTAGTCATTTCTGATTACATTGAAAGATTGACTTAACTCCAAATTTTATTACGTTTTTAAAGTTTTTAAAGTTAAGAAGACAGTATGCAACAACATGCCTACAAATTTACCTCATTTCATTTGGTTGTCACCATTAATACTTTAAATTGTATATCATCGCGCATAGATTAGCTTAAACAACGTTTGTGTTATTTTGGTGTTACATATTATGTCTACAGTGAAACAGCGATAATTCCAGGTATTGGTAAGGTTATCTAATAGTAAGTATAGCAGTGAGGTTAAATCTGTTAGGCTGGGTAAGCTCAGCGAAATCGATGGGTAAGATGCTAAGAGAAATGCTTGAAAAATGTTGACATTCAACATTTTTTTAGATGCGGGGTGGCGGAATCGCTGAGTTCGAAAACAGTACAAGTCCGACATTACGGTGGTCCAAATTTACACCTTGCAAAATCGTTTTTTTGCTGGAGGGTAACGATCCCCCCAATTGGTTCCCTTTCCGGAAAAAAAATTCAGAACTTCCCAAATATCAAATCCACAACGACTATTTTTTTTACCGCTCCCAGCCTCTCCTGCAGTACCCTAAAAGTGGGGGAATATTTTCCCCAAATTTACAATTTTACAAAGTTACGCGATTTATTATTTTTCTGACAGGAATTCCTATTATTGGATTATTGACATGTTTTTTGTTATTTATTTTACCTAACTTCAAAATTAAAAAAATGTTTAAACAATTACCATTTGTTTAAACAAAAATATACGTTGTTACGAACTCATTTTTCCATTTGTTGCAAATATTATTAAATTATTGCTTTTGGGGCGTTTATTGATTAATTAGCAATTGTTTAAACAAAAATATATGTTACGCACGTATAATGTACATGTACTGTTTTCGAACTCAGCGCTTCAATTACAATATATTTATTACGTCTATTTGATTAAATTTGTAGTGTTCATGGAATATTAGAAAGAAACTAGTGACATCTGGTATAGGATTCACAAACCTTGTTGGTGTATTATTCTGAGAACTTCTATTATACCGACCAAGCCTTAAAGGTAACCTACAAACCAGCCCATCGTTTCTAATCTTGTAATAATAATTTTTTTCTTATATAAACATTACATATTACAACCCAACGATTAAAGATTGTATTGTGAATGATTTTTGATACAAAACTAAATATGCGTGGACAAGCCTGTAAGTTTCTTTATTATGCCAATGGTTACATTTACTATACATTACAAAACAGCTATTTTATTATTTAGATCGAAAGAACCTCTGAAAGTAGTATGACTATTTTTGGACAACATGAGTGACGATAACTTTCCGAGTACTTCCGTCCAGAGAATATTTTCCTGCAGTTTGTGCGGGTTTAAGTTTACCAAGGAAAAGTTTCTAACAAATCACTACGGCTTCTGCAAGGACATCGAAGATCCCGCTGATAGGTTAGGCGCCAACAAAAGTAAGCTATTCCCTTTATCGTTTCGAGTTTTAAATTCTAATTTGCGTTCCGATCTCCTTATTTAGGCGCTGTTAAAGATGTTCCTCGTACAGAAGAGCTCCCGAATACCGAATTACTTGATGAACATTCAACAACCGACCTGACGTAAGTATCTCTAACGCTGGATGTCTAACATAACCCTAACCTATCTTCTTATCCATACATTGTGGTTGTTCTTGTATCGGTAAGCAAAATGTTACCTTTACTAGTAAAAAAATTGTTAATTTTCAGGTACGATATAAAATTTGAAGAGATCGAGTTTACGGAAAATGCCGTTTCTGGTTTGGCTTGTACAGAATCTCGACAAACCGTCGAAGGTCTCAAAACGGATCTTCTAGACGTAGAGGTTAAGTGCGGGAAGTGTAATTATGCAACTGCTGACGCAACCCAACTTGAAGAGCATGCAAAAATACATTCGGAAAATAAGCCGTATAAGTGTAGAATTTGTTGTACTTATACTACTACAAAACTTAAATACCTCAAAGAACATGAAAAGAGGCATGCAGCGAAGATGGTATTTAAGTGTACCGTATGCAAATATTCTGCCGCAAAACAGTGTACGCTTGCAGAGCATATGAGTGCGCATACAGGAGAGAAACGGTTTCAATGCGGCATATGTGACTATGCTACTCCGATGCGTGGTACTCTTAAAACTCACAGGAGAACTCACTATGGAGACACGTCTGAATTCGAGAATACTGAATTACTTGACGGGCAATCAACAACTGATATGACGTAAGTATCTCCAACACTTGAGTAATACCTAGTCCGAAGCAATAAATAAGAAAGTTTTTTGTGAATTTTCGGAGACGACTAATGAATCGATCAATCCGAAATTTTGAGGGCTCAACACTTTTCTTGAGGTGCAACAAAACGTTTTTAATTTAAATTTGTATCTCAAAATGGCGGCTAAGCAGTGCACGGAAAAAAGGTCGATTTTTTTAGGCGTCCCGCGGCTAGCAGCACAAATTTCCAACAAACTTTTCTGGATCAATGGATTTTTTTTCATGATATACACGAGTATAGCTACAGAAGTACACATGCTTATTCAGAAATACTGATTCTAGCAAATTTGAGAGTACTTTGAAACAAGAAAGTCGGTTTTTTGACTAACAAATCGGCCTTCATTTGTCTATATAAATCGTAATTCTTTATCAAACTCAAAAATCGTATGTACTTCTATAGATAATCTAGCTGAGACGGTACAGTCAAAATTTCAAGTCAATCGTATACAAATTACTCGAGTTCTACTGCTAGCCGGTTTTGAAAACATGGTTTCGAAAAAACGGCTTACGTAACGTTCGCAACACGTATTCGCAGTTCTAGGCCAATGGCTAAAATGACTACACAGGCAACATATGTTCAATATTTTCTTCAAACTACCAACTAACGCTATCTGTACCTCGTTTGGAAGCTATATAGTGTACCTTCGCATCGCCGGTAATGAGTAAAAGGGGCGAAACACACCCCGAAACTCAATACGTCTTTATTTTTTTAATTGCTATTTAAGCCGATAAAACAAATTTAAAAGAAAATCAGACTAGATGTTACCCCTTATAATTTTTTTTAAAAATAATTAACAGCACCTCATAGGTACCTGTGTATAACACCAAGTCTGATGACTATCTAACTATATTGATCTAACCTATAATTGATTGCTAAGTATAAAAAGTGTTCGACATTAAGTGTTCCCCATTGGTGTAACTTAAATTTAGTTTGGATGCCGAAGCTTTAAATTTGACCCCTTAAACATAATTGCGACTTGTGTTTCCAAAATTCTGAGACTTACAGTCGTTTTCGGTAACAACCGCAACTTTCGTTCCCTGACAGGTTACGATGTTTCCGCAAACTCACTCATTTCATTTCACGATACAAAATATCAACAAATGCGGTCTGACCGATACTTTCGTGGTACAGAAAGTATGTTACCTCATTTTGATATGCTCTTTTCGTAGGATACGCATATGATAAATAATCAAAAGTTTTCACCGCTTCGCATTTTCCAATTTTCAGTACTAGAATTGTCAAAAAGATGGAGCGATATTTGGCACTGTTTGATATCCTTAATAAAACAACGCGACGAGATAGAATACTTTAACTAGCCTAAAATTAAAAAGCTTGAACCGTAAACTTTTAACATTTTTGAGTCGAAAAATATTGTAACCACTCTGTGAACTGGTTAAAACCACGTTATTTTATTTAAAAATTGTTTAGTTTCAATACAGAAGAGCTTACGGCTGTTGTACTATAGTCTACGTCGTAATACCGTTACGTTCTGCTTTAAATAGTGATATGAATTGGATTGAACGATGCGTAACTTTGAGCACGCTGGATGTGGAACGTGTCGGATAATCATAAGATCCTTTTCATCGGAGTGGGTCACATATATGGCCTAAAATTACCGAATGTTTTCATGAAATCTCTATCCTTTTTGATCGAACATTCGTATCTGTATTGTTTTTCTTTATTATTTTTTAGATATGTCGAAAAAGTTGAAGAGCGCGAGTTCACTGAAAATACTATTTTCGGTTCTGCTTGTGCGGAATCTCCACAACCCATTGATAGTCTGAACGCGGAGACTCCAGAGGAAAAGTGTAACGATGTAACTGCCGAAGCAACCCAATTGCAAGAGCACGAGAAAGTGCTTACGGAACCTAAGCTATTCAAGTGTGAAATGTGTGCTACGTATACCACTACAAAGCTTAAATACCTGAAAGAACATGAAAAAAGACATGCAGCGAACAAGTCTTTCAAGTGTACCGTATGTAAATATGCTGCTGTAAGCAAACATACGCTTGCAAGGCATATGAGAAAGCATAGAGGCGAGAAACCGTATCAGTGTAACGTTTGCGGCAATGCTTTTTTCAGACACTCGACCTTGACGCGCCACATGACTACTCATACAGGTGAGAGACGACATAAATGCACTATGTGTCGGTATGCTAGCGCAGATCGCGCTACCCTTAAACAACATATACGGACGCATACCGGAGAAAAACCTTATAAATGCAGGAAATGTGACTATGCTTCTGCATGGCGTGCTAATTTTAGAAATCACATGAGATCTCACAATGGAGATGTGCCTGAGCTCCAGAATACTGGTTTACTCGACAGGAAGTTAAAAGCTGACGTAACGTAAGTATCTCCATCAAACAAAACTGTTTTTTTTTTTTTCGATAAACCTGCGACTAAAAGTTTTCACCGTTTCATATTTTCCAATTTTCAATACAGTAGAACTCCAATTATCCGGATTAATTGGGACCAGACCCGATCCGGATAATCAAAAATCCGGATAACTGGATTTTTTTATTGTGAGACAATCTTTGCTCTTATATCCAGGTGAAGTAAGTTTTTTTTTTAAACCGGTGGTCTTCTAGTCAGGGCTTTGCAGTACAAACCACTTTCATCCGCATTGTAGATAAAATCTTTATCGAATTGTCCTGAAGACTTTGTTGTAAATACTGAAACTTAAAACAAGATTTTTTTTTTTGGCGCCATCACTCTCCAATTTAATGAGTTTCAAATCGGCACTACATATCACAACAAAAGCTTAAGGCGTGTTTTCCTAGGAACAGGTTTTTTACGCAGCCTACAACAAACCGCTCGGCGCAACACGCCGTCATGTCACCAATAGGGAAGCAGTGTGACTGTCGTACATCGCGTATTAGCTCATATCAATGTCAAAATACAAAATGTCAAAAGTTCGTTTGTTATTGCCAAAAGTTACATGAGCTAGTTTCGATGCGATTGTCATGCATTCACTCTTTCTAGGACATGTGAAAACATTGACATTAACGTTGCACGTACGTCTTCTCAGACGTCACTTTTGACAACACGTCAAAATCCCATGTCAGAATTATATTTAAGCCATCCGTAAAGCTGATGCGCCACGATTAGAAAACACAAACGCGCGGCGTATTAAGTTCTACGTTCCTGTCGCCTTGAAAAGCCCCCATGCGGTTGTACGCTGCGTACACGGTATTTTTACTTTTGGTGTTTGACAATAAAGTACGATTTTATAAATAAATGATTAAACATTGTAACAACTTGCCCCATTCTTCCCTACATTAGGCTGTCCATTACCTATGCCTACCATAAGCATATCTAATATCTGACAGATATAATCTGTTTTATAAGGCGGTTATTATAAAAGTGTTTATCACCAACAAAAAAAAAGACTTTTAAATACATTTTTTATTTAGATATATAAAAAAATATAACAGTAACAAAAACACAAAATAATTCTCAAGTCCAGGAATCAGTTTAAAAATAAAATATATTCTTAATAAATAAAATTAACAGTAGGTAACTCAAATAAAATCTGTATCACATTTGTGCACTTACAAATCAAAAATAAACAATATTCATAGTAAATAATAAAATAAAATACAGGTACAGTTCACATTTTGAACCAAACAAAAGAAGATGAGGTCCTATCGTTACAAACTTAATCTTGCCTTCTTTCGACAATATAAATGGTGTAATTGTTGTACTACCACAAAAAAAATAAAGGTCTAGGACTTTTGTATTCAAAATTAAATATAAAACATTTTTTTAAAATTTTGTATTAAAAAGATAATAAATAATAAGTTATAAATAAAAATAATTTTTCTTCCCACGAATTGCAAAATACAAAAGCACTATGTACGTATGCACTGGCAGAATAATACAAACCGAGTTTCTAATTTATTACTGAAGCCTCAATTACACGCTGCTAGTTGGCGAATTCACTAGTTGCTAGTAAACTCGCCCAGTGTCATCATGTTCACAACGTTACTCGCAGCTTCTAAGCTATCTGCGAACATGATGACACTGGGCGAGTTTACTAGCAACTAGTGAATTCGCTAGTAGCGTGTAAACTCGCTCTATGTAATTGAAGCTTTACTTAGCTTTTAAGAATTGCGCAAATAAGCATGCCCCAAAGAGTTACACACTTGTGCATGCAATTTGTATGGATTGGCATTTTTTAGTCTCGATTTGATAATCTTCCTTATTTTAGTCATGAGTAGTAACTAAATAAGTTAGTCAGGACTAACGTCACTAAAGGCCCAACACTGAAAACCCAGTGAATAGATTCGTTGTGTGGCGATTATGTTGATACTAACAGAATTCCAAATCTGAGGCTCTATTATATTGTAGCATCACCTTAATGCAATATCGAATTGAAATATATCACATTGACCACAGCATGCTGGAAATTATTAATAATAGCCGGTTCATGTGTTAAATTCTTCACTTTAACCTCGCCACTTGGCTATTATTAACAATAACCGTTAATTATTAATAGTAACCTATTTATCACTATGACCGTACCATATATACAAGTAAGGGAGTATGTGTTATAACTTATAACTTTATAAGTGCTATAAAGTTATAAATATTGAGACAACTCTGCAAACTGGTTAAAACCACATTATTTTATTACAAAATTGTTTAGTTTTTATATACAAAACAGCTCAGCCGTAAGCTGTTATAGCATTGTCTACGTTGTAATAGAGTTTAATTCTGCTTTAAATCGTGATACAAATTAAATTTAATGATGCGTAACTTTGAGCACGCTGGGTGTGGAACGTGTCGGATTATCATAAGATCCTTTTCGTCGGAGTGGGTGACATACATGGCCTAAAATTACCGAATGTTTCCATGAAATATCTGTCCTTTTTGACCGAACATTCATATCTGTACTGTTTTTCTTTATTATTTTTCAGATATGGCGAAAAAGTTGAAGAGCGCGAGTTTACTGAAAATTCTATTTTCGGATCTGTTTGTCCGGAATCTCCACAACCTATTGATAGTCCGAACGCGGAGGCTCCAGAGGAAAAGTGTAATGATGTAACTGCTGAAGCAACCCAATTCCAAGAGCATGAGAAAGTGCTTACAGAACCTAAGCTATTCAAGTGTAACATTTGTACTACATATACCACTACAAAACGTAAATACTTGAAAGAACACGAAAAAAGACATGCAGTGGACAAGCCATTTAAATGTACCTTATGCAAATATTCTGCTGTACATAAATGTACGCTCGCAGAGCATATGAGTGCGCATACAGGAGAGAAACGATTTAAATGCGGCCTATGTGACTATGCTACTCCAAGGCGTAGTACTCTTAAAAATCACATGAGAACTCACTATGGAGAGCAGCTTGAACTCGAGAATACTGAATTACTTGACGGGCAATCAACAACTGATCTGACGTAAGTATCTCCAACACTTGAATTCCACCAAACACAACTTAGTTTTTTTTTGTAAAAACTACAACTAGACTTTTGAAAATTAAAAACCGGTAATGCCATAATTTTTTTTTTAAATAATTAACAGCACCTCATAGGTACTTGTGTATAACACCTAGTCTGATGACTATCTAGCTATATTAACCTAACCTAAATTGCTAAGTATAAAAAGTGTTCGATATTAAGTGTTCCCCATTGGTGTAACTTAAATTTAGTTTGGATGCCGAAGCTTTAAATTTTACCCCTTAAACATAACTGCGACTTGTGTTTCCAAAATTCTGAGACTTAAAGTCGTTAGCAACTGTTTTCGGTAACAACCGAAACTTTCGTTCCCTGACAGGTTACGATGTTTCCGCAAACTCACTCATTTCATTTCACGATAGAAAATATCAACAAATGCAGTCTGACCGATACTTTCGTGGTACAGAAAGTATGTTACCTCATTTTGATATGCTTTTTTCGTAGGATATGCATATGATAAATAATCAAAAGTTTTCACCGCTTCGCATTTTCCAATTTTCAGTACTAGAATTGTCAAAAAATTGGAGCGTTATTTGGCACTGTTTGATATCCTCAATAAAACAATGGGACGAGATAGAATACTTTAGCTAGCCTAAAATCAAAATGCTCGAACTGTAAACTTTTAACATTTTCAAGTCACAAAATATTGTGACAACGCTGTGAACTGGTTAAAACCACGTTATTTTATTTAAAAATTGTTTAGTTTCAATACAGAAGAGCTTACGGCTGTTGTACTATAGTCTACGTCGTAATACCGTTACGTTCTGCTTTAAATCGTGATATAAATTGGATTAAACGATGCGTAACTTTGTGCACGCTGGATGTGGAACGTGTCGTATTATCATAAGATCCTTTTCGTTGGAGTGGGTCACATATATGGCCTAAAATTACCGAATGTTTCCATGAAATATCTATCCTTTTTGACCGAACATTCGTATCTGTATTGTTTTTCTTTATTATTTTTTAGATATGTCGAAAAAGTGGAAGAGCGCGAGTTCACTGAAAATACTATTCTCGGTTCTGCTTTTGCGGAATCTCCACAACCTATTGATAGTCTGAACGCGGAGACTCCAGACGAAAAGTGTAACGATGTAACTGCCGAAGCAACCCAATTGCAAGAGCACGAGAAAGTGCCTATCGGACCTAAGGTATACAAGTGTAACATTTGTACTACATATACCACTACAAACCGTATATACCTGAAAAAACACGAAGAAAGACATGCGGCGGACAAGCCGTTCAAGTGCGCCTTATGCAAATATTCGGCTGTAAACAAATGGACGCTCGGGGAGCATATGAGATGGCATACAGGGGAGAAACGATATCAATGTGACGTGTGTGGCATTGCTTTTTTTACCCTCTCTATTCTAACACGCCACATGACCGTTCATACCGGTGAGAAGCGATTTCTCTGCTCGGTATGCGGCTTTGCTACTGCGTGCAACGCCATGCTTAAACGGCATATCCGGAAGCACACGGGCGAAAAAGCATTCAAATGCAGCGAATGTGATTATTCTTCTGCATGGCGCACTAATCATGCAAATCACATAAAAATTCACAATGGAGACTCGAGACCAACTTCATTAATAGAAGAACATGCGAAGGAGGAGTTACCCTCACCGATTACGGGAGAAAAATCATTTAAATGTTCAGTTTGTGACTATTCTAGTCAACAACGTCACGAACTCACACTACACGTACAGAGAAAGCACGCAGAAGAGAAAACGTTTGTTTGCGCTCAGTGCGACAAAGCTTTTGCGTGCGGTACCTATCTTAAGACGCATATAAAGAGAACGCATACGATGGGAACCCGCGCTGAACGCGTATTTGCATGCAAGATTTGTGAATTTTCGACTAAAGTCCTGCTAAAATTTAGAATTCACATGGCCGATCATACAGGAAAGGAAACGTTTAAATGCGCTGTCTGTCACTTGGTTGTTACACATCGTTCCGCTCTTGTAATTCATATGAGGTCGCACACCGGCGAGAAACCAGTTAAATGTGATATGTGTGAATACTCGACTACGACTTCATCGATGCTAAAGAGCCACATGATAACGCATACACGGGAGAGGTTGTTCAAATGCGACGTATGCGATAAAACGTTTTTACACAGGTGTCATCGAACGGCGCACATGAGAACGCATACCGGGGAGAAACCGTATCAGTGCAAGGTGTGTGAATATAAGTGTGCACTTCATACGGCACTCGCGAGGCATATGAGAACACATACGGGTGAGAAACCTTATAGATGTTCCGTCTGTGACTATGCTAGTACGACCGGCTGTAATCTTAAAGTGCATATGAAAACGCATAATTGATTCATATTTTAGTGCTGATTTTGAAAATTCATGAGATAACTGTCCACGTTGTATGTATTGTCGCTAAAAGTCCTGAAACCGTTTAGTTTAATATCCAAATAGAATAGAACAGAATAGAACTTTATTGGTTGAAATCAAGAAGTACAATAAATATATACACATATTTCATATATTAGTTGCTTTGATTGTTGCAATGAACTCTTCCACGGTATATGGTGGTGTATAGGTACCCTTACACGGCCTGTGGCGCGACGCGCCTGGAGTGTAAACCGTCGCGCCACACGCCGTGTGATTGGGTCGGCGCGTCGATTTTCGCGCGGCGTGTCGGGACTCGTGGACTGGCGAGCAAACGCGCCGCGCGGAGTGGGGTGGCGTGCTATACAGTCACACGGCGTGACGTGCGTGTACGTCAATTTTAGATTTAGTTGATATTTAGCTCTTGAAGGGACAACATGTCGTGGTCGAACGAAGCAATTTCAGAATTTCTATGCCTATACGAGCAAGAACAATTAATTTGGAACCCCAAACAAACTGAACACAAAGACAGAAATGCTGTGCATGATGCTTGGATGAGAAAAATCAAATCATCGCTGTCCAACAAAATATAGCACGCTGCTGCGCAACCGAGCATCCGTTTTCGGCGAACGGACATGTTGAAATGCCGACACTTGCCACTCCGCAGGTCGTGTGATCGCTATCGCCAACTTGCGTGGCGGCGTGTCCAGGCGTGGCACTCCACAGGCGGCGCGACACTCCACACGCCGTGTAACGGTACCTTAACACAGAGAACCTTAGTGATTTGTTTTTTTGAACTGTCTGAGTTTAAGACTTTTCCATATGTTTGGCAGATCGAGATTATGACTTGCTAGATTTTGTTCATTGTTGCTCAGGATAGTCACGTACCGTAAAACAGGGTGAGATTGCTCACGAAGTATTCCTAAACAAATTTAAGTTATCACCCCATTTTAACACCTTAGACCGCAATTTTCAGGCGTTTGTTTGTGCTAATATATGTTGTTCTGAATCAGTACATCATTGAACCGCACACAGATTGGAGGTGTCATTTTTTGTGACTGAAAATAAACCATGAAAAAGAGCCAATTTCTATACGCCTCAAACTTTTAGTTACTGGACCACTGATGAGCTATATTCAAAACTACGTATAAGGCGAAACTGTACACTCATGGAATTAAGTAAGTTCTATAAATATTTTAGCAGTGTGTCGATGATACATCCAAGTACAAGTTTTTTGTTATTCTGGTCGACCGCTCGGCCGCTAAGTGCAAAAAATTGTCCGTTTACGCTTCAACTCGTATATCGGAAATTTATTATTTGCGAAACCTTGTTCGAATGCTTTGAAGTGGTTTATAATGATTTATATGTTTCTATTTATTAGCTTAATGTGTTATTAATTAATGTAATTCATACATTGCAATGTAATTGTGTTTTTATTAAATATGACGTTAATTTTATATTAATAAACATAAAAGTTTGCGATTACATGAAATGAAAATCTCATTTCAAGATATTGCATACAACACAACAAATTATACTTACAACCTTATTACATCTAATAGCTTTTTTTGTGTTAATAAATACAAAAATCAATTTGTTGTTGTCAATATTTTTACTTTTCAGGTTATTTCAGAACTGACATATGTATTAACATTTATTCACAAAATAGAAATAAATTAAAATTAAATTGCTTTAAATTTGTCTTTATCGTAATTTGTTAATTGTGATTTACTGGTGCTTTCGAGATATTTAGCTTCAACGATATTTTGCAGTGTTTAACTTAATAAACAGAAAGGAGTATGTATTTTGTATAGCATGAATCATTACTATTTGTTTATATTATTATTTTGTATTTACTTTACAGCAATATGTTTCAAATATCTGACAACTGAAAATAATGACAATTATGTATATCACTAATTTACAAAAATGTGTGGAAGCAAGCTCTAAATTTTCGACGAATTTTGATGGAATGTAAATATGTTATAATTATTATTAAAAAAAAATAAACTAAAATATACCACCATCTAAAAGAACATTTATACAACATAAAAATTATTTCATCAAATTTGATCTAGGATGAGTCTAAATTGTGTTGGTAACGGGTATATAATTTCCCAAAAGGAGACGCTTCAGAAAGAAAAGTTGTTGGTTTCTCTTACGTATAGCTTTTATTACATATTAATTACTCACAATCATATGCAATAAAAGGTATACGTAAGAGAAACCAACAACTTGACGATTTAAACCAGGGACCTTTGCGTCGCTAGCACAATGCTCTCCCATCTGAGCTACAGTGGCTATAACAAGACAGTGTGGCCATGAGAGCAAATGCCGCCATTTTTGTGCCAGTTGGATTGAAACATGCATAGGTTTACAGGAAGAAAAACGATTTTTGGGTTATTTAAAGTCGTTTTCTTCAATGTGTTACAATATATTACCACATAAATGCTTCCTGAACCTATGCCGGCACATTATTATGTAAAATATAGATATAATCTTTATATATACGAGTATATAAGCATAAACTATAAAGTTTAAATACATACTTCATATTTATTTAACAATATGATTAAAATATTTTTTGTACTCTAAATATGGTAGTTAGGGAACCATCTTCAAACCTATACACCAATATAGATAAAAATTAACAACTATAAATATCTTAATAATGAGTTGCCGCTGATCTGCTACTGTACGATATTTGCAATTTTTTTCTTGCGTGATATTTTTAATCTAAAAGTTACAAATCGAGATATTATTTTTTCTTTTAATTTGTGGCACTGAAAAATTATGTTGTGCATCAGTTGTTTGAATTAAGCTAATATAAACATTTTCAAGTTATTTTTTTTTATGAAACAGCTGTGGAATGTTTGAAAAACTTTTTCCAAAGAAATAAATAACTCAAAACTTTCATTTTACAGAAAAATAATGAATTATCTTTGAAAAGTTTTATTTTAGATCATTTGGCATACTTATAGCTTTCATCGTAACTTTTTGACTCCACTAAAGTCACGCACAAAGGGCATGGTCTGGACATTCGTGAAATACTATTTATTAAATATCCTGCGATACAATGAATTTAATTAACTGTTGTTAAAATTAACTTCCGCTCGGAGCTCTTCATTATTAAGTTCCGCAAGATCTTCTTCTTCAGTTTGTTGTTTACTATGTGTGGAATCTACCAAATCTAAAAATTCCGATAGGAACAATCGGTCATCCGTCTCATAACTGCGATACGATTTAATTCACTGTTGTTAAAATTAACTTCCGCTCAGAGCTCTTCATTATTAAGTTCCACAAGATCTTCTTCATCAGTTTGTTCTTTACTACGTGTGGAATCTACAAATCGAACAATTCCGATAGGAACAATCGGTCATCCGTTTCATAACTGGCTTTTGACACGATACGTCTTTCAGGTATTGTGAGACACCTTAACTTTAGATTGTTCCTATATTGAAGTGCTGTTGGAATTATTTGTTATTTTCGTTCTCTAGTGAATAAATTCTCCAAGTAATCTTGTGTAAATCTCAATGTCCTTCCTTCTTTGAGGATCGGTTGGAAAGGCCTTTCTCAGCTCTGTTAATGGAGTTAATTGAGTTGACAGAGCAGTTGATGGCAGCACAACAAGACATGTTTCTATTTTATGACCTAAAAGGGGACCAGTCATTACATTAACTAGCAAATAAAACTATACAACATAATAATACGAACTAGATAACCTATGTGGAGCAACTGATTCCGTCTTATTTTACTTAACAACAGCAAACAAATTGCTATTACATACCTTTATATATTTAGTACAACAAGTCTACTAATGATTAACATGTTATTTCGTTTGTACGACAGTTTTTCCTCGATTACTTTAAGAAAAACCAAACAACGTAATGTAAACACTGGGTAAACTGGCACACTAATGGCGGATTTGTACCACGTGACCGAACAGCCAATCAAAACGACGACCGCTCTTGTCCACACTGTCTTGTTATAGCCACTGTAATCTGAGCTATTGACATTGTGCTAGCGACGCAAAGGGCCTTGGTTCAAATCCAGGTTGTGGCTATAATTTTTGATATATTTAAAATTTACATCCCGCCTGTATGTTACCATATTATTAACTTATAATATTACTTTGACAAAGTATGTCGTTAAACATTTTCAGTTATAGTTTATATTGTTTGGAAATTAAAAAGACCTTCATTTTTAATGTATATGCATTTTAGCTAACCTTACAGTAAACAATTCATAAGTAAAAATGTTACTTTTATCTTATTATCGTTGTTAATGCACGCCTCTTAATTTATTTAGAAAACAAATTAAGAAATAAAATTTCCAATAATGTTCCAGCTAATATATAGTAAATGAAAAATGTGTGCTTATTGAACTGGAACTATATTACAATAAAACTTCTGTAGAGCTCTTTGAAATATTCACAAAAATAAATACATATTACAACAATAAAAAATTATTAATTATAAGTAAAATTTTAATAATTTGTCTTAACAAATGAACAAAAGTAAATAGCAAACTGTTTTGTTTTTTTTTTCTAGAAAGTAGAAAGTAATATGTTTCATATGGTCTTATTGGTTTTCTCTGTTCCTTCTGAAGTTGGAGCCGTTTAAAATAAGATATTGTTAATAATTCAAACGGCTGTAACTTTTTAATGAATTGAAAAAGTAATTTACTTTCTGAAAAAAATTGTTTTGCGGAAGAAACGTGGGACACCTGTATATATTGCTATAATTTAAATTATTTTGGTTGTCAAGCATGTATTAGATGTCATGAAAGATAATTGAACATTAACTGCTGTAAAGTAAATACAGATATAAAATTTCCATTGTCCTTCATACGAAATATGCTCGTCCTAAATGTAAATTTAAATTAAATTTAGAGAATTTATTTACATTTAGTGAATATATTTTAATATTACAATTCTGAAATGGTCTATATTTAGTGATAATCCTTGGCATCAAGTTGATTTGCACATTTACTTACTTAAGCCCGTCATCCTACTGCTGGGCAAAGGCATTTACTTGCGTAATTAATATGTGTATTAGTTAACATAAATTTATATAATGTCATGATATTACGCAATATCTTAAAATGAGCTTTTCGTATCATATTATCAAACATGTTTATTAATATTATTATAAAAGTAATTCTATATTTAATTAAATGCATTACCTACTCGTAAACTTAACTGTAGTGATCATATTTCATTTATTACATTGCAATGAAGATATCACATTAAGGAAAAGGTCGGACACGCTAAAAATAAACTAAACCCCGTTACATTACATCCATCGAAAAACCACCTCGTGACGGACAACTTTTTGCGATGCGGCCGGGTCGAGGTAGAACAGTACACGAATATATAACCGACATACTATTTTCAAATCCTGCGATAGCGATACGAACTTACTTATTTCCATGACTGTACATTCATTCCTTGGGAAGGTTATTGCCCAAACTTGAGATTCGTACATGTTTTTATTGGATCGTACTGACCTTCGAAATACAACGGGGTGAGATTGATCAACTCGTTCTTGGTGTGGTCAATCAAAGATGGATTGCTTTATTGCTACAGGTTATCAACACAAAATGAGAAGGGGGTATGTAACAACAAAATTTTCAAAAAATTTCAGAGGTTTAAATAGACGCAAGAATTTTACTTGTTTGTTTGTTTGCGCGTTACGTTCAAATCTTGTGATCAGATTCCCGGTGACAATGCATGAATTAATACAAAATTGGAAATTTTCCAAATTTGGAAAAAATCGAAATTTTAAAATTTGTCCTATTGAGTTGAAATTTTGCAAAAAATATGGAAATATTGAATCAGTAAAAATAATTGGAATTTTCCGTAGTTTTTAAATAAATACCTAAATATTTCATGATCAATCTCACCCCACTTTACGGCAGCTACATTTATTGTATTTTTGTCATAATAAATACTTTAAAATATGTGAAGAGCTGATATTAAGACTCAAAATCACAAATTTTGCAGGATTTAAGTAGGGATATAATAATAATAATCTTTGTTCTGATCTAAAAGATTTATAAATCATAAAGATTATAAAGATTTATAAAAAAACAATGTAAGAGATTCCTGCAGAAGAAAATTAAAAGTTGAAAAATAAAGAACCACCCTAATATACAGACCTATCATAAGTCCTATCTGAAGTTCTTAAGGCTCCCGTCTCAATTCAAATAGTGAACTGTAGCGAACTTCTCTCCAAAGCTTCGAAATAAAAAAATCACCAGATGTAGATGGCGCTATTAACATGTCTGTTTTTATTTCATAATTATTCAGTGAACTGTATATACTACGTATAACTGCGGAAGGCAGTAGTGTTTCACTTTTTTATTTTATTCCAGCTGAACCCATTGTCCTAGAAACCTCAAACCTTTATTCCCGATTGTTTTTGACGCATTTACAGCGATTCTTTAACTGGGGTGCGGACGGCTTCATAAAAAATAGTAAATAAAACGCAATAACCTGACGAGATATGCTTATTCGCTACCATAAACAAACAAAAGATATTTATAAGTTTCTACTAAGTTTGCCTAAGTTTCAACTGTCATTTTCTCGATTTTTTTTAATGTAACGATAAGTCTTGTGAATTGACTTTACAACAATTAACAGATCTAGCAATATCAGTACAAAAAATATGGGATTGCCATTTAGAAAATGTCGATGACGTCATATGTCGGAAATTAAATTTGATGTAAATATTAGTATGTATTTTGATAATTAAAAATCGACGAAGTTTTTCAAATAACAAACCGTTTTAGACGTTGTGTCATGTTTACTTACTTTACGCGGTCAACGTATACATATTTCGAATAAATGCAAATTTTAAAATGTGAAAAATAATTTATAAATATCAATATTATCGAGTAAATATAATCAGCATCATGTGGGCTACTTTTAATGTCAGAATGCGTTTCCTTAATTCAGTAATACAAAAATTGGACTGCAAATGTGTCAAATTAAGGAATAATACTAATATATAATTTAAGAGTATCTTCGCGAGCATAAAAAACGGGGACAGCAAAGTGAAATTAGGCACTTCTCAACACTTTTAGTTGTGTAACATTGCGTGTGTACAACCACATCGGGCGCTGGCCAGCGCTAGCTAAGCGGTGCTAGCGCTTGGTAAGCGCTGACACTAAGCGGTCGCCATCTTGCGAGCGGAGATAATATACTTCTCGTGTAACCGTTCAGCCGGTCCGACGGCGCCGCTAGCGCTAGCGATTTCTGCTAGAACTGGTTGTACACGCCCATTGCGTGTGTACAACCACATCGGGCGCTGGCCAGCGCTAGCTAAGCGGTGCTAGCGCTTGGTAAGCGCTGACACTAAGCGGTCGCCATCTTGCGAGCGGAGATAATATACTTCTCGTGTAACCGTTCAGCCGGTCCGACGGCGCCGCTAGCGCTAGCGATTGCTGCTAGAACTGGTTGTACACGCCCATTTACTTTGCGTGCGTTCTGCCACTTTAGGCGCTAACCGCTTGAACTCAGCGGACGGCAGCTATTGGGCAGCAACAACATGAACGCGAAGGCCATTGGTTGCTGAGTTCAAGCGCTTAAGCGGCTTAAACTGGCAGAACGCACCTTTTGACAGTATTTGTTAACCTATGACGTCTAAACTCTGACAGTATTTGTCAACCTACAAATTTATGTTGTATGAATAAAATATAACTTTTATTAAATCTGCGATTATTATCTCATGTATTTAAGACTCTGCAAGAGTTAAGAGTTGATTAATTTGTTCCAATTAAATTGAAAAAGATATTACAAATAAAAGAGTAAAATTCAAACAGCATACGGTCATAGTACCGTATGGGATAGAAAGAGATAGCTAGCCCACATCACTGATCATTACGGGTCCCTTCCAGTTATACCTAGTATATACTGCATTTATTACATTTGACGTATGGTATAACCTAAAGAAATAAATGTATTGTTTTCTGTTTGTACAAATATTCAAACTGGACTGTTTGAGTTTTCTAGTCGATGATACAGTACTTTCATAATCGTCACTATTGTAAACATGGTTGCCAACTCACTACAAACACCCACTACAATACTCCAGAGTGCAAGTCTAGAGACGTTCTGAAGAAATAACTTGTGCTCTTATAGTTAACATTTAATTATATTTTATAATGTATTACAGCAGACAATAATCAGACGCAACTGTCATTGGAAAGCATTTCTATATATTTGATGTTTATTTCAAAAACTTAGGTGTAAGAAATAGGGTTTTAATGAAGCAAAAATTGTTTTTATTAGTATTACCTACTTATTATTTACTGCTATGTTAAACTTTTATTTGGTATCTAAAGTAGTATAATCAAACTTATGATGATTTATTTCCATGATTTTCTAAACCTACTGAAAATGTTGAGATATTTAATCTAATTTTAAGGGAAAAAACAAAATAGATATTTTGTATTATTTTTTTATTTATACATTAGAACAAATAAACTTAACACCTAATAAAGAAAGATTTGTGTATACAATAAAAAGTGGTTGTGTGAGATTTCATAGTACAGATCTAACTCATTTTATTTTTGTGTCAACGCTGAGCGACGATTGTTTTGAATATTTATTTTGAACAAATACTTTTATTTTTAACCTGTCCTTATTATGAAGTATATCTGGATATAGTCCCCGCAACTCGTCACACTCTTTTTGTTTTGGAGGTCTTTTCGCTTCTATATGTTTTTCGAAAAATGCACTTACCAACTTCTTTTGTCTTTCGGTCCATGGCACTAAAACTCGTCTCTTTCCTTTGCGTCTTTTACAATTCTGTTTTTTTATTACATTATTTTTATTTATATTATTATTTCGATTATCGTTTAAATTACCGTCGTTATGTATTAGTGTCACTTTATTCCCCTTATTAATACTTAAATCTTGACACGAAACATCAAACCGCCATTTTTCTGAAATTAACTGCATCAATTTTTTAATATCGTCTTCTGCTTTTAAAGTTACGTTAGTCCCGTATACAATTTTCCTTTTTAACACGTTATTAAGTGCAATTTCACAACACTGCTTTAACGTAGTACCAAAATTTATCCCAAACGTAGGTGATTTGTAATACTCTTGATCGACATCGTATTTCGCTACGTCTTTCGTAGCTTCCACAAGCAAATCGTAAAATTGCGGTTTCAACGCCTGAAAAAGCGCAGTTATCCCTTCTTGCGTCTTTTGCACGAAAATAAGAACTTTGGCTAGTTCTCGCATCTTTTGCGACACCAAATGTTTTTTCCGGTGAAGTTTTATATAGCGAACGGCAAAGCTACAAATTAGTTTATCGTTTTTCGCGACTAACGATATTTTATCTGCACGCATTCTAGGAAACACGAATTCTCTCAATAGTGGGTCTATCGTTAAGTTTTTGACGAGCACGTTTTGACCTTCGACTTGCGATTTACCCGACGTTTTAGCGATATTTCTAGTGCATGTTTTCGTGTGTCTCGATACAAATTTCTTCGAGTACAGTCCGAGGCAATGGGGACACGGTACATACTTCTTGCCGAGGGTTTTACGAACGGGCTTGAGTTTTTGAAAGTTTTCTTGCTTTCTTAAGTCGGTCACTAATTCTTTCCGCTTTCTGCTACTCGCTGGGAGTGCTAGAATTTCCTGTACTTTACTTTCCGTCGAATGATGTCTATACACATGTCGAGCAAAATTTAATACTTCCGCGTCACAAAAATAACAATGGTTTTTACTTTTTTTACGTCGTAAAACTTTGTTTTCGTTTAAATTCGGAAAGGGGAAAGAGTCTCCGGATAAAATTGTTTCGAAACCGCTATGGTGTGGATCTTCCGTAGAGATAGTATCCTGTCAAGATAGTTAGCAATTAATTCCGTTATAAAATATTATAGAAAAAACTATACGGGGTGACCCAATAATGCTTTTAGAAAAGTTTTTGAACTAGAGTTCATTTAAGAATGCGGAGTTTCTGTAAGTATACTAATTTATTTTCTACAAGCTTCATTTTGACATATTTAGGCCCTTTTTTACACTTGACAGTCTTGAGAATAGAAAAATTGTCATAAATTTAACCATAAAAGATTTATTGAGATTATTAAATAACTTCAACCTCAAAATGATTTAAATTTTAACGATGATACAGCGTTTTGGCCTCATCGGGCCCTAGGCAATTTTTAATTTGGGGACTTCAATAAACCGTGTTGAATTAAGCATTACTTTTTAAAAAAATAATATGTACTAATACTGACAAAATCATAATCCAAGTTTTAAGGGAAAAAAGCAAACAATCGATTTTGTATTACTTTTTTATTTTACTTTAGAACAAATAAACTTAACACCTAATAAAAAAAGATTTGTGTATACAATAAAAAGTGATTGTGTGAGATTTCATAGTACAGATCTAACTCATTTTATTTTTGTGTCAACGCTGAGCGACGATTGTTTTGAATATTTATTTTGAACAAATACTTTTATTTTTAACCAGTCCTTATTATGAAGTATATCAGGATATAGTCCCCGCAACTCGTCACACTCTTTTTGTTTTGGAGGTCTTTTCGCTTCTATATGTTTTTCGAAAAATGCACTTACCAACTTCTTTTGTCGTTCGGTCCATGGCACTAAAACTCGTCTCTTTCCTTTGTGTGTTTTACAATTCTGTTTTTTGATTACATTATTTTTATTTATATTATTATTTCGATTATCGTTTATATTACCGTCGTTATGTATTAGTGTCACTTTATTCCCTTTATTAATACTTAAATCTTGACACGAAACATCAAACCGCCATTTTTCTGAAATTAACTGCATCAATTTTTTAATATCGTCTTCTGCTTTTAAAGTTACGTTAGTCCCGTATACAATTTTCCTTTTTAACACGTTATTAAGTGCAATTTCACAACACTGCTTTAACGTAGTACCAAAATTTATCCCAAACGTAGGTGATTTGTAATACTCTTGATCGACATCGTATTTCGCTACGTCTTTCGTAGCTTCCACAAGCAAATCGTAAAATTGCGGTTTCAACGCCTGAAAAAGCGCAGTTATCCCTTCTTGCGTCTTTTGCACGAAAGTAAGAACTTTGGCTAGTTCTCGCATCTTTTGCGACACCAAATGTTTTTTCCGGTGAAGTTTTATATAGCGAACGGCAAAGCTACAAATTAGTTTATCGTTTTTCGCGACTAACGATATTTTATCTGCACGCATTCTAGGAAACACGAATTCTCTAAATAGTGGGTCTATCGTTAAGTTTTTTACGAGCACGTTTTGACCTTCGAATTGCGATTTACCCGACGTTTTAGCGGTATTTCTAGTGCATGTTTTCGTGTGTCTCGATACGAATTTCTTCGAGCACAGTCCGAGGTAATGGGGACACGGTACACACTTCTTGCCGAGGGTTTTACGAACGGGCTTGAGTTTTTGAAAGTTTTCTTGCTTTCTTAAGTCGCTACTAATTCTTTCCGCTTTCTGCTACTCGCTGGGATTGCTAGAATTTCCTGTACTTTACTTTCCGTCGAATGATGTCTATACACATGTCGAGCAAAATTTAATACTTCCGCGTCACAAAAATAACAATGGTTTTTACTTTTTTTATGTCGTAAAACGTTTTTTTTGTTTAAATTCGGAAAAGGTAAAGGGTCTTCGGACATAATTGTTTCGAAACCGCTATGGTGTGGATCTTCCGTAGATAGTATCCTGTAAAGATAGTTAGCAATTAATTCCGTCATAAATTATTATAGAAAAAACTATACGGGGTGACCCAATAATGCTTTTAGAAAAGTTTTTGAACTAGAGTTCATTTAATAATGCGGAGTTTATGTAAGTATACTAATTTATTTTCTACAAGCTTCATTTTGACATATTTATGCCCTTTTTTACACTTGACAGTCTTGAGAATAGAAAAATTGTCATAATTTTAACCATAAAAGATTTATTGAGATTATTAAATAACTTCAACCTCAAAATGATTTAAATTTTAACGATGATACAGCGTTTTGGCCTCATCGGGCCCTAGGCAATTTTTAATTTGGGGACCCCAATAAACCGTGTTGAATTAAGCATTACTTTTTAAAAAAATAATATGTACTAATACTGACAAAATCATAATCCAAGTTTTAAGGGAAAAAAGCAAACAATCGATTTTGTATTATTTTTTTATTTTACTTTAGAACAAATAAACTTAACACCTAATAAAAAAAGATTTGTGTATACAATAAAAAGTGGTTGTGTGAGATTTCATAGTACAGATCTAACTCATTTTATTTTTGTGTCAACGCTGAGCGACGATTGTTTTGAATATTTATTTTGAACAAATACTTTTATTTTTAACCAGTCCTTATTATGAAGTATATCAGGATATAGTCCCCGCAACTCGTCACACTCTTTTTGTTTTGGAGGTCTTTTCGCTTCTATATGTTTTTCGAAAAATGCACTTACCAACTTCTTTTGTCGTTCGGTCCATGGCACTAAAACTCGTCTCTTTCCTTTGCGTCTTTTACAATTCTGTTTTTTGATTACATTATTTTTATTTATATTATTATTTCGATTATCGTTTATATTACTGTCGTTATGTATTAGTGTCACTTTATTCCCTTTATTAATACTTAAATCTTGACATGAAACATCAAACCGCCATTTTTCTGAAATTAACTGCATCAATTTTTTAATATCGTCTTCTGCTTTTAAAGTTACGTTAGTCCCGTATACAATTTTCCTTTTTAACACGTTATTAAGTGCAATTTCACAACACTGCTTTAACGTAGTACCAAAATTTATCCCAAACGTAGGTGATTTGTAATACTCTTGATCGACATCGTATTTCGCTACGTCTTTCGTAGCTTCCACAAGCAAATCGTAAAATTGCGGTTTCAACGCCTGAAAAAGCGCGGTTATCCCTTCTTGCGTCTTTTGCACGAAAATAAGAACTTTGGCTAGTTCTCGCATCTTTTGCGACACCAAATGTTTTTTCCGGTGAAGTTTTATATAGCGAACGGCAAAGCTACAAATTAGTTTATCGTTTTTCGCGACTAACGATATTTTATCTACACGCATTCTAGGAAACACGAATTCTCTCAATAGTGGGTCTATCGTTAAGTTTTTTACGAGCACGTTTTGACCTTCGAATTGCGATTTACCCGACGTTTTAGCGGTATTTCTAGTGCATGTTTTCGTGTGTCTCGATACGAATTTCTTCGAGCACAGTCCGAGGTAATGGGGACACGGTACACACTTCTTGCCGAGGGTTTTACGAACGGGCTTGAGTTTTTGAAAGTTTTCTTGCTTTCTTAAGTCGCTACTAATTCTTTCCGCTTTCTGCTACTCGCTGGGATTGCTAGAATTTCCTGTACTTTACTTTCCGTCGAATGATGTCTATACACATGTCGAGCAAAATTTAATACTTCCGCGTCACAAAAATAACAATGGTTTTTACTTTTTTTACGTCGTAAAACGTTTTTTTTGTTTAAATTCGGAAAAGGTAAAGGGTCTTCGGACATAATTGTTTCGAAACCGCTATGGTGTGGATCTTCCGTAGATAGTATCCTGTAAAGATAGTTAGCAATTAATTCCGTCATAAAATATTATAGAAAAAACTATACGGGGTGACCCAATAATGCTTTTAGAAAAGTTTTTGAACTAGAGTTCATTTAATAATGCGGAGTTTATGTAAGTATACTAATTTATTTTCTACAAGCTTCATTTTGACATATTTATGCCCTTTTTTACACTTGACAGTCTTGAGAATAGAAAAATTGTCATAATTTTAACCATAAAAGATTTATTGAGATTATTAAATAACTTCAACCTCAAAATGATTTAAATTTTAACGATGATACAGCGTTTTGGCCTCATCGGGCCCTAGGCAATTTTTAATTTGGGGACTTCAATAAACCGTGTTGAATTAAGCATTACTTTTTAAAAAAATAATATGTACTAATACTGACAAAATCATAATCCAAGTTTTAAGGGAAAAAAGCAAACAATCGATTTTGTATTACTTTTTTATTTTACTTTAGAACAAATAAACTTAACACCTAATAAAAAAAGATTTGTGTATACAATAAAAAGTGATTGTGTGAGATTTCATAGTACAGATCTAACTCATTTTATTTTTGTGTCAACGCTGAGCGACGATTGTTTTGAATATTTATTTTGAACAAATACTTTTATTTTTAACCAGTCCTTATTATGAAGTATATCAGGATATAGTCCCCGCAACTCGTCACACTCTTTTTGTTTTGGAGGTCTTTTCGCTTCTATATGTTTTTCGAAAAATGCACTTACCAACTTCTTTTGTCGTTCGGTCCATGGCACTAAAACTCGTCTCTTTCCTTTGCGTCTTTTACAATTCTCCTTTTTCTTTTCATTATTTTTATTTATATTATTATTTCGATTATCGTTTATATTACTGTCGTTATGTATTAGTGTCACTTTATTCCCTTTATTAATACTTAAATCTTGACACGAAACATCAAACCGCCATTTTTCTGAAATTAACTGCATCAATTTTTTAATATCGTCTTCTGCTTTTAAAGTTACGTTAGTCCCGTATACAATTTTCCTTTTTAACACGTTATTAAGTGCAATTTCACAACACTGCTTTAACGTAGTACCAAAATTTATCCCAAACGTAGGTGATTTGTAATACTCTTGATCGACATCGTATTTCGCTACGTCTTTCGTAGCTTCCACAAGCAAATCGTAAAATTGCGGTTTCAACGCCTGAAAAAGCGCGGTTATCCCTTCTTGCGTCTTTTGCACGAAAATAAGAACTTTGGCTAGTTCTCGCATCTTTTGCGACACCAAATGTTTTTTCCGGTGAAGTTTTATATAGCGAACGGCAAAGCTACAAATTAGTTTATCGTTTTTCGCGACTAACGATATTTTATCTGCACGCATTCTAGGAAACACGAATTCTCTCAATAGTGGGTCTATCGTTAAGTTTTTTACGAGCACGTTTTGACCTTCGAATTGCGATTTACCCGACGTTTTAGCGGTATTTCTAGTGCATGTTTTCGTGTGTCTCGATACGAATTTCTTCGAGTACAGTCCGAGGCAATGGGGACACGGTACATACTTCTTGCCGAGGGTTTTACGAACGGGCTTGAGTTTTTTAAAGTTTCCTTGCTTTCTTAAGTCGGTCAGTAATTCTCTCCGCTTTCTGCTACTCGCTGGGATTGCTAGAATTTCCTGTACTTTACCTTCCGTCGAATGATGTCTATACACATGTCGAGCAAAATTTAATACTTCCCCCTCACAAAAGTAACAATGGTTTTTACTTTTTTTACGTCGTAAAACTTTGTTTTTGTTTAAATTCGGAAAGGGGAAAGAGTCTCCGGATAAAATTGTTTCGAAACCGCTATGGTGTGGATCTTCCGTAGAGATAGTATCCTGTAAAGATAGTTAGCAATTAATTTCGTAATAAATATTATAGAAGGAATTGTACGGGGTGACCAATAATACTCTTAGAAAAGTTTTTGAACTAGAGTTCATTTAATAATGGGGAGTTTATGTAAGTATACTAATTTATTTTCTACAAGCTTCATTTTGACAAATTTAGGCCCTTTTTTACACTTAACAGTCTTAAGAATAGAAAAATTGTCATATGTTTAACCTGAAAGATTTATTGGGATTATTATATAAATTCAACCTCAAAATGATTTAAATTTAAGCACTAGTGACATGTCTGGTGATTTTTTTTGCTATTGTGAATGTGGTTCTGGTTTCATTCCTCCTAGTTATTAAATGGACTATAGTTATAACTTATAAATCACCCAAATATGCGTACATATTTATATTTTACCTGCTGCTGTATAATACTTGTCGTAGACAATCCCATTTCCAATAAAGTTTTATAGCAATCTGAATCTTCGGATAAAATATACGTCGCTAAGGCACTTTCATGTTCTGAAAAACTGCTCAGACTTTGACAAACCTCGGTTTCTCTATATTCTTCTAGTTTTGTCGAATCGTTCATATAAGCGGGATCCTGTACAGACAGAATAATTACCTAATTAAACATAAAAGAAATAGGAAGTAAATGATTAAAATTGGAGAAAATAAGCCAATTGACATAATAAACAGCTTGGGGTTCCCCAGGGTTCCCTTTTGGGACCTGCTTTATTTAATATGTCCGTAAACGACGATAACACAATAGGGTATTTGACTATTATTGGAAAACCATCTTAGTGTGTTTATTCCTTCACTCTACATTGTAAATGCATTATTTAGCATAATTATTTCCTCAATATTTCATAAAAATCAGCGTTTAAAATTGAATCACAAAAAGTCCCGCCAAAACGATACTTTCTACTGTGTGACGTCACCCGATAGTAGATATCAAATCGGCCCTGTCAGTATCGGCATCGTCGCCGTAATTGTGTTATATGATGTGTTGTTTTCACAATTTATACATAAAAGTGGGTTATAAATAGTGTATAAATCCACTATGCAGAAATATGTCAAGAAAAACTCCGGATAAACTATTTGCAGCTGTTCCGCAAGATTTGAAACTGCGAAGAAAGTGGTTGGCTCGTAGAAATCCAAATGAAATAAATAGCGGCAAATATAAGTGTTTTTTGTTGTGAAGATTACTTCGACATAAGTAAAACTGGCTAGAATAAGTTATGTATCATATTTTCGAACCAGGTATTATCTGATCTGACAGCTTAAGGTTAGGGCTATCCTAACCTACAAAGTTATGCTTACATGGCACTTTAGTGCTATTAAATTCAAACGGGAGAAGCATAAGAGCGCGTTCGGATAACCCGGTATTGTACGGTGAGAGTGACCCGCTGCATAATAGGCAGACTAACGCCATACGGCGTTTATCTGCATATAAGAGAGAGACAGCTGACCCAGGTTATCTGAGCATTGCTCTCCCCATACCCTACTCTGACAAACCGAACGCGCTCTAAGCGTACTAACGAATGACGTCACTGGAGACTGAGCCAATTACAGAGCGTTTTCAATCACGTGAAAGGGCGTGAATAAAATTCAATTTACCAGTTTGATTTTTAATAGAAATAAAGCATTTTTTTTTTGAAAAGTAATAACAAATAGTTTTGTTAAACTGTAATCTATTAGGATGACTATAATACAAGCCATATTTTTAATACAGTCAAATACCCTATTGTTGAGATAGTTATATACTTTAGTATATAACTGACTAAATGATTATTAGTTTTTTTTTAACTAAATAAACATATTTTACCTGGTCATCGTTATGTGTTGGAGATCGTAATATACCTATTGGCAACAAAGGTTTATTGCAAGACTGGTGATTTTTCCTTTGTATTGTATTTGAAGTATCAGTAGAATCAGACATTGTATACCGCTGTACAGGAAAATCTAAAACAAAAAAGATTTTGTATCTTTATTTCATATTTAAATTATATTCAATTTATTATGGTGCTTTTCAATTTAATGTTGTTTACTCTGCTAGCGTTACGTTCAACATAATATAACTCACCGTTGAATTCACTGTTAGCCATTATATCTTTAATTTCTCTATCCCGTTCTGTGTCCACCTCAACCTTGAGTTCGCAACCGTCAAAATCATCTGTAAAATCTTTTCCTTGAAATTCCTTGTTGTTAGACTGAGTACACACTTTAGCCAAATCATTGAATATTTCTGATTTAACTAAAGTGCCCTGAATTTCCACTTCAGGTTTAATTGCTAAGTCGACATTGCATTCGGAGGTACAACTGTTTATCGTTTTATCGTGTTGCTCTCTTTGATCGGTCTCCTCGCTTTCTGTCGCTAGATATTCAGTACACAATCTGTAAAACATACCAAAGTAACTATTGTAAGGTGTTAATAACATGAATATTACCTAATAAGTTGCTGTTTTGTATCAAATAGCAGCAAGTTTAATCGTATGAATTCAAACATAAACGTTCTGTTTTTAACAGTGGGTAACATTGCCTGGTTTTGATATTTGGATATTTCGAAGTAGATAATATTTTGAATAATAGGTTATATCGATAACAAGTAAACCGTAAGAAAACTTGGTAAGAAAACAGTAATAAAAATGACGTTTTAAGGTTATGTGTTCGATAGGCTAGCCATAGTTGCAAAACCGAGCGATAGATGGCGCCGCAAGTTTTGGCTGTCCTAAAAAAATAATACAAAATTATTATAAAAATTATAAAATAAGTTTGCAATCTACTATCTTGTCTTGAAATTGGTAGAACCATGAATTATAAATAAATTTGTATCCCATAAATGTCGTCCAACAAATTTACAGTAGTGGTTTTTAAAATATTTGTTTTAAAAATTGCAATGTCGACAAGAACTAATCAATTGATCCACAGTCTAAAAATAAACCGTCTGCATCATAATTTGTACATCAGACACAACAAATCTAGCATAACAACATTTGATGCAGTCCTACACGATGGATTTTCGTATTCGTTTGATAATTTTATTGTCATTTGGTATAAAACTGGTATGTATACGGATTAACTTCAATTTTTCGATTAACAACTGTTTTACTTTCAGTGCATTTGCATACAAAATGCATATTACACAGCAGCGGTTGTTGAATATCATCCCGTTGAAAAGCATATTTATACTCCTGACCGACGTACTATAGAAAATGCTAAAAGATACATTGATTTATTGATATCTATTGATCAGGTACTAACTTACCTATGATATAAAAGACTGATATTTCTTCGTGATAAAACTGACGTATGCTTCCCGAATTATGAAATTATTTTTTGTCTTTTGTAGGCTGTTGATATTGCCGTTTTTCCCGAAGATACATTAACGCATGGTATATTTTCAAACGATCGAAAAGGAATACTAAACATCTCACCGATTATTGGAAAATTAGATGGATCTATTATACCTTGTAAGGTGTCGGACGATTATCCGCAATATTTTGTTGATTTATCATGTGCGGCAAGACAGTTAAAAACGTACCTTGTGGTAAACATCGTAGAAAAAGCTGTCTGTTCTACGGATACGTTAAGCGATACTACAAAGTGCGCTGCTGACAATTGGAGTTTGTATAACGCCAATGTTGTTTTCGATAGAAAAGGCGCAATAGTTGCAAGGTGGCTCATTAAAAATCACTCGGTGCATATATTTTTTACTTCTTTTCCCTTCTAGATATCGAAAATTCCATTTGTTTCGTGAATTTGCAATGAACGTAACGGAACAAGTTGAGTTATCCACGTTTACGACGGATTTCGGGGTTACGTTTGGAATTTTCACTTGTTTCGATATAATGTTCGAAGAGCCTTCTTTATTGTTAGTAAGGCAAAACGTTAAACATTTCGTATTTCCATCGATGTGGTTTTCCCAGAGCCCCTTTTTGACAGGTTGTTTTTTTTTGTGTCTTCCCGAGATTTATAAGTTTTTTGATTATTTTTTTAGCGATGCAAACTCAAAATATGTGGGCAGTCGCTAACGATGTTGTCCTGCTGGCTGCAGGTGCAAACGAACCATTTGTAGGTAGTGGGGGATCAGGTATTTATCTAGGTAATATTTTTAATATTCTAAGAATTTAGGTGTGTCTGAAAAAAAGTAAAACATTTGTCCATAAAATACCAAAATCTTCGGAAAGCACAACTATCGAAGAGACAAATAAAGTCAGAGATAATGTAGAAATCGATAAATTAGGGGCTAATATGGACAGTTTTCATCTTTCAGTAGATCAAACATCAGGTAATTAAACAAAATATACTTACTTTCTTATTTCATTATACAGGGTGAATCACTAGAGTCGCTTTGGTTGATATAGCATTTATCTATAGAGAAGGAAAAAAATACTTAATAAAAATGTTGTTTAGCCTATCATTTTCTACAACGTAACATTATTTTTATTTATACTGGGTGTTGCATTTACGCGTGGCAGAAAAAATGTACTTTTTTAAACGGAATGCCCTGTATATTATCACATATTATGATTGCGAGGAAAATTGTCTTACCAATTGTATCAGGTGATGTTGACGTAAAGCTAATAGTTTCTGCGATATTCAATTTTTTATTTAAAAAACTACGTTATAACGACATTTATTGCAGATATTTCCTTACAACATTGAAACTAATAGGAAAGTGATAGTACCAAAAGAAATTTGAAAATATTCTTAATTTGTTCAGTAGTTCAGTACTTTTGCTTAATTGCTCATAACACAAAAATAATGCATTTTAAAAAAAACTTATTTCTATAAAATGATTTTAGAATTAATCTTAGAATTAAAAAAATAAAAATTTACAGGGTGTTATATTAGAAAATGGAAACGTTTGCAAATTTGCACAATAAAACGAACACACTGTATATTAAAACTATCTTTAAACGAGAGGTTGTTTAAGCCCAAAAAACTTTTATTCGAAAATTTGTTCGCGGGTGAAGAACTGTTTAGGTGTTCTTTGGGGTAATTCTTTGGCTTATTTAATGACTAAAAAGTCATATAAACATAGGTCCGCAAGCGCTTCGTTGCCGATCTACAGGGTGTTGAAATTTCACGATTTTTTTAGTTTTTTCTTTACAGCTCTTGTATCCTAGTTTTAATTTTTAACAGTTGGTGGCGAATAAAATGTCAAAATAAATACAAACAAAAGGTTATCTAAATCAAGCCAAGGCATACTAGACCAATTATTTAAAAAAATTTAGTTTCATCTAGCGAAACACAGAAAAGCTTTTAAGTTTTTTCTCGATAACGGTGGTAAATACGAAAAAACTACAAAAGATTAAAATGCTTTAGAACAAAACAAAAAATGCATTTTGTATTTTAGAATCCACCAGCGGCGCACCGAAAAAAAGTTCATGGGGAGAAAAGAGGGCATGACCCCTGAAAAAATATCTCCCTGTAGATTTTAAAAACCATTTGGTATGCCCAATGATGCAAGTCCTACAGCGTAACTCATATTCCAAATTAGAGCTAAGTATCTCAAAAACTACAAGAGCTATAAGGAAAAAACTAAAAAAATCTTGAAATTTCAACACCCTGTAGATCTGCAACGAAGCGTTTGCGGACCTATGTTTATATGAATGTTTAGTCATTAAATAAGCCAAAGAATTACCCCTTTTCGTATTTACATTATATTTAGGAACACCCTGTATATATAATGTTCTATTTAAAATAAAAGGAAATGCTACCAAATTTCTATAATAAAATGAGCACCCTGTATATTGATAATATATTTAAATTACAATTTTTGGAAATTTCTTACGGTGGAGAATTATTTAGGTGTTCCGTTAATTTTGGCTAACCCTGTATATTTATTATAGATTACAATACATATCCAATCAACGATAATATTGACACAAACTATTGCCACGGCGATTTTTGTTGTCACTTTAAGGTAAGCTTTTCTAAGAACGCTACCACTTCAAACATTTTCTACAAATACAAGGCCGTTGTATATTCGGGACTTCGAAAATACGATAGTACGAAGAATATGTGTACGCAAGTATGTGCTATCATTTTCTGCAAGGATGATACGGTACATTCTTGTGGACGTAGGTAACGTATCTACCAAAAAGTCTACAATCAAAATATTTTGTCTAATAAAACACTTCTTTATCTTTTTAGGATTTTTCCGTATAACAGTATAGAATGGGGTACAAGATTCGATGAGATTATTATAACTGGAACTTACGATAATGTCGAGAAAAACGTGCAATATCCTAGTACGCTGTTGAGTGACATTCGACCGTTGGCTTCAGATAGCTACAAATGGAAAAGTACCACCGTAAATGGAAATATGTTGGTGGAAAGAACAATTCGATTGACAAAGCCGCAAGATCGTTTGATGTCGTTCGGAATATTTGGAAGAGATTTTAGTAGAGATGACAAGAAGGAATTTGTAGATAGATTTGGGGTTAATAGCAATACATTGTAGTATTGTTAAATACGGGAATTGTTTATCGTATATTTTAAGGGTGCCATTTTTCATCACGACAAATTTATATACTTTAATGGCAAAATATGCATTTGAACGACAAACTATGTGATTTAACGACAAAAATAGGAAATGAACGGCAAAATGTGTTTTAACGACAAAAATTGAACAACAAAATATGTGATACAATCACCTATATCCTATCCGACATAAGTGCATTAGTTTTGAAGGTGTAATATTACAAACTAAGCATATTTAAAGTAGGTATTTATAAATCTTTTTCATAAATCTAACACAAATTAATAAAAACTCATAAATGAAAATCATTTTGGTCCGTAAACGTGATCAATACAAAATTTGTAGTGCTCTCAATTTCAATTGTTGTTAAGACTCCCTAATTTGTCGCGACGAGTGCACATTCTGTCGTGTACGCCTTTGTCGTTACGTATACCTAATTTGTCAGGCTGATATAATATATTCCCCTTTTTTAATGACCGAGAATCAATGCAATGAGACCACAATTACCAAAAAAAAGTGTGTTTAAGTTACTGACAATAAATTATAATTTCTTGACCCGTCTTATTAGTCATTTTTTTCTTTGCTTTGTGTGCTTTTATCAGAAATCTAACCTATTTTTCTGGCATAATAGTGCGTAAAATAAAATTGTCCCACTTTTGTTCTGTCATATCTATATTTAACTTAAATATCTCATTATAATAAAAACTGTTATAAGTTCTTTTGTGTCTTTGCGTTATGTTCCTATTGTCAAGTATTTGGATTGCTTTGACATTGTAGTGTTTCTTCTAGTTGGTTTTATTTTTTAACTAAAGAACGTTGGGCCAAGTACTCCACCTTGCACTCGAGTGTTAACGCATTTCAGAGTTGTGTAATAATTATCTTAGCGATTTTCAACTGTACGACAATTAATTGTTCTCTTTGATATTTGCTAGACTAGAGTCACGCATACTCCATTTATATTAAGAGATAGAAAAAATATTTTATACCAAAGTTGTATGGTACATCATTTTCTACAACGGAAAATGATTTTCCATTATACAGGACGTTGCATTTAAGCCTAATGGAAAAATGGCAACTGCAGGCCTATCGTAAAAAACTACTCGAAAACTACATTTTTGCAGGTATTGTCTTACAATTTTCACCAAAAACAATAGGTAGAAGCTGATGTTGAAAAAATTGAATACTTTATCCAGTCACATTTTCAAGTGGGCTTTTTCTTGAAGGTTTTAAATGGAACATCCTGTATAATGTGTTGGATGTAATAACCCTTTAGAAAATAAATTGCTTGCACTTGAATATAAATTAAGAAGAACATAAGGGGGATTGCAGTTAGCAAATAATATACAGGTGTTCCATTTAAAAATCGAGAAAAGACAAATATTAAGAATTACTGCATGTTACAATCCCCCTGTATAAGGCATCTAATTTTTCATGACATCGGCACATAGTTATGGTTTTAGTTATTATCTGACAGAATTTTTAGAACAATATCCGCAAAGATGTGGTATTTACGTAGTTTTTAAAAAAGGCCTGCAACTGCCAATTTTTTTGACAAAGCAGTGAATATCTCAGAAAATATTTTCTTTTCATGGGTACAATCTAATATGGTTGAACAGACAACTTATTTAGTGTTCATAGGTAATATCGTATAATATAAAGGGCATTCCATTTTAAAAAATTAAACATCCTGTATAAATGAAAATAATTTTCCGTTGTAAAAAATAATAGACCAAACAACAATTGTACAAATTATTTTTTATCTCTTAAGATAATACAGTATTGACCATCCGACTCCAGTGACACACCCTGTATATGCATTGTCGTTCATTACAAGTACATAGTCACCATCATCGACTCTTCGTCTTTGCAAAGGTGAGGCTGTAGACTTTCATTGGCTGGCATATCAACGTCAGAGTCAATCTCATCTTCGTTTTCCGCATCAAAAAACCCTTTACTTTCATTGATACTATCAGATCTTTTTAGTCCACTATCGGAAATGTTTCTAGAAGGAAGTTCTTCGCGAGTTTTGCCTGACGACGTTGACGGTCGCTCAAGATCAACAAACGCAGGAACATTGACACTTTTGCGTTCTTTTTTCGACACGTTTCTCTCGTTCCCTTCAACCAAAGTTAAATCATTACGCATACGCATTCGTCGGAAAACTTCATGCCGATTTCCTGGTAAAACTCCGCATTTACCAAATTCCGCTACGAGGTTCCGAGCAGAATTTTCTTTGACACCGTTCAAAAGATTTTTTAAAATGGCCGGGTATTCGTTTTTAGCCACTTTTTCATTGCGATTGATCAAGATTTTTCGCCACGCGCTCTCCATTGGACCGAAATAAGCGGCATCTAACGGTTGAAAAAGGTGTGTCGCAGACGGGAGTACAGCGATAAATAAAATATCATTTTCGTGACATAGGTCGATTATCGTTTTGTTTATATGGGAGCTCATGTTGGTTCCGATGAGCACCTTTTTTCCCGGTTGTTTCTTTAGAATGGGAAGCATCATGTTCGTGAACCAATCCTGAAAACTTTGGTAATCAAACCAGCCGAACTTGTTATGGTAGTAGCGGGCTTTTTCCGGGCCGTTTTCGATCCACTCTTTGCATATTCTTTCAGATTTGTATACGACGTAAATAGGAGCAATATTTCCGTCCGCGTTGCCGCATATCATCATGGATAAGCTTGATTTCGACGATTCTGTTATTTTTTGTACGTGTTTGCTGCTCAGTTTTACGAAGAGTCTGGGCGCACGTGGGTCTTCTATTACGCATCTCTCGTCGTAATTCCAAATATTCGATGACGGAACGTCGGTTATTTCTCGTTCTAAGTAATCGAAAAACCTATTTACTTTTTCATCTTTGCTGTTAGGGGTCGTCGCAATAGAAATTTGGTGTTGGTTTCTTTTGAGGAAATTCTTTACCCATAAGTATCCTGGTACGTTGTTGTTAAACTTTTTTATTTTCCGACCTTTCTTGTTTAAATAACTCGCGACAATCTGCGGTATCATCGGTTTATTCACTGGCTGTCCGTCAGATGTTAGTTTCTTGACTTGCGCAACTATTTCCGACTCTTCGGTTTGACTTAAGATAGACTGTCTTCGCGACTGTTTCCAAACTTCATCTTCGTTTAATCGTAGACTAAGAACATTCCTGGGAATACCGTATTTTTTAGAAGCCGCGTAGAGACCCATGTTCTTCTGTCGGATTTCATTTAAAATAGTGTCCATCGCTTCCCGCTGATGGTTTTGATAACGCCTTTTTACTGGTTTCCTAAAATAGAGAATAGTTTTATATCATAATATATATATAATATCTAATATATAATATCATTGACTCAGACCGCGGAAGTATCCAAAAATAGAAGTGGTTCAATAAGTAATTATACCTCTTTCTGTTGTTTTTTTTTGTCACATGACAAATATGTCAATATATACAGGTTGTTCCATTTAAAATTCTTAAGTTATTTAACATCTAGCTAATCTCCAGTTATTCGGGATAAGTCATTTGAGAATCACAAATCAATAATAACTGTCAAAAAGTGCGATACTTTTACTATCCAAAATGAATTCTTTTGTTATCTTATCCCTATAGTTACCTCAATATGATTTTTTGAAAAATGCCCTTTTTCGAAAAATGCCCTTTTTACAGCAGTTCTAAACACATGAAAATTATACAGTTTGCTTACTATTTGCTAGGGCTTTCAATCCCGGGATCCTGTAAATAATGAGCTTTTGGGGAACCCGGGATTATAAATCTAAATCCCGGGGTCCCGAAAAAATTAAATGTAAATTATTTTCTTATTTTTTTGTTAATTGGTGAATTGTAATATGGTCATTTTTTACATTTCTTCATTGCACAATAGGGTATTTGACTATTATTGGAAAACCATCTTAGTGTGTTTATTCCTTCACTCTACATTGTAAATGCATTATTTTTCGTAATTATTTCCTCAATATTTCATAAAAATCAGCGTTAAAAATTGAATCACAAAAAGTCCCGCCAAAACGATACTTTCTGTTGTGTGACGTCACCCGATAGTAGATGTCAAATCGGCCCATATGGTCTGTCAGCATCGACATCGTCGCCGTTTGGTAATTGTATTGTATGATGTGTTGTTTTCACAATTTCTACATAAAAATGGGTTACAAATGGTGTATAAATCCACAGTGCAGAAATACGTCAAGAAAAACTCCGGATAAACTATTTATAGCTTTTCCGCAAGATTTGAAACTGCGCGGAAAGTGGTTGGCTCGTAGAAATCCAAATGAAATAAATAGCGGCCAATGCAAGTGTTTTTTGTTGCGAAGATTACTTCGACATAAGTAAAACTGACTAGAATAAGTTATCTATCGTATTTTCGAACCAGGTGTTATCTGATCTGACAGCTTAAGGTTAGGGCTATCCTAATCTACAAAGTTATGCTTACATGGCACTTTAGTGCTATTAAATTCAAACGGGAGAAGCATAAGAGCGCGTTCGGATAACCCGGTATTGTACGGTGAGAGTGACGCGCTGCATAATAGGCAGACTAACGTCATACGGAGTTTATCTGCATATAAGAGAGAGACAGCTGACCCAGGTTATCTGAGCATTGCTCTCCCCATACCCTACTCTGACAAACCGAACGCGCTCTAAGCGTACTAACGAATGAGCGTTTTTAATCACTTGATAGGACGTGAATAAAATTCAATTTTAATTTTAGTTTTTAATAGAAATAAAGCATATTTTTTTAAAAGTATTGAAATAGTTTTCTTAAACTCTAATCTATTAGGATGACTATAATGCAAGCCATATTTTTAATACAGTCAAATACCCTATTGTCACTTATAGTGGACATGTTTTGTCAAAAAGTGCACTTGGTTAAAAAATGTATTTTTATAATGTGGGTTGGGCTATTTGAACTATATTTGACAAAACCGAAAGACGTACAAGTATTATTCATTTTGTTCATGACAAGAAATTGAATAATTAATATTCTAAGGAGTTGCACTGAATATCTCATCAATTTTGAACAATAAATAACAGTCTACTTGAAGACGCGTTCAGAACTGCCTCTAGAAGTCATTATACCTATTTTTTTTGTAAACAATAATCGTTTTATTTAAAATGCAAACAGTTAGTCTATTCGCATAATAAACATCCATGACGTATGAATTCTAAAGTTAGCCAATTTTATCTTAAAGAAAGACACAAAAAATCATCAAAATGTCTATTGGCGTTAATAATAAGAAAAATTGAAAACTACTCAATTAAACAATTTTCAAAAACGTAAAATTTAAGAGCAAGTTATTCACACTTTGACATCTTTCAAACCGATAATTTTGGTTTTCTACTTTTAATGTAAAATTTGAAAACGTTGTAAGCATTTTAGGGCTTTCTAACTGACTGGATTTGTTAACTTTTGGCATCCCAGGAGTTTTGATCCGGCAATTTGTGCTTCTTTTAAATCCTGAGACTACAACATCTTTAATCCCAAAATCAGTATATAGTCCGCGATTGGAAGCCATACTATCAGGGCTGTCCTAACATATTCGACGCCCGTGGGCTACTAAAATTAATGCGCCCCTCTTCATAAGAAAATACACAGGATAGCTAACGGATGCGGGGTGACCGACAAAGTGTCAGAACTAGAAAAAGCCAATTCATTTATCATTATACTAAACGAAAACATAATATTTGTACAAAATTCGAAAAAAAAGACGAATTGAAAAACCAACGTTTATAGTAAACAAAAACAAAAGTAACTTATATATTTGTTGTCCGTGCTTTTTCTTTTACAAATTGATATCACACGTATTTAAGTTATTAAATAGGTCACTCTATGTAAATAAGCTACTCAAATAATAATTTAATTTGCTCTGCCCTAAAGAATTTGTAGTAGCATCACTAAAAATGCGCAGTGCGTAGTGCTGTGGCCACGTTAGGAAAGGTAGACGCAATTTTTGAGGCAATTATTTATTATCCTTGAAAAATTACCAAAAGCTTAATGTTGTAACATTTGATTAGATTTGCCATCAAATATAAAATAATCTTAGAAAAACATTAATCGGCAGTTGCTGTACTGAGGGAATTCCTACAAATTCCCTTTATAAGGAATAAATTGGGAATAAATTGGCTATTAAACCACTCTTCCATATAATAAATTGTCAGCCTAGTTTGTACGAAAATAGTCCAAATACTCAAATTTTGCCAACATAGCTTTTGTTACATAATTCGATAAGCAAATTTCACATCGATTAAAGGATGCAATAAGTATCATAATAGTGTATAGTATATATAGTACGTCTTTACGTCCCTAATAAGTAAAGCAGCTGGTCTCCGTCTGGTTCTATACAAATCTGAACCGCTTTTTCTCTACTGTAAATGTTATTGTTTTGGATTTAAGCCATTTAAATATTAGAACGACACTGTTCAACATTTTAGTGGAAGTTGTTATTTTCATATTTATGGTATGTAGACATTGAGCGCGTAAAGTATGAAAATATGAGAAAATCTAAATGAGGGTTAGTTATTGTACAAAATTCTCGAACACGTTGACTTTTAACTCTTGGGAACATGGATATTCCGAATAGAATATGAAAATGCGTTTTGGGTAAAATTAGTTGCACTGTGTACGAACACGGACTCTCCCGTAAGTTTGTTGAAACAAGTGAGATAAAAATGTCAAAAACCTGAACCCAATGTTCTAGAAACCTCAAAAGGGTCTCGTAGTAAACCTTAAACTTTGTACGTTTACCTGAAATCCTGAAACTTTGTTCACAATATATTTCAATCATTTACAACAATTCTAAGTAGTGTGCTGATGGTTCAATTCCTATTACAAACATATCTACCTAAAACTGCTATTCGCTTTTCATTCACAAACAAAATACTTAATTTTTAAACTTTTTCTTGTAAATTTTCTGATGTAAGGTCATACAATTTGTATGCTACCATGAAGACAATTAACAGATCTATCATAATCAACAAGAAAAATATGCAGTTTGCCATTTGTCGATGACGTCATAAGTACAAAACGGGAAATTGAATTTGTTACAAATATGTGTATAATTTACAATCGACGTGTTCAAGAATTTTTGTAATTAACCAACAGTTTCCGAGATTTGGTCATGCTTCCTACTTTGCGCGCTCACTGAATATTTCTTAAAAAGTAACAAAAAAAATCAATAAGTAAGAACAGTTCATAATTGAGTAATAACTTTAATTAACTGTAATTAACATTTCTAAAAAAATAACACCGCATAACAAGCCCATATAAAATAAAAGCACAGTAAATTTGGAACACCAAAGTAAAAGATGCAGTTATCATTATTAACAATGAACAACAACGAAACCATGATCAAGTAGATCAGTATCTCATATATTTTTTCATGATTTCATACATGTTTACTAGATGTCTCATATATTTTGATAAGTAAAATATGGCAAACCTAGGCTTGCACATCATAGAAAACTTGCGCTAAGCGAACCAAACCCAATGTTTTTCATTGATACTCCATATATAAGTAACTTGGGAAATTCTAAGAGCAGACATACAATTTTACTATTTCATTTAGAAGAGGTTATTTGGTTGATTTTGTCATGAAAAGATTTATAATAAAATCAACTAATAACAAAATAACTAATAATAACATAAAATATAACACCAATAAAAATTGCCGCCCCAGGGCTATAGCCCATTTAGCCCTGTGGTTAGGGTGGCCCTGCCTACTATTTACCCTAGTAAATTAATACGCTAACATAAATAAACCAAACCAACTGCATTTCCTTTATTTTTATTATAAATTTTTAACAATGGTGGCTTAAAAATTAAATATTATTCTTACATTTTAGACACTTATCATTAATAACAAATTAAAAACTCTATAGATCTTCATTGGTTGCAAATAATTGCATGTTAGGCCAACTCTGTGTCAACCAGTAAGGTTTTCTACGTCACACGTGGGTTATTTTTGAATTGTGCTGCTTTTGTAGAAATATTCTTGCGCTATTGCTGCAGATTGCTGCGCAATAGCTGCAAGTTTCTGAGCTCGGGCTGCTTGCAATTGTTCGATCAGAACTAGTCTTTGTAATTCAGAATTTGTTAACCCTCTTGTCTCTTCTGACTCGTGTTCATTGAGAATTTCACTCTTCCTACCAAGAAATATTCTTTTACGTGTTGGCGAGAATATTTCTTGACTATGCGACGGGCTATAATCTTCTGTAGAATTTGTAGGCAGCGGTCGTTTCTCAACTAGAGGCAGTGTATGTTTCTCCATTCCTTGATCTAATAAATTTTTCTGGATATCCAATTTGACTAATTTGTCGCAAAAAATTTATTCGTTTGTCATCTATTTATTATTAATTACTTACCCGGAATTTTGCTGATTGCGGGATTTCTGTCACCGTCGATAAGCCTATATAGTGTTTTCTCCCACGCGCAAAGTTTAATTGGTCGATTACCGATTTGCTTTTTGTCGGTTTTTTTCTTTAACCGCGTCTTCATATTATTTATTTTCTTGAGTAGAGTCTTTACCGTTATTAGTTCGCCGAAATTCTGGCCGTATAATTCAACGAGTGTTGATAGTGCCGCATCTTTCTTCTTTTTTGCTTCCGGTAATTGCGATTTTGTAAGAGCATCGGGATAATCTTTTAGATTGATGGCTAAAAACTGCAGTGCATTCTCAGATGCAACGTTGTCCGTTTCTTCGTGTTCTAAATGAAAAGTCATCGTGCTAAAAAGATGAATGTAAATGAATACTCTGAGCACTGATATACGTGCAGAATATATAAACGACCTAATAGCATTACATTCCGATAAAGAAATTCCAAAGTTATCCCATCGAAGAAGATAAATAATAAATAAATGTAGAAAGAAATAGTTATTTAACCAACAAGTATATTAAAAAGAGCGATTAATGATCGAGACTGTTTAACGCACGAGTGATTAGCGAGTGCGTTAATTGTCGAGATCATTAATCAGCGTCTGATATTCGAGTTGGTTACAAAATTTATTCGTCAGTCGTATTCTTCTGGCGGCGACTAAGTAGATGTTATTCGTCGATGTCGTTTGAGGTTATATCACCATTTATGTAATTTGACACTGACAGTTCAGGACTGTGTGCCTGGATAACGGAATGTTTTGATTGGACGGTTTTATTTTACATGAGTTCGATTGGCTATAATGATGTCGATTGATTGGCTATAACCAGTGGCCGGACAAAAATGTATATTTTCCAGTGTCGTGCATGGGACACGTGCTGGTGGGGACGCGGCTAGCCGGTCCCCGGCTTCGGCTCATGGTGTACATACCACTACATCTGCTTTGGCGTTGATCGAGTACAGTCGCTTGCCTCGTTTAAATTTCCGCTTCGTCGATAGATAATTTGAGCAGTTTCTTTCAATTGTGTTTCTTGAAATTTTGTGTGAATATCTGCTTTTATTTTCCATTTCGAATTTGTTCTTCTGTTTTATACTTTATACTGAATTATTTTTTCATTTTATAGTTGTACTGAGTTTGAAAATCCTGCAATGAATCGTTTGCTAGCTGAGTTTGGCAATACTTTCTCGTTCGTTAAGAAAGGGGAAGTGGTTTGCAATTTCTGCTCACGAAATTTAATTATTCGTAGTAAACAATGTCTTCGGGCTCATGTAAAAACAAAAAAACACATGGAAAATGTATCACGAACGTCAACTAAAAACTTTTTTGATGATTTATGTGAAACATTTATTTCTGCTAATATACCTTTCACAAAAATTAATAATCCCGTTTTTAAAAAATTTATCAAGATGTATACTGTACGAGACTTACCCGATGAATCCACAATTAGAAAATATTACAAGGGCAATATGACAAAACAATTTCTAAGATAAAGTCAAAACTATCCGATAAATATATTTTGGTGTCTGCAGATGAAACTACGGGTATGAAGAGTAGATGTGTGGTCAACGTCATTGTCGGATTGTTGGACCCGCAAGACTTATATAAACCCTATTTAATATCTACTCAGTTTCGCTGTACCGTCAAAGCTGAAGAGATATGTACAATAGTAAATGACGCCATAAAAAAAGTAGGAATCACAGACGCTACCAAAGTATTACTGTTTGTTTCTGACGCTGCTGCGATTATGTTCAAAGTTGGAAAATTACTTAAACAAAATTTTTCAAATATTCTTCATTTGACATGTTTTGCACACGCTATTCATAGAATTTGTGAATTTATTCGGGAAGAATTTCCAGACGTGAATACGCTAATAAACACATGCAAAAAAATATTATTGAAAGCTCCTTCCAGATTGTCTCTTTACAAGGAAAAGTGCCCTAATCTACCTTTGCCACCACAACCAGTTATTACGAGATGGGGTACATGGTTAGAAGCGGCAATTTTTTATGCAAGAAACTTTGATATCATCAAACCCTTCGTCTTAAACTTGCCTGATGAAGCAGTTAGTATTAAAGACTGCAAAAAGTACTATCATTACAAGATTTGCATGAACAATTAAAATTTATTGATACAAATTTTGCGCAAGTATTGCCAACCATAAAGTTTCTAGAACAACAAAATGTTGAACTTGCCAGCAGTTTTCAAAGGATTGAATCTCTGTATGAAAGGTTACGAAGCATTGAAGCACCAATCAGTAATAAATTACAAAAAAAAATTGATGCGGTAGTACATAGAAATCCGGATTTTAATATTTTAAAACAAATCTCTACGAATTCATTCACGGATGAAGGAATTTCTCAAACAATATTCCAATTTGGTGCTGGTTTATTCTTTTGCGCCTGTGACTAGCTGCGATGTAGAAAGATCATTTCAAGGTTTAAAGACATTTTAACATCTAAGCGAAATAATTTTACTGAAGATAATTTAGAAAAATATGCAGTAATACAATCGTTCAATGCATATCCAAGAAATGAGTAAAATATTTCAGTGGGCACGTGTTGCATATAGTTCCGACAAACATTTAATATTAAATTCACTCGGTTTACTACCGACCGCCAGCCGCTTCGCGCCTATGGATATCATTCCAATTGACCGCATAAGTCGACATACATTTTTGTCCGGCCACTGGCTATGACAAATCATGCATTAATAGAAATCGTGCATTTGTAGAGCTTTTTAATAAATGATTTTCTATTTAGTAAACATACTCATAAATAAACGATTGACGGCAAAAATATTTAACACAATTATTTAGTCCTATTTTAATTTTATTAATAAAATAAAATAAATCTTTGTGTAATGGTATATTTGGTTAAAGAACTTCCGTTACCCAACCCATACTAAATAATAATCACTTACCTGAAGATGTATTATAAAAAATTTCACAAGAACTAATCCGTATCCTTTTTAAAGCCATAAGTGTGGTTTTTGCCAGAAGGTGGCAGCACGAATATATCATTAAACGAATAAATACCGTAATATTGTATAACAATAATATAATTTATATATAATCTCAACAACTTAAATATAAAAAGAAGGTATACGTACGTTAAAGAATCAGTTGGATTGACGATGGTACAACTCTTATCATTGGTACTATCTGAAATAAACGAGAAAACGAGGTTTTAACAAATATTTGAGGAACACGGGACAGATTTGTCAGATCTAGGTATACATAAAACTCACTATTAAATTCACTCTTAGCCATCTCTTCAATTTCTACACCCTGTCCATGTTTAAGCTCACGTTTGGCAACATCGTCGTCGTTAGAATCATTAATCATTTCCAATTTAACTTGAACCTCTTCAAACTCTACGACTGGTTCAATTTCCGTATGGATATTCCGTTGTATAGACTCGTATTGACCCGAAGAATATAGATGAAAATTATTACTTTCCATTGTTTGATTAGTCTAGTAGTTCTCTGTTAAATATTCAGTATTCTATCTGTAAGACACAACAAACTGACTATTGCAATGTTTTAATAGCTACGTTGTTGTCTAAAAAGCTGTGTTGTATCAAAGTATCAAAGTGCGGAAAGCATAACGTTATACTTTTATACTTACTTGATCTGGTTTATTAATATTTGAAGAAAATCTGAGTAGTTTCTTACAGATATAGACAACAATGGCGAAAAAATGAGTATTAGAAGTAAGGTTAAGGTTAGCGTTAGCATTGGCGGCCGATAAAGTAGATATTCACTAGCGAAGCGACATCTACCGCCACAACATATCAAGATTTAGCATCTAACCTCAACACGACAAAAACTGACATGTTTTTATAAATCAAGTTTCCCTTGTCCTCGTAGTTTTAGTTCCACTTTTTTTTACAAAATGAAGTCAGAATTTTCTCATGATAATGCATTTGTCGATGCAGATTCTTTGAGCAATTTTGATTCAGGGTCCCGTAATGTTGATCTAAAACACGAACAAGAAATTGAAATTGGTTAGGTGTTTGTAAAACAGGGATATTTTTGTTATTCCGATGACTGCAATTTACAACTTTTTTTCGCGAGACAGTTTCTTCACCTGATTGTATTACATGACGTCATGTACTGATAGAAAGGAGTAGGGAGCGTGCTGGTGGTCAACAAGACTTTTGAACTATTTCGTTCACTATGTATTTATTTCTCATAATGCCGATTATAATGGTATTTTTTTTAGCTTTTATCGCTACATATTTTGAACAACTGCATTTGAATTTGGTTGGTATTGATTCTCTTTTGGAGGCGGTAAATCCCGAAGCACTTATGATATTTCTTTTTCAATTTGAATCTGTTATTTTGCAAATTTTTAATTAGCTGCGGTAGTCACAAACTATTGAAGTGTGAAATCTCCGTTTTCACTTTTGCCTCGAGTTATGAATCAGTTCGTATATTGACTGCGCCGAAAGAATTGCATTACTTTTATTTTTTTTATATAATTATAATAACATATAGTTCTAAATTTATTTCTCATTTATTTACGGTTTAGCTAGAATTGTACTTTTTTTTTATATTGAAATGGTTTATTTTCAGTTACCTTTCATTTTTCACCATTTTAATCTTTGCACAAATTTATATTTTCTTTTTTATGATATTATTTTTATTTCTTACTATCTGACCGCAGAAAAGTATACGTTTAACGTCACAGTGACGCGCTACGCTTTGTACAGTTGGTTTAATTTATGTAATTTAATTTGTACTAACATGTTTACAGTAAAATATTGCACAAATAAACCTTTATAAAGTAAACAAACAACATAACCTTAAATGCACCAGGTTGGTTACTAAAAAGAAGTTTAGAAAAAGACGAAAGTAGTGCAGTGTAAAATAGCCTTAAGTATAGTTGAAATTATATAGCATCTTATACACGATGATTTTTGTTTGTTTATAGGGTAAAATTTTGAAAACATTATTGTTTCCTTATTTTTACTCAAAAAGCAGTAACGATGGAGGTTTGTCAAAACAAAACATTGCACGAGTGTGAGAAATCTAAATGCGTATTTGAGTTATCTTTAAAGAATCTGGATAAACCTTTGCTAACTTTTGGTTTTCATTTGGGGGGCGTTTTGGCTTTAACATTTTAGGTGGTATTTTCTTCAGTTTCAATTGTGATGTCTCACACTTGTTGTTTAGCTGGAAATTTTAGATTAATATATTTTATGTTTGTTTTTTTCAAAAATTGACCCGGAGCTGTAATTGACGTTTTTTTGAGTATGACACATCAGTTCTTTTCAGCAACCCTTTTCATTCTTCACGTTCATGTAATTATGGCATTTTTAAATAATGAGCATTTCCAACAACATCAAGAACTGATCGTCAGGCATTTGAAAAGTAACTGTCGTCAAAATTTTGTTCCATACAAAAAGAGCTTGTATTTTCAAACCATAACCAAAAATAGAAACGTTTTCTAAAAATGTTAAAATTATAAAAAAAAGGAAAAGTTGGCCATTGTTTGAATCCATCTTCTTTAAAGATAACTCAAGTACCCACGCAAATGTATGTGTCGTGCCTGGAATGGTGCACAGCCATCAAGGTCTATAAAGTAGTAACCTTGATTATATATACAATATAGATGGTTAGAGATGGGGTAGTTGGGGCCTTAACATCCAGAGGGCCGGACCTTTGGCAAGATTCATTCATAAATTAAAATTGGCGGGTAAATCTTTACGTCCGCAGCGCATTCCATAGTAATTGATGGGTTGCCTATAGCCTACTTAACAAATATGTGCATAATATGTGTTTTCTCCCGTCTAGTCGTGATGAGAATATCGATCCACCAGATTTGTTTTCTCCGTCTTTTATAAGCGCGCGTTCTTTCTCCTTTTTTTTCTGTTATCCTCGTTATTTCGTATAAAATGTTACCTATATACTTGATTTGTCGTCGGTCGATGGACCCTCGGTGGACCAGCGAGAGGCCGCGGATTTTTGAAATTCGCGCGTATTCTTGCGGCGGCGGAAAGCGTTCTTAACTTCTAACCTATAAAATAAGCTTTCTTGTTATTGTAATGCGATTACAGGTAAGTTCATATTTATTTATTTATTTTATTCTTGATATTTATATTCGTAGTGCATTTTACAGTACAACTTGAAAATTAGAAGTTGTTCGTACTTTTTGTGTGCAAATATATACGGCAAATACAAAGGGAACCTGCTACTCCATCATTACGAATGTTTACAATTCCTGTTAAAGATGAAAATTGTTACGAATGGGTGATTATTAACTCCGGTAGTACACATTTTTGCAGTTTTCTAAGCCAATTCTTGATTTGAATACTTATCTCAATTATGCAACATATAACACGTAGTATAGGATATACACGGTGATCTATGACTTATGCCAAAAGACAAATTATAGAGGATGTCATTTTGAGTAAACTGCTTTCGATGTCACACACCGATGCAATATACATATATTTATATAAAAGCATAGTGAAAAAACATGATGGTGTACTCTTGCGTGCTCCAGTCGTCAAACAAAACAAGCGTTTATTACAACTAATGTCCGATCAGTCTTGGTTGACCAGTTATAGCAATTTTGAATTTGTTTAATTGTTTGGCTGCCTACGCGCACCACTTGAAGAAGCGTTGATTCAAGAATATTATTGATAAACATATTCGTGCAAAGTTTAAGGTTTACTGTAAGACCCTTTTGTTATTTTTAAGTTTTAACATTTAATTCTCAACTTTGAAATTGTTGATTATGTTATCTATGAAAAAAGGTTCAAGCTTTGTCAGTTTACCTTATATTCTGAAAGTTTTTCTTATAGACGGTTATAAAGTGTTGACAACATCTATTTATATACCTTATGTAAATAAAAAAAGGAATTAAAAATGGAACTGTTTAGCAAACACCGATTGGATATGTGTATAATATAATATGAAAAATAATAATAAATAATATAAGATAGGTAAACCATTTTGCTCAAAATAAAGTCTCCTACCATGAGGTTTTTGATATTATACAATATGCATGGTGCGTTAAAGGAATTCAATAAGATTGTTATCTGAAATTTGAACATAATTTTTAATACACATCAGACATCACCAGCTGTCTGCTAAATTTTTTATAGTAGTTTTCTATTTGTTTTTATGGTATGAATTCATAAATAAAACTACAATTCAACACTATCCTAAATTCTTGATTTATGAGTTATGACCAATCAACTCTAAAGTAAATGAATCGCTTATTATTAAAAGGGACTAACTACATAGGAAAATAGCATGAGTTAGTCCCCGATAATAATAAGTGATTCAAATATAAGGTAGGATTATTATTTAGAATATATATTTGTCTAATTCTTGCAATTTTTGATATCTGGTATGGTTTGGAGGGAAATTGTTTAATTGAATGAAATTGCAAATAATATTTTTAATACAAATGTAAAAATTTTTATTGTAAATGATTCATTTTTGTAAAAAGTAATAATTTAGAAATAGTTTCATTTCATTACACAATCTAAATCAAGTTATATGGTCTATAAAATTCTAAATCAAGTTTCATGATCACATTCCTTTTATTTTTCCTCCTATCAAAAATTGTAAGGATACAAAAAATATCACATACAAATCTATCTTTCAGAAAGAATTGTTCAAAATATTTCTTCCTGCAATAAAGAAGGTTTCGTGTATTTTGTCATGACACCCTGGCTTTGCGTACTAATGGTATAATGACAAGACTCAATGCCATTGCAAAATACTTTCTAATTTATTGTTCCAATTATGAATAAAGGTTGTACTAGAACTTTGTTATATCAAAAAATTGGTTTTGAAAAGTAATCTTTGAAGCAGTTTAACAAAGAAATAAAAAGGAATTGCGAGATACATTGTCATCTATTGTCCCAAGAATGTTTAAGCTATGTCCATCAAATTATGGGACAACGTGTAGATTATAATATAATTCCAATATTTCTTATTTTTTTTTGTTACATTTTGTAACAAATAAAGTTATAATAGTAAATAAATAAATAACAAATGCAATTAATTACAAAAAATTCTTCCTTATCACATCTTACTTTTTGCAAACATAATTGGAAAATAATTGTAGTAGTAACGTTTCTTATGTGATTTTTATTTAAGTCACGTTTCACCTTCAAGACCTTACAATTTTCTTACTGAAGAATATGGGAAATATGGATCCAGCATTGAAGAAGTAGAGAAGTAAAAGAAAATAACACCAACTTGATCATGTGATCGTAATAATGAAAATGAAATTCAGTATAATTTCACCACTATGGAAGCTTGTTAGACAGGAAAATATCAAATTAGAATTTTTTTCTATTATTGAGGATATAATTAACATGCTATCTTTGCCAGCAAAAGCTAGTCTCTCCAGAAAGATTAAGAAGACATCTACAAGGCGTTTATCATTGTTTTCTTCATTCTCAAGTCACACTGGCAGAAAAGAAGGTAGTTCGCCAGTTTACATTATAAATCTCCAGATGCATATATGACCCGCTCCGAAGAAATGGACTTTGTGACGGTTTGTCATAAGCTCCGTTGTGCAGGTAGTTTAGCTTGAGATTTGACCTTGTGCCGATTTGTCATAAGGTCCCTTTCGTCGGAGTGTGTTACATATACTTTTTAGGAAACATGGATTAGCTTTGCCATCCACTACAAAATCCTGACAAATATCACTTGGTCTGAATGCTGCCAGAACTTTTTTTATTAGCAAAGTTGTTTTATTTTTAAATGTGCAGGAAAGTGGCTACAGTGTGGTCTAGAAAGGAAGGCAGAATAATGGACATGGACGACCTACGAGAGATCGATTGAAAGCCTGCTCTGACCACATATGGGAACTTTACTGTAGATGGATACTGCAGATGACCTATCATTCTACGAGCATAAGAATAAAAACTGAAGACTTACGAAAAGTCATTAAAACACATTGGACAATCAGTAAAAATAGCTGTTTTGGCGCAATAGACAGATATGATTTTAGCATTTTTATGTAATATTATAGTTGGTTTACAAAGAACTTTGAAATTACTGTTGTGTAACATATTTTTAACATTTTGAAGTACTTGTATTTGTAGTATTATTTCTAAATTTAATAAAGTTTTTCTGCTTGTAATTTGTAGTGTTATTTCTAAATTTAATAAACTTTTTCAGCTTGAGACTTTTTCCACTTACCGTACCTTTTATATAGCAAAATATCACCGAGTATTCTGGTAGGTAACTAAACTTAAGTTTGTTAGTAGTTTATTTCGTATTTCAAAATGAAGTTTGTTCAAATTATAATGAAATCTTGAACTTTAAGTTATTAAAATAACGTCTAGTTAGTTTCAGTTTCTTATATTCAATCTTATTAAAATGTCTTCAATCGTACTTCAATACATTCACAATACCCGAGCTAATTTGGTTGCATATGCATATTATTTCGGGTTTCATTGATAACTATTACTTCGCATATTTCCCGCTAGGTGCGCCACTATGCAGCGAGCAGAATTTGGTGGAGGCGCTTTGGTTGACCATCTATATTGTATATAATCAAGGGTAGTAAGGTTATCCAGAAACGAGATTTCTCAGTTTGAGGGGTAAAGGGAGATCGTGACGTCACTAGAGTTGTGCGCTGCCACCAATTTGAATGCTTATTTCGTTGTATGATTTAGGTTAACTAGGTGCATAATTATATTGAAAAAATAAATGCATCTTTATTGTGATCATTTTTAAATGATTAGGATGGAAAAAAAATGATGAATGTGATTATCACAACATGCTATTTCAATAATTTGTTAATAATGCTGAATAAGTACATTAGTATGTAATGTATGTCCGATTAAAGAAATGTGTTGTGCTAAACCAGGTCTCTGCAGTTGGAATCAAAATTTAGCAGAAATTCAGTGAGTTGAGTCAACCTACAAACAGTCAAGAGCCGGAGTCGAAGGTGGTATAACGGCAACCACATGTTTTTGCAACCATGCAAATTGGGGGTTGAAACACTAAAATTATCAGGAATTGAAGTCGTATGTTTGGTTTACCGACTCTACAGATAAATAAATAGAAAAACTATAACTAAATCAGTATTGGTACAACTTGCTTATTAAACCACTCATTGGCTTGTCCTGATTACAATATTTGGTTAGAACATACGTACAAAGAAAAAATCAGTAAGAAGCTTTATTGTACAAATTTTCTCATCTTTGTTGTAATTTTATTTTTAATATCAGCTACTCTTCGTTAAATATTTAGATTTTTTTGCTGTTGAAAAGTAAAATTTAAAAAAATTTATCCGTACATATATTCTTTGCTCGACAAAAGCTTTCAAAACTAGGGTATCAATAATTGGATCTTGTTTTAAAAGTTCTCTTCTTAATTTACTGCTAATTCTTTTCGAATTATTAATCCCATCCCCCGTAAGTCTTTCGAACTTGCTAATTCATTTTATTAAACAAGCGTTTAAATTCTTCCGACGGATTTCTTAGGCCGTCAAAAGATAAATGACGTATTCAGGATGGAAGGGAGTATGGGTGCTCTTGCTGGTCTTCATATGAGTAATGTCCCAATTGTGGATGAGTTATGCTTTAAACTTTGATCACGTGGAAAAGTAAAATATGATATTGTTAATCCAATGTTGAAATGTTATACCTCATACCGCAACCCGGTACGGAGCAAACCATAGGCATCTAAAATTGATAAATGATTTAGAATAATGTAATTACCAATATAAATTAATATCTTACCTTTACTAACTTAATTAGTACTTAAAATATTACACTAAATAACAACTAAAAACGTAAACCTATCAACTATTGAATATAACAAGAATATTGAACTATTGGATATAAATACAGAATAACGATTAAACAAGAACAAAAACAACGTTTCTAATTAACTAATAAAACAATAACGACGTGAGCTGACAATAATTAAACGTATCTTTGAACAAACTTAACGGGCGATGCAAGCGACGTGACGCGAACTGCTAAGTGGCCTGGACTCTAGTGACGTCACGAATATAGAGCATATAGTGATCTGAGGGGGGTATATAAAGTGGACTATAGGAAACATAGCAAGCTGGATAACCTCTCTCTTTATAGACCTTGCACAGCCATGCCTAAAGGCCCTAAAGTAACATAACATTGGATTGAAACGACATATTATTGCGAATATGGTGTATTTTCAATCTTCATAATATAAGCTTTTTGAGTTTTACGTTGAGAGATATAATAGGGTATTTGACTATTATTGGAAAACCATCTTAGTGTGTTTATTCCTTTCCTCTACATTGTAAATGCATTATTTTTCGTAATTATTTCCTCAATATTTCATAAAAATCAGCGTTAAAAATTGAATCACAAAAAGTCCCGCCAAAACGATACTTTCTGTTGTGTGACGTCATCGGTTAGTAGATGTCAAATCTGCCCATATGGTCTGTCAGCATCGGCACGTCGCCGTTTGGTAATTGTGTTGTATGATGTGTTGTTTTCACAATTTCTACATAAAAATGGGTTATGAATGGTGTATAAATCCACAATGCAGAGACACGTCAAGAAAAACTCCGGATAAACTATTTGCAGCTGTTCCGCAAGATTTGAAACTGCGAAGAAAGTGGTTGGCTCGTAGAAATCCAAATGAAATAAATAGCCGCCAATACAAGTGTTTTCTGTTGTGAAGATTACTTCGACATAAGTAAAACTGACTAGAATAAGTTATCTATCGTATTTTCGAACCAGGTATTATCTGATCTGACACAGCTTAAGGTTAGGGCTATCCTAACCTACAAAGTTGCGCTCTCGTGCTATTGAATTCAAACGGGCGAAGCATAAGAGCGCGTTCGGATAACCCGGTATTGTACGGTGAGAGTGACGCGCTGCATAATGTTCAGTTTACGTTTTAAGACGCAAACGCAAACGCGAACGCAAAACGCAGAAAGTTGCCACATACAGTCCGCGTGTATGGGTTTACGTTCCATGTGACGCGAAGGCCAACACGGGACGCAGACGCGAAAAGTTCACCAACTTCAACTTTTCGCGTTTGCATCCCGTGTGGAGGGTGGCGTCTGGCCAATCCCAGGCAAGCGCGCTTGCACGTGACACTGACACTGACAGGTTACTAAATACAAAGCGCAGAAGAAAATAGGTACATTTGCATAATTATGAAGATAGACGACGAGAAGCTAGTGAACAGCGTACAGCTGTTCAAACATGTACAAACATGGCGATTTGCCGCCAATGGTTTACCGGGTACGTTCGGGTGACGTTAGTTACTCAACCTCTAAAATATAAAATCCCTACTAGTGTTGAACTGCCAATCTCTAAATAGAAAATGTATATCTTTGCGTTTGCGTCTAGTGGAACATAAACTGCATGATTTATGTTCGCGTTTTCTGTTGGCGTCGCGTCTGCGTTTGCGTTTGCGTTCGCGTTTGCGTCTTAGAACGTAAACTGGACTTAATAGGTGGATTAACGTCATACGGCGTTTATCTGCATATAAGAGAGAGACAGCCGACCCAAGTTGTCTGAGCATTGCTCTCCCCATACCCTACCCTGACCCACCGAACGCGCTCTAAGCGGACTAACGAATGACATCACTGGAGACTGAGCCAATTACAGAGCGTTTTCAATCACGTGATAGGACGTGAATAAAATTCAATTTTAATTTTGGTTTTTCATAGAAATAAAGCATATTTTTTTAATAGTAATAACAAATAGTTTTCTTAAACTGTAATCTATTAGGATGACTATAATACATGCCATATTTTTAATACAGTCAAATACCCTATTGAATTGACTAAATATTATTGCAAATACGTACGAGTACCTGAATATTTGGACCGTTTTTTTGCCCACAGTGTAAATTTTTTTCCTAAACCACTGCAAGTCTACAAATGTTAAGGGACAATAAAAGACCACCCTTCTTTATAAAACTAGAGGTGAATATAAAAGTTCTTTGCATAGGTGTCTCAATTAAACGTATGTTTTTATACAAACAGCTACAACAAAAAACTAGTTATCCGCACAAAGAAAAGAAATATAAACCGTTGATTATGTATACTTATAATACATATTCAACGTATAAACTAAACAAATAAATAATAAAAAAAAAGCTATTCAAACAGCCTTATGCCTAATACATAAATAAATAACACCGCTTTTACATATGGACGATTGCAGGTAGATTAAATTCCGCTCTCCGATTATAAACAAAATTATTACCTGAGAAATTAGGCTGATGACCTAACGTGTCTAAAATTAAATGAAATAGCAGCCTATAGACTTCAATTCACAGACTTCTTCTTTAAAAATAGGAAATTTAGTTGTGATCTTAGCGCTTTTAATTTTATTATGTTACTAACTTTTGCCGCTAACATCTTTTAGTAAGAGCTCTGGAACTCTCGTGTCAAGGCCAGGTCTCCGCTATTCATTCGGCATAAGGTATGTTCGATTGCTGGCCGCGATCTTTTACAACTGAGCGCGTTCTGTTCTTTTTGATCGCAAATTTGAAATACTTGCTTCCTATTGGTGGAATCAGTTTGGCACAGACGTCAAACGAGCAATCGAACTGCACTTTAGCCAACTGAGCGCTTATCAGATTGAACAGAACTAAGCGCGGCCAGCAATCGAACACTACTAATGTGTTGCATTTTTATGATGGTGTTTTTTTCGTTTCTAGATTGGTACTTGGTACCCCGCCGCTGACCCCGTTTTCCCTCTAAAGAAAAAGAACCACGTGACTAACGTGCCTTCCATTTGCTTTATTGTGTTTGGCTTGTATTGGCCTTTGCTCTCGAAGTAATTTATCACGGTTTAGCTTTTGCCACGCTCGTTTTTGCTTATTTTACTTTATTTGTTGAGCATCATTTTTCAGCTTAAGGGTAAGTAATAATATTAATTATTAAACTATATTATGTGCTAAACTATCGCGTCTTCTTGCCACGCCTACACGTTCAGATGAACACTGCCGCAAAGAAAAACGCCAATTCCTCATCGAATGGGGATACATATCCATTTCATTCTGCTAGATACTGCATTTCCGGAATGAAAAATATGCAGAAGTTTCAACAGAGTAAAGTGGTGAGTCACTCCTTTGTTACTTCTACTTATTGCCTATTCTACGTCATTAGATAGATATATTTCTTACGATATATATATATATATATATATATATATATATATATATACAGTTATTAAGTATTTACGAACGGATACCAATCTGTTTCAGTTCTGCGACGTCACTGTGAAGGTAGGGCAAGAGGAATATTCGGCCCACAGGGTGGTCTTGGCTGCGGGCAGTCCATATTTTGCCAATGTCCTCCAAGGTAAGTAATGACACAGTTACTTATAGTATTAATTCTAATGGTTTAGTGCTAAGCTTGTGTCAGTAAAAATCTATGTCACAAATTACAATTACATTATCGGTTAACGTTTTGTGTAAATCTGCTATTAAAAAAGTTTATATCATCTCGAAATATTTGTCAACTGTTATCGTTCTAGGTGAAGATCGATCGTCAGCAACCAGAGTTGTAGAGATAGACTTGGGGGCCGCGTCCCCGCTGTCGTTTCAGATGGTCCTTGAGTACATGTACTCGGGAAAAATAACGATAACGATAGATAATATCCAAGATATTATCATTACCAGCAAAATCCTACAAATACCGTCCTTAGAAACGGCATGCGGTAACGCCATATCAGTCCTGTTAACCCCTCAAAATTGGTTTTCACTGAAGACTGTTGCAGGTTGGTCCAATATATAAAGTTATTTATTTCCTCCATTTCAACGAATAAAAATCATAAATTAGCTAAAGTAGCGCTGAGTCTTAATTTAGTTCTTTTAGGTGTCGAATGTTCTGAAGAAGTGAACAAAAAATGTCGTTCGTACGCTTTGGAACATTTTGCGGAGATTACTGATACGGAGGCGTTTCTTCGATTGACCATCGATGAGGTATTGTGATGATACTTGGAAAATGGAGTGGGAAATTTATTTAATTTGGGATTTTAGGTGAAAGAATTAGTTGGGGACCATAAAGTTTCTGTCATTTCTGAAGAGGAAAAATACTCAGCTGTGATGAAGTGGGTGAAACATGACTTGCTCGAAAGAAAGGAGAATCTCTTTGAGGTAGGTTTTTATAATTTGAGTAAGGTTTAATATTTCATTTGGTTTGACGTTGTTTGGTGACCTGAACAAATCACTGTATAATGCATGGATGCTCTTTTTCTTTAGCTGATGAAAGTTGTCCAGTTGTCGTTGATGGATAATAAATTTTTTATGGAAAATGTGTTTACGGAGAATCTGCTAAGGCTGGACTTGGAGTGTATGGCTCTTGTGTTAGATAACACTAAATACCATGTGGAGATGCAATGCGGATCTGCATCGTCCAGTAGACCTGACCCATGCAAGCATTCCACAAATAAACTTTTGTCGTATATTTTTGCTACAGGGGGAACCAATGGTAAGAGTAACATAAAATAAAAAGATTTGTTATGATCAACTTAAATAGTGGTCTATAGCTTTGTTCAATTTAATATTATTTATAATAAAATATTTCCCAGTCATTTTATTATAGCATTCAAATAAAATATTTTTCCTTTTTAAATGTATATTAATATAGGAATGACAGACGTTCAATATGAATAAAGAAAACTTTTCAAATAAAAATAGCACAAACGAGGACATTACAAGAATAAATAATCCAAACGCCTAGAAGCACATTTTAAGATTATATTGGCATATTTTGATAGATTTCTTTGGGCTGAATACGAATCCGAACTCAAAAGTTTCCTATTTTTAAGATTTTTGATAAAGGTGACTTGCAAAATGTAAAAAGTTGTAATTACGACAATTTTTCTCAAATCATATGGCTGAAACAATCTCTTTCTTTACGTGTCTTTTCTCAAAAATTTCTTTCAAAACCACACAATTTGAACATAATTGAATTTAGAAAAACAATTTGAAAAAAATACATACACCTGTTGTAATATATTTTGGCTAAGATGGTTTTTGGGTCACAACAATCAGATGATTAACATGGATTGTTCCGTTTTGTTTTTTATACAAAATGTATAATAAGTTAATAAATGAACAAGTAAATATGTTCTCTTTAAAAGAGATGCTCTGGGAACACTATAAATAGCATTATTAATTTTCTATTAGCGTGTATGTATTGGTATTTTTTCAGTTCATATCGTTATGATCATGTCTATATGAACGCAGAGTGCTAAACTGACTTTTGAAATTTCTTAAAATGAGTATTTAACTGTATTAATATTATCAGTAATCGTAACTACAATTTAATTAATTGCCATTTTTATCAACACAAAACTTCAATAAAATGACGGAAATAGTAAACATAAGCATGAAAATAATGCAACTAAAATATGATCAATTGTTGGATCAATTTCAAGTTTAAAACAATAAACATTGAAATTTAGGATCCTTAGATTTGCTATTTAATACGTAACTTCACAGGTGCTTGGTCAGAATGTGAAGTCTATAATTCTGAAACCAACACATGGCACGCAATAGCACCCATGCAAAACAGTACACATTACAGTACACTGTTAGTGACAGTACAAAACAGAAGACAAGGTCATGCAGTTGTTGGCGTTGGCCACCTTCTGTATGCATTTGGAGGGTATGACGGTGGTAGACAACCACTTTCATCCGCTGAGTATTACGACCCAGGAAAAGATACCTGGACTTTTACAACTCCTTTACCGCATGAGAGATGCTATCACGGTAAAAGCAAACAAAATCAGAATTACCACCAGAAATCTCCCAAACTAACTGGACTTTATTGTAGCGGTTTGTTCCCTTAATGGTGTTGTATTTATTTGCGGAGGTCGAAATAAACAAAGAAAAGGTTTAAGCACCGTTGAACAATTTGATGTGACGACTGCCCAATACCAAACGTGTGCAGCGATGAATACCGAGCGCGTTTGTTTCAAGACAGCTGCCATTGGTAACTGAGATCAAATTTAATATTGAAGATGTAGGAATGTGTTTATTTTCTTTTCTCAGGTGATTGTATTTATGCCATTGGGGGTAGGAATGAGGGTAGGAATCAGTCGCTAAATACGGTGGAGAGGTTTGACCCCCGTGAGGGCAGATGGTCTCCTGCACCATCCATGAGCACAAGCAGATATTTGCATGGAGTGACTGTATTAAATGACTATATATACTGCACTGGAGGAATGGGTAAGCTATTCTATGACGTACTAATAAAATTATCCGATCTTACGTATTAATTGATTGTTACGATGATACATTTAACGTTACTTACTATACATACTTTTTAATTTGACTCAATTAATTATATATCGATTGAACGATAGAGTAGTAAATTATATATTTTAGTTCAACGTGTTCCAACAGCTAACAGGTAGATACGAAAAGATAGATAAAAGCGCCCAAATAATCATCCATGTTTGATTAAGAAATCACCAACCGTTTATTCATGATAAGAGCACGAGCTTCTGTGATTGAAGAATATACACATTATTCTTCGTCTGTTTGTAAAACTTGAATTGTCTTCTTGTATTTAAATTAGACGATAATTTTAACTTTCTACTTGAGACTTACTACACTAAGTGTGTTCACAATCTTCATGATTTGTTCAATTTCCCAATGAAGGTAAACACAGGAAATTGGTTGCTGCGTCATTGAATTCCTACTGATGATTCTGTCAAAGATGCGGTGGATTTGATCTTGAAAAAGTAGTGATGCGTTTAATTCTAGGTTTTGGGAAGAGTGGCGAACGTTTCGACATCCGCAAAAACGGCTGGGTGCCAATTCCTGAGATGCTCACTCGAAGGATTGGTCACGAATTGGTCACACTGGATGGCTGCGTTTATGCTGTTGGGGGACCTGGAAATTCAGTTGAAAAATTTGATCCTAATACAAATCAATGGGTTGAAATGCCACCCATGCTAGAGAGCAGAAACATGTTCGGTGCATCTGTATTGGATTGTTTAGAAATCAAACATCCGTAAAACTGAAACCACAACTACAGTTTGTTTTTTACATCTCGTACTTTAGTCGACAATATTTTATTATTTTGAATTAGCTTTGTAAATAAAGACACACCTGCTGTAAATAATATTAATAATATTTATTTGTTCATCCCTGTGTACCAATTTGATTAGAATGGTAAGTACTATAATGATGATGAATTTTTTGTCTAAAATCAAATGTTCTGGTTATAAAAATAATTATTATTAAATAATTTTTTTTTTTAATTATTGGTGTACCTACCAGATGAATGAAGTTTAAAAACGCAGCATTTTATTTTAAGTACAACTGCATCACATAGATAGTTATTAAGAAATAAAACTAAAGCATGTAGAGCAGTAGTTGTACAGAACTACAACATTGGTTTTTACTTTCTTCTTGCATTTCTTCCATAATGCTTACTGTGCTATGGGCAGATTATAAAAATAAGTAGCTTTACAATAATAAAGAGTCACTTAACGTTAGAGCTCAATTCTCAGGATAAATAAATAAGGATTTAGTAAAAAAAAAACGACCAGAATTGTTATAGTTTGTCATTAAAATGGTGAACTATATCAACCTACAACTTTCATAAAAACAAACATAAAAAATAGCGTAATATACTTATATTTACAATTCATAAAATCATCGTTTATCTTGGAAATAAGATCCTGTCAGGATTTTATCATTTTGGTAGACTTATGACGCCGACCCCAGTGAGCACAAAAACGTCTCATGGACATTGCTAAGATGTTAAAGTCACAAATGTAACGTTCTATAGTAGATCCCAAAAACATCTGGGATGTCATATAAACCTCCTATGTCGCTTACTTACAATCAGAAACAGCTAATCGCATAGATGTTTCAGGGGGCATCTATGCGATGTTACGTTGGGTCATCACCGAGATATGACTTTAGACGCTGATAGGATGTCTTTTAACAACTTCGCAGGGATGTTTCAGAGGCATCTATGCGATGTTAACTGAAGACTTCAGCGAAACATTACTTTCAACGCCTTTACGATGTCTGCTAATAACCTCGCATGGATGTTATGCGAGTAAGTAAAGACCAGCAAGGCAGCAAATAGATTAGAAGATACCGCAGTATACCTGTAAAAAGGGTAATATTTTGTGTTAAAGCGATAGAAACCTCCTAACTTTGATTTTATCATATGCCAGGAGCGTTTTCGCCACTTAAACACAAAAATGTTTGTCTTTTTACAGCGATATACGACGATGTCTTCTAATGTACATCTATATATTTTTTACACAGTATGCAAGCTATACCGTTTATTATACCTACCGTTTGTTTGGCTGGTGAATGAGATGTTAATGGATACTTACCTGTAGAGTAGTTAGATGTTGTACTACCAACCAAACTTACGATTTTGACTGTTCCAATATTACAAACATAGGTAATCACAAAAATACCACTAATACAACCATAAAGCACAAATTCACAAATTAAAATTTATTCTTAAGAGAACGTAAAAAATATAAGATTATAAAATATAGAAACGTAATATATATATAAAAAACTATATACGATAAAGTATATAGTTTATACTATCTTCATCCCTCTTCATTTGGTCCTTGTGATGTTTGTCGCTAAAAAAATAAAAGAACATGGTCAAACATTGAAAAACCAAAATAACATAATAAATACAGTATTTATTGGTATCACAAAGACTACTTGTTGGAGACACAGCTATTGTGAGTGATTTGCTTATGTTGATTTGCCCTAAATAATATGTATGTATGTATATCAGTTTTGCTTCGATGTTACGTCCATAGAAAGCGTATTCAAGAAAATGTAATAAAAGTATTAATTCGTATTTAATTATACAGAATAACATATTAAACAAATCATGTTTAAAACACTGGTTTAAGACAAATTGTTTTAAGCATACCAACCCTTCCCGCTACACGCAAAAGCCGGCCACTCTCGACTTCCTGAGTGGCGGGCAAGGTCTATGAAGAGAGAGGTTATCCAGTTTCCTATCTTTCCTATAGTACACTTTAGGTGTGTTTTATTGCCACCCGTGTGCAGTTCGTATATATTCGAAATGATTCTGTTTTGAAGTGAATTGAACACGAGTAATAAAACGCATTTGAGTGTACCTATCGCGCGCGCGCATACGCATTCGTGTTAACGTGTAGTTAGCCCGACAGGTTATGTTTGTATAGGACATTTTGCATAAGACTTATTGCAAGGAGTTAAGTACGAATTGCATATGAAGCCGTCTCACCAACGAAAACAAATACACATAACCTCTTCGAGATACAATCGTGACATGCATGTGACAGCAGACTGATACCTTCCTCCTATTGGCTGATTTAATTTCAATTCATTTTGAATACAACTGATCATCTTTTCCGGCTTGTCCTTCTGGGGTGAAGGGGGAACTGAATATGATCAGTTGAAATCTATTCACTTTCATTTTGAATGCGCAATAAAACGCTTTTTGAGACAAGTGAATACGTTTCAAAATGAAATGAACTGATTACCAGTGGCAATAAAACACACCTTTTATATACCCCCTCAGATCCCTATATGCTCTACTTTCGTGACGTCACTAGAGTCCGGCACACTTCGCATCACGTCGCATACATCGCTCGTTTAGTTTGTTCAAAGATTCGTTTAATTATTGCCAGCTCAGCTCGTTATAGGTTTTTGAGTGAATTAGAAAGGTTACTTTTGTTCGTGTTTAATCGTTATTCTGCGTTTATATTGTTATATTCAATAGTTGATAGTTTTACGTTATTGGTTGTTTTATTAGTGTAGTATTTTATGAAGTAATTAAGTTAGTAAAGGTAAGATATTAATTTATATTGGAAATTACATTATTCTAAATCATGTATCAATTTTAGATGCCTATGGTTTGCTCCGTACCGGGTTGCGGTATAACATTTCAACAGTGATTGGATTAACAATATCATATTTTACTTTTCCACGTGATCAAAGTTTAAAGCAGAACTCATCCACAATTGGGACATTACTCATACGAAGACCAGCAAGAGCACCCATACTCCCTTCCATCCTGGATACGTCATTTATCTTTTGACGGCCTAAGAAATCCGTCGGAAGAATTTAAACGCTTGTTTAATAAAATGAATTAGCAAGTTCGAAAGATTTACGGGGGATGGGATTAATAATTCGAAAAGAATTAGCAGTAAATTAAGAAGAGAACTTTTAAAACGAGATCCAATTATTGATACCATAGTTTTGAAAGCTTTTGTCGAGCAAAGAATATATGTACGGATAAATTTTTTTAAATTTTACTTTTCAACAGCAAAAAAAATCTAAACATTTAACGAAGAGTAGCTGATATTAAAAATAAAATTACAACAAAGATGAGAAAATTTGTACAATAAAGCTTCTTACTGATTTTTTATTTTTTCTTTGTACGTATGTTTTAACCAAACATTGTAATCAGGACAAGCCAATGGGTGGTTTAATAAGCAAGTTATACCAATACTGATTTAGTTATAGTTTTTCTATTTATTTATCTGTAGAGTCGGTAAACCAAACATTCGACTTCAATTCCTGATAATTTTAGTGTTTCAACCCCTAATTTGCATGGTTGCAAAAATATGTGGTTGCCGTTATACCACCTTCGACTCCGGCTCTTGATTTTGTTTGTAGGTTGACTCCACTCACTGAATTTCTGCTAAATTTTGATTCCAACTGCAGAGACCTGGTTTAGCACAACACATTTCTTTAATCGGACATACATTACATACTAATGTACTTATTCAGCATTATTAACAAATTATTGAAATAGCATGTTGTGATAATCACATTCATCATTTTTTTTTCATCCTAATCATTTAAAAATGATCACAATAAAGATGCATTTATTTTTTCAATATAATTATGCACCTACTTAACCTAAATCATACAACGAAATGAGCATTCAAATTGGTGGCAGCGCACGACTCTAGTGACGTCACGATCTCCCTTTACCCCTCAAACTGAGAAATCTCGTACTTGGATAACCTTACTACTTTATAGACCTTGAGTGGCGGGGAGTGCAGGATACAGCTGTGCAACATCTATAGCTTTCAAAACATACACGTTTCTGTCCGCCCATTGGTGATGGACACCTATAGACATTTTAACTGGCGATTGTTTTGGGATCTATTTCCGGATGATCAATTTATGACTTCAACATCTCAGGAACATCGCTGAGATGTTTTTGTGCTGGCTGGGTACATATTCCTTATATATGCCCAGACACGTTGACGTAAGACACGTTATCCAATCATAATAAGCACAATTAGCGTACTCATTGGCATCATTCAAACTGTACCGTACGCATCGTGTAAACAAAATCAAATCCGAAATTTACGATACCGAGAGATCAACGCAGTTACATATATTAACCTGCTGCCTAATGTCTACCAATTAATCGAAGCTCTTATAAGACGTTCTTACCTTTTTAGACGCACTTGCACTTGCACTACCACTGGGCAACTCCATAGTAGGTAATTAAGGTAATTGTGTTTAAAGATGCGAAACAACAAGCTCATACAACCGTCGAGTTTACCAGCCAGCGAACTACCGATTGCAAAATGCAAACTAGTAAATCGACAACGCATGTACCACCACCCAACCATCCCCACAACTCGTATATGGTATCGCCCAGTCGCGAATCACAAATGGGTAAACATCACTGCTCAACACCTCATAGATGTTTTATTTTCAACCTACCTTGTATATAACATACATGCAACATCATATTGATGTCACATTGTAACGTTACTTTTGTAACATTAATGGGACGTCAATGTATAATTTGCACCCATATGAAACGTTACATAGACATCAGATATTGAACGTTCATAATGCAACATAAACGGGACGAAACTCAACATCCCAACGACGTTTGTGCTCACTGGGTATTTTCAGTTTTTTAGAGCATATTTTCATATTTATAAGACATATTATAAGCGCTTAAAACAGGTTTTTTAGAGCATATTTTTGGTTGCCCTACTCATTACCATAGAAGCCAATAGGGTATTACGGTCATGTGGAAATTTAAGCAAAAGCGTGTATTAAGCGATTTTACAGTATATAACCCGAAATTCTGTTAAGTTAAAATTCATTCACACATTCAGAATTTGTTGGGAAAATTACAATTCAAATTTGAATTTTCCGATCATTGTGATTGGCCAAGTGTAGAATTGGCACCGTAGCCAAGAAATTCATCAAAACCTAGGGAATTTTCTTGTAACAGTGTTTGCACCGCTGTTTGTTTGTATGTGTGTTGACAAACTTCGACGGTACTATTTACAGCATATCGTAAAGTTATTACTTATTAAGTAAGTTGTTAAGTTACCAGTGCAAGCATGTGTTCTGTGGAAGGTGATTTTACCAATGCGAATTCGCAAAATTTGCCCACGATCATACACTGTCATACATATTATTCAACCAGCTTGCAATCGTTCATAGTAAATTAACGACAAAGTGATGAAACATCCCCCAATCACATGGTTCACAAAGAAATTTGAATGTAGAGGGAAAGACTATAGGCAAAACCGGGAGAGGTGAAGATTACTCATCGATTTCAGCTGTTATTTTCGACATACGTTACAGATTATTTCTAAATATTGACGTGTGTTAAAACGAAATAGCATCCCTTTCATACGTCTGCTGTATAATTTAAATGGGCAAGACCAAAAAGTACGTCCGTTCTTAGAACAGATGACAGCGGTACTTGCAACCTAACCTCCAGTTATTATAATAACACAGCGCGAACGTGTGAATTAAATGTGAGCAAAATGTTTTCGTTGAAAGGAAAGGCCCTAAATACGAAATCGATGGTAATGGTCATGAACGTATTAAATTATTTTCGTCGCACGTCTGAAAATGTAGGCGAGACAATACTTATGGAAGTAAGTCATTTTATTTAAGTTGTTACCTCAAAAGACCAATTTTATTTATTTTTTTTAATTTAGAGGACTGCTGATGCTTGTGGTGTTACCGTTTCAACAGTATATCGTACAAAACTAAGATTTCAAACGGCAGAAACAGAAGGTCGACCAAAGTTTAAATCTGTCGATGTTGACGATTTTACAAAAGCTGCTATACGTCGCAAAATTTACAATAAACATAAGAAACGTAAGGATGAGATTGAAGAAGAACATGTTTTTTTGTTATATATATATATTTTATTATTATTTATGTCTGTATATACTGGACAATGTTGTCGAAGAAGACCATGTTTTTTTTTTAAATATAATATATATTATTATTTATGTATATATGTTATATATTTTATCAAAATAAAGTAATTTTCAGTTCATATTTCTTTTAATCCATTATCAAAGCACGTATTAAAAACATAACCTCACATTTACAACAAACTTTACCATCGTTTTGTGAAATACTTATCCTGAAATATTCAGAAATGAATTTCAAAACATATTTAATAATGTCTACACTAACAGAAAAGAAACTCCAAGTTTAAGCACTCAGTCACAAAATGATTGTTTCTGAGCTAATTCCAACCGCACAAATACACCGTCTTAAATGGGGTAGTTGGTATGTTTTCACTTTGCTTCTGTTAAACATGGTAATGATGGATATATAAATTAGATAGGATATTATCACAATTAAATGACCAATGATAGTATTTTTAGTAATTAAATATGTATTAATCTTTAACGAACTACCTAGTAGGCAACCAAATATACACAGCAATAGAACCAATCCGAGCGGTACGTCCATATCTTGGTTCATACGATTTTAAGCGATGAGTCAACTTCACCTCTCCCGGTTTCGCCTATAGTAGTAAAAAATAACTGCTTAAATAGAAGTTTATTAATAATACATATTGACAATACATTTCTTATTATATAATCGACTGATTTGCTGTTGCAACCCGGCGCACAACAAACTCTATATTATTGTTTGCTCATGTTGATTATGTATGGTGTTTGCTGGTGTTGATATATTAAAAGATCACTGACCACCTAACCTCAATACACGAGCGGTAAACAGAGTGAACTACGCGACCGTTGGCACCACAGCCGACCACAGCAACATAAAATAACTATGCGCGACGTTGTCAAGTTTCGCATTATAATCCCTCCTTGTAACGTCACAAGTAGGATTTTTATTTGAATTTCAAAACGCGTTTTCTCCTAATTTAAAGCGTTGTTTGGCATTTTACGTGTGAAAGGGTGATGCTAAGCTAACCTACTTTGTAATAGAACAGAATTTGAAAAGTGCCGTAATACCCTATTAGAAGTTGACAACGTCGGGGCCGGCGAAACGTGTCCAGTCCAGCTTGTGGGTAGTATAGTACAGCGCTCCCCCGCTCTCCGTATGATTATTCATTGTAATTAGGAATTCATTAAAAAAACATGGCAACAGTGCAAGTAGAGTAAGTGGTTTATTTATAATATCATTTATGAATTGTAATATCAAACGTAAAACTGAGGTTTGTTTAGAGATATAAGAAAGGAATTCGTTCTTCACCATTTCTAAATCCAGTTTATCGGCTGCGTCTGGGTTAGATAAAAAAAAACGTAAAATTGTTAAGGCCATCGGGCAATGCCTTTTGTCTCCGAACCTTGCTCAAAGATTTTACTACATCATTGTCGTTTTATTTAGTTTCGGAGGCAAAAGTTATTATATAATCCAATCAAGTTAAAACCTTAACAAATTTTATTATAACATTAAAAAAACTTCAGTGTCTAATTTTCTAATTTTACTATTCACAAAAAATCCTATTTTATAGTCTTGTTTTTACTCAAAAGGCGTTGAAGTTGGACGTTTGTAACGATGAAAACACTACACAGGCACGATACCATATATCCATTTGCGTACTTGAGTTATCTTTAGAGATGATTAACGATTCTTCTTTTCGCAGTGTTTTGGAAATAAAATCTTGTTTGAAATGCTCTTGTTTTAAAAATGCCATAATTACATGATCGTGAAGATTGAAAAGAGTTGGTTTGAAGTGGTGTGTCATACTTAAGAAACGTTAATTCCCGCTCCGAATCAATTATTGCAAAAACAAACATAAAATAGTAAGATTGATCTAAAATTTTCTTTAAAATTTCCTGCTAAACAACAAGTGTGATACATCATTGAAACTGAAGAAAAGCCCACCTAATATGTTCAAATCAAACATGGCCACCATAAGAAAAACATAAGTTGTCATTGGTTTCCCCACAATCTTTAAAGATAACCTGAGTACTCAATTAGATTTCTCATGCCTGTGCAATGTTTTTGTTGCTTTGACAAACTTCTAACTCCACTGCTTATTGACCAAAATCAATGACTACTCGAATAGGTACATATTTCACTTCACATTAAATTTGCCAGATATCAGAAATGGTAACACAACATTGGATTAAAACGTTCTGTTCTTGCGATATAGTATCTTCACAACATAAGCAAGTAGCATGTTAAAAAATATTTGAATTGACTTAATGTTATTGGAAATACAAGTAAATACAAACTTGTACCGATTTTTTTGCCCACCGTGTAATTATAAACTTCTGTACGTAAATGGAAAAACACAAGAAATTATGTTAGGAATATTTCTTGGAAGATACTACAGTTCTTCAGAATTCCCTAAACTCCTTAAGAGGCTGGTTCAGCCTAACTTCAGGTCTGTTCTGCTCAGCTCTGGTGGTCCCCTATTGGTCCAATTATTCAAACAGTTCAATGCTCCTGTGGGTTAATTATTGAATAATGATAGCATCTTATAAGATTACAACAATCTGAATTAACTATTCTAGTGGGCCACATCTCCATATTTATTATACCCATGCCCAATTTTAAACAATTGCTGCTCAAAGATAGACGTATAATTGAAGGACGGGTGATATCCTGATTTCAGGAATAACAATTCAATTATGTATTTTTGCGACGAGCCGCAGTAGTTCCACTTTATGTCAATGTACAATTTGAAAAAAATTCAATAAATGAAAAGAAATAAAGCCACACCTTTGACGAATCGGCGTCGTATTTTCCCAATTTTTCCATCCATGTTCGAGTCTGAACAGTGTGTCCATCTACGATGTTCTCGAGAACTAGTCGTCATTAGACGAAGATAATAGTAATGGGTCTATCTCTATCTACCATATACCACAAAAAAAGGCTGTTACTCGCTAAAATTCACATTTATATTTACTGGGACAGATTTCGAGAGTTCTAACCTACAAATCCGATATAATCTGAAAATGTAGAAAACTTGGGGACACTGCACAAAGAAGTATTCTAATCGAAATTAGGAGATTACATAAAAATTCTACTATTATATCAGACATCAATCAGGTTTGTGCCTAAAGAAGTATACTATTGTTTTTTAAAATTTCCTTTTCAATTGATAGGTTAGTTAGCAGAATATACATATAAACAGTGCTGTTTTATCCATTCTACTACCAGAGAATTCAAGCTCCAAGTATGATATGATGCAGAAGATCATTACGGGTTTTGTAATTGGATTCAAATCACATTACGAGGAATCAAAATCCTTACGTACTATTTTGTTGATCGAAGAGGATTTCTAGACAAGAGATGTGATTACTAATTTTCATAATTTCCATGAACTGACAATAAAATTATCGAGGTATGCTGAAGATTACCGATTTCTTATCAAATTTTTTGGTAATATTACTGGAAGACGTCTATAACATTACTATATGAGAAATGTATAATGGGACATAGTCGACTTATCAACCACTGACTCCAGATGTTTTTCTTCTCAAGTGCAAAGTGTATGGAGGATTACGTTTAACACAACAAACCGCAGATAGTATTGCAATTAGCCCCGAAGAACCGAACAAGCATTACGACCAGTATGCGTGTGGTCTCATGATAGCGAGGATCAACATTTTTGTGATTTTGATATTATAATATAATATTAATAAAGCTTATGTTGTCCATTTGTCTTTTATAAATCATATATGAATTACAAATTGGTAAATAAAGAATAACTTATTAACTGTTTTGTTTTTCTTATACGTCATCAGATCCCTGTGCTGTGGATGTACATACGTATGTAATATCGACCCGTGCAACAGGGACTAATAACTACATTTAGTTTGTTAGTTACGATAGTCTTCGTTGCATGGGTCGATATGTATTTGTTTTTCAGTAGCTAGGCATAAGTGTATTATCGGCTGAGAAATGAGTGCATAATCTATCGTACCAAGAGTAAGTAATCTGTGACCAAAGTTATTGGTACGGGGTTTGTTTTTTAGGAGGTATAAATGTATATGGGCGCATAATCTCAATACACTTTCAAATATTCCACATATTCAGTACGTGTGCGTGTATTCATAGTACGTGGTTTTTGCATATATCACTTCATAAACCGTAGACAAATGTTGAAGTTATTTATCATATAAATATATGATAAATATCTCACACTCTCCACATAGGTTATGTCACGGTTATGTCAACAATTTATCACAGTAATTTTTAGAGCTACCATGTTATGTTGGTAAGCGTTGTAAAATCACTAGACAGCCTGCTTACGTGTGCAAAAATAAATTGAAACAGCGTTAAAGACGTTAGATCATATAATGTTGACCGCACGTCGGCAAAGTCTATCTTGTTCCAAAGTAGCTTTAGCGAAAACGTCGACATCCCCACGCAAAGACCAATTCTCGACTGATTTCTCTAAACTTATCAAAAACAACCAAGCCTCTGTCGATCAGCTGTTGGACCCGCCACTTAAGTTCAAAGTTATAAGGAACAAATTAAAAGTTAAAATACTATCGTTGAAAAATAATATATAAATTGCGCGAAGATTAAAATGCTAAAAAATAAAATGTACTTTTAAATAATTTACTTTTCTCTCAAATTTTCAGGTGGGTGATTACCCACCTACAGACTTTTCAGGTGGGTAGTACTACTCATCGTACCCACCTCTTCCGCCGGCACATATTCTATCAATCACATATATATATATATATATATATATATATATTGAATAATAACAATTTTTAAATATATTTGTAAATAATTTTTAAATTTGCATTAACATATTTTTAAATGAGTGTTATACCATAGCATATATTAGAAGATATAACTACAATGATTAATACTTCATTATAATTGGAAATTTATATGGGACAAGAATCTAGGGAATTCTGTGTTCATATACCACTGGGACTTCAATTTCATTGACCTGGCAACACTGCCAACGCCATGATTATTGCGTGTGTACAACCACATCGGGCGCTGGCCAGCGCTAGCTAAGCGGTGCTAGCGCTTGGTAAGCGCTGGCACTAAGCGGTCGCCATCTTGCGAGCGGAGATAATACACTTCTCGTGTAACCGTTCAGCCGGTCCGACGGCGCCGCTAGCGCTAGCGATTTCTGCTAGAACTGGTTGTACACGCCCTTACTATTTACTGCTAGCTTCCGACTTCAAATTAGCTCCAGAGAGAAATAACAACACACAAATTTGAATAATTAACAAATACTCTGGACACTGTAGATTATAAATTCTGTAAAATTAAATTAAGTTCGAACTCAAATAATACAATAAACGATACAGTGGTGAGTTAACCTCAATATCTGTAATAATCCTAATACTTAATCAGAAAGCACCTTGTTTGTAGGTTCAAATCAGTTGCAGAGGTATTATTTCGTTTTACAGATTTGAGAAGATTGCAAAAGAAATATGCCTACGGCAAAGCATGTAGTGGGAAAACTCAATGTGTATATTTGTCGAATGCCGTCAAAAATCTACGAACGTTATCTTTTCCGTCTGACGAAGCAAGAACCGGGGGAAAATTTTGAAAACTTCTTGCTTCGTCTTAGAAACCAAAGCGCAAAGTGCCAGTTTAAAGATGCCAATGAACATCTAATAGATCAAATTGTTGAAAAGTGCATTTCGGTTGAGCTCAGACAAAAAGTCCTTGCAGCTGACGATACGATCAACCTTACTGGAATTATTTCGGAAGCCAAGTCTTTGGAAACGGTTAATCTGCAGACACAGGGTTATGTTCTACAACAGCAAAATACATTGGATACGAATCATATTAATTTTAGCAAGGATGTTAAGAATTCTGTTGGCATGCTGGCTGTGGACACAAGTAAGTTGTTGGGTTGATTGATTTGATTTTTAAGTTATAACTTGTGCTTTAAATTTTTTCGTGTAGCTACTCGTAAAAATATACCCTGCGACAAGGAGAGCAATAGTATGGAATTATCTGACAAGCCTACGATAACCAAACCAACGTAAGTATTATACTGGGTGATCGAGAATTACTGCCTTTTTTCACTCGGGTTATACTCTGGTTGTCCGTTAACATAAAATTGGCCTTGCATTAGAAAGTATAAAGTTTGAGATTTACTCGGAAGGTTCTAGGACTCTCGGTTTATCCGCTATCATATCGTTAAAATTGTCAAAAATCATTGTTTTTTTTTTTACATTTTGACTTTAATTTTTTCGACAACCTTAGCAGACGGTAAACTTTTGAGCCTGAATTCGTATTTAGCGTCAAGGGGAGTCTATCAAAAATGCCTATTTGATTTCCGTTCAAACAATTCATGTGCTCCCCCACAGTTATCAATACTATCCTAACTTTCAATTGTTTTTTCTTGAAATTTTCTTTATGTAAGGTCGTAAAATTGTTATGCCACCATTGAGACAGTTAATAGACAGATATCAGAATCAATAAGAAAAGAATTGGTTGCAATTTAAACAGAATGTATGCACAAGTGGAGGATACAGATGGGACGTTGTGTCTTATTATAATGGAAACATATCCCAACGAGAAGGATTTTTTTTACACGTGAAGCCATTCTGTATTACTTCTTATTTTTCAGGTGCGACCTAAAGGTGGAGTTCGACGAAACTAGTATTTCAGGATCTACTTGCGCAGTACCTGGACAATCTATTGAGCCGACGAAGACAGAAACACTATCGCAAGTAATCCGATCAATCGACCACGACTACGCAGCTACGCCGACAACGCAACCTGAAGAGCATGCGAAACAACCCAAGGAAGAGAAGCAGTTCAAGTGCAACCTTTGTGACTATGCTACTACGCAACGTAGATACCTACACGAGCATAAGGTGCGGCATCAAAAACCAAAATTGCTGTGCCCGGTATGCGGATTTACCTCATCGGCTTCTAGCATGAATGTGCATATGCTAAGGCATACAGGGGAAAAACCCTTCAAATGTTCGATTTGTGGTTACGCTGGCACCAGTAGTAGTACTTTTACAGCGCACATGAGAATTCATACCGGGGAGAAGCCTTTCAGTTGCTCGGTTTGTGATTATCGTTCTGCTCACCGTCATAATCTTGTTACGCATATGAGACGGCATACGGGAGAGAAGCCGTACAAATGCTCGATTTGTAGTTTTAGTTGCGCAAAAAGCGGTGGTCTTAAAGTGCATATGAGAGGGCATACTGGGGAACGGCCATTGAAATGTTCGCTCTGTGATTATGCTTGTAAAGATTACGGTAATCTTAAGATACATAAGAGAAATCATACAGGTGAGAGGCCTTATAAGTGTAGCGAATGTAACTTTGCTTCTAAACAAAAGACTGTTCTTATACAGCATATACGAACGCACTCGGATGAAAAGCCATTTCAGTGCAGCGAATGTGATTACGCTTGTAAACAAAATTCTGGTCTTGTAGTGCATATGAGAAAACATACTGGACAGAAGCCATACAAATGTTCGGTTTGTGAATTTACTTGTTCACAAAATGGTGGTCTTAAAAAGCATATGAGAGGAAGGCATTAATGCAAATAATTGCCGCTTCAGAAAATCAGGGTGATTACGGTTGTTTGTGTTCTGCATACATGAAGGCTCAATGACAATACGCATACGAAAAGGCATCAGATCATGGAAATTTTTGGAACCCTTATCAAAGCGAGTATTGGTCGCTAAATGTGGTTATGTTTTTTCTTCAGCCGTTATAATTTAAGAATTCTTTGTAAATATATTCTGTATATTGTGTTATATTTTTTAAATACATACATATTTAACTACATTCATCTGTTTGTTGATTTTCACAAATTATGCGACTGTGTTTGATAGAGACTCAAAAGAATGTTATTTTGCGATACATATGAAATTTAACAACTGTTTTATGGCATGTTTTGATTCGTAATATTTAAAGATTTTTCGGTTCTCTTCCTCAAACACCAAAAATTCCCCCACCACTATCGTTCTGGCACCAAAATCCTAAAATTGATATAAAATCAAATAGTAGAAAGTTCATTATAGTGCAGGCAAATTAAGTCGAGAGTGGGTATTAATTGTAGACAGGAGTTTTATCATTGGAAATGGCAAAGGGGCTCGTAGTGAACGTAAAAAACATAAATGCAGGTCATGGGGTGGTATGATGTTTATTTGGGAGGGTTGAAAGCGGGTGCAAAGTATATTATTGCGTTTTCCGGCGAAACTTGACGGTTTATCCAAAAACGTCCTATACTAAGTTGTAGATCATAAAAAAAACTACAATATTCATATTGGTCACTTTTTCCTATGACCTCAAAATTTCCGAGAAAAATGCGAATGCCAATGCCAAAACGAATTTTTTGTTTTTTATTTTTCGTTGTCGCAACAATAATTTAATTTTAATCAAATTTTGTGAAAGCGTGCCTTTTTATACCTTAAATAAGCATACATTTTTTTATTACATGAAAAGCAAGAAGTTTTTGAGATATTTAGTTTTTTCCGTCAAAATCAGATTTTTTTCAAAAAGAAATTCTGTGGTGAAAATCATCGTACAGAATTTTCTTGTTGCATTTTTGTTGTTTTTACATGTACTTGTTGATACAATAATAAAAATAATAGTACCTATTGAACAACATCTCAAAAATGGAAAAAACTCTAAAACGACTTTTGCAACAGTGAATTTTTCAATTAATTGTTCACTATTTGTTTAAATTTTTAAGAGAATTGCAATACTGGTTACAACGTTCAATGGGGTATTCCGGTGTTTTTGAAATTGTCATTTTTTATAAAGTATGGGTGCTACTGTTTGCTACTTCACAAGTAAAATATCAAACATTGTTTTAAATTAAGAGAAATCGTTGTTTGAAGTTTGAATTAGGATTGGTCTTTGTGACGTCACAAAGACCGCTCAAAGTGAGCGACTTGACAACGTTGCTATATCTAGGGTGCACGTAGTAAATTTTTGTCTTCTGTTGTGTCAACGTTTAGAATCGCTCGTTTGTTGACACCTGCTTTGGTTATTGAGGTTATATCAAACACTTGTTCAAAATGTATAAACTCCAACGCCGACATTGTTCTGTGCCGGGCTATAACAGCAGTAGAACAGTAACTTCTGATAAGATTTTCTTTACATTGCCGACTAGCGAGATGAGAGATGTTTGGCTTCAAGTTTCAATGATCAAATCATCTCTCAAAAAAGGTACCTTTATTCGTTGTCAAACAACAGGGTCGCCAACCGTCAACTTGGCCGATCAGCTGTTCGAGAGCTGTCCGCTGTTGCCACCGCTACTAGGGATCGGTAATCATCGTGTATTTCCGAGGGTGGTCGGTGAATTCAAACGAAATGCACTTTTAATTGCAATTATCTTATAGAAAAACTAAATCAAAAAGCTCATAGCTTAACTATATGAATCCTCATAAATTGTACAATAGGTTAAACCGAATATCTGCTTAAATTTTGACATGACCGGAATACCCTATTGTATGAAAAAAAAATCTGATGTGGCCAGGCACATGACTTTATCATACTATATATAAAATTAATAGTTTAGCTGCATGAGATTCTATTTGATCGAGATCGGCTGTGTCTGCATTAAAATAAGACTAGTAGACTAGACAGATATCTCGATTAAAGCTGCGTTCGGATATTGTACTCCGTTGACACCAGGTACACCGTCCAAATGACACTTACGTGTTATTGGGTGTAAAAAGTGTAACGGTGTTCAATATCCGAACGCAGCCTATATTGACAGTAGTATTTTCAAAACATTAGCGTTTGTCATTAGAATCAAAAAATCTGACATATCCTGGCTACTAGTTTTAAAGCAGTACGACCGATCTCGATGAAAGAGAATTTGCTCATGCAGCTAAACTATAAATTCTACCAAAAAATGTCATATACAGAAATTATAGAAAATTTCCTCTCCTTTAATTTATGATTTAACTATTTTGACGATATTACACAAATAGCGGCTCATTTGCAAAATCTTCGAAAAATGCTTTGAGTAAACCACCAGTTCCTTTGGACCGTTTTCAACAGAAAGCTTTTCAGCTCTAAGTTTGTTTATGAAACTTCTAAATATGAAGTTTCGTCCCGATACCTTTAGTAGTTTCTCCGGAATCGTCTCCACAAAAACGGGTACACACACACACAGACATTTTTTTGTACCTTGGTCAAAAATGTTCAGGGGACCCAAAAAGACATATTTCCGCTAAAATCTCAAAAAATTTTTTTGGCATGATTACAATACTTTACATACTGCGTATGATAAAGTAAAAATACAAAGGAAACTGTCTCTCATTTCTACACTCATGCTACAACCATTAAATTAGAATAAGAAATCTTCAGGTAAGTAAGCAAAATAGTCAGTTTTTGTCTTATAATCAAAAAGTATTCTATACAAAAGTTGTAGGTCAAGAAAAAATCTACAACTTTTGTAGAGGTTACTATATAACATAACCTCAAAAATTGCGAAATATGCAAGATTGGCATAGTTATTTTGGGTTAGTTAGATGGGGTGGGGTCGTTCGAAAAGAGATATTCGAACATGCAAGTCGCGGTAGGTGCAGCGTGTCGTATACTGACGATTCCTGTCTCTCCGTCTGGATTCTACGTTGTCAGCAAGGCCCTATGAGGTGCGCCAAGTTAATAGTTTCCTCCTGCCCGGTGAGCGAACTCATGTGCCAGGGTTGCGTGCAGTCTTTTATACTGCTAGGTCCAGGTTGTGTGTCGACACGCTGTGGAAGGGGGCTCCTACGCCCTCGCTGGTCATGGTGCGATGGTGGCGACCTCGAAAACGCTATTACGAAGCACTCTGGTATTAGGGACGTGTTACAATATTAACTTTCGTAATTTATTACTATTAATTATTAAAGTACTATTTCTACTGTATTGATGTTATCACATTATTAACTACTTTGTAGATTTTTTCATAAACAGTTTGTGATTTTTTAAGACATAAATAATTTACTTTCAGAAGTTTCGTCAAAACTAAATTAAAATTATAAATTTATAAAATGATAAATGATTTTGACGGAACAAACTAAATATCTCAAAAATTGTATGCTTATTTAAGGTATAAAAAGGCACGCTTTCACAAAATTTGATTACAATTGAATTATTGTTGCGACAACGAAAAATAAAAAGCAGAAAATTTGTTTTGGCATTGGCATTCGCATTTTTCTCGGAAATTTTGAGATCATAGTAAAATGTGACCCATATGAATGTAGTAAATTATTTTATGATCTAATACTTAGTATGGGACGTTTTTTGATAAAACGACTAGTTTCGCCGGAAAACGCACCCGCTTTCAACCCTCCCAAATAAACACTATACCACCCCATGACCTGCATTTATTTTTACTTTATCATACGCAGTATGTAAAGTATTGTAATCATGCCAAAAAAATTTTTTGAGATTTTAGCGGAAATATGTCTTTTTGGGTCCCCTGAACATTTTTGACCAAGGTACAAAAAAATGTCTGTGTGTGTGTGTGTGTGTGTGTGTATGTGTGTGTGTGTGTACCCGTTTTTGTGGAGACGATTCCGGAGAAACTACTAATGGTATCGGGACGAAACTTCATATTTAGAAGTTTTATAACCAAACTTAGAGCTGAAAAGCTTTCTGTTGAAAAGGGTCCAAAGGAACTGGTGGTTTACTCATAGCATTTTTCGAAGATTTTGCAAATGAGCCGCTATTTGTGTAATGTCGTCAAAATAGTTAAATAATAAATTAAAGGAGAGGAAATTTTCCATAATTTATGTATATGACATTTTTTGGTAGAATTTATAGTTTAGCCGCATGAGCAAATTCTATTTCATCGAGATCGGGCGTACTGCTTTAAAACTAGTAGCCAGGATATGTCAGATTATTTTGATTCTAATGACAGTAGCTAGTGTCAAACGCTAATGTCTTTAAAATGCTACTGTCAATATAGGCTGCGTTCGGATATTGAACACCGTTACACTTTTTACACCCAATAACACGTAAGTGTCATTTGGACGGTGTACCCGCTGTCAACGGAGTACAATATCCGAACGCAGCTTTAATCGAGATATTTGTCTAGTTCTACTAGTTTTATTTTAATGCAGACATAGCCGATCTCGATCAAATAGAATCTCATGCAGCTAAACTATTAATTTTATATATAGTATGATAAAGTCATGTGCCTGGCTACATCAGATTTTTTTTATTTTACGTTCACTATGAGCCCCTTTACCATTTCCAATGATAAAACTCCTGTCTACAATTAATACCGGTTTTGGCTAATAATCAGTTAATTTGCCTGCACTATTATGTGACAGTAGGTACTATTTTATGGTTTTTCTTAGTCATATTTATTTTTTAAATGAATGTTATACCTTTGTATATATTAGATTATTAGAAGATATCATGGGAAGATATAAATACAATGCTGATACTTGATTATAATTGGAAATTTACATGGGACAACAATCTAGGGAATTTGGTGTTCATAGTGAAACCTCTAGGCAGTGTTGCCAACCATACGGTATTTACCGTACATGTGCGGTATTTCTAGGTGAAATACGGTGTACGGCCCGACTACGAATACCGTACGCAGTTGTACGGTAATGTACATATATGACACATTAGTCAATCACTTATAATAATGAAAGTAACTAAAACCGAATTTACTTTCCCTTTTTAGTTCTTTTTAGATCTTTACAAACTATGTATTGTTAGTAGTGACATCTGTGGAGGAGAGTCCAAGCAAAGCAGCGCTAAAACGTTTGTCGGGGATGTACGTGTTTGTGTCACTTGTCACTTGATAAACTAATACAAACACGTACATCGCCATTCGCCTCATTTCTTCGTTCAGTTCGCTCATGGCATCAGGCTTATGGACGTAATGTCTGACAGTGAATACGGACACTGAAAATGCGGGCGCGGCTCAAGCCATAAAAGGAGCCAAAAAGAAAACTGTCCAAAACGGTGGACATCGAGCCCAAGTAAGTAATTTGCTATGTAAACTACTCACATACTAAAGCAATGCTTTGCTTTTAGAAATGAACGGTAAATTGGTGTCAAATACGGTAATTTGTCGCACTATCTGCGGTAATTCAATTCCCAGAGGTTGGCAACACTGCCTCTAGGGATTTCATTTCAATTTCATTCATCTGGCAGCACTGCCAGCGCCATCATCATTTTCTGCAAGCTTCGTACTTCAAATTAGCTCCAGGAAGAAATATATACACACAAATTTAAATTAACAACGTCTAAACACTGTAGATTATGCATTGTGTAAATTTGAATTAAATGCGATTTCAAAGTATACAACAAACGATAAACTGGTGAGTTAACCTCAATATCTGTACTGATAATCCTAATACTTAATCAGAAAGCATCTTGTTTTTCAATAATTGAACTTACGATTAACCCGAAGAAGTCAAATCAGTTGTAGAGGTATTATTTCGTTTTACAGATTTGAGAAAATTACAAAAGAAAATGCCTACGGGAGAGAATGTAGTGGGTACACTGACCGTGTATTTTTGTCGAATGCCGTCAAAAATATATGAACGCTATCTTTTCCGTCGGACGAAGCAAGAACCGGGGGAAAATTTTGAAAACTTCTTGCTTCGTCTCAGAAACCAAAGCGCAAAGTGCCAATTTTTAGATGCCGAGGAACATCTAATAGATCAAATCGTTGAAAAGTGCAGCTCCGTTGAGCTCAGACAAAAAATCCTTGCAGCTGACGATACGATCAACCTTACTGGAATTATTGCGGAAGCCAAGTCTTTGGAAACGGTTAATCTGCAGACACAGGGTTATGTTCTACAACAGCAAAATACATTGGATACGAATCATATTAATTTTAGCAAGGATGTTAAGAAATCTGTAGACATGCTGGCTGTGGACACAAGTAAGTTGTTCGGTTGATTGATTTGATTTTTAAGTTATAACTTGTGTTTTAAATTTTTTCGTGTAGCTACTCGTAAAAATATACCCTGCGACAAGGACAGCAATAGTATGGAATTATCTGACGAGCCTACGATAACCAAACCAACGTAAGTATTATACTGGGTGATCGAGAATTACTGCCTTTTTTCACTCGGGTTATACTCTGGTTGTCCGTTAACATAAAATTGGCCTTGCATTAGAAAGTATAAAGTTTGAGATTTACTCGGAAGGTTCTAGGACTCTCGGTTTATCCGCTATCATATCGTTAAAATTGTCAAAAATCATTGTTTTTTTTTACATTTTGACTTTAATTTTTTCGACAACCTTAGCAGACGGTAAACTTTTGAGCCTGAATTCGTATTTAGCGTCAAGGGGAGTCTATCAAAAATGCCTATTTGATTTCCGTTCAAACAATTCATGTGCTCCCCCACAGTTATCAATACTATCCTAACTTTCAATTGTTTGAAATTTTCTTTATGTAAGGTCGTAAAATTGTTATGCCACCATTGAGACAATTAATAGACAGATATCAGAATCCACAAGAAAAGAATTGGTTGCAATTTAAACAAAATGTATGCATGCGCAACTGCAGGATACAGATGGGACGTTGTGTCTTATTATATCGGAAACATACCCCAACGAGAAAGATTTTTTTTTTACACGTGAAGCCATTCTGTATTACTTCTTATTTTTCAGGTGCGACCTAAAGGTGGAGTTCGACGAAACTAGTATTTCAGGATCTACTTGCGCAGTACCTGGACAATCTATTGAACCAACGAAGACGGAAACACTATCGCAAGTAATCCGATCAATCGACCACGACTACGCAGGTACGCCGACAACGCAACCTGAAGAGCACGCGAAACAACCCAAGGAAGAGAAGCAGTTTAAGTGTAACCTTTGTAACTACGCTACTACGCAACGTAGATACCTACACGAGCATAAGGTGCGGCATCAAAAGCAAAAATTGCTGTGCTCGACATGCGGTTATACCTCTACATCGCCTTCCAACATGAAAGTGCATATGCGAAGGCATACGGGCGAAAAGCCGTTCAAATGTTCGATTTGTGATTACGCTGGCGCCAATAGTAGTACTTTTACAGCGCATATGAGACGTCATACCGGGGAGAAACCTTTCATTTGCTCGATTTGCGATTATCGTTCTGCTTACCGTCAAGATCTTGCCCTGCATGTGAGACGGCATAGGGGAGAAAAGCCGTACAAATGCTCGGTTTGTGGATATAGTTGTGCGACGAATGGTCGTCTTAAAGTGCATATGACGGGGCATACTGGCGAGCGGCCATTGAAATGTTCCCTCTGTGATTATGCTTGTAGAGACTACTGTAGTCTTAAGATGCATACAAGAACTCATACCGGCGAGAGGCCATACAAATGTTCGGTTTGTGAATTTACTTGTTCACAAAATGGTACTCTTAAAGTGCATATGAGAAGGCATAGCGGAGAGAATGGATTGAATTGAACCATACGTGACTTTAATTGTGAACAACGTAGTTATTTAGTGAAGCATATGAGATGTTGAGTAGTAGAGCAATAGAGTTGGAAGTTTACAAGATAACGTATTACACAAGAGGGGAACCATTAATGCCAATAATTTCCACTTCTGAAAATATACAGGGTGGTTATGGTTGTCTGCATTCTACATACATAAAGGTTCAATGACAATGCACATACAAGAACGCATCAGATCAGGGAAACGTTTGGAACCATTATCAAAGCGAGTATTGGTCGCTAAAGGTGGTTAAGTCTTTTCGTCAATAATTTAAGAATTATTTGTAAATACGTTCTGCATATTTTATATTATATTTTTTAAATACATACCTATTTAACTGATTTCATCTCTTTGTTTATTTTCACAAAGTATGCAACTTTGAAAGAATATTATTTTGCGATGCATGTAAAATTTAACAACGGTTTTATGGCTTGTTTTGATTCGTAATATTTATACATTTTTTGCTTCCCTCGATGAAACACCAAAAATTCTCACGACACTACCGTTTTGGCAACAAAATCCCAAAATTAATATAAAATCAAATAATAGATAGAAAGTGTATTTATTGAATGTAAATGTACTAAATTTTATATTTTAATGGCGTTTGTTACCACTATCACTAACACCAACCAGAACGCACCTTTAGGACTCACAGAAGTCTGGGCCAGGGAATATTATAATATTATATATTATTATAATATTATTATATTATTGATGCCATGGTATAAATATCAACAGGTATAGCAATGCGCATAGTTGGGGCCAGCACGGTAGCATTCATCCAGCTGCGGCGCCATTGATAGTCGCATATGGCCGTCGGCGCTGGCCGGTATATCAATAAACAGAATTGAATAAATGAATGCGTAATGATAATATCGATTTCCGTACAATATAAATCCTATTTAAAAGTTATTCTTCGTAAATTAAGTTAATTTTGAATTATACTTTTTTTATTATTGTTTTTAATGCCTTTCTAACAAATTTGTAATTACTCCTATATACTTTTTGCTTGATTGCAAATAAAATGCAAATAATTTGACCAATTTGTAAATCCAACTCTACACAGGGCAACAAACACCTGGCAACTTCTAATGTTTGGCATGTTGCTTATGAACTATACATGATGCAAAATACACGCAAAATACCAAGGTCTAGTCACTATTAGTAGATCGCTGAAAACATACTATATCTTTCTCAGATTTTAAGAAATAGCTGATGGAGTCTATCCGTCTCAGAGCTCTACTAATAGTGATTCAACCTTACTAAAAGTTTGACGTTGGAAGGTTTTTGTAGCATGGTATAGCACCTGCTTTAGAATGAATAAAACTCGATACACCCAATACAAGTTACATTTATTGGTTTCTTCTCAGATTACAATTTTACTTTTTTATTTTTTAAATTAACTCGTGTCATCTCTGGCCTTTCGTCTTGCTGGATGATCCCGCCTCGCATCTCTTGTCATCAACAACGGGAACCAAGCACCTAAACATTACAACATTATATTAGTAATAATCTTTATCCAATTATGAAATGGCCCATACTCTTAATAGGATATGGGCCATTAATATTTTCCAGGTTTTTTTTTATAAAATAAACGTCCTGAATACTTCATAAAATGAGAAGCGGTATCAGCAGCGTTGCGGAGCACGTGTCACCTATTTCTAATATTCATGTTCTGCACACATTTAGCGGTTATTCTCCTCATTTGATAGACTATAGGGCAACAAACCTGACAGATCCTTCACATAGCTCCCCAGGACTTATTAGTAGATGAAAATACTAGTCGTAAGAGAATTATTATGTGAAAGTAAACGACAATAATATTGAAATGATTTCAATGTAAGTTTGAGCGTTACTATTTGAAACCTAAAACTGACCTACGAGTTATCAAAATAAAGTTATTTTCTACAAACCTTTGTTGTTTTTCTTGACGTATCACCAGACGTTGTAAGATATGTAAACAGCATCGTTTCTTGTCTTTTTGTTGTCGACAACCCTGCTCTACATAATTGGTCTTCATTAATTCTACTGTAAGAAATGAAACATAAATAATAATTTGTTATCTACAGTAACAAAATAAATCTTACGGGTGCTCTAATAAGTGACCTTCTTCCTACCTTCTGGATTAAATGTGTTCCAGTTTTACGAGTGATTAATTACTCGAAATGCCACGTTTTCTGTGATTGGATGTGAAAATAATATGCATAAGAAGAATCTCTGTATGCATAGCCACAATACTTTCTTTGGCAACCCGCCAAAATTTTGTAGTACAAAGTCCCAGTATTGCCAGCAGCTGTAAAGTCTTCAGTAGATACCATCCTTGCTGTAGCAAATAATAAAAAGGTCTCAATATTGTTTAATATACAAAACAACTTAGCCACAATAGCATACGCACCTTCTTTACGTTAACTTATTTCGTCCACAAGGCAATAGCTTCTAGTATTCTTAATTTTTTAAAATAATGTATGAACACGTATTACTTCGATATCCAATCACTGATCAACAGGAATTTAAAAGAATAAATTCTTCGACGTTACTAGGTTATTTCGCGCCATCTTCCTCTAAATGTAAACAAACCAGATGCGCACGCATTACTGGTGCCACTCGCGGGAGACCAAAACGTGTCCCCCGGACGAGCTTACCTGGCTAGGTTGTACCAGGGGGCTACCACAAGCATTACAAATTATGACACATAATCTATTTCTTTCTAGTCCACTAAAGTTACTATAACCTATCTCCACTGATAAATATCAGACAGAGGGCGGTATTAGCGGTGTTGAATTACTGTGAAATTGCAGTTCTCTGTAACCAAAATGCGGGAGTTTCTAGTTGTTGCCAGCTACATCCGTACGATGTAGCTGGATCGCACTACCATTGGTTCGTTATAATGACGTTTATGCGCGTTTATGTATGAACCTGTCATTGCGTTGATTTTTAAATTCGAATTTGTGTTTGAATTTGTAAAAATGCCGATGTGTATTGTGTGTGGCTGTTCAGACAGTGAAGTGAAAAGATTATTCTGTTTTCCACAAATACCCGAGAGGTAAGTAAACGGCTATCACAAATATATATTATCATTATCATAAATTTTTTTTTAATTTTCCAGATCGGATAATTGGCTAAAATCAATGGGATTGGCGCCCCAGGGACGCATGTCAACTTGTTACAAAAGAAAATCTAGAAGCTTCTATGAAGAATAAATTAATTAACATGCTGATACAACGGAAAGCAAAGCAACGATACAAGCGCTGCGTAGACCACTCACAACACTTGTACAACAGTGTACCGAAGTCCTGACAAAAGCAGCACAAACAAACAATACACTTGCTTTCCATTGGATAAAGGGCCCAGTTCCAAACTCCCCCCAGGAGAAGATGAGACGAAACCACCAAATGTATTTTTGCAAAGGAAACCCTAGGAACTCCTGCCTAAAGACCACAATGTACTCCTTCAACTCACCAGAAGCAACCTCAGACTGCTAACCGGAATCTATACGGGGTACTGCACACTAAAAAGAATCTAACCCGCATCGGACTCAGAGGACCACAGGTGTAGAGGATGCAAAATCGATCAATAAACGGTAAAACACTTTCTGTACGAATGTCCGGCACATTTGACCTTACGTGAATGCTTCCTGGCTGATACATGGCTGGTTTTATCCGCCATCAGAGGAGTCTTGCTGAGCGACGCCCTTGCCTTCACGAAGGCCGCAGGATAACTCGAAGCAGACAAAGCCTAAGCCGTAACGACCCCTCGGAGGTTAGCAAAAGGGGCCTAATGAAGACTAGGTGCTGTGGGAATTGTCCCACCCTCCAATATATCCATATTCCACGAAGAATAAAATTTTCTGAAAAGTTAATGTAACATTTTTTCCCATTAGTTTTCAACTTTCTGCTGGATACGGTATATAATATATAAGGATACACTTAACCTTCCATAACTCGATCCATGACTTAACACAAAAAAGTTTGACTTATCAAGACTTCGAGTTATTAAAGAAAAACACATAATCATTCCGATTCTATAAAAAAAAATTGCGAACTCACCAGTTGGTAGCGTGGTTAAATTTTTAATAACAGTTGTTGCTAATAATTGTTGCTAATAAATTTAACGAAATTTCCACGCGGTTAGCAACAATTTCTATAGAATTGGTCTGAATATGTATGTAATGAATGCATTGCAACGGATTATGCTGAAAAGTGTTCATGCATAATACATATGTACATATAGTTTATTTTGGCGTAAAATCTCAGTTAATTCTGACAAACATGATTTTTCATTTTAATTTAAAAAAAGCTTTATTGTAGTTATATAATTATACAATGAATTGGTTGTATGTTTATTGGTTTCTAAATATGTATGCTAAACGTTCAACAAATTTACAACCAGCTAATTTGAAGGTGGTTACATCTTTCTTCCATGAACTACTTTCCACTTTTTTATAAGGTTGAATTTTTCAATAGATAAAGTACATTTTACTGACATTAGCAATAATATAAATAATTAGTAATAATAAAAATAATTAGCAATAATGAAAACAACTGTTTTCCATTTATGTAATAACAAATAGACTTAAGTTTGAATGTATAACTTTTAATAAAATTATAAACTTTTTATCTCACAGTGATTTTATTTTGAAAATTAATCTTTAATATATTGCAAATACCAAATTTAATTCGATGGCGCTATACGATTTTGAATTTGGCGCCAGTATTCTGTTTTGAATTTCGCGCCAGTACACGTTTATGTAACTCGAGCGCCATCTATGTTATGTTTACGTTGAAAGTTGAGATGACTATACATGTGTGAGAGCGATGCGAGATAGCCCATACGTCATGAAAAATAACCTTTACTGGGTAATCTGTAGTAGTCTGTGGGTTGTACCATGATTGATGCTGGAGTGGGATTTTGTAAGAATGGCGAGTTTGATGTGAGTGACGACACATACGAGTGATGTCATTGGGTTCTAAGCGATTTGATTTGTCGATAGGCTCTCGAGTATCAAAACAGCCGGTCTAAACTCCGCCTTTCTCGTATCGGAGCGTCAAACAAACTCGGCAGCTCTCAGTCGGCGAGATGTTGACGAGACCACGGCGAGCAGGATTGCCAATGTTGTAATACTACATTCCTGACAGATGATTGTAATATTTGTAATTTTAAATATTTGAGGTTATGCGCCTATTAAACGTACTTCCAATTATACCTTCCGTGCAGTTCCGTGTTTAGAATTTATACTTCTACTACACTGAATAACATTAGGAAGCTATTATACTAAGAAATTTGGTGAATATGTGGCGCTGAAGTTTGGCAGAGGCTAAAGGACACGGTAGCTGCAACCGATATCCAACGGAACCCTTGTAATCACCCTTAACCCATTCAAATTGCTACAGGTTTGGTACTTATGTCTATACAAATGATTGATACAGTACATTATACAATAATTTTATAGGTTTACGGAGTTATTTCCATTTCCACTTGAAGGGATGATAAACTTGCGCCACTCTGAACATAAAAGACAAACAAGAATTCTGTGCCAATATTTGGTTCTTCTGTTCGTACTTTGTAACGGGAACCTACCAACGACCGACTAACCAACGACATTTCATTATTAACCGCCCTACCCATACGAACGTACGTGATACGTCCGCTATCGTCGCCCGAACACATGTTGTTTTACCTACTTTTGAATAATAACCCGAAGGTAGGGTGGTTAAGCGTTATTTGCAATTACGTTGCCGTATCGTATAAGTTAGCAGTGCTGGCAAACAATGGCTGAGTATGGGGTGCTGATGAAGTAAAAGTACAGACAATTGGAATTATTCTTATTGACCACCGCAACCGGAGTTGAACAAGCGATCGGTTTCTAACAGAATCAGTTGCATTGATTTTGACAGGAGCACTTTGTAGTTTCGTTTGTGAGGAAAAACTAAAACCAAGATTACATTTTAAAAATACATTTTATTGTGCAAAAGAAATCATTACATAACAGGTGATAATAACAAGTGATGATGTGAACGATGTTTTCTATGTTTTTATAGATTGCGTGCCCATTTCCTACAGCTGTCTACTAAAATGGTCCACTACGTTTTATCCACTGTCGACAAGACTGCTGTTATTTCATTGGTCCCTTGAGTTGAGTTAATCAATTTTGTAACTTTGTAACATGAATAAAGTTCCTTTTTCTTGAATTTTGTTTTTCATTTCCATGTTTTGGCATGGTGAATTCTAAAATGAGGTAAGTTAACATTAACTTTTATAAAAACGTAACGTGTACCATACTGTAAACGTTAATATTAACATAGTGTGAAATAATCAACACAACAGTCGAGACCGGTATAACAAACTCAGCTTATTACAAACACCGGATACATTTTTGTTGGTTTATACCCAGCGTTCCGGTGATGTGAATGTTGTAGCATGATGAATTCACGACCGCTTAGTTTATTGGGTAAGAACGAAAGATCAATTATAATAACCTATTTTCGTGTCCTCTTGAGTGTTTGTTATATCCGGTCCTGACTGTATTTCAAGTAAATAGTAAAAATATCTGTACCTTAGACGTGAAGGATTGCAACCTTACAGATTATGTTCTGTCGTTCCATTATTTTATTGAACGTTCTCCAACTTCCTTATATTTTTATCGATCAGTAACGGACAAACTACACGTAAAAGTATTTCAGCATGCTGTAACCGTCAATGCAACAGAATGGGTAATTTTGTCATAGGAGACGTTTCTTCAACAGTTGCCTTATTTCGCAGGGCCTATAACTAAAAGTAATTCAAGCAATCAAAAAGAAACGTAACACATAAAAGGTGGTTTTTACTTTGTTTGTGAACTCCATTCGAACCGATCAACTGGTTACGAGCTAACAGCAAATTCAGCTCCATATTTTTCAGTACGTAGGCTTGCTTGTTAAATGGTTCGGAAACCCTTTTTCCTAAAAAAAAACATAAAATAGTCTAAAACAAACAATGGCAACTCATTGTTTGTTTACGAGAGAACATGGTTTAATAATTACCGGAACCGTATGTTTGCGTGGCTAACGATATAAACTGAACACAAGTTCATAACCTAACTCCGCATAACCCCACAATTTCAAAGCAGATGCATCAGTGTTCCCACATGGAGAAAACGAGAATCGTGATGTCACTCGTAATGACGTCACTCACATCAAACTCGCCATTTTTATAAAATCCCGGTCCTGGATCTCGTATTCGTAACCACTAGGGATTTAAATTTCACTCCTCTGGCAACACTGCCAATGCCATGATTGTTTTTGTTAGGTTAGTACCAGACCAACTTAAGAGAGAAATAACTAAACTACCGATAAATTTAAAATATTAACGTGTAGATTATTAACAACCTTTAAATTATAGATTGTGTAAAATTGAATGAAATTCTTAGAATTCAAAGTATACAGATACAACGTTCAATCAGATCTCGATAAATAGCAAACAATAAGGGAATAACTGGTGAGTTAACCTCAATATCTGTAATTCTAATACGTCGAATTAGACAGTCAGTAGAAATTGAACTAACAGTTAACCCCAATAGATCAAATCAGTTTTAGAAGTATTATTTCGTTTTTCAGATTTGGGAAAAATAAAAAAAATATCTACATCGACGCAAGTAGTGGGTAAACGCACAGTGTGTTATTGTCGAATGTCGAAAATCTACGAACGCTATCTTTTCCGTCTGACGGAGCAAAAACTGGGGGAAAATTTTGAAAGCTTTTTGCTCCGTCTTAGATTCCAAAGCGCAAAGTGCCAATTTAAAGATACCGAGGAACAGCTGATAGATCAAATTGTTGAAAAGTGCAACTCGGTTGAGCTCAGACAAAAAATCCTTGCAGCTGGCGATTCGATCAACCTTACCGGAATAATTGCAGCAGCCAATGCTTTGGAAACGGTTAATCCGCAGTTAGGTGGCTCTGCTGAACAAAAGCCAGATACGTTGGATACAATTCATATTAAGTTTAGCAAAGATGTTGAGAATCTTCTTGACAAGCTAGCTGTCGACACAAGTAAGTGATTTGGTGTATTGGTTGATTTTTAAATTATAATTTGTGTTTTATATTTGTTTCATGTAGGTACTCATGAAAATATACCTTGTAGCAACGAGAGTATTAGTTCGAAATTATCTGATGAGCCAGCGATAACCATAGCAACGTAAGTATGAGGTTGTCCGTTAATATAAAATTTAACTTCCTTAAACGTTGATAATGTTAATCTGTCAAAGATGTAACAGAAGTTAAACGAAATTACATCTGATGATAACACTTGGCTTTAATGGTTATATAATAATTTTATGGTCATGGATTAAAAAATTTTCCAACAAAAGGCTGTACAAATTTTATAAGATTCTGGATAATGGTGTTTGTGTTTGAAAAGTGTATAGGTTTTCGATATTTGTGGAATACGAATCTAAACTTGAAAGTTGCCTATAATGTATAAGCTACTTAAAGAATTGCTGTCAGTCCTTGTCATTTCTGACATTTTTAGGATTTCGTAGGGCTTTGGTTTATCTGCTATGATATCGCAAAAATTGCGAAAAATCACAGTTTTTTGACATATTGATATAAATTTTACCGTACCGCATGCCGTTCCGGACCAAGGTCTATTAAGTAGTAAGGTTATCCAAGTACGAGATTTCTCAGTTTGAGGGGTAAAGGGAGATCGTGACGTCACTAGAGTCGTGCGCTGCCACCAATTTGAATGCTTATTTCGTTGTATGATTTAGGTTAAGTAGGTGCATAATTATATTGAAAAAATAAATGCATCTTTATTGTGATCATTTTTAAATGATTAGGATGAAAAAAAAATGATGAATGTGATTATCACAACATGCTATTTCAATAATTTGTTAATAATGCTGAATAAGTACATTAGTATGTAATGTATGTCCGATTAAAGAAATGTGTTGTGCTAAACCAGGTCTCTGCAGTTGGAATCAAAATTTAGCAGAAATTCGGTGAGTGGAGTCAACCTACAAACAAAATCAAGAGCCGGAGTCGAAGGTGGTATAACGGCAACCACATATTTTTGCAACCATGCAAATTGGGGGTTGAAACACTAAAATTATCAGGAATTGAAGTCGAATGTTTGGTTTACAGACCCTACAGATAAATAAATAGAAAAACTATAACTAAATCAGTATTGGTAGTATTGGTACAACTTGCTTATTAAACCACTCATTGGCTTGTCCTGATTACAATATTTGGTTAGAACATACGTACAAAGAAAAAATAAAAAATCAGTAAGAAGCTTTATTGTACAAATTTTCTCATCTTTGTTGTAATTTTATTTTTAATATCAGCTACTCTTCGTTAAATATTTAGATTTTTTTGCTGTTGAAAAGTAAAATTTAAAAAAATTTATCCGTACATATATTCTTTGCTCGACAAAAGCTTTCAAAACTATGGTGTCAGTAATTGGATCTTGTTTTAAAAGTTCTCTTCTTAATTTACTGCTAATTCTTTTCGAATTATTAATCCCATCCCCCGTAAGTCTTTCGAACTTGCTAATTCATTTTATTAAACAAGCGTTTAAATTCTTCCGACGGATTTATTAGTCCGTCAAAAGATAAATGACGTATCCAGGATGGAAGGGAGTATGGGTGCTCTTGCTGGTCTTCGTATGAGTAATGTCCCAATTGTGGATGAGTTCTGCTTTAAACTTTGATCACGTGGAAAAGTAAAATATGATATTGTTAATCCAATCACTGTTGAAATGCTATACCTCATACCGCAACCCGGTACGGAGCAAACCATAGGCATCTAAAATTGATACATGATTTAGAATAATGTAATTTCCAATATAAATTAATATCTTACCTTTACTAACTTAATTACTTCATAAAATACTACACTAATAAAACAACCAATAACGTAAAACTATCAACTATTGAATATAACAATATAAACGCAGAACAACGATTAAACACGAACAAAAGCAACCTTTCTAATTCACTAAAAAACCTATAACGAGCTGAGCTGGCAATAATTAAACGTATGTTTGATCAAACTAAACGAGCGATGTATGCGACGTGATGCGAAGTGTGCCGGGACTCTAGTGACGTCACGAAAGTAGAGCATATAGGGATCTGAGGGGGGTATATAAAGTGTACTATAGGAAAGATAGCAAACTGGATAACCTCTCTCTTTATAGACCTTGGTTCCGGACGACGAAATTAGTATTTATAATGCCGCAATGATCTCAAACAAACTGAGCGCCATCTAGCGGAGAAGTATATACACAACGGTACATAACCTCACATGTCAGTTTTCTTGTTGATTGTATTAATCAGTGGTAGATCGTGGTAGATATAATAAATTATGGACGCAGGGTTTGTTGCAGCAACAATTCATTCTGAAGTCGTTCTCGTTGCCACAAACTATCAAAGTGCTATCAGTTAACCTACAACTTACTGGAAACTGCTATTCACTCGCCGGTACACGTACAGATGGCGCCATTCGCGCGCATACGCCGGAAAACGTAAGACATAACACGTAGGAGATGAAATTCGTTGCGGTCGAGAACAAACTTTACGATTTACGGAGCGTCACTATAATCCTAGGCATATATCATAGGTACAGACTATCAAAGTATGCCCGTGGAGCTGTGTACTCAATTGTCTCAAATTATAGAACAGTGTTCCTTCTTTCATAAAGAACTTAAGTCATCCACTTGCAATTCGTAAAGAACTGTTCTCGTACTTGTGCACTTTTGAACCTTATCATGTAAACGATTTATATTAATTTGTATTTATTTAATTATACCAAATGTATATTTTTTTGTGACACTATTTGTGGCTTGTGTATTGCAACCTATAAATAAAGATAATTTATTATTATTATTTTTTATTATCGCAAAAATTGCTAAAAATCACATTTTTTTGGCATATTGATATAAATTTTTTCAACAACTTTTGGAGACCGTAAACTCTTGAGCCTGGATTCGTATTTAGCGTAAAGAAATCTATCAAAAGTATCCTAACGTTCAAAAGTTTCTTTTGAAAAGTTCCATATGTAAAGGGCCTTAAAATTGTTATACCACCATTGAGATAATTAACAGATATATATCAGAATCAATACGAAAATAATGGAAAAATCCAATATGTACTTCAGTATTTTTATTGGTTAACTTTATAGGGAGATATGTTCTATATAAAACAGGGTGTTTTTCTTTACATTTAAAAATCGTTTGTGGAATATCACAAACAACCGCTTTTGAATCCTGACTATTCGAATAAGACCTTGATAACCAGTTATCAAAATTAATGCAAATTTAACTTAATATGCGTTCATCCAAAAGCAACTGCAAAATACAGATGAGAGGTTTAGTTTTATAATATCGGTAAACATATTACAATGAGACTGCTTCTTTTACACAGAATGCTTTTCAGTATTAGTTCTTATTTTTCAGATGCGACGTAAAGGTGGAAATCGATGAAACTAGTATCACGGGATCCACTTGTACTTTACCTGGACAATCTATTGAACCGATAAAGACAGAAACACCATCGCAAGTATTCTTCTGTAACTTTTGTAACTATGCTGCCACGCGACGTGGAGACCTATTAGCGCATTGGCGTCGACAACATAGAACACTCCACTGTACACTTTGCGACTTTACAACCATCGCCACCGAAGAATTGAAAAAACACAAGGCAACGCATCCGAAAGGCAAAACCAAAATGCTGCTGTGCTCGACATGCGGATTTGTCTGTTCGTCAGCTGTGACCCTGACAATGCATATGCGAAGACACCCTGGCGAGTTCCCATATGAATGCAGCAAATGTAACTATGCTTCTAGACAAAGAGGTGATCTTACGAAGCATATGATGCTGCATACGCGAGAGAAGCCTTTCGTTTGCTCAGTTTGCGATTGTCGGTTTGTTCGCCGTCGTAATCTCGAGCAACATATGAGAACTCATTCGGGGGAGAAGCCTTACAAATGTTCGATTTGTGATTTCGCTTGTGCAGTTGACGGTAACCTTATACGCCACATGAGACAGCATACCGGAGAGCGACCATACAAATGTTCGATTTGTGATTTTACTTGTAAACAAAGTTGTAGTCTTACGACACATATGAGACGGCATACGGAAGAAAAGCCATTTCAGTGCAGCCAATGTAACTATGCTTGTAGACAGAAACCTAATCTTGTGGTGCATACGAGAACGCATACTGGGGAGACGCCTTTCAAATGTTCGATTTGTCACTTTGCTTGTAGTCAACGTTGTAGTCTTACAAAGCATATGGCACGGCATACAGAAGAGGAACGATTTCAATGCAGCCAATGTAATTTTTCTTGTAAACGTAGAGCTAATCTTTTAGTGCATGTGAGAACGCATACAATCGAAAAGCCTTTCAAATGTTCGGTTTGTGAATTTACTTCCTCACAAAGTGGGAGTGTTAAAAGACATATGAGAACGCATAGCGGAGAAAATTCATTGAAATGATTTGATCTGATTTTGGTTAAGTTTTTTCTTCAATCGTTATAATTTAAGAAGTGTTTGTAAAATGTTCTGTATGTTTTATATTATATTGTTTAAATACAAACGTATTTAACTGCATTCGTCTGAGTGTTTATTTTTACAAAGTATGCAACCGTGTTTGGTGGAGACACAAAAGAATATTATTTTGCGATACATATTAACTTTAGCAACATTTTTATCAGTGGCGGGCGGCTCGTGACTTCTTCGGATGGGAGGGCACTGGAGGGTCTGTAATGCGGAGAGACCGAAATTTTTGCTTCAACTTTATCACAGTTTTTAAAATGTTTAATATCGAAAATTAAGAACAGAAAAAAAACTCATTTCCGTTAAACTTTCTAAACACTGTTTTATTTGTTTTAGAGTTTTCTACCTGCGTAATTAATAAATCCGGTCTAGGGTGACCCATATTTTTTAACTCTGTTTTAACGACTAGCGCCTACGGTGTCCGCTTGTAAGTAGTCCCGGACGTTCACGAGCGCAGGCGGTGGGCCGTCGGGTTCAATCGGAACTCTACGCTAGAAAGCTCTCGGTATAGGTACATAGAATTAGTGTATACGATAGAAACCAACCGATGTCGACTTTCGAGCGAATGCGATAGTATTACAGACTGGTTCTCCCTATATTTGATTCGACTGAAAATGGCGTGACACCGATGTAAACAAACTATAGCGTACGTTGTAAAGTCTCTAATTAAATAATATAGTATCTTATTTTCTAACAACAGTTCTTTTGTTTCTGTTCTAATAAAATAATCGTGTCCGCGCTTATGCCGTGTAACGCAGAAAGTCAGACACTAATAGGAGAAAGAAACCTAAAGAATTATCTCAAGAGTACCTTTATGGTGGAAGCTATGCAAAAATTACAGACAATGTTGAAATACGGTGCGAAGTCGACAAGCCAGCTGCACGATAATTGCAATTCTTACAAAAGCGTGCCACTTGATTGATACCTTATGTTTATATGTGATTTAGGGTGATTTATAATTCGATACCTCATTTTTTTGTTCGGCTATAGTTTTCGAGATGTTCTAAAGTTTTGTGACAGTGGCTAAATTAATAAACAAAGAGATAAAGCAGATGATGGATAAATAAATATTAACAATGGATGATATTCCGAACATGTGATACAAATAATAATTTTTGGCATTAATAATAATATGAATATTATTCCACGTTCTTTGCTTATTAATTTACTCGCGCTCATAAAACTTTCAAGTTAAATATCTCCAAGACTATTGATCCAAATAGAAATTATTTAGCATTTTAACATATTAAGTATCAATTGAAGTGCACACGGTGTGAAAATATACTATTACTCACAACTATGATTCTATACTCTATAGTTCTAAAATGTATTAAGTGCACCGCAATCGTTCCTACTTACCCACATGAATAATGTATCGATTAAAACATCTACTAATTGTTATATAATCCATTTATTGAAAACAAAATAACTATACATTTAATAACGAAAAAGGTATTCAAACATAATTTTATTTATATACAGTGAGCGAGTATGGAAACATGACAAAATCTCAAGAACGGTTTGCTATTTTAAAAAAGCCTCGAACACGTCGATTTATAATTATCAAAATACACCTTATGATATCAAATTATTCTTTTTACCTTCAATTGTTTTTAACAGATGACGTCATCGACATTTTTTTAAATGACAACCCTATATCTTTTTTAATGAATTTGACAGATCTTTTAATTGTCTTAATGGTAGCATAATATTTTTATGGCCTTACATAAGAAAATTTTCGAGAAAAAGAGAATTGAAGGTGGTATGCATTCTTTGGTGAAAGACTAAATTTTGTTTCTGATTAAAATTTTTACCGTATTCACAAGAAAATTTAAAACTTCTACACTTGTTATGTATTCCAGGTATCAACACATTCATTTGGTCAGGGTGAAATCGTCGGGCATGTTTTCTCAGGTTGCATACACTGCTATAAGTCTCGTTACATATGGTACACGTTGTATTTTCAGCCATATCATAAGCTAAAATATATGTTATTGAATTAGAAAAATATATGTGCCTGCAACTTCTTGCCATAAATTCAATTTAAAAAATAAATATTTTTTATATTTCATTTTATTTTTTAATAAGTTTATTAGTATAATTTATAATGGTAGTCCTATATTTTGACTATTAATTATTATGTATTATGCTGATGTACTTACTAGTTTATTCCCTAAGCTTGTCTTTATTTGCTGGAAATATTTTAAAAAAACGTTGCGTTATTCTAAACCCCTTAGGTAAAACACGCTCGCCCCCCATGCAGCTTTGTTTACATTCGCTTACCTTAGTTCTCACGGCGCCCGTCCGTGTCTCTTTATTTATCTGATATTTATGCAAACATGTTGCATTCAAGTTTATTGCTGACTAAATTGAAATGATTTTGCGTTCCATCAATTAATTAATTGCTATAGAAATTAGTAACTTACATGTGTTTTTCTAAATACTCCGTACTCCGTACTCACCCAGACGGTTGCCGATTACATTTAAATTACAGTCGCTCAATGTCGCCTGAGTTCATGAATGTCCGGGACTACTTACTAGCGGACACCGTAGGCGCTAGTGTTTTAACGTCACGCAAAAGAGCATTATTTTTGATCAGGTAGATAATGTTATTTACTGAATTCATCGTTGAAACCCTTGGAACGTCAAAAAGCAACGGGAAATAAACACACGCAAGTCACTTCACACTGCTAAGCGATAAGCGGGGCAAACTAGTGATGAGTCGTGATTTCAGTAACGTGATTTTGTAACGTTACTTTTATATCACGTTCCGGAACGTTCCGAAGTCTCCCGGAACGACGTGACTCGGTACGGTTTGCGAGGCGATCGGGACGATCGTACCGGAACGTTTGCCGGTACGGAACTTTATGCGGGACGCATAAAATTCCGTACCGGCTAACGTTCCGGTACGGCTGCAGAGAATACTTGCGTTTATATAATGTTGTGGATGGTGTAAACGGTCACGGTTCGAAGCGAGGTAGAATGTATACCGAAAAATCACGTTCCGAAATCACGTGATTTCGGAACGTGATTTTTTCGGTACGATAACGTTCGGTACGTTCCGACAGAGGAATGGGTTTTCCCATCACTATCGCACACCCCAGAGTCAGAGTGGGAAATAACAAGAAATAGGTCAATAGGTATCAAAATAGATGCCTACCACTAGCGCGAGGATAGTATGAAGCAGCCAGCAGGCAACGGGCGAATACGTGACAAACACGGCAGCCGAAGTGGCGCGCTGGCCGCTGCCGTTCACCGATGTAGAAGTATAGAGGTATAGAAAAATAAGCATGTAGGGTGGGTGGCGCCATCACGCGGCCTATGCTAAAAGTCGCCCGGTTTCCGCACCCATAATGTATCTATTAGAAGAAATTTATCAGGGGGGGCAGTGCCCTCTGCCCTCCCTGCAGCAGCCGCCACTGATTTTTATGGCTTGTTTTGATCTGTAATATTTATAGATTTTTTGCTACCCTCGATGAAAAACCAAAAATTGCCACGACAGTACCGTTTTGTCAACAAAATCCCAAAATTAATACAAAATCAAATAATTGAAATTGCATTTATTTAATGTAAATGTACTAAATTTCATATTTTAATGGCGTTTGCTACCACCATCACTAACCAAGCAAAACGCACCTTTATGACTGACAAAAATCTAGGGAATATTGGTGCTGACCTCGTATTCGTGACCACTAGGGATTTAAATTTTACTCTACTAGCAACACTGCTCATGCCATGATTGTTTTTGTTAGGTTAGTACCAGACCAACTTAAGAGAGAAATAACTAAACTACCCATAAATTTAAAATATTAACAAACTTTAAATTATTAATTGTGTAAAATTTAATTAAATTATTAGAATAGTATACCAATAGAACGTTCAATCAGATCTCTATAAATAGCAAACGATAAGCGATAACCTGGTGAGTTAACCGCAATATTAAACAGTTAATTATTGAACTAACAGTTAACCCCAATAGATCAAATCAGTTTTAAAAGTAATATTTCGTCTTACAGATTTGTGAAAATTACAAAAGAAATATGGCTACAGCGACGCAAGTAGTGGGTAAACGCACAGTGTATTATTGTCGAATGTCGAAAATCTACGAGCGCTTTTTTTTCCGTCTGACGAAGCAAAAACCGGGGGAGAAATTTGAAAGCTTTTTGCTCCGTCTTAGATTCCAAAGCGCAAAGTGCCAATTTAAAGATACCGAGGAACAGCTGATAGATCAAATTGTTGAAAAGTGCAACTCGGTTGAGCTCAGACAAAAAATCCTTGCAGCTGGCGATACGATCAACCTTACCGGAATTATTGCGGCAGCCAATGCTTTGGAAACGGTTAATCCGCAGTTAGGTGGCTCTGCTGAACAAAAGCCAGATACGTTGGATACAATTCATATTAAGTTTAGCAAAGATGTTGAGAATCTTCTTGACAGGCTGGCCGTTGGCACAAGTAAGTGGTTTGGTTTATAGATTGATTTTTAAATTATATTTAAATTGATTTCTAAATATTTCTTTCATGTAGGTACTCGTGAAAATATACCCTGTGGCAACGAGACGAAATTATCTGACGAGGCAGCAATAACCAAAGCAACGTAAGTATTATAATGGATGATTTAGAATGAATTGAAACGAAAGCTATGATATTCGGAAATAGAAATTCGCTAAACTCTAGATATAGTTAACGATAACGCAGTTATTGAGATACTGGACAAACTTAAATATCTAGGTGTTATATTACACATTACGTTGAAATTTACTAGTAATATGGATTATATAGTTAAAAAGGTGAACCGAAAGATTAGCTACTTAGGAAGAATATCTAATAAACTAACATTAAAAGCTAGAATATTATTATATCATACGATTATAGAGCCATATTTTAATTGATGCCGTAGTGTAATGTTTTTGTGTACCGGCAAAGACATTAAAAAGTTGCAAGTACTTACAACAAAATCGAGCACTTAGAATATTCTATTACAATCCTCCAGGTTAATCAGTGTCGAGTCAATATTGAGTGACTTAAATTTCTTGCATGTTAAACGAGGAACGGTATATCAGGCACTCACTTTGATATATTATATTATTATTATATATTATGGTAGAAAATTAAGCTTTTTTGAGAAATTAACCTATAAATTTCATGAATGTAAAGTAAATGGTGATATCCAGGGTACGGTATGTCCGTTTCATGTTCGAGATGTCTTGCCTATATTATCTAATTAAACATTTTTAAACATAATTAAACATTTGTTTAAATTAAACAATTCTTTTTTTGCAATTCAAATAAAATTATTTTTTCTAGATCGGTCTGGCTAACTGTTATTCTCAAGTGACATCATTTATATTTTTGGATGATTCCATTGTTTAAAGAATAAAATATTATTCGTTTTCAATATTTCATCAAATTAGAGTACATGGAACAGTTTCCAGACAGCAACAAATCAACATTATCTTGCGACACACAGTGGTAGGAAATAAGAATAAGAAATGCAGAAAGAAATATGATTAATAAAATTGGTTGACTTAGGAAATTTAATAATTTTAAAAGAAATGTACTCCCCAATTCCCCGAAAAAATGATTTTAAATCAATTCAATTTTTTCGAATAAATGATTTGAAAGCGAATGATATTTTACTTAATAATGATTTGAATCAGGTCCCAGGTCCCTGGTTTAAATCCAGGTTGTGGCTGTAATTTTTAATTTATTTTAAAATTTACATACCACCTGTACATCACCATCATGCATTTGAATAATATTTTATTAGTTAAACAATGGAAATTATCCCAAAATATAAATGATATCACTTGACAATAATAGTTGACCAGACCGATCTTAAAAAATGAATGTGACAATTGCAAAAAAATTGTTTAAACAAATGGAATTTGTTTAAACAAATATGCAGTTATTAGCTAATAACATAGGCAAGATACCTCGAACATGAAATTTATAAATTAATTTCACAAAAAAGCTGAGTTCTACCATAATTAGAACAGTTGAAAATTAATAATCATTGATTGTTTAAACAATAGGAAGAATTTGTTTAAAGAATAATGTCACTCTAAGATTATAAACTGTCATTTCGAACTCAGAAAACAGATATCGACGGAGATTCAAGAAAAGCGAATTATTTAAACAAATGGAATTTGTTTAAACAAATGGAAATTACCTAACGGTAGTTTTCAGGGCATTGTGGGGGTGGGTTGGGGGCGTCAACGCCATATGTATAATTCTCAAATTCTTCATTGGAAAGTCCTCTACAACCCTTATAACTTTAATCTTAAGTTCTACCAAACCCCGAACAATTATTCGAAAAATTCCAAGAAATGTCTTTTTCCCATGCATTTTCTTATGTAAATTTGCTGCATCGATAAATCAAAATTTCAAAGAAAAAAAAATACGTGTTCACTTTTTTTGGATTTGGAAACGATTTGGGGGGATCGTTGCTTTCTATCATCAGAAATTTTTGCAATGCATTTTTGAACCACCTGACTACACATATCGCAATGAGATTGATTCTTATCCACAAGTAGGGATGTTCCGATACACCTTGCTGTACCGGTATCGCGTATCGTATTGTATCGTATCAAATGTACCAGTTCTGTACCATACCGGAGCACAAAGTACCGGTACATCGGTACCGGTACATTTTTTAAGTCGTAATTCCGAATAAAAAAAATATTTTGCGTAGCGGCAGATACCTACACACATTGAAATAAAATAATGTACTTGAAGTAGTCCATATTCAAAGGTGTAGTTTCATATAATTACAATAAAAAACCTCTTTGGCCTTTGCAGATTGTATATTTCGATACCGGTTTCGATCAAAGATCATCATCAGCTAAAAATCTACAATTATAATTACATCACTCAAGGTCATAAATTATAAAATTTAAAAACATTACATACACAATAGAAAAACTATAACTTACGTCAAGTAATCCAAAGCCGTATAAGTTACTTAGAGAAATAAACAATCTGCAAAGGCCAAAGAGTTCTTTTATTGTAATTATATGAAAAAAATAATGTACAGTAGAATAAATATGATGCGGTTTTTATTAAATATTTGAAACTTTCTTTCTCTGTAGTGCTTAAGGTAGATTATTTTTTGCTATCATGCAATGTTTCACAATGCTGAAAAATGAGATCATTCATTATACTGTATTTTCAGCCAAAGTTGGCATGTGCATTTATTATCAATAGAATGTTCATAATACATGCCAATTGATATAGATGTCAAGTCCATCAAAAAACCGCAAAAATTTAACAATTGTCAAAATAACACTGGACAACTCTCGCCTTAAAAGTATAGGAATATGTGAAGTATCGTACCACCCATGATATAGGAACTACTTGATTCACCACGGCACCACCAGTGTTTTCCAGAAATTAATGGGCTTTTTAATTATGATTTTGTACAAAATATATAAATGCATTATGAATGTATTTTTCCGAACAAAATATTAAACGCTGCTATATTATCACATACGGAACTATTTGTTTCACCATGGTACCACCCACAGAACCATCAGTCTTTTCTTTGTTTCTAATCTGTATGTTGGATGCCCCCGCTGAATGTTTTTTTTTTCATGTTTGTCGTAAATTCCGCAATTTTAACGTCAGTGTTACAAAGTTCGCATTTTCCACCCAACTTGTTTTAATAAACACTTTCCATATCCTACTCGACGAACGTGGCATGTTTGCATGTATTTCGCTTGTAAAAAGCACTATGGCTAACGGATTTAATGACTTTCGCACTCAAAGATTTGCACACCAAAGTTAGGTTAAATTTTAGTCGGAATTTCCCTGATCGTTTACTGACACTGTAAAAGAACACAAATACAAATTCCTTCGTTGTAATCCACTTGTAAAATAAACTTATATTGGTTCGCCGCTAGAGTACGCTAGTTGTTGGCAACAACATATCGCGATACAATATCGTCCAAAAACGTATCGTATCGTACCGTATTGGATGCTATAGAACCGGTACAAAATATCGGGTATCGGAATGTAAAGTACCGGTACTTAGAAATATCGTATCGTATCGAACATCCCTATCCACAAGACGCTTTTCTGTATTAATTCTTATTTTTCAGAGACGACTTCAAAGTGGAATTTGGCGAAACTACTATCTCGGGTTTCACTTGCACTTTACCCGGACAATCTATTGAACCAACAAACACGGAGACACCGTCGCAAGAATTCAGACTAATCGACCACGACTACGCAGTTACGAAATCAACGCAACCGGAAGAGCACTCGAAAAAAAAAAGAAAAAAAAGCTGTACAAATGCAAGTTTTGTAACTACGCTACCACGCGTCGTGGAGTCCTAGTAGTGCATAGGCGTCGACGACATAGAACACTCCACTGTACACTTTGCGACTTTACAACCATCGCCTCTGAAGAAATGAAAAAACACAAGGCAACGCATCCGCGAGAAAAAACCAAAATGCTGTGCTCGACGTGTGGATTTATCTGTTCATCAGCTGCGTCCCTGACAACGCATACGCGAATACATACTGGACAGAAGCCATATAAGTGCAGCAAGTGCAACTATGCTTGTAGACAGAAAGGTGATCTTTCAAAGCATATGAGAACGCATACACAAGAGAAGCCGTTTGTTTGCTCAGTTTGTGGTGGTCGGTTTGGTCACCGTCCTTATCTGGTGCGGCATTTGAGAACTCATACCGGCGAGAAGCCCTACAAATGTTCGATTTGCGATTTTGCTTGTACACAGAACTGTAGTCTTATCCGCCATATGAGACAGCATACCGGAGAGCAACCATTCAAATGCTCGATTTGCAACTTTGCTTGTAAACAAAGTTGTCTTCTTACAACACATATGAGACAGCATTCAGGAGAAAAGCCATTTCGGTGCAGCCAATGTAACTATGGTTGTAAACAAAAATCTGGAAATTTACAAGGCAACGTGTTATACTAGAGAGGAGCCATTAATGCCAATAATTGTCACTTCAGAAAATATACAGGGAGGTTACGGTTGTCTTTGTTGTGCGTACATGAGGCTCAAAGGCAATGCACATACGAGAAGGCATCAGACCAAGGAAACTTTAGGAACCATTATCAATTGGTTGCTAAATGTGGTTCAGCTTTACTTCAGTCGTTATAGTTTAAGAATTATTTGTAAATATATTCGTTATATATTATATTAGGTTTTTTAAATACATACATATTTGACTGGATACATCTGTTTGTTCATTTTCACATTTTTTAAATAAAATGTGTTTAAGTCGCATATATAAGTAACATATTTAGTATCTTAAAACATTTCAGTGAAAGCGGAACCGGGAGAATTGTCGAAGGTTTAAATAAACAAAGATATTCAGTCTTTTATTAATAAAAAAATCAATTCATGTGGCATTATTTCATGGGTTTACTTAGTCATAACTATTTTTTAAACGTATTTTATACTAAATTTTATAATTGGACAATAGGGGCTTCTACTTCTGACCCAAAACGCTAGACAACATGCGCAGAAGACTTGGCGCCGCTGTCAAATCTGGTAACATAATATTGCTTAAAATCCCCAGAAAACACGCATTCCATGTAAAATTACCAATTTCGGCTTTAATCATGAAGTATTCTGTATCTACGTATCCCAACTCAACAAAGCTTGCCGCGGGTGTACCTGTTTTTATGTACTTTGGAAAATTTGCTGAACTGTCCTAACCTAAAAACACAGTAGGTATTTTGGTTATCATGTTCACTTCCATATAATGTAATTGCAAATGAAATGTAATTGATAAAAGATAAGTGTGAGAATGACATGCATTCATTGAAAGCTGAATAATTATATGGAAGTGACCATGAAAACCAAAATACCTACTGTGTTTTTAGGTTAGGACTGTTCAGCAAATTTTCCAAAGTACATAAAAACAGGTACACCCGCGGCAAGCTTCCTTGAGTTGGGATACGTAGATACAGAATACTTCAGGATTAAAGCAGAAATTGGTAATTTTACATGGAATGCGTGTTTTCTGGGGATTTTAAGCAATATTATATTTGATTGTTACCAGATTTGACAGCGGCGCTAAGTCTTCTGCGCATGTTGTCTTGCGTTTTGGGTCAGAAGTAGAAGCCCCTATTATTCAGTTTTCAATGAATGCATGTCATTCTCACACTTATCTTTTATCAATTACATTTCATTTGATACTAATTAGGCTTTTTACAAAGCTTAGGCTTTTTACAAAGCATAGTTGCCAACTTAATTTAGTCCTGGGTGGTCCTGGGAGAAATGCGCGCGCACATCGTCAGATCAAAAACCAGAACGAGAAACGTCTATTATAGGGGACAAAAATCTAGGGAATATTGGTCCTGAGATTAAACCATTAGGGATTTCAATTTCATTCATCTGGCAACACTGCCAACGCCATGATTATTTTCTCCACGCTTGACCCATGTTTGACCTTGAGCGTGCCTTGAGCGTGCCTTAAGCTAGCTCAATACAGAAGGCTATGAATTTTCTATATAAATACGAATCCAATTATTGGAATTCAAAGTATACCTATATAAGTTTTGATGAGATCTATATAAACTGTCAACGATAAGGCGGTGAGTTAACCTCAATATCTTATTATAAATATATTATATTCAAAAATGCAATAACTCATAACCTTAGATTCAAATCAATTTTAAAGCGACTATTTTATTTTAGAGATTCGAGAAAATACCTAAAGAAATATGACTACCTTGAACCAAACAGTGTGTAAGCGCGAGTACTTTTGTCCGAAGCCGTCTAAAATCTTCGAACGTCATCGTTTCCGGCTGACAAAGCAAGAGCCGGGAGAAAAATTCCAAAACTTTTTGGTTCGTCTTCGAAATCAAAGTATGAAGTGCCAATTTAAAGATACCGAGGAACATTTAATCGATCAAATCGTAGAAAAGTGCAGCTCAATTGAACTCAGGCAGAAAATCCTTGCTATTGGTGATACTATCAACCTTATTGGAATTATTGCAGAGGCCTACGCTTTAGAAATAGTTAACCTAGAAGGCTTTGTTGAACAGAAACCAGATATTTTAGATGTGAATCATATTACCTTCAGTAAGGATGTTGTGAACCCCGTTAATAGGCTGGCTGTGGATTCAAGTAAGTGGTTTGGTTTATTGATTTGATCTTTAAATTATAACTTGTGTTTTCCTTTTGTTTTATGTAGCTACTTATAAAAATATACCCTGTGAGGAGAGGAATTGCTTGGAATTAATTGATAACCAAGCAATAACCAATCCAATGTAAGTATCGTACTAGTGATTTTATTTTTTTTTCAGCGCATTCTCAAAAACAAAATTAAGTACAAAATGCGAGTTTTAAAATAGTTCTTTTTTTTTAACTTTGAGGAACAGACTAGCTCCAACCAAATCCTCCTTTAAGGATGCCTTTAAGTATTTTCCGAGCTGAAAATAATCTACCAAAGCGCACTTGTGTTATGTGTCATGTGTGTTCAAATTTCTATTTTAAATTTGTTAATCGTCTTTGCTTCAGTTTGGAAAGTTCTAATTGCTCTAAGTGGACATCAAAGTCTGATTTTTTATTTGTAGAAGATAAGTCCACCCTACCACCATTATACTGTGTTTTGTCATTATATTATGTTTACCTGAGAGATACACCTAATAAAGTGTCTAGTTTTGCTGATTTACTGTCAACGCAATATTTTTTTTCTAGGATATTTAAACATGAGTCGTAGTTGATAGATATTTTCCGATATTTTTCTTTCGTTGCCTTTTTTATCAATCTTAATTTTCTTTGAATTCTATCTTAATTTTCTTCTTCTATCTTAGTTCTCTGCTTCCATCTTTATCCATCTTCTTCATTCGTATTTTTCTTCTTCGTCTGTCTTTCTTCATCTGCGGCATCCATTTTCATTTTCTTCTATTGCTTTTTCTTTTTACATATTCACTTCCTTTAATCTTTTCCTTCTTTCATCTTTTTCTTTTTTCATTTTAACTTTACTTTCCTCTCTTCTCCGATCTGTCTTTTTGTTCTTCTATCTTTTTTTATGTCTATCTTATTTTTCTACACCCATCTTATTTTTCTTCTTCCCTCGTCTTTTTCCTCTTCCATCTTATTTTACTTCTTCCATCTTCATTATCTTTCATTTGTCTTATTTATCAATCTTAATTTTCTTCGATCTTTCTTCTGTCTTAATTGTTTTCTTCTATCATTTATCCATCTTTTTCTTTCTTCCCTCGTCTTTCTTCAATTTTAGAATTCCATCTTCATTTTGTTCTATTGCTTTTTCTTTTTATATATTCACTTTCTTTAATCTTTTCCTTCTTCCATCTTTTTCTTTTTTCATTTTAACTTTACTTTCCTCTCTTCTCCGATCTGTCTTTTTGTTCTTCTATCTTAATAATTTTACGTCCATCTTATGTTTCTTCTTCCCTCATCTTTTTCCTCTTCCATCTTATTTTATTTCTTTCATCTTCGTTACTTTCATTTGCCTTATTTATCAACCTTAATTTTCTTCGATCTTTCTTCTGTCTTAATTGTTTTCTTCTATCATTTATCCATCTTCTTCATCCGTATTTTTCTTCTTCTATTGCTTTTTTACATCTGCTTTTTCTTTAATAATTTCCTTCTTCCATCTTCTCTTTTTTTTTTCATTTTAACTTTAATTTTCTGTCTTTAGTAATCAATCTTTTTGTTCTTTTATCTTAATTTTTGCCTTTTGATAAATCCTAATTGTCTTCGAATTCTATCTTAATTTGCTTCTGCTATCTTAAATGTCTTCTACAATCTTAATTCTTCGCTTTTGTCTTTATTTATCTTCTTCCTTCGTATTTTTCTTTATCCATCTTTTTTCTGCTTTTTCGGTCTTCGAATTCCATCTTCATGTTCTTCTATTGCCTTTTCCTTTTACATCTTTTTCTTCCTTTGTCTTTTTCCTCTTCCATCTTATTTTTCTTCTTCCATCTTCATTATATTTCATTTGCCTTATTTATCAATCTTAATTTTCTTCGATCTTTCTTCTGTCTTAATTGTTTTCGTCTATCATTTATCCATCTTCTTCGTCCGTATTTTTCTTCTTCTATCGCTTTTTTACATCTTCTTTTTCTTTAATAATTTCCTTCTACCATCTTCTCTTTTTTTTTATTTTAACTTTAATTTTCTGTCTTCCGAAATCTATCATTTTGTTCTTTTATCTTAATTTTTGCCTTTTGATAAATCCTAATTGTCTTCGAATTCTATCTTAATTTGCTTCTGCTATCTTAAATGCCTTCTACAATCTTAATTCTTCGCTTTCGTCTTTATTTATCTTCTGCCTTCGTATTTTTCTTTATCCATCTTTTTTCTTCTTCTTCGGTCTTCGAATTCCATCTCCATGTTCTTCTATTGCCTTTTCTTTTTACATCTTTTTCTTCCTTTGTCTTTTTCCTCTTCCATCTTATTTTTCTTCTTCCATCTTCATTATATTTCATTTGCCTTAATTATCAATCTTAATTTTCTTCGATCTTTCTTCTGTCTTAATTGTTTGCTTCTATCATTTATCCATCTTCTTCGTCCGTATTTTTCTTCTTCTATAACTTTTTTACATCTTCTTTTTCTTTAATAATTTCCTTCTTCCATCTTCTCTTTTTTTTCATTTTTTTTTATCTTCCTTCGTATTTTTCTTTATCCATCTTTTTTCTTCTTCGGTCTTCGAATTCCATCTTCATGTTCCTATTGCCTTTTCTTTTTACATCTCTTTCTTCCTTTGTCTTTTTCCTCTTCCATCTTATTTTTCTTCATCCATCTTCATTATATTTCATTTGCCTTATTTATCAATCTTAATTTTCTTCGATCTTTCTTCTGTCTTAATTGTTTTCTTCTATCATTTATCCATCTTCTTGGTCCGTATTTTTCTTCTTCCATCGTCTTTCTTCAATCTTAGAATTCCATCTTCATTCTCTTCTAATGCTTTTTTACATCTTCTTTTTCTTTAATAATTTCCTTCTTCCATCTTCTCTTTTTTTTCATTTTAACTTTAATTTTCTGTCTTTTGCAATCTACGTTTTTGTTCTTTTATCTTAATTTTTGCCTTTTGATAAATCTTAATTGTCTTCGAATTCTATCTTAATTTGCTTCTTCTATCGTAAATGTCTTCTTCTATCTTAATTCTTCGCTTTCGTCTTTATTTACCTTTTTCCTTCGTATTTTTCTTTTTCGTCTTTTTTCTTCTTCTTCGGTCTTCGAATTCCTTCATTTTCTTCTATTGCTTTTTCTTTTTACACCATTTTCTTCCTTTGTCTGTTTCCTCTTCCATCCTATTTTTCTTGATAATAAAGAATCTTTCATTGTTCCAGTTACCAATTACACTTGACGCTTTTCTGTATTGGATGTTATTTTTCAGGCACGACTTAAAGATGGAATTTAGTGAAACTAGTATCTCGGGCTCCGCTTGTACTTCACCCGGACAATCTATTGAACCAACGAAGATGGAAACACAATCGCAAGTCTACAGAGCAATCGAACACAACGACGCAGCTGCTCAAACAACGCAACCTAAAGAGCAAACGGAAGAAGACAAGGAAGAGAAGCATTTCAAGTGCAACATTTGTGGCTTTGCTACTACGCAACGTAGATACCTAAATCAACACCAACATCGACGACATCCCACACAGAAATCATCCGACTGTAACCCTTCCGCCGTTTCAACCGTCTCCTCGGGAGAATCGAAAAATCGCAAGGCCCCGCGGGCCAGAAAAAACTATCTATGCGTTTCATGCGGATATACCTGTTCATCACCATCCCTCCTGAAAGTGCATATGCTAAGGCATACCGGAGAAAAGCCTTTTAAATGTTCGGTTTGTGATTATGCTTCTATAGAACGTCGTGTCGTCACGGCACATATGAGAACGCATACCGGGGAGAAACCTTTCGCTTGCTCGGTTTGCGATTATCGTACGGCACACCACAGTAATGTCCGGCTGCATATGAGAAGACATACTGGAACGAAGCCATTCAAATGTTTGATTTGCGACTACGCATCTTCGCAAAGTGGCGGGCTTAAAACGCATATGAAACGTCACACCGGCGAACGACCATTTAAATGTTCCGTCTGCGACTTTGCTTCTACACAAACCGCCGGTCTTGCGATGCATATGAAGACTCACACTGGAGAAAATCGATTTAAATGCGGCGAATGTAAGTTTGCTTGTAAACAGAAATCCAATCTCGTAGTGCATATGAGAACGCATACTGGCGAGAAGCCGTTTGAATGTTCCGTATGTGACAAAGCTTTTAGAAGGCGTGAAAGGCTTATAGTGCATACGAGAACGCACACTGGCGAGAAGCCTTTCAAATGTTCGATTTGTCGTTTTGTATGTAGACAACGTGATAGTCTTAAACTGCATATGAGGCAGCATACGGGCGAGAAACCGTTTCGGTGCAGCCGATGTGATTTTGCTAGTAAAAATAGGGGTAACCTTGTAGTGCATATGAGAACGCATACAGGAGCGAAGCCTTTCAAATGTTCGGTTTGTGAATTTACTAGTTCGCAAAGAAGTAGTGTTAAAAGACATATGAGAAGGCATAGCGGTGAGAATTCACTGAAATGAACCATATGTGATTTTGTTTGTTAGCAACGTAGTTATTTAGTGAAGCGTATGAGTAATGGAGTAGTAGAGCAGCCGAGTTGGAAATTTACAAGACGACGAATTATACAAGAGGAGCCATTAATGCCAATAATTGTCACTTCAGAAAATATACAGGGAGATTACGGTTGTCTTTGTTGTCCATGAGGCTCAATGGCAATGCACATACGAGAAGGCATCAGACCAAGGAAACTTTAGGAACCATTATCAATTGGTTGCTAAATGTGGTTCAGCTTTACTTCAGTCGTTATAGTTTAAGAATTATTTGTAAATATATTCGTTATATATTAGGTTTTTTAAATACATACATATTTGACTGGATACATCTGTTTGTTCATTTTCTCATTTTTTAAATAAAATTGTGTTTAAGTTGCATTATATAAGTAACATATTTAGTATCTTAAAACATTTCAGTGAAAGCGGAACCGGGAGAATTGTCGGAGGTTTAAATAAACAAAGAAATTCAGTCTTATATTAATAAAAAAATTAATTCATGTGACATTATTTCATGGATTTACTTAGTCATAACTATTTTTTAAACGTATGTTATACTAGATTTTATATTTGGACAATAGGGGCTTCTACTTCTAACCCAAAACGCTAGACAACATGCGCAGAAGACTTGGCGACGCTGACAAATCTAGTAACATAATATTGCTTAAAATCCCCAGAAAACACGCATTCCATGTAAAATTACCAATTTCGGCTTTAATAATGAAGTATTCTGTATCTACGTATCCCAACTCAAGAATGCTTACCGCGGGTGTACCTGTTTTTATGTACTTTGGAAAATTTGCTGAACTGTCCTAACCTAAAAACACAGTAGGTATTTTGGGTATCAAGTTCACTTCCATATAATTATTCAGTTTTCAATGAATGCATGTCATTCTCACACATCTTTTATCAATAACATTTCATTTGATACTAATTAGGTTGTTTACAAAGCATAGTTGCCAACTTAATTTAGTCCTGGGTGGCCCTGGGGCAAATGCGCGCGCACTTCGTCAGATCAAAAACCAGAACGAGAAACGTCTATTATAGGGTACAAAAGTTTAGGGAATATTGGTCCTGATAGTGAAACCATTAGGGATCAATTATAACTAATTATAACTTGTCCAATTGATATTGAAGTCTGACAATATGTAATTTACGAAATACTCGATCACACCACGGGAATTTAAATGGCCCATCCTTGTTATTAACAGCGGTGGCGCCATCTATTCGAAAAACGGTGAACTACAGGAATTCCCACTCTTCGTTCAAACCATCGAGCTTATATGACTAGAGGGAGCGTGACGGGCTTTGTTTGTGGCCAAAGATAATAAGGTCGAAAGTCGTATATTTTCTCGTTCCCAATGTAACGCACCAATGAGCGGTCAGATTAAACTGGCGGCTATATGTGAAATTTGAATTAGGTAGTCGCGTATGGCGTGAAAGGTAACCTCACAAAATAAAAGGCCTTTTCTGTATAACAGGTACATATTTGTTGTACCTGTTATAATTTTGACATTTGTTAAAAAAGCAATTAAACCGTCCAATAGCAATTAATTCGCTATTCCAGTTCTCTGAAAAAATCTTTTTGAGTGACATTTGTTCAACTTTTATATAGTAACAGAATACATTTTCTTATAGGTTTGGACAAAATGTATTCTCGCGTGTAAGATTTTGTTTATTTTCTTTAATAGGAATATGGGTAATAAACTACAAGCAAAATGCAACTTATAATGGGAAAATATTTTATTTGAACAAAATTTAATACTGGTTTTTAAATAAAATGGTCTTGGTGTAAGAACTTCGAACTCTTTTTTCTGATTCTAATAACATGCTTTTACATAAATAATGCTCCATTAATGTTGATAAATTGCACACTTTTTGTCTTAATCGCATGTTGTAACGAGACAATTGGCGAATTCGAGCAATTTTCTTGCTTATGGTAGTTGTTGCTAATGCTAAAACTGCCCGTGCTTGAGGAGACGAAGATAAGTCTGAAGTATGTACGTCACCCATATATCGAGGATTGTACCTACAATAAAATAACGTTAAAATATACCTACAACAAAGTTACATATTACATAAATTTTCTCCTTTTTCTTGGCAGTGCTGAAGGATGTTCCGTTTGTGGGTAGGTATACATGGGTAGGTGATTTTTGTGTGCATGGGTAAAAATCAAACATTTATAAATCTAAAACTAAAATTGTAACTTAGGTACTGCCATAGGTACTGCCTAATGTTCAATAATGACTGATTTTCAAATAAGTAAAAAACAGTCATTCCCTTCAGTTTGACAAATTCCATCTGGTGACAGTTCAGAAAATAATTATAAGCTTAAGTTTGCAACACTGTTAATGCTTGTCAAACAAATAGGTTAGAATTCCACGTATACCTTTGACATATAACTGTTTGAAACAACATCATATAAACAATATGTACTCGAGATGAATAAACACGAGTCAAGTTATGAATTACCAAACAACTTAGATTGCGACGAATGGAATATAGAAATAAAAACCGAACTAGACGACATCCCCGAAGAAATCGACATCCAACAAGAAAGTTTCAACAATTCCGAAGTCTGGAATATCAAAAAAACAGAGTTTTCAGAAACCGTTGTTAAATTAGAAGGCGACTACGACAATAACGGGTGGTTATACGAATGTAACTTCTGCGAGTATGCTAGTATCGATAAAAGTAAGGCGGAAATACATATGCGGATACATATCGAGCATATTGAAGAAAAATCTTTTAACTGCTTGGAGTGCGAATATAGTTCTGTCCATGAGGATGATCTCAAAGTCCATATGAGGTCACATCCGACAGAAAAGAACGTATTTATGTGCACAATATGTGATTTAGTATTCGCTAAAGGAAAGGATCTAAGAATTCATATCATATCGCATACAGGAGAGAAACGATTCAAGTGCACGTTGTGTAAGTATTCTACAACAAGGGCGGTGGTGCTAAAATCTCATATGACAACTCACACAGGCGAAAAGCGTTTTACGTGTAATATTTGCGGTTATGCTACTGCGAGATCGTACCAACTTATAATACACAAACGTTCGCATACTGGAGAAACACCGTACAAGTGCAAATTATGCAATTACTCAACAGCAGACGGGAGAGCTCTTAGACATCATACCATTCGTCATAAAGGAGGAGACAAACGTTTTAAATGTAAATTCTGTAGCTACGTTGCGCGTGCGCCATCTACTCTTAGAGAGCACCTAAGAAAACATACGGGGAACGGCCCTTTCGATGTCATCTTTGCCAGTACGCTGCTACGATAGAATCGTGTCTTAAAGCGCACGTCAAACGAAGACATGTCGAGCAGAAACTATATAAATCCCCGATTTGCGACTATGGTTTTGTAGCTGCCACGGATTTGCGATATCACATGAGACGACAGACTGGCGAGACACTTAAGTGCCTTTTGTACACCTACGCAAGTAAAAAGACATATGAGAACGCATAATTAATGTTAACATGATGTTATACGTGATTTAGAAATAATAATATATAAGTTGTTTGAACATAATTTGTAATAAAGTCTTAAGAATTGTTTTGTTTTTAATTTATGCAAATGATTCTTTATATGTCGCTGTCGGGCGACATCTGATGGAAAATACTGTACGAGGAAGTGAACAAATATCAATTGACGTGTGTGTATCTATATAGGATTTTAAAAAATTCCAAAAGAAATATGACTACTTTTTAGCAGCAGCATATTTCTGTCAGCTGATGTCATGTTTTGTAAACAAATATGGTTAATACTGTGTCGTGAATTGCCAATGTACTGGCAAAAATAGCAATTGCATGTTTTACACATTCCCAACACCGAGTTGGAAGATGGGACAACGGTTTAAATGGATTCTTGCCATAAACAGAAAAGAATACGCATCATAACCTTATTACATATTATACAGGTTAGCCAAAATTACCGGAACACCTAAATAATTTGCTAACCGTTACAAAATTCAAAAAAATGTCCAAACAAAAGTTTTTACGCTGTAAACAAGCTATCGTTTCAATATATTTTCATGTGCTCATTTTATTATAGAAATTTGGTAACCGTTTTCTTTTTTGAAAATAGAACACCTATATATTATTACATTTTTTTTACTTCTAAGCTTAATTCTAAGAATTTTTTATAGGAATCATCTTTTTTATAAAATGCATTATTTTTTAATTATAAAGCACCTAGCGACATCTGTTGGGAAATACTGTATACACAACCGAGTTAACCTCAAATACCTATTGACTTACCTGTCATCAGCACAACAATATATTTATATTCGTATTTTAGGAAATTCCAAAAGAAATATGACTACATTTCATCGAGATCTATCAGTAAAACTAGAAGTTTCCGATGAATTTGAGGAGTCATCTCCAAGAAAAGAATTAATTTGCGGTTTATGTGAGTTCAAAGGTAGCGTGGATAGTTTGGCGGACCATTTCAAGTTTTGCAAAGATCTTGCGAGTTCTGATGACAGGTTATGTTCGGACACTAAAAGTAAGCGATTTTAAAACAATTTTTCAATTGTAAGTTTTGCTTTGTTTTTCGGTTTTAGCCACAGTTAAAAATGAAGCTACTGAAGCGGAGGTACAGAGTACTGAATTTCCTGACAAACACATGACGCCTGTACCGGTGTAAGTATTATCGATTAATTTGAAAATAAAACTAAAAATGCGAACACAAAGAACAGTTTGCAATAAAGCAACAACATTCTTACAGAAATACAGTTTATTTATAATTGTTTATTTATCCAACAAAAAACGCACAAATAAATTTTATTACAACAGTTTATAAACAAATCTATAATAAGTATACGCATGAACACAAAATTCAGGGTACCTACACTTTGATGTTTGATAACTTTTGAATTACTTCGCCGATGTTTATTATTTGTTTGCCGGATTGTATAGAACGTCATGAGAATTGTGAAATGCTATAACAATTTTGAAAAAATATACACGTTAGGTATTACACTGGAAGAATCAAAATGTTGTTTTCTTGTGTAAGTTTGAGTACTCAAGTACTTTATTACAACATTCATCTACTCTCATCATTTTGTTTTTTGATTCATCCTAATATCTACATTTTTGTAGAAAAAAACATAGTTTCCAATAAACCTTTGCAATATCTGTGCTACCAAAAAACTGTTGTGCTGATTTATCAAAAAGAGATAACGGTGTATCTCTACAAAAATTCAGATACTGGGTCAAAGGACAACATAATTTGCCGATATGACGCAATAAAATGTTTCCATTACCAGCTATACAATTAATAGATCTATCAAAATCTGTAAACAAGTCTTATTTGGAGTACGACGACAATTTTTTTAAATATATTTAAAAAAACTATGCTTATAGATAATTGAAAAATATTAAAACAGAATAATGCCTCGAATATGGAACCTATACTATGCTTTTGCGAATTCTTTGCAATGTTCTTCTATATTTTAGCTTTAATAGATGAACAATCAATCATTCCATCTTTAGATTTTATCGGAAAAGGTAAAGTGCTAACAAAATATATGAGACATCTAGTAAACATGTATGAGATCATGAAAAAATATACGAGATACTGATCTACTTGATCATGGTTTCATTGTTGTTCATTGTTAATAATGATGACTGCATCTTTTACTTTGGTGTTCCAAATTTACTGTGCTTTTATTTTATATAGGTTATGAGGTGCTATTTTTTTAGAAATGTTAATTACAGTTAATTAAAGTTATTACTCAATTATGAACTGTTCTTACAGATTGATTTTTTTGTTAATTTTTAAGAAACATTCAGAGAGCGCGCAAAGTAGGAAGCATGACCAAATCTCGGAAACTGTTTGTTAACTACAAAAATTCTTGATCACGTCGATTGTAAATTATACACATATTTGTAACAAATTCAATTTCCCGTTTTGTACTTATGACGTCATCGACAAATGGCAAACTCCATATTTTTCTTGTTGATTATGATAGATCTGTCAATTGTCTTCATGGTAGCATACAAATTGTATGACCTTACATCAAAAAATTTTCGAGAAAAAGTTTAAAAATTAAGGATTTTGTTTGTGAATGAAAAGCGAATAGCAGTTTTAGGTAGATATGTTTGCAATAGGAATTTAACCATCAGCACACTACTTAGAATCGTTGTAAATGATTGAAATATATTGTGAACAAACTTTCAGGACTTCAGGTAAACGTACAAAGTTTAAGGTTTACTATGAGACCCTTTTGAGGTTTCTAGAACATTGGGTTCAGGTTTTTGACATTTTGATCTCACTTGTTTCAACAATCTTACGGGAGACTCCGTGTTCGTACACAGTGCAACTAATTTTACCCAAAACGCATTTTCTATTCTATTCGGAATATCCATGTTCCCAAGAGTTAAAAATCAACGTGTTCGAGAATTTTGTACAATAACTAACCCTCATTTAGATTTTCTCATATTTTCATACTTTGCGCGCTCAATGTCTACATACCATAAATATGAAAATAACAACTTCCTCTAAAATGTTGAACAGTGTCGTCCTAATATTTAAATGGCTTAAATCCAAAACAATAGTATTTACAGTAGAGAAAAAGCGGTTCAAATTTGTATAGCACCAGACGGAGACCAGCTGCTTTACTTATTAGGGATGTAAACACGTACTATATATACTATAAATTATTATGATACTTATTGCATCCTAATCGATGTGAAATTTGCTTATCGAATTATGTAACACAAAAGCTATGTTGGCATAATTTGAGAGTATTTGGACTATTTTCGTACAAACTAGGCTGGCAATTTATTATATGGACGAATGGTTTAAAAGCCAATGTATTCCCAATTTATTCCTTATAAAGGGAATTTGTGGGAATTCCCGCAGTACAGGAACTGCTGATTAATGTTTTTCTAAGATTATTTTATATTTGATGGCAAATCTAATCAAATGTTTCAACAGAAAGCTTTTGGTAATTTTTCAAGGATAATAAATAATTGACTCAAAAATTGCGTCTACATTTCCTAACGTTCTTTAGGGCAGAGCAAATTAAATTATTTGAGTAGTTTATTTATATAGAGTGACCTATTTAATAACTTAATATCAATTTGTAAAAGAAAAAGCACGGACAACAAATACCTAAGTTACTTTTGTTTTTGTTTACTATAAACGTTGGTTTTTTCATTCTGACACTTTTGAATAATTTTGTCGGTCACCCCGCATCCGTTAGCTATCTCGTGTATTTTCTTATGAAGAGGGGCGCATTAATTTTAGTAGCCCACGGTTGTCGAATATCTTAGGACAGCCCTGGCTACAGTGGTAACAAACTTATTTACGTTTTTAATAATGTTTTTAATGTAATACAATTTTTTTCTTATTTTTTTCTGTTAGTGTTAGAATAATATTAAAGGTTGGAAGAAGATTGGATTTAATAGACAAATATTGACGAAAACATGGTATAGAATATTTTCTATATATACTATTAAACATTTCTTTATATTTTGCAGATTGGCCATAAAAATTGAAGAATTCGAATTCACTGAAACTACAATTTCTGTCTCTACATCTTCAATGTCTCCACAACTTAAAGTCCCTAACGATGATAAATTATTTAAATGCGATAAATGCGATTACTCCACTACGAGACGCTACCATCTCACACGACATACAAGACGGCATACGGGAGAAAGGCCGTATCAATGTCCGGTCTGCGAATACACAGCATCTCAAATGGAAACCATTAAAACGCATATGCGTAAACATACTGGAGAACGACCTTTTCAATGTTCGGTTTGTGACTTCTCCGCAGCACAGTCGGTAACCATTAAGACGCATATGAGGACTCATACGGGAGAAAAGCCGTTTCGATGTGCCATTTGCGATTATTCTGCCGCGCAGTTGGGATACGTCAAAAAGCACATGACGAGGCATACAGGAGAGAAGCTGTTTAAGTGTAGTGTTTGTAAATATGCAGCTGCACAATCAGGGGACATCACAAGGCATATGATGACACATACGGGAGATAAACCTTTTAAATGCGGCGTGTGTGATTATGCTTGTGCACGGTCAAGTAATGTTGCTCGACACATGCGAAATCATTATCGGGTATCTCAGAAATAAGTAAGAGTGTGATTGTTGTAGTTGTTTGGATGTAATATATTGTAACGTAGCTCTTAATGGGAACGGCTCTAGGTCAGGATGGAGATGTAAATAAATAAAAGTCGCAGTGTTGTTTACATTGTTCGTGTAGTGCTGACCATACAAAATTCCAGTAGGTGCTGCAAACTACTGATCCCCGTTCCCATCCTTTGCCGTGGCTTTTATATTGAATTTGGCAAGACGTCATGACCTGTTTCGAGCTCCCAAAAATCCTGAGTTAGGATTTTTGGTTGCACACGGCCTTTTATATAAATCATAGTTAATTTGCACGCTTGCCACAAAGGAATGTCTTTGTTGCGATACGAAAAGCCTGACGTCTGCATTTCTGGACAAGCAACTGTCTGCAGGTTGGGTTGGATGACCTGACCTCAATTGTACAATGCAATTAAACTATACTTCGTAACAATATAAGTAATACTATTGATAAGTGCTAATATTGGTGTTTTAGTTAAGGGCGCGTTAGTTTATGAACGTTTAATAAAAAAGCGCCGTATTTTTTTTGTCTTTTATTTAAAATTATTGTTACAATTTTGTATTATAGGTAAGGCTTATTTATTATGTAAATAAGTGTTGTACGTTAAAATTAAATTAGGATTCTTAGTTACAAATAATTGAAACTTGAAACGCTGAAGACTAAAGTTTGTGATGCATTATTTAAATAGATATGCGCAGCAGTTTTTTTGAGTATGCGTTAGCAGTGTTTTCTCATGTGAGATTTGATGGATCTTCCGCTTGCCGTCGTATAATCACAAATTTTACATTTAAACGCTTTTTCTCCGGTATGCGTTCTCATATGCTGTTTAAGATGAGCGTTACATACAGCAGCATAGTCACAAAGTTCACATTTAAATGTTTTTTCTCCGGTATGTTTTCTCATATGCTGTTTAAGATGGCCACTCATAGTCGCAGCATAGTCACACAGTTCACATTTAAATCGTTTGTCTCCCGTATGCGATCTCATATGCGCTGTGAGAAGACTGTTAGATGCACTTTCGTAGTCACATATAGAACAATGATACGGCTTCTCTCCAGAATGGGTTCTCATATGGATCGTAAGATATGATCTCCTGGTACAAGTGTAATTACATTCAGTGCATTTAAATCGGTTTTCTCTGGTATGCCTGCGCATATGCTGTGTAAGAATACTATTAGATACAGTAGCATAATCACATACGGAACAATGAAATGGTTTCTGTCCCGGATGATGGTTTCTCATATGTATTGTTAAATATGATCGTCTGGCACTAGTATAAGTACATATAGGGCATTTATATAGTTGAACACGACCAGTATGCAATCCCTTTTCTGCTCTATTTGTTTGCTTATGTTCTTTCAGGTGCTCTCTAAATAGTATTGCTTCTGCGACTGTGTAGTGACACTTGCCGCACTTGTACGGTTCCTTATGTGGCCCCGTCTTCAGGGGATCGATAGATTGTCCGGATAGTGGACGAGAGAAGTCGGAGATAGTAGTTTCCGTGATTTCTATTTCTTCGGATTTGATGTAAATTCTGAAAAATAAAAATCAGTCGGTCGTGTCAAACAATAATCGAGTTGATGTACAACGCCAACCTAAAACTAACATTGCCGATTTCTAATTTAGTAGATTATGCAATCCAAAGTTTTGGTTCACTTCGATTCAGCGATGTTAAATTTAAAAAAGTTTCCGATGGAACCTATTTGATTCTAAAAACAGCTATCCAATTGGGGCCCTTATTGTTCAGTAATACTGTCAGTATTTTCAAGGACTTAATACTAATAAGATGGAATGATTCATTGTTCATCTATTAAAGCTAAAATATAGAAGAACATTGCAAATTATTCTAATGTTTTAATATTTTTTAATTATCTATAAGCATTGTTTTCTAAATATATTTAAGAAAATTATCATCGTACTACAAATAAAGCAATGAAGCACTAACGTGGTTTGTATATCTGTCTGTCGGTTCAGGTTCCCCACCGAAGAGGGTTGACCGCAGGAGGGAGGGGGTGTTGCAAGAGCAAAATGGATTTTTGTTTTTTGCAGTTCTTTATCACTAATTTTCTCAGAAATTAGACTCAATTCAGAATTTCTACCTTCAGATTTATATACATATTAACGAATACCATTCTTCGTTAGACATAAAGTTAATTGAGTATTATTTTTATTAAGTTAATAACTGTGATATGTAAATTTATTGAAGTGAAACACAAAAATGTTTTCATTCGTTTTTTAATGTGGTTAAATTAAACGTATTCTGGATTTTAAACCGCTTGGGGTACGAGGTAATATGTATTGATAGATCTCAAGTCTCACAGCAATTCAGTTTGGATATAAAATCAGCATTTAAGAGAGTCCTGCATAAAACCACCCTTATAAGTATGTAAAAATAAAAATGAAATAAGTAATGTATCGAGACTTATCAGGCAAGCACACATATTTTATTACATGTTGTCACTATCAAGATCTACATCACTGTTGCTTACCGAGCTCTCAAGTTGTTGTTTTATACTTAACCAAGAATATGTACTTCAACTATGACAAGCCAAATTGCGTTCGTTCGGTTCTGCCAATTCTGCTTCAAGTTAATTTTTAGGTTATGTTACTCTCACCATCACCTAAATTCTCAAAATCGGCAATCTTTCCCGGAATAAGGAATACTTACGTTGGTTCAATTTTGATCGATTGCAGATCATCAGCCTCCGTTGATCCGTCACAATTCACAAAAGTAATCATATCACTTTCGGAGATTCCTTCAACCTAAATTACAAAATAGCAGTTTTGGATTGTTGATCTCCGCATATAAACTATTTATATATTTGCAACTTACTGTATGTTCCATTTCGCAGCAAATGTCGAATTTCAAAAATTCTATTAAATGACAGGATTTGCTGTTGATTGATCATATATAAGAGTACTCAACGTAAAGGTGACACCGACGCGTTTCTCATTAAATGTTAGGTTAGGGCAACAGGGCAGTGTAGCCCTAACCTGATAACAAATAAATAACTACTGTCTCCAAATTCTTCATTCGCTTTTATTGTACTCAACACAACCATTACAATTGTTTGTATGAGATAGTTCAAATCGTAACAGAATTTGCGCCTATATTCTAACACATTAATTATATAAAACTATAAATAATGTTAAATCAAATAAACACTTTCAAATTATTAAAATTCCGATACTAAAGGTGTGTTTTATTGCCACTGGTAATCAGTTCATTTCATTTTGAAACGTATTCACTTGTCTCAAAAAGCGTTTTATTGCGCATTCAAAATGAAAGTGAATAGATTTCAACTGATCATATTCAGTTCCCCCTTCACCCCAGAAGGACAAGCCGGAAAAGATGATCAGTCGTATTCAAAATGAATTGAAATTAAATCAGCCAATAGGAGGAAGGTATCAGTCTGCTGTCACATGCATGTCACGATTGTATCGCGAAGAGGTTATGTGTATTTGTTTTCGTTGGTGAGACGGCTTCATATGCAATTCGTACTTAACTCCTTGCAATAAGTCTTATGCAAAATGTCCTATACAAACATAACCTGTCGGGCTAACTACACGTAACACGAATGCGTATGCGCGCGCGCGATAGGTACACTCAAATGCGTTTTATTACTCGTGTTCAATTCACTTCAAAACAGAATCATTTCGAATAGATACGAACTGCACACGGGTGGCAATAAAACACACCTTAAATGTAATTCATTCAGGGCAACAGGGCAGTGTAGACCTAACCTGATAACAAATAAATAACTACAGTCTCCAAATTCTTCATTCACTTTTATTGTACTCAACACAACCATTACAATTGTTTGTATGAGATAGTTCAAATCGTAACAGAATTTGCGCCTATATTCTAACACATTAATTATAAAACTGTGTATAAATAATGTTAAATCAAAGAAACACTTTCAAATTATTAAAATTCCGATACTAAATGTAATTCATTCAGTGCATCTAAATGATTTATCTTCTGTATGCGATTTATTTCCTGTATGCCATCTCAAATGCCTTCTAAGTAGATCATTAGATGCACTAGCATAATCACATATGGAACAACGGAATGGTTTCTCTCCCGAATGGGTTCTCATATGAATTGTAAAATACGCTTTTTTCGCACAAGCGTAATTACATTCGGTGCATCTAAAAATTTTATCTTCCGTATGCAATCTCATGTGCTGTTTAAGTTGACTATTAGATGCACTAGAATAGTTACATCTGGAACAACGAAATGGGTTCTCTCCCGAATGGGTTCTCATATGGACTGTTAAATGACACTTCTTTGCACAAGTGTAATTACAATCAGTGCATTTAAATGGTTTATTCCCCGTATGCGATTTATCTCCAGTATGCCACATCATATGCTTTTTAAGACGACTACTAGTTGCACTAGCGTAGTTACACGTGGAACAGCGAAACGGTTTCTCCCCCGAATGGGTTCTCATATGGATTGCTAAATAGGATTTTTTCGCACAAACGTAATTACATTCAGTGCAGTCAAATAATTTATCTCCTGTATGCAAAATCATATGCTGTCTAAGAATACTGTTAGATGCACTAGCATAGTCACATACGGAACAATGATATGGTTTCTCTCCAGAATGGGTTCTCATATGGATTGTAAAATATGATTTTGTGGCACAAGTGTAATTACATTCGGTGCATTTAAATGATTTATCGCAACCATGCTTTTTCATATGTGTAAACTGTGTATTATGTAGACCAACATAGTCACAAAGTTCACATTTAAATGGTTCATCTCCCTTATGCCGTCTCATATGCTTTTTAAGAAGAGCATTAGATGTACATGTATAGCTGCATAAGGAACAACGAAACGGTTTCTCGCCGGTATGATTTCTCGCATGGACCGTCAACAATGTTTTTCTCGCACAAGCGTAATTGCATTCCGTACATTTAAATAATTTACCTCTCGTATGCGTTCTCATATGCCGGGTAAGAAGATGATTTGAAATACAAGCATAACCACATGCGGAACAATGAAACGGCTTCTCTCCCGAATGCGTTCTACTATGCACTGTTAAATATGATTGTTTGGAAAAAGCGTGATTACATTCGGTGCATTTAAATAATTGCTCGCGAACTATACGCAAATTTCTTTCTACTCTGCGCGCTGCTTTTTCTCTCTGACTATGCTCTACCAGGTGCTTTCTGAATTGCATTCTTTCTGCAAATGTTGACGGACACTTGCTGCACTTGTACGGTTCCTCTGACGGCTCCGTCTTCAGGGGGTCGATAGATTGTCCGGATAGTGGACGAGAGAAGTCGGAGATAGTAGTTTCCGTGATTTCTATTTCTTCGGATTTGATGTAAATTCTGAAAAATAAAAATCAGTCGGTCGTGTCAAACAATAATCGAGTTGATGTACAACGCCAACCTAAAACTAACATTGCCGATTTCTAATTTAGTAGATTATGCAATCCAAAGTTTTGGTTCACTTCGATTCAGCGATGTTAAATTTAAAAAAGTTTCCGATGGAACCTATTTGATTCTAAAAAAAGCTATCCAATTGGGGCCCTTATTGTTCAGTAATACTGTCAGTATTTTCAAGGACTTAATACTAATAAGATGGAATGATTCATTGTTCATCTATTAAAGCTAAAATATAGAAGAACATTGCAAATTATTCTAATGTTTTAATATTTTTTAATTATCTATAAGCATTGTTTTTTAAATATATTTAAGAAAATTATCATCGTACTACAAATAAAGCAATAAAGCGCTAACGAGGTTTGTATATCTGTCTGTCGTTTCAGGTTACCCACCGAAGAGGGTTGACCGCAGGAGGGAGGGAGTGTCGCAAGATCAAAATATATTTTTGTTTTCTGCAGTTCTTTATCACTAATTTCCTCAGAAATTAGACTCAATTCAGAATTTCTACCTTCAGATTTATATACATATTAACGAATACCATTCTTCGTTAGACATAAAGTTAATTGAGTATTATTTTTATTAAGTTAATAACTGTGATATGTAAATTTATTGAAGTGAAACACAAAAATGTTTTGATTCGATTTTTAATGTGGTTAAACTAAACGTTTTCTGGATTTTGAACCGCTTGGGCTACGAGGTAATATGTATTGATAGATCCCAAGTCTCACAGCAATTCAGTTTGGATATAAAGGAAGCATTTAAGAGAGTCCTGCATAAAACCACCCTTATAAGTATGTAAAAATAAAAATGAAATAAGTAATGTATCGAGACTTATCAGGCAAGCACACATATTTTATTACATGTTGTCACTATCAAGATCTACATCACTGTTGCTTACCGAGCTCTCAAGTTGTTGTTTTATACTTAACCAAGAATATGTACTTCAACTATGACACGCCAAATTGCGTTCGTTCGGTTCTACGAATTCTGCTCCACGTAGGTTGCTCTCACTTTACTCGAAGCTGTTCGTCACGTCAATCTGCCCTAACCTGAGTAATGTCTAGTGAACCCAACGAACAAAGCTCCTGACAACAAAGTTCAAGTTGCACTAGTTAATTTTTAGGTTATATTACTGTCACCCAAATTGTCAAAATCATCCGTTATTTATTCAATTAGTGCATGGATTCTTTTATATATTAAAGTTTCTTGACTTTCCCCTTTGTTAAGGTGTATAATAGAAAGTGAACATTTGTCTGTGATAGATTCAAGCAATCGTACATCTTTCCTGGAATAAGGGATACTTACGGTGGTTCTATTTTGACTGCGGTCAAATCATCAAGCACAGTTTCTCCGTCGCAGTTCACAAAAGTAATCATATCACTTTCGGAGATTCCTTTAACCTAAATAACAAAATAGCAGTTTTGTAATGTTGACCTCCAGATATAAACTATATTCCAAACTTACTGTATTTTCCATTTCTCAGCAATTGTCGAAACACAAAAATACTATTAAATGGCAGGATTTGCTTTATATTGATCATATATCCGAGGTAAACATGCGTTTGGCGTCAAATGTCAGATGTATGTTAGGTTCACAGTTAGGTTAGGGCACTGTTGCCAACTCTGTGCATTAGTTTTTGTTTCCAAAAACAAACGAAAGGTTCGCCCCCTCGTGGAGAAAAAGTTTAGTGAGGTTGGGTGAGGTTGCTCTATGGGTTATAGTCTATACGGGATACAGATAAAGATGGAAAAGGCGAAAAGACGTAATAAAAGCAACAATTATTGTTGCGTGCCTCAATGTAATTCATATTATTGTGCGGCATTGTCATTTCATACACTTCCCAAAGATATTCGCTTACAAGAGGAGTGGCGCCGGGTGTTAAAAATTGAAAAATCAGTTTCAAACTCGCATGTTTGCTCAAAGCATTTTAAGGACGAAGACTATTTCTTCAGTCGAGGTAAGTACTTGTTCCAATTTAGAATATTTCGTATTGCTTAATGAAATTATAACCTCGTTTTAATGTTACAGTCCTAACCTCACGAAAGCATGTTCTAAAGAGAGGTACAATACCATCTTGTAACCTTCCAACAACGTCGCTTGGTATAAAACAGAAAGCACTTTTGGAAAAAGATAAGACAACAAAACTAAAAAAACAGCAACAGAGGTAAGTATGAAACTTAATTTAGAATGTTATTCAGTGTAAAAAAAAAATGCGGGGAAAAAACTGGGCCACCTCCAGTACAAAATCTATTGTATTATTTCACGTCCGCGTGGATTTTCATGTGCAATTTAAGCCTCTCGGATCTCGAAGCAGCGTATTCGCATATACTGCATCGAAATGACATCTCTTTTGTATGCGTAGTCATGTGTGCCGCTAAGAGTGTTTGTTAAGATTTGACTCTTTCACGGGACGTAACCTAATTGTTTATTTGGTGGCGCTACAATCGTTCAAACGTAAGTCAAGCAGTAGCGACATCTGTCATGAAAGTGAGGTTGGAACATAACCTCTATCCTGTATTGTCAAATTTGTTGACCTATAAAACACTGCTAAAGAATTTATGGAAAATTATATAAAAAATGTTCAAAATTGTTTTGAAAAAGCTACACCAAGTGAAGTGTCGAATGACTTCAGCTCTTCGAGCAAGGATATTAGTGATATCGCAGACAAAAATTGTAACGAGACTTTTCCGAATGAGAAATTATTAGATGGGAGGTCATGCGAAATATCTGGACTGTTGTGAGTATATGTCATTTTATGTCACGATTAGAGTTAATAGGAAAATGAGAACTGGTACCAAACGAAACTACTGTATCTCAGACATATGTTTATTGTATTTTTTTTTCTTAGATTTGCGTCTACACAGGAGAATATTGAAATAAAAACTGAACCTGACCTGGACATTGAGGAACCTCAAATTAAGTCTGAAATTGATGATTCCGATAATAGATGCTGCTTTGAGTTTGTTGGTATAACACCAAAAATAGAGAATTTTGAATTGGGAAATATCGAGATAAAAACTGAACAGGAAATAGATTCAGACCATGGGTGTAAAATTAACAGCGAATTTAACGGTCAGTTGTTAATTTATATTTTTATTTATTTCAGTAACACTATTAATTACTTGTTTACAGGTAGTACAAAATGTGAAAAGTGCAATAGGAATATTGCTACTAGTTCTTCATCGTACGTATATATGTGGTTACATAATTATTTGGCGAACAGGGGCCTATTTACTAGCAAACATCGCTTGTTCAACAACGGTGTACCATTCGATTCTGAAGGTCCTTATGCAACTGCCATCGGAATGGAATTTCAATATTTATGAAAATTATTTATGCAAATTTTGGTGTGAACTACAAATATAGAAATGCTTTCCGATGGCAGTTGCGTCTGATTATTGTCTGCAGTAATGCATTATAAATATTAAATGTTAACTATAAGAGCACAACTTATTTTCTTCTCAACTTCTCTAGACATGCACTCTGGAGTATTGTAGTGCGTGTTTGTAATGAGTTGGCAACCATGTTTACAATAGCGACGATTGTGAAAGTACTATATCATCGACTAGAAAACTCAGTCCAATTTGAATATTTGTACAAATAGAAAGCAATACATTAATTTCTTTAGGTTATACCATACGTCAAATGTAATAAATACGATATAAAAACAGACATGTTTATAGTAGCGCCATCTACATCTGGTGATTTTTTTATTTCGAAGCTTTGGAGAGAAGTTTGTTACAGTTCGCTATTTGAATTGCGACGGGAGCCTTAAGAAATTAATATTCAAATAAATTTTTAGACTTGACAATTAAAAGAAACTTGGATCAGTTTCAATACAATATTTATGGAAAAAGTACAGATAAATTCCAAATTCCTTGCAACACATTTCATTTATTTAATAGATTTATTATCTTACCATTATCAGAAAAAAATTATAAGAATGAGTACTATAACTTAGATACAAGGTGTGATACCGTCACAACTGATAGTTACCCTGAATCTCATGTTAGTGACGCCGCTGGAGATCCGAACTACCCAATGACCGACGTACTGTAGTTATGTCTTTCTTCTGCGCACTAGTATACAATTAGCATCCGAGATCGTGTGTCTTAGCCAGCCGAGACATACGTCCAACGTTAGTGTCAATAGTTTAGCATGCCGTAGAAAGAGTGGGAATGCATCTAATCATATCGATCGTGACTACCGCATGTCACTTTTGACAACACGCAAAGTTAAATTGATTCAACTATAACATTATACAATCACACGAAATTTAATTGCAAGTTTTCTAATTAATAGTAGATAAGGACAAGGTTAATTTTTAGAAAAAAAAAGGCTTTCACAAACTAATATGTTCTGAATGCAATGCGTAATATATTCGACAGACAGGACAAAATTTAATAATAAGATTTCATGAACATAATAATAATGGAAAAACTTCCACTTTTAATAAACATTTACTCGAAAATAAACATAAAACTAAAAGTGAAAGCATTACACATTACGTCGATTAAAGACTATTTTGAAATTTTCGAGATTAAAAAATTTTAAAGAAAGTTTTATAATGCTTAATGGTTTAATTAATATAATCTTTTACTCAAAAAGCAATAGAACGAGGAATTTAACTGCGTATCTGAATTGTAGATGTAACGTTAAAGTTGTCGAAAAAAATATGGTTTTTCTTATAATAGTCATATTGGATTTTGATATTGTCAAAGGTTATATTTTTCTTCTTTTACTGGAAATCATCGCTTTTTGTTTATAGCAAAGTTACGACAGTTGGCTTTAAATTTTTTGAACGAATATGACTGTGCATTTGCTAGTGAAAATGGCCCTTTAGCAATATAAATCTTAACAGTATCATTACACCCACAATTTATTTGTTTTTCGTTTTTTTTAGGTTAGAACCTAACGTCGGAGGGGTTGAAATGAATAAGTCAGTATGCGTCTGCATAAATTTCACGGAATCAGGACGTAAGCAGCAAAAATGCGATATATGCGGGTACTCCACCAACTACCTAAGTATGCTTAAGAGACATATGAGACGACATACTGGGGAAAAGCCTTATCATTGTTCCGTATGCGATTTCTCTACTAAACAATCGGGAAGTCTTACAATACACATGCGAAAACATAGCGGAGAGAAGCCTTATAGATGCACCATGTGTGATTACACGGCTGCAAGGATGGACCTTATTAAGGTACATATGAGAACACATGCAGTACGAGAAAAGCCCTATAAATGCTCTGAGTGTGATTATTCTACTATAACCTTAGGCCATCTTAAAGTGCATATCAGAACGCACACGGGGGAGACGCCCTATAAGTGCACGAAGTGTGATTATGCTTCTAATAATTCGTCTGGGCTTAAAATTCATATGCTGAAGCATTCAGGTGAAAAGCCCTATAAATGTAATATGTGTGACTATGGTAGTGTAAAATTGTGTAACCTCAAATGTCATATGCGCACGCATTCTGGGGAGGAGCCCTAAAAGTGTAGTATGTGTGAGTTTGTTGCTGCACATATGAGCAGTCTAAAAAGTCATATCCAAAAGCATACAGTGCAGAAAGCTTATAAATGCTGTGAGTGTGACTATGCTACTACGAAGTCGAACAATCTGAAAGTGCATATGAAAACGCATGCAGGCTCCTCCCCTGCAGCTAAGCGCAGCAGTGTGTGATTATGCTAATATAAAATGTAAAAAATGCAATAACGTGTGAATCTGTAATCTAAAATATATAAATTATAAATTAATAAATCGCTGATTTAAAAAATTGTCAATTCTTAGTTTCTTTCAAACTCCTGAAATTTTGTATATTCCCATCCTTGTTGTTAGATAAACAAACACCGAGGGCGGAACTTTCTCAAATGAAACCTGTAACCCAATGTCACAAAATTGGCTATGTGGTCAATAGATGTCGCTCGATTGATTTAAAGAGTTTATAATTTATTATTAATATATATTATAAACTATTATATTATTAATATATTATAAAGTACAGAGTGATCTAAAATGATTGAAGGACAGGTTGAATTTCCCGCCACATTGAATAATTGTGATGTTGGTAATGGTTGCAAATGACAGTTGTTATTTTTATTCAGTGGCATAGGTATTCTTTCTTGTATAGGGATTCATTCTCTGATTATAATTAGTATATTAAATTGAAACAATTAAGTATTTGGAAATTTAGTTAGTCTTGGTAAAGACATGAATAAAACGTTAACAAGACAGCATATTTTAAAACTTAAAAATTAATTGTCAAATATAATTTAAAAATAATATAACAAATAATAAAATCCTCATCATCATCTCTGTAGGGTGATGTGACGTTTGTGGTTAACTATTGTGCTGAATAAAACTCTTGGAGTTGAACGAATCTGAGGAGTATATTCGAAGACGATTGTATGACACATGTACACTTGGCTTATGCGACTCTCGCTAAAAATCGATAATCTCAAAACAATGCTGCCACTCGACCGCAGAGACAGTTACAAAAAGTAGCGCCTGACAGCTACAGCAAGTAGCGCCATCTGTTATAATATAGGAAATAAACGTCAAAATAAAACAAATAAATATGTAACCTAAACACTGGATGTCTCTAGTCCTTTTTCTCTAAACTTGCTCCAACAATCTCTCATATCTTAAATCAAATAAAATAAATTTAGTACTATAACAAATTAAATTTAGAATAGATAAAATATAGTTGCAGAGGAACGTAATATAAGATACCGTAAATCCACGGTATCTGAGAGCGATCATAACCTGTATCCTGCACGCATACCATCTTAGTAATACTAAATACGTTCAAAACTGTGGCGGGAATTTCAAACTGACCTTTGTCATTTTACATCACCCGTTACTCTTAAATTTGCTTTTTTTCCAATCAAGAATTAATGCAGTAATTTAGTCATTGCATCACTTGCTCCAAATCTTTAGACAATATAATATAATTATACCATGTTATTCATACACGGTTGGTATTTGCAAGAGTAATTTGAACATTTTTTGTTTGACTCCAACGTGATCGTCAATGGGGTATTCCGGTGTTTTTGAAATTGTCATTTTTTACAAAGTATGGGTGCTACTGTTTGCTACTTCACAAGTAAAATATCAAACATTGTTTTAAATTAAGAGAAATCGTTGTTTGAAGTTTGAATTAGGATTGGTCTTTGTGACGTCACAAAGACCGCTCAAAGTGAGCGACTTGACAACGTTGCTATATCTAGGGTGCACGTAGTAAATTTGTGTCTTCTGTTGTGTCAACGTTTAGAATCGCTGGTTTGTTGACACCTGCTTTGGTTATTGAGGTTATATCAAACACTTGTTCAAAATGTATAAACTCCAACGCCGACATTGTTCTGTGCCGGGCTATAACAGCAGTAGAACAGTAACTTCTGATAAGATTTTATTTACATTGCCGACTAGCGAGATGAGAGATGTTTGGCTTCAAGTTTCAATGATCAAATCATCTCTCAAAAAAGTTACCTTTATTCGTTGTCAAACAACAGGGTCGCCAACCGTCAACTTGGCCGGCCAAGTGTGGCCGGCCAGCTGTTCGAGAGCTGTCCGCTGTTGCCACCGCTACTAGGGATCGGTAATCATCGTGTATTTCCGAGGGTGGTCGGTGAATTCAAACGAAATGCACTTTTAATTGCAATTATCTTATAGAAAAACTAAATCAAAAAGCTCATAGCTTAACTATATGAATCCTCATAAATTATACAATAGGTTAAACCGAATATCTGCTTAAACTTTGACATGACCGGAATACCCTAGTGGTAATGACAGTGGCACTGGTAGTAGACTCCATTATAGTATTTCTGATAGATAATTGCTAGTGCCTCATGTTGATGTACATGCAAATTAATATGTGTCACTATCACGCCTGATTAGAAATACTATAACTTCGTCTGCTACCACTGGCATTACCTACCATTCCCATACCATTACCACCAATCAGAACGCACCTTTACAGATGTCGCTACTAGAGGTATGTTCGATTGCTGGCCGCGATCTTTTACAACTGAGCGCGTTCTGTTCTTTTTGATCGCAAATTTGAAATACTTGCTTCCTATTGGTGGAATCAGTTTGGCTCAGACGTCAAACGAGCAATCGAACTGCACTTTAGCCAACTGAGCGCTAATCAGATTGAACAGAACTAAGCACGGCCAGCAATCGAACACTACTAATTATGACAGAGTTTGTGGTATAAGTACATATCGGTCCTATTACAGCGTTTATTAGCAAATTTACGCGATTCACTGAAGTCTACGTGTAAATTTAAACTATATTAGCATTGGCGGTATACCGCATTGGCATAAACTTGTTTTGAGTTTGTATTTGCCAGATATCATTAGACAAGTAAGTTAAACATAACCTCACTTTTCGTTAGCATCCGAAAATGATGCCCAAGTTCTTTGTATTTGCTGGATACTATTATGTTCTTTTTTTTGCTGATAGAGTACCTAAATGAGGAACTTTGAGAGAAGTGAATGTATGGATTAATGATATTGGTACAACAACGTTGAAGTTTGTCGTTATCTCTCCATGTGTGGAGTGATCGTTTCACATTGTGAAATTTTTTTGAAACTCCGAAATCAGAGATGATGCAGGAAACCGATGCCAATTCTGAATTAGATACTAATCCAAGGTATTTAAGATAACGTTTGAAATGCTGAATACATTTTTAGAAATAGAAACGTATCCGATTTTGTATGATTTAAATCGCTGGACATAGTTTCAAAACAGGGAAGTGTTTAGACTCCAAAAATGACTTGTATCTTCGATATTACAAAAACCATATTGTTGTGAACTGGTTCCATAATAGCCGGTTCCTAAAAGCATTACTTATATTAACGTTTGTTATTTTTCAGATTTGTCACTGAAGTCAACAAAATGGAATGCGATGAAATTACCGATCCTGCAAACTGCGATAGTCCACTACACGAACAACACTCTGAAAACCCTGTGGGAATAGAACCACCAGTTATAATGTTCGAACCACCAGTTGATTTATTGGAAATCATAGACCGTCACGACATAATTGCAGAGAATGATAAGCTGGAGAAATTAGGTGTGCAACCAACAACAGCAACAAGTGCTAGTATTCCGAGGTATTTAAGATAGGCCCAACTGCGCCACTGACACTTAATGTACCGTTTCACTAACCTCGGCTTAAGCTAAAGACAAGATAAGAATTTCGTATCTGCTGCTCCGTTCATTTTTAGGGATAGCTTAGTTAACCTGTTTTCCAATTATGCTCTGACGAACCTTCACACACTCTAGGGTCAATGGGAGAGCGTTTCTATTACGATTTGCTGTTAGTGCAACTGGCCAAAAGTCTCCTTTTCCCCTATTGCACCTAGTTTTCGAGCAGTGAACTATATATACTATGTATAACTGTAATTTATGAAACCGGAACAAATTTTATTTGAGTCCATAAATTTTGAGAGACATTTGCAGTCCAATAACTAAATGCTCTTTGTATTACTGAATTAAGGAAACGCATTCTGACATTAAAAGTAGTCCACGTGATGCTAATTATGTATATTTATTCGATAATATTAATATATATAAATTGTTTTTCACATTTTAAAATTTGTATTTATTCGAAATATGTATACATTTGTTATTTGAAAAATTTCGTCGATTTTTAATTATCAAAATATACATATTTACATCAAATTTAATTTCCGACTTTCAATTGTTTTCGACTTATGACGTCATCGACACTTTCTAAATGGCAATGCCATATTTTTTGTACGTATATTGATAGATCTGTTAATTGTCGTAAAGTAAATTCACAAACCTGACCGTTTCATTAAAAAAAATCAAGAAAATGACAGTTGAAACTTGGGGTTATACTTATAACTTTTGTTTGTTTATGGTAGCGAATAGGCATTTTCAAAAGCTGCCTATCTCGTCAGGTTATGGCGTTTTTTTACCTTTATTTATGATGGCGTCCGCACCCTAGTTAAAGAATCGCTATAAATGCGTCAAGAACATTTGGGAACAAATTTTTTGAGGGGTTCAGCTGGAATAAAATAAAACGCGAGCCTTCCGCTATCTACCTACGGTAGTCAGACAGTGACACCTACAATATCCCTCTGTCTCTTTTGCTTGCGCCTGGATCACATGTCGCCAGCCAATATAAAGCGCGCGTCCCTTCCTCTTATACATAGTAGTTTTCGAGTAGTGCTTGTAACACAGATCAACTGACATTAGTGATATTTGTCGTTTTGTAATAGGTTAGGCACTTAATGTAAAATTCATTGTAAAAATGGATTTACCCAATCAATCTTGCCCATTATTGTTAAAAGACCTTTAACGAATGAAACATATTCAATATATTTACGTAAACAAGACTATAACGCAGCCCTTGAAGGTTTGTATTATTTTCGAAAGTTATGTCACTTCTCACTCGACGTTATGCTTGACGTTTAACTCCAGCGCACTCTGGAGTTAAACGTAGTGAGTGCGTAATACATCTAATTGGGTAACAGCTTTAAGCCTTAGCAAAGTTTTGAACCGTTAGTAATTTTACATGTAGGAGTTTTAGGTTGGTGGTTTTTGAAATGAACGTGCATATACCGACAGCTTTTGGAGGTTTTAAGGTTAATAATTCTGGGATTTGTTAATACTTGTTAAGTTTATGCACCCGCGAGATATTTTGGTAACTGTTCTGGTTTCACACATGACATTGTCAACTGACGATCAGTTTCTACGATTCGTTATAACAATTATGACCAATCGCATGAGAAGTTTGTTGTTCAATATGTTAGTTTATTAATGACATCTTAATTCTACGATAATGTTTGAATTAAATTAATAAATATCTTCTGGGATTTGTTAATTTACATTGTTTTACATCTGGAATATAAATTAAAAAAGCAGTTGGGCACGTCTATTACTGTCTATACTTATATAATTGATTTGAAGACGGTTTTATTTATTGTTTTGTTAATTATAATTAAATTCAAATTCAACTCCAATTCCTATTGAATTCATAAATTGCCCACTCTTTTTGGATAATCTATTTTATAAATGTCCTATCGCCCAGATTTACTAAATTATTGGATCTACTGATATCTTCTCTAGAAAAAAACGAACAGACTATTTTAGCTCTCTACATCATGTCGATTACATCGTATTTCATCATAATATTTTTGATATTAATCAATCAATTTTAGGACTTGTCATATACAATATGGCAGAACCGAAAAATGTTTATAAATATAACCTCGTATTGAGGACATTCAACCGATATTACAAAAACCGTATTGTTGTGAACTGGTTTCACAATAACCGGTTCCTAAAACCATTTCTTACTTTAACGACTGTTATTTTTCAGATTTGTCACTGAATTCGACAAAATGGAATGTGACGAAAGTATCGATCCTGCAAACTGCGATACATCACTACAAGAACAACGCTCTGAAGATCCTGTGGGAATAGAACCACCGGAGGATCTATTGGAAATCATCGACCATGACGACACAATTGCACAAGATGATAAGCAGGAAGAATTAGGAGTGAAACCTTACAAATTTAACATATCTGGCCCTGCTAGTGCAACAAGTGCTGGTATTACTGAGCACGTGAGAACGCATACAGGAAAGAAGCAATTTCACTGTGGCGAGTGTGATTATGTTAGTGCACAACGTGGTGCTCTTACAGCCCATATTAGGAAGCATACAGGAGAGCGACCGTTCAAATGCTCCGTATGTGAATATTCTGCAGCACACGTTGGAAGTCTTCGACAACATCTGATACGACAACATCAGATAAAGAAGATACATAAATGCGTGGATTGTGACTATGCTTGTGCTAAATCCTCCACTCTTAGAAAACATAAGAAAACGCATACAAGAGCGAAATTAGCTAAACGCACTGTTTGTGACATCGCAGCCGTGGCCTCGGAGCATCTTCAAATTCCCAACAAAACGCACATCAAACCGAAACCGTTCTACATATGCCCAGTTTGCGAATATTCTTGTACGAAAGAGTCTATTCTTCACACCCATATGAAAAGCCATACAAAAGTGAAACTATTCCAATGCAGCAAGTGTGATTATTCTTGTGCACGACGTAGTGATCTTACAAGGCATATGAGAGGACATACCGGTATAAGACCATTTCACTGTATAGTTTGTGACTATACTTGTACTAGACGCTTTAATCTTCAACTGCATATGAACACGCATTCAGAAGAGACATTATTTAAATGCCGCCTTTGTGACTATTTCACCACAGCTTTGGAGGACCTAGAAATTCACACCAGAACTCATAACGAACAGACACCATTTAAGTCCGAAGATTCTGGCACGAAATGGGCCTCAATGCTGGCCTCGATGCAGCCGCAAATGCACACCAGAACGCATGTCAAACATTTTAAATGCAAATTCTGTGCCTATATTAGTACAAGTCGTGGATGTCTTAAACGCCATATGAGAGTGCATTCGACAGAAAAGCCGTTTAAATGTACAATTTGCGACTATGCTTCCCAATATCGTAGCAGTCTAATACGGCATATCAGAACGCATTCCGGTGAGAAATCTTTTAAATGTGATGTGTGTGACTATGCTGCTACACGAAAAGCTAACCTTGAAGTGCATATGCTAACGCATGCAGGGGAGACGATCTATAAATGTAAACTATGCGATTATGTTAGTTCATTCCGTAATAGCCTTATATGGCATGAGGTATCGCATACGGTAGCGCAGCCATTTTTATGCAACATATGTAACTATGCTACTACACAGCATGCTAAATTAACCAAACATATTAGAATGCATACGGGAGAGCGGCCATTTAAATGCTCCTTATGCAGCTATGCGGGTCTTGAGAAATATTACCTCACACGTCATATGAAAACACATTCGATAGAAACAAGTTCAAAGCAAATCATATTAAGCAAACCCATAACGAACGTAGCTGGAGAAAGCAGACCAAGTGCGAGCAACGTAACATCTGCGGAAGACCTTCAAATAACGACAGCGGTGAAGGAGGATTGCAATCCAGCGCAGAATATATTGAAGACATGCAAGTTCATACTGACGTCAATCAGGAATAATCAAGGTAATATAAATTACATAATTGTAGACCAACATGCGAACCAGGTCCAGAGAGAAGTAAGTATGGATGAAATGAGACAAACGATGAACCAGACTGATGGTATGAGAGATGAATTACCGAAAGACAAAGAAGTGGCAGAGAAGTGTACGGAAGTATCTCAAATCAGGAACGTAACTGAAGATGATATTCGTGACATACATGATACAAATGTAGTAGATAGTAGGAACGATGTGAAGGTAGATATTACCAAGGTGAAGGTAGAAGTAACTCCGGATGAAATAGCACCGACGATGAACCAGAGCGATGGACTGAGGTATGAAATAATGAAAGCTAAAGAAGAGATAAAGAAGTGTAAGGAAAGATTGATACTGGAGATAAGGCAAAAGATGGATGCGTTTGCTGCAGTGGCTGCTCTACGGAAGAAATTAGAGCAAAGGGAGAAATTATGGATGGAGGAGAAACGGAAGCTTGAAGATCGTATAAATAAATTAGAAAATCAAAAACTCGAGAAATAAGAATATTATTATTAAAAGAATAGAAGTGCAGAAGCCAATATATATTGGTGTAACACGTCTAACTGTTTAAATCATCATTTAAATATAATTATAATAATGTCATATATTTTGTCCAGTTGGTCTGATATAATGCCAGCCAATACTGGCACTATACTATTGTTAATGCAAATGCTGAATAAGAATAAATTGTTGTTTTATGTACTCTTTAATTTACTTCTTTTCCAATAAAGAATTAATAAATATTAATTAATATTTTCAGTAATTTAGTCATTGAATCACTTCCCCCCAATCTTTAGACTATATAATATAATTTTACCATGCTATTCATACACTGTTAGTATTTGCAAGAGTAATTTTACCTTTTTTTTGTTTGAAGTCGTCGCGTGCGTTCTGCCACTTTAGGCGCTAACCGCTTGAACTCAGCGGACGGCAGCTATTGGGCAGCAACAACATGAACGCGAAGGCCATTGGTTGCTGAGTTCAAGCGCTTAAGCGGCTTAAACTGGCAGAACGCACCCAATGGGCGCGTTCTGCCAGTTCCAGCCAAAGCTGCTTACGCTGCCGGCGCCGAGACTAAGCGGCCGCGGTGGCTGAACGGTCAGATCCAATCACATGTATTTCCGCTTGAAGCGGAGTTCTAGCGCTGTCTGGCGCTTTCACTAAGCAATCGCGTTCATGTTGTCGCTGCCGTCCGCTGAGATCAAGCGCTTAAGCGGCTTAAACTGGCAGAACGCGCCCATTGACTCCAATGTGAGGTTAAGATACAGATGTCGCTACTAGTATGATAGAGTTTGTGGTGTAAGTGCATATCGGTTCTATTACAGCGATTAGTAGCAAAATTACGCGATTCACGGAAGTCTACGTATAGATTTAAACTATATAGCCGTGGCATAAACTTGTTTTGAGTATGTATTTGCCATAAATTAATAGTCCTCACAAGTAAGTTAAACATAACCTCACTTTTCGTTAGCATCCGAAAATGATGCCCAACTTCTCCGTATTTCCTGGATACTATTATGTTCTTTTTTTGCTGATAAAGTACCTAAGAATGGGGAACATTGAGAGAAGTGGATGTATGGATTAATGATAACGGTAGAACAGCGTAGAAGTTTGCCGTTTTCTCTCCACGTGTCGAGTGACCGTTTCACATTGTGAAATTTGTTTGAAAGGTGATAAGCAGAGAAGATGCAGGAAACTGAAGCCAATTCTAGATTAGATATTTCCCCAAGGTATTTAAGATAACGTTTAAAGTGCTGAATACATTTTTATCTATGATTTTGTTGGTGGTGTTTATAAACCGCGTAGGTAGATAGAGAAACGTAACCGATTTTTTATAATTTAAATCACTGCACATAGTTTAAAGACAGGGAAACGTTCAGGATTCTTCTATATGTGGAAGTGAGGCCATGTCAGGGTGTATTTCTGTCGCAGATGTTGTGGCCCTCGTCATTTCTTACTCTACTAAATATTGGTTGTATAAAAAAGAGTAATATGCCTTTTTTGTTAAGAAAATAATGCACTTTCGTTATGCAACCGATTTTTTTCTATGTAGTTAATAAATAACTAGTTACATGAAAAACAAAAATTGACTGTTAATTTTGCAGGGCTTTCAACACGTTCAATAGTAGTTATTTTAGCTTTGTTGACCGTGCTATTAGGAAACGTTCACCCACATGAATTTAGTTATTGTTGCTATTGTTCACCAAAAAAGTGTTACTCCAAAAATGACTTTTGTATCTTCTATATTACAAAACGCGTATTGCTGTGAACTGTTTTCATAATAACCAGTTCCTAAAACCATTACTTACTTTAACATTTGTTATATTTCAGATTTGTCACTGAATTCGACAAAATGGAATGTGACGAAAGTGTCGATCGTGCAAACTGCGATAGTTCACTACACGAACAACGCTCTGAAGACCCTGTGGGAATAGAACCACCAGAGGATCTATTGGAAATCATCGACGTTGATGACACAATTGCACAAGATGATGAGCGGGAGAAACTAGGAGTGAAACCTTACAAATGTAACATATCTAGCCCTGCTTGTGCAACAAGTGCTAGTATTACTGAGCACTTGAGAACGCATACAGGAAAGAAGCAATTTCAGTGTAGCGAGTGTGATCATGTTAGTTCAAATCGTAGTGCTCTTACAGCCCATATGAGAAACCATTCAGGCAAAAAACCATTCCAATGCTCCGTATGTGAATATTCCGCTGCACAAGCTGGAAGTCTTCGACAACATCTGACACGACGACATAAGATAAAGAGGCCACATAAATGCGTGGATTGTGACTTTTGGTTTGCTAAATCCTCCACTCTTAAAAAACATAAGAAAAGGCATGCAAGAGTGAAATTAGTTAAACGCACTGTTTGTGACTTTGCCACCGTAACCTCAAAGCATCTTGAAAATCCGAATAAAATGCAGAAAATGGGAAGTGACGGAAGTACCAATCCTGCAAACTGCGATAGTTCACTACACGAACAACGCTCTGAAGGCCCTGTGGGAGAACCAGCTGCGGATCTATTGGAAATCATCGACCATGACGACACAATTGCACAAGATGACAAGCGGATGCAATTAGTTGTGAAACCTCACAAATGTAACATATCCAGCCCTGCGTGTGTAACAAGTGTCAGTGTTACTGAGAACTTGAGATCGCATACAGGAAAGATGCAATTTCAGTGTGGTGAGTGTGATTATTTCTGTGCACAACGTTGTGCTCTTACAGCCCATATAAGAGAGCATACAAGAAGAAAACCAGTCCAATGCCCTGTATGTGAATATTCTGCTGCACAAGCTGGAAATCTTCGACGACATATGAGACAACATAATATTAACAAGCCATACAAATGTGTGGATTGTGACTTTGTGTGTGCTAAATACGCCACTCTTCAAAACCATGTGCGAACGCATACAAAAGCGATTGTTTGTGACATTGCAACCGTGACCTCGGAGCATCTTCAAATTCCCAACAAAACGCACATCAAACCGAAACCGTTCTACATATGCCCAGTTTGTGAATATTCTTGTACGAAAAAGTCTATTCTTCACAACCATATGAAAAGGCATGCAAAAGTGAAACTATTTCAGTGCAGCAAGTGTGATTATTCTTGTGCAAGACGTAGTGATCTTACAAGGCATATGGGAGTACATGCAGGTATAAGACCACTTCACTGTATAGCTTGTGACTATGCTTGTACTAGACGGTTTAATCTTCAACAGCATATGAAAACGCATGCAGAAGAGACGTTATTTAAATGCCGCCTTTGTGACTATTTCACCACGGTCTTGGAGGACCTTGAAATTCACACCAGAACTCACAACGAACAGACACCATTTACGTACCAAGATTCTTGCACGAAATGGGCATCAATGCTGGTCTCGATGCAGCCGCAAATGCACACCAGAATGCATATCAATCATTTTAAATGCAAATTCTGTGCCTATGCTAGTACACGTCGTGGATGTCTTAAACGCCATATGAGAGTGCATTCGGTAGAACAGCCGTTTAAATGTACAATTTGCGACTATGCTTCTCAATATCGTAGTAGTCTAATACAGCATATCAGAACGCATTCCGGTGAGAAACCTTTTAAATGTGATGTGTGTGCCTATTCTGGTACACAAAAAGCTAATCTTGAAGTGCATATGCTGACGCATGCAGGGGCGAAGCTCCATAAATGTAAACTATGCGATTATGTTAGTTCATTCCATAATAGCCTGAGATGGCATGAGGTAACGCATATAGTAGCGCAGCCATTTTTATGCAACATGTGTAACTATGCTGCTGCACAGCGTAGTAAACTAACCAGACATATGAGAAGCCATACAGGACAGACACCATTTCAATGTTCCTTATGCAGCTATGCGGGTGCTCAGAAATCTTACCTTACACGTCATATGAGAACACATTCAAAAGAAAAACCACCTAAACAAACCATATTAAGCAAACTTATAATGATCAGCAGACCAAGCGTAAGCACCGTAACATCTGCGGGAGACCTTCAACTAACAACTGCGGTGGAGGAAGATCGCAATCCAGTGCAGAATATATTGAAGAAATGCAACGTCATAGTAACGTCAATCAGGAATAATCAAGGTAATATAGATTACATAATTGAAGACCAACCTGCGAACCAGGTCGAGAAAGAAGTAAGTATGGATGAAATGAGACAAACGATGAACCAGAGTGATGGTATGAGAGATGAATTACCGAAAGACAAAGAAGTGGCAGAGAACTGTACGGAAGTATCTCAAATTAGGAACGTAACTGAAGATGATATTCGTGACATACATGATACAAATGTAGTAGATAGTAGGAACGATGTGAAGGTAGATATAACCAAGGTGAAGGTTGAAGTAACTACGGGTGAAATAGCACCGACGATGAACCAGAACGATGAACTGAGGTATGAAATAATGAACACTAAAGAAGAGATAAAGAAGTGTAAGAAAGAATTGATACTGGAGATAAGGCAAAAGATGGATGCGTTTGCTGCAGTGGATGCTCTACAGAAGGAATTGGACGAAAGGGAGATATTATGGATGGAGGAGAAAAGGAAGCTTGAGGATCGTATAAATAAATTAGAAAATCAAGAAACCGAGAAATAAGAACATTATTAAAAGAAGAGAAGTGCCGAAGCTATTATATTATATAGGTGTAACACATCTAACTGTTCTAATTTAAATATAATTATAATAATGTCATATATTTTGTCCATTGGTCTGGTATAATGCGAGACAATACTGGTACTATACTATTGTTAATGCAAATGCTGAATAAGAATAAAATGTTATTTTATCTACTCTTTAATTTGCTTTTTTCCAATCGAGAATTAATGTTTTCAGGAATTTAGTCATGGAATCACTTACCTCCAATCTTTAGACAATGTAATATAATTTTACCATGTTATTCATACACGGTTAGTATTTGCAAGAGTAAATTTAACTTTTCTTGTTTGATGTAATCGACTCCAACGTGATCGTTGAGGTTAAGATACAGATGTCGTCGCTACTAGTATGATAGAGTTTGTGCTGTAAGTACATACCGGTTCTATTACGGCGATTATTAGCAAAATTACGCGATTCACGGAAGTCTACGTGTAGATTTAAACTATATAGCATTGGCGGTATACCACATTGGCATAAACTTGTAATGAATTTGTGTTTGCCAGCAATTATTAGACAAGTAAGTTAAGCATAACCTCACTTTTCGTTTGCATACGAAAATGATACCCATCTTTTGCGTATTTGTTTGATAATATTATGTTCTTTTTTTGCTGATAGAGTACCTAAGAATGGGGAACATTGACAGAAGTGGATGTATGGATTAAAGATATCTCGGTAGAGCAATGTAGAAGTATGTGTGGAGTGACCGTTTCACATCGTGAAATATTTTTAAAAGGTGATAAGTAGAGAAGATGCAGGAAACTGATGCCAATTCTGGATTAGATACTTCCCCAAGGTAATTAAGATAATGTTTAAAATGCTGAATACATTTTTATCTATGATTTTGTTGGTGGTGTTTATAAACCGCGTATGTAGATATAGAAACGTAACCGATTTTGTATCATTTAAATCACTGCACATAGTTTAAAGACATTTCCCCGTTCAGGATTCTTCTATTTGTGGAAGTGAGGCCATGTCGGGGTGTATTTCTGTCGCAGATGTTGTGGCCTTCTTAATTTCTTACTCTACTAAATATTGGTCGTATAAAAAAGAGTAATATGCCTTTTTCTGTTAAGAAAATAATGCACTTTCGTTGTGCATCCGATTTTTTTTCTATGAAGTTAATAAATAACTAGTTACATGAAAAACAAGAAAATTGACCGTTAATTTTGCAGGGCTTTTAACACGTCTAATAGTAGTTATTTTAGCTTTCTTGACTGTGCTATTAGGAAACGTTCACCCACATGAATTTAGTTATTATGGCTACTGTACACCAAAAAAGTGTTACTCCCAAAATGACTTTGCATCTTCGATATTAGGAAACCTGTATTGTTGTGAACTGTTTTCACAATAACCAGTTCCTAAAACCATTACATACTTTAACATTTATTATATTTCAGATTTGTTACTGAATTCGACAAAATGGAATGTGACGAAAGTGTCGATCATGCAAACTGCGATAGTTCACTACACGAACAACGCTCTGAAGACCCTGTGCAAATAGAACCACGAGAGGATCTATTGGAAATCATCGACGTTGACGACTCAATTGCACAAGATGATGAGCGGGAGAAATTAGGAGTGAAACCTTACAAATGTAGCATATCTAGCCCAGCTTGTGCCACAGGCGCTAGTATTACTGAGAACTTTAGAACGCAAACAGGAAAGAAGCAATTTCAGTGTGGCGAGTGTGATCATGTTAGTGCGCAACGTGGTGGTCTCACACGCCATATGAGAACGCATACCGGTGAAAAACCATTCCAATGCCCCGTATGTGAATATTGCACTGCACCTGAAGGAAGTCTTCGAGACCATCTGACACGACGACATAAGATAAAGAATACACATAAATGCGTAGATTGTGACTTATGCTTTGCTAAATTCTCCAGTCTTTTAAAACATAAGAAAATGCATGCAAAAGCGAAATTAGTTAAACGTACTGTTTGTGACTTTGACACCGTAACCTCGGAGCATCTTGAAATTCTGAACAAAACGCAGAAAATGGAATGTGTTGAAAGTACCGATCCTGCAAACTCCGATAGTTCACTACCCGAACAACGCTCTGAAGATCCTGTGGGAATAAGACCACCAGAGGATCTATTGGAAATCACCGATCTTGACGACACAACTGCACAAGATGATGAGCGGGAGAAATTAGGAGTGAAACCTTACAAATGTAACATATCTAGCCCTGCTTGTGCAACAAGTGCTAGTAGTCCAAGGTATTTAAAATAGGCCCAATTAATTATTAGGCTTTAATATTAGGCTCCCATTAACGATGCCGAAAGGGCCAGCGCTATTTGCCCCAGCGCACTCTGGAGTTAAACGTAGTGAGTGCGTAATACATCTAATTGGAAAACAGCTTTAAGCCGTAGCAAAGTTTTGAACCGGTAGTTGTTTTACATGTAGGAGTTTTAGGTTGGTGGTTTTTGAAATCAACGTGCATATACCGACAGCTTTTGGAAGTTTTAAGGTTAATAATTTGGGATTTGTTAATACTTGTTACGTTTATGCACCCGCGAGATATTTTGGTAACTGTTTTGGTCGCACACATGACATTATCAACTGACGAGCAGTTTCTACGATTCATTATAACAAACGTGACCTATCGTATGAGAAATTTGTTGTTCAATATGTTAGTTTATTAATGATATCTTAATTTTACGACAATGTTTGAATTAAATTAATAAATATATTCTGGAATCTGTTAATTTACAATGTTTTACATCTGGAATTATAAATTGAAAGAGCAGTTGGGCACGTCTATTATTGTCTATACTTATATAATTGATTTGAAGATGGTTTTATTTATTGTTTTGTTAATTATAATTAAATTCAATAATCAACTCCACTTCCTATTGAATTCATAAATTGTCCACCCTTTTTGGATAATCTATTTTATAAATGTCCAATCGCCCAGATTTACTAAATTATTGGATCCACTAAGATCTTCTCTAGAAAAAAACGAACAGACTATTTTAGCTCCATCTACATCATATCGATTCAATCATATTTCATTATAATGTTTTTGATATTACTCAATCAATGTTAGTACTCGTCATATACAATATGGCAGATCCGAAAAATGTGTATAAATATAACCTCGTATTGAGGACATTCAACAGATATTACAAAAACCATATTGTTGTGAACTGGTTTCACAATAACCGGTTCCTAAAACCATTTGTTACTTTAACGACTGTTATTTTTCAGATTTGTCACTGAATTCGACAAAATTGAATGTGACGAAAGTACCGATCCTGCAAACTGCGATAGTTCACTACACGAACAACGCTCTGAAGACCCTGTGGGAATGGGACCACCAGAGGATGTATTGGAAATCATCGACGTTGACGACACATTTGCACAAGATGATGGGCGGGAGAAATTAGGAATGAAACCTTACAAATGTAACATATCTAGCCCTGCTTGTGCAACAAGTGCTAGTATTACTGAGCACTTGAGAACGCATACAGGAAAGAAGCAATTTCAGTGTAGCGAGTGTGATCATGTTAGTGCAAATCGTGGTGCTCTTACAATACATATTAGAAAACATACAGGAGAGCGACCGTTCAAATGCTCCGTTTGTGAATATGCTTCTGCATACGTTGGATGTCTTCGACAACATCTGACACGACAACATCAGATAAAGAAGACACATAAATGCGTGGATTGTGACTATGCTTGTGCTAAATCCTCCACCCTTAGAAAACATAAGAAAACGCATACAAGAGCGAAATTAGTTAAACGCACTGCTTGTGACTTTGGCACCGTAACCTCGGAGCATCTTGAAATTTCGAACAAAATGCAGAAAATGGAATATGACGAAAGTACTGATCCTGCAAACTGCGATAGTTCACTACCCGAACAACGCTCTGAAGACCCTGTGGGAATAGAACCAGTTGCGGATCTATTGGAAATCATCGACCATGAAGACACAACTGCACAAGATGATGAGCAGAAGAAATTAGGAGTGGAACCTTACAAATGTAACATATCTAGCCCTGCTTGTGCAACAAGAGCTAGTATTACTGCGCACTTGAGAACGCCTACAGGAATGAAGCTATTCCATTGTGGCGAGTGTGATTATGTTAGTGCAAAACGTGGTGCTCTTACAATACATATTAGAAAACATACAGGAGAGCGACCGTTCAAATGCTCCGTATGTGAATATGCTTCTGCATACGTTGGATGTCTTCGACAACATCTGACTCGACAACATCAGATAAAGAAGACACATAAATGCGTGGATTGTGACTATGCTTGTGTTAAATCCTCCACTCTTAGAAAACATAAGAAAACGCATACAAGAGCGAAATTAGCTAAACGCACTGTTTGTGACATTGCAACCGTGACCTCGCAGCATCTTCAAATTCCCAACAAAGCGCACATCAAACCGAAACCAATCCACATATGCCCAGTTTGCGAATATACTTGTACTAAAAAATTTATTCTTAAGAACCATATGATTAATCACATTAGAGTGAAAGTATCTCAATGCGGCCAGTGTGATTATTCTTCTTCAAACCGTGCTGATTTTATAAGGCATATGAGAATTCATTCACCTGTAAAACCATTTCAGTGTCTAGTTTGTGAGTATGCTTGTACTAACCGCTCTAGTCTTCAACTACATATCAAAACGCATATAGACGAGTTTAAATGCGACCTGTGTGAATATTCAACCACAACGCTGGAGCAACTTGTAGTTCACAAGGGAACTCATTACGAACAGGAACCATTTACATGCCAAGATTGTGACTATACTTGTACAGAGGCCTCGACTCTTGAAGAGCATACTAGAACGCATACAGAGAGGAACATATTTAAATGCAGTTATTGTAACTTGTATTCAACTTCAACCTTGAAGCACCTGGAAATACACATCGTAAAGTGTGTACCATATAGATGCAAGCTCTGTCCGTACGGTGCTACACGTTGTAGAGATCTTAAAGAACATATGAGAGTGCATACGGGAATAGAGCCGTTGAAATGTACATTTTGCAACTATACTACTAACTATCGTACTAATCTAGACCGGCATATTAGAGTGCATACCGGAGAAAAGCCGTTTAAATGTGATTTCTGCGACTATGCTCGTGGAGATAAAGCTGGTCTTCTAATGCATATGCTAACGCATAAAGGGGCGAAACCCTATAAATGTAAACTATGTGATTATGCTGGTGTATCCAGTCATAGCTTAAGACGGCATAAGGCAACGCATAAAGGAAAGAAGAATTTGTTATGCAACATATGTAACTATGCTACTGCACAGCGTGTTCAACTAGCCAGACATATGACATCACATACAGGACTGAGGCCATTTCAATGTTCCTTCTGCAGCTATGCAGGTGCTGTGAAATGTGACCTTACACGTCATATGCAAACACATCCAAAAGAAACAAGTTCTAAACAAACCATATTAAGTAAACTCATAACGAACATAGCTGGAGAAAGCAGACCAAGTGCAAGCTTCGTAACATCTGCGGAAGACCTTCAACTAACAACTCCGGTGGGGGAAGATTGCACTCCAGTGCAGAATACATTGAAGAAATGCAAATTTATAGTGACGTCAATCATGAACAACCAAGATGATATGGATAATATAATTGAAGACCATCCTGCGAACCAGGTTGAGGAAGAAGTAAGTATGGATGAAATTAGACAAACGATGAACCAGAGTGATGGAGTGAGAGATGAATTTCCGAAAGACAAAGAAGTGGCAGAGAAGGGTACGGAAGTATCTCAAATCAGGAACGTTACTGAAGATTATATTTGTGACATACATGATACAAATGTAGTAGATAGTAGGTGCGATGTGATGGTAGATATAACCAAGGTGAAGGCAGAAGTAACTACAGATGAAATAACACCAACGATGAACCATAGTGATGGAGTGAGAGATGAATTACTGAAAGACAAAGAAGTGGCAGAGAAGGGTACGGAAGTATCTCAAATCAGGAACGTTACTGAAGATTATATTCGTGACATACATGATACAAATGTAGTAGATAGTAGGTGCGATGTGAAGGTAGATATAACCAAGGTGAAGGCAGAAGTAACTACAGATGAAATAACACCAACGATGAACCAGAGTGATGGAGTGAGATATGAATTACCGAAAAACTCAGAAATGGCAGAGAAGTGTAATCTTCAACAGCGTACGAAAACGCATGGGGAAGAGACGTTATTTAACTCTCATAGCGAACAGACACCATTTACATGCCAAGATTCTGGCACGATTCCGGCCTCGATGCAGCTTCAAATGCACACCACAACGCATGTCCAATATTTTAAATGCAAATTCTGTGCGTATGCCAGTACACGTAGTGGTTGTCTTAAACACCATATGAGAGTGCATTCGGTAGAAAAACCGTTTAAATGTACAATTTGCGACTACGCTTCCCAATATCGTAGCAGTCTAACACAGCATATCAGAACGCATTCCGGTGAGAAACCTTTTAAATGTGATGTGTGTGACTATTCTGGTACACAAAAATCTAATCTAGAAATGCATATGCTAACGCATGCAGTGGAGAAGCTCTATAAATGTAAACTATGCGATTATGTTAGTTCATTCCGCAATACCCTTGTATGCCATGAGGTAACGCATACAGTAGCGCAGCAATTTTTATGCAACATATGTAACTATGCTACTGCACAGCGTAGTAAACTAACCAGACATATGAGAAGCCATACAGGACAGAAACCATATCAATGTTCCTTATGCAGCTATGCGGGTGCTGAGAAATCTTACCTTACACGTCATATGAGAACACATTCAAAAGAAAAACCATCTAAACAAACCATATTAAGCAAACTCATAACAAACATGGCTGGAGAAAGCAGCCCAAGTGCAAGCTTCGTAACATCTGCGGAAGACCTTCAACTAACAACTGCGGTGGAGGAAGATTGCACTCCAGTGCAGAATACATTGAAGAAATGCAAATTCATAGTGACGTCAATCACGAATAAGCAAGATGATATGTATATAATTGTAGACCATCCTGCGAACCAGGTCGAGGGAGAAGGAAGTATGGATGAAACGAGACAAACGATGAACCAGAGTGATAGAGTGAGAGATGAATTACCGAAAAGCAAAGCAGTGGCAGAGAAGTGTAAGGAACTGTCTCCTCCAATCAGGAATGTAACTGAAGCTGATATTCGTGACATACATGCTATAAATGTAGTAGATAATAGGTGCGATGTGATGGTAGATATAACCAAGGTGAAGGCAGAACTAACTACAGATGAAATAGCACCAACGATGAACCAGAGCGATGGACTGATGTATGAAATCATAAAGGTTAACGAAGAGATACAGAAGTGGGAGCAAGAATTGATACTTGAGGTATGGCAAAAAATGGAAGCGCTTGCTGCAGTGGATGCTCTACAGAAGGAATTGGAGGAACGGGAGAAACTGTGGATGGAGGAGAAAGGGAAGCTTGAGGATCGCATACATGAATTAGAAAATGAAAAAACAGATATAAGGACATTATTATTTTAAGGATTGGAAGCCCACAAACAACATTCAGAAAAATCTAGTTTATTTTTGTATCAGCGTATAAAATATGTAAGATATAGTCTAGGAAGAATAAAGTTTATTAATGTTATGTGACGTATTATTGTTAAGTTTAGTAACATGACAACATATGTGCTGCCCAAATGAAATGCAAATCAAGCTGATGGTCTAATTTTGCTGTTTTTTTTTTTTAATTGAATTGTAGGTTCAATTGTCAGTAAGTAAATACATATAGAATCTACATATTTCATTGACAAAAAATCAAGCAGTACAAAATATCAGGATATGTAGTAAAGCGGGGATTAATTCTTTAGTTATTCAGGAGAAAAGCCTTACACGTGTTGTAGAAAAATATTTAAAAAGTACTTGAAGTAATGTATGTGTGTAATAATTGTTATTAATATTATAAATATTATAGAACAGTTTCAATTAAATGTGAGCATTTGAAGATCATCCAAATTATAACTACTCTATGAATACCTTGGCGGCCATTATTTCCCCTATTGCACTACAGATGGCGCATCAAAGAAACTGTCTTAGTAGCCAACAAGAAGAGAATCCTGTGCAACATGATTCTGTCATAATCCAATTTTGAATATTACATTTCCGTTGCTAATACCTACTCATATTCTATGACAATTTGTATTAATGGAATCTTTTATCTTATTGTTCTTATGTTTTTGGTGTAGTAGTAAAATAAATTATGCCTAGGAGAAAGCAAGGTCTATGAACCGTACACTAAATAATTTTTGAAGATTGGTATTGCAATATTATATTAATAAAGAAAAATAAACAGAAACTATTGATGAACCAATGGGCGCGTTCTGCCAGTTTAAGCCGCTTAAGCGTTTGAGCTCAGCGGACGGCAGCAACAACATGAACGCGATTGCTTAGTGAAAGCGCCAGACAGCGCTAGAACTCCGCTTCAAGCGGAAATACATATGATTGGATCTGACCGTTCAGCCACCGCGGGCGCTTAGTCTCGGCGCCGGCAGCGTAAGCAGCTTTGGCTGGAACTGGCACAGTGGTTGCGGAACGGAGTTATTAGACAGCCGTGAGCGAGAGAAGGACAGCTGGAGAAGGTTGCAGAGTACTGCTATAAAGAATGAGTCATGTATTGTATTAACAATTTTGTTTTGTTAGCGAAAGCATTCCGATTAGTCTAAAAACCCATTTAACACACTTTGCCATGGTTTTATCTGCGCAAATCATATTGACCAAACCGAATAATACAAACAATTCTAGGAAATTAACATAACAGGATCCATATGGTTCATATTATTTTGTATTTTATTTCATGTTATTAATATTTGCAACTGAAACATGTAATATCATTTATTGTGTTGCCAATAAATAATGTATAAGACTAACAAGGCTTTTATTATATTTGCATTTATAATTTATTTCACAAAGGTAAGTAAAAAATGATTTTCTTTTAATCAATTGTCAAATAGCATTCGAAGTAATTCTACTAAGTAAGTTCTTTTGAAACAACATTACATGCATTATATGGTACAATACCACAAAATGTTTATGGTATATGAGAAAATAAATTCTGTATTTATTAAACATAATTGTAATAGATTGCTTCCGCTATATGTATGTATAAAAAATAATCTAAAAAAAAACAGTTCAACAATTAGTTCACCCGAGTAATTAGCTGGTTTCACTTAGCATACGAAACAATAGGTACATGTATGCATACGTAACTGTTTTGTATTTCAATACTTAGTTTATTTTAGGAAAACTTCATTAGGAACCAATATCATCAATAACATTGTCGATTTCAAAACTATCCAGGAAATTAGCCGGTACTATTAAAATTTCATATTTTATTTTTTTTTTAAATAAAGATGTGATAGTAATTCAGAGGTCCGTATTGACTCCGCCGACCAATGTATCGGTAAACATTACATTATTTCAAACTACAATCGTGTCCAGAATAAGTAATTTTTTTCAATTTAAGTGGCGCCATCTATAACAATAAGCCTGAACCTTCCAATAAACGAGGCATATTTGAAAATGTACCAAACCGTGTAAATCTCTCCGCGTTCACTTGTTGATAGTAATTTTCTAAATACGTTACTTTTGATCCATAATTGTTTTGTATTTAAATACCTTGTTACAATACTGATTACTGATTTCCTATTTCGTTAATAATTGTAGTTTAATAAACAATTATACGGGTGTACAGCGTGTAGCATTAAAATGTGCTTTTTTATTTGTTTTTAAATATGGATGAAATAGGAAATCAGTGACCCGCATTGACAATCTCGACGATTTTATCTGCAAACATGCAATATTCTATAATAAAATAGACCAAATACTATCAACAAAATTTAGCTCGATTTCAGCCGGTAATTCAGTATTCTATACTAAATTGTCTACAGCCTTAATATACTTTACTTTTCCAAACGCACAACAGAAGATAGATGGACGAAATTCTAATTTTCAGGAACCATTCGATTTTATACTGCATTTATTCGTGATAGATACACCTAAAACTACTTCTTTTAATTTTTATTGGGAATACTACCAACGGTAATAAACAATGACACCTATCGCTAATAGATGTCGTGACGAGCTTGTTTATATAAAAAATACAATAATCATTTTATATTTATACAATTTAACAATAAGTAACAGATACGAAGAATATCAAGACAAATAATGCAAAAAAGATCATTGTAACTTCCTGTTTTTATTTTTAAATTACAAAGGCATTGTTTTGCGCATCCATGTTTAGCACATCGATGAAACGTCAAAGAAAAGTGGCGTTATGTTAGTTAGCACCACTAATAAATAAATAATATAAAAGAATTTGTGATATTTTATGCTTCTATATCAACATGGATCTCCAAGGCAGTAATAAACCAATCGTTATAGATAACGTAAATGATGAATAAAATAGAATACAGGATTTATAATATTAATACTTTAATTTTACAGGGATCGGGTATTATAAAAGCAGGTTTTGCTAAAGATGAGACCCCAAAATGCATACTTCAGAACAAGTAAATCCCCCTAACTAGCACATTTCTATCGATAATATTTTATATTTGTAGTGTGGCACGGCCAAAAGTAGGTGACGTCAAATCCGATATCATAATTGGGGCCCAGGATGATTTACATAAGTTATCTATAAGTTATCCAATGGAAAACGGTATGGTGCAAAATTGGGATGACATGGAAAAAGTTTGGAATTACGTTTATGGTAAAAATCAGTTAGCTGCGCTTTCCGAAGAACACCCTGTATTGCTGACAGAGACTGCTGGCAACTCAAGGAGTAACCGGAATAAGATTGTAGAGATTTTCTACGAGAAATTCAACGTACCTGCCCTCAGTATTTCTTTGCAAGCCGTACTAAGTTTGTAAGTGAGACAAATTTAGGTGTGTCGGAAACAGAAAAGAAACTGTTCTTCTGTAACTATTTCTGATGCTTGGTATTATTCTTTAGGTATTCAACTGGTAGAACAACCGGTGTGGTTCTAGATGTTGGAGACACTGTCTCACACGTTGTACCTATCTGCAAAGGTTTTGCAATGCCCGACGGAGTCAAACGCATTGACTTAGGGGGACGAGACGTTACAAAATATCTTCGTTTACTCTTAAAAAAAGAAGGCGTAAACCTACAGAGTTCCGGTGACCTGGAAAGCATTAGAAAAATCAAGGAGACTCTATGTTATATTCCGGAGAACCCTTTAGACAACGAAAGTTTGGCTGTTGAAGCAGTTGAATATACTTTACCGGACGGTAAAAACATTCAAGTGGGGTCTTCGAGATTCAGAGCGCCTGAAACTTTGTTCAGGCCTTCTTTGATTGGAGATGAGTCACTCGGATTGCATGAGCTTCTCTATGAGTCGATACAAAGTTCGGATTTAGAACTTAGAAGGATGCTAATGTCAAATATTGTGATTTCTGGTGGCTCAACCTTATTTAAGGTACTGTATGTTCGGTTTTATACATTATATTTTATTTTTCATTGCAGGGTTTTGGTAAAAGAATATTTACCGAGATGAAAAATATTGTACCGAAAGAAGTTCAAGTTAAGGTATTTTCTGTATCTTCATTTTTTATGTTGTAAATAATAATTTTTTTAAGATTGCTGCTCCTAAAGAGCGTTTATACTCCGCTTGGATTGGAGGGTCAATATTAGCAAGTCTCGACTCCTTTAAGGATGCATTTGTAACAAAAAAGGATTACGAAGAGAACGGAAAATATCATATTTTTAACAAAGCGCACTCTCGTACTTTGCTGGACCAATATTAGAAGTTTTAAAAGAGTTAATTGCTTATATATTAATTATTGAATTATAATTTGAATTACTAATGTGATTTTTTTATGCTAATATAAATAATAAATTATTTTATGCTGATAAGTGTACAGCTAGGTTGATAACCCGGTAGTTGACGTTTAGAATGTTAGGTTAGGGTTGTGGATATTCTTGTAGAGCTATTTCTGTAACAGATGTCGCCGCGAGCATTTCAGATAATGACAATAGGTATATGGTTAAAATAGACGTTTGCAGACTCTTGAAAAACATTAATTATGCCCAATTGTGTTAGATTTAACAAAAAAAATGTTTCAGAAACCTATCCAAGAAAGTAAACAATAAACAAATTTATATTCATTTCTAAAACGCGCCTTGCGCCATCTGTTGTTGAAGTATATGCTCAACGTGACACTTAACCTATAATTTTATTCTCACAACAGACGCGCAGAACTTTAAATGTTAATAATAAAAAGAAGGCCAAGTATGTATACGAATCTTATAATAAAGAGCTTGATCTTAATTATATTATAACGCATTTCATAGGATGGATTCCGAAACAAAAATGACAATTCCGGAAAATCAATCGGTTAGAACGAATACAAAAGAAGATACATCGAGTGTGCCTTGTGTCTTCAGTTCTAATTGTGATGTAGAGCGTAACGAAATAAAGGTTGAACCTGAATTGGATGTAGGAGATACGATTGTCAAAACAGAATTTGTCAGTACTGATTCGGAAGATCAAACTCTAGCAAATCGTGAACTTGACGATATTGGAGAAATAGTTATTAAATCGGAATTTGTGGATGTTTCCGACGAATCCAAAGGTAAGGAATAAAAATAAATCATTAAAAATAATATATATGAGAAGAGCCACGTTTGTGAATATCGGGTCAAAATTGCACAGTAAACAAAGACACGTTATAGTTTTGCTGTAAAGGTTTTTAGTTTTAAAAAAGGTAAGTGCATGTTATTTTAAAAATTATATGAAACTTCGGCTTATTAATGTCAGACCCCGACAAAAAAACAAAATAAATTAGTAAGTTGCATTTTTTAGTGCGAATGGTACCGTAAACATTATTTTATAGTTATAGATATCAACGCTGCCGCACGGAAAAGAAAGAGTCGGGAAAACCTCAAAAAAGATCCGGAAAAATGGAAAATTTTCTTGGAAAAGGAAAAGGAGAGAGATCGGATGCGAAGAGCTGCCGCAAAAGAGAAAATATCTAGAAGCAAAAGTGTATTGGAATTGCAGAAGGCTAAGAATAGAACAAGACAGCGGAAATGTAGAGAAAAAAAGAAAAGTTTGAATAGTGATTATAAATAAAGTGTAAATTGGATTTTTAAGTTTTTGAATATATAAATACATTTTTCAAAGGTTTTTGTTCATATTTACCCTAATTTGCATTCGTCACACTATTGACAAAATGAAGTTGTCATAATTGATTAATTTTTTAGTTGAACCTAACCTAAACCTTTTGCTGGTCACACCCGTCACAGCTATTTTCCCATTTACAACTAATCAAATGAAACCTCTTCTGCTTCCTTTCAAACATTTTCCTCTGAAATGCTTCTTTTTTTAGCAAGTTCAGTTTTTTATATACAATATTGTGGTTTGCAGAAGCAAATGTCGATATTATAGAACCTCAACTCAATACTGGCAGGATATCTCGGACACCTATGAAGAGAAAGAAAGTTTTTACAGATGAACAAAGGGAGGAATTGCATAAGAAAAAAATGAAGAATTTAGAAGCTATAGAGGAAAGGGAAAAAATGGATCTAGAACATGCAAAAGAAGAAATGAAAATTATTTTAAGAAGGGAAACATTAGCTCTTGCAAGAGCAAAATTTGAATTAGAAAAGAAACTAACTGAATTAGAGAAATTAAAAACTTTGAATACATTGTAATTAGTACTACGGATTGTGTTATTTTTATTTCTGTGCCCACCAACTTTTTTTTAATTTTTTTATTATCATAAAATATGACTTGCACCCCTTGGCTTTTGATGCAACAATTTTTGCAAAAGTTATCAACATTTTTCTGTGGCAAATGATTGAAATACAAAATAACAAAATTAAATAATTTTACAAATACATTATATTACCTTCCTCTTTTTTTAGATTCAATATTGATTTCAAGACGGGAACTTTTCGAAATTTGGCGTAAGGAACGCAACAGTACAAGAAGACCAACCGCAGTCATTAAGTACGTTATTAACAAAATCAAACATAAAATTACGGACGAAGCAGAATACAAGAAGATTAAACTTGAGCTCCAACAGTTTGCCAGTAAGCTAAATGCAAGATGGGCGAAATCCAACCGACAACACAAAGGTTTTGTGTCGAAAAATAAACGTTGGTTGGATACGATGATGGTTTTACGTAGTCACACTCCACCGAATTCTTCTGTATCACAATCTAAGGCTAAACGTACACGCAAAGATTTTTCTGAAGACGAAGACAGTGGTGAGCCGAAACTTATTCTAATGACTCCAGATAAAGCCTTGGCGTTGTATGTGGAGTGTAAATTTTCAAAAAGTACTTATATTGTAACACGAGATCTTGGTAAATCACGTGGTTGTAACATATTTCCATCATATAAACTGTTAAATGACGCAAAAGAAAGATGCTACCCCAATATGGACTCCATATCTGTAACAGATTTGTCAGCTGATGTATAAGTAGGTAGGTATTTTTTAAGTACAGATAATAAAACAATAAAAAAATATATTCAACTTTTTATTTTATTTATTACGCAATATATATATTGCACAAATTAAACTCAGAATTATTGTAATAAATAAATTACAACAAAAACTTTACACAATATACAACATTTTACGTTACCAGTAACGGTGGGACATATTTACGTAGGTACCTACTTAAAAATACAATCATTATCGTTACAATTATATTACAATACATACAGGGTGAGTTATTAGTATCCCGGCGGTCGATAGTATCTAGTATCTTTGGATACTATCATCTACCTACTTTTGACTATAGTCTCAGAACTCTCAGATAGTTTAAAGGCAATTTAAACTATCTGAGACAATACGTGGTTAGATAAACAAATTTAGTAGTATTCATAATATAATAAAACATACAGCACATTTAAAAAAATTTACATACTTTCTGTCGTACCTAAATGCAACACCCTGTATAAATGACAAAATTTTACGTTATAGAAAATGGCAAGTCAAACAACTTTTGTATAAAATATTTTTCTCTTTCTCAAACGAGTTATTAACTATCGACCGCCGGGATACTAATAACTCACCCTGTATATTTAATCATACGTCATCTGATAATAACAGAAAACTGACACATCACTAAAAACATTAAAATCGTAGTCCGGCTGCAATAAAATAAATAAATAAATAATAGAATTATACAAACAAAACAAAATCCCATTTGGCATTTAACCAGTTTTAAGATGTGTCACTTTTCAGTCATTAGACCGATCAAAGCGCAGCAACATCCGATTAGGAAAAAGTTATTCACACACAAAATCTTCCAAAGTCGGTTTTTTGCCGTAGTCTAAGAATTTTGTGCAAAACTAATGTCCCTAATAAGGATATACTGCGTCGTGTCGCGTTTGATGTGTCGATGACACCGGTGGGTACACTGGCGTGAAACCCTGATGTGGCATCCCTATCTGATGTAGACTACTCTGAATTCCCTGCCCCTCTCCAGGACTGCTGTTTCTTGCATTCCAAACGGGAGGTGAGCCGCCACTGGTGTTGCTAGGACCTGAGAAAAATGAGAAAGAAATGACAATATTTGATTGATTTTACCTAAATATCGTCATCATCATGTCCACAAAGCAATCAGGGAAGTTTTTAAAGCATGTGTGTAAAATTGGGGGTGTAATGTTGAAACCAAGCAACTTTGCTTAGAGATAAATAGGGTTCAGAATTGGTAAATAGTCACAAAATACTGGAAATTGTGCAAAATTGTTATTTTATTTTGGAGATTTCAACTATGCGATAGACGACAAATCATGCTCAAATGACTAGAATTCTGACGGAAATCGGTTGGGATATATTCGATGAACTGGGGTGTGACTGACGTATATATTTTTTTGCTTTTTATTGAAACATTTGAGAAAAACATGTGGATGAGGTGTCACACTATACCAATACGTTTATTTGAATCATAATGCAAGTAAACATATTTTTATATCGTAGCAGAAATATTACTTTAAAGCAGCGTTTCCCAACCGCCGGTCCGCAGAAATATTTTACCGGTCCGCGAAAAATTTCGCCCTTATCAAAGCGGCTCAACTATTTTTCTATACTTCATAACACTTGCTATAGCTTTGACTAGATGGCACTAATACCAATCAATAGAAATGCGTGTAAAATATGCACAAAAAGTATATTCCAAATACATATCATCTTCTATTATTCTGAACTACAGTATTGTAATTGTACGATCACCAGTTTGGTGGTGGCAACATTGCTCACCTATACAGACAACATAATTTATAACGATTCGTGTATGCTCCACCCAAGTATTGTGTCACATCGTTTGTCTTTTATTTTATCGCGCTCGAACGTATTGTTTTTGAATATTGTGGGTTATAGTGTGTTGTGTGGTATTTTGGAAATAAATTTTCTTTCGTAAAACTTTAAGCCGTACAAAATGGTAGTAGGTACCTAAAAAAACTCAAATAGCAAAACCTTCTCTCTTGGTAGAAGCAAGGACAATATTCAGAAGTAAAGTACTAATGGTATCGAAATTATGCCAAGTACCAGTGCTTCAAGTGTAGAAGGACCACAGAAAAGGAAATGGGTCGATACTTCTGAATATACAATACAAACAAAAAAGAGAAAAGGTAACTTTATAAGGCAATATGATAAGGAGTATCTAAAGTTCGGTTTATTGTACCCTTGGCAGCGAACTATGGCCACTGCCTTTGTGTGTAGTATGTTCAGAAATTCTTTCAAATGAAGCTATGATGCCTTTAAAACTAGCTCGTCATTTGCATTCAAAGCATAAAAATTTAACTGATAAGCCACTGGACTTTTTTGAAAGATTACACGATCAGATGAAATTTACAAAATTTATTTTCCCTAACATATATTTTTCAATGTTCAATTTTCTTTTTGTCAAAAATTTTCTGTTGTAAGGCAATAAAATGTTTCCGCTGCCATTTACACAATTAAATGATCTACCAGTTTCAGTAAGAAAAAAATGGGTTCGCCATTTAAAAAATCGGTGATGACGTAAAAAACTCAAAAAATATGTTTTAATAATTAAAGAAAAGAGCGATTAAGGCTCCCGTCTCAATTCAAATGGCGCGCTTTTCTCCAAAGCTTCGAAATAGAAAAATTACCAGATGTAGATGGCGCCAATATAACCAATTCTGAATTTATTTCGTATTTACCACATTTGACGATTTAACGTATGTTTGCGGCGTAGTAGGGGAACCCCGACGCCGTGTCAATGCTACTACTATAATTGACAGTTCACGTTTCGGTCTTTGTTTTCTATTTATAGAGGAGTTTTAGTGTTCTAGAGTTATAAAGTGTGTGGGAGTTTGTAGTATATGTTTGTATTATATTATTTTTGAGTGGTGATTATATAGTTTGCAGTTATAAAAGTTATAAACAGATTTAGTAGGTTAGGTTGTAAACAACTCGTTTGTGTGACGTGTGACAAATACTAAATTTACCAGTCATTGGTTGGAATAATGGGTCGCTTATCCCATTCTCGAAGGAGTTATTTGAAAAAGAAGGGCTGATATTCACGAAGTGCGGCAGCAAAACTATGGTGGGCAAGATTTCAAGAGGTTTTACGGTATGTTTTATTTTATACAAATAGGTATGCTATAAATTAAATATTATTATTTTAGATATGGTGATGTACAGCTGAACTCTCCGGAACCGTTGTCACTGGATACTGTGGAAGATTCTGCTGTGCAGATGTGAGAAAGCAGTGTGAATTTGACTATTGATAATGCGTGGGGAGCAAACGAGGATGTTGAAATGTTTGTTTCTTATTATACACACATGCATATCACTGGAAGCGGTGGAAGATTACAGTGACACCTTCCGAAGTGAATAAGAAGTCTTTGTCAAATATGTTGTACAGTTTCTGCAGAGAATACTGTCATAAGTGTCAAGTTTTTCCCCTTTTTCCAGAAAGTTCGTCATGACTTTTCAGTCTGATAACATGTATAATAGACAGTAAGCGTTCACCTTTATACGTATAATGTAACTGTTCCACTATTCCCCGCGGAAATTATATGTGATGTATGATATATAATTTATATACAGGTGTCCTACTTTTTTCCCATAAAATTATTTTTGTAATTGTCATACTGAGTAAAAAGTTTCATATGAGTTTCGTATTTATTAAAATAATTCATATACAGTAGAGCGTCGATAATCCGAACTAATTGGGACCGAGGGTGGTTCGGATTATCAAATATCGAGTATTGGATACAAGCTATAAAACAAAAGCAATATAAGTTTGTAAAAAGGAATCGACAAAAATAGCTTTTTACTCGGTTAGGTACTCGGTGATTTATTGTTTTATTATTTATTTTTGGGACGTTCGGATTATCGACGCTCTACTGTATATACGTGAGTTGTACAGTTATTGCCTAAACCCTAGTTCCTCCTTCAAAAACCGTCAGGTAAGTATATTATGGAGTACATTAATACAACAGAATACCTACTACAAAAAGAATATTAATCAAATTTTACAAAACAAATTGCAATGAATATATAAATTTCAAATATTTTTTAAAATTTTGCGTTCTTGTAATTATGACTTCAAAATATTAAATAAGAAGTAGTAACAATGTTACAATGAAATATATTACATTATTTGCATGTAACAATGACAAAGAAATTTGTTGTAGGCATGTTGCAGATATATTTACTTGTTTAGTGGGTTCCAAAATTTAGCAAATAATATAATTTATACTAAAATAATATTTATTTCTTAGCAAGTAGCATGCATTTTGTTTGAACGTGGTTTGAACATACTACGTACAAGAAATCCAATAGATTTACCCATTAATAACATTAAACTAATTGGAAAACCATAGTAATTTTCAAATCCAGGAAACCAATTAAGTTGTCTTCCATATGTGGATATATGTAATTTGCAAATATAAATAATATATTATTGATAATATATTTATAATATAATATATATACATATATTAAATATATTATTACTTTCTATTTGTATAAATATTGAAACTGGAGTTGTTTTGAGTTTTTTAGTTGATGATATAGTACTTTAACAATCGACATATCACATAAAAAAACGCTGGTAAAATGCGGATTTAGGCCGCGCCATCTAGTTTTGGATACCTGAACTGTCGCTACTGTAATCATTTTTGCCACCTTACTAGAATGCATCAGGATGCAATTCTAGAGAAGTTCGGAAGAAAGTAACTTGTGCTCTTATAGTTAACATTTAATGTACTTTTATAATGTATTACAGCAGACAATAATCAGATGCCACTGCCATCGGAAAGCTTTTCTATATTTGAAGTCCACATTTTTTTAACACTAAAATTTGCATAAATAATCTGCATAAATATTGAAATCCTTTCCGATGGCAGTAGCATAAAGATCTACAGAATCGGATGGTAGCAAGCATTTCAGGATTGGCGCAATAATAATACCGTGAGTTACTTTGGCGTTTTGGGGGTAGGAGACGGGAGCCTTAATGATCGAGACTGATTAACGCTCGAGCGCAGCGAGATGCATACCATTCATACCATCTTACTAACACTAAATAAGTTCAACAATAGACTACAAATACTTACATCCAGGGCTGACCGTCATACTTGTAGGGGTTGGCGGAAAATTTCCAAACATATTCGGATTATGGGCGTATGGTTGACCATAATGGATCATGTTAGGACTTATCGTAGTCCCATATACAGGTGAAGACGTGGGCATACTCGTAGACGCCATGCTGTGTGGTATGAACGACATAGGAGATGGTTGGTACAGAGGCGCAGAAACATACGGATGACTTCCAACCGGTTGTTGGGGCATTTGGACATTGGACATCACTGCAAAACAAAAAAAGAATTAGTAAATAACCCAGATCGTTTCAAATATGGTTTCGAATAGACAAAAGCAATAATACGCGAACCATGTTGCTCACTTCTTCAGAGCTAACTGAATACTGAAGACCTACCAAAGAAATCTCCTTGATATACCTAATTTACACCTCACTGTGAACATCTGGAGCTACCGCTCCCATGTGTTTTTCTACTTGACCGTGTTAGGATCGATTTCTAGACCCTACTGATGTCAGTGCCTTCCTCACGATTGATGTTGCTAGGATGTTTGTCAATCGAATTGAAGTGAATTGAACCAATGGCTTCTCTAATAAGCCTTCGATGGTAATTACCCACCCTCGCCAACATCTTCACGTCATCGAAATCCATTGTGTGTCCCGACTCATGGCAGCGTTGAGCAACAGCGGACTGAATCTTGCCTAGTTGGGTGTCTCTACTGTGGTCCTCGATATTCGATGCTTCGTCCTGTTTGTCCTACATAGCATGTTCCAGCATGTTATCCCTTCGTTCTTCAGGAGTAGTGTGATATCCAGTGGCCGGACAAAAATGTATGTCTCGCAGTGCTAGCAATCGCCCAGCTATGAGTGTGCGTAGCGGGCACGCATGAGTCAATGACGACTTATGCGGTCGATTGGATTGATATCCATAGGCTCAAAGCGGCTGGCGCGGCGGTCTGTAGTAAACCGAGTGAATTTAATATTAAATGTTTGTCGTAACTATATGCAACACGTGTCCACTGAAATATTTTACTCATTTCTTTGATATGCATTGAATTACTGCATATTTTTCAAAATTATCTTCGTTAAAATGTCTTTAAACCTTGAAAATGATCTTTCTACATCGCAGCTAGTCACAGGCGCAAAAGAATAAACAAACACCAAATTGGAATATTTTTGAGAAATTACTTCATCCGTAAATGAATTCGTAGATTTGTTTTAAAATATTTAAATCCGGATTTCTATGTACTACCGCATCAATTTGTTGTTGTAATTTTTTACTGATTGGTGCTTCAATGCTTCGTAACCTTTCGTACAGGCATTCAATCCTTTGAAAACTGCTTGCAAGTTCAACATTTTGTTGTTCTAGAAACTTTATGGTTGGCAATACTTGCGCAAAATTTGTATCAATAAATTTTAATTGTTCATGCAAATCTCGTAATGATAGTACTTTTTTGCAGTCTTTAATACTAACTGCTTCATCTGGTAAATTTAAGACGCAGGGTTTGATGATATTAAAGTTTCTTGCTTAAAAAATTGCCGCTTCTACCCGTGTACCCCATCTCGTAATAACTGGTTGCGGTGGCAAAGGTAGATTAGGGCACTTTTCCTTGTAAAGAGACAATCTGGACGGAGCTTTCAATAAACATTTTTTGCAAGTACTTATTAGCGTATGCACGTCTGGAAATTCCTCCCGAATAAACTCACAAATTCTATGAATAGCGTGTGCAAAACATGTCAAATGAAGAATATTTGAAAAATGTTGTTTAAGTAATTTTCCAACTTTTAACATAATCGCAGCAGCGTCAGAAACAAACAGTAATACTTTGGTAGCGTCTGTGATTCCTACTTTTTTATGGCATCATTTACTATTGTACATATCTCTTCAGCTTTGACGGTACAGCGAAACTGAGATATTAAATAGGGTTTATATAAGTCTTGCGGGTCCAACAATCCGACAACGACGTTGACCACACATCTATCTACCCTTCAAACTACAATGTCTATACACAAACAGACTGTCAAATTTGACCGGTACTCCGTACTCACCCTGACAGCTACGGTTACATTTAAATTATGGTCGCTCAACGTCGCCTGCGCTCGTAAGTGTTCGGGATTACTTACTAGAGGGCAAACAAGACGCTAGTGTTAATAACACTTCTCTTCTGTTGGTGGGGTCTTCAGTATTCAGTTAGCTCTGAAGAAGCGAGTATGGTTCGCAAAACGTCAGCATTTACAAATTTTGACACACGGCATAACCCGGAAGCTATTTATTTTCTAAATGATTCTGGCAGTGAAAGCCTACGTACTTAATTAATAATACTTACTTTGTGCTGTCGTATTCGCTGTTGAAAAGGCTGGTTCGTGTAGCATCTGTTGCTGTGACAACGGAGGGGGTATTGGTAGGAATGCTTCGGACTGATAAGTTGGGTTGGTACCTTGGGTGGAAGCCATTTGTTTCCTGACACGAGCCCTCCTGTTGCTAAACCAAACCTGAATCCTATTTTCCGTTAATTTGATCCTCTGTGATATTTCCTCTCTGGTATAAATATCTGGATATTGAGTTTTCTCGAAGGTTCTCTCCAGTTCTTCTAACTGAGCCGCTGTGAAGGTCGTCCTTTGTCTTCTGGACTTTCTCCTGACTTCTATACCAGGTTCAACATCTACATCTTCCGGATTTGCAGGATTTTCGGGTGTATTAGCTTCTGTAAGTGACGAAAAATACTGATATTAGTTAAAAAATAATGCTATTAGTTATATTTTCAGGATTAGTATCAAATTACTTCAAAAATGAGACGATTTTGGACGATTACAATCGGTAATGGATACACAATGGGTTGCTGTGTTAAAATCATAGGTACGGTAAAGTGTTAATAGGCATATATAATTTGCTAATTAACGATGGTCTGTAAATGAGATGTAGATTCGTTAATTTGCATAAATCTACATTCAATTTGCTGTGCTGAGCTATGGGATTACTAATTCTACCAATTAAGTCGGACGGAGTGTGTGAATTTAACAATTATCTAGAGCACTCCCGCTGTTTTCTTGTTGGTTGCTTGTTTAATATGAAGAATTGCCACGCCTCCAAAGAAACACAACCAGTTCTTGGTTACTTATGATCGCGTGTGTACTCTGCCGCTCAAGGAAGTTCGGCCACACAGTTGACCACACTTTGACTTATTTCTTGCATTTTCACGAACTGACAATCGTTCCTGATGAAAAGCGATAATTACAGAACGCTGTTCCTTGCTTGTTGGCTTTCCGCGTCGCATGATGTCTTCCGCGTGACAGAGTTATCTTGTGCAAACTACAGATTGCAGGCACAGCCTCGTTTGAATACGAATTCGCGCATTTGATGCAATAATCTGGTAAAAATGGGGTCGCAACATGTGTCTGAGATGCAGCATTTATGACTCTATTTGTTATTTCGTATTTAATCCTTTTTAATGGAAACTAGAAAATTCCCAACAACGAGTTACAAAACAGCAGAAATGTTGCATAATAATTAAATATAAAAATTATTTTAAATTGGCACATTTAATGATGTCGTATGTTACAGGAAATCAACGTTAAGAATGTGTTCGCTATTTGGTAGAAATAGAGGTGCCTACACTGATAAACATGAGTGCAATTTACAAATGAAATTTACATTTTTTTCAGTAAACCTACCCTATTTGTCAACAATTTTACCATAATTTTAAGCAAAAATACAAAACATCATGGAAAATGCAGTTACATTCATTAATTGTACAAACTGTATGTAAATTTGCTAATAAGTTTGTAAATTTTATAATAACAATTACCTCAACGGAATAAAATTTCATGTCTATACATTAAAACTAGTGTCTAATATTTGTCTTTTGCTCGAGCAATTTTGCTCTCTAGATGGTAAAGTGTTACCGAGAGAATTTTTATCGTGCTTGCGCAATAATGGGACATGCAGTTCGAGTTCCGTTCGCCATCCATTTGGTTGTTTTTACAGCAGATAAGTTAGAGTTTTATTGAGTGCGATTGTTAAATACAACTAATTTAACACTGTTAATGCCTCCGTGACTTGCCCTTTATCGGTGTGGTGTGGAATATTTGCTCCATATGGTTCTATAGTATAAAAGATACAATATAGGTACCTACATTCATCTCTATGTATATAAGGAAATATATACTACAAAGTGCAGGTAAAAGTTTGCAGTCTTGATATGTATAATTCCACTTTCACTAATTGGGTGTTCTTTTTAGGATACAAGTGTTGATGATAGTGACATTCTACAAATTCAAGCACTTGTGTGGTGTCATAGGTAAGATTGTGTTTATTGTTCTTTCTCGTACATGCGGTCTTACAATAAAATTTATTACTAATATGTATAACACATATCATTTCAATCACCAATATAAAAAACACTTTTCTACAAACACTCATTAATAACTTTACACACTCTGTACCTCAAAGGAGAGCAGCTGCTGACATTGTTATACGCTGTATATGATATATGACCTGACCATGTACTTTTTATTTTGATTTCAGGTGACACATTGGACTATATTATATGCTGTGTTTGGAGTACCCCCAGAGGTTTCTCGTACTCTGGAGACGGTTTAGCTTTTTTAATATTATTCCAAGTCAGGGTTCAAAAACGAATAAGGATAAAACCATATCTACTGAAAGGTGATCAAACTTATTATGAAATTAAATAAGTAAATGTTTTTATGCAGTCTAAGTAAGTGTGTGACGTAAGTTTACCGATGAAACTTTATTCTTGAAATAAGATTTAATTTATATTTAAAAGATGTATTTCGCTCTGTGAAGCAGATTGGAAATTCAACTTATTTTATTATACGATATATAGATAAGTATAGTCCATGGGTTCCTGTTTTATTTCTTTTTTTATTTCATTTACTTATGATTACATATAGAACATTTTTGTCATGAACTTCTATTTATTTAATGTTAAAAATATGAAATATTTATAAAAAATATGTATGTATATATATATATACAGTGCTTCCCAAAAGTAACGGATAAATTCAATAAAACCTTAAATAAAAATATTTCAGAAAAATGCTCTGACACGTCGACTTTTATTTTTGAATTACTATCCTGACATACACTTTTCAGCCCCCCACCCCTTCGCCCCTAAGGGGTGGCAACCCCAACTTTAAAAATTCAAATAGCAAAGTACCCCTTGCGATACCTCAATTGATAGATTTTTTTATTCTGAATACAACGAAAAAAAGATTATCAAAATCAGTTGATAAATAACCGCGATATTTACCAAAATGTATTCAAAGAAGAACGTCAATATTCGAGTAAGCGCTGTTGAAGCGGGCATAGCAATATCGTTCAAACAATTGCAACTTGTTTTTACTTATGTCAAACACAATTCAGATTTTTCCTCATTGAAGAAATAGTAGCAAAATGAGATTTACAGAAACTGAAAGAATCGAAGTTTTAATGATTGGGTTTGGAGATGGAAGCCGGACGCATACCGAAGTTCGTGTTTTGTTCAATGGAACGCACCCGGACCGTCCGCCAATATCGGAATCTACAGTAAGTCGAATCGAAAACAAATTTCGCGATCTCGGTCATGTACGGGATAAGCCTAAGGCAGGACGTCCATTGGCCTTAATTGAAAACCGACAATTGGATGCTATTTTAATGGTGCAAGAAAATCATTCAACCCTTGCGGAGGTCGCTTCACAAGTTAGTGCGTCAAAAAGCACAGTGTCCAGATTATTTCGAAAACACAAATTTCACCCGTATGAAGTGCACTTGGTACAAAAATTGTCCGATGATGACTTTGATCGACGAGTGCAGTTTTGTGAGACAATGATGGAACTCTCATGAAAATCCTTGCTTAATTAGAAACATCGTTTTTTTCTGTTGAGGCAACATTTTGTCTGAATGGCACCGCCAATAAACAAAATTGCCGTTACTGGGGTCGTCAAAATCCGCATTGGATGGTGGAAGCGAACACACAATATCCTCAAAACCTTAATGTGTGGGCTGGTGTGGTGGGTTCTAGAATTATTGGACCAAATTTTTCAACGGAACACTGAATGGTGAACGTTATCTGAACTTTCTACGAAATGAACTACTACCTACTTTAGCGGTGTTGTTTCCCAACGCAGAAGATCCTGATAGACACAAGGACAGAATTTGGTTACAGCAAGACATTATGCGCGACAAGTTCGAGAAAACCTCGATCAAGTATTTCCTAATCCAAATATTTTCAAATTTCCTAATGGATTGGTAGATGAAGGCTTATTGAATGGGCAGCAAGATCGCCAGATTTAACTCCACTAGATTATTTTCTTTGGGGTTATTTAAAAAGTAAAGTTTATTTTAATAGACCTGTGAATATTGAGGCGTTAAAGGAAAGAATTTTTTTTTTTTTTACGGTTTTAAGAGTTTTATTAATAATGTATAACAACAAAAATGATACATTATAGTTTGAGTACACAATATTGTCTATAATATACGGATACTCTTCTCTTCCCTTCAACGTCCAGCCGAGTGCTGAGTTATCCTCTTCCCGGTGGGCGGAATTGAGGGTGTTTGTCGTTAGCGTTTTGATGTGTGTGTCATGTCCGGGTCATCCCTTCAGTTGGTTGTGGATAAGCATATGTTTGATTTTTAGTTTAAAAGTTTGGCATGTTAATCTTGTAATTTGTTCAGGTATTTTGTTATATAAATCTATTGTTCTTGTAGTAAAGGCTTGTGTATATTTAGTTTTCTTATAGTTGTAGGTTCTTAGGTTTTCTCTGGTTCTTGTTCGATAGTTGTGGATGTCATTTGATCTTCTAAACACTATATCTGTTTTGATCATGCTGTTGTTCATTTTGTGTAGTAGGGTTAGATTATTAAGTGTTATTCTTTGTTGTACTGTTAATTCGCTTGTCAATTTCATCACTTCCGTAGTTGGTGTAAGCCTTGGTATGTTGTATAGTATTTTCAGTATTTTGTTTTGTTGTCTCTGAATGCGGTTTATGTGCTTTTGTGATGTGTTTCCCCATATTGTCAACAGATATGTTATGTTGGAAACAAATAAAGCGTTGTATAGGTTTTTTTTTTAAGTTGTCCGGTATATATTTATTTATTTTATTAATCTCCGCCAAGGTTACTGTGTTCTTCTGTATTACTTTTGTTACATGTTTGTCCCATTTTAATGTATTTTGAATGTGGAGCCCTAGGTAGTTTGCCTCGGATATCTCGCTGATGAGTTTGCCATTTATCTTGACAGTTAAATTAATATTCCTGTTGGTCGGGTTAAAAATTAGATAGTTAGTCTTCGCTTCGTTTATGGTCAGTATATTTCCTTCGCACCATTTCTGCAACTTGATCATGTCTGCGTTGATGGTATCTTGGATGGCGTTTTCGTCTCTATTTGTATATGCAATGCATATATCATCTGCATAAATATACAGTTTTCCCTTCATGTCCAGCTCGGTGATATCGTTAGTGTAGATGATGTACAACAATGGAGGGATATTTCCTCCTTGTGGTATGCCGTAGCTGGCGCACTCAGGATCACTGAGAGTATTGTTTACTTTTGCTCTCTGTTGGCGGCCTTGAAGATAAGTTTTAAGGAGTTCTAAGTTTTTCTCCTTTATTCCATTGGAATACAGCTTTCTGATAAGCCTGTCTCTACTTACGGTATCGAATGCTTTTCGCATGTCAATGAATACAGCTGTGACAATTTCTTTCCTGTCAAGCTGCTTTGTGATGAAGGTTATTAGGTCCAAGGCTGCTGATGTTGCTCCTGAATTTTTTTGAAACGCGTATTGTCTGTCGTTTATAATTTTGTTTTTTGTTGTATGTTTCTCTATTCTTATCTTAATGACGGATTCTAACACTTTGTTTAGTGCTGATGTTATGGAGATGGGACGGTAGTTTTCAGGCTTATGTGCTTGTCCTTTCTTAAATATAGGTTTGATGATTGTTTTTTTCATTGATGTTGGATAGTGGCCTTTGTTAATGGTATTATTTATTAGTTTTGTTAGAATTGGTGTTAGTAAGTCGCTATTTTTCTTAATGATGTTGGTGGTAATTCCGTCCATTCCTGGTGCCTTGTTGTTTTTAAGTCCTTGTATTATGTTCTTTATCTCCTCATCTGTTGTGTTGCTGAATTCTGCTGGTGGGATTGCCATCATCGGTAGGGGGGTCGAGTCAGGTGTATGTTGTTTTGCCAGTGTTTCACCGATCTTCGCAAAGTAGCTGTTAATTGCGTTTGCCATTTCTTTGTTATCCATTGTAATGGTCTGGTCTTCTTTCTGTATTTGGTTTATTTTATCTTCCTTGTTTTGTTTCCTATTTAAAATATTGTTTATTAATTGCCAGGTCTTTTCGGGATTTTTTTGGCATTTCAAGAATTTTCCTTGTATATACTTTCTTTTTTCGTGTTCTATTTTTTAGGGTTATTGCTTTTCTTTGTGTCTTATATGTTTGGTATAGATAGTCGTTGTTTTGGTTTTTTCTGTATCTGTTGTGTGTTTTGTTTCTCTCATTTATCATAGTTATGATTTCCTCAGTAATTTCCTGCAGTAATTCACTTAATGACTCCAGGAATGTTCGAAAACTCGAAATAAAATGTTAGAAAATGTTCAACAAGCGTTTGGGGATAGATTCGGGCATTGTCTCGTCGTTAACGCGCAGCACTTTGGCAATTAATTAAGGATTAGTTAATTAAATTTTGTTATTCCTCAATTTCGTGTATAAATAAATTTTGATAAATATCGCGTTATTTATCAACCGATCTCGATAATTTTTTTTCTCTGTATTCAGATTAAAAAAGTCTATCAATTGAGGTATCGCAAGGGGTACTTTGCTATTTGAATTTTTAAAGTTGTGGTTACCACCCCTTAGGGGTGAAGGGGTGGGGGGCTGAAAAGTGTATATTAGGACAGTAAGTTAAAAGTAAAAATCGACGTGTCGGAGCATTTTTCTCAAATATTTGTATTTAAGCTTTTATAGAATTTATCCGTTACCTTTGGGAAGCACTGTATATAAAAAGCAGGAAAATATACAGTATGCTATATTTAAAAAAAAGCTCATTCAATTTCTAGACATATGGCAACTATGTTAATGTTGCAAAGAATTCAAAAACGATTTAGGTATGATATAAATCTAAAACATTCAGACCTTAGCATAAAACTACTACAGTGATGTCATAAAAATTGTTGCTTTAATTCATATGTGACGCACAAGCTATCAACTCATTTTTTAAATGAAATTTACGAAAAAAAAAACTAGCCAGTCAAAAATATTGGCAAAATAAGTAGTGTGGTATACACAAGAAGATATTTGGCACTAAAAACAAACTAAAATCAATACATAATCAACGAGAAATATAAATAACACCTCATAATAAAAAAGGGATCCCTAACCCTGGTAATAATTTCAAGACTGTAAAAAAAGCATTAATAAAAACTGTCAAACGGCACCCTAATAGCATACACGCACAGGGTAGGTATTACAGGAACTACACATTTTAAGACATAATACACAAAAGTATCCCAAAAAAAACAGCTGCTTGAGAACAATATAAATTACAACCAATGCGGATGATGATATTTCTTTAATTTAAACACGGATATTTCGTGTTACAAGTTTGGGGGGTGAGTTTTGCTAACCAGAAACACTCACTAGAGTGTTATATTACACCCCGCCCGGCACTTTCTTAATTATGGCAAGCTAGAATCTTCAAAGAGACCGATAGAACTCGGCTGAGATGAAAAATATCGTATTACAAGGTGGAAGTTAATAGTTGGAGAGTGACGTAACAGTTTGTGCTCCTTATTTTTTTTTTTTACTTTGGTAGATGGAATCCATTTCGCTATGTAATGAGCAGTTAGTTTTTTCGTATATTTGAAATGTTAAAATTTCTAATCTATTTCAGTTGCCCAATGCGGGTATGTCATTAATTCGTAAATGATTAGTTGTGTTTTAGGTAGACGTTGTTTGAAGGAATTACTATACCAGTGGTTCTTAACCTATTTAAAGTCAGGGAGCACTTTTGATCATAAGAAAAAATCGCACCAAAATCTAGACATAATTTGGATTAAAAATTAAAACGATTATTACCAGTAGCCGGACAAAAATGTATGTCTCGCAGTGCTAGAAGTCGCCCAGCTACGAGTGTGCGTAGAGTCAATTGGATTGATATCCATAGGCGCGGGTCGGTAGTAAACCGAGTGAATTTAATATTAAATGTTTGTCGTAACTATATGCAACACGTGCCCACTGAAATATTTTACTTATTTCTTGGATATGCATTGAACGATTGTATTACTGCATATTTTTCTAAATTATCTTCAGTAAAATTATTTCGCTTAGATGTTAAGATGTCTTTAAACCTTGAAAATGATCTTTCTACATCGCAGCTAGTCACAGGCGCAAAAGAATAAACCAACACCAAATTGGAATATTTTTGAGAAATTCCTTCATCCGTAAATGAATTCGTAGAGATTTGTTTTAAAATATTAAAATCTGGATTTCTATGTGCTAACGCATCAATTTTTTTTGGTAATTTTTTACTGATTGGTGCTTCAATGCTTCGTAAACTTTCGTACAGAGATTCAATCCTTTGAAAACGGCTTGAAAGTTCAATATTTTGTTATTCTAGAAACTTTATGGTTGGCAATACTTGCGCAAAATTTGTAGCAATAAATTTTAATTGTTCATGCAAATCTTGTAATGATAGTACTTTTTTGCAGTCTTTAATACTAACTGCTTCATCAGGCAAATTTAAGACGAAGGGTTTGATGATATCAAAGTTTCTGGCATAAAAAATTGCCGCTTCTAACCATGTACCCCATCTCGTAATAACTGGTTGTGGTGGCAAAGGTAGATTAGGGCAATTTTCCTTGTAAAGAGACAATCTGGAAGGAGCTTTCAATCAATTTTTTTTGCATGTGCTTATTAGCGTATTCACGTCTGGAAATTCTTCCCGAATAAATTTACAAATTCTATGAATAGCGTGTGCAAAACATGTCAAATGAAGAATATTTGAAAAATGTTGTTTAAGTAATTTTCAAACTTTTAACATAATCGCAGCAGCGTCAGAAACAAACAGTAATACTTTGGTAGCGTCTGTGATTCCTACTTTTTTTATGGCGTCATTTACTATTGTACATATCTCTTCAGCGTTGACGGTACAGCGAAACTGAGTAGATATTAAATAGGGTTTATATAAGTCTTGCGGATCCACCAATCCGACAACGACGTTGACCACACATCTACCCTTCTTATCCGTAGTTTCATCTGCAGAAACCCAAATATATTTATCGGATAGTTTTGACTTTATTGTAGAAATTGTTTTGTCATATTGCCCTTGTACGTAATATTTTCTAATTGTGGATTCATCGGGTAAATCTCGTCCAGTATACTTCTTGATAAATTTTTTAAAAACGGGATTATTAATTTTTGTGAAAGGTATATTACCAGAAATAAATGTTTCACATAAATTATCAAAAAAGTTTTTAGTTGACGTTCCTGATACATTTTCCATGTGTTTTTTCGTTTTTACATGAGCCCGAAGACATTGTTTACTACGAATAATTAAATTTCGTGAGCAGAAATTGCAAACCACTTCCCCTTTCTTAACGAACGTGAAAGTATTGCCAAACTCGGCAAGCAAACGATTCATTGCAGGATTTTCAAACTAAGTACAACTATAAAATAAAAAAATATTTCAACTCTAAGTATAAAACAGAAGAACAAATTCGAAATGGAAAATAAAAACAGATATTCACACAAAATTTCAAGAAACAACACAATTGAAAGAAACTGCTTAAATTATCTATCGACGAAGCGGAAATTTAAACAAGGCAAGCGACTGTACTCGATCAACGCTAAAGCAGGTATAGTGGTATGTACACCATGAGCCGAAGCCAGACCGGCTAGCCGCTCGCATACCCACCAGAACGTGTCCCATCCACGACACTGGAAAATATACATATTTGTCCGGCCACTCGACATAATAGTTGTTCTCGGTAATATAAATCTAAATATAATAAAACTTTAAATATTTAGCTAGTTTGGCTGGATTCTTTATATTAGCAATTATGTATCACCTACTCAACTAGTTTTGATGAGCCCATTTTTGCATGTGCTTTATACAGCTTTATACTATTATGTTCAGAATTCTTTATTTATTTTATTCATATTTATTAAGTACTATTTGAAAATTGTAAATATTTTAATTGTTAGTTCTGTTGAAGTTAGAATGTTTTGTACGTTAATAATATACAAATATTATTATTTCAATCACATGCGGTAAATGAGTCAACAATTTCTTAAACTATAGGAATGGTAAAAAGTCAAAATCTAAGGATATCGAAGGGATATCGAAGAAATATCGAAAGGATATCAAAGGGATATCAAAAGGATATGAAAGGGATATCGAAGGGTACCTACAAAAATGGCTTTTCCCTTGGTTACTAAGTGATTTATTTTATTATTATTTATTTTTGGACGTTCGGAGTGGAAGCACTGAAACTGGAAGCAATATTTACAGCCGTTTTTGACAAAGAATTGAATACATAATATGCGAGAGAAGTCACCAATAATTAAATTTAAAAAATACAAGTGGCGCCTGGGCAATAGAAACTTTTCCAAATTTAAAAATGACGTAAATGGACCAAGAAAAATAGAATAGTTAGGGCAATTATTTCAGTTGAAAAGGCGATTGCACACTCAAATAAAAATGACAAACCACACCAGAGAAATTTTAAAAATTAAAGCAGTGTATCTCCCCGGATTGAGGTACACAGAGGAAACAAATTTTTATCGCGATTTTTCAAAAATGCCAAACTCCTAGTTGTGGGTTATTCCGCAGTGACGTGTCACACCCGTCACGCCCGTTTACACCGGCTTTTATTATTATTTTGATGCAACAATATAACAAAATAACAATATAACAATCTTTTAGAATTGTTGTAGATAGATGTTCAAACTGATAAGTTTTATGAAAAATCTTTTTAAATAGCCGCGACGGTCGTTACCTGCCCAGCGATTTTGGTAAACTAAAATAAAAAAATCTGATGTGGCCAGGCACGTGACTTTATCATACTATATATAAAATTAATAGTTTAGCTGCATGCGATTCTATTTGATCGAGATTGGCTATGTCTGCATTAAAATAAAACTAGTAGAAGTAGACAGATATGTCGATTAAAGCTGCGTTCGGATATTGTACTTCGTTGACACTGGGTACACCGTCCAAATGACACTTACGTGTTAGTGGGTGTAAAAAGTGTAACGGTGTTCAATATCCGAACGCAGCCTATATTGACAGTAGTATTTTCAAAACATTAGCGTTTGACACTAGCTACTGTCATTAGAATCAAAAAGTCTGACATATCCTGGCTACTAGTTTTAAAGCAGTACGACCGATCTCGATGAAATAGAATTTGCTCATGCAGTTAAACTATAAATTGTACCAAAAAATGTCATATACATAAATTATAGAAAATTTCCTCTCCTTTAATTTATTATTTAACTATTTTGACGACATTACACAAATAGCGGCTCATTTACAAAATCTTCGAAAAATGCTAAGATTAAACCACCAGTTCCTTTGGACCCTTTTCAACAGAAAGCTTTTCAGCTCTAAGTTTGGTTATGAAAGTTCTAAATATGAAGTTTTGTCCCGAAACCTTTAGTAGTTTCTCCGGAATCGTCGCCACAAAAACTGGTACACACACACACACATACACACACACAGACATTTTTTTGTACCTTGGTCAAAAATGTTCAGGGGACCCAAAAAGACATATTTCCGCTAAAATCTCAAAATTTTTTTTTGGCATGATTACAATACTTTACATACTGCGTATGATAAAGTAAAAATCGCGGAATGACCCTAGTGTAAAGTTTCGATTCTAATAAAGTTAATAAATAATTCTAGTTTTTATGTGAAATTTAGGCTAGCTACTATTATATTGATTGCATCATGTGTAGTAACTAGAATAAGCATATAAATAAGCCAATAATATTGTCCAAGACATTAATATCAGTAATGGGAGTTAAAATCAAAGTACTACCTGATAATGTCACGCAAACATTTAGGGAAATATCAAAATCTATGAAAAAGAATTTCTAAATAACTTTTTTGCCAAAATTTTTATGGTAATTTTTAGAAGTTGCTCTTACAGAAACATATTGAAAAGGCAACATTAACCGGCAAAATAGGTAGCCAGAAACAGAAGAAATACGATTCCGTCGGCTTCTTTCGGCTTTTGTTTAAAGCGGTTGGTGCCGGGGTGGCAGAACTGATTTTCTCTTTTATTTTAGCCGCACGGCGAACACAGTCGGCCGTTTGAAACACCAGGTGGTCCGTGTTAATAGTTCCTTCGACACGCCGCAAAATTTGTTAGATGCCAGTCGGCAAAAAAGGGCACATGCTGTTCCCGCTACCCTATTAAGTGTGCCAAGTCTCAAACAACCGAAAATCGCCTATAAATCATTGCCACTGACACCACTCACGCAATTTCGACAAACCTAACCTCGAATAGACTTAGATTTCCTTAAATGAAATGATCAACGTGTGTGGAGAATGATTTCTGTACAGTTTGCCTTACTTCTAATTATAATGCGGTCCAAATTTAGACGAATGTAGGTAAATATCATTTAGATACTGCTATCGATTTCGGAATTTTCGGTCATCTTCAGGCGTAAAACTGCAGAAAAGGAAACTTGGTGCATTGACACGACGTTTTGTATATCTTATTAATGGGATGCCTGGAAATAGACTTCTTTCAAAAAGTTTTCCATTTGTTATAACTTGAAAACATATAGGTGACCCCGTACGAGAGAATCGCCGTAACTGCACTGATAAAAATGAGTGCGAATTTACAAACGAAATTTACATTTTTTTCAGTAAGCCTACCCTATTTGTCGGTAATTTTACCAAAGTTTTAAGCAAAAATACTAAATATCATTGAAAATGCAGTTACCTTCATTAATTGTACAAACTGTATGTAAATTTGCTAACAAGTTTGAAAATTTTGTCGGTTTTCAATTAAGGCCAATGGACGTCCTGCCTTAGGCTTATCCCGTACATGACCGAGATCGCGAAATTTGTTTTCGATTCGACTTACTGTAGATTCCGATATTGGCGGACGGTCCGGGTGCGTTTCATTGAACAAAACACGAACTTCGTCATGCGTCCGGCTTCTATCTCCAAACCCAATCATAAAAACTTCGATTCTTTCGGTTTCTGTAAATCTCATTTTGCTACTATTTCTTCAATGACGAAAAATCTGAATTGTCTTTGACATAAGTAAAAACAAGTTGCAATTGTTTGAACGATATTGCTATGCCCGCTTCAACAGCGCTTACTCGAATATTGACGTTCTTCTTTGAATACATTTTGGTAAATATCGCGGTTATTTATCAACCGATTTCGATAATTTTTTTTTCTTTGTATTCAGATTAAAATAGTCTATCAATTGAGGTATCGCAAGGGGTACTTTGCTATTTGAATTTTTAAAGTTGTGGTTGCCACCCCTTAGGGGTGAAGGGGTGGGGGGCTGAAAAGTGTATATTAGGATAGTAAGTTAAAAGTAAAAATCGACGTGTCGGAGCATTTTTCTGAAATATTTTTATTTCAGGTTTTATTGAATTTATCCGTTACTTTTGGGAAGCACTGTATATACATCACATCTGCAGCTACTAGTTGAACTCATGCCATCTCCATTAAAAAAATCATTATCCTGGCATGAAACACCTAAAAAAAACTAAAAAGAAACTGTTCTTCTGTAACTATTTATGATTCTTGGAGAGAATATTTATATAGAACATCCACGACCTTGACTTCATGCTATTGCTTAAAACAGATTTAACCATAATCGACTTTTCATCAACAATTCAAAAGCAATTATCACGTAATGACTGCAGGACATTAGAATAGCTTAAAAATCGTCGCTCGATTGTCACCCGAAGAAAAATCAAGTTCTCCTTGAGTTTATAAACAAAAACGGAGCCGAAGGCAAAAAGATAAAGGCCCTCAATTACCGCTTTTTTTGCCGATACCAAAGAATTTCTGTAGGATCTACGCTTTTTAAGTTCTCGGTAGCCGACTGCGGATTACAACAAACGAAAAAAAAAATTCGATGGGGGAGAAAAACAATCGACAACAGTCGGTCGGTTTGAGCAACCGACATCCGCCATTTTGTAACCGCTCGGCCGCCATTTTACAGCGTCATCTCATAGTGTGTAGTCAGCGGTGGAACGACAAATTAGTTACAGTGGACCAGCACGAAGGCCAAACGTTTTGCTTTAGCATTTACACTCAGGATATGGAAGGCCCAGCACATCCTGTACCTTATGACATAAAAGTGGCTGGTGGTCTGTACTAACCTCGCACTTTTTTCCTATTAGGTGTCCCAAATGACGTCCAATTGTCATGTCAGGCGTTTTAATCCGTGAGAAAAAAATGAAGTCTATTAATTCTCGTCCGAAATTGTCGCGCTGTTATTATATGAGGAACTAGGTCGTTGTTAAATGGAGCTTCTCTGCTTGTATCCGTTAGATGAAACCAAGCTTGAGTAATTACTTAAGCAATTGCCATAATTACCCGTATTTTTGTTAGAGTTGTCACACTTGGCGGCACCCAGTAATTTTTGGAGAACGATTTTGCTTTTTCGGTGCTTTGTCTTAATTGATTTTGACATTAGTTCGGAGTTCTGCGGTTTTATAAACACTATTCACCTCTGTTAATCCGAATTAACTGTTATTTTCGGCAACTGTCATTATAGCTTTCATTTATACTCTTTAAGATGTTTTCCAGGTTAAGAACGCAAACTGTCGCATAACACGCCGACCTTCGCCCACGCATGCTACCTCAAACATGTATAATCGCGATCGGACTTTTCGACATTCCTATAGTTTAAGAAGAGGGGAATCGAATGGTGTTGGTTTTATTAAGATTGAACTAAGGGTCAACCAGATACAGCCTATTTAATATCCCGATTTTAGCTAATATTTCGTGTCACCTAATCAGTTATTAATTAGATAAATGAAACAAACGCAATAAAATATGGAGAAGTTTCTTTATTCAGAACAATTCGAGTTATTAATTAATTACGAATAGTAATTTACATATTTCGGTTCGGACTTTTCCACTTTTAGATTGGCCGAAGAATGCTCGTTCGAACAGTGTTAGTTTCATTGCGATATCTCTCAGGGTACTCGAGTAATTAGCATTTTTCTATACACGTAACTTCCCATAAGGGGGGCTGGAAGCCGGCCGTCCAAATTAAGAACGCAAACTGTCGCATAACACGCCGACCTTTGTCTACGTCTGCTACTTCAAGGCTGTATAATCGCGATCGGACTTTTTGACATTCCTACAGTTTAAGAAGAGGGGAATTGAATTTTATTGGTTTTATTAAGATTGAACAAAGGGTCAACAAGATACATCCTATAGAATATGTCAATTTTTGCAAATATTCCTTGTCACCTGGTCAGTTATTAATTAATTACGGATACTAATTTACATATTTCGGTTCGGACTTTTCCACTTTTAGATTGGCCGAAGAATGCTCGTTCGAACAGTGTTAGTTTCATTGCGATATCTCTCAGGGTACTCGAGTAATTAGCATTTTTCTATACACGTAACTTCCCATAAGGGGGGCTGGAAGCCGGCCGTCCACATTAAGAACGCAAACTGTCGCATAACACGCCGACCTTTGTCTACGTCTGCTATTTCAAGGCTGTATAATCGCGATCGGACTTTTTGACATTCCTATAGTTTAAGAAGAGGGGAATTGAATTTTATTGGTTTTATTAAGATTGAACAAAGGGTCAACAAGATACATCCTATAGAATATGTCAATTTTTGCAAATATTCCTTGTCACCTGGTCAGTTATTAATTAATTACGGATACTAATTTACATATTTCGGTTCGGACTTTTCCACTTTTAGATTGGCCGAAGAATGCTCGTTCGAACAGTGTTAGTTTCATTGCGATATCTCTCAGGGTACTCGAGTAATTAGCATTTTTCTATACACGTAACTTCCCATAAGGGGGGCTGGAAGCCGGCCGTCCAAATTAAGAACGCAAACTGTCGCATAACACGCCGACCTTTGTCTACGTCTGCTATTTCAAGGCTGTATAATCGCGATCGGACTTTTTGACATTCCTATAGTTTAAGAAGAGGGGAATTGAATTTTATTGGTTTCATTAGGATTGAACAAAGGGTCAACGAGATACAGCCTACTGAATATCCCGATTTCTGCTAATATTTCGTGTCACCTGATCAGTTATTAATTAATTACGGATACTAATTTACATTTTCCGGATCGGACTTTTCCATTTTTAGATTGGCCGAAGAATGCTCGTTCGAACAGTGTTAGTTTCATTGCGATATCTCTCAGGGTACTCGAGTAATTAGCGTTTTTCTATACACATAAGGAGGGCTGGAAGCCGGTCTTTTTGTCAGAAAACCTTAACTTTAGAATTAACTATTAAATCTGACACCTGCTTCGTACGAAATTTTAATTTAAATTAGTTTCAGACGACATTTGTGGTTTCGGATGTCAGAAAGTTGAGAAATGACGGAAAAGATTCTAAGGTCATTAGGATGATATTTGCCCCAGCTGTCATGATCCCTATTTCTGATTTTCTTCAGCGATAAATCTACAATCTTGATTTTATATCTTATATAATTACAAATTATACTTCTTTATATGTAGGTATGTATAATATATACTTAATCCATTCATATAAAAAAAAATATAATTAGTATCAGCATGACGAATCGTGTTAGCATAAATAAATTTATCAATAATTATCAACAAATAAAAATTAGATTAAGCTGTTTGTGGACTAATTTCGTGTCTATTGTAGAGGCAAATAAACAATTTGAGTTTCTTACGCAACTGTGTTCGGTATCAAAACTAGTTAAATTGTTACAGGATACTGAATTACGCAACAAATTTAAAACCGCCTGAGGTTACTTGTCAACACTGTGAATGACTCAAGGAGCCGATATTTTCTACCTCGGCAAGGTCTCTAATAACAATACAGTCTCTCAAGTGTATCCAACTGAATTTTCTGTATAATAAATTATTTCTAAATCATTCAGGAACAGATATACTTAAACAAAACAATAATTATTGAAAACTAGACAAAATTTCCTTTGGAATGAGTACCAACATCGTATATCTACCACCGATACCAACCGAGAAAAACCACAAAGAAAATATCCAAGGCCTACTAGACCCAAAATTAAAACTCGCATATCTCGAGAACCGTCAGAGATATTCGAACGAACCAAAAACCGGTGTAAACTACTTTTAATACTCTACAAAACACTTACCATCTCCTCTATTTTGCAACAGTTTTGATATGACGGCAGCCGCTGGAACTGTTGCTTTATCGCAGATCCCTTCTCGGACCAATCGTTCGCGTACTTCCCATCCAAAAATACTCGGATTTTCGCGCTTGTATTGTTCGATCATGGTCTCGATGGCAGGGGAAACAAGTCTCGGTTTTGAACCACCAATAACACCAGGTCTAATGCTTCCAGTTTCCTAAATAATAATAAAAAATATGTCAGAAAACAATGCGTTTATTAATTAAATACTACAACATCGCTCGCCGTTACTTAAGCTACGTTAAAACGCTGAAAAGCGTTATAATACAGGGAGATTTCAATGGTAGATGAAGCTACAAACCCTCTTGTGATACAAAAATATTCTTTATTGATGCTTAATAGCCACAATTTTCAATATATACTCTATTTTCTGATCGATATCGCTTGAGGCGAGTTTAAATTTAAAGCAGGGTGTTACAATTTGACGTGATGGTTGAAAAAAGTCTGGTTGACCTTGTATACGATCCGAAAACAATGATGCTGTTGCCCAGGTCGCCATTGAAGCGATGTATAGGACAATGCTTGCATTTTTTGCTGTCAAAGCTACTGGAGGACATAAAATGCCCTCAGGTGTAGAGATACAGTGAACCCCAGAATTTTCCTAATTGGAAATTTTTTTACTGGATTGTTCTGATCTTACTTGATGTGTATTATTGTATGTCTTTAGCTCACAGATAAATCGGTTAATTAATCTTGAAAATTACAGCTTTCTATCAGTTGTAGTTTAGTCTGGACGCATTTTTTAGTTTCGAAAATCAATAAAATTAGCCACTGGATTGTTGTGATCTTACTTGATGTGTCATGGCGTGCTAAGTTGATCGGATATAAACTATTATTGTTTGTCTCTACCTCACAGATATATCGGTTAATTAATCCTGAAAATTACAGTTTTCTATCAGTTGTAGTTTAGTCTGGAGGATTCTTTTAGTTTCGAATATCAACAAAATTAGCCACTGGATTGTTGTGATCTTACTTGATGTGTCATGGCGTGCTAAGTTGATTGGATATAAACTATTATTATTTGTCTTGAGTTCACAGATAAATCGGTTTATTAATCCTGAAAGTTACAGCTTTCTATCAGTTGTAGTTTAGTCTGGAGGATTTTTTAGTTTCAAATATCAACAAAATTAGCCACTGGATTGTTGTGATCTTACTTGATGTGTCATGACGTGCTAAGTTGATCGGATATAAACTATTATTGTTTGTCTTTAGCTCACAGATAAATCGGTTAATTAATCCTGAAAATTACAGCTTTCTATCAGTTGTAGTTTAGTGTGGAGGATTTTTTTAATTTTGAATATCGACAAAATTAGCCACTGGATTGTTGTGATCTTACTTAATGTGTCATGGCGTGCTAAGTTGATCGGATATAAACTATTATTATTTGTCTTTAGTTCACAGATAAATCGGTTTATTAATCCTGAAAGTTACAGCTTTCTATCAGTTGTAGTTTAGTCTGGAGGATTTTTTTAGTTTCGAATATCAACAAAATTAGCCACTGGATTGTTGTGATCTTACTTGATATGTCATGGCGTGCTAAGTTGATCGGATATAAACTATTATTGTTTGTCTCTAGCTCACAGATATATCGGTTAATTAATCCTGAAAATTACAGTTTTCTATCAGTTGTAGTTTAGTCTGGAGGATTCTTTTAGTTTCGAATATCAACAAAATTAGCCACTGGATTGTTGTGATCTTACTTGATGTGTCATGGCGTGCTAAGTTGATTGGATATAAACTATTATTATTTGTCTTTAGTTCACAGATAAATCGGTTTATTAATCCTGAAAGTTACAGCTTTCTATCAGTTGTAGTTTAGTCTGGAGGATTTTTTAGTTTCAAATATCAACAAAATTAGCCACTGGATTGTTGTGATCTTACTTGATGTGTCATGACGTGCTAAGTTGATCGGATATAAACTATTATTGTTTGTCTTTAGCTCACAGATAAATCGGTTAATTAATCCTGAAAATTACAGCTTTCTATCAGTTGTAGTTTAGTGTGGAGGATTTTTTTAATTTTGAATATCGACAAAATTAGCCACTGGATTGTTGTGATCTTACTTAATGTGTCATGGCGTGCTAAGTTGATCGGATATAAACTATTATTATTTGTCTTTAGTTCACAGATAAATCGGTTTATTAATCCGTGCTAATGGCGTGCTAAGTTGATCGGATATAAACTATTATTATTTGTCTTTAGTTCACAGATAAATCGGTTTATTAATCCTGAAAGTTACAGCTTTCTATCAGTTGTAGTTTAGTCTGGAGGATTTTTTTAGTTTCGAATATCAACAGAATTAGCCACTGGATTGTTGTGATCTTACTTGATGTGTCATGGCGTGCTAAGTTGATCGGATATAAACTATTATTACTTGTCTTTAGTTCACAGATAAATCGGTTTATTAATCCTGAAAGTTACAGCTTTCTATCAGTTGTAGTTTAGTCTGCAGGATTTTTTTAGTTTCGAATATCGACAAAATTAGCCACTGGATTGTTGTGATCTTACTTGATGTGTCATGGCGTGCTAAGTTGATCGGATATAAACTATTATTGTTTGTCTTTAGCTCACAGATAAATCGGTTAATTAATCCTGAAAGTTACAGCTTTCTATCAGTTGTAGTTTAGTCTGGAGGATTTTTTTTTAGTTTCTAAAATCAACAAAATTAGCCACTGGATTGTTGTGATCTTACTTGATGTGTCATGGCGTGCTAAGTTGATCGGATATAAACTATTATTATTTGTCTTTAGTTCACAGATAAATCGGTTTATTAATCCTGAAAATTACAGCTTTCTATCAGTTGTAGTTTAGTCTGGAGGATTTTTTAGTTTCGAATATCAACAAACCTATCCACTGGATTGTTGTGATCGTACTCGATGTGTCATGGCCACATCCACATTAAAACCCGCACAAAATGGAAACCGGGGTCTCCCCTATCGATTTTATCGCTTATGTACACAAAACGTAACCTTACCTGGTACCTATTCAAAATTTTTGAGACGCAGCCATGCGATACGCGTAACTGACGCGATATGACGCACGGTTTGACGCCCTGCGCCGCCAATTCTACAATCCTGAGGCGAACCTTGGTCGGAAGTGGTCTACCGTTGATAAATACGCCACCTAGCTGGTTCACTCGGCCCTGCCCTGCAATTAGAAACCCTATATTAGCTAAAGGTGGCAAACAAATAACGCTCCGCCCAATCACATGAGACCTATCATTAGTTCAACACACGAACCGGCCGGATCTATTGTCATGGCGATTTCTATGCGGTAATGTGGGAAAAACTGCCTACATTATCGTCAAGGAGAAGTTGACTTATTAATGATATGGATTCGATCGTCATAGGCCTGTTTGGAAATCGTATACGAACAATGAAAGGTTTATTATAGTCCAGGGTGAAATATAAGGATATCCGTAGATTTTTTTGGTAAATTACAGAAGTTTTATTTATGTTGTAACTTGCTTTCGTTTATAGATCTTTAAGTTTACTTTGATGTTCTGTAATTTTAGTTATTTTTCTTTAGTTTCCTTTAATTGTCTTTAATATTCTTCATCTTTATTTAATTTTCATTAATTTTGTTCAATATTCTTCGGTTCTTTAAATTTTCTTCAATGTTCTTTAATTTCCTTTCTACGAACGAAAGCAACTGACAGCTTTCTTTCGTAGATCTTCAAATTTGCTTTAATATATTGTAATTTTCGTCATTTTTCTTTAGTTTTCTTTGATTTACTTTAATTGTCTTTGATGTTCTTCAATATTCTTTAATTTTCTTAAATTTTCCTTAATGTTCTTTAATTTTGTTTCCACAAAAGTAAGCAACTTAGAAGTTTATTTCGTAGATATTCAAATTTACTTTGATTTTCTGTAATTTTCGTCATTGTTCTTTTATTTTCATTAATTTTCTTTAATTTGATTTGATAGTATTCAATGTTCTTAAATTTTCTTCATTGTTCTCTGTTTCTTTTTTCTACAAAAGAAAGCAACTTACAGCTTTCTTTAGTAGATTTTCAAATTTCCTTTAATTTAGCTGTAATTTTTATAATTTTCTTGAATTGTCCTTTATTGCCTTTTATTTTCATCAATATTCTTCATTTTTTTGTTAAATTGTCTTCAATGTTCTTTAATTTTCTTTCTACAAAAGTAAGCAACTTACAGATCTTCAAATTTCCTTTGATTTTCTGTAATTGTCGTGATTTATTATAATTTTCTTCAATTGTCCGTTATTGTCTTTTAATTTCTTCAATATTCTTCAATTTTCTTAAATTGTCTTCAATGTTCTTTAGTTTTCTTTCTACAAAAAAAAGCAACTTACGGCTTTCTGTCCTTGATCTTCAAATTTCCTGTGACTCTGTAATTTTCGTCATTTTGCTTTAGTTCTCTTTAATTTTCTTTAATTGTCTTTGATGTTCTCAATATTCTTTAATTTACCTCAATATTCTCAAAATTTCTTCAATTGTCCTCTAATGTTCTTTAATTTTCTTTCTACAAAAGTAAGCAACTTACATATCTTCAAATTTCCTTTGATTTTTTGTAATTGTCGTAATTTGTTTTAATTTTCTTCAAATGTCCTTTATTGTCTTTTATTTTCTTCAATATTCTTAAATTTTTGTTAAATTGTCTTCAATGTTCTTTAATTTTCTTTCTACAAAAGAAAGCAACTTTCTGTCGTAGACCTTCAAATTTCCTGTGACTTTCTGTAATTTTCGTCATTTTTCTTTAATTTTCTTTAAATGTCTTTAATTGGCTTTAATTATCATCAATATTATTCCAATTTCTTAAATTGTCTTTAATATTCTTTATTTTCTCTCTGCAAAAGAAACCAACTTATAGCTTTCTTTCGTAGATTTTCAAATATCCTTGATATTCTGTAATTTTCGTCATTTTTCTTGAATTTTCTTTAATATTATTTCAGTTTTTTTGTTGTCTGTCACCTAATTTCTTCAATATTCTTCAATTTCCTTAAATTCTCTTCACTGTTCTTTAATTTTATTTCTACGAAAGAAAGAAACACAGCTTTCTCCCGCAGATCTTCAAGTTTCCTTTAATTTTCCGTAATTTGCTTGAATTTTCTTTCTACAAAAGAAATGCTGAAATCTGTCTGCACGTTTGTAGAGAATTTACTTTTATTTTCATAGTTTTTCTTACAGACAAATGACTAATCATTTTTGTGCTGTAATTTTTCGCATACCACACCTGATAAAGACTAAGCACAGCACGATAATATTTTGATAAAAAATATTTTTGTTGAAAGAAACACAGCTTGATGAATAATTGATGATTATGTAGGGCCATCTGGTCAAATAAGATCACATTTTTCGTTATTTTTAACATATTTTCAATTTTGAAGTGCTACATGTACTGAAAACACTTTTTTGAGTACGTTTTTTGTTGCCTTAAGGATGAGTCATTTCCGACGCTCCTGAGAACTACTGTATAATTGAAGTCCCATGTAAATTTTCTGTATTTTCTTCAATTTTCTTTAATTCACTTTAATTTTCTTTAATCCTCTTCAACTTTCTTTAATTTATCTTTAATCCACTTCAATTGTCTTTATTTTTCTTTAATTCTCCTCAATTCTCTTTACCAATTTTGACGCAGAAAGGCTCTAAATTACCGACATACCTTAGTCTACTTCTCTTTATCTACCATACCAACAATGCGGCGCATTTTTTCAATTTTCCAGACGGCGACCGGTGCTGCATTCACGCTTAAGACAAAAAGGACAACAGCCATGCAACGATGGACATCCTCGACGAACAATTGCCGATCGGCTTTATGTAACTGTAACACGAATGGCCGGCTTTTGTCGTCTTTTGAGTCTTTCACGTCGGTATCAGCGGTGCCTAGATTCTGCAGGACTAAAGAATGAATGAATGCCTCGATAGAGAAAGTTGTCGAGCGATATTGTGATGGAATAAAAAAGTCGACTCGATGTTGAGGACAGATTTCTCATACTATGATGAATTGGGACGAATAAATGAATAGGTGATTTTTTATTTTAGACGGAAGAAAATAAAGAAAATGTTGGTATTTTTGTATAGAAAATGATTAGTTTATTCATAAAATATTAATAAATTTTATTCATATAATTTATGCTGCGAATTATTGCTTGAAACAGGGATAATACTGGAAGACAACAACGGTAGGTGAAGATACAAACCCCGTTGTGATGTAATTTTACATAGTTTTCTTTAATTTCCATAATTGTCATTAATTGTTTTTAATTGTCTTAAATTTTCTACAATATTCTTCCAATTCTTTAAATTTTGTTCAATGTTCTTAAATTTTCTACAAAAGAAAGCAATTTATACGTTTCTTTCGTAGATCATCAAATTGGATTTTCTGTAATTTTTGTCATTTTTCTTTAATTTTCTTAATTGTCTTTAATTTTCTTCAACGTTCTTCAATTTTCTTAAGTTGTCTTCAATGTTCTTTCTACAAAAGTAAGAAACTTACAGCTTACTTTCGTAATCTTCAAATTTCCTTTAATATTCTGAAATTTTCGTCATTTTTCTTTAGTTTTCTTTAAAAAAAACTGTATAGTATGACTGTCTTAATAAAGAAAGTCGTCGAGCTATCTTGTGATGATATAAAAAGTCGAAAAATTTGAATGGTGAAGACAGATTTCTCATAGTAGTATGATGTATTGGAACGAATAAAAGAATAAATGATTTTCTTATTTTAGATTTAAAGAAAATACAGAAAATACTGTTATTTTTTTATAGAAAATAATTAGTATATTCATAAAATATTACTAAATTTCATTCTTATAACTCGTGCTGCAAATTACTTCTTGAAACAGGGATAATAACGGGAGACATCAACAGTAGATGAAGATACAAACCCCGTGGAGATGTATGTTAAAAAGCCACGAACATGGTTACGAACATTCCCAGACTCTCTTTGAGGCAATAAATCTCCCAAAACTATACATCAATCAGAGCAACTAATCACAATGACAAATATGGAACATCCTATATTGTTATCCTTTTAAGCCAGAAGACGCAAGAGAAATTATTGCTCACAACAGGACATGTACTTCCCAAAAGTAAACAAAGCCTTGAGTGCCTGTTAGTTCCCAGAAGAGCAACCCTAGAAGGACTTCGTGAGAAAAATTTTGGAAATTTAGATGTATCGGCCATAAAAAGTAGTAGGAGATGCGAAAGGGTTGTTGACCAGGTACTGTGGTCCATTATGACCATCATGAGGTACACCAAATTTTAGTTACGGAAATTACAAGTATAATTTGTAGCCGCAACATATTTAGTTTGTCACAATCAATTAATATTTAAATCAGATTAGCCTCTTCTATAGATTGACGTTTTTGTTTTGTTAAGTTTTTGTGTAATAATCTTTCATGGAGGCGGATATATCAGTAACGAATATTAGCACGATATCGAGATATGCACGTAATCAATCGTCATATTTTATTTAATGCGACTGTAGAAACACAATAGCATAATAATTTTTGAGTATTTTTAAAGCAATTCAATATGAATGATATAAATTTCGTGTAGCGCGCACTACGTCAATCGTAACGGTAAATGGAAACGTAGCTGGGACAGTGGAAGATATTAACAGTCGGTACGATACGATCAGAACAATTTAATTTCGGAATTTTTAATAGTAGTAGAGTTAAATATAAATAATGAATTTAGATGTACAGTCATGGAAATAAGTAAGTTCGTATCGCTATCGCAGGATTTGAAAATAGTATGTCGGTTATACATTCGTGTACTGTTCTACCTCGATCCGGCCGCATCGCAAAGTTGTCCGTCACGAGGTGGTTTTTCGATGGATGTAATGTAACGGGATTTAGTTTATTTTTAGCGTGTCCGACCTTTTCCTTAATGTGATATCTTCATTGCAATGTAATAAATGAAATATGATCACTACAGTTAAGTTTACGATTAGGTAATGCATCTAATTAAATATAGAATTATATTTAGAATAATATCAATAAACATGTTTGATAATATGATACGAAAAGCTCATTTTATGATATTTTAATTAATTTAATTAATCACATTAATTAATTTAATGTGATATTATGACACATTATATAAATTTATGTTAACTAATACACATATTAATTACGCAAGTAAATGCCTTTGCCCAGCAGTAGGATGACGGGCTTAAGTAAGTAAATGCGCAAATCAACTTGATGCCAAGGATTATCACTAAATATAGACTATTTCAGAATTGTAATATTAAAATATATTCACTAAATGTAAATAAATTCTCTAAATTTAATTTAAATTTACATTTAGGACGAGCATTATTTTGTATGAAGGACAATGGCAATTTTATATCTGCATTTACTTTACAGCAGTTAATGTTCAATTATCTTTCATGACATCTAATACATGCTTGACAACCAAAATAATTTAAATTATAGCAATATATACAGGTGTCCCACGTTTCTTACGCAAAACCAATGTTTTGAGAAAGTAAATTACTTTTTCAATTCATTAAAAAGTTACAGCCGCTTGAATTATTAACAATATCTTATTTTAAACGGCTCCAACTTCAGAAGGAACAGAGAAAACCAATAAGACCATATGAAACATATTACTTTCTACTTTCTAGAAAAAAAAACAAAACATTATGCTATTTTCTTTTGTTCATTTGTTAAGACAAATTATTAAAATTTTACTTATAATTAATAATTTTTTATTGATGTAATATGTATTTATTGTGTTTCATTTTTGGTTTTGCATTGTTTGATAACTAATTAATTTTTTATTTTTCTTTTTTTGTTAATATTTCAAAGAGCTCTACAGAAATTTTATTGTAATATAGTTCCAGTTCAATAAGCACACATTTTTCATTTACTATATATTAGGTGGAACATTATTGGAAATTTTATTTCTTAATTTGTTTTCTAAATAAATTAAGAGGCGTGCATTAACAACGATAATAAGTTAAAAGTAACATTTTGACTTATGAATTGTTTACTGTAAGGTTAGCTAAAATGCATATTCATTAAAAATGAAGGTCTTTTTAATTTCCAACCAATATAAACTATAACTGAAAATGTTTAACGACACACTTTGTCAAAGTAATATTATAAGTTAATAATATGGTAACATACAGGCGGGATGTAAATTTTAAATATATCAAAAATTACAGCCACAACCTGGATTTGAACCAAGGCCCTTTGCGTCGCTAGCACAATGTCAATAGCTCAGATGGGAGAGCATTGTGCTAGCGACGCAAAGGTCCCTGGTTCAAATCGTCAAGTTGTTGGTTTCTCTTCCGTATACCTTTTATTGCATATGATTGTGAGTAATTAATATGCAATAAAAGCTATACGTAAGAGAAACCAACAACTTTTCTTTCTGAAGCGTCTCCTTTTGGGAAATTATATACCCGTTACCAACACAATTTATACTCATCCCAGGTCAAATTTGATGAAATAATTTTTATGTTGTATAAATGTTCTTTTAGATGGTCATATATTTTAGTTTATTTTTTTTTTAATAATAATTATAACATATTTACATTCAATCAAAATTCGTCGAAAATTTTTCGTCGTAAATTTCCAAACATTTTTGTAAATTAGTGATATACATAACTGTTTAAAGTAAATACAAAATAATAATATAAAAAAAATAGTAATGATACATTCATGCTATACAAAATACATACTCCTTTCTGTTTATTAAGTTAAACACTGCAAAATATCGTTGAAGCTAAATATCTCGAAAGCACCAGTAAATCACAATTAACAAATTACCATAAAGACAAATTTAAAGCAATTTAATTTTAATTTATTTCTATTTTGTGAATAAATGTTAATACATATGTCAATTCTGAAATAACCTGAAAAGTAAAAATATTGACAACAACAAATTGATTTTTGTATTTATTAACACTAAAAAAGCTATTAGATGCAATAAGGTTGTAAGTATAATTTGTTGTGTTGTATGCAATATCTTGAAATGAAATTTTCATTTCATGTAATCTAAAACTTTTATGTTTATTAATATAAAATTAACGTCATATTTAATAAAAACACAATTACATTGCAATGTATGAATTACATTAATTAATTACACATTAAGCTAATAAATAGAAACATATAAATCATTATAAACCAATTCAAAGCATTCGAACAAGGTTTCGCAAATAATAAATTTCCGATATACGAGTTGAAGCGTAAACGGACAATTTTTTGCACTTAGCGGCCGAGCGGTCGACCAGAATAACAAAAAACTTGTACTTGGATGTATCATCGACACACTGCTAAAATATTTATAGAACTTACTTAATTCCATGAGTGTACAATTAATTATACCCAATAATATTTTACAAAAACGGATTCAAACGGATTCACTGATCGCGTCAAAACTTCGCATCTCTTCTCTCGCGCTCATGTTTACACCGAGATGCAAAGAATTTTGACAGTCATACAACTTATGTAGAAATGATTCAGGAGTATGACATACTTTATTTCAATTTTTTCTGTTCAGTAGTTTTAGAGTTATGGGCCTTCAAACACAGGAGTCCATACTATCGAAACGTGAGATGGCAATTACAGTAAACAAAGTATAATTTATTCTAATAATCTATCTACTTTACTGAAATAATAAAACTTTAACATTAACTTGCGCAATATATTCTCAAGTTTGACAAAAACGTTTGGCCTCGATAAGAAAAAAAAGAAACAGAGGACTTAATTTTCGATCTATTCCAAGTAAAGTCGACAGTCGAACGTTGTATACAGTTGCACAATCGTTTTATTATATTATTGGATTTTAATACGGACCTAAGAATGTCGATAAAAAGTTAATTAAACTCCAAGTGCAGGTGAAACTCCGCTTTGAGTCCGTCGCGAGAACAGAAGAACTATTTTCAGAACCGGTGTCAATTCAGCTGGATCAAATCAAGTAAAAAAAAAAGGACGATATTATAATAATTTCTTTATAATTATAGATTTAGAATCTTTTGTGCTCTTTGTGGAGTCTCGAAGATGCAATTATAATCCGCGTTTTGTCTTTATTGAGGTCTTCAAAAAAGTTTAACATCCTTTTAAGCTGTCGTGTGTAGGAATAAATTGGTACATTAGTTAGCCATGGCATAATTTTAGCTAGATTTTGTGTTGGTATATGAGAGAGTTTGAACGACATATGCACTTAACCTCACTTTTTTGTTTTCATATTAACTAAAAGCATACAGATTACAGATTACAAAGACGTATAGGTAAAAGTTGTTTTATATTTAACTTATAATAATAACTTATGCCCAGATATCAAATTTCAATGTTGTATTCCAAGTTTTATATTTTATTTATTTTTAACAAAGCAATTTAACAAAACATTACGCCACATGTTCCCCTCCTACAGCTACACATTTTTCCAATCTTCTTCTAAACTCCCAATATACCAAATCAATTGTTTCCTCATTTATTTCGTCTCCTGCTTCCATAATTTCTAATTTTAGAATGTCTACATTATCATTAAAAATATTCGCATACACCTTCTGTTTTAAATAACCCCACAGTAACCCCACAGTTCTTGTAATAAATCCCACACCAAACATTTACTGTTTTATATTTTTGTGAATTGGTTGTAATACGGAAATTTGGATTTTCTTGAGACCAATATCTGCAATTCTGTGAACTAACAACTCCATTTGTGGTAAACGTCGCTTCGTCAGAGAAAATAATTTTTCTGTAGAAAAATCTATCGACTATAATTCGTTCTCCCATTAATAGGCAAAGTTCTGTTCAAGTCTCGAGGTCTTTGCCTCAACGACTTTTTTGGGCAAGTGTTCACGGAATCAATAGCTAACACAGCTCTTGCATCATCTTCGCCATTTCGCTTATTTTTCTTGATATTTTTCACGTCTCCTGTTGCATGAAATTATTTAACCAATTCACGTACACAATTGACAGAAACGTATACCTTAGGGTATTTTCTAGCTAACATAGTGGTCTCTAAATTTTTTGTTCACTTTATGTAATGTCTTTTTACTGGTCCGAGATGCAAAATTTTAAAATAGAACATTCAAGTTTGATATTTGAGCATAAAATTAATTCAAACTAACTTTTGCCTATAACATTTTTGATCTAATTCCGAAAAACCGATAGTTTACGCTTCGGCCAATGTAACATATTCGTGTTTTCTAACCACCCTGTATGTTAAATCAAAATATTAACAATCGCTTTCGACTTTTTAGGACATCTTTATAAAGAATGACCTTTTCTCGAGAAATTAAAAATTACGTCCATTATAGGTACACTGATAAAAATGAGTGCGAATTTACAAATGAAATTTACATTTTTTTCAGTAAAAATACAAAATATAATTGAAAATGCAGTTACATTCATTAATTGTACAAACCGTATGTAAAAATGCTAACAAGTTTGTAAATTTCATATATATACATTAAAACTAGTGTCTGATATGTAAATTTGCCTTTTGCTCGTGCAATTTTCCTCTCTAGATGGTAAAGTGCTACCGAGAGAATTTTTATCGCGCTTGCGCAATAATGGGACATGCAGTTCGAGTTCCGTTCACCATCCGTTTGGTTGTGTTTACAGCAAATAAGTTAGACTTTTAATGAGTGCGATTGTTAAATATTACTGATTTAACACTGTTAGTGCCTCTGTGACTTATTCGTTATCGGTGTGGTGTGGAATATTTGCTCCATATGGTTCTATAGTATTAAAAGATACAATATAGGTACATTCATCTCTTTGTATATAAGGAGGACTTTGCAAATATATACTACAAAGTGCAGGTAAAAGTTTGCAGTCTTGATATGTATAATTCCACCTTCACTAATTGGGTGTTCTTTTTAGGATACAAGTGTTGACGATAGTGACATTCTACAAATTCAAGGACTTGTGTGGTGTCCATAGGTAAGATTTCGTTTATTGTTCTTTCTCGTATATGCGGTCTTACAATCAAATTTATTGCTAACACGTATAACACATATCATTTCAATCACCAATATAAAAAATACTTTTCTACAAACACTCATTAATAACTTTACACACACTCTGTACCTCAAAGGAAAGCAGCTGCTGACATTGTTATACGCTGTATATGATATATGACTCATGTACTTTTTATTTTGATTTCAGGTGACACATATTGGACCATATTATATGCTGTGTTTGGAGTATCCCCAGAGGTTTCTCTAACTCTGGAGTCGGTTTAGCATTTTAAAAATTATTCCAAAACTAATAAGGATAAAACCAAATCTACTGAAAGGTGATCAAACTTATTATGAAATTAAATAAGTAAATGTTTTTATGCAGTCTAAGTAAGTGTGAGACGTAAGTTTACCATAGGTATTTCAACTTAATATTCTTGAAATAAGATTTAATTTATATTTAAAAGATGTAGGTATTTCTCTCTGTGAAGCAGATTGGAAATTCGATTTATTTTATTATACGATATGTAGATAAGCATAGTCCATGGGTTCCTGTTTTATTTCTTTTTATATTTCATTTAGTTATGATTACATATAGAACATTTTTGTCAAGAACTTCTATTTATTTAATGTTAAAAATATGAAATATTTGTAAAAAATATGTAGATATATATATATAAATATGTTTAACATGTTATTTATTGTTAAAACTATAATAAAACTTCATACTATTATTTTTTGTTCTTATTTGTGATCTCCACATTAATTACTAGTGATTTTACAGTTCACAATATAGGCTTGTCCGAGCAGTCGCAAAACCAGTTTGCAAACAGTTCTTTTGTGAGAAACCAGATAATGTTTCATTGGTATTTATAATGGAGTTATTATAGCAACATATGTGGCCCATCACAAAAGTACTGATTGTTAACTGGTTTTGCAGTTGCTTTGACAAATCTAATATTAAAATTGCAGAAAGTTTACTGTACAACAATTAATTGCAATTCCGTGTTTACGGTAAATTTACTGAACGTCAGTAATTTTACTTACAAAAGTATACAGTGCTTCCCAAAAGTAACGGATAAATTCAATAAAACCTTAAATAAAAATATTTCAGAAAAATGCTCTGACACGTCGATTTTTATTTTTAAATTACTATCCTGACATACACTTTTCAGCCCCCCACCCCTTCGCCCCTAAGGGGTGGCAACCCCAACTTTAAAAATTCAAACAGCATAGTACCCCTTGCGATACCTCAATTGATAGATTTTTTTATTCTGAATACAACGAAAAAAAGATTATCAAAATCAGTTGATAAATAACCGCGATATTTACCAAAATGTATTCAAAGAAGAACGTCAATATTCGAGTAAGCGCTGTTGAAGCGGGCATAGCAATATCGTTCAAACAATTGCAACTTGTTTTTACTTATGGCAAACACAATTCAGATTTTTCGTCATTGAAGAAATAGTAGCAAAATGAGATTTACAGAAACCGAAAGAATCGAAGTTTTAATGATTGGGCTTGGAGATAGAAGCCGGACGCATGACGAAGTTCGTGTTTTGTTCAATGAAACGCACCCGGACCGTCCGCCAATATCGGAATCTACAGTAAGTCGAATCGAAAACAAATTTCGCGATCTCGGTCATGTACGGGATAAGCCTAAGGCAGGACGTCCATTGGCCTTAATTGAAAACCGACAATTGGATGCTATTTTAATGGTGCAAGAAAATCATTCAACCCTTGCGGAGGTCGCTTCACAAGTTAGTTCGTCAAAAAGCACAGTGTCCAGATTATTTCGAAAAAAAAACAAATTTCACCCGTATGAAGTGCACTTGGTACAAAAATTGTCCGATGATGACTTTGATCGACGAGGCAGTTTTGTGAGACAATGATGGAACTCTCTAATGAAAATCCTTGCTTAATTAGAAACATCGTTTTTTCTGTTGAGGCAACATTTTGTCTGAATGGCACCGCCAATAAACAAAATTGCCGTTACTGTGCTCGTCAAAATTCGCATTGGATGGTGGAAGCGAACACACAATATCCTCAAAACCTTAATGTGTGGACTGGTGTGGTGGGTTCTAGAATTATTGGACCAAATTTTTCGACGGAACACTGAATGGTGAACGTTATCTGAACTTTCTACGAAAAATGAACTACTACCTACTTTAGCGGTGTTGTTTCCCAACGCAGAAGATCCTGATAGACACAAGGACAGAATTTGGTTACAGCAAGACGGTGCGCCTCCACATTATGCGCGACAAGTTCGAGAATACCTCGATCAAGTATTTCCTAATCCAAATATTTTCAAATTTCCTAATGGATTGGTAGATGAAGGCTTATTGAATGGCCAGCAAGATCGCCAGATTTAACCCCACTAGATTATTTTCTTTGGGGCTATTTAAAAAGTAAAGTTTATTTTAATAGACTTGTAAATATTGAGGCGTTAAAGGAAATAATTCCTGCAGTATTTCACTTAATGACTCCAGGAATGTTCGAAAACTCGAAATAAAATGTTAGAAAATGTTCAACAAGCGTTTGGGGATAGATTAGGGCATTGTCTCGTCGTTAACGCGCAGCACTTTGACAATTAATTAAGGATTAGTTAATTAAATTTTGTTATTCCTCAATTTCGTGTATAAATAAATTTTGATAAATATCGCCGTTATTTATCAACCGATTTCGATAATTTTTTTTTCTTTGTATTCAGATTAAAAAAGTCTATCAATTGAGGTATCGCAAGGGGTACTTTGCTATTTGAATTTTTAAAGTTGTGGTTACCACCCCTTAGGGGTGAAGGGGTGGGGGGCTGAAAAGTGTATATCAGGATAGTAAGTTAATAGTAAAAATCGACGTGTCGGAGCATTTTTCTCAAATATTTTTATTTAAGATTTTATAGAATTTATCCGTTACCTTTGGGAAGCACTGTATATAAAACCGTACACATCGGAAACCTCATTTCATATGAGAAGTAAATTTATTAGCTCAAAGTAAAATTACAAACCACATGGTATTTTCCCTTCGATACACGGAGGTTAAAAATGACCACCGATCCACACGGTGAAATTACCTTTTCAGTTTTATCAGTGTATAGTTAGGTCCATCTGGGGACACATTGTATATTTGATTGAATCAAAAGTATTCCGATGGAGCAGATAATCCAAAATCCAGCCAAAAATGGGTGCAAAACTTTGAATTTTAGTGTCATTGAAGATGTTTTCATGTAACAACCAAGAAATTGCAGATAGGAAAGACGTGTGTTCAGTTCCAAACTTTTTCATTACATTCCCTGACATGATCAGACGATTTCAAAAACAAAAACCAACACAAACCTTGGAAAGGGTATCCAGGAAATCCAGGCGGATTCATTCCATTGATTCCATTCATTTCGTCACGCAGAAAACTCACAAACTGTCCAAACAGAAATCACTGATTTTCTCGAAACGTGTCAAAGTACGATACACGTTTGTAAGAGTTTAAAAGTTCGTCTAAACACTGCACATGGTTTAAAAATATCCGTTTTTGCACTGCACTGGTGTTGCTAGGTAGTCTATGGGTGTCTATATCTATAGATAGGGATCGACACTGCACTACGGGAGTACAAACGTACGCCAAACGTTCACAGAAGGAACTGTGAACGACGTACTGGCAACTGGAGGCAATTCCTGGTCCAAGAGGGTTTTATTCTGGTAGCTCCGCCCATGGCCCCGCCCACTTGGACAGCACTGAGAAGAACTAACCATTGTACTATCCCTCTATTGATGTCTTTTAGCATTTGTTGTAGGAGTTAAATGAATATATAGTTTTGAGACTTAAGTTGATAACGAAGGACCTAGATTGGTGTTGGATGTGTGATAATTTTTGGGATTGTTTAAGTATTAATAAAGTAACTTGTTGCTGGATTATCATCCTCAGATTTGCCCCGCCTCTCGAACAGCCCAGGAGTGACTTAAGCACTTGTTTGGGCGAAAAATATGTGTTTTATTGGAAATGTAGACAAAATGAAAAAAATAATATTATTTAGCTAGAAATTATTAGGGTTTCTATACGTAATATAACAGTTGCAAGCTTCGAGAAGTAGAAAATACAGATTTACACAAAACTATAGTAATATCATCGGTGGTATCAAATAAATCAATCAAATATAAATGCTTTTTACTGTAAACTGTAATTTTACTTTGTTTTTACTTTATCATACGCAGTATTATAAAATATTGTAATCATGCCGAAAAAAAAAATTGAGTTTTTAGCGGAAATATGTCCTTTTGGGTCCCTTGAACATATTTGACCAAGGTACAAAAAAATGTCTGTGTGTGTGTGTATGTGTGTGTGTGTGTGTGTGTGTGTGTGTGTGTGTGTGTGTGTGTGTGTACCCGATTTTTGTGGCGACGATTCCGGAGAAACTACTAAAGGTATCGGGACGAAACTTCATATTTAGAAGTTTCATGACCAAACATGACAGAGCTGAAAACCTTTTGGCTCAAAAGGGTCCAAAGGAACTGGATGTTTCCTCCAATCATTTTTCAAGGATTTTGCAAATGAGTCGCCATTTCTGTAATTTCGACATCTGTATCATCTATGACATTTTTTGGAAATATTAATAGTTTGGCTGCAGGAGCAGATTCAAATTGAGATCGGTCGTGTCGGCCTTAAAACTAAGTAGCCAGGATTTTAATTCTAATGACAGAACTGTGACAGAACTAATGACAGACAGTGTCATACGGTGATGTTTTGACAATAGCTCTGCGCCGGAACCACCTGACCAACCTGGGGACAAGCACGAAGGCAAAGCGGATGCAGGACCTCTGCAAATAGATGCTGAGCGGGACGTCAGCGATGAAGATGACGTTGAGCCCGATCAACGAAGGAGAAGGCGAACGCGGTGGCGGTAGCTGCGTGTGCGTGCTGTGTGTGTCCATGTTTTATTCAATAATATTTAGATCAAAACGCTTTACGTTATTTTAAATATTTTAGTAAAGCATTTTTATTGTTTTATCGTTGTTTGTTTTTAAAAATATACCCGCCAAGCTATTCACTCACTGGCCGGTAAATTGTAAAGATCTCAAATTTGTAAATACAATTTCGGATAAGCGCCCACGGCGCAAGGCACCGTTTGTTTATATCATTTGAAATAATGTTAATTCATAATGTGTACTTTCTTTAATTAATATATTTGTGTTAATGGTTAATGGAATCGCATGCAGCTAAACCATTAATTTTACTATATAGTATGATAAAGTCATGTGCCTGGCCACATCAGATTTTTTACTTTATCATACTCATGTTATACATCAAATTATAGATAAAGGTGTATTACTTGCTGTGGTAATGTATATGTACTACTTGTTGTTGTTGTATCCTCGCTACGTGATAAAATATAACTTATTCATGACCTACTCAAAGAAGTAAAGTTTTGAGTGAAAAAAGCATGTAAGATATTGTAACTTTTACGTGAAATTTTGTACACTTATAGAGGAAGGTGTAACTTAGACCTATTATGTGGTATTTTCTTAAATTTTAACCTGAGTTCTTCGTAAAAAAATTGCAAAATCAGCCAATTGTATGTCATATTCAGAAATAGATTTGTCAAAAACGAACAGAACTATCAAAAATCTACCACTAGACGCAAAATTATATATCTTTTATCTTTAATTTGGTGTATTTCTTTTACGATTATGTGAACTAATTGCTAAGAAAAAGCCTTTTGCGTGTTTTGCAAGCAAAACGTAGGGGGGGGGGTATGGATTCCCCTTAATTAAAAGAAAGAACCATTTTTTCTAGCAAAGAAATATTCCAAACAAATGCATTTTTATCCGCAAAGAAATATTTCTTTGCCTCCATTAACACAAGATATTTTCAAAACAGCAATTTTGGAACAATACTTATTGAAAAATGACAAAATAAAAACAACAACAAGAAAGAACAATACAAGGCGTGTCTTTCAGTAAAATCTGAATCATAGCGCAGAAAGTCTGACGTCTAATTTTAAAGCAAATTATCGTCAAAAGTATACGAATGCGTCATTTTGACATTTGGTTTTCTCAAAAACTAGAGATATTTTCCAATACTCCTACATTTCTTGTCGGGGAAAATATTTGACGATGTTTTTGCCCTCCTCTAAAAAAGTTTGGGGACCCTAAAACGGGATTTGTGTGTTTTGGGATTTGACAAGCAGAGCAACAGTTGGTTGCAATATATCAAAAAGAAGTAAAGTAATATTCTTTGCCTCTATTTGAAACAACAGATTTCTTTGAGTGAATGCATATATTTATTTGATCTAAACAATATTTTCTATCTGCGTACTTTTCTTACAAAAATACAGACATTTTTACAGTGGTATTGGTGTATTTTCACAGCAATATATCAAAAAGAAGTAAAGTAATATTCTTTGCCTCTATTTGAAACAACAGATTTCTTTGAGTGAATGCATATATTTATTTGATCTAAACAATATTTTCTATCCGCGTACTTTTCCTACAAAAATACAGACATTTTTACAGTGGCATTGGTGTATTTTCACAGCAATATATCAAAAAGAAGTAAAGTAATATTCTTTGCCTCTATTTGAAACAACAGATTTCTTTGAGTGAATGCATGTATTTATTTGATCTAAACAATATTTTCTATCTGCGTACTTTTCTTACAAAAATACAGACATTTTTACAGTGGCATTGGTGTATTTTCACAGCAATATATCAAAAAGAAGTAAAGTAATATTCTTTGCCTCTATTTGAAACAACAGATTTCTTTGAGTGAATGCATATATTTATTTGATCTAAACAATATTTTCTATCTGCGTACTTTTCTTACAAAAATACAGACACTTTTACAGTGGCATTGGTGTATTTTCACAGCAATATATCAAAAAGAAGTAAAGTAATATTCTTTGCCTCTATTTGAAACAACAGATTTCTTTGAGTGAATGCATATATTTATTTGATCTAAACAATATTTTCTATCTGCGTACTTTTCTTACAAAAATACAGACACTTTTACAGTGGCATTGGTGTATTTTCACAGCAATATATCAAAAAGAAGTAAAGTAATATTCTTTGCCTCTATTTGAAACAACAGATTTCTTTGAGTGAATGCATGTATTTATTTGATCTAAACAATATTTTCTATCTGCGTACTTTTCTTACAAAAATACAGACATTTTTACAGTGGCATTGGTGTATTTTCACAGCAATATATCAAAAAGAAGTAAAGTAATATTCTTTGCCTCTATTTGAAACAACAGATTTCTTTGAGTGAATGCATATATTTATTTGATCTAAACAATATTTTCTATCTGCGTACTTTTCTTATAAAAATACAGACACTTTTACAGTGGCATTGGTGTATTTTCACAGCAATATATCAAAAAGAAGTAAAGTAATATTCTTTGCCTCTATTTGAAACAACAGATTTCTTTGAGTGAATGCATATATTTATTTGATCTAAACAATATTTTCTATCTGCGTACTTTTCTTACAAAAATACAGACATTTTTACAGTGGTATTGGTGTATTTTCACAGCAATATATCAAAAAGAAGTAAAGTAATATTCTTTGCCTCTATTTGAAACAACAGATTTCTTTGAGTGAATGCATATATTTATTTGATCTAAACAATATTTTCTATCCGCGTACTTTTCCTACAAAAATACAGACATTTTTACAGTGGCATTGGTGTATTTTCACAGCAATATATCAAAAAGAAGTAAAGTAATATTCTTTGCCTCTATTTGAAACAACAGATTTCTTTGAGTGAATGCATGTATTTATTTGATCTAAACAATATTTTCTATCTGCGTACTTTTCTTACAAAAATACAGACATTTTTACAGTGGCATTGGTGTATTTTCACAGCAATATATCAAAAAGAAGTAAAGTAATATTCTTTGCCTCTATTTGAAACAACAGATTTCTTTGAGTGAATGCATATATTTATTTGATCTAAACAATATTTTCTATCTGCGTACTTTTCTTACAAAAATACAGACACTTTTACAGTGGCATTGGTGTATTTTCACAGCAATATATCAAAAAGAAGTAAAGTAATATTCTTTGCCTCTATTTGAAACAACAGATTTCTTTGAGTGAATGCATATATTTATTTGATCTAAACAATATTTTCTATCCGCGTACTTTTCTTACAAAAATACAGACATTTTTACAGTGGCATTGGTGTATTTTCACAGCAATATATCAAAAAGAAGTAAAGTAATATTCTTTGCCTCTATTTGAAACAACAGATTTCTTTGAGTGAATGCATATATTTATTTGATCTAAACAATATTTTTTATCTGCGTACTTTTCTTACAAAAATACAGACATTTTTACAGTGGCATTGGTGTATTTTCACAGCAATATATCAAAAAGAAGTAAAGTAATATTCTTTGCCTCTATTTGAAACAACAGATTTCTTTGAGTGAATGCATATATTTATTTGATCTAAACAATATTTTCTATCCGCGTACTTTTCTTACAAAAAACAGACATTTTTACAGTGGCATTGGTGTATTTTCACAGCAATATATCAAAAAGAAGTAAAGTAATATTCTTTGCCTCTATTTGAAACAACAGATTTCTTTGAGTGAATGCATATATTTATTTGATCTAAACAATATTTTCTATCCGCGTACTTTTCTTACAAAAAACAGACATTTTTACAGTGGCATTGGTGTATTTTCACAGCAATATATCAAAAAGAAGTAAAGTAATATTCTTTGCCTCTATTTGAAACAACAGATTTCTTTGAGTGAATGCATATATTTATTTGATCTAAACAATATTTTCTATCTGCGTACTTTTCTTACAAAAATGCAGACATTTTTACAGTGGCATTGGTGTATTTTCACAGCAATATATCAAAAAGAAGTAAAGTAATATTCTTTGCCTCTATTTGAAACAACAGATTTCTTTGAGTGAATGCATATATTTATTTGATCTAAACAATATTTTCTATCCGCGTACTTTTCTTACAAAAAACAGACATTTTTACAGTGGCATTGGTGTATTTTCACAGCAATATATCAAAAAGAAGTAAAGTAATATTCTTTGCCTCTATTTGAAACAACAGATTTCTTTGAGTGAATGCATATATTTATTTGATCTAAACAATATTTTCTATCTGCGTACTTTTCTTACAAAAATGCAGACATTTTTACAGTGGCATTGGTGTATTTTCACAGCAATATATCAAAAAGAAGTAAAGTAATATTCTTTGCCTCTATTTGAAACAACAGATTTCTTTGAGTGAATGCATATATTTATTTGATCTAAACAATATTTTCTATCTGCGTACTTTTCTTACAAAAATACAGACATTTTTACAGTGGCATTGGTGTATTTTCACAGCAATATATCAAAAAGAAGTAAAGTAATATTCTTTGCCTCTATCTGAAACAACAGATTTCTTTGAGTGAATGCATATATTTATTTGATTTAAACAATATTTTCTATCCGCGTACTTTTCTTACAAAAATACAGACATTTTTACAGTGGCATTGGTGTATTTTCACAGCAATATATCAAAAAGAAGTAAAGTAATATTCTTTGCCTCTATTTGAAACAACAGATTTCTTTGAGTGAATGCATATATTTATTTGATCTAAACAATATTTTCTATCTGCGTACTTTTCTTACAAAAATACAGACATTTTTACAGTGGCATTGGTGTATTTTCACAGCAATATATCAAAAAGAAGTAAAGTAATATTCTTTGCCTCTATTTGAAACAACAGATTTCTTTGAGTGAATGCATATATTTATTTGATCTAAACAATATTTTCTATCTGCGTACTTTTCTTACAAAAATACAGACATTTTTACAGTGGCATTGGTGTATTTTCACAGCAATATATCAAAAAGAAGTAAAGTAATATTCTTTGCCTCTATTTGAAACAACAGATTTCTTTGAGTGAATGCATATATTTATTTGATCTAAACAATATTTTCTATCTGCGTACTTTTCTTACAAAAATACAGACATTTTTACAGTGGCATTGGTGTGTTTTCACAGCAATATATCAAAAAGAAGTAAAGTAATATTCTTTGCCTCTATTTGAAACAACAGATTTCTTTGAGTGAATGCATATATTTATTTGATCTAAACAATATTTTCTATCTGCGTACTTTTCTTACAAAAATACAGACATTTTTACAGTGGCATTGGTGTGTTTTCACAGCAATATATCAAAAAGAAGTAAAGTAATATTCTTTGCCTCTATTTGAAACAACAGATTTCTTTGAGTGAATGCATATATTTATTTGATTTAAACAATATTTTCTATCCGCGTACTTTTCTTACAAAAATACAGACATTTTTACAGTGGCATTGGTGTATTTTCACAGCAATATATCAAAAAGAAGTAAAGTAATATTCTTTGCCTCTATTTGAAACAACAGATTTCTTTGAGTGAATGCATATATTTATTTGATCTAAACAATATTTTCTATCTGCGTACTTTTCTTACAAAAATACAGACATTTTTACAGTGGCATTGGTGTATTTTCACAGCAATATATCAAAAAGAAGTAAAGTAATATTCTTTGCCTCTATTTGAAACAACAGATTTCTTTGAGTGAATGCATATATTTATTTGATTTAAACAATATTTTCTATCCGCGTACTTTTCTTACAAAAATACAGACATTTTTACAGTGGCATTGGTGTATTTTCACAGCAATATATCAAAAAGAAGTAAAGTAATATTCTTTGCCTCTATTTGAAACAACAGATTTCTTTGAGTGAATGCATATATTTATTTGATCTAAACAATATTTTCTATCTGCGTACTTTTCTTACAAAAATACAGACATTTTTACAGTGGCATTGGTGTGTTTTCACAGCAATATATCAAAAAGAAGTAAAGTAATATTCTTTGCCTCTATTTGAAACAACAGATTTCTTTGAGTGAATGCATATATTTATTTGATTTAAACAATATTTTCTATCCGCGTACTTTTCCTACAAAAATACAGACATTTTTACAGTGGCATTGGTGTATTTTCACAGCAATATATCAAAAAGAAGTAAAGTAATATTCTTTGCCTCTATTTGAAACAACAGATTTCTTTGAGTGAATGCATGTATTTATTTGATCTAAACAATATTTTCTATCTGCGTACTTTTCTTACAAAAATACAGACATTTTTACAGTGGCATTGGTGTATTTTCACAGCAATATATCAAAAAGAAGTAAAGTAATATTCTTTGCCTCTATTTGAAACAACAGATTTCTTTGAGTGAATGCATATATTTATTTGATCTAAACAATATTTTCTATCTGCGTACTTTTCTTACAAAAATACAGACACTTTTACAGTGGCATTGGTGTATTTTCACAGCAATATATCAAAAAGAAGTAAAGTAATATTCTTTGCCTCTATTTGAAACAACAGATTTCTTTGAGTGAATGCATGTATTTATTTGATCTAAACAATATTTTCTATCTGCGTACTTTTCTTACAAAAATACAGACATTTTTACAGTGGCATTGGTGTATTTTCACAGCAATATATCAAAAAGAAGTAAAGTAATATTCTTTGCCTCTATTTGAAACAACAGATTTCTTTGAGTGAATGCATATATTTATTTGATCTAAACAATATTTTCTATCTGCGTACTTTTCTTACAAAAATACAGACACTTTTACAGTGGCATTGGTGTATTTTCACAGCAATATATCAAAAAGAAGTAAAGTAATATTCTTTGCCTCTATTTGAAACAACAGATTTCTTTGAGTGAATGCATATATTTATTTGATCTAAACAATATTTTCTATCTGCGTACTTTTCTTACAAAAATACAGACACTTTTACAGTGGCATTGGTGTATTTTCACAGCAATATATCAAAAAGAAGTAAAGTAATATTCTTTGCCTCTATTTGAAACAACAGATTTCTTTGAGTGAATGCATGTATTTATTTGATCTAAACAATATTTTCTATCTGCGTACTTTTCTTACAAAAATACAGACATTTTTACAGTGGCATTGGTGTATTTTCACAGCAATATATCAAAAAGAAGTAAAGTAATATTCTTTGCCTCTATTTGAAACAACAGATTTCTTTGAGTGAATGCATATATTTATTTGATCTAAACAATATTTTCTATCTGCGTACTTTTCTTACAAAAATACAGACATTTTTACAGTGGCATTGGTGTATTTTCACAGCAATATATCAAAAAGAAGTAAAGTAATATTCTTTGCCTCTATTTGAAACAACAGATTTCTTTGAGTGAATGCATATATTTATTTGATCTAAACAATATTTTCTATCTGCGTACTTTTCTTATAAAAATACAGACACTTTTACAGTGGCATTGGTGTATTTTCACAGCAATATATCAAAAAGAAGTAAAGTAATATTCTTTGCCTCTATTTGAAACAACAGATTTCTTTGAGTGAATGCATATATTTATTTGATCTAAACAATATTTTCTATCTGCGTACTTTTCTTACAAAAATACAGACATTTTTACAGTGGTATTGGTGTATTTTCACAGCAATATATCAAAAAGAAGTAAAGTAATATTCTTTGCCTCTATTTGAAACAACAGATTTCTTTGAGTGAATGCATATATTTATTTGATCTAAACAATATTTTCTATCCGCGTACTTTTCCTACAAAAATACAGACATTTTTACAGTGGCATTGGTGTATTTTCACAGCAATATATCAAAAAGAAGTAAAGTAATATTCTTTGCCTCTATTTGAAACAACAGATTTCTTTGAGTGAATGCATGTATTTATTTGATCTAAACAATATTTTCTATCTGCGTACTTTTCTTACAAAAATACAGACATTTTTACAGTGGCATTGGTGTATTTTCACAGCAATATATCAAAAAGAAGTAAAGTAATATTCTTTGCCTCTATTTGAAACAACAGATTTCTTTGAGTGAATGCATATATTTATTTGATCTAAACAATATTTTCTATCTGCGTACTTTTCTTACAAAAATACAGACACTTTTACAGTGGCATTGGTGTATTTTCACAGCAATATATCAAAAAGAAGTAAAGTAATATTCTTTGCCTCTATTTGAAACAACAGATTTCTTTGAGTGAATGCATATATTTATTTGATCTAAACAATATTTTCTATCCGCGTACTTTTCTTACAAAAATACAGACATTTTTACAGTGGCATTGGTGTATTTTCACAGCAATATATCAAAAAGAAGTAAAGTAATATTCTTTGCCTCTATTTGAAACAACAGATTTCTTTGAGTGAATGCATATATTTATTTGATCTAAACAATATTTTTTATCTGCGTACTTTTCTTACAAAAATACAGACATTTTTACAGTGGCATTGGTGTATTTTCACAGCAATATATCAAAAAGAAGTAAAGTAATATTCTTTGCCTCTATTTGAAACAACAGATTTCTTTGAGTGAATGCATATATTTATTTGATCTAAACAATATTTTCTATCCGCGTACTTTTCTTACAAAAAACAGACATTTTTACAGTGGCATTGGTGTATTTTCACAGCAATATATCAAAAAGAAGTAAAGTAATATTCTTTGCCTCTATTTGAAACAACAGATTTCTTTGAGTGAATGCATATATTTATTTGATCTAAACAATATTTTCTATCTGCGTACTTTTCTTACAAAAATGCAGACATTTTTACAGTGGCATTGGTGTATTTTCACAGCAATTTATCAAAAAGAAGTAAAGTAATATTCTTTGCCTCTATTTGAAACAACAGATTTCTTTGAGTGAATGCATATATTTATTTGATCTAAACAATATTTTCTATCTGCGTACTTTTCTTACAAAAATACAGACATTTTTACAGTGGCATTGGTGTATTTTCACAGCAATATATCAAAAAGAAGTAAAGTAATATTCTTTGCCTCTATCTGAAACAACAGATTTCTTTGAGTGAATGCATATATTTATTTGATTTAAACAATATTTTCTATCCGCGTACTTTTCTTACAAAAATACAGACATTTTTACAGTGGCATTGGTGTATTTTCACAGCAATATATCAAAAAGAAGTAAAGTAATATTCTTTGCCTCTATTTGAAACAACAGATTTCTTTGAGTGAATGCATATATTTATTTGATCTAAACAATATTTTCTATCTGCGTACTTTTCTTACAAAAATACAGACATTTTTACAGTGGCATTGGTGTATTTTCACAGCAATATATCAAAAAGAAGTAAAGTAATATTCTTTGCCTCTATTTGAAACAACAGATTTCTTTGAGTGAATGCATATATTTATTTGATCTAAACAATATTTTCTATCTGCGTACTTTTCTTACAAAAATACAGACATTTTTACAGTGGCATTGGTGTATTTTCACAGCAATATATCAAAAAGAAGTAAAGTAATATTCTTTGCCTCTATTTGAAACAACAGATTTCTTTGAGTGAATGCATATATTTATTTGATCTAAACAATATTTTCTATCTGCGTACTTTTCTTACAAAAATACAGACATTTTTACAGTGGCATTGGTGTGTTTTCACAGCAATATATCAAAAAGAAGTAAAGTAATATTCTTTGCCTCTATTTGAAACAACAGATTTCTTTGAGTGAATGCATATATTTATTTGATCTAAACAATATTTTCTATCTGCGTACTTTTCTTACAAAAATACAGACATTTTTACAGTGGCATTGGTGTGTTTTCACAGCAATATATCAAAAAGAAGTAAAGTAATATTCTTTGCCTCTATTTGAAACAACAGATTTCTTTGAGTGAATGCATATATTTATTTGATTTAAACAATATTTTCTATCCGCGTACTTTTCTTACAAAAATACAGACATTTTTACAGTGGCATTGGTGTATTTTCACAGCAATATATCAAAAAGAAGTAAAGTAATATTCTTTGCCTCTATTTGAAACAACAGATTTCTTTGAGTGAATGCATATATTTATTTGATCTAAACAATATTTTCTATCTGCGTACTTTTCTTACAAAAATACAGACATTTTTACAGTGGCATTGGTGTATTTTCACAGCAATATATCAAAAAGAAGTAAAGTAATATTCTTTGCCTCTATTTGAAACAACAGATTTCTTTGAGTGAATGCATATATTTATTTGATTTAAACAATATTTTCTATCCGCGTACTTTTCTTACAAAAATACAGACATTTTTACAGTGGTATTGGTGTATTTTCACAGCAATATATCAAAAAGAAGTAAAGTAATATTCTTTGCCTCTATTTGAAACAACAGATTTCTTTGAGTGAATGCATATATTTATTTGATTTAAACAATATTTTCTATCCGCGTACTTTTCTTACAAAAATACAGACATTTTTACAGTGGCATTGGTGTATTTTCACAGCAATATATCAAAAAGAAGTAAAGTAATATTCTTTGCCTCTATTTGAAACAACAGATTTCTTTGAGTGAATGCATATATTTATTTGATCTAAACAATATTTTCTATCTGCGTACTTTTCTTACAAAAATACAGACATTTTTACAGTGGCATTGGTGTGTTTTCACAGCAATATATCAAAAAGAAGTAAAGTAATATTCTTTGCCTCTATTTGAAACAACAGATTTCTTTGAGTGAATGCATATATTTATTTGATTTAAACAATATTTTCTATCCGCGTACTTTTCCTACAAAAATACAGACATTTTTACAGTGGCATTGGTGTATTTTCACAGCAATATATCAAAAAGAAGTAAAGTAATATTCTTTGCCTCTATTTGAAACAACAGATTTCTTTGAGTGAATGCATATATTTATTTGATCTAAACAATATTTTCTATCTGCGTACTTTTCTTACAAAAATACAGACATTTTTACAGTGGCATTGGTGTATTTTCACAGCAATATATCAAAAAGAAGTAAAGTAATATTCTTTGCCTCTATTTGAAACAACAGATTTCTTTGAGTGAATGCATATATTTATTTGATCTAAACAATATTTTCTATCTGCGTACTTTTCTTACAAAAATACAGACATTTTTACAGTGGCATTGGTGTGTTTTCACAGCAATATATCAAAAAGAAGTAAAGTAATATTCTTTGCCTCTATTTGAAACAACAGATTTCTTTGAGTGAATGCATATATTTATTTGATTTAAACAATATTTTCTATCCGCGTACTTTTCTTACAAAAATACAGACATTTTTACAGTGGCATTGGTGTATTTTCACAGCAATATATCAAAAAGAAGTAAAGTAATATTCTTTGCCTCTATTTGAAACAACAGATTTCTTTGAGTGAATGCATATATTTATTTGATCTAAACAATATTTTCTATCTGCGTACTTTTCTTACAAAAATACAGACATTTTTACAGTGGCATTGGTGTATTTTCACAGCAATATATCAAAAAGAAGTAAAGTAATATTCTTTGCCTCTATTTGAAACAACAGATTTCTTTGAGTGAATGCATATATTTATTTGATTTAAACAATATTTTCTATCCGCGTACTTTTCTTACAAAAATACAGACATTTTTACAGTGGCATTGGTGTATTTTCACAGCAATATATCAAAAAGAAGTAAAGTAATATTCTTTGCCTCTATTTGAAACAACAGATTTCTTTGAGTGAATGCATATATTTATTTGATCTAAACAATATTTTCTATCTGCGTACTTTTCTTACAAAAATACAGACATTTTTACAGTGGCATTGGTGTGTTTTCACAGCAATATATCAAAAAGAAGTAAAGTAATATTCTTTGCCTCTATTTGAAACAACAGATTTCTTTGAGTGAATGCATATATTTATTTGATTTAAACAATATTTTCTATCCGCGTACTTTTCCTACAAAAATACAGACATTTTTACAGTGGCATTGGTGTATTTTCACAGCAATATATCAAAAAGAAGTAAAGTAATATTCTTTGCCTCTATTTGAAACAACAGATTTCTTTGAGTGAATGCATATATTTATTTGATCTAAACAATATTTTCTATCCGCGTACTTTTCCTACAAAAATACAGACATTTTTACAGTGGCATTGGTGTATTTTCACAGAAATATATCAAAAAGAAGTAAAGTAATATTCTTTGCCTCTATTTGAAACAACAGATTTCTTTGAGTGAATGCATATATTTAGTTGATCTAAACAATATTTTCTATCCGCGTACTTTTCTTACAAAAATACAGACACTTTTACAGTGGCATTGGTGTATTTTCACAGCAATATATCAATATCTCAGGCACATATATCAATTGTAAAAACCAGCGACGTTGTTGTAAACGCAATTAAATTATAAAAAAATCTGTACATCCAACTTCTCATTTGCATCATTTTTGTTGTAGTTTATTACACAATTTATTGTAACTTCACACATTTTTACAAAATTCGATCTATAGAAAGCATATACATCAATATAGCTGGTTGCCAGCGACATTGCTGTAAAGAAACGCTGTTGCATTACAAAAAAATCTCGTCTGCTAAAACATTACCGTACTGTTCCTGTAAAATTACAGACATTTTTACAGAATTATTAACAGTTGGCTGAATTCTCATTTACAGAATTTTTGCTGTGGTCTGTAATTGTAAAACAATTTATTATAGTTTTACAGAAATTATTGGCAATATGGTCGGTATTTTTTTCATAAGAATCGGTACTTTTTTGTTGATTTTTATAAGAACTCAATATTTTGAGGTTTGAATTAAAAAGAAACATTCTTTTTTTTGTTGAAATTGATCTGTCGTTTTTTCACAAAAGTCTAAAAAATAAATAAAGGTAGTATTTCTGTAAAAGATTACCTACAACGAATTGTACAGTTTTCTACTTTTCTTACTTACGCCAAAACTATTGTCAAAATTGAATACGATAACAAAAAGATTTATGACCCTAACCTAAAAGTGATTGTTACTGTTTTCCAATTCCTTTGCAACTAACGGTACAATACCATTGTTACCATAGGTACATAGTGTTATCGAAATCCTGCCGATAGGGGTCCTGGTTTGCTACAAGGCTACAACTGTTGCAGTACTCACAGTACGCTCGAAAAATCATGCGACAGAAGAAGTATAAAAAATAATAAAAAACAAAATAAATTGAAATGCAAAGCACTGGTTTTGTATTTCGTATTGGAACTTAAAAGACAACAGAAATGTTATCTGTCACGCTTTTCTCGAAAGCTTTTGACTACATTTGCACAAACGTCATTGTGGTTTTTGATATGCAATATGTTGTGTTCAAAGAAAATACTTTTAAACATAAATGGTGCTCTAAAATTGTACAATATTGCTATGACACTAATATATCTTAAAAGATGATTGGGTATACTTAATTTTAAATTGATAAACTTTAGTCGTAACTCGGCAGTAGACCGACTACCTGCTCAAACCTAGTAGCAACGTTCAAAAGAATACCTATTCTTTTGATTGTGTACTTGTGTAGTACCGTTAGGACATTATAAAATAAGAACTATATATTTAAGGATTTTAAGGATTTTGACCCTAAGTTTGGAGACAATACAAAATTCCCCTAGTATTCTTCAAAGGTGTGCCTTTTAGATGATACATTATAAATTCAAATAATAATTAATGATCCCGCATATCATCGATAATATACCAGATCAATGATCATCCATATAATCGAATACCATGATGCTTTATTGGGCAAATATATTATTGCTATACAAGGTTGTTTCCAACTATGATAACTGTACCTTCAAGTATGAAGAGTTATATTCTAATCTACCAACAATTAAACATAAAGTTTCAACGAATGACCAATATGTTTCCGTTTCCTATTTTTAACTTTTTGTTTTAACAATAAATAACATGTTAAACATATTTATATATATACCTACATATTTTTTTACAAATATTTCATATTTTTAGCATTAAATAAATAGAAGTTCTTGACAAAAATGTTCTATATGTAATCATAAGTACATGAAATAAAAAAGAAATAAAACAGGAACCCATGGACTATACTTATCTACATATCGTATAATAAAATAAATCGAATTTCCAATCTGCTTCACAGAGAGAAATACCTACATCTTTTAAATATAAATTAAATCTTATTTCAAGAATATTAAGTAAACTTACGTCTCACACTAAGTTTAATCACCTTTCAGTAGATTTGGTTTTATCCTTATTCGTTTTTGAACCGACTTGGAATAATTTTTAAAAAGCTAAACCGTGTCCAGGGTAAGTGAAACCTCTGGGAATACTCCAAACACAGCATATAATATGGTCCAATATGTGTCACCTGAAATCAAAATAAAAAGTACATGAGTCATATATCATATACAGCGTATAACAATGTCAGCAGCTGCTTTCCTTTGAGGTACAGAGTGTGTGTAAAGTTATTAATGAGTGTTTGTAGAAAAGTATTTTTTATATTGGTGATTGAAATAATATGTGTTATACATGTTAGTAATAAATTTTATTGTAAGACCGCATGTTCGAGAAAGAACAATAAAAGAAATCTTACCTATGGACACCACACAAGTGCTTGAATTTGTAGAATGTCACTATCGTCAACACTTGTATCCTAAAAAGAACACCCAATTAGTGAAAGTTGAATTATACATATCAAGACTGCAAACTTTTACCTGCACTTTGTAGTATATATTTGCAAAGTCCTCCTTATATACAAAGAGATGAATGTACCTATCTTGTATCTTTTAATACTATAGAAGCATATGGAGCAAATATTCCACACCACACCGATAAAGAATAAGTCACAGAGGCACTAACAGTGTTAAGTTAGTTGTATTTAACAATCGCACTCATTAAAACTCGTAACTTATTTGCTGTAAACACAACCAAACGGATGGTGAACGGAACTCGAACTGCATGTCCCAATATTGCGCAAGCGCGATAAAAATTCTCTCGGTAGCACTTTACCATCTAGAGAGGAAAATTGCACGAGCAAAAGGCAAATTTACATATCAGACACTAGTTTTAATGTATAGACATGAAATTTTATTCCGTTGAGGTAATTGTTACTATGAAATTTACAAACTTGTTAGCAAATTTACATACAGTTGGTACAATTAATGAATGTAACTGCATTTTCAATGATATTTTGTATTTTTGCTTAAAATTATGGTAAAATTGCTGACAAATAGGGTAGGTTTACTGAAAAGAAATGTAAATTTCATTTGTAAATTCGCACTCATTTTTATCAGTGTAGTCTTGGTAGAAAAGATTCAGCAATGTCCTCCAATTCAAAACCATCAACAATTTTTCAAATCCTCCAGTCTAGACGACATGCCTGAAATGAAACTACACCATATTGCAGACGCGCGTCTAACCTATCAATTGTCCAACCAAGACCATCAGTCTAGAACACGCATGTGGGAAACAAAATTGTTTCCGGATGAATAAAATATCAAGTATGCCACACCATTATCGTGTAATAACAAGAGGCATTATGTAACGAGGTATTCACCAGGCACCAGACGTAGCATCTGACCACCTATGCTAGTCAATAAGGTCGGTTTCAATGAATGGAAGAGTGGAACGCAGTTGGCGTAGCGACACGCGGGTTAAGTGTTAAAAATGCGTGCCGATCTCACACGTCATGTGAGCCGGTGTTATTCTTGTTGCGGAACGGAGTTGGGGGAAATCCCCGTGACCAATCTGAAGGCGCAACCTCTGAAGTGGGCGGAGTCTTGCGTGCTTATGTAATTTCAGACTTAGGTATGTGAGCATAAGGTTTATGGTTTCCCCTTGTGTGTGAATGCTGGTGTCGTGTATGCTGCTTTTGTTGGTTTTTAATGGACTGTTGATTTGAGATGTACAGGGTGTTGCAGAAGATAGAGAGAAAGGAAAGAGTACGGGAAGAGACTGAGATTTAAAAGATAATTGAGGTAGAGAATTGCGGTGACAAAGAAAATATATTTGTTTATTATAATTTAAAGACTAGGAACTTCTTTTTGAAACCTCATTTTACACATCCTATACTTTTTTAAAGAAGAGCAAAAGCCTCGGAAAATAATTTACAATCGTTGGAATGTGAAAAGAAATGTAGGAATATTGGAAAATATCTCCGTACACTGTTAGCAGAATTTACACGATATCTAACTGGTTATTGTAGCCACAAAAAAATGTAATTCATTACAAGAGAATATGTAAATTCTACACGTTTAGGTGCATTGTACATAAACAATGTGAAACCACTTTCCATAGTTATAAGTATCAATACAAATCGATGTGTAACATACATAAAAATATGTATTTGTATTTACACGGCAGAAGTATTAATACAGATAAATATGTAACCTACATATGTATCTGTAAATCAGTTTACATGTCAGAAGTATTATTACATATAAATGTGTTTCATACATAAATATATGTAAACAAGTTTCCATAATTGCGTGTATTAAAATACATGCAATATTATGTAACGTAAGAATATATTTTTACATAAATGACACCACTGTACTTACACAATGAATTTGGTGTATTCGGTATTAGTATTTATTTGCATACCAATAGCAACTGCACCCAATCCATTGTGTAAATACGTAGGTATCATCAATTAATTAATTATTTATTTAATTAATTACTGCAAAAATATATGTTTGTATTATAACTTTAAAAATACCACTTAAAATATACCTACTTACCTACTTTTATTATTCTTTTAAATCAACGTGTACCGTCACTTCCAATAATACAGAGGACACTATTAAACAACATTAAGTTTAGAAAATCTGTATTGTTTAAAATAAAAATACATTCTAACGTAAATGTGATATTACAATATTCTTGTCACTGATTACAAGGACTGATTACACTGATTCAGGTTTGCGTCATTTTTAATTTCTGAAAAAATGGGGGGTTATGTTCAAGGTAAGACAGTTAACGAAAAACACGACAAAGAAAAATAGATTTAAGACTTCCTTACTTATATGAAACTAAAATCAACAAACAAAAAATTATTTATGAACTATTTATGGCTTTCGCGACATTGTTTAGTTTAAAAACTAAGAAGAAATAAATAATCTGAAGATATTGACTCATTTTGTAAAAACCACTAATTTTACGCTATACCTACTTATTTAAACAACATCGTGCAGCCTACGAACAAGTCTTAACATACGAGCCTTGGAGACGCTTTTCTTGGTAGGTAATTTTTGATCCGGCATCAGGTGGATCTTTCCATAATATTGCTGTACAAACTCCATCGTGTAGCATTTCCTTTTTGTTTTTGATCTTGCAAATATGCTATAAAATATATTGAAAAAGCAACACCAAACGCAAAAGTGGAGCTATCTATTGTACGTGCTGTCATTGATCGGTTTACTCTCCAACAGCACCTTAAAAACAAAAAAAAATAAAAATATATGTATGTATATAGATTATACATATATAGAGTGTTATTATTATTACCTGATTTTACAACGCGGAGTATTACCGGCAGATTCTGCGTATTTTCAGAAGTTCTATTCCTCATCCTGCAACAAAGTGACATCAGGATCATCAATGCCATCAGATGTAATTTTATTTTACAACTGACCAACGACATCGACCTTAAGACAGCTTGTTAATCTATGTTAATGAATCGTAATGCGATGATAATATACCTACTTATCTTATTAACCTTAACAATATAGGAACACCACTCCAACTACCGTGAATTTCGAAGGGTGAAAGCGAACTAATGCTGAGCGACTAGTGCTTGGGCGAGAACGCGGCAGAATGGCGCCAATGGGCAAATATGCACTTTCCGAACGCAAAATACACACTTTGTGTAAAACAATACACACTTTATTTAAAATAATACATCAAAAATGTATTAGATTTACATTAAAGATTTATTATTTTACTCTTTGAGTTTATTAATTCACGTTTTGTGTAATTTTGTGTTACTCTATGTGTGTTTTTACAATACTGTTGTGTATTACACTTAAAACATGTACTTGATATTCATTATATATGTGTTATTCCACTTATTAAGTATATTATTTAACGTATCGTGTAATTTTGCATCACAATATGTATTTTCTACAATAAAGTTGTGTGTGTATACATTTTATTGTCGAAAACTACTGAACGCAGAAATAAAATGTAATTTTAGCAACAAAATATGTATATTAGTAGTTCTTATTCGTGTAAATTAACAAAAGAAATGGAAAATATGTTATTTTACCTGCGGAGATGTATTTTTAGGAGTTCTTTGTGTATTTTTACATCATTTTTTACATCATTTCAACAAAATATGAAATATTGATATTTACAGCTATTTCATGAGTCAATATCTTCAGATTATTTATTTCTTCTTAGTTTTTAAACTAAACAATGTCGCGAAAGCAAATTCTTTCTTAAATTCTTTAATTAAATAATTAATTAATTGATGATACCTACATATTTACACAATGGATTGGGTGCAGTTACTATTAGTATGCAAATAAATACTAATAGCGAATACACCAACTTCATTGTGTAAATACAATGGTGTCATTTATGTAAAAATATATTCTTACGTTACATAATATTGCATGTATTTTAATACACGCAATGATGGAAAGTGGTTTACATATATTTATGTATGAAACACATTTATTTGTAATAATACTTCTGACATGTAAACTGATTTACACATACATAGGTTACATATTTATCTGTATTAATACTTCTGCCGTGTAAATACAAATACATATTTTTATGTATGTTACACATCGATTTGTATTGATACTTATAATTATGGAAAGTGGTTTTACATTGTTTATGTACAATGCACCTAAACGTGTAGAATATACATATTCTCTTGTAATGAATTACATTTTTTTTGTGGCTACAAATAACCAGTTAGATATCGTGTAAATTCTGCTAACAGTGTGGTAAGGAATTGATACATATATCTCTGTTTGATTGTTATATGTGGGTAAATGTTTTGTTATGTATGTTTCTGTTTCATTGAATTCTATATGCAGTACCTATATGTTCATATTTTCTTTCTTGTATCCGTTATTCTAATCTATTTGTACCATAGTATTGTTTTGCACCAATGCTGTTTATTGTTTATTATTGATTTACTAATATGTAGAAGACATGTTGCTAGGAAATTTTAATCTTTAGTGACAGAATAAATTCGAAATTATATACACTTGTGAGAAATAAATGCCAAATGCACTAAATATCTCACGCGATTGCTCAATAAAACTATAATTTATCGACAACCACAAAAGAGGCAGTTATTTGCATTTTGCGTTCGATTGACCATGACTCTTCGCTGTTTTTCATCGAATCTTTTTCCAATTTACAGTTTAGCGGTTTTCTGTGCTACAACGATAACATATACGCTTGGGAAGCTTACTAACCACTTTACTCAATTCCCGACAAATTGAGTCGTTTATAATCGACTTCCCATAAAAATTTTGCTCACCTCGTTATATCGAAGAAATAGTATTCAATTTCAAATATTAGTTGTTAATTTTTTTGAGTTTCTGTGCAGAAAAACGTCTTACCGGTGTGCTGTATACTATAATATATATGAAACGTGGCTTGACGGGTGACCATAGGTAATTATGTTAGAATAATAATATCAGAGATGAGTAAACAAAATATTCTTTGGTGTCGCTCGTATAAAAAGTTATGAGAGGTGACTCACTAAAACGGTATGTGAAATTGTTATGTAATATCTCAATTTTTAGGCTTGCTATGCATAGTAAATAAAGTGGAGACCATGCATTCAAATCCTTTTTATGGATTTCAGTTTCTTTCTTGTTCGAAATCAAAATTATATTCTTCTATTCTTAATTTCCAATGTTAAAGAGTTAAAAGGTTTATTCGTAGTAAATAAAGCCTACCTTTTACACACAGAAAAGTGATCTCTCGAACGAAGAGAGAATTACTTGGATGAAGTAGTTGGTAGGTTCGTATATACGCGAGAGATTATTGACTTCAACCAAGACATTGTATTTATTGGAATAGTTACTAGATATAAGAAAGTTGTTACTCTGGTGAAGGAAGTAAACAGTCTTCAATGAAGTGTATATTTTTATTCCCGGTAAATATTTTTAGCTACTTAAGGCTCCGTTGTAAAAACATCGCAACTTCCAAATGAAATATTTCGTTGCGATGTTTTTTTTTGCTGGGAGTGGTCTGCCTGGCCCCCACCAACGTCCACCAGGCCACAGTTTTATGATAAGAGGAAGTTGGGGGATTTAGAGGAAGCAGGCAAAGGCGGAGCATAGTCGACGCGAGTACATTCGAAGGGGAAGTACTCAGACAGTTTGTCGCCGCGCGTCGGCGCTTTCGCTTTCGCTCAAGTTACAATGTATTAGTGTTCTCACTCATCACGGTCGCATATGCATCCCGGACTGCATACAGCTGGCTGGCGGCCGCCAAGCGGTAAAAGAAAATATATTGATTTAATTTAGAGAGAGCGCGCTTGCTATTATATTATTTAATCTTTTTTACAGGGTGGCATTCATACAGTATAGTAAATTGACAAAAATGTATTAACTCATGATAACTCATCGGTGAATTATGGACTTCAATTTAGAAAGGAATTAATTAAAATCGAGCAATGAGGACCCAATACATCTATAAACATGCTGGATATCGAACGAACGCACGACAGTGACACACGAAGACAAAAATAAAAAATAAAATCTGATGCGTTCAGGCACATTACTTTATCATACCATACATAAAATTAATAGTTTAGCTGCATGAGATTCTATTTGATCGAGATCGGCCATGTCTGCTTTAAAATAAAACTACTGGAATTAGACGGATATTTTGATTATATTGACAGTAGGTATTGTCAAAACATCAGCGTTTGACACTACCTACTGTCATTAGAATCACAATATCTGACAAATCCTGGCTAACTAGTTTTAATGCAGCGATCTCGATAAAATAGAATTTGCTCATGCAGCTAAACTATTCATTTTACCAAAAAATGCCATAGTCATAAATTGTTCAGAATTTCCTGTAGCTACTTTAATTTATTATTTAACTATTTCGACAAATTTCCAGAAATGGCGGCTTATTTGCAAAATCTTTCAAAAATGCTATAAGACTAAACCTCCAGTTCCTTTGGATCCTTTTCAACAGAAAGCTTTTCAGCTCTAAGTTTGGTTACCTATGAAACTTCTAAATATGAAGTTTTGTCCCGATACCTTAGTAGTTTCTCCGGAATTGTCGCCACAAAAAAAAAACACACACACACACACATACACAGAATTTTTCTTTTACCTGGGTCAAAAATGTTCAAGGGATCCAAAAAGACATTTCCGCTAAAACCTCAACAATTTTGTTTGGCACGATTACAATACTTTACATACTACGTATGATAAAGTAAAATCATAGTACATAGTCCAAAGTTCCCCAAACCATTTATATAAATTCCAAATATTTTGTCACCTACAAGTTCGCTATATTTTATAAACGTTTTGGGCGCCATGAATGCTAGATTCATGAATGAAAACTCATTCTGGCATTGGCTATATCCAATTCCCGCTGTAATACTGCCCAATACAGTCGCTGAACTAATATCCATTAGAGCCGACCCAAGTTCGTCACTGCTAATTGTCTCTTCCTGTCCACAAAACCGACATTTTAAATAAAATGTTCATTTGAGTCCTGTTCTGGTCTCTTTGTCTCATTTGTAATTAAATAATTATAATATTGTTCTTTTAGATTATCTATACATATATTTTAACTTAGGTGGTACGTAGTCGTCTTTTACTAATTCTTCTAGAGGACAGATGCGGATGTTTAGGTATTTTGCCACGACTTCTACCCATTATTAAACAAATGTACCTAACACCTAGCAGGTATAACTACACTAAGTCTAATATCATACAGTATATGACTTTTATCGTGTGTTAAATTTGTAAACCGTGCGTATAAATGTGAAATGCGAGAACTCGGTTCTCCCGATTCAATATACGCTACGGTCATAACTTGTGAACAGTCTAATCTAAAAATAGCAGTAGGCGTGGCGTACTTATAGGCGGTGTTTAAAACTCCTAACGTCTGCTGTCTACACCGGGCCCGTAATATAGGCAAATTACATACATTTCTGGCAATTACGCTTTGTTATCGCAATTATAATGTTTAGATTAAAATTGTACTTAAATAAAAAAAATATTTTTGTATCATGAGTTGGGCTAAATGTTTTATATTTGAAAAAAACCAAAGATGTAGAAGTAAAATTGATTTTTATCTTTAAAAAGATTTTTTTTTTCATATAGCCCAACTCGTTATTTATCTAAGAAGTTACATAAAAAAATTCATAAACTTTGAACAATAAATAACGCTTTCATTTGCAAACGCGTTTTAGGAAAGGTAGAACTGGGTCTTAATGTAAGAATTTTAAATATTTGGCACAAATACGTTTCCTATTGCTAATTAACAAGATAGGTATGCTATATTTACTTACTAGTTCTAACCTGTTGCGTGCCTTACATCAAATTATTCCGTGTTGAAACGTTTATTGTACACTAATCACAAGGCACATCCCCTACGGGTACTTCGTTGTTATTTTCGTACTAGGTTTCGCTCCTTTACGGCGCCAGCCCTACGCCGGGCGCGCGAGCCTTGACAAAATCACGATGCGCATATTTATTCCAGGGAAAGGGATTACTTGAAAGAAGTGAGAATCACTTCAGTTAAATAATTGGTGGGTTTTTATTCAGTAAACAATAATATTAAATGTCTTATATTTTCTTGGATGAAGTAACTACGCACTTGGATGGATTTACTATTACTTCGTTGGAGAAATTGACATTTTTGGGACGAAAAATTCAATTACTTCTTTCAATACAATATTGGTTCTTATAAAGCAAGAATTTATTTGTCGACAGCATTTATCTGAGAAATTATTTTACTTAGATTAAGTATGTGGCATTTCTTGTACTTTCTACATCCAAAATTAAATTAAAGTAAATTAAATTCAAGAAATTATGTTTTCTCGTTCCAAATAATCACTTTTCTGTATATATATATATATATATATATATATATATATATATATATATATATATATGTGTGTGTGTATCAACATTTGCTTAGTTGGTCAGCTTTTCCATGAGCATATTCTAAATGACTAAACGCGACTGTTGTATTGTAGACAATAGCAGGGAACGGAAGCTACTCCACAATTATGTGCCAATACCGGATATTGAAAATGAATGGTAGAGCGACGTGTATTGACGCGAAACGTGTGAATTACAAACAACCAATTAATTCGAAGCGATTGTGTAAAAACTATGATGAATCCTTTTTTTCCCTATCAATAATAGTCCCGCAAGTTTAATGATTGACTATCACCAAAAAGCCAATAGAACCAAACATTTTGTAAGCTAAATATTGAAGTTAAGATTTGGTCATTTAATGTTATATTATTAATGTAAATCCTCTAAAAATTAAAATAGAGACTGGAATTCCCTAAAAAAATGTTTGGTGACGACTGATGACTTGACGGTACAGTTAAACATTAGTCATTACTACATCACCCGATCTTCAAGACCATTGAAATAGTATTTTAAAATTATGTTATTTCTATTTACTTCTCAAGTCATAGAAGATTTTTAAAAGGCCGCTTTAGAATAAAAGTAAATATTAGACGTTTGGACGTCGCAAGATTAGTGGCGGCAAGTGTTGTCAGCTACTAAACTTGCCATGTCTAAACCTTAAAAAAGTACTAGCAGTAAAGTAGAAAGTCTATTTTTCTATGGTTTACACCTATTGCAAGTGCATTGTCTAAACGGTGTTTCACAAAAAATCCTTTATTTATTGAGACTGTGGATTTTCAATCTTTTCATAATAGTTATGTAGCCACCATGTTATTACCTCGAGAAAAATAAACTAACTCGGAACTCCCCCATCAAAACTAAAGAGATAGATCTGCTGAACATATGCTGGAAAACAGACAAATTAATACCAACACTACAATAGTTCCTCCTTGTAAAACTGTCACCATTATTTGTCACTGTTGTCCCATTATCCACTCAATAATCAATAGATTCTCATTCAAAGTTACCCCTGGAGACATCTACAGACTCCCATTGTCAAACAGGCACTGCGTGAGGTCACCATTCGCTAGTGAAATGTCAACCGAAAACAGTAAGGTAACCGTAACACAGGACCATGTCATTACGGGTGGTCCATGTAACCAAAGTCCAGGCACATCTCCTGTATCCCTCTGCCTTCTTATAAGTTCCACGTAAAACAGTACAGTAGCTTTTATGTTGATGCTGTAAGAAGTATTGTAACTGCTGGAGGTCTTTGTCGATGGTGAATGACGTTGGGAATAGTTGGAAGCTGTAATATGTCACTGATGGTGTTCAACGATGTCGTAACTGTCTTCATGAAATCTATGAACGTCACTAAGTGGCCACGCATAGTAGCGTCTGGTTCTCAAGAAGACATAGATGAAGAGGTTGGGTGAGGCATGGGATTCCTGGGGAATTATTTGCTGGGATACGCCATGGTTGCTGGTAAACGATTAGTGACGGTTATGCTTTCAACCCTTTTGGTTTCTTGTGAGAGAAGAGTAAAGACTACAAGCTTTATTAATGTGTTCTCCACGCTATTATTTTCAGGGTTCGGAAATTTTCATATATGAACGTTAGCGTACGTACATTTATGATTTTACACGTGAACGTGAACGTTTCAATATTTCTGATGCGTTCTCGTTCGCGAACGAGAAGCATAAAACAAGTCCAGATCGTTCGCGTTCGCGTATGTTAGGTAGCAAAAATGTCTGCTGTTGTTCATACGCGTGTGTATTGGTGAGTCACACAGCGTCCGTTCTTATATGTAGCTATCAGTTGCATCGATACGTTCGCGAACGGTCACTGCTGTCGTTCGCGTTCATTGGCGAATGTAACTAACTGCTGCGTCAAACATTCGCGAAAGTTGGTGTGGTTCTATTCTATCTTCCATGCGTTTCAGATTTATAAAAAAAGTTGCGGGAGATTATCAGAAATTGTTCAGAACTCTCCAAGGATCAAATCCACAACCACTATTTTTGTCACAGCCCCCACCCTCCCCTGCAGTACCCTAAGAATCAGGCAAAATTTTCCCCAAATTTACAGTTTTACAAAGTTACGTCATTTCATTATTTTTTTTTGCAGAAATTACTATTATTGAATTATTGACATTCATTTATAAGCTAATTTAAAATTGTTTAAAGAATTACTTTTTGTTTAAACAAAAATATACGATGTTACGAACATATTTTTCCATTTTTTGCAAAAATTATTAAATGCTTGTTTTTTTGTCATTTATTAACTAATTAGCAATTGTTTAAACAATGGCCATTTGTTTAAACAAAAATATTTGATGTTACGTACATATTTTTCTAATTGTGCAGAAATTATTAGATTATTGGCTTTTTTGTCATATATTTTAACTAATTTGCAGTTGTTCAAACAAATGCCATTTGTTTACAAAAATATACAATGTTACGGACATATATTTCTTTTGAGAAATTATTATTAGATTGTTGGCATTGTTAGTCATTAATGAACTAATTTGCAATAGTTACAATAATAATAATTAGTGTTGCAACCACATTATTGGTTTGACCGATAGCGTAAAACCTCCAAAATTAGAGACCAGAAATCCTACAATAATTTTTGCCAAGAAATACGTACTAACATTGTATGTATATTATTGTTTATACAAATTTATTTGTTCAAACAATTGCACATGAAGTAACAAATTACAAAAAACATGCCAACAATGTAACAATAATTTCTACAAAAAGAAAAACAAAAACATTGTAAATTTTTGTTTAAACAAATGGTAATTGTTTAAAGAATTGCAAATTCGTTAACAAATGACAAAAACTCAATAATATAATAATAGTTTCTGCAATAAATATATCCGTAATAATGTATATATTTGTTTAATCAAATAGTATTTGTTTAAACAAATAGTATTTGTTTAAACAATTACAAATTAGTCAATAAATGTTAAAAAAATGCCAATAATAAGCTAGTAATATCTTATGCAACTGTAGAAAATTATGTCCATTACAATGTATATATTTGTTTAAATAAGTGGTATTTGTTTAAACAATTGCAAATTAGTTAATAAATGACAAAAAAGCCAATAATCTAATAATTTCTACACAATTAGAAAAATATATGCGTAACATCAAATATTTTTGTTTGAAACAAATGGTAATTGTTTAAACAATTGCTAATTAGTTAATAAATGACTAAAGAAAATAATAATTTAATAATTTTTACAAGAAAATGGAAAAATATGTTCGTAACATCGTATATTATTGTTTAAACAAATTGAAATTGTTTAAACAATTTTAAATGAACTAGAAATGAATATACGGACATACCGTATCATACGGACATACTACCGTAATGATGAAATATTCAATGTATCTAAGATGGTGATATCCAGGCGGGATGCAATTTTTTAAATAAATCAAATATTACAGCCACAACCTGAATTCGAACTCGGGACCTCTGCATTTGTAGCACAAATAAACCTCAGTAGCTCAGATGGGAGAGCACTGTGTAAACGCAACCAATTGCAAAGAAGTTAATTAATGACAAAGAAGAATAATCTAATAACAACTTCTCCAAAAAAAGAAAACTTGTTCGTAATATTGTATATTTTTGTAAGCAAGTGTCAAATTGTAAATGACAAGAAAATGCCAATAACCTAATAATAATTTCCTTTAAAAAATATGTCCGCAACATTGTATATATTTGTTTAAGCAAATGGTATTTGTTAAACAATTGCTAATTAGTTAATAAATGACAAAAAAGCTAATAATTTAATACTTTCTGCAAAAAATGGAAAAATATATTTGTAAATTTGGGGAAAATTTTGCCTCATTCTTAGGGTACTGCAGGGTAGGGTGGGGGCTGGGAAAAAAATAGTGGTTGTGGATGTGATCCTTGGGGAGTTCTGAACAATTTCCGATAATCTCCCGCAAATTTCTTTCTAAATCCAAAACGCATAGAAGATAGAATAGAACCACACCAAATTTCCGCGAATGTTTAACGCAGCACTTACATTCACCTATGAACGCGAACGACAGCAGTAGACGTCCGCGAACGTATCGATGCAACTAGTCAACTGTTGATAGTAGACCAACTTTTGATAACGAACTCATGTCCAGATAGACGCCGTTTAGGAACTGCAGAGAGCCGGAATATTGCACCAACTTTAGAAATTGCTTTAGTAAAGTAGGTTGTATGAAGTATCATAGAATAACTATTTTAAAATAAAATAATTTAAAAAGATTTAAAGATAACCCATTATTGGCCAAAATTGGTACTAAAATTACAAAACTTCGGTTAATAAAAAGGGAGTTTCAAAAACGTTAAATAATAAAAAATTTCAGACGAAAGTTATATGGTATTAAAAGCCATTCGATGATACATGACAATAGATTCTCTATGCTGTTTGTAATATTGGTACCATTTTCTGACTCTCGCGTTGACACAATACATTTCCGTACATGAGTTCGTTCAAAAGTTAGTAGTTGACCTAACATTGTCGCCTTACAAGTGATCAAGTATAATAGTAAAATAAAAAAAATATTATTTCGTCATCGATTGTCCTTAACAGAGAATTTTCAAATTAATCCAGTTTTCTCTACATTCAGTTATTATTTCTCGTTAACGGGGTAAACTTAAAAATAATATTGTTGCCTTTGTATTGTTTATCAATTTGTTATTAAGATATTGTATCAGCTGCTCGACGACAACGAGCTAGAAATTATTATAGGAAATTAACAACAATTTCTCCTAGCGTATTAAAAAGTAATAAAAAGGCTACAATATTGGTTGAAAATCATACAAAATCTTAAATTCTAGAATAAGAAGTTCAATGATTCAGAAACAATATATATTTACAAACAATTATTAATTAAAAATATTAATCCCACATTAATAAACGATAGAGAGACGGAAAATGACTTGAAATTCAATGAATATAAATATAATATAATAACTAAGTGTTGTCGAGCATACAGGGATCACGACCATGGATGGCTATTAACACACCAAAATGTGAACAAAAACATTTCACTATCTTAAAGCGATAGAGATTTTTCAGAGTGTACGCAAAATAACACAAGACGAAAATGCTGCAAAACAGTTAATGGCATAGTACTTAATATTACGTCACCATTTAATACAAAAAAAATTGGCATTTCTAGTTAGTTATATCAAAGCAGCAATTTGAAAAGAAATATTATATTGTAAGTAAACTGAGTAAACTGATAGCTATGCAGAGTTGCAACGGAAATTTCGGTTTCACTGCTAACTTTCTTATAGTTGTTTATAGTTACTTTTTCAACCATATTCGAAATCAACATTGTGTCTCTAAATGGGAGTTGTCTCTAAATGTATATAATCTTAATGACGCAAAGTAGAAAAAATAGTCTTATATCAATTCGTAAACACCACAGTAGGCTTTATTTTTGTTTCTACCGTCACAAAACGCTTTGTGAAAAGCAGTAATATGTCACTGATGGCACAGCTATGTTGTAGCTGTCTAGTGAAATGTATGGGCAGATAGTGGCCACACAAGGTATAGACTGTGTATTATCTTTCGGGACATCCCGTGATGACAGCGAAACAAACGAATTAGGACGTGTTGGAAAGACATTGGTCACATGTCAACTTCAATTCTTTTGTGTGTTGATGTGTAAGGTCGAAAAAGAAGAATAGACAACTATGTATACAACAACATAGATAGATGTTCTTGTACAAACAATTATTAAGCACACATTAGCTTTCTTAATTATTGTTTTACTTAAAAAAAATGTTTAATGTAATTTTGGTTGAATACAAACTCAGACCCAAAAGTTTCAAACCAAAAAGAGAGTTCTACACATTTTTGTTGAAGCCATGTCGAAGCATACCTTGTTACATACGTCACTGTTTACATAAGTACACAATTAATAGTGTTTGCATGATTGGATATATATTTTTCCGGTAGCGACAATTCTAATTTTTATCATTGTACAGGGCAGGACACAATGACTGCTTTTTTTCGACAGCGAAAGTAGGCAAGCCTTTGTCTGACTGATTTTAATATTCACGCTTGACGTGTCGTGCGCTTGAAATGTTGATATTGTGAAACGGCACAGGCGACTTCGATTTCTGTAATGTCCCAATATCTGAGAAGTCGCAGGGCCATGAGAAATTTTGGTTGCAACTTTTCAGTTTCTGCATGACCGATACGAAAAGTTTCAACACTATTAAATTCGGTTTATCAATAAAACAAAATGTTTTGGAATTAACTATGAAGTATGAACTATGAAGAGTCTGAGGGGAACTGCACACTGAAAAGTGTGAATAATGAAATAATAAATTCTACTAAAAAACTAATATCGAAATTGTTCCAAATTTTATTTTATATACCTACACATTGTTTTCAAAATATGTAGCAGTATTAGATTTATTTTTGGCGGTGGTCAATAGCAGCAACTTTTGATTGATGATAGCATAGAAAATATTTCCGCACATTCAACTGTGGTAAAGTACCTAAACCCATAAAGACCAATATTATTAATTCCCTGTTGAGTGATTTATGATCATTCTTGAGTGATTAATCAACACATTGACATCTGTCATCTCCAATACAGTTTCCAATCTCATCTCCAAATAATAAAAAAAAAATCAACCACCACCATTCAAGCGAAGAAGAACCTGTAAGAACGCGGATATTTACTCAATATCGATGAAACCATTTCAGCCTAATTCACACAAAAAGGCACGACCTCATCTACCATATTTACTCGACATCATATCTCAGCATCTACCAGAAATTAAACACCTTACATAAACCTAAATTGGAAACCGAACGATACTGTTATTTGCGGTGGCCCTCTTATTGATATTTCACCACTCTTGACAGTAAAAACGTGTAAACAGAATCCAGCTCGGTTTATTCTCATCAGCGGACGCAACGATGGTACCAAGATGGGACGCTGGCGCACAAAAATGACAAAATTCTTCTTCTTTTTGTTCTTCGTTGTGGCAAAAAGCGATGAGAGGCTTATTGAATCAATTTCGGCTGGAATGGTGATTTGAATAAAACATCGGCGTTCCTATTAAAAGTCAATTATCGAAGAACTGACCGAAAATTAAGTGGAAGAAGCGGAGACAGCGAACGGATTGAATAAACGCGCGTGCGAAGTGAAAAAAGAAAACAAACGAGAACGGTAGTTGAGGTTACGCACGATTCCGATCGCCAAAAACAAATAATTAATTTGGAAGGAAAAAGTTATTGGGGAAATCCGCTCGAGTGAAGCAGTAGCCCATGCTGTCAGTTTTAAATCAAAGAGATCCCAGCAGATTGTGGATTTCGTGAATAAATTATCGCCAAACTTTGAATTTTGGAATTTTTATGCTTGTTAAAAAATCGGTCATTGTCATCTTGTAGCATTTTAGCAGGAACACTGTAGTTACTTTTAACTTAGCGAGGTTACAATACAATCTAGAATACGGTATTTTTTTCTTCTTCTAGTCTTAATTTTCATTATAAAGGAAATCTGTAATATCAATGGAAATCAAAAAGACATATTTCCGCTAAAAACTGAAAATTTTTCATTGACACGATTACAATTCTTTATCCTACTATGTATGATAAAGTAAAAAGAATTCTATAGCATAGAATTTATAGCAGAATTTGACGCATGTGACGTTGGTGTTCTTTGACGTGACGTTCCGTATAGTGCGAATTGACTTTAAGTATTGTCAAATAATGCATAAGATTTTTCTAGCCATGTGGAAAATACTCAACTGCTGCGTTAATTTCCATAAAACCGCGGCACATTACTTAATTAGGTGAGTACCTATTAATCGTAAACTTGTATATAACACTGTGTCACAGTGAAAATATACTTTTCACGAGACATAGTGTAAGTTATTGAGCTGGTACAACTGAACATGATATATACGAAATTTTCCAAACACCCCCAAATCTAGATTTTTTTCATCAAAACTGTTTTTGGGTACTTGCATGTGTATAAAAATACAGAACTCCGTCATTTTCCATTCGATTTCCAAAATAAAAAATGCAATTGAAAGAAAATCTGTACTATTGATTCATATAACTTTGTTTTATTATATTGTAGTCTATCTAATATGTTATTAAGTACTATTCGACTACCCAAATATCGTAAAATCATTAATCGACAATCTTTACCTTAAAATTGTGTATACTATTAGGACGATGTAGGTCTTTAGTACCACCAAATTTCATATAAAATAACAATCAAACGACCCATAAGCAGTAAGAAATCAGCTTTAATGCATGCTTCAGTGCAAATCTAAAAAAAAGTAAAAGTCTGCGGATTATTTGTGGACAAACAGCATCGGCTACAATAGGGTATTCCGGTCATGTCAAAATTTAAGCAGATATTCGGTTTAACCTATTGTACTCTTTATGAGGATTTATAAAGTTAAGCTATGAGCTTGTTGATTTAGTTTTTCTATGAGATAATTGCAATTAAAAGTGCATTTCGTTTGAATTCACCGACCACCCTCGGAAATACACGATGATTACCGATCCCTAGTAGCGGTGGCAACAGCGGACAGCTCTCGAACAGCTGATCGGCCAAGTTGACGGTTGGCGACCCTGTTGTTTGACAACGAATAAAGGTAACTTTTTTGAGAGATGATTTGATCATTGAAACTTGAAGCTAAACATCTCTCATCTCGCTAGTCGGCAATGTAAAGAAAATCTTATCGGCAGTTACTGTTCTACTGCTGTTACAGCCCGGCACAGAACAATGTCGGCGTTGGAGTTTATACATTTTGAACAAGTGTTTGATATAACCTCAATAAACAAAGCAGGTGTCAACAAACGAGCGATTCTAAACGTTGACACAACAGAAGACAAAAATTTACTACGTGCACCCTAGATATAGCAACGTTGTCGAGTCGCTCACTTTGAGCGGTCGTTGTGACGTCACAAAGACCAATCCTAATTCAAACAACGATTTCTCTTAATTTAAAACAATGTTTGATATTTTACTTGTGAAGTAGCAAACAGTAGCAGCCATACTTTGTAAAAAATGACAATTTCAAAAACACCGGAATACCCTATTAGTCAAAAATAAATCAGTGGTTGAAGCATACAACCAATTTTTTGACAGTGCTTACACCGCAAGTCGCTGGCATGACCCAGAATACGTGTGTGTAGTTTGTTCGTCAAAATTGAAGTTATGGAAATCAAAAAAATTTGATAAATCATGAACTGGAATGGCCATTTCTACTCCGATGATATGGCATCATCAAACTTAAAAAAGTTATGAGTTTTTATACACGTGCAAGTACCCAAAAACGTTTTTTTTGAAAAAAAATCGAGATTTTGGGGGTTTGGAAAATTTCAGCTATGCCATTATGTTCAGCTCTAGCAGCTCAACAACTTCCGCTATATCTCGCGAAAAGTATATTTCGTTTTTTTTTCTTTTGTAACACGGTGTAATTAAGCAAATGGAAATAGCATGTATTGTAACCTCAATTCGTAATTTCTGTGTTTTTTAGATTCATATGTTCGGTAGTCAGATTCGGTTGTCAGTTGTTCGATTGACAGCTTAGATTATTGTATTTTTGACTAATTAAAACCAGTGGCGGCTCGTAGCTAATATTAGTGCACACAGCGAAGTATATTCTCAAAACGTGAGAAAATTATTTACTTGCGGTTATTGCTTTAGATGAAAGTTATAATTTACTTGGTTTGAAACAATTTCTTTCATTTAAGAATTCCTTGTTCTCACAATTCAAGAATATCCCAATCTCAGAGTTATTAGTTTCGGTTAAGTATATAATTTTCAAACCAAGTAGTTTCAATTCTCAATTCAAGAAGTTGATCAATATCTTGAATCAAGTAAGCCATTACTTGCAACGCGCTTGCGCATTTACACTCAAACGTGCACGAACGTTGCCGAGATTTAAGATTTTTCGCATCGGCCTTTGCGTTCAGTTAGTTGGGGTCTGCTATGGCGTCGTGTTCGCTGACTACCGAGTGTTGTCGGGGAAGAGTTCAATATGTAAGTATATCTTTACTAATTTTGTAGGTACTGTACGCAATAACTACGCGATCTATAATATTATGAAAGTATATAGTTTTAATTTTGCGTGAATAGCCTACAGTACCTATGTTCAACGTATTTGCGACGCAGTTCGTAGTTGTGACATGTGACGCACACGGTACGTAAATTTTGCCTAGCCATATAGTGGTCACCAAATCAACATACATGCCACAGAAAACTTACTTGTGTAATATAATGGAAACAATTTGATGTCTAATAGAATATGGTGTTTTTTTCCATGCCTTAGATATTGTAGGTAGTGATAATTTATAAATAGGCAAGTATATATGTAATTAAGCAAAGAAATTTCATACAATAAAACAAATATCATTCGCTAAGTTATTGTCTATTTATTTCACACAATTCCCTACCTTTTTAAAAAAAACTAAAACAGTAATTTCTATTCAATACATTATGATCATGTTCTTGAACTAATAATAATATCTATACTCATTTCAAGAAAATATTTTCTCATTGTCAAGCATATATATTCACTTTAAGAAAATTCCATTATTCTCAACGTGAGAACAGTTTTCATGAATGAATAATATCTATACTCATTGCAAGAAAATATTTTCTCAGATATACAAGCATATTATGATCATTTCAATTCAACAATATCTCCTTATTCTTAACTTGAGAAAATATCTACTTGCGGCTATAGCAAACTAATCATTTACTTGGATGAAAGCATATTGCTTTGAGTGAAGTATTTACTTTTCTGTGTGTGGGGGTGCTGATCCAGAAATGTTTTTGCCGTTGTTTTAAAAAATATTTTGTTAAAGGAAAAAAAAAGTATATAAAAAGAAAATTTATTCAGAAACTTGATGAGATCGCAAAAGAATTTAGGGAATAAAAACGGGTTACTTATTTACTTTGCATGCGCACACAACAGCGGCAAGCGAGGCCGCTGTTGTGTGCGCATGCGCGAAACAGCCAAACAGCTCGCCTACTGGAACTGTGCAGATCACAGTTCCATACAACGATTTTTGAATCTCTTCCTTAAACTGGGGGATGGCTACTGACATTAAGGGTTAAGGATTATACTTTGTACAAGTATAAAGAAAGAATTACAGGAAAAAAAGACTCATTTTATTAAATGTTATCCATAATATTAAGTGGAGCTAATAGGGGGTGCTGCAGTTCCACAGTGCCTATACGCGAGCCGCCACTGATTAAAACTTACTTTCTACTCGAAAAACACACAATAAAAAGTATACAATTTATATCAATAAGGATAGATTTTGTATACTGTTTCTTTTTACTAATCGTGTTGCTGAATCTGACATAAAATTGACAGATTTTGCTATTTTATTTATGTGATTGTTTTTGTGTCGAAATTGACAATAAAAATATAAAAAAAATAATTTATGGTAAAGCAAAAACCTTCGAACGTTCTTGTAAGCTCAAATTACAAATTGCACCTATTTCTACGAATCGGATGGCAAAATTACGAAAGTTAGGTTATGTAGACGGTATATCGATTCCGATACCGATACACCAAAGAAACATTCCCACGTTTTTCCCGCCTACGAAATGCCGAATTTCGCGCCGAATATCGTAATCCACTGTGTAATTCCCCGTCAAGCAATACCGATTTTTATAACTGTATTTGCTTTACACCCGAGTGCCCACGTCAACACCCAACTATCTCGATCAATATTATCGACAAGCTAACTTAGAAAAAAAACACTAAACACTCAACTAACACCTAATTTGCATCGCCACACGTACCCTTTCTCCAGCGTTTATCCATCACGCAGTTCAGTTTGATTTTTTCTCAGCATTTAATTGCTTGATTGGCGATGAAGTTGTTCTCCTTTCAGTGGTCTGTCTATGGGAAATTCTGGTCCTTTTATTTACCTCGAAGTGCAGATTAACTGTGAGAAATAGGCTTCGGCGATCTGTTTGGAAAACGTGTGTTGTCACATTGACATAGATCTTCATCAGGGTGTGACTGAGAGAGGCTGCTGTGATGAACGGTAGATGGACTTCTGGGAATTAGTATTGATTGACTTGTTGGTTCTGTGATGTTTTTTTGTTATTGGATGGTAGCCTTGTCTGAGGTGACCAGTGGTGCATTGGATTTATACACACAGAAAAGTAAATACTTCACTCAAAGCAATATGCTTTCATCTAAGTAAATGATTAGTTTGCTATAGCCGCAAGTAGATATTTTCTCAAGTTAAGAATAAAGAGATATTGTTGAATTGAAATGATCATATGCTTGTATATCTGAGAAAATATTTTCTTGCAATGAGTATAGATATTATTCATTCAAGAAAACTATTCTCACGTTGAGAATAATGGAATTTTCTTAAAGTGAATATATATGCTTGACAATGAGAAAATATTTTCTTGAAATGAGTATAGATATTATTAGTTCAAGAACATGATCATAATGTATTGAATAGAAATTACTGTTTTAGTTTTTTTTTAAAAAGGTAGGGAATTCTGTGAAATAAATAGACAATAACTTAGCGAATGATATTTGTTTTATTGTATGAAATTTCTTTGCTTAATTACATATATACTTACCTATTTATAAATTATCACTACCTACAATATCTAAGGCATGGAAAAAAACACCATATTCTATTAGACATCAAATTGTTTCCATTATATTACACAAGTAAGTTTTCTGTGGCATGTATGTTGATTTGGTGACCACTATATGGCTAGGCAAAATTTACGTACCGTGTGCGTCACAAGTCACAACTACGAACTGCGTCGCAGATACGTTGAACATAAGTACTGTAGGCTATTCACGCAAAATTAAAACTATATACTTTCACAATATTATAGATCGCGTAGTTATTGCGTACAGTACCGACAAAATTAGTAAAGATATATACATATTGAACTCTTCCCGGACAATACTCGGTAGTCAGCGAACACGACGCCATAGCAGACCCCAACTAACTGAAGGCAAAGGCCAATGCGAAAAATCTTAAATCTCGGCAACGTTCGTGCATGTTTGAGTGTAAATGCGCAAGCGCGTTGCAAGCAATGGCTTACGTGATTCAAGATATTGATCAACTTCTTGAATTGAGAATTTAAACTACTTGGTTTGAAAATTATATACTTAACCGAAACTAATAACTCTGAGATCGGGATATTCTTGAATTGTGAGAACAAGGCATTCTTAAACGAAAGAAATTGTTTCAAACCAAGTAAATATTAACTTTCATCTAAAGCAATAACCGCAAGTAAATAATTTTCTCACGTTTTGAGAATATACTTCGCTGTGTGTAGTAGAATTGGATTACTACACGCTACTATACCGAGTACCGACCGATCGAGCTACTACGAGATCAATCAGAACGTAAAGGTGCGTTCTGATTGGTGGTAACGATAGGTAATGGCAGTGGTAGCAGACGAAATTATAGTATTTCTCCCCAGCCGTGATAGTGACACATATTAGTTTGCATGTACATAAATTTGGGTCACTGACACTTCCGATCAGAAATACTATAATGGCATCTACTACCACTAATCAGAACACACCTTAACCATACTTGAATTGAAATCGGACCTGTTTCAAGGTACAACCGTTCCAACGTGGAGCTTCAAACAGGTCCGATTTCAAATCAGTAACTTTATAAACAAACTTTCAGTAATGTGACTATGGTATTTACTGAAAACTTTATGGTTTGCATTTTTCAAAAATATCTCAACAAGCACCCTGTTTGCTGTAGCACTCTGTATTTCCATTTACAGTAGAGCGCCGATAATCCGAACTAAATGGGACCGAAGGTGGTTAGGATTATCAAATTGTTCGGATTTTCGAAAATAACCTAGAAAATGACACTTATGCTTAAGAAATGTCTAAAAAGCCTAAAAACATGCACTTTAGTCGATTAAATATACATCTATTACACAAAGTATTACATAAATATGTATTTAAACTCTTTTAAAACGCGTTCGGATTTTTGATGTTCTACTGTATTTTAAAGCTAAGATATTATACTTTCCGATGCAATTTAATTTCTTTAAATATCTGCATTAGTTCAAAAGTTATGATTTTTGCAACGAAATAAGTCAAAAGGCCGCCTCATAGTGTTACGGTTACGGACGCGACAAATTGCAAACATAAACAAAATTTTAATTTCGATTTGTCTTGAGTAAATTATTGTGCTTTCTGAAACAAATGAATAAGCTTGCTTTGTAATTGAATGTTGCTTGAATTTCAAATGTTTATCAACTAATGACAACAATTAATATGGTTTTTGGTAACGGACGCGACATTACGATATAGGTAAGATCAAATTTAAAAATAATCCCTTCGCCCTTTTTACATTCTGAGGAAAAATGTTGTTGTTAGTAAAGAAAGTCGAAATAACAACAACAATATGATATTACTTTTAACAAGCTAATACACAAACATAAAAGTTAATATTATTAGTCAAAAGGTTCAATAAAAAATATAAAAATTACAGCCGTATAATTTAACATATACACATTTAAGCTTAATTATTAAGTAATAAAAAACAATTCGGACCAGTCTGAATTTTTCGCTTGCGGTTGACCAGGTCTTCTTGGTTCCAAATTCGCTTCTATTAATCTGTTTCTAACAGTTTGATTAGAAATTTCTATTCCATGTGCTCGTCTTAGGTCATTTCGGAGGTCTCGTGCTGTGGCAGTACGCTGACGTAGAGAGGAATGGACAAGTAATCGGTCTTGATTTTGGGTAGTTTTTCGATTTCGACCTTGTTTAGCTCTTCTAACATATTGGCCAGTCTCCCGAAACCGATTCCATAAACGCTGAATAACAGAAGGGGAAACTCGAAGGTCCCTGCCTTAACATGTCGAATAGAGTGGCCATGCTGAATAAGGGCGACAGCACGAGCAACTTGCACTTCACTAAGATGCCTCATTTTACTTCTAATGTAATTAAGTTAAATTTTTAAGTGCTTAAACTTAGAAGTAACTAAGAGTTGTAATATTGCTTTTGTAATTTATTTTAGTTAAATATATGTCGTTAAAGCAAACCAAATGTTCCATAAGCAAGTAAATTCTGAAAATTTTTCTTGTGAAATGATTTAAAACTGAAAGGTGAAATTACTTTTCTATATCTAGTATACAGACAAACATATGCTTTGCAGTCGTCACAATGTTTTACTGCAACAGTATACGCATCGTGGAGGATTATCCATGTAATCAGGGATCAGAATTGAAAACAAAACACCGCCGGAGCTTTTTCTCCGCGCACGACCGCCACCATTATACTGTAAAATCTCTTTACTTTTGTCGGTGATTTTTTCACCGCTACAATTGGTATTAAGTTGTCGTTGTACTCTTTGTGTTTGCTAGCATTACCGGTAGATGCAGGCGTGCCACTATAGACTTAGTTAGACAGTCAAAATTACGCAAATTTACCAATTAGTGACCAACGGTATTGTCCTATTCCGTTCCCCGAAGACCGTTGTCGTGAGTTGGTACTTTTAACAACCAAAACGGAAAATCTGGATTTGATTTTAATTCTTCTTTAAGGTCTAACTGGAATTTGTAATCTTCTTTTACATTCACGAAATATATAACTATCGGTTGGGATAGGAAATAATAAAATACTTCAATTGTAGAATTATATTTGTGAAGTTTTCATGAAGATGGCATTAGTTTGGTGTATTTACCGTTGCTCATCTTTTCTTGATTTTATAAGAATCAAGTTGGTATACCGAACAGAAAAAATTGAAATACTGTATGTCATACTCCTGAATCATTTCTACATAAGTTGTATTACTGTCAAAATTCTTTGCCTCTCGGTGTAAACATGAGCACGAGAGAAGTGAAAAAAGTACCCGATTTTTGCAGTTCTAAATTAACGCTCGTCTTTACGTCTAGCCGAGCGTACATGCAAAAAGTTTAGCGTGAGAGGTTACAGCCTAGAGACCTATACGCTCTTATCTTATTTGGAGGAATTACATGCGTGGTGTGAAAATAACATAAAATATTATAAAACACACAGATTTTGTGGAAATATCCTCGGTACGTTCGTTGAACTGACGCTAGCCGCACAATGTTACAGCTGTCTGATGTAACGTGTGTTGTTCTTGATTAGTTGGTAAAAAAATAGCAGAAATAATTAGTGACATTCTTGGAGTATATCGTGATCGAAAGGAAGCAGCAGATTTTCAAATAGAACTAACATGGCAAGCTTTGAATCGTTTGGAATTAGGTCGCCTCTGCCTGATAAAGTATCCAAAGTACACACCGGTAAAAGATAATGTCGGTTGAAGATTATTACAACGTTGGAGTGGATGACGTTTAATTATCATCTTTTGAACTTTGTTGTTGTGTTTTCTGCTATTTCACAAGTTGTAGTGTGTAAAACGTGCAAATCAAATGCGAAATTGGCCGAACGTGGCAACCGTGACTTAGGATTTCAAATCGTGGTTTCTTGTGAGAATTTTGAACAAACTTTCATTCCGAGTTGCCGATTTGTTAAAAAAGGATATGAAAAGAATAGCGGAATTATCCTTGTCATGCGCATAAGAATAGGTATAGATGTAATTGAAAAGTTTTGCACATTCAAGGACATTCCTCGTCAGATTTTTCACTCATTTTACGATAAAGTTGTTCGCACCATTTTTGTGGAAACAGAAGCATTGTCAACAAAGTATGCAGAAAGCAGCAGAAGAAGGGAGGGCTAAAAGTCAATTGAAAATAGTGAAAAAATAATGGCGTAACTACCTCGGACAATGGAACATAGAGAAAACATAGCTTTTCTTCTCTGTATGATTGGTGGCGTTTATCAGCTGGAGAAATGTTGTTGATATTCTCATAAAATCTAAATACTTACTCCAAAGCTTGCAAATTTTGGAATAAGAAAAGAAAATAAGAAAAGGAATGCATAGATCACGTGAAAAAACTAATGGCACTCGTCCCCGCCATTTGACAAAAACCAGTTAGGGTCTCGAAGAGAAAGGGAAGTAAACCCAGAAGCCTATAAATGAGCTTGCAATTTATGATGGACTCGTCATAATCATGATTCAATTGATAACATGAAGAAAATAAATCTGGGCGACACTGTATCATAAATTCTGACCGATGAAATGCCACCTGGTGATTTCATTTTCATTTTCTCTTTCATGTGGCAAAGTAATTGTGAATATTGCAGCAAGTATAGCTATATGTGTTGTCAATGATGCATTATCCAGCCTTATGAAGCTTATGAAGGTATTATGTATGAGCATCTAGCCAAACTGCAATAATATCTGCGCGAAGGCTGACGCACGGCGTATCATGTTTTCAGAGCCATCCCTGACTGATGCTGCAAAACAGGCCCGTCTGTCGTCAAAATCAAACAGAATGAAACAAGAGCAGGAAAATGTTAATTTGAAAACATAATTATATAGTCCAAGCTTCGCCAACTATAGTAAAATATAACAATTCTATACATCAAAGTTACACAATATTTTAAACGGTGTTTTCTCAAAATCGCATTTTTCAAACTGGCCGGAACGATAACTTCAACTGATCTACGTCAATTCACTTGAACTTTTATATGCAGCTTCAGAACAATATTATCTAGAGAAGTACGTACGGATTTTACGATAAGTTCGAAACTTTTTTTGTTATAAACAATTTTTAACACTTTAACACTTTTGAGCTCTTTTTTTTACACTTCGAGTGGCTTTTAAGATTGTTCTGCCGTCTATGTTGTTTAATGCGTTTCTTACCGCTATTTCTAACTCTTCCATATTCTGATGTCTTTCCTGGTAAACTACGTCTTTCACAGAGCCCCAAAGATAAAAATCAAGCGGCGTTAAATCAGGTGACCGAGGAGGCCAGCGAACTGGCGCGTTTGTTCCTATCCATCGCTGGTCAAAAATTGTATTTAAGTAATTAACAGATTGTATGCTATTATGAGCTGGTGCGCCATCTTGTTGAAAGTAAATGCGGCCGTTTTGAATAATAGGAACATGGTCCAGGAAATCTTCAATAACTGGCGTTAATAATTCAACATAACGTTGTCCGGTTAACGTGCCGTGATAAAAAATAGGGCCAACAAGTTTAGATCCTATTATGCCGCACCAAACATTTAAACTAAATCGGTTTTGTGGATTACGTGGATCCACTACTAAAGGATTTTCTTTACTCCAATAATGCTCATTGTGTTTATTGCGCATACCTGTGTTTGAAAAGTTAGCTTCATCTGACCACAAAATAAACTTAAAATTATCTCGTCGTTCATTGCAAAAATTTATAAACCAATTAGAGAACACTAATCTTCTTTCTTCATCACCAGCTAATAATGTTTGCACTTTATTCATTTTGTAGGGATGGAATTTATTCTTTTTCAAAATTGCGTGAACAGTTGCCCTTTTTACTTCTAATTCTCTTGCACAGTTTCTGATCGATATTTTAGGGTAAGCTACAAAATGCGCTAGCACATTTGTCTCCGTTTCTTCATCAATAATAAAGAGCTTCTTTCTTCTTACTTTAGTAAAAGAATTTTCGTTGTTTCGCAATCTTCGATACAGTCGCAGAAAGTATTGTTGGCTTGGTGCTTGACGATCCGGGAATGTGTGCTGGTATTGTAATAAAGCTTGTGCAGAATTTTTTCTGCAAACCAGATACGTCTCCAGCATATCACACTTTTCCAAATGTGTAAAAGGCATTTTATTTTTCAACAATGAAAATTATTAATCTATCTTTCTAACAGTTTAATTTGACAGATTTAGGTTTATTTACTTTGTTTCCAAGGAAATTTGTGTATTTCATTATTTGGCACTACATTCAGTCCGGCCTACTTACTTACCTTATTCCGACAAATATCACAAAATTAAACTGCGCATTACGTGTTTAGTTTTATGTTTAGGGTAATCATGCATTATCAACTTTCTGTTCAAAATTACATTTCCTTTAAAAATATTTGACAAAATACAGAGTGTTACAATGAAAAAAACATTTTTTCGTAAATATTTCGAAAACCAAATTTTCAATTATTTAGTTGTTACCATAATCTTAATCGGCGAAAAAAATACTACTAGTTTGCTAATTTAACCTACTGTGTAGTTATAATAATAACAAAGTTACCAATGGTGAACCGATAAGTTTAGACACCCGGTATATATATATATATATTATATAATTAAAATTTATAAAATAAAAAAGAGTGGATTTCATCTTCAATTCTTAATTTTCAATGACAAGCAAGCCTGTAATATAAAGGGAAATCAATACTTGTCAGTTATATTCGAAGTAAATGAAAATAATTCTGTTGTTAAATTTATTTTACATGGCTCTACTGACACAAACGGAAACCGCCAAAACAATTAATTTACGTCCTTCCATTTTCCCTGCATATAAGGGCAACTTGACCTTCCAATTTACGGGGTGCATTTCACCATTCAGAATTTTTTCCGTAGTCATTATAACGTCACTTAAATTAATACAGCGAAACCGGCTACCGTTGGCCTGCTATATATCCATTCCCTAGCGTCCTTAATTCCATCTGACAATTAACAGTGGCGTTCCCATACACCGCATTCGACACACCCTAGAAATAGTGTATCATCTTCTTCACCCTAACGTTCCATAGGCTTGAATATTATGTGTGAGGTCGGGTATTTCCCGTCAATGGTGCCGCCTAATTGCTTGAGGATGGGTCACGCGTAGCGACATCGGTTGGCAATCTGTGGAATTAAGTGAAGATTTTGGCACGGGCCCGTAACACGGGCTTAATTAGGCGCAAGGCTTGGTACTGTATGAAGCGTATAGTTGTCGGTCGTGGAGATGGATCGTAGGTGGCCGCCTTATTGTGACCTGACGAGTACAAATATTTTCCGTTACAGTTTAATGATGATGATGGGTTGCGATGGTTACGCAGCTCATTTGTCTTTTACGGTTAGTGATAGGCCACACCGGTGGCGACAGTTTTTCCTGGTTACCAACCAAGGTCTATAAAGAGAGAGTTTATCCAGTTTGCTATCTTTCCTATAGTACACTTTATATACCCCCCTCAGATCCCTATATGCTCTACTTTCGTGACGTCACTAGAGTCCCGGCACACTTCGCATCACGTCGCATACATCGCTCGTTTAGTTTGTTCAAAGATACGTTTAATTATTGCCAGCTCAGCTCGTTATAGGTTTTTTAGTGAATTAGAAAGGTTACTTTTGTTCGTGTTTAATCGTTATTCTGCGTTTATATTGTTATATTCAATAGTTGATAGTTTTACTTTATTGGTTGTTTTATTAGTGTAGTATTTTATGAAGTAATTAAGTTAGTAAAGGTAAGATATTAATTTATATTGGAAATTACATTATTCTAAATCATGTATCAATTTTAGATGCCTATGGTTTGCTCCGTACCGGGTTGCGGTATGAGGTATAACATTTCAACAGTGATTGGATTAACAATATCATATTTTACTTTTCCACGTGATCAAAGTTTAAAGCAGAACTCATCCACAATTGGGACATTACTCATACGAAGACCAGCAAGAGCACCCATACTCCCATCCTGGATACGTCATTTATCTTTTGCCTAAGAAATCCGTCGGAAGAATTTAAACGCTTGTTTAATAAAATGAATTAGCAAGTTCGAAAGACTTACGGGGGATGGGATTAATAATTCGAAAAGAAATAGCAGTAAATTAAGAAGAGAACTTTTAAAACAAGATCCAATTATTGATACCATAGTTTTGAAAGCTTTTGTCGAGCAAAGAATATATGTACGGATAAATTTTTTTAAATTTTACTTTTCAACAGCAAAAAAAATCTAAATATTTAACGAAGAGTAGCTGATATTAAAAATAAAATTACAACAAAGATGAGAAAATTTGTACAATAAAGCTTCTTACGGATTTTTTATTTTTTCTTTGTACGTATGTTCTAACCAAACATTGTAATCAGGACAAGCCAATGAGTGGTTCAATAAGCAAGTTGTACCAATACTACCAATACTGATTTAGTTATAGTTTTTCTATTTATTTATCTGTAGAGTCGGTAAACCAAACATTCGACTTCAATTCCTGATAATTTTAGTGTTTCAACCCCCAATTTGCATGGTTGCAAAAATATGTGGTTGCCGTTATACCACCTTCGACTCCGGCTCTTGATTTTGTTTGTAGGTTGACTCCACTCACTGAATTTCTGCTAAATTTTGATTCCAACTGCAGAGACCTGGTTTAGCACAACACATTTCTTTAATCGGACATACATTACATACTAATGTACTTATTCAGCATTATTAACAAATTATTGAAATAGCATGTTGTGATAATCACATTCATCATTTTTTTTTTCATCCTAATCATTTAAAAATGATCACAATAAAGATGCATTTATTTTTTCAATATAATTATGCACCTACTTAACCTAAATCATACAACGAAATGAGCATTCAAATTGGTGGCAGCGCACGACTCTAGTGACGTCACGATCTCCCTTTACCCCTCAAACTGAGAAATCTCGTACTTAGATAACCTTACTACTTTATAGACCTTGGTTACCAACGAGGAACATAGTAAGCATATAGGGTTGCCATCTGTAAAATCATTAAACCAGGACAAGAAGCTCAAAAACCCCGGATTTTAGCTTGGAACCCGGACATTCCTGTTGGAAAATTTTCATTTTACTCACTAATGAAATAAATAAAAAATTGTAACTTACTCTTCTGTACTTACTCTTCTGTTTGGCAAGATAAATAAATCTTAAAGACTAAAAGAACTCCACTTACTCTACTCTCCCATTTAAGAACATTATTCTAATAATTAAAGAAAGTTTAACTCTATTTTCATATTTTAACGAAACGTAAATCATGTAATAATTTGAGAAACTAAAAATATATACTGTATAGGTGTTATTTATTATCGGGCTTTTGGTACTTTTCAGTATTTCCTATATAGACCAGGCAATAGAGACTTTTTCAAAATAGTATCAGCAAGCCGCCGGTCCCAGGTCACGTGGACCAGTCCGTAGATGCATTGTGATGTGTTTTCGACTAGCAAATATCATTACTTAATTTGTTATACAGAAAAAACCTAAAAAAATCGTGCTTTTCTTCGTTGTTCGCTTGTAAAAGCTGAACCGATGGAGCAATCTTGATACTGTCAACAGACGAATTGTAGAGAATGAAAAGACTAAAAAAATTAACCCTACACGGACCCGATCGGATTAACATTAACGGAGGAAATTCGGAAGAACCGGATAAATGTGCGGCTTTTTCAAAAATTCATAACTCCGCCATTTTCAAAGTTGTAACGCAGGCTTTTAGCGAGAAAGTAGTGATTGATGGGTACTTTCAGTGTGCACAACCCAGGCGTTGTACGATGATTAGTTATTGCACAATTGCGATTTGAATTTTTTTTATGCATATCTGACAACTGAAAATAATGACAATTATGTATATCACTAATTTACAAAAAATTTTAGAAGCAAGCTTTCAAGCTTTCGACGAATTTTGATGGAATGTAAATATGTTATAACTATTATTAAAAAAAATAAACCAAAATATACAACCATCTAAAAGAACATTTATACAACATAAAAATTATTTCATCAAATTTGACCTGGGATGAGTATAAATTGTGTTGGTAACGGGTATATAATTTCCCAAAAGGAGACGCTTCCGAAAGAAAAGTTGTTGGTTTCTCTTACGTATAGCTTTTATTGCATATTAATTACTCACAATCATATGCAATAAAAGCTATACGTAAGAGAAACCAACAACTTGACGATTTGAACCAGGGACCTTTGCGTCGCTAGCACAATGCTCTCCCATCTGAGCTATTGACATTGTGCTAGCGACGCAAAGGGCCTTGGTTCAAATCCAGGTTGTGGCTGTAATTTTTGATTTATTTAAAATGTGCATCCCGCCTGTATGTTACCATATTATTAACTTATAATATTACTTTGACAAAGTATGTCGTTAAACATTTTCAGTTATAGTTTATATTGTTTGGAAATTAAAAAGACCTTCATTTTTAATGTATATGCATTTTAATTAACCTTACAGTACACAATTCATAAGTCAAAATGTTATTTTTAACTTATTATCGTTGTTAATGCATGCCTCTTAATTTATTTAGAAAACAAATTTAGAAATAAAATTTCCAATAATGTTCCAGCTAATATATCGTAAATGAAAAATGTGTACTTATTGAACTGGAACTATATTATAATAAAACTTCTGTAGAGCTCTTTGCAATATTAACAAAAAAGAAAAATAAAAAATTAATTAGTTATCAAACAATGCAAAACCAAAAATGAAACACAATAAATACATATTACAACAATAAAAAAATTATTAATAATAAGTAAAATTTTAATAATTTGAATTAACAAATGAACAAAAGAAAATACCAAAATGTTTTGTTTTTTTTTCTAGAAAGTAGAAAGTAATATGTTCCATATGGTCTTATTGGTTTTCTCTGTTCCTTCTGAAATTGGAGCCGTTTAAAATAAGATGTTGTTAATAATTCGGCTGTAACTTTTTAATGTATTGAAAAAGTAATTTACTTTCTGAAAAAAATTGTTTTGCGGAAGAAACGTGGGACAGCCTGTATATATTGCTATAATTTAAATTATTTTGGTTGTCAAGCATGTATTAGATGTCATGAAAGATAATTGAACATTAACTGCTGTAAAGTAAATACAGATATAAAATTTCCATTCCCTTCATACAAAATACCTGCTCGTCCTAAATGTAAATTTAAATTAAATTTAGAGAATTTATTTACATTTAGTGAATATATTTTAATATTACAATTCTGAAATAGTCTATATTTAGTGATAATCCTTGGCATCAAGTTGATTTGCGCATTTACTTACTTACTTACTTAAGCCCGTCATCCTACTGCTGGGAAGAGGCATTCACTTGCGTAATTAATATGTGTATTAGTTAACATAAATTTATATAATGTGTCGTGATATTACGCAATATCTTAAAATGAGATTTTCGTATCATATTATTAAATTTCATGTTTATTAATAAATAGTATTATAAAAGTAATTCTATATTTAATTAAATGCATTACCTACTCGTAAACTTAACTGTAGTGATCATATTTCATTTATTACATTGCAATGAAGATATCACGTTAAGGAAAAGAGCGGACACGCTACATTACATCCATTGAAAAACCACCTCGTGACGGACAACTTTTTACGAAGCGGCCGGGTCGAGGTAGAACAGTACACGAATATATAACCGACATACTATTTTCAAATCCTGCGATAATGATACGAACTTACTTATTTCCATGACTGTACGTCCAAATCACTGCAAAAGCAAAATTTTATCTTTTAGTTGCAAAAACACAAAAATTTGCAAAAATCTACAGCCCAATAATTGTACTACAATAGGGAAAGCAGGTGAGAAAAATCCATTAAAAATTTCAAAATCAAACGGCCCATCAGGAAACTAAACATTTGCCATAGTTTCTACACCATCTTTAAAGATAACTCAAGTTTGCAATTGGACTTTTCGTGCGTATGCAATGGCTTTCTTTATCTAAAACAGCAAAAAAAAAACTATGTTTCAAAATTTCACCCTGTATACTAAAAAAATCACCTCTACTGTTCCTTTTGACCAATGTCATTACCTACTAATTTCATTACAGCTTTCATTTCATATTAAATTGAGATGTTGCATAGCCATACATAAAGCAACATTACACTGGATTAAAACGTTGAATTATTGCAAATATGGTATGTTTTCAATCTTCACAATAGAAGCAATTAGTTTATCAAAGAAATGCTTGAATTTACTTAATATCTTTGGAAATATGAACAATTGAAAATTTGTACCGTTTCTTTTTTTGGCCACAGTGTATATATGGGAGTAAACTTGAAATGTAATAGCACGTAGTTTGACACTGAAATGTCGAACAAACTTCGAGACATTTTACGCGTTCCGTGAATTCCGCTGGGAACCACCTGGCTTTTAGCATGCTTAGTTGTTCCGCTAAGAATAAACGCGACCGCATCGATTTCACGAAGGTTGCGAGGTGTTCGGTTTCACTTATTATAATACGTCGTCGACTACGTGTTTGCCGATGTTTACTAGGCATGACAAACAAAGGGCTTAAACCCGGCAATGGATTGATTTTGTATCGACCACACAGAACTGAAAACCCGGCCGATATACTGGCTACTGACAGTACTGACACAGTTGACGAGTAATGAAAATAGCATACGTTTAAAGGAAAAGATTCTTCATGTAAAACGAAGAGTCGACAAAATTGTCACTATGACCCATGGTAAAAAAAAATTGAGCGAATGAACACAAATAAGAGGTTAATTAAGTCTCAAAAAATAAATTGAGCAATTTAGGAGGCAACACAATGCCTTTGAGACATTTTAATTCTGCCAGAAACAGACAATTCTGCTTGGAGACTAAACCAATTATTTGTGGTATGACTAGGGTAGCCAGATTTTACTTTACCAAATTATATAAGAAACTGATAATCTTAAAAAAAATCTGATGTGGCCAGGCACATGACTTTATCATACTATATATAAAATTAATAGTTTAGCTGCATGACATCCTATTTGATCGAGATCGGTCGTGTCTGCATTAAAATAAAACTATGTAGCCAGGATTTGGCAGATATTTTGATTCTATTGACAGTAGGTATTATCAAAACATCAGCTTTGTTGTTTATGTGTGTAATTTATATAAGTGTAATTAAAATATACCTAGATATCATATGCACAGTAGAGCAAGTATATTAATTACTGATATTTGTTTATTTGAGTTCGACAAGTTGAAACCATCCTGGTGGAAAATTATATAGCAATTACTTATTCAAACGCTTATGATTGCTAATTGCTAAGGATATTTTCATTTATTTTAATTTTTAATAACTTGTTCAACATGAAACATGATATTATTGAAAATGATGACTTTTTTTATTAAGAAATCAAGTCAAACATTGTCTGATCACTTGTATTAGGCTCAGTATATTATTATTATAATCATATCAAATTGGAATGTGAGATTTACATTTTGAAAATAAATCAAATATACATATACATCACGGCAACTGGAAATCAAAATTAATAGCCGTTTTTGACAATGGTTTTAATACATATGTCAGAGAAGCCACCAACAACTTGCCACATAATCTATACAATGTAAGATATAATTTGCAACTAATAGTTTTTCATATTTTTCATATTTTGTCCCACAACCCGGAGAGTTTTAAAAATGCTCCCGTTTTCAAGAAATTCCTACTATTCTTCAAAATTTTTCTTTATAAATTTAATAATAAATTTAGTTTAGGTAATAAGAATTAACAAAACAAAATTAATTTAATAATATGTTTTAATTAGTTTGTACCGCAATTTCTCTTTTTTTCTTCGTACAACCCATGACTCATTCATTCACAAATCGACAATGTTCAGGCGGTCGCCATCCAAAATCTCACAGGTGCACAGGATTCCTCAATTTGAAAGAAAACTTGAACCAACTTGGGTGTCCGCTCATCGTCAACCGAAAAAAGTAAAAAATCCCGCAAGCAACTGTCAACGTTTAGCGTAGCCAGACACGATGGCAATAAGAATAAAATCTTCAAACAGACAAAGAAAAAATACAACGAAAGAGATGGACGCGGTGAAAAATACGAGACCAAATAAAGAATGCACTACACATTTTATTAACTGTAAAAATCACTATCATTGTACCACAGGACGGTTTCGTGGTCGCCTGTGTTTGGTATCTCCTCGGAGAGGTTTGAAGCAGAGCGAGATGGAGATTATATGCTACTGCTTGTTTGTATATATACAGGTGTCCAAGAATGTTGGCATCATATCGGAAATTTTCGTTAATATCAATTGCTCAGAAAATTTTATTCTTTATAAAAGTTGGAGCGGTGTCCAAAACCAAAAGCTTAACCATCCTAGCTTAAAATTTATGTATCATATACCGAGCAATCCAGAATATATGAATTTAACATAAGAGTAAACTACCCTTATTTTTAATAATACAAAAAAATATTATTTGGAAAAGTTGTTTAGGATTAAAAATTATATTCAAATATGAAATTACAGCCTCCTACTTAGATTAGAATTGTTCCATCGTACAATGGAAACAAATAAGCTTGTGAAGGAAGTTTTGTTTGGACCCCTTCTAACCGAATAAACCACTGTTATTTCAATATTACATCCAACAGGCAACATTATAGATTATTCATTAACTTCAATTGACAATATTACCTTACTGTTACATATAAACAAAATAACCTCTAGAAAACAAGAATCTGGCAGAGTTATTGGTCAAACATTATTTGTTTTCAATATTTTTGCCTTTCCAAATGTGTGACAAAATAAACCTATAATTTGAATCTGCTGCTCATAATGGTAGGTACTTTAGGAGAAGAACAGAGTTGTAGGTGGTGGATTTCAATATGATCTTACATTCCAGATAAGATAACTAACCTATCACCAGACAAGTTCTGAGCTTCGATGACGAAAATTATGTCGGTCCTCATCATAGAAAATCAATAAATATACAGAGTGATTTGCAATTATAGACGAACACTTATGCGGACAGGAAACTAAAGTGTAATTTCAAATTTCGTGACTGCATTTAATTAAACTAAAAATAATTAAATTAAATTGAAGTAAGTACTAATTTTGACAATGAAACAAATTTAAAAGTGCTTCACATATTTCTATTTATGATTTGGTATGTTTTTGCATTTAATTTTTACCTAGAGTTATAAATTACCTTGAATCAGTCTAATCTTCAACATTGTGCATGTATGAGCAAGCTTTTTCTTATTTAACATACTATAAGAGAAAATACAGAGATCATCTGTTATAGATACAATTAGTGTGCATAAATATCTTCTACTTGGGTGTTTATTCCCACACTTTCTTTCTCAGAACGTAATTATTGTTCTGCCTAAAATGTTTCATAAGGACTTATCTATTTTTTCAATACCTTAAAAAATACTAAAATATTAATAAAACAGTATTTTAAATGGCTCTAACTTCTTAAGGAATATTAACTTGTTATCAATAGATCCATATGAAACTTTTTACTCAGAATAAATGTTTCCTAATTTTTGTATTTTGACCAATGACATTTTTTAAATTTATACTGAATTTATTTATTTAATTATTTGTAAAAGATACTTGTAATATAGATTATATAGTTAAAAAGGCGAGCCGAAAGATTAGCTACTTAGGAAGAATATCTATATTAGTATTATTTATTGGATCTCTCTGATACCAATAATGCAAACATTTCTGGACACACTGTATATACCCGGTGAGATAGATGGAGTCTTAATTTCTTCACGGTTCAATTTGAAAGTGCTACTGGGTATGCCAGTAACCAAAAAAAGGCCATCATCAAATTATAATATACCAGTATCGCGGTCTATTGTTAGGGCATGTTACACTGTCTGTATAGAGCGGCATACTCCCTCCTGCTGGCATTTCAATCTCTTGGTGTAGACTTTATACACTTTAATTTTCAACTGTTCACCAGATTAGATACGTGCTTTTATTTTGTCCGGACCATGAATGGAGGTTTGATCTTTACGGCTTAATGTCACGTTTAGCGAAACAATTACACGTACCGTTTGGCAATTGTTTGTTCGAAAGATGATTGAAATGTGTATATTTTAAAAATTAAATTAGGAAACCTTGAAATTTAATTGTCAATTTAATTTGTTTACTGTTAGCAGGTTTTATTCAAGCTTGAGTTTAACTACTCCTATCTTCTATCTATATCTATATATTAAAATACACTTTCTTTTCCGAAATTTGGAATTAAGTAACATTCTACTAAGGGGGGCGATATAATGTAGGTACATATATCTAGTGAAAGTTTTATGGTAGACATCCATTTATGATATGATATCACATTTTAGAACAAAAACATAAAATCTAATTTTTTAGAATTTGTTTTTTATTTTTTTGTGTTTCAAGAATATTCCCGAAAATTTCATTAAAAAATTCGTATAACTGACATAGATATAAACGTGAGAAGTTGTGCGTCAATGCAGTTTAGAAAAAAAGAGAAAAAAGGGCTTCAGTAAATTATTTATATCTCCGCCATTTTGTAATATCTTTAGTTAAAATTTTCAGAAAATATACTCTATTAGTTGCACATTAAGATGTTTGTTTTCATTTTTCAATAGACAATTATCTTCCCATTTGTATATAGATTTTTTAAGTTCGGTTCCGAAAAATTTTATGAGGTGTACGTAATTAATTATTTCGGAGTTTCTGGACCGACTTTGACAGTTAATTTTTGTCTCTAGTATTATTTTCATGTTTATAGTATTTAGTTTAAGTTTTATAGTACTTAGTTTTTATTTTATCAGTTAAAAGTATCTCAGATATTCCTAGCGCCGAAAACAATGTTTTGAAAAAAAAAACGGGTCTCATAAGATTGCTTGTATCTCCGCTATTTTTAAATATTTTTAGTTGAAATTTTCAAGGAATATACTATATTAGTTGCGAATTAACACCAGCATACTCATTTTTAAATAAGCAATTATCTTCCCATTTGTATATATATTTTTAAATTCCTACAGAACATAACCACCACAAACTTCATAAATCCAACCTTCTCAATCCCTATAGCCGGACCTAACGCCAAATGTGCCGCTCACAACCGATCAAAGCTCTCTTTTATTCATCCACTCAAAAAATAAATTGGATTTTTTCTATGTGGCGACCGATGCGAGCCGCTCGGAGGCTCGGAGCCCATAGGATCTCTTTACCTAAGGCCGTAACTCCCATCAAGCAGATATGTGCTACTTCATTTTTCATTGAGAGGACGAGAGAAGCCGAAAACGACCAAAAAACAATGGTCGGCGGCCCGTTTTCTGGGGTCCAAACGCCGCCTTTTGAAAATCTTCCCCACCGATAATTATACCATGTAATTTTCTTGTTTTTAATCGAGTTGCCTGTGTACCGCCGCGATAGGCCGGTCTTGTGTTGATCGACGCACGATGATGATGTGTTTGTGTATGAGAGGCGTCTTACGCCGCACGCTGCTTATTGAATTCGGTGATGATGATCGTTGGTATAAATATGGACCGTTCTTTTTTGTTTTTTTGTTTTGTTTTTTTTTAGTTTGATTTTGAGAGAGGAGGCTACGGATGATACGGCTTTTGTTATACTTACACTTACGCTGCTTTGTGGCGTCCTTTAGAAATGTAAGGTGATAAGTTTTTCATTTTGCAATAATAGCTTTTGTTATTATTCATGATGGAATTGGTTGCTAAATGGGAGAAGTAACTTTATCACTTCAAGTGCAAAAATACAATGATCCCCTCCTACAGCTACACATTTTTTCAATCTTCTTCTAAACTCCTGATATACCAAATCAATTGTTTCTTCATTTATTTCGTCTACTGCGTTCCTAATTTTTAATTTTAGAATGTCTACATTATCATGAAAATTATTCGCATACACCTTCTGTTTAAATACCCCCACAGAAAAAAAACACGCGGCGTTAAATCAGGTGAACGTGGTGGCCATCCTATAGGGCCAAATCGTCCAATCCACTTATTTGGAAAATGTCTGTTCAACCAATCCCTGACTTGATATCCGCTATGAGCAGGACAACCGTCATGTTGATAGTGTAGTGAACACCTGAGCTGTAAGTTGATTTCGTCCAAAGTAGGTAGCAAAAAATTTTCCTACATATCAAAATAAGTATTTTGGTTTACAGTATCGTCAAAAATGGTCCAATTATTTTCTTGTAATAAATCCCACACGAAACATTCACTTTTTTATATTTTTAAGAATTGGTTGTAATACGGAAATTTGGATTTCCTTAAGACCAACATCTGCAATTCTGTGAACTAACAACTCCATTTGTGGTATACGTCGCTTCGTCAGAGAAAGTAATTTTTCTGTAGAACAATCTATCGACCATAATTCGTTCTCCCATTAATAGGCAAAATTCTAATCGACGAGCAGCATCTCCTTCTACTAAAGTGTGTATTAGTACTGGTTTACAAGGATGAAATCTTTGATTTGAAAAGATCCTTTGCAGGTGGCTTTTACTGATGTTCAAGTCTCGAGATCTTTGCCTCAACGACTTTTTTGAGCAAGTGTTCACGGAATCAATAGCTAAAGCCTTGTATACACTGCAGCTGTAACACGTAATGTAACATGGAATGTAACGTGTAATGTAACCTGTGTGGACGGGGTACAAGCGCGCATTCCATGTTACAGCGAGCATTACACTGTGTGCTCGCCGTGCTCCGTCGGCTGTCGGTATTTGCCGCGAACACAAAGGGACCGAGCAGTTGCAGCGTGGACGTGTTTGGTGGCGCATCGGCCAGTGTGTACTGTGCAGCGAACAAGCAGTGCGAACAACGTCAAGATAAACGGGGATTTTTATTAAAATGGATAGCTGGGACGAAGAACGTGGTAGAACAATTTCATTGAAACCCACAGATCTAAACAAGTCCGATAGTATTGAATGAAGTGAACAATGCAGCCAGATTGGCTCTTTTTGTGTCAAGGTTCCTACAATTAAACATTTATGCGTTGCAAGTCCATATGATTTTTTACTCAGAATTACATTTGAAAACAGATTGAATTATTTTTCGTCATGGTATATTTTTTTTTACTTAAATGTATTTACTTTTGATTGTTATAATGGGTATTTATTGTGTTTTTTTCGTTTTCGCATTGTTGGATACATATTTTATTTTAATTTGAAGCAAAAGTTGATGATATAGGTACCAACTTTAGAAACAGCTTTGGTACAGTCAGTCGCGTGAGGCATCATTCGATAGCTCTTTCAAATCCAAATAGGTTTACGTAAAACGGTTGTTAGATTTTCTTAAATTTCTCTTCACTGGCGCTAAATAAAAGAAAGTGAGGTACCAATGTCACCAAATTTCGATGCTCCATAAATTTCTTTAATGATGTTAAGAAAGAGTTCAAACAAAACATAGTTTTTAAGTATGATGACATCTCGCACGAATAAATTTTAAGGTGCCAATATCCCAACTTTCTTTTATCACAACCTCCGGTACAAACTAGGGTACTTTGCGAAAATGTTCCAGGGTTATGCAAAACTTAAAAGAAATCGAGTAATCAGCAATAATAACTGTAAAACCAGAAGGCGATTTTATTATTTTGTAATAAAGAAACACTTGGTAGATGATCAGAAAAACAATTTCAAATTTCTTTATAATTAATATAATTATGAGTTTTTTTGTGCATTTTCGCACACAGTTTTGTGAAGAAAAAAAATGCGTAATAGTTTTCTGGTAATATAATACATAGTTTGAAAAGGTATCACTTGAAAAACAAACTCTTACGATAGATTTGAATAAAAAATTCTCCAAGTGAAAAAACCCCAAATAAAACATTGACTTTTTTGAATAATTTGTTATGCTGCACGTTTTAATAATGGAATAATATACATGGCATTAAAAACAAATGTCCAATATTTGAAGAAGATCTAAATAAAGGTACCAAACAGTCGAAAATCTTAATTATGGGCCAAAAATGAACCACCATCTTCGCTTTTTTCTATACGTAGTTAATTCATGCATCAACATAAATGCACCGCAAGCAACGGCTACTTGAAATGACGATCCCATGCTTCTCAACGCTCGTCGAACAACTGTGGATCACCTACGAGCGGGACTAGCGCGCCAATGCATTGCGCGGTCGTTTTAACCCCGTCCACGAGCATTCACGTTACATTACATGTTACATTACACGTTACAGCTGCAGTGTATACAAGGCTTAACATAGCTCCTGCATCATCTTCGCCATTTCGCTTTCTTTTTTGATATTTTTCACGTATCCTGTTGCATGAAATTTTTTAACCATTTCACGATCACAATTGATAGAAACGTATACCTCAGGGTATTTTCTGTGAAAAACTTCAATAGCACGGCGGTACGATACCTCACCTATGCCGTAACAAAGAACTAAATAAACCCTTTGCCCTAAAGTCAACATACTTTCAATCAGCTTCTATCTACAAATTGCTTGGATAGGCTGTTACTACTGTAAACTGATCAATCATAATTGTGGTCTCTAAATTTTATGTTCACCTTAATGTAATGTCTTTTTACTGGTCCGAGATGCAAAATTTGAAAGAGAACATTCAAACTAACTTTTACCTATAACATTTTTGATCTAATTCCGAAAAACCGATAGTTTACTCTTCGGCAAATTTAACATTTTCGTGTTTTCTAACCATCCTGTATGTTAAATCAAAATATTAACAATGGCTTTCGACTTTTTAGGACATCCAAAACTCTTTATAAAGAATGACTTTTTCTCGAGAATTACGTCCATTATAGGTATAGTTAGGTAAATCGGGGTGGGGGGGGGGTACACTGTATAAATAAATATATCCTCAAGACCTCTAAGTTTACATAATGATTGAGACGTAACTGCACTAAACTAAGACATAAAACGTCTCTCATTCGACCCATTCTATCAAGAAAAAAAAAAACAAAAGCGGTTAATAATAATAATCCCATTCAAATTACGTCCATAAATTATTCCATTTGAATAGATCGGAAAATGAGGACAGTCAACCGATTTGTGTTGCATTGTCGATTCATAATCATAGGCAAAAGAAAACGCCAGTTATTACAAGGATAAGCTTTTTGCCGGTAAAAAGACGTAATTGTTTTGTTTTTATGATGCGGAAAGTAAAAGTGATCTGACAGCCGTTATTAAATTAGATTTCAGTAATAATACGGTAGATTACCTGCGCATGTTCCCGGAATAATTATCGACAATGAAAGAAGTTTTTGGAAAAGTTTACCTAAACGCAGGAAAGTATGAAAAGTGTTAGCAAAAAATGGCGGAGTTAATGTTAGATGCCAACAAAAAAATGGCTTTGGTTTTAATTGTAATTTAACGATGTAGCGCTTAGTTATCTAATTTTACGACTAAATTCGGTAAGGTTCCAATTAGATTGTTATGGAGTCCTTATTTTTAAGATGTTATGTAATTTTGAAACACAATAACTGTTTAGCAATGACAATGAAGTGTGACATCTGTACATTGCCTTGACATATGTTAACGATTGTTTATGTGCAGTTCCCGTTATAATGATAATATTCATTACTGAGATATCCGCTCCATTCAAAATCTTGTTCACAACCTATATTACATAAAAACTGAAGAAAACAAAATGCCAATCTAAGGAAGAGGAAGCTAAGGAAGCACTTATAATTCAAACCAAATTCTAATTTCGGTGAAGTAGTTTATTAGAATAAATTATACTTAGTAAAGTTGGAAGGGAAGCAACGTACAAAAAAAGAATACGGTATTGGCACGACCAGAGTTCTGTCCAAAATGTTACCGAAACTCCAATACGTTACAGAAACTAGGAAACGCTCAACACTTTAGATCTAAGTACTATAGCTTGCTAAGTGCATGCTGATATTCAATAAACTATTTATTGCGCATCTACAATCCCGCGGCAGTATTTGAACCCGATCATATCTACGATGTAGGTTTGATCTTCGCATAACTCCTTGTACGTTATCCTTGTATTGTACCTGAAAGGGGGAGTTGATGTTTAGTTGACGAGAATGATACACGATGACTTACCAGAGTCGCAAAACAGCACCGAAAACGTCATGCTGGCGTATTTTGATGAACAGAGCAAAACTAAAAAAGCCCCAACTCATTGGCAATACTATAGCATGCTACACGCATGTCTATATATGAAGAGTTGAAGTAAATAACGAACATAGTGCCAAAAACATTATTCCGAGATATTTGGAAAATAGTGTGCAGCAAGATAAATGTTTTATAGAAAGCCATCCCTAATTTTTGGTGCATATTTAAACAGATAGTACATCACATGTTGGTGTCGTTTCTTGCCGAGGTCTTGTATCGCAAGAACTAATCTAAAATAAATTCAAAAATTCGTAGAAGGTGCTAAGAGCCATAATATTTATTTATACAAATTTTAAGCTAAGTTGATATTTTTTATACTAGAAAGTAAAACTTAAAAAAATAAGTTGCTTGACCAAGTATACTTCATACAGTGTCCGTTGTTCGAAAAAATACATGGGGACCTCGTTTACTGAAAGCCATGCAAAAGTTGATAGTTCTGCTCAATTTTATAGTCATTAATTTTCTTTAAAAATGCGCTTATTTGTTATTTTGCAAATGTACTGAAAAACTGTTGTTTTTTGTGCAATCTTTCTAATCTAAAGATGGTTATATAAAGTATTGTAATCATGCCAAAAAAATTTTTTGAGATTTTAGCGGAAATATGTCTTTTTGGGTCCCCTGAACATTTTTGACCAGGGTACAAAAAAATCTGATGTGGCCAGGCACATGACTTTATCATACTATATATAAAATTAATAGTTTAGCTGCATGAGATTCTATTTGATCGAGATCGGCTATGTCTGCATTAAAATAAAACTAGTAGAACTAGACAGATATGTCGAATAAAGCTGCGGTCGGATATTGTACTCCGCTGACACAGGGTACACTGTCCAAATGACACTTACGTGTTATTGGGTGTAAAAAGTGTACGGTATACTACATCCGAACGCAGCTTATATTGACAGTAGGTTGTCAAAACATTTGCGTTTGACACTACGTACTGTCATTAGAATCATATTTGACATATAATCTGACATATCCTGGCTACTAGTTTTAAAGGAATACGACCGATTTCGATGAAATAGAATTTGCTCATGCAGCTAAACTATTGATTGTACCAAAAAATGTCATAGTGATAAATTATTCAGAATTTCATCTTCTTTAATTTATTATTTAACTATTTCGATGAAATTCCAGAAATGGCGGGTTATTTACCAAATGTTTGAAAAATGCTAAGACTAAACATGCAGTTCCTTTGGACCATTTTCAACAGAAAGCTTTTCAGCTCTAAGTTTGGTTATGAAACTTCTAAATATGAAGTTTCGTCCCGATACCGTTAGTAGTTTCTCCGGAATCGTCGCCACAAAAACGGGTACACACATCCACACATACACACACACACAGAGACATTTTTTTGTACCTTGGTCAAAAATGTTCAGGGGACCCAAAAAGACATATTTCCCCTAAAATCTCAAAATTTTTTTTTGGCACGATTACAATACTTTACATACTGCGTATGATAAAGTAAAAATGTCTGTGTGTGTGTATGTGTGTGCGTATGTGTGTGTGTATGTGTGTGTGTATGTGTGTGTGTGTACCCGTTTTTGTGGCGACGATTCCGGAGAAACTACCAAAGGTATCGGGACAAAACTTCATATTTAGAAGTTTCATAACCAAACTTAGAGCTGAAAAGCTTTCTGTTGAAAAGGGTCCAAAGGAACTGGTGGTTTACTCTTAGCATTTTTCGAAGATTTTAAATAATAAAAATAGTTAAATAATAAATTAAAGGAGAGGAAATTTTCTATAATTTATGAATATGACATTTTTTGGTAGAATTTATAGTTTAGCTGCATGGGCAAATTCTATTTCATCTTGATCGGTCGTACTGCTTTATAACTAGTAGCCAGGATATGTCAGATTTTTTTATTCTAATGACAGTAGCTAGTGTCAAACGCTAATGTTTTGAAAATACTACTGTCAATATAGGCTGCGTTCGGATATTGAACACCGTTACACTTTTTACACCCACTAACACGTAAGTGTCATTTGGACGGTGTACCCGGTGTCAACGGAGTACAATATCCGAACGCAGCTTTAATCGAGATATCTGTCTAGTTCTACTAGTTTTATTTTAATGCAGACATAGCCGATCTCGATCAAATAGAATCTCATGCAGCTAAACTATTAATTTTATATATAGTATGATAAAGTCATGTGCCTGGCCACATCAGATTTTTTTTTATAAAATGCATAATTTTTTAATTATAAGCACTGGCACTGACTAATGGCACTTAGCGCGCTATTTACGAAAATACGCCGATAGTTAACTCATGCGAGATCGAGCGGTCAAGTTTGTTAGGCATTTCACGACATATTTTTACGTAGTACGTTATTTACATTCAAGCCAGTGATATCCAGCCCACTTTAATGTAATAAAACCAATTTCTCAATCTTTGGCACTTAGTTCATTATTTACTTCAACTCTTCATATATGTACAGAATATTTCGCGTTTATGCGATTGATTGCAAGCGATTTGTGGCAGTTTGTGGTTATGTGTAAGACGTTTGACATATGGCATTTGATATCAATGTGACCAATTTTAGAAAAAAGTTACCAAAAACTCACCAACTCAACAAATTCATCGATCCTATGATCAGAATGACACACCAATCCAAATTGATGCATCTTTTGTAACGCAAGCATCGAGCCGGCGAGTTCATGAGCGTAATGAATAACTTGGCTCCGCCCATACGCTAGCAACTGTTAAAATTCGATTTAGAACGCATCGTTCTGCCGTTTTATCTCATGAAAACCGATATTTGTCGAGCCTAACAAGGCATATAACGAGATCATTTCGCTACATGAGCCGCCTTGCTATGCCACTGATTGAATTAAAAGGAGACGCATGCCATATGATCCGTACGGAGCGACAAGGATGACAGCATAGGTGTGTACAATGTACGTTGGCTCAGAGAGGACAACCGAAGACAAATTATTTTTGTGTACGAAATTGATTACTTATGGCACGGAGACCGCGAAATTTTTGTTTATAGTGGTGGGTAATTAGGTTTCATGTGATGTGGAACGATTCGCGTGTATTAAAATGTAGATAATTGGCGGGTATTGTGTTCTAATTGTCTCCTAATTGCTGGATCTAATCTGATGGATATGGGTATTATTTATTATTCGTTAGATGTTTAATGGTTAGATCAAGATATTTGGCGATTTATGCCAAGCCATGGGCGTATCCAGGGGGGGGGGGGGGCAGCTGCCCCCTTTCGTATTTTGGAATTATTTATTAGTTTTTCGAGTTTATACTTATTTTTATTTAGAAAGGAGTAATCCAAATCCAAAAAAATAGACACACATCTTCTTTTTCGAAATCATGATTTTTGATTTACGTGTAGAGGACTTTCCCAGGAAGAATTTTACTTATTATACATATGCATTTGACGGCCCCAACCCACCCGCACAGTGTCCTGAAAAGCACCCTCAAATGAAAAACGCACATTGTTTAGAAAATTGACCGTTCTAATCATTTCATTCTCTTTTTTCTCACAGAGATCATTATTATACGTCTAGTGGAATGTTTGTAAACATTTGTCAGTGAATTTCCATTAGTTTAAACAAATTCTATTTGTTTAAATAATTAAGTTTTTTTTAGAAAATCCGTCTGAATTCTGTTTTCTGAATTCGAAATGGCAGTTTATTAGCTTAGAATGACATAAAAAAATCGTTATTGTGTTTAAACAACCAATTATGATTCATTTACAACTTTTTTCTAATTATGGTAGGAAAGTCAACTCTTTTGTGAAATTAACTTGCATTTGTTAACCCCACATTTGTCTAAACAAGTGCTATTTGTTTAAACAATTTTTTTGTGCAGCTCATCTAAAATTATTTTTATACCTCCCACATTTAATGTGGTGAGGGTATATTGAGTTTGATTCAACATTTGTAACGCCCTTAAGGAGGCGTGGCAGATATAGACTTGAAAACTGAATCGATTTAGCTATGTCCATCTGTCTGTCCGTCTGTGTACACGATAACTGCCGTAATTTTGAAACAATTGATCTGAAATTTGGTATACAAACTTATCTCTGAAAAAGTAAGTTCGTGAAGGGGCAAAATCGGTTTACTTCTTTTTTTTTCTAATATTTTACAGTGACGGGTATTTTAACTTCAGCACGGCTGAAGATAATTTTCTTACTAGTTTTAGATCGATTAGGCCAACTGCTTTCTCAAGTGACATCATTTATATTTTGGGATGATTTCCATTGTTTAAATAATAAAATATTATTATTTTTCAATATTTAATCAAATTGGAGTACAGTGAACAGTCTCCAGACAGCTACAAGTCAACATTATATTTCTTTATCTAGGACTCATATATAATAAGTTCATTGCATACGCATCTATGGCTATATAATCCCCATCATAATACACACCAATGATTATAATGACACTGGCGTTGTGAACGAACTGTCATCATTATACAACGCTAGTGTCAAAGTCTGTCAAAACCTACGTAGATGACGTAGGAGTCGTCATTATGTGACAGTTCTCCTCGCCATCATTGACAAATACATTTAAAATATTTGATATAAAATAGAATTTATGAATCGTAGATAAAACGTCGTATGTGACTCGCACATAACGAATATAAATCGCTCGCGATTTCTCGCGATTTATATCCTTAATGTGCTCGTCAAATAATATACTATTAATCAAATGTAGGATTATTAGATAATATAGGCAAGATATCTCGAACATGAAATTTATAAGTTAATGTCACAAAAAAGTGACTTTTCTAGCATAATTAGAAAAAAAAATGAAAAATAGTTCATTGTTTAAACAATAGGAAGAAATTTTTTATTGAATAATGTCATCAAAGATAGTAATTTGCCATTTTGAACTCACAAAACAGAATTCAGACGGATTTTCGGGAAAAACGAATTATTTAAACAAATAAAATGTTTTTAAACAAATCGAAATTAACTGACAAATGTTTATAAACATTCCACTAGACTTATAGCAATTATTTTTACGGGAAAAAAAAGACTGAAATGATTAGAATGTTAAATTTTCTGAAGAACGTAAATTTTTTCATTTAAGGTTAGTTTTTAGGGTACTGTGGGGGTGGGTTGGGGGCGTCAAATCCATATGTCTAATAGGTAAAATTCTTCCTTGGAAAGTCCTCTACAAGTCCTTAAGTAATCTTAAGTTTTCCCAAACCCCAAACAATTATTCAAAAAATACCAAAAAATGTCTTCTTCCCATGCATTTTCCCATGTAAATTTAAGGCCTCGACAGGCATCATAAAAATCAAAATTACCTGTCCACTTTTTTAGGATTTGGAAACGATTTGGTGGGATCGTTTCTTTCTATCATCACAAACATTTTTTCAATGCATTTTTGAACCACCCTAATGGACACCCTTCCCCCATACAGCAAGTTAAATTTAGAAAGCTGCCCCCCCCCCCTTCCGATTTGAGCTGGATACGCCCATGTGCCAGCGAATGTAGTTGTTTTCGGAATCTTTTAGGAAGTAGCAAAGACTTTTTGCAATATACTTTACCCGCTTTAGAAAAAACACGTTTTGACTTTTTTTACGTTTTTTTTTAAATTTGTTTGTATGATTCGTAAGCAACTGGAGAATCTATAAACATCAATAAAAAGTGTTTAATATCAATAACAAAACTGAAATGAGACATCTTCATATGGACTTTTGTTATCCTTAAAAATAAAAAAATAGACTGTCTGTCATTGAATAGTTTATTCATTAATTAGTGAACAGGAAAATATTTTTTTTTATTAATGCAAATAACGACAATTCCAAATGCCAGAAAACAGTGGGAAACAGTTGAAAACAATCGTAGAGGACGCAAAAATTACAATAATTTATCGAAGCGAGCAGTGTTGCAAACCCTGCACAATCATAAAAACAATTCACGAAAACAATAGCGTTGCGATTTAAAGATTCAGAAGAAATCTAAAAATAAACAAATTATGTCATTAAGTCGTGTACTATTGGCGCAGAGACCTAGTTTCGCTCAGTTTGTTGCTTTGGTGCTTACTGAGTGGTGACGTTTCGTTGGAATAACAATAAAAAACAATCAAATCAAAGGCAAAGCAAAATATCTAAACCCAGCGCAGGCAAACCGACCGGCAGAACTATTAATGATTTCCGAGTACTGTACTTTCAACCGTTCGACAAAAGCTATAGAGGAACAGTAATTTAGCGTTTTTATATCGCTTCATTAATTCCGCCGAAAGGAAAAAACGCGACAAAAAGTTACGACTGAAGTAATCGTTTAGTAAAATGAAGGCAATGGAAAGGAAACTGGAGCATATTCCTAACAGCTGGAGTTTTTATTCTGGTATTAAAATTAATAGGTAAGAAAGTACTTTTTACAGATCTACATCCATTATTGCGATTGTGCAAAACTCTAGTTTTTATTAATTACTCGGAAACCAAGCGATTTTCTATGGAGATAAATGGTGCTCATAAGTCTTAGAACTTCCTATATAGTCATAAAGTACTAATAAATTGATTAAATTGCCATTTTATTTGGGAGATTTCAACGATGCATTACACGACCAACTGTGCTCAAACATTTAGAATGTCCATAGAATTTTGTTGGGATGGTTGACACGACACGACTACGATAAACAATAATGAAGTAGAGGTCTTTAAAGGTTGGTGAATGGTAAGACAGTGTGTAAGAGACCCACCAGACCTTATCTTAAATGAAATCTATACATTTTCTTTCAAAAAGTATCTTGTCCTATCGACTTCAGGTAGTTCATAACATGGTGTGAACTGACGTCTCCATTGTAATAGGTTTGGGGACTGCTATGTTAAAGAATACATTATAGTATTATTTAACCCTGTAGTCGGGTTGCCAACTGTGTGAGCTCATTTTGAAATTATTTCAATAAGTAGAAATTCGATATTAAAACACCAGTCAAAGAAAGGGGAGCACTTTTAGCAACTAACTCATTTTTCTGCCATACAAACTTCATCTATTTTTTTAAGAAGACTGTATGAATTCTTCGAAGATTTTTAGTCAATTCTTTTTCTTTTCTTATGGAATTCTATTCTGCAAAGATTGTATATAGCAGAAGACGAATCGGAATATTATGCGTTAACTAAGAAAAGAATTATGAAAGCGACAATGTTAGAAAAAGGAAGAGGAAATTACAGTTTGATGAATAATGTGCAGAATAAGTGTAATGTAGGTATAATATATAGCGTATGAAAATAGTTAAAATTATTTTGCTATAATGAGAAACTTAAATTTAAAAGGAACAATTCCAAAAATCTAAGAATAAAATACACTGCTCAAAAAACACTTTTTCGAAACCTGTAACATTTTAAATAAACTGCACTACGATAAAATTTTGACCGACGCCATATGCAGCAGGTACCACATGGTATTCCAAGATGTTTTCCATGTAATTCATGGCATTTAGTCTACAAGGAACCACAACAAGATCAGTTCTGTTGTCCATACTGATTCCAGCCCAAACCATCACAGATCCACGACCAAATCTATCCACTTCCTGCATAGTACCGACTGCGTAGCGTCACCAGGACGTCTATATACACGTACTCGACCGTCGCAACGAGTTAAGCGAAATCTGGACTCGTCTGTAAACAGTACAGGCGTCCAGTGACGAAGTTGCCAATCTCTGTGATCCAGAGCAAACCTCATTCGCTCTGCTTTGTGATGCTGCGTAAGGCGTGGTGCGCGGACAGGTCTTCTTGGTTTCAAATTCGCTTCTTTTAATCTGTTTCTAACAGTTTGATCAAAAATTTCTATTCCATGTGCTCGTCTTAGGTCGTTTAGGAGGTCTTGTGCTGTGGCAGTACGCTGACGTAGAGAGGAAAGGACAAGAAATCGGTCTTGATTTTGAATAGTTTTTCGATTTCGACCTTGTCAAGCTCTTCTAACATATTGGCCTGTCTCCGGAAACCGATTCCATAAACGCTGAATAAAAGAAGGGGAAACTCGAAGATCCCTGCTAACATGTCGAATAGAGTGGCTATACTGAATAAGGGCGACAGCACGAGCAACTTGCAGTTCACTAAGATGCCTCATTTTACTTCTAATGACTAATGACGAAAATTGACAACTGACTTCATTTGTCATCTTTAGTAGGCCTCTCATACGTGAATTTATTTAAGGATAAACTATTGAAATTTTTCCAATATGCAGAATATTAAAAACAAAAGCTAATCATGCAGGTAGGATTCCGATTTCCTGATGTGAAAAATTATTTGTTTCTATTTGTACTTTTTGTCGCAGAGTCAGAGTTTTCAAGACAATGCTAACAAAATTACCTATACGGAATTGTGAAACGTCAAATATGGATTTCAAAGTATACAGCACGCAAAATTTTAATAAATAGCTCAAAATTGTACATGATGATTTTTAAAAAAATTCTGATTCGAGTTATTTTCGTTTCTTTGCATTTTTTGAGAACATTTACCATAGTAATGTATATTTTACTCCATCAGAAAGTAGAGATTTCAACGAACAAAAGGCCCACCGACTTTTTTAAAAAAAGCAGATATTTTGACGTGAGAATTTTCGATTGTAAATTAGGGTGCTGTTTCGATATTAAGGTGAAAAAATAAATATTTTAAATTAAAATAATTACAGTGTGTTTGGGACATAAAAAGGTAAGTTTTCACCAAATTTTGTGAAAAAAAATTTTTTTCTTGTAAAGGATTAACATAAAACACCAAAAACTTGGTTATTTGAATTTTACACATAAATTTTGAGGTTACGTGAAAAAAGTGTAAATACAAAAGTTGTAGATCTTTTTATTACCTACAACTTTGCCATTTAACTTTTTTCCATAGGACTTGTAGTTTTGCCGTAAATCGAGATAAACCGTTTTTTAACCTTAAAAACTCACCCTCTTCCACTTCCCGACCTCAGATCGCCCTTAAATTATATTTCCTTTCATTTTTGTTTATTCTCTTCCTATTCCAATGGGTTTCATCCTACTATTATTTTTGAAATGTATAATAATACAAGTTATTGTATCACATCGTTAGAAAGGCGACCAAAAAACGCGCATAATCCTTTTTTTTTTCCTGGAACGATTTCTAATTTTTATGGGTAAAGCCAACCATCTGCAATAGACCAACCATCGGCTGGTATAAACATCACCCGTGCTCGATATTTGCCGGCAAACTCGCGTATAACCGAGTTCTTCTGGCATCCGAAGGAAGCATAGCTTGCGCAGCACGCAGTACGCGGAGGACAATACAATGCGCGCACGGTAGCAGCTCAAAAGGAAGCCGAAAGAATAGAGCCGCCGCGGCCACCTGTAGTTCTTTCTCGCTCGCTATCATTAGATGGAGAGGTCCAATCGTTGCCGAAGAAATTAATTTAAGACATGCTGTTGCCTAGTGGTGTAAAGACGGTACAGTGGGGCATCGGAAAAGACGTGAGTATGCCGAGACTCTATCACGGCAACCAGAAGCTGACTACCTGAAATTCCACGAGGAAATTAATGATGCTAAAGATGAATGAAAACACTGGCAGATTAAAATAATTGATGTTGTACAATGTGGTCCGAATGTTGGGAGTCCTGAGTGTGGTGATGGTTGGAATGTGAAGCATCCGGGCTTCACATTGTACCACTGCTTTTGGTGTTAAAATTAACAAATTGTAACACCGTTTTTAGTAACATTTTTCAAAGATTTGTCACAATGATATCAAATGCCATATGGGCATGGGCGCCGTTAGAAAATGTTCCAGGGGGGGCAAAATTTGTTTTCGTATTAAATGGTGCAATATTAAGTACTATGCTATTAACTGTTTTGCAGCATTTTCGTCTTGTGTTATTTTGCATACACTCTGAGAAATCTCTATCGCTTTAAGGTAGTGAAATGTTTTTGTTCACATTTTTGTGTGTTAATAGGCATCCATGGTCGTGATCCCTGTATGCTCGACAACACTTACTTATTATATATTGATATTCATTGAATTTCAAGTCATTTTGCCGTCTTTCTATATCGTTTATTAATGTGGGATTAATATTTTTAATTAATAATTGTTTGTAAATATATTTTGTTTCTGAATCATTGAACTCTTATTCTAGAATTTAAGATTTTGTATAATTTTCAACCAATATTGTAGCCTTTTTATTACTTTTTAATACGTTAGGAGACATTGCTGTTAATTTCCTATAATAATTTCTAGCTCGTGGTCATCGAGAATCTGATACAATATCTTAATAACAAATTGATAAACAATAAAAAGGCAACAATATTATTTTAAAATTTACCCCGTTAACGAGAAATAATGACTAAATGTAGAGAAAAGTGGATTAATTTGAAAATTATGTGTTTAGGATAATCGACGACGAAATAATATTTTTTTATATTACTATTATACTTGAACACTTGTAACGCGACAATGTTAGGTCAACTACTAACTTTTGAACGAACTCATGTACGGAAATGTATTGTGTCAACGCTGGAGGGAGTCAGAAAATGGTACCAATATTACAAACAGCATAGAGAATCAATTGTCATGTATCATAGGATGGCCCTTTTAATACCAAATAACTTTTATGTGAAATTTTTTATTATTTAACGTTTTTGAAACTCCCTTTTCATTAACCGAAGCTTTGTAATTTTAGTACCAATTTTAGCCAATAATGGGTTATCTATAAATCTTTTTAAATTATTTGATTTTATACAACGATAATCTATGATACTTTATACAACCTATTTTACTAAAGCAATTTCTAAAGTTGGTACAATATTCCGGCTCTCTGCAGTTTCTAAACGGCGTCTATCGGGAAATGAGTTCGTTATCAAAATTTGATCTACTACCAAAAGTTGACTATTATACCTTATCTATATATTCTACGCTTATTAGTTTAACACCCAGTGTAATTAAGATAAACTGCTCAGCAGTGCCAAAAATTGCGAAGTAATGGAAACTGGAAACAATACTTATTTTGGACTGCAGCGCAAAATTTGGATACCGTATCTTGCCATCTTGTGGCTCTTTCGCGACTGTTACGAGAGGGCAATATCGCAATATCTAATAAAACTGACATTGGTGACAATAGCCGATAATAATCGGAATAGTCATCACTTATCTAGTAATTTTTTTTTCATCCCTCACTATACGTAAATGTCATTTTTGCAACTTTGTGGGGGCACGAAAGATGCTAATTGCCCGCTATGCGTTTAGTTAATAACTTTTAAGCCTAGCCGCGAAAATATTTTACACACAGGCCGGGCGGCGACTGACTTGTCTGTTAAATAAATACATAGCTTTCAATTCGGTTTGATATGCGAGATCCATCTGATGAAAAAGATCAACCTGATCTATGATCAAAAGATCCATCTAATATGATAATAACCGATTTATCGATCAGATCTATTTATCGGTCTTCAATTGTGATCAAAGATCGATCACAAATTTCTCGACCACTCCTATCTTTTTCGTTTTTCGCGTAGCGGTAGTTGGGTTCGAAATCCAGGGGGGGGGGGGCAAGCGCCCCCCCCCCTGCCCATATGTAACGGCTCCCATGCATATGGGTATATCCTGGGTAACGGACGCAACATTCGTACGCGATTAACAAAGCTTAAAACAGGAAAGAAACGGAAAAATCGTATGCATATTTTAATTAGTGCAAAGTACTAGTAGAGTTCTATACTAAACAAAAAAACTTGGAAGGATAAATAGTTAAGTGCAAATATACAAGCAAAAACAAAAGTGTTCGGACGCGACAAAAAATTGAAGTTCTTTTTTAACGCGAGTATAAATATTCCAAATTCAGCGATGTTTTGAGAAAAAAATCTTTTTGTTTTATGTGCAAATGAAGACCAAGAATATCTTTTGTCGGTAGACTTATGAAATGTGGGAAATATCTTTCAAGTTTTTTTTTATGATGTATAGTACGAGTTCGGACGCGACAGTTTTTTTCCCAAAGCATAAAATACAATAATGTTCATTTCAACTCTAACTTTATTTCAGAAATTTAACATAAAATTAATTCAATTATAATAATATAGTAAAATTGGATTACTACACGCTACTATACCGAGTACCGACCGATCGAGCTACTACGAGATCAATCAGAACGAAAGGTGCGTTCTGATTGGTGGTAATGGTAGGTAATGACAGGGGTAACAGACGAAATTATAGTATTTCTCACCAGCCGTGATAGTGACACATATTAGTTTGCATGTACATAAATTTGAGTCACTAACACCATCTATCAGAAATACTATAATGGTATCTACTACTACTGTCATTACCACTAATCAGAACACACCTTAAGCATACTTGATTTGAAATCGGACCTGTTTCAAGGTACAACCGTTCCAACGTACCTACAGTTTGAAACAGGTCCGATTTAAAATCAGTAACTTTATAAACAAACTTTCAGTAATTTTACTATGGTATTTACTGAAAATTGTATGGTTTGCATTTTTCAAAAATATCTCAACAAGCACCCTGTTTGCTGTAGCACTCTGTATTTCCATTTACAGTAGAGCGCCGATAATCCGAACTAATTGGGGAACTAATTGTGGTGGTTCGGATTATCAAATTGTTCGGATTTTCGAAAATAACCTAAAAATGACACTTAGGCTTAAGAAATGTCTAAAAATGCCTAAAAACGTGCACTTTAGTCGATTAAATATACATCTATTACACAAACTATTACATAATTATGTATTTAAACTCTTTTAAAACGCGTTCGGATTTTTGACGTTTCAGATTTTTGACGTTCGGACTTTTGATGTTTTACTGTATTTCAAAGCTAAGATATTATGCTTTCAGATGCAATTTAATTTCTTTAAATATCTTCATTAGTTTAAAAGTTATGATTTTTGCAACGAAATAAGTCAAAAGGCCGCCTCATAGTGTTACGGTTACGGACGCGACAAATTGCAAACATAAAAAAAATTTTAATTTCGATTTGTCGTGAGTAAACTTTTTGGCTTTCTGAAACAAATGAATAAACTTGCTTTGTAACTGAATGTTGCTTGAATTTTAAATGTTTATCGACTAATGACAACAATTGATATGGTTTTTGGTAACGGACGCGACATTACGATATAGGTAAGATCAAATTTAAAAATAATCGCTTCGCCCTTTTTACATTCTGAGGAAAAATGTTGTTGTTAGTAAAGAAAGTCGAAATAACAACAACAATATGATATTACTTTTAACAAGCTAATACACAAAGATAAAAGTTAATATTATTAGTCAAAAGGTTCAATAAAAAATATAAAAATTACAGCCGTATAATTTAACATATACACATTTAAGCTTAATTATTAAGTAATAAAAAACAATTCGGACCAGTCTGAATTTTTCGCTTGCGGTTGACCTTTTTTGGGATATACCCATTTGTTATGAATACAATTTCTAAAGGTAGATATCTTAATTTGAACATGAATAAAACCAATTTTTACATAAAAATGTGAATTATTTATTAATTTCTATAGTTAGTCACAAAAAGTCACAAAAACTGAGATCATTATAATATAATAATATAAGATCTTTATTGGCGATATCCATACATATAATAGTATATTATTATACAAGTTTTATAAGACGTCAAATTGGCGCACGAGTTGTTTTGGGCACGACGAGCGTAGCGAGGAGTGCCCAAACGGAACGAGTGCGCCAATACGTCTTATAAAACGAGTGTAATATACTATTTTTCCTACTTTGCGTCATTAATTTTATATAAATTTAGAAATTGTGGTTACTGTATCGCGCTAAATTAGAATCTAGGGTATTTTGCGGGTACCACGTGGCAGCACTGTAGTAACTGTCAACTTCGTTAAGATGAGCTCGATGAGATAAAATCATGACAAAATCTAATTGTGAATAATTTTACTCTACTTTAGCCTACAAGTTTGAATAAATATTCAGCGAGGTCGCAACGATGATCATAATGGAGCTTGGGGCAACACATTTAACGCTACTGTGATAAATACATGAAACTTAACCTAAAAAGTTAACTTTAAAATAGTGGCTTTATAAGTATAATAATCAGAATAGAAGTGTTTGTCGGTGACTGATTAGTTACTTCGAAGAACAAGAACTTACTAAAGAATTGTTATAACGCTTAACGTTTAATAGCGGTGTCTACCTAATTCCGCTACGTAGCCGTTGCGGCTTATATATTTACAAACACTTATAATTGAAACCCAATTCTAATTTCGGCAAAGTAGTTTATTAGAATAAATTATACTTAGTAAAATTACATGTGATGGAGGTAATACAAATACGTTGCACACAACCAGAACTAAGACGAAGTCGAAAGCGACGGACAAAAACGAATATGAATTGAACCGAGCATCCAAGCGTCCAAAATATTACCGAAAACTTATACGTTACATAAACTAAGAAATCTTCTACACTTTAAATGTACCTATAGCTTCGTACGTGTATGCTGATAAACCATTTATTGCGCATATACAATCTCGCAGCAGTAATTAAAATCGTTCGTATCTACGATGTAGGTTTGATCTTCGCATAATACCTTATTAAAGTAAATGTGGTCCTTAAATTATATCTGAAAAGGGGATTTGATGTTTAGTTGAAAAGAATGATAACGATCACTTACTAGAGTCGTAAAACATCACCGTAAACGTCATGCTGGCGTATTTTGATGAACACAGCAAAACTAAGAAAGCCCCAATCCTTTGGCCATACTATAGCACGCTACATCCATGTTTAAATATGTATAGAATATTGATGTTTCGCAGTTTATGTGATTGCAAGCGATTAAGAAGATGCAGTGTGTGGTTATGTTGGGTTATGTATAGTACGTTTGACATATGGCATTTGATATCACTGTGTACCAATCAGACAAAAATGTTACTGTTTTCGGTATTACAATGTGTTAATTGGAACACTGAAAACAGTGTTACATGTGTGCATTGTGAATGCAAAGTAGAAAAAACATATTTTCGCAGGTCAATAGGTATTTAAGCAAACTTAATTAAAATATTAAATGCACAATAGAATATAAGAATAAAATACACTGTACGACAAAAATAACATTAATACACATTAAAAAGGAACGCTTATAGTACGCATTCAGGGCACATCGGAGAAATCGCTGTCAAGAACTCCCCCCAACTATAAAATGCTTTACCCAACAGGTAACTTAGTCGAGAGAAACAGAAAATACAGAGAAAAGATTAATACAATAAAACATTTTAGAATCATGCTCATCTAGTCTGCAGTAAACATTCTAGATAATGTTTTTAATTATAATTAAGCAAAATTCAGCGACTGAAAGTGGTTAAAATTATAGTTCATCTATTTGAGATTACAAAAATTGTCTTGGTGCAAATCTTTTGAACACGAATTCATATCCAGCGCAAGGACAAAAATCAAAAACGCCTACGCACATTCTTTAGAAATTGTTTATTTTTGTAGACGGACAATTATGTTTTTACTTTATCATACGCAGTATGTAAAGTATTGTGATCGTGCCAAAAAAAAAATTTGAGATTTTAGCGGAAATATGTCTTTTTGGGTCCCCTGAACATTTTTGACCAAGGTACAAAAAATGTCTGTGTGTGTGTGTGTATGTGTGTGTGTGTGTGTGTGTGTGTGTGTGTGTGTGTGTGTGTGTGTGTGTGTGTGTGTGTGTGTGTGTGTGTGTGTGTGTGTGTGTGTGTGTGTGTGTGTGTGTGTGTGTGTGTGTGTGTGTATGTGTGTGTGTGTGTGTGTGTGTGTGTGTGTGTACCCGTTTTTGTGGCGACGATTCCGGAGAAACTACTAAAGGTATCGGGACGAAACTTCATATTTAGAAGTTTCATAACCAAACTTAGAGCTGAAAAACTTTCTGTTGAAGAGGGTCCAAAGGAACTGGTAGTTTACTCATAGCATTTTTCGAAGGTTTTGCCAATGAGCCGCTATTTGTGTAATGTCGTCAAGATGGTGAAATAATAAATTAAAGGAGAGGAAATTTTCTATAATTTATGTATATGACATTTTTTGGTAGAATTTATGGTTTAGCTGCATGAGCAAATTCTATTTCATCGAGATCGGTCGTACTGCTAGTAGCCAGGATATGTCAGATTTTTTGATTCTAATGACAGTAGCTAGTGTCAAACGTTAATGTTTTGAAAATACTACTGTCAATATAGGCTGCGTTCGGATATTGAACACCGTTACACTTTTTACACCCTTCCTCCATGTTTTACACCCATTAACACGTAAGTGTCATTTTGACGGTGTACGGCTGTAATCGAGATATCTGTCTAGTCTACTAGTTTTATTTTAATGCAGACATAGCCGATCTCGATCAAATAGAATCTCACGCAGCTAAACTATTAATTTTATATATAGTATGATAAAGTCATGTGCCTGGCCACATCAGATTTTTTAAGAGAAAGTTGCTATGGCCATACTACTATAAACGAGCGCTGTTACAGCTTCAAGGGTGATCAAATTTCCAAAGTATTCGAGAGTTAATAACACTACCTTGTATGGAGATAAATATGGTAAATAGATTCTTTATGGTTTCTTATCACGTTTTAAAAGGAATATTACGATCTGCAAATAACCCCGCTATAACTATTTTATTGCGTTAGAGCACTTCTTGGTGAAAACATAATTCTGACCAGCCTTTTGACTCTACTGTGCACCGTTTGGAAGCTGATATGTGAAAATAATATCAAGTGGGATACATCAATGGAATAAGAAAAAACACAAGTTGGTGTAATTCAATTCAACAGAGCCACTAGCTTCGTGATGAAAAGAGAAGACATCTACTAACAAACGGTACCCTTAAGTCTCTATTGTACAAATGACATTTTGCACATAATAAGTCTGCTTTAAAAAAACCGTTAGAACCGTTTACCATGAGCTGATAGTAAAGGTCATGATTGTATTAACTCAAAGAAGTATCAGAACTGTTTTTTTTTGTGTTTTGTTTGGAATGTCAATTGTACGCCTTGTACGCCTGCAAAAGTCATAAAAGTGTCTGTCGATGAGCATCTGTGACAATGGGGTTTATGGTTTTGCCAGGCATTCTTTTACAGTCTGGTATCTTCGGATGCCACAGTAACGGTACAATTGCAACTACCCCTACTGCGTGAAATTGACGGCATAGTCTAGCTAGCGGTACTTGCCCAGGGCAGGTGTATGTTATCTTGCGATTGTTCAAAAGCTGTTTGACCGTGTTCTGCAATTGCAATTGTGCTAAAAGCTATTCAACTCTAGCAAAATTAATTTGATGCTGTACGATATTATTATGATATTATGATACCAACACGCAAGGAAAAGTGTCTCTAAAATTTAGTAAATAGGGCATTTCACGTGAAGCGGACAACGAAAAAAAAGTGAGGCTTTTAAATTCGTTCATAATCGGCCAAATTGTACGTCTAGAAGATATTAATGTGCATACAGAATATTTTTTTAATGTGAGGTTTAGTTGGCAAGTTATGGCCATCTAACGAATTGATGTGAAGAAAATACGTATCTTTTGGAAGCAATTTTTCAAATTAAACAAATTTACAATAAAATGTTAAAAGTGGTGGTTTATATAGAAAATTTGTTGATCTTTTTAATTATGAAATCAAATTCGTAGTTGGAATTTTTTTTCTTGTATAAAACCAGAAGTAAATTTTTTAAATTAAATTTTTATTAACTTCGCCCCTTTTTAAAAAAATAATTTTACTCTCATAATAAAGCTTAAAGTGTGTAGATAATACACTGAAAGTTTTAAAATGGGATCTCAAATAGTTTAGGAGATACGTGTATGTAAATACATTCGTGTCGTACAGTGCTTGGGAAATTATTCGTGATAGTCCCGGCCGAACACGTCATCCAAATTCCATGTTTCTTCATATTGGTGAAGAGTGTCACTTATCGTTGACTCACTTATCGTTGACTTATTTCTTGCATTTTCACGAACTGACAATCGTTCGTGATGAAAAGCGATAATTACAGAACGCTGTTCCTTGCTTGTTGGCTTTCCGCGTCGCATGATGTCTTCCGCGTGACAGAGTTATCTTGTGCAAACTACAGATTGCAGGCACAGACTCGTTTGAGTACGAATTCGAGCATTTGATGCAAAAATCTGGTAAAAATGGGGTCGCAACATGTGTCTGAGATGCAGTATTTATGACTCTATTTGTTATTTCGTATTTAATCCTTTTTAATGGAAACTAGAAAATTCCCAACAACCAGTTACAAAACAGCATAAATGTTGCATAATAATTAAATATAAAAATTATTTTAAATTAGCGCATTTAATGATGTCGTACGTTACTGGAAATCAACGTTAAGAATGTGTTCGCTATTTGGTAGAAAGAGAGGTGGCTATTGCTACGTTATCAGTGCTTTTATCATTATTTTCTATTACGTTTGCTATGTGTCCGAACTTCCATGAGCGGCAGTGTACAGTCATGGAAATAAGTAAGTTCGTATCGCCATCGCAGGATTTGAAAATAGTATGTCGGTTATATATATTCGTGTACTGTTCTACCTCGACCCGGCCGCTTCGAAAAAAGTTGTCTGTCACGAATTGGTTTTTCGATGGATGTAATGTAACGCGATTTATTTTATTTTTAGCGTGTCCGACCTTTTCCTTAATGTGATATCTTCATTGCAATGTAATAAATGAAATATGATCACTACAGTTAAGTTTACGAGTAGGTAATGTATTTAATTAAATATAGAATTACTTTTATAATAATTTTAATAAACATGAAATTTGATAATATGATACGAAAAGCTCATTTTTAGATATTGCGTAATATCGTGACACATAAATTTATGTTAACTAATACACATATTAATTACGCAAGTAAATGCCTTTGCCCAGCGGTAGGATGACGGGCTTAAGTAAGTAAGTAAGTAAGTAAATGCGCAAATCAACTTGATGCCAAGGATTATCACTAAATATAGGCTATTTCAGAATAGTAATATTAAAATATATTCACTAAATGTAAATAAATTCTCTAAATTTAATTTAAATTTACATTTAGGACGAGCATTATTTTGTATGAAGGACAATGGAAATTTTATATCTGTATTTACTTTACAGCAGTTAATGTTCAATTATCTTTCATGACATCTAATACATGCTTGACAACCAAAATAATTTAAATTATAGCAATATATACAGGTGTCCCACGTTTCTTCCGCAAAACAATTTTTTTCAGAAAGTAAATTACTTTTTCAATTCATTAAAAAGTTACAGCCGTTTGAATTATTAACAATATCTTATTTTAAACGGCTCCAACTTCAGAAGGAACAGAGAAAACCAATAAGACCATATGAAACATATTACTTTCTACTTTTTAGAAAAAAAACACAAAACATTTTGCTATTTTCTTTTGTTCATTTGTTAAGACAAATTATTACAATTTTACTTATAATTAATAATTTTTTATTGTTGTAACATGTATTTATTTTTGTTAATATTTCAAAGAGCTCTACAAAAGTTTAATTGTAATATAGTTCCAGTTCAATAAGCACACATTTTTCATTTACTATATATTAGCTGGAACATTATTGGAAATTTTATTTCTTAATTTGTTTTCTATATAAATTAAGAGGCGTGCATTAACAACGATAATAAGTTAAAAGTAACATTGTGACTTATGAATTGTTTACTGTAAGGTTAGCTAAAATGCATATACATTAAAAATGAAGGTCTTTTTAATTTCCAAACAATATAAACTATAACTGAAAATATTTAATGACATACTTTGTCAAAGTAATATTATAAGTTAATAATATGGTAACATACAGGCGGGATGTAAATTTTAAATATATCAAAAATTACAGCCACAACCTGGATTTGAACCAAGGCCCTTTGCGTCGCTAGCACAATGTCAATAGCTCAGATGGGAGAGCATTGTGCTAGCGACGCAAAGGTCCCTGGTTCAAATCGTCAAGTTGTTGGTTTCTCTTACGTATAGCTTTTATTGTATATGATTGTGAGTAATTAATATGCAATAAAAGCTATACGTAAGAGAAACCAACAACTTTTCTTTCTGAAGCGTCTCCTTTTGGGAAATTATATACCCGTTACCAACACAATTTATACTGATCCCAGGTCAAATTTGATGAAATAATTTTTATGTTGTATAAATGTTCTTTTAGATGGTCGTATATTTTAGCTTATTTTTGTTTAATAATAATTATAACATATTTACATTCCATCAAAATTCGTCGAAAATTTAGAGCTTGCATCCAAACATTTTTGTAAATTAGTGATATACATAATTGTCATTATTTTCAGTTGTCCGATATTTGAAACATATTGCTGTAAAGTAAATACAAAATAATAATATAAAAAAATAGTAATGATACATTCATGCTGTACAAAATACATACTCCTTTCTGTTTATTAAGTTAAACACTGCAAAATATCGTTGAAGCTAAATATCTCGAAAGCACCAGTAAATCACAATTAACAAATTACCATAAAGACAAATTTGAGCGGTCGACCAGAATAACAAAAAACTTGTACTTGGATGTATCATCGACACACTGCTAAAATATTTATAGAACTTACTTAATTCCATGAGTGTACGTCAAAAGTTTCCAAGAACCTGTATACTATCCCTAGTTCTTGTGCAATATAAATGTGTATGAAACATTATTTTCGATCTAATTACGTCAGCCAATTCCACAACAGCGTCTCGTCGACCACCTGTATAACCACTACGCGGGCGTACCCTTATTCGTTCAAAGAACCCACTTGGAGCGTCAATAAAAAAACTAAATCAAAAATGTAATTTACCCATCTTTTTCAATACAGACACCTCTACAACCTTGGTGTCGTCCACACCGAGTCATCATCATCACCAGGCCACCAAGAACACAACAGTCATCGCCACCGCTTGTCTGTTCCGCTACAGAAAAGTAATTTACTCCATAGATGCTATTTTTGACGGCGATGACAAAAAGTCTGTTAGAATGACCGGAAGCTGGTACAAAAGCAATTATTAACCTGCGGTGGTTGATGTTCTGGCTTCGCAGCCGACGTGTATAATATATAAATGAATGTAAAGTGACCTTTTCGGCGGTGTTGGGACCAACTTCGAAACCAAATAGATTAATGATGCACACAGTTGATTATCCTGCCAAAATTGACCGATCTTCAATAAGCGGGATCTTTTGTTGTCGGTCCTTTCCAGGATTAAGCTTTGTTTTGGTGGTATGCTACCAGGTTTGAGTGGTTTTTAGCGTGTGCAAATGTTTTTTATAAGTAATGTATATTTATGAATAATGTTTTTTGCTAACGAAGCAATGCTTTTTAAACACTTCACAAAAAAAAACATGTTTTAAACATAAAATAAAAATTGTTTTAAATATGTATTAAATATGCAATTATTTTATTTGAAAGTATTTTGATCGACGTCTTTTCATTCCTTACTTCACTTGCTACTTTATTTGACTAATAAATAAAAACTTTAAATTATTTTTGATTTTTCTATTGATATATGCATACAAATCCTAAAGACCAGCGTACAGCTCTGCTTAAACAATAATATGCTGTTCAAACTTCAGTAGGTTAAAACACGTTTCAAACAAAATAGTTTAAAACAAAATATGTTTTATATTTAGTTTTAAAACAGTAGCAACCGTGCTTTCTGATAATCAGACCAATTCTGTAACGCAGTTGTTACGTAGTTGTTGTTTTGAGTAAAAACGTTAAAAACACAATATTTCAAAATTGCAACCTACATGCGATGCTATAAAGTCTCTACTGTTCTTTTAGGCCAAAAGCAAAAAAAAATGTCAATACATACCTTATTTAAAACCTCTTACATTTCGCATGAAATAGACCCAATATTATCAGAAATGTTGCATAGCCATACATAACATAGCATTGGATTTAAAGTTTTTATTGCGAATATGGTATGATTTCAATCTTCAAAAGACAAGCAACTGTTTTTTTTTTAAGAAATGCTTATTGAATATCATTGGAATAATGAGTAATTGAAAATTACAGCTTTCTACCCGTGCTAGTTTACCACACAACATTTTTTAAACTTAAATAATAATTTAAATAAGCAATTCGCATGAATTAATTATTAACATTACCACATTAACAACGGTTTAATATCCATTTCATACCAAACCGCCTACAAAATTATATCGACCTTTAAAAAGTCAGATTTATGGCTTTCAAATTGATATAAACATCAGTTAAAAGTGAGAGTGACGGCTGAATGCGATTTAATCGATTATACATGCATAATTAATCGAAATCCTTGTTAGCATCTTGACACAGATGGCTAGGCAATCCGTGTTACATCAGTCGTAGATTCTCGGAACTATTGATAGTTATTTTTCGCTGTGCAGTTTTTGATTGCGCAATATTGTGTTGAAATTTTTCTATGTGGACCGTTCGTGAGAACCTAATTAATTATGTAAATGCTGCTGGTGTTAACCCCTTCGTTTGACAACCGCCATCAAACCGGAACGAGTTTTTATTGGTGACTGTGTGGTAAAAATTTATTATTTTGAAATTTGAAATTGTTTAGTTTAGTTTAAGAATTGTAACTTATTGTCAAGGTATTAAACTAACGTACAGCTGGACGCAAATTCTGCAGTGGGAATCTCAAATTTGTGCAGTACCTAATTAATTATTTGATTTCTGGTTTATATAAGTATTTATTTCTTATTTCAGAAACAATGCAACGCATTAAAAATCATTTGATACGATACATATATTTCTACATAAATTAATTTATTAACAATAGATTTTGTTTGGTAGAAAGAACGTTTATTTGTGTAAAACAACTTTAATTTTCAGTTAAAATTTACAATTTCTCCTTTTTAGGAACGAGATTTATTTACTTCAAATAATTATGATTGTCTTGAGTGAAGGAATTATAATTTTTTAAATTAACGATATTGTTCGTTGAGTTAAAATGTGATATTTTAAGGTTGCAATCAAAATGTTTCTCTGATTAAAGAAAATATTAGTTGGTTCAAGGAATTAATATGGACCTATTATGGACAAGAACTTTTCGGAGGGTACAGTAGAGCAAAATCTCCACGTGTCACCGTCTTTGGAATGTCGCACATCCTCGACCAGTGGTTGGTTTTCCCAGACTTACATATAGTCGAGATTAGGGTAGGTTTTTTCAGCAATTTAGCCAGACGCATGACATAAACTGAGCGGTAGGCTTTCACCAGTCCATTATTTATACTCAAGATAAGACCGAACTGCGAGGAGAGAGTTTGCAGCGTCATCTAATAATACAGTTGGATGAGGTATTCACATTAAAAATATATTTATATTACTTTAAATGAAAGTAATTTTTGTTTGTATCCAAATATATGTGTGCCTGGATATGAAAAGGGACCAGTTGACCGAAATTGAGTTATGAGTGTTTTTAGATAGAATAAGTTATGGCAAAGGTACTCCAACATTTTAAGCCGATTACCATAAAGAGAAATTGAAAAAAAAAATATTTAAGTTGCTGGTGCAAAAACTTTTGCGCTATGACGCTTCAAACTTTTGCAAAGTTTAAAAGTTAATAACTTCCCGTATATTTGGAAGTTACGCTGACTCCAACATTTTTGGAACAATTTCGATATTAGTTTCAAGATTTTTAGTAGAATTTATTATTTCATTATTCCGTTTGGATTTTATAGGTTCTTTAATCTATAGCGTCCTTGGCCTGGGCCTACAATATGTATAGTGTAAGCTAGGTATCTTCATCTCTCGAGAAGACTTAAGCATTCTCGTAAGGGGTTTATGGGGTCCTCTGATTCCAAATCTTATTTATTTTTAGATTTTTAGAATTCAAAATGGCGAATCTAATATGGCGACCAAACATGTAACTAAGTGTCGGATTTATACAAAAATTAAATTATGTGATATATGAAGGTTACGGATTCCTAATCTGTTGTCAGATGTATAAAATTCAAAATGAGGGATCCAATATGGCGACTAAACATGTAATTAACTGTCAGATTCAGAAGAAAGCAAATATCTGAAGTTAGATGTTTATAATTCAAAATGGCACCGAGTGTAATCTGGCAACCATAATAAATTAACGTGAATTTGCAACTTTTGTCATCCTATTTCCTGTTACATAATTATGCAGCTGTCTGATTTCAACACTTATGTCAGTTAAAAATCCAAATTGGGAGTGTCAAATAAATCAGATAGTATCAAATTATTTTAAACGTTTAATGATAAGAAATAAACATAACTAGGGACACAAACATGGAAATACAATCATAATAAATTTATATAAAAAGTGCATTTTTTAAAAACTACGCTTTATAAACAAAATTACAATTTTTTAAAATTTTCCATTTTGTTAGTCATTTTATTTTTTTCGAGCATTGTCGCCGGCAATCTGTCCACATACAAAATTTTAACTCGATTGGACATATTTTCCAAATTCAAAATTTTTTTCAAAATTTTAGAAAATTTTCCAAATTTTTTTATTGCTTTATGTCATTGTCACCGGAAATCCGGCCACAGGCAAAATTTCAACTCAAATGGTCAAATTTTCCAAATTTGGAATTTTTTTTCCAATTTTGGAAAAGTTTCCATATTTTTTTTATTGCTTCTTGTATTATCACCGGAAATCTGTCCACATGCAAAATTTTTACTTGATTGGACACTGGGAAGTAGAAATAATATCGATTTCAAGACTTGTACAAATTCAAAATTTTTTTCAAAATTTTTTTATTGCTGTCATTGTCACCGGAAATCCGTCCACAGGCAAAATTTCAACTCATTTGGTCAAATTTTCCAAATTTTGAAATTTTTTTCCTATTTTAGAAAAGTTTCCATATTTTTGTATTGCTTCTTTTATTGTCACCGGAAATCTGTACACATGCAAAATTTTAACTTGATTGAACACTGGGAAGTAGAAATAATATCGATTACAAGATTTGTACATAACAAACAGACAAACAATCAAATCAACAAACAAACATACAAAAAGTGAAGTTAATATAAGCGTAGTATTTGTCCCGGAATATTATATAACTTTGTAATTATATTTTATACAAACAAGTTTATAAACTGCTATCATACAGATATTTGTTTCTGCCACTGTATGCGGCAACACCGTAATGCGCTAGAGCGTAGCGTGATAGCGACAACTGGTCCCTTTTTCGTTCGCAATAAAAACGCATTTTTTCATGCTTTTCCAACCGCAGACGGGTTTCAGACGAACACATCTGATAAAATACACAATAATGAGAGTAATTAGCCAATAAAACAAAAATGTGTATTTTGCACCAGTTTAACTTTATTTGCGATTATCTGCGTAACTAGAAACGGACAACTGGTCCCTTTTCACATCTACGCACACATATATTTATTTGCTTAAATAAATATTCCAAATAAATTTGAGTAGGTACTCAATGAAGAAAATATTGTCGTCGGTCTTGTCGTTACTGTTTTTGTTGTATCTCGGTGATAAAGGTATAGAAACGAATCAAACAGCAAAAAAATTCAAAAAGATCTCCTGTTTGACTTCACTTGATTTGAGTGGCTGGATAAAAATAACGTTTAAAAATGTTGCTAAACAAAAACTTATCCTCATTCATGTACCCGGTATAATACTACAATTTGAATAACAGAAACTTTCAGAATATCGTATCTGATGAAATTTATTAATCTACCTACACCTGAACAAAAGAATCATCAATATCGGAAGAGTGTTGAAGTTAAAATAATCTTTAAAATTGTGACGTGGTGCGTTAACTTTGACGTGCAGTGTGGTGCTTGTTCGAAATTTACACAAAAAATTGTGTAAATTATGGTGCAGTGGGAAAAAATACCTTAGAATAATGCCTGGCTTATACAAAATATGCGAGTTGTATGAAAAAACGACTGTCCCCCAGGACCTGGTGCGCACCTTCGAGGCTCCCCCAGGACCTGGTGCCAACGTTTATTTTTATAACAGTTCAAAAAAGCACAGAAACCGCCATGAAGAATCGAGGCTTTTTGTGGGCCATAATTCTCAGTTCGCAGGACCTTGCAGGACCCTACCTTCGACTGGCCCCAGGACCTGGTGAAACTGTTGTTTCCTTTCTTTAATTTCTGAAGATTCTTGGTGGGAAATACTGCCCAACGCACAGTAAATCGCCTATAATAATCTAGGTGGGCAAAAGTCATTTCTAAGAATCGGTTAATTAATGTTCACATGTTATAAACAAACACCCCGATGTGACAATTTTAGGTAATAAGTGTGAAAAGCATTCCACATTGAGGAGTTATAGACGCAGGGAGACCACGTGATAAGGTAGCGCATTCATAACCGGTTTAGTTGCATTTTTGCAGTGTTTTCGATAGTACACCCTAGCACTTGTGGTTGATAATTTAATTTGTATTGTGATGAATTTCACTTTAGAGGGTAAGTACTTTCTTATTTCACTCCAAATTAGATTCTATTAACAGACTATGTGGTGTAATAATTATGTTGAAAAGATGATCGAAAATACATGCTAATTTTATATTTGTAAACTTTCGTCGAATACAACTTTTTTTATCCACGTTTATTCAATATATATTTTTTATATAATATAGTTTAAACATTTATCTTTTAAATGACATAAATTTGAATACCACATTTTGCCACACTTTTGCTGCATTGATTTTTTTTTCAGAACGTGTCTACTCGATTTTAAAATTGGAGTTTTTTGAAGAATGGCGAAAACATAGGAAAGAAGAACGAAATGCTCGTCTACTGGAGTATATCAGTCACACAGTTATAAGTATTTTTATTGTGTTTGTTCCAAAGTTAATTTATAATTGAATCGGCGAGTTCGTAAACAGTACAAGTCCAAAATTGGCCATTTTGAACTGAAATAGCCAAAATGTTCACTATGATTTATTCTATCGAATAGACCGAAAGAGAATGCTTGGACGAAATAAACAAGTCCAGAACAGTGCTTGTTTGCTCGCTCATGCAACGCGTTTCTACTCAGTTTCTACTGATATCAGTCATATGATCAATTAATCAAAAATAGACGATATTACCGAAAACCTAAATAATTCTCCAACAGAGAAAAAAAATTGTGTTTAAACAAACTATTGTTTATTCTGGAAATTTGGTAACATACATTTTTTAATTCCAGGATAAATTCTTTTATAGAAATCATTTTTTTTCAAATACAATACTGTCATTTTTTAGTTATAAGCAATTAATCAAAATTCCTGGACTTCAAATTAAGAATATTTTCCCGCATACATAAACATTTATTTAATTTGCCAGGTTGAATATTTGATTTATTATGCTATTTCATAGTTTAGTTATTTTTTCTTGATTTTTTTATTTTTTTATCCGTTAATGATTTAAATAAAAATCATTCTTACAAACTCTTAGAATTATTTTTTTTTAATATCTTAAGAAGTTCCATAAGAAAAAGAAAAATTTACCAAATTTTCAGAATAAAATAAACATCTGTATATTGAAAATACATAGCTTGTTTAAAACCAAAACACTTTTGTTTGAATTTTTCTTTGAAATTCTTTACGGTTAAAGAATTACTAAGGTGTTCCGGTAATTTTGACTAATCATGTATAATCCGCCATTTTGAATTTATTTTAAAAATCTGACATGACATTTTTAATTATCAATCTTCAAATATTACGGGCAATAAGTTTCATGCAAATCTTACATCATATATACCTACATCACAATAAAAATATTATTTAAATGCTTTAAATAGACAAGTATTGTCAAAAATGTAAGCTGTTTTTCCGTCGAGTTCAAAGACAGTACATGTCCATGATGATTGTTTTAATCATAGCTCTGCTTTTAATCAAATATAAATAAAATATGTAGTACATTTAATTCTCTGTGAACTACTTTATATTTTGTCTATTGGCACTAAATAGCTAACTGCTATACTTTTCAAGATATTGCACCAACAAAATTATTTTGTTAATTTTCTCAGAACTCACTTTTTGGACTTGTAGTGTTTTCGAACCGACCGATTCATTTGGTAAATCAACAAATAAGTTTTTGTTTGCAAATCTTCATTTAAAATTTGTTTAGGTATCCGGTTTTGTTAAGTTAATAGCATCGTTAGATCTGGTGTCTATTTAGATAATATAATCCTACCAGTACTAGAATTTTCAAATTAATTCGTTGCAGAAATAAAAAAAAAATGTTAAGTTGTTTTAATACCCAGTATATTATTCGTCTAAGCAAATTAAACTGAGATTGATATTTTATAAATAAGTCAACGCTTAAAAATTCCTAGAGTATAAAAATGCGCACTTACAAAACACGTTTCAAATTCTCGAAGCGGACCGACCGGCTGGACAAAAACGTGTTCTATTATGGCTGTAAAATAACTACGCCGAATGTTGCTCGAATATTTGAGGAAAACATACTCATACCGTCAATGCTCCACAGAAAAATACATTTTTCTTGTCGAAAAAAATTGTTTTCGAGGTATAGTACGAGATGTCTTTTTATATTTCAATTTCGACAAGGAAATAATATCCTTGTACGAAGTATACACATGTTTGTTTTGCTGCATTACTAACGCGTTTCGGAAAATATAATAATATGAAATGAATAAGGAATTTATTGTTGACGCCAAAAACACTATACATACCTACATCACAATAATAATATTATTTAAATGCTTTAAATAAACAAATATTGTTAAAAATGTACGCTGTTTTTCCGAGTTCAAAAACAGTACATGTCCATGATGATTGTTTTGATCATAGCTCTGCTTTTAATGCAAATATAAATAAGTTTTTTCGTTGTAGCTGCCATCTTCGACGGTATTCCAGGACCTGGTGTCATTTTTTTTTTCATTTTTATTTGTGCCAGTGGTACTATCGAGAGTACAATCGACATTACGCATAGTTTCTCATGGGAACCACCGACGGTGATTTCCTATTGATAAATATTTGAGGAAATCTTCCGCATAAACCGCAATATCTAATCGAATATTGCCATTACTCTTTCACTAAAAACTCCAAGAGCTCACTTAATATTCGACCGCAAGTGCCCGCACCTATACGCATTAAAATCTACTATCAAAAAACCGCACAAACTGGAATCCCGTGAAAGTTAATAACAGAACGATAGCAAAGTAGTTGGAAAATTCGACTCCTGGTTAAAAATCGTCACCACTGAACCGGCGATCTCCAACAAAAAGTCGTAACAAAGTGTTGCACGCAAATCAGCAGTACGGCCTATTATTATCCGTTCATTTATTGTTTTTATTTCCACGCTTCTGGTGCGTCGGTTGTTTATATCAATAGTGTCGTATTTGCCACGGCTGTCATTTTTTACCATTATTTGTAAACGTGCTGTTATTGTGAACCGTTACTGGTTAGCATGTCGACGAAGTGAACTATAATGTACTATATTATACATGTGGTGAACGGTTGCAACTATTTTAATGGAAATCTCAAGACGATAGCTTTTTTTCGGTGTAAGAAATAATTGTGACGACGTCATATTATCGTCGGTGTGTGATCGACGTCATGCTTTGGTTAAGAGGCTGGTTCAGCCTAACTTCAGGTCTGTTTTGCTTAGCTCTGGTGGTCCCCTATTGGTCCAATTATTCAAACAGTTCAATAGCATCTTATAAGATTACAACAATCTGAATTAACTATTCTAGTGCGCCAAATCTCCATATTTATTATACCCATGCCCAATTTTAAACAATTGCTGCTCAAAGATATACGTATAATTGGAGGACGGGTAATATCCTGATTTCAGGAATAACATTTCAATTATGAATTTTTGCGATTCGCCGCAGTAGTTCCACTTTATGTCAATGTATTATACAAGCAAGTAAATGTGCAAATCAACTTGATGCCAAGGATTATCACTAGATATAGACTATTTCAGAATTGTAATATTAAAATATATTCACTAAATGTAAATAAATTCTCTAAATTTAATTTAGCATTATTTTGTATGAAGGACAATGGAAATTTTATATCTGTATTTACTTTACAGCAGTTAATGTTCAATTATCTTTCATGACATCTAATACATGCTTGACAACCAAAATAATTTAAATTATAGCAATATATACAGGTGTCCCACGTTTCTTCCGCAAAACAATTTTTTTCAGAAAGTAAATTACTTTTTCAATTCATTAAAAAGTTACAGCCGTTTGAATTATTAACAATACCTTATTTTAAACGGCTCCAACTTCAGAAGGAACAGAGAAAACCAATAAGACCATATGAAACATATTACTTTCTAGTTTCTAAAAAAAAAAACATTATGCTATTTTCTTTTGTTCATTTGTTAAGACAAATTATTAAAATTTTACTTATAATTAATAATTTTGTATTGTTGTAATATGTATTTATTGTTTCATTTTTGGTTTTGCATTGTTTGATAACTAATTTATTTTTTATTTTTCTTTTTTTGTTAATATTTCAAAGAGCTCTACAGAAGTTTTATTGTAATATAGTTCCAGTTCAATAAGTACACATTTTTCATTTACTATATATTAGGTGGAACATTATTGGAAATTTTATTTCTTAATTTGTTTTCTAAATAAATTAAGAGGCGTGCATTAACAACGATAATAAGTTAAAAGTAACATTTTGACTTATGAATTGTTTACTGTAAGGTTAGCTAAAATGCATATTCATTAAAATGAAGGTCTTTTTAATTTCCAAATAATATAAACTATAACTGAAAATGTTTAACGACATACTTTGTCAAAGTAATATTATAAGTTAATAATATGGTAACATACAGGCGGGATGTAAATTTTAAATATATCAAAAATTACAGCCACAACCTGGATTTGAACCAAGGCCCTTTGCGTCGCTAGCACAATGTCAATAGCTCAGATGGGAGAGCATTGTGCTAGCGACGCAAAGGTCCCTGGTTCAAATCGTCAAGTTGTTGGTTTCTCTTCCGTATACCTTTTATTGCATATGATTGTGAGTAATTAATATGCAATAAAAGCTATACGTAAGAGAAACCAACAAATTTTCTTTCTGAAGCGTCTCCTTTTGGGAAATTATATACCCGTTACCAACATAATTTATACTCATACCAGGTCAAATTTGATGAAATAATTTTTATGTTGTATAAATGTTCTTTTAGATGGTCGTATATTTTAGTTTATTTTTTTTTAATAATAATTATAACATATTTACATTCCATCAAAATTCGTCGAAAATTTTTCGTCGTAAATTTCCAAACATTTTTGTAAATTAGTGATATACATAATTGCCATTATTTTCAGTTGTCAGATATTTGAAACATATTGCTGTATAGTAAATAGAAAATAATAATATAAAAAAATAGTAACGATACATTCATGCTATACAAAATACATACTCCTTTCTGTTTATTAAGTTAAACACTGCAAAATATCGTTGAAGCTAAATATCTCGAAAGCACCAGTAAATCACAATTAACAAATTACCATAAAGACAAATTTAAAGCAATTTAATTTTAATTTATTTCTATTTTGTGAATAAATGTTAATACATATGTCAGTTCTGAAATAACCCGAATAGTAAAAATATTGACAACAACAAATTGATTTTTGTATTTATTAACACAAAAACAGCTATTAGATGCAATAAGGTTGTACGTATAATTTGTTGTGTTGTATGCAATAGCTTGAAATGAGATTTTCATTTCATGTAATCGAAAACTTTTATGTTTATTAATATAAAATTAACGTCATATTTAATAAAAACACAATTACATTGCAATGTATGAATTACATTAATTAATTACACATTAAACTAATAAATAGAAACATATAAATCATTATAAACCAATTCACAGCATTCGAACAAGGTTTCGCAAATAATAAATTTCCGATATACGAGTTGAAGCGTAAACGGACCAGAATAACAAAAAACTTGTACTTGGATGTATCATCGACACACTGCTAAAATATTTATAGAACTTACTTAATTCCATGAGTGTACCAACAGCATTTTAACACGAAACAAAAATACACCAAATTATAGGTAAAGAATATACAATATTCTATTCTGTCTAACTTAGAGTTTATGGATGAGTGCACTTTTTTAACATAAACTCACGACAAAATTGTTTATTTAAAATATTTATTTTGTATAAAGTACATATATCTGCAGAATCTTTGTTAAAGAAAATAAAAAATACTTGAATCCCTGAAATGATTGATTCTAGGAATATTTATAGGAAATATTTTCTTATTCTTCATGAAAACTAATCAACAATACCTATATGAGATATTTGGTTAGAAGACACTTGATAAATGACTCCTACCGTTACGCAATCACCTAGACTAAGTAGCCTCCTTCTTAATTCGCTCGAAACAAAAGAAATATCGACAAATATCGATCAAGATTACGTGAAAACTATAAAAAAAATAATCGAAAAACACCGTTGATAGTTAAATAGCTAGTTGGCATCGGTCCATTTCGGATTATCGTAAGTTGTGCGATTACTTGGCCAATTGAGACCAATTTGACAATAAGTTGCCAAAGACAAAAGAAACGATGGGCATGGATAAAAAATTAGACCAGAGTAAATTACCAAATTAAAATTCCTCGACCGTTCGTTGTTTCTTCCTCGGTGAGCTCTCGAGGTTGCTATAGCGACCCGAGTCGGGCTTACATAACTCCGATTAAATCGATTTCAGATTAACTCATTTGCCGGTCTTTTTACTCGTCACATTTTTCCCGCTAATGAAACCTAAATTAATTCCTTGTTTTTCAATTACTCTTAGGCAATTTGCTTTGTTACTCGCGTTAGGAGAGTTACCCAACAAAAAGCGTTGCTATATATCTAGGGCGGTAACTTCTGGGCGACAGAATCTGTAATAATCCAAACATGTATAAAACGAATATGGCGTCGATAAGAAAAACAAAAGTTTCGTTTGTTTCTGACGAATTCATTGGCGAAAAAATTTTTAAACTGACGTAATCAAATTGCAGACAAAAAAGTGCGTTTATAATGTCAAAACGCTTTTTTGATGGGATCACAAATAAAGAAGTTATGACCATAATTAAAAAAATACATTTTTGGGTTTTTCAAAATAGCTTGGAAACCATTTGGAATTCAGCTGTTTTCTGTCTCCCGAAATCGATTCCATAGACACTAAATAATAGAAGGGGAAACTCGGAAGGTCTCTGCTAAACCGCGGAGAAGTTAGCCATAAAAGATATCCATAACTTTTTTTTTATCGAATTTTTTAATGAAACATATACCAAACGATAGAGCTATTCAAGTAGTATACGCCATAGTTTTGCACCGAAAATGTATCAAACGGTTTTGCCTAAAATTTGATTTAACTAAAAGAGCGCCCGACGCTTATATAAACAATTACAAATTACTCCGTCCACCGACATCACAGAGAATCGACGTCAGCCAATTCGTAAAGCACATGAAATTCTGCATCCGACGACGGTATTAATAGGCTACTACCCTCAAGACATCCTACCCTAATGCGTCTGTAAAATGAGAAATTGCTGCACGATTCGCCAGGTGAATGCTATAAATATTTATAACTTCTACAAATATTATTGCATAACTTTCTTTCATACATCAAATTGCAAAGTTTGGCGAAAAAAAGTTGTAAACAATATATGAAAAATTATAAACATTTATCTGTGACTATATGGGTCGTTACATACTATCGCCATTTAGGGGTTGTTAGCAACGGTGCAAAACTCCGAGCGCTCGGGGGTGGCTAGCCCTTCTAAATACCTACAATTTGATGTATGAAAGAAAGTTATGCAATAATATTTGTAGAAGTTATAAACAATTATCTCTGGCTGCCAGCGAATTTTTACTATATGGGTGGTTATATACTATCGCCATTTAGGGGTTGTTAGCAACGGTGCAAAACTCCGAGCGGTCGAGGGTGGCTAGCTCTTCTAAATACCTACAATTTGATGTATGAAAGAAAGTTATGCAATAATATTTGTAGAAGTTATAAACAATTATCTCTGGCTGCCGGCGAATTTTTACTACATGGGTGTTTATATACTATCGCCATTTAGGGGTTGTTATCAACGGTGCAAAACTCCGAGCGCTTGGGGGTGGCTAGCCCTTCTAAATACCTACAATTTGATGTATGAAAGAAAGTTATGCAATAATATTTGTAGAAGTTATAAGCAATTATCTCTGGCTGCCGGCGAATTTGTACTATATGGGTGATTATATACTATCGCTATTTAGGGGTTGTTAGCAATGGTGCAAAACTCCGAGTGCTAGAGGGTGGCTAGCCCTTCTAAATACCTACAATTTGATGTATGAAAGAAAGTTATGCAATAATATTTGTAGAAGTTATAAACAATTATCTCTGGCTGCCGGCGAATTTTTACTACATGGGTGTTTATATACTATCGCCATTTAGGGGTTGTTATCAACGGTGCAAAACTCCGAGCGCTTGGGGGTGGCTAGCCCTTCTAAATACCTACAATTTGATGTATGAAAGAAAGTTATGCAATAATATTTGTAGAAGTTATAAACAATTATCTCTGGCTGCCGGCGAATTTTTACTACATGGGTGTTTATATACTATCGCCATTTAGGGGTTGTTATCAACGGTGCAAAACTCCGAGCGCTTGGGGGTGGCTAGCCCTTCTAAATACCTACAATTTGATGTATGAAAGAAAGTTATGCAATAATATTTGTAGAAGTTATAAGCAATTATCTCTGGCTGCCGGCGAATTTGTACTATATGGGTGATTATATACTATCGCTATTTAGGGGTTGTTAGCAATGGTGCAAAACTCCGAGTGCTAGAGGGTGGCTAGCCCTTCTAAATACCTACAATTTGATGTATGAAAGAAAGTTATGCAATAATATTTGTAGAAGTTATAAACAATTATCTCTGGCTGCCGACGAAATTTTAATTATATGGGTGATTATATACTATCGCTATTTAGGGGTTGTTAGCAACGGTGCAAAACTCCGAGTGCTCGAGGATGGCTAGCCCTTCTAAATACCTACAATTTGATATATGAAAGAAAGTTATGCAATAATATGTGTAGAAGTTATAAACAATTATCTCTGGCTGCCGGCGAATTTTTACTATATGGGTGGTTATATACTATAGCCATTTAGGGGTTGTTAGCAACGGTGCAAAACTCCGAGCGCTCGGGGGTGGCTAGCCCTTCTAAATACCTACAATTTGATGTATGAAAGAAAGTTATGCAATAATATTTGTAGAAGTTATAAATATTTATAGCATTCACCTGGCGAATTTCGCAGCAATTTCTCATTTTACAGACGCATTAGGGCAGGATGTCTTAAGGGTAGTAGCCTATTAATACCGTCGTCGGATGCAGAATTTCATGTGCTTTACGAATTGGCTGACGTCGATTCTCTGTGATGTCGGTGGACGGAGTAATTTGTAATTGTTTATATAAGCGTCGGGCGCTCTATTAGATAACTCTCTCTTAAATCAAATTTTAGGCAAAACCGTTTGATAAATTTTCGGTGCAAAACTATGGCGTATACTACTTGAACAGCTCTATCGTTTGGTATATGTTTCATTAAAAAATTCGATAAAAAAAAGTTATGGATATCTTTTATGGCTAACTTCTCCGCGGTCTCTGCTAACATGTTTGCATGAAGCAAAAGAAAATATTTCCTACAAATATATAACATATATCATCTATGTGCTCTACAACTTTATTATCATAATTCTTGATACTTCTTCCATAATGTCTTGGGCTTTAACAGAATATTCTTCAACCAACTTTTCTTCGAATATTGTAAAATCCTTGTCTTCAATTTGTCTTCTCCTATTTCTTCTGGGATATATTCTCTTCATCTACGTTCACTCTTTATTCCCCTTCATTGCTTTAACCAATATTCTACTCAATTTAAACCTATTCCTTCCTTAATTTTGAAGCCACGAGACCACTTGAAATCACATTACGTGACCACAGGCCCAATCTCTAGCCTTTTTTATTACGGAAATATCGTGACTTTTTAATTGAAACGTTCTACTGAAAAGCTTAAAGATTCCGATTTCGGCGAAGCATATTGTATCGGGGAATTTTTCCCATAGAATCCGATTCCAATAATGATTTACTTTCTCGCCTTATGCTAACTAGAACGTTACATAGCGCTCACAGTGTCGTTAGCAAAAATAGAAATAGAACAACAACGGACAGGAAAGTGTCTCAACTATTCAGGCGACTATAAATTAAGTGAAATTGCCTCCGTTTCTAGAGTGGGACCAGATTCAAGTACTCAGACTATTGAGCCGTAGAGGAAAGGTATCAATTTATTCCAAACCATAGAGTTATTCAAGAATATTGTTACACCGCGATTGAACTGTTCGAATCTTTGGTGTCGTCTGAGTAAAAGTTACTCTGTTGCTTTCTTGTTGGTGTTTTTTATTCCTTTTGTTTGGATTTGTAATAGTCGATATGAATTGAATCGTAAACTGGAGTTCTAAGCACTCTGGAGTCCTACACATAACCACAAACTGCCTTTTTAGAATCGCTTGCAATCGCATATACGCGAAATATCTATGTTTTGCGACTCTGGTAAGTGATCGTGCATCATTCTCGTCAACTAAACATCAAATCCCGTGCAGGTTATATGTAAATCGGCCCCGCCGCGCAGGCTTGTTTATTTTTGTTGTAGAAATTCGAATTTTAAAAAGTTATAGTCACTTTTCGTCGCATCTTAAGAGGAATCACCAGAGGTAGTAGCGTACTACAAAACAACACTACATTTAAACCAAACATCCTGAGCTTAATTGTGTGTTCATAATCACGTGTAATACATTAAATTATAGATAAAGGTGTATTATTCTTGCGGAAGTGTATGTGATCAACATGAATTGTTGAATTTCGACCAAAATAGGCTAGAAACCGAATACGAGAAATAATTTTTTGCCGTCCTGATGGACTCTACGCAGACAGCAAAGAGCGAGTTATAAATTAGGAGCGCATGTTCCCGCGAGGGCTTATAGTGCAGTCCCCGTACGACACACGGAACCAAGAATAATCAACAACCGCAGTAGAAGTAATTTAATTTTTAATCAGTCATTTATTTTTCGTCATAGAATTTCAAATATATTGGTATTTAGATTTAGAAAATAATATTAATACCAAACACTTGTCGCTTGGCAATGCATTCAGGGCAATCGCAATCTATGTAGGATGGTTGGCTTTAGTTCTACTTGTTGTACAACAGACGTAGAACAGACGCTAGAAATATGGGCAAATTAAAAAATCAGCTGCCTTTATGTGGCCCGCTTTCTAAGAAAACTGATAACTTGCGAGAGTACCTGCGCTAAGTGTATATGTAGATATTATACGTGTAGTGTAATTCTTCGCTAATTAACTTCGCTGGTTAATTTGGGCAATACTCTCTTATAGGCGTAAGCGTGCCGGATTACCATATATGGCAAAAAACTTTTATAAAGGTGTAAAATATTTGAACATGTATCTATATAATATATAATAAATGACTTATACATATACATAAAGCTGCCTGTTTTATCGAAATCGCTATTTTTTCTCATACCTACAATTGAAATTGAAGTACGTATACTACCAAGTCTATACATAGCAATAATAATTTTGAGTAAAATTTCAAAATGCAGTATCCAACTGTATCTAGAATTAAAATAGGAATATTATATTTACTAACACCTACTTGCGTCAGCCGATAAAAATTTGAATTTGTATATGAGGTGTGTTTTACCTGAAAGTATCGATCTCTGCTAAGTACGAACGAGACATTCGAGATTATTGATGCACAAAGAAAACGTTAAATGAATTTAAATAAGTATCTGAGTACGAATGCTTTCACGGCCAGAGTCATTTAAATTTAGATGATAAATAGTTACCGGTTTATGCCGTGAGTAAAAATTCATAATTACTGTCTTCGCGAACCATGCTGTTCGCTTCTTCGGAGCTAACTGATAGTTAGTTACTAATTCTAATAATAAATGAAAAGCAATAAATGATTTATGTAAGAAAAGCTGTCTGTTTTACCAAACTACAATTTTTTTCAACATACAAAAGGTAAAATGTGCAACCATAGTTAGTAGTAAAATAGGAATGTTATAATAAAGCAATTAATTAATTTGTATCACTGTTTTGTTTTGTGGAATTGTACTTGTATTTAAAATATACAAGAAAAGCATTTCAGAACATGCGATAGTCACATACACAACATTATTAGGAAACGGTTCGGCGCCAGTCGACACCGCACGGCCCCTTTGATCTTTGCCGCCAAAGAACGATACCACCGTTCCCCTCATCTAATCAGTGCGTTGCTTGCAATTTCTGCGGAGTGTACAGTGGGCGCGGCTTGTTCCCTCCTCTCGCGCCTCAGTTTCGTCGAACTTTTGAGGCCGGTGACTAACATTTACTCTTAAAGGGTTCCGCAAGAGTAAAAAGGTTGAGAAACGCTGGTCTAGTGTATTTACAGTGTATTGTTTAAATGTTGTGCCATCAAAATAAGCAGTATAGAGCATTGATTAAATGAATGAATTATAACTGCATAAAATATGCTACACTTAATACATAAAAATATTCCAATTTTCTGTCTCTTTCTTTCCAAGATTCACTCCTCAATTCAGATCATTACCATTACATGCTGTCAAGTCTCCAGAAACCACATTAAATTCACATTACTGCGCAATTTCGCCAAATTACCACGAACTCAAGTACCACCACCACTGGTCATCTACTCTTCTCTACCATCCATTTGCCATCCAGAGCACCACATCGAAAACAGTCACCATTTACTTACTAATCAACTGAAATTTATGCACGGTAATTTAAAACAAGTGTAAATTGACGAAGTTGGTCATTGTCTCGAATTGCTAAGTGTTAAATTTAATCTAGGAACATTGCAGTGGGAACCAGGACTCGAATTTAAAGGCTGCGTGTGGTCTTCAGGAGCGTTGAAGAATGATGGTGCATTTTGGAAGTCAGAAGTCAACAACTGGAGACTTGACGATTGGTCTGGTGTTATTTCACGAAACGGCAGTTGTTGTGAAGTTACGACGTTTAACGAGAAGGATAATTTACACCTGTCTGACAGTGGTGATATGTCGATTTGAATTACGAAATAAATAAGGTTCTTTTATTGCGTGAGGTAGCTACTGGGATATTTCTAATTAACGATGACAATTGTTGTTGGGTTTTACTAATTATAGAAGCAATTAGGATTTATTGATGTGATAATTTGCTATTATTTCGTACAATACAGGTATTTAAACCAGGTAGTATTTTAATAATGCATTCGACTCTTGTACTTACTTCTTGACATTGCAGGTTAGTCTTTACAATAGTTTTTGATGAGCCACATAGCAGATATTCTATTTAGAATAAAACAGATTTTTTGAAATATTTGTTTGGTAGAAAGAACGCTTATTTGTGTCAAACAACTTATGTTTTCAGTTAAAATTTACAATTTGTATACAGTGTGTCCCACTTAAGAGTGTAACACCTTCATATCTTTTTTATTTTTAGTTAAATATTAATAATTTTTTTTTTCAAATATAGAACCCATATTGCTCTATTTACTGCCAAAAAACCAATTGCCCCCTCTAAATGCAAAGCACCTTGTGATGGTAAAATAAATGGCAAAAATCAAGAAATTACGTTAGGGATTTTTTATCGAAAAATTTTACTAGTAATAATTGTTCAGAACTGCCCAAAAACCTTAAATGCAAAATTTCACGGAAATTAAAAAATATTGAAATTTTCTTCAAAAATAATTCTAAGTCCGTAAATATTATTTGTATAGGCAGCTGCGCTTAAAAAAAGTGTGCTGTGGAAATTTTGCTTGAAATAAAACATGAACTGTCAAAGTGCTTTGTTGTATTGTGTCGTATTTAATTATTGTCTGAATAATAATGCTTACACTTGCCGAAAAAGTGGAAATAATAAGATTAGTCGGTGCTAACGCGCGATCAGTAAGGGAAGCAGCTGAAGAGTTTAATAATCGCCATCAGGGTCGTCCTCGAATAGATCACGTAAGAGTTTGGCGAATTAATACTGAATTTAATAGAACGGGCACGGTAATCAACATAAAGAAGAAACGATTGAGGGTACATGTTGGTGAAGACGAAATACTTGACTTTGTAAGACGTAATAGAAGGATGGGCTTAAGAAGAATGTCAGCAATTTTAAACGTATCAAAAAGTAAAATTTGGCGATGCATGCGTCGGAATAAACTACATCCCTTCAAACCTTTATTCTTACAAACATTAGAAGAAGGAGACAAAGAAAGGCGACTGGAATATTGCCTTTGGTGCCAGGGAGAGTTCTTGAATAATCGTAATTTTTTTAAAAACATTTTATTTTCCGATCAGGCCACATTCACTACTGGCACAGTTAGCCATCAAAACACGCGGCATTGGTCTGTTGACAATCCACATTGGGTTATAAATTGTCGACGCCAGTATTCAGAAAAAGTTAACGTGTGGTGCGGCATCCTTAACGAGCGACTAATTGGACCATATTTCTTTAAGGGAAATTTGAATGCGGAGCGTTTTCTGAAATTTTTGCAAAATGAATTTACAGACGAAATCGAAAATATTCCACTTATAAGGTATAATAACATAATATTTCAACTTGATGGAGCTCCAATTCACAAGGCAATGATTACGCAAAATTGGTTAAACGACAATTTTCACCGGAGATGGATTGTAAGAAATAGTCCATTAATTAATTGGCCTCCGAGATCACCCGACCTCACGCCCCTAGATTATTTTTTGTGGGGAGCTCTAAAGAACGAAGTCTACAAGACTCAGCCAAGAAACAGAGACGAACTGAAAACCCACCTTCGACAAGCTTGCGCTGAGATTACGCCATTAACTGTCCGGAAAGTAGTTAAACATAATGAAAGGCGCATCAATGCATGCATTGAAGCTGATGGAGGTCTAATGGAACAAAAAAAGATCTAATTTGTACTTTGTATTTATTATGCTGTAAATTTTCTGCGAAATTAAAGAGGAAAAAATGAATCGAATTTTTATTAATAACTTTATTTATTACATTTCTATTGAATAATAAAGGCTATTATGCAAAGAGTAACCTACAAACATGGCAACATCTTATCTTAATTAAATACGACAAAGCTAGTTCAGGTTTTATTTCAAACAAAATTTCCACAGCACACTTTTTTTAAGCGCAGCTGCCTATGCAAATAATATTTACGGACTTAGAATTATTTTTGAAGAAAATTTCAATATTTTTTAATTTTCATGAAATTTTGCATTTATGGTTTTTGGGCAATTCTGAACAATTATCACTAGTAAAACTTTTCGATAAAAAATTCCCTAAACTGATTTCTTGATTTTTGCCATTTATTTTGCCATCACAAGGTGCTTTGCATTTAAAGAAGACAATTGGTTTTTTGGCAGTAAATAGACCAATATGTGTTCTATACTTGAAAGAAAAAATTATTAAAATTTAACTAAAAATAAAAAAGATATAAAGGTGTTACACTCTTAAGTGGGACACACTGTATAGTAGAGCAGTAGACCAAAATTTCCACTACTATTTATACCTAGTCAAAATAAGGCCGACAGTTCGATGAGATATTCACATAAAAATATATTTATTTGAATCAAAATATGATATCTTTGGTGGAAGTAAACCGATTTTTAAGCCACAGCAAAAATGTTTCTTTGAAGGAAATAAATCTCTTATAAAATATATTTGATGAATCAAACTTAGCTATCTTTGCTGTAAAGAAACGTCTTCTTAAATCAAAACAAACCTATTACTTTAAAGGAAAGTAGGTAATTTTTGTTTGTATCCAAATTTATTTATTTAGGTATATATTTTTTATTTTATTATTTTATGCCGATTTAAAATTATTTTATTTTATTGTTTTATATATTATTTTAATTTAGAAAGTGACCTTGCGGTAGCAAATTCTCACTGTAAATGTAAGAGTAATATAGAACAACAACTAGTCTGACAACTACGTTTTCTTCAAATATGTTCTAAAATAGTTGGATCAGGGTTTGAAATCATATCGACTATTTAACAAATTATGATTAATTGAGCGAAACCAAACATATCTAGTTCCTCTAAGAGAAAGACTTCTGAATTATATGCAGTATTATTATTATTGTCATTACTATATTACATTGTTTTCCGCAAAAACAAAAAAAAATCTGATGTGGCCAGACACATGATTTTATCATATTTTATTTAATTTTAATTTTATCATCGAGATCGGCCATGTCTGCATTAAAATAAAACTACTAGAACTAGACAGATATGTTGATTAAAGCTGCGTTCGGATATTGTACTCCGTTGACACCGGGTACACCGTCCAAATGACACTTACATGTTATTGGGTGTAAAAAGTGTAATGCAATATGCGAACGCAGCTTATATTGACAGAAGTTATTGTCAAAACATTAGCGTTTGACACCAAGACTACCTACTGTCATTAGAATCAAAAAATCTGACAAATCCTGGCTACTAGTTTTCATGCAGTACGACCGATCTCGTAGAAATAGAATTTGCTCATGCAGCTAAACTATTGATTGTACCAAAAAATGTCATAGTGATAAATTATTCAGAATTTCCTCATCTTTAATTTATTATTTAACTATTTCGACGAAATTCCAGAAATGGCGGCTTATTTTCAAAATCTTTCAAAAATGCTAAGACTAACCCTCCAGTTCCTTTGTACCCTCTTCAACAGAAAGCTTTTCAGCTCTAAGTTTGGTTATGAAACTTCTAAATATGAATTTTTGTCCCGATCCCTTTAGTAGTTTCTCCGGAATCGTCGCCACAAAAAACTGGTACACACACACACCCACATCCACACACACACAGACATTTTTTTGTACCTTGGTCAAAAATGTTCAGGGGACCCAAAAAGACATATTTCCGCTAAAATCTCAAAAATTTTTTTTGGCACGATTACAATACTTTACATACTACGTATGATAAAGTAATAATATATACTAATAATACTGATATAACATTTCGGAACAATTAACCTTTTTGCAACAACATTTAATATAAGTACCTACAATTTAAAAATCAAAATTCATAGCGAGTAAAATATATTATCTAACAAATAAATATGTTTTTATATTTTAAATATTTCAAAAAGTGCGATAGTTGATTCTTAAATATGTCATCATCAATATGTCCTCTGAATATATACTTAGTAAATTTGTGGTGCAGTTTTCATAGTTCTTTTGAGATGTTACTTTTAATAAAATGTAATTTCCTCTTTCTTTTTCAAACATTACCTAAGATTCCGATTCCATATCATAAAAAAATACAACTATTCCGAATTACTTCTGCTATATCAGTTTTAACAAGAAGAAACGTGTCACAAGACGATTAAATGTTAAAAAGAAGCAATTAAACAATATTAAAAGATTTCTACCGTGTCAATAGCTCGTCGTTTATGAAAATAACTTAAGTTATAAATACGAAATACTTTTAAATATAAAGTGTGTTTCATTTATAAGCATTTCAAATTCGTAGCTTAAGCAATTTCCTAAAACTTTTATTGGAATCTTTTTCTTGTCAACTTTTTAGAAATAAATATATTGAGTGGTTATACGTTTCTTTATATACACACTACACTATTGGAGCATTCATCTTTACAGAATAGAATTCATAGAAATCTGCAATCAAATATAGATAAACCATCTATGTTTAACAGGCAGTCTGAGTTTTATAATCATTTTCTTCATAAAATACTAAAGTGTATTTTAACGACTGTAAACAAAGTTAACAAATCCATTAAGTGGCAGAGAACCTAGGTTCACATGATATCTTCGAACTGAACAACTACCGTAATACGGGTGGCTCTTGGCACGGTAATTATGATTTAATTAGCTTAGTTTCGGTTGTCAAAGTAACTGCGTAATGACCGCTCACATTCAAACGTTTATTCTACGCGTTCTTCTTGGACATTGCCCAGAAAATTAACGGACTTACGCCCCATTTCCCCTAGAATATCATAGTTTGTCATCGTGTCTTTTATTTCAACCACAATTTCTGTTAAGGTACTACAAATTATAAGACAAGACGTAACAACATACCAAACAGTCAGAGGCAAAACTATAACTAAATAAATTTATTTGAACAAGAGAAGTTAAAACATGGAATTTTATAACCTTAATAAAAAGTAAATGTTGAAAAACAAGACATGGTGTCTAGAATCAGAAGAAAAGGGAAAACAAAAACAGGAAAATAAAAACTTTATCGTATTGAACAAAACAAATACTATCGGCTGCAAAAGTATTGTGTTTGGAGGTTTGTAACTCTGCACGACTGAAGAAAAAAAAATTGAAATAACGTGAGTCATACTCGTGAATTATTTCTACATAACATGAGTGACTATAAAAACTGTTGGGGAATAAACCGATCAATAACAACAAAAAAAAATGCCTTAAGAGTAAATGTTAGTCACCGGCCTCAAAAGTTCGACGAAACTGAGGCGCGAGAGGAGGGAACAAGCCGCGCCCACTGTACACTCCGCAGAAAATGCAAGCAACGCACTGATTAGATGAGGGGAACGGCGGTATCGTTCTTTGGCGGCGAAGATCAAAGGGGCCGTGCGGTGTCGACTGGCGCCGAACCGTTTCCTAATAATTTTGTGTATGTGACTATCGCATGTTCTGAAATGCTTTTCTTGTATATTTTAAATACAAATACAATTCCACAAAACATTACAGTGATACAAATTAATTAATTGCTTTATTATAACATTCCTATTTTATTACTAACTATGGTTGAAAATTTTACCTTTTGTATGTTGAAAAAAATTGTAGTTTTGGTAAAACAGACAGCTTTTCTTACATAAATCATTTATTGCTTTACATTTATTATTAGAATTAGTAACTAATTATCAGTTAGCTCCGAAGAAGCGAACAGCATGGTTCGCGAAGACAGTAATTATGAATTTTTACTCACGGCATAAACCGGTAACTATTTGTCATCTAAATTTAAATGACTCAGGCCGTGAAAGCATTCGTACTCAGATACTTATTTAAATCCATTTAACGTTTTCTTTGTGCATCAATAGTCTCGAATGTCTCGTTCGTACTTAGCAGAGATCGATACTTTCAGGTAAAACACACCTCATATAAAAATTCAAATTTTTATCGGGTGACGCAAGTAGGTGTTTTAAGTCTAGATACAGTTGGATAATGCATTTTGAAATTTTACTCAAAATTATTATTGCTATGTATAGACTTGGTAGTATACGTACTTCAATTTCAATTGTAGGTATGAGAAAAAATAGCGATTTCGATAAAACGGGCAGCTTTATGTATATGTATGTCATTTATTATATATTATATAGATACATGTTCAAATATTCTACACCTTTATAAAAGTTTTTTGCCTTATATGGTAATCCGGCACGGTTACACCTATAAGAGAGTATTGCCCAAATTAACTAGCGAAGTTAATTAGCGAAGAATTACACTACACGTATAATATCTACATATACACTTACCGCAGGTACTCTCGCAAGTTATTAGTTTTCTTAGAACGCGGGCCACATAAAGGCAGCTGATTTTTTAATTTGCCCATATTTCTAGCGTCTGTTCTACGTCTGTTGTACAACAAATCGAACTAAAGCCAACCATCCTACATAGATTGCGATTGCCCTGAATGCATTGCCAAGCGACAAGTGTTTGGTATTAATATTATTTTCTAAATCTAAATACCAATATATTTGAAATTCTATGACGAAAAATAAATGACTGATTAAAAATTAAATTACTTGTATTTCCTTAGTAATAATTTATTTAACTCCTATTAATTATTTAGTAGTTGTAACATTGTAAGTAGGTATTGCGGTTGTTGATTATTCTTCGTTCCGTGTGTCGTACTGCACTATAAACCCTCGCGGGAACATGCGCTCCTTATTTATAACTCGCTCTTTGCTGTCTGCGTAGAGTCCATCAGGACGGCAAAAAATTATTTCTCGTATTCGGTTTCTAGCCTATTTTGGTCGAAATTCAACAATTCATGTTGATCACATACACTTCCGCAAGAACATGCTGTCCTAATTTATAAGCGAGTCGTTGCTATCTACGTAGCACCAGCACGGTAAAATTTATTTTTCGTATGGCTTTCGTTTGCCGGGCGCGGCGCCGCTACACCTCCCGTGTCAACATGCGATCAATATTTTTGTTAGGCCGAAATTGCTCAATATTTGTGATTCCCCTGGCTACGTATTCATGCTGCTACTTCAGACTGTACCATTTGTCTTTGATTGGTCGAAGAAAATGATGTGGTGTTTATCCAACAGATAGCTGCACCGTACGACTATAAAATATGTTATTCTCGTCTCATTCACATGTTCAAAAAAGCAACGGTTAAATCATTACAACATTCATATTTTGTTGTCATTTTTTTTACACAAGTTCATGAAGGCTCAATACAAAATATTCTAATATTGCTTTTTTGATGTTTGGTTCGGATTTGGAAAAAAAATAACAAAAATTACCAATTATTGGCTTCTTTAGCAAGGGTAAAAAACAAAACAACAATGCAAATGAAAAAAAGTGGCATACGTACCCGGTGTAATACACCTTTATCTATGATTTAATGTATTACACGTGATTATTAACACACAATTAAGCTCAGGATGTTTGGTTTTATGGTGTTGTTTTGTAGTACGCTACTACCTCTAGTTATTCCTCTTAATGTCTTAACTTAAGTAGAACCTCCCAATTATTTTAGAAACTAAAAATGACGCAAATCCGAAGTTTTGGAATCAGTGACTAGAATATCATTGTATTCGAGTATATTGATCAAAAATCCAAGATTGCAAAATTTCAGATCGGTTGTCTGACTTCTATTTCCTCAGAAAGGGAGGGGGAGTACAGCTTTGGTAACTTACTCTGTAGAATTATGATTATTGTAAATATATCATATTTATATTGTCCTCTGTATTATTGGAAGTAGATTTAAAAGAATAACAAATGTAGGTAAGTGGGTAGGTATCTTTTATTTATATATACATATATTTCATTATGATATATTTGTAAATATTTTAATGCAAGAATATATTTTGTTCAGTAATTAATTAATAAAATAATTAATTAATTAACGATACCTACATATTTACACAATCGATTGAGTGCAATTGCTATTAGTATGCAAATAAATACTAATAGCGAATGCTCCAACTTGATTGTGTAAATGTAATGGTGTCATTTATGTAAAAATATATTCTTACGTTACATAATATTGCATATATTTTAATACACGCAATGATGGGAACTGGTTTACATATATTTATGCATGAAACACATTTATATGTAATAATACTTCAGATATGTAAACCAATTACATGTAGGTTACATATTTATCTGTATTAATACTTCTGCCGTGTAAAAACATATACATATTTTTATGTATGTTACACATGGATTTGTATTGATACTTATAATTATGGAAAGTGGTTTTACCTTGTTTATGTACAATGCACTTAAAAGTGTAGAATATACATAGTCTCTTGTAATAAATTACACTTTCTCGTGGCTACAAATAACCAGTTAGATATCGTGTAAATTCTGCTAACAGTGAGGTTGAGTGCGGGTAAAATCAAGAAGTAATATCTTGAATAAAGTTTCTTGAGTAACTGCGTTGCGTGCGTACGTGTTTTGCAAGTCTTCAGTAAAAATGCCGAACTATTATTCCAAGGAAGTAAAACAATTAATTATCAATGTCAGAAATTTCTTTCTCAATTAACCATAGCACAGCTGTTGTATCTGTCAAAAATCACCATCAAGAGACGGTACTTCTAATAGATTTTATAGCAAAAAAATTAGATGCAATGAAGGTAAATTATTGTGGTTACCTGTAGCCTATTGCGAGTTTAATGCAATTGAATTAATCTGTATAATATCATCAACTGATTTTCGGTAGAAATAATATTGCGAAGTAATAATAAATCACAAAACAGAATATTTATACAATTCACACAAATAAAGAAAAAAAAAACGTATGCTAGTTTAAAAAATAAAACCGAACGAGAAAATGACACAAATATTGAATACGGTTCTGAGAGTTGATCGTTTGAAATCGTCGCGCGAAGTCTCGCATCGCTTCCCGCGCGTAATCCCCTTTCCCCGAGGGGAACCATCCTGCGCACAGAATCGATTACATTCATTTCACTCTTAAAAATTGCCAAATAACTTTAATGTTATTATACATCAATGGACGAGTATCACAATAAATAAGGATTGTTTTCGTGCTAACTGCGTTGTCCCGCTATTGTTCGTTTCTGAGATATCCGCGCACATAAAAAGCTCTCTTACTGACTTTATTACATACAAAATAAAGAAAATAAAAACGCCACTCTATAGAAGAGACTCTAACCGTAGGCTGATGATTAGTAGTGTTCAACATCTTTATTTAACGTAAATAAAATAATTTGTCATCAACAGTTATTTTAGGTAATTATAATACGATTATAAGAAATCTATTAAAATAATCGAAATACGCAAATCATGACTCAATATTTGTAGGTCAAATACTTGTACTGTCTCGAGCAAAAACAAAAACTAACAAAACTAACATTGGTTGCGTCATATTAAATAGATTTTTGCGAAACTTACTACAAGAAGGTTTGACCTATTTGTAAAGCATTTTCACGCAGTCTTGGAAAACGGATATCGACGATAGGCTTTTTTTCTTGTGTAAAAATAGATATTTCTTCAAGCAGTTTCGATTTCATTGTCTCCACTGCGCTTCATTTGTTTCCGAGAATAAAAAGCGATTGTTTGCTTTTAGACTTGAGTGATTTCGCACAACTATTGCATAATTCTTATTTACCGAATAATGGCCACCATTTGACTGTTTTGTGCTTAGCGCATTTGCTGGCAAAGCGATTTCATTAGTCACAAAAAAAATGGATAAACGGTAGCCGTTATGCAGCCTAGTGTATAGGCAACCAACATTCCAGCAATCGACCAAGTGGGTTGCATAACAGCAGGAATAATAATAATAAAATAATAATAATAATAATACTGAATATGAAATAAAAATAGAATAAATAAATGGTTTAAATTGAAAAATTAATCATGTCATCATGTGTAAAATTGTTTTACTGTATGAAAAAGTCCAATAAAAAGCATTATTATGAAAATCACTTGTACCAATATAGATGTAATTTGAACCCGGAAGTCCTATGAATGGTTTCCTGGCTGGCGCTAAAAACAATAAACGGAAAACCCGGAAAAACCTAGTAACAAGATTGCAGGCTTTGTGAAAAAGAAAAACACCGAGTACTTCTACATTAGATCGCTAGATGTCAGCACAATGAACCCTACGCAATCCCATTATTAGCTGAAAACAACCCTTCATAGTTTACAGGCCCGGACTAAGTAATATTCTTCTGATTTTAGAAGAATATATTTAAGAATGTTCAAATACCACCTTAAACTTAACAGCTGTATTTTAATATGTCGAAGCAAAAGAATTAGGTCGATTTGGTTGTATTTAAATTTTATTTGTTACTTAATATAACATATTCACTATAATTAATATGCGACCCCGCATGACAGAATCGCCCTAACTGCCAAAAAGTACCCAAAAAAATGAGTAAGGTTGTTGTGTCGTCTTTTTTTGAGAGAAACTCAATGGTGAAAACCAAAATTAGGTATCGTCTTTTGTTTTCGCGTTATAACAGAAAACTCGATTTTTCGCTATTTTGATACTTGTCGATATCTTTGTTGTTTGTTAAATCAGACGAATGATATATGCACGTTCTTGAGGCACTTTTTCGATTAAAATTCAGTGGAATTCACAGATTTTAAATATCTCTAATAGTTTTGTAGATATAACATAAAGTTGTGTTTTTTTAAATGGAAACCATAGCTGGCTATGACTGAAATAAATAGAGCCTTTTTCCCTTTTCAACGATATATAACATGCCGGTCCAAAATATTCCAAAAGTAATGTTTTATTGAATACCATGAAATTTGTATATATCAGAGAAATTATAATTATTATCTTCAAGATTTCTCCGAGTAGGCGTATGTCACTAGTAGTTTGACACTACTAATCAGTGAAATTAGTAAAATTTCATTCTTTTATTTTAATTGAAAATTACGGAATGCCGTTTGAATAGTATGAAAATTGCGCAATAATCGAATGCCTTATTCAAAGTAATAACAATAATTGTGATATAACATCCGAAACATAATTCAATCGTTATCCAGGTAGTGCACGACCGCACAAACTTGTTTTTGGGATTAAAAGACCATCCCATCAATTACGGGTTGATTAATATGCCAAAAGCCGAACATTGTGGTATGTATTGGTATGCTGAAGATTCAGTTTCTGTTTCACGACTTGAAGTTGAGGGATTTGCAACTGCGGCTGCAACTATGTTGGTGGCAGCTTCTTTAGCATTTTCAATATGGTAATGTTTGCGTCTTGGCATACTAAATGACCCGTGATTGATGAGATTTTCTTTTAATCTCTCAAAAATAGATTTGTGAGGTTGTGTTGTTTCTGGATAACGATTGAAGTATGTTTTGGATGCAATTTCAGCATTGTTATTACTTTGAATAAAGCATTCGATCCTTGCGAATTTTTCATATGATTCATACGGCATTTCGTAACTTTTAATTGAAATAAATATTCAAAAGAATGCAAATTCAATACGTAAGTCACTAATTAGTAGTGTCAAACTACTAGTGACATACGCCTACTCAAAGAAATCTCGAAGACAATAATTATAATGCCTCTGATATATACTAATTTCATGTTATTCAATAAAACGTTACTTTTTGAATATTTTGGACCAGCATGTTATATATCGTTGAAAAGAGGAAAAAAGCCTCTATTTATTTCAGTCATAGCCAGCTATGGTTTCTATTTAAAAAAACGCAACTTTATGTTATATCAACAAAACTGTTAGAGGTGTTTAAAATCTGTGAATTCCACTGAATTCTAATCGGAAAAGTGCCTGAAGAACGTGCAAATACCATTCCTCCGATTTAATAAACAACAAAGATATCGACAAGTATCAAAATAGCTAAAAATCGAGTTTTGTGTTATAACTCGAAAACAAAAGACGATAGCTAATTTTGTGTTTCACCATTGACTTTCTCTCAAAAAAGGACGACACAACAACCTTACTCATTTTTCTATATCTCTTATAGTTGCCGAGATCTCCTATAGCAACATCGAATTTGGCCCACCCTGTACATCTAAATTCATTATTTATATTAAACTCGCAGTACTATTCAAATTTCCGTAAATAATCTCCACTGTCCCAGCTACGTTTCCATTTACCGTTACGATTGACGTACTGCGCGCTGCACGAAATTTATATAATTCATATTAAATCGCTTTAAAAATTACTTAAAGATTATTATGTAATTCTTTTTCTACAGTCGCATTAAATAAAATATGACGATTGATTACGTGCATATCCCTATATCGTGCTAATAATCGTTACTGACACAAAAACTGAAGAAAATAAAAACGCCAATCTATAGAAGAGGCTCTAAATGCAACCTGAACAAAAATTGAAAGTTTTGTGGCAGGCGGTTTACGAGGAAAAAAATGGAAAGACGAACGTTAATTTAAAAGTGTAAAAATTTGGAACCTTTTCTCAATTCTCTTGCGCTCATGTTTACACCGAGAGGCAAAAAATGTTGACAGTCATACAACTTATGTAGAAATGATTCAGGAGTATGATATACTTTATTTCAATTCTTTCTGTTCAGTATTTTTAGAGTTATGCGCCTTCAAACACAGGAGTCGATATTATCGAAACGAAAGATGGCAGTTAGGGCGATTCTCTCGTACGTGGTCACATATACAGTGCTTCCCAAAGGTAACGGATAAATTCTATAAAATCTTAAATAAAAATATTTGAGAAAACACGTCGATTTTTACTTTTAACTTACTATCCTAATATACACTTTTCAGCCCCCCACCCCTTCACCCCTAAGGGGTGGTAACCACAACTTTAAAAATTCAAATAGCAAAGTACCCCTTGCGATACCTCAATTGATAGACTTTTTTAATCTGAATACAAAGAAAAAAAATTATCGAAATCAGTTGATAAATAACGGCGATATATATCAAAATTTATTTATACACGAAATTTAGCAATAACAAAATTTAATTAACTAATCCTAATTAATTGTCAAAGTGCTGCGCGTTAACGACGAGACAATGCCCTAATCTATCCCCAAACGCTTGTTGAACATTTTCTAACATTTTATTTCGAGTTTTCGAACATTCCTGGAGTCATTAAGTGAATTACTGCAGGAATTCTTTCCTTTAACGCCTCAATATTTACAGGTCTATTAAAATAAACTTTACTTTTTAAATAGCCCCAAAGAAAATAATCTAGTGGGGTTAAATCTGGCGATCTTGCTGGCCATTCAATAAGCCTTCATCTACCAATCCATTAGGAAATTTGAAGATATTTGGATTAGGAAATACTTGATCGAGGTATTCTCGAACTTGTCGCGCATAATGTGGAGGCGCACCGTCTTGCTGTAACCAAATTCTGTCCTTGTGTCTATGAGGATCTTCTGCGTTGGGAAACAACACCGCTAAAGTAGGTAGTAGTTCATTTCGTAGAAAGTTCAGATAACGTTCACCATTCAGTGTGCCGTCGAAAAATTTGGTCCAATAATTCTAGAACCCACCACACCAGCCCACACATTAAGGTTTTGAGGATATTGTGTGTTCGCTTCCACCATCCAATGTGGATTTTGACGAGCCCAGTAACGGCAATTTTGTTTATTGGCGGTGCCATTCAGACAAAATGTTGCCTCAACAGAAAAAAACGATGTTTCTAATTAAGCAAGGATTTTCATTAGAGAGTTCCATCATTGTCTCACAAAACTGCACTCGGCGATCAAAGTCATCATCGGACAATTTTTGTACCAAGTGCACTTCATACGGGTGAAATTTGTGTTTTCGAAATAATCTGGACACTGTGCTTTTTGACGCACTAACTTGTGAATCGACCTCCGCAAGGGTTGAATGATTTTCTTGCACCATTAAAATAGCATCCAATTGTCGCTTTTCAATTAAGGCCAATGGACGTCCTGCCTTAGGCTTATCCCGTACATGACCGAGATCGCGAAATTTGTTTTCGATTCGACTTACTGTAGATTCCGATATTGACGGACGGTCCGGGTGCGTTTCATTGAACAAAACACGAACTTCGTCATGCGTCCGGCTTCTATCTCCAAACCCAATCATTAAAACTTCGATTCTTTCGGTTTCTGTAAATCTCATTTTGCTACTATTTCTTCAATGACGAAAAATCTGAATTGTGTTTGACATAAGTAAAAACAAGTTGCAATTGTTTGAACGATATTGCTATGCCCGCTTCAACAGCGCTTACTCGAATATTGACGTACTTCTTTGAATACATTTTGGTAAATATCGCGGTTATTTACCAACTGATTTTGATAATCTTTTTTTCGTTGTATTCAGAATAAAAAAATATATCAATTGAGGTATCGCAAGGGGTACTTTGCTATTTGAATTTTTAAAGTTGGGGTTGCCACCCCTTAGGGGCGAAGGGGTGGGGGGCTGAAAAAAGTATGTCAGGATAGTAATTTAAAAATAAAAATCGACGTGTCAGAGCATTTTTCTGAAATATTTTTATTTAAGGTTTTATTGAATTTATCCGTTACTTTTGGGAAGCACTGTATGTTTCTTTTATGTCAGATTTAGATATTATTTAGTTTCTAACTTTTACAAGAACTGGTACACCATTAGAACTGTGTGATATTATAGCAGTTGTGATATCAAGAACGTGTTCGGGAATAACAGGTAAAAACTCGAATCGTCGCACTAATTTGGCCAATATTAACTTAACTTCTTGCATGGCCAAGGTCTTTCCTAAAACGAAATGCAAAAGAAAATTCCGTAAACTCCAAAAAATCAAAGACAAGCAGACCTAAACAATTCCGAATTCCCAAAGAGAATGGAGTCCAAGAGTTCGGGACCAAATTCGGTTGGTTATCTTCATTAAATCTATCTGGATTGAATACCAACGGGTCTTCATAATATTTTTCAGATGTGTGCAGAGCATCCATGAAAAATAATATATTGGTACCTTTTGGAAGTGTTACATCATCTACAAATAAAAATATTGTATTATTGGGTTATGTTTTAAGTTTATATTAAGCTTGAATTACAAACTGTCTTTTTAGAATCGCTTGCAATCGCATAAACGCGAAATATCTATGTTCTATAGATATTTAAACATGCGTGTAGCATGCTATACGATTGCCAAAGGGTTGGGACTTTCTTAGTTTTGCTCTGTTCATCAAAATACGCCAGCATGACGTTTTCGGTGATGTTTTGCGACTCTGGTAAGTGATCGTGCATCATTCTCGTCAACTAAACATCAAATCCCTATCAGGTATAATACAAGGACCACATGTACAGTCATGGAAATAAGTAAGTTCGTAGCGCTATAGCAGGATTTGAAAATAGTATGTCGGTTATATATTCGTGTACTGTTCTACTTCGACCCGGCCGCATCGCAAAAAGTTGTCCGTCACGAGGTGGTTTTTCGATGGATGTAATGTAACGGGATTTAGTTTATTTTTAGCGTGTCCGACCTTTTCCTTGATGTGATATCTTCATTGCAATGTAATAAATGAAATATGATCACTACAGTTAAGTTTACGAGTAGGTAATGCATTTAATTAAATATAGAATTACTTATATAATAATATTAATAAACATGTTTGATAATATGATACGAAAAGCTCATTTTAAGATATTGCGTAATATCATGACACATTATATAAATTTATGTTAACTAATACACATATTAATTACGCAAGTAAATGCCTTTGCCCAGCAGTAGGATGACGGGCTTAAGTAAGTGAGTAAGTAAATGCGCAAATCAACTTGATGCCAAGGATTATCACTAAATATAGACTATTTCAGAATTGTAATATTAAAATATATTCACTAAATGTAAATAAATTCTCTAAACATAATTTAAATTTACATTTAGGACGAGCATTATTTTGTATGAAGGACAATGGAAATTTTATATCTGTATTTACTTTACAGCAGTTAATGTTCAATTATCTTTCATGACATCTAATACATGCTTGACAACCAAAATAATTTAAATTATAGCAATATATACAGGTGTCCCACGTTTCTTCCGCAAAACAATTTTTTTCAAAAAGTAAATTACTTTTTCAATTCATTAAAAAGTTACAGCCGTTTGAATTATTAACAATATCTTATTTTAAACGGCTCCAACTTCAGAAGGAACAGAGAAAACCAATAAGACCATATGAAACATATTACTTTCTACTTTCTAGAAAAAAAACAAAACATTTTGCTATTTTCTTTTGGTCATTTGTTAAGACAAATTATTAAAATTTTACTTATAATTAATAATTTTTTATTGTTGTAATATGTATTTATTGTGTTTCATTTTTGGTTTTGCATTGTTTGATAAGTAATTAATTTTTTATTTTTCTTTTTTTGTTAATATTTCAAAGAGCTCTACAGAAGTTCTATTGTAATATAGTTCCAGTTCAATAAGCACACATTTTTCATTTACTATATATTAGCTGGAACATTATTGGAAATTTTATTTCTTAATTTGTTTTCTAAATAAATTAAGAGGCGTGCATTAACAACGATAATAAGTTAAAAGTGACATTTTGACTTATGAATTGTTTACTGTAAGGTTAGCTAAAATGCATATACATTAAAAATGAAGGTCTTTTTAATTTCCAAACAATATAAACTAGAACTGAAAATGTTTAACGACATACTTTGTCAAAGTAATATTATAAGTTAATAATATGGTAACATACAGGCGGGATGTAAATTTTAAATATATCAAAAATTACTGCCACAACCTGGATTTGAACCAAGGCCCTTTGCGTCGCTAACACAATGTCAATAGCTCAGAAGGGAGAGCATTGTGCTAGCGACGTAAAGGTCCCTGGTTCAAATCGTCAAGTTGTTGGTTTCTCTTACGTATATACCTTTTATTGCATATATTTGTGAGTAATTAATATGCAATAAAAGCTATACGTAAGAGAAACCAACAACTTTTCTTTCTGAAGCGTCTCCTTTTGGGAAATTATATACCCGTTACTAACACAATTTATACTCATCCCAGGTCAAATTTGATGAAATAATTTTAATGTTGTATAAATGTTCTTTTAGATGGTCGTATATTTTAGTTTATTTTTTTTAATAATAATTATAACATATTTACATTCCATCAAAATTCGTCGAAAATTTAAAGATTGCTTTCAAACATTTTTGTAAATGAGTGATATACATAATTGTCATTATTTTCAGTTGTCAGATATTTGAAACCTATTGCTGTGAAGTAAATACAAAATAATAATATAAAAAAATAGTAATGATACATTCATGCTATACAAAATACATACTCCTTTCTGTTTATTAAGTTAAACACTGCAAAATATCGTTGAAGCTAAATATCTCGAAAGCACCAGTAAATCACAATTAACAAATTACCATAAAGACAAATTTAAAGCAATTTAATTTTAATTTATTTCTATTTTGTGAATAAATGTTAATACATATGTCAGTTCTGAAATAACCTGAAAAGTAAAAATATTGACAACAACAAATTGATTTTTGTATTTATTAACACAAAAAAAAACTATTAGATGCAATAAGGTTGTAAGTATAATTTGTTGTGTTGTATGCAATATCTTGAAATGAGATTTTTATTTCATGTAATCGAAAACTTTTATGTTTATTAATATATGATGCGATGGCTGAACGAAGATACCAGCAATGCGCGCGTCGTGTGTCTCGTTCTTTTTGAACGGTTCGTTCACTAGATCCGTCTATAACCGTTCATTTTGAACGGTTCGGTCGCTCGGTCGGTCCATATGAAAGTCGTTCATTTTGAACGGGTCCGTTTGAACTGGTCATTTTAGTGAGCCGGTTCGTCTGAACCGGCTCACTGAAATAACCGAGAATGCCCATCCCTAGTAGACACCGTTATTGATCGTTAAGCGTTATAACAATTCTTTATTAAAACTTGTAAGCTAAAGTAGAGTAAAATTATCCACAATAAGATTTTGTCATGATTTCATCCCAACTTTTTACGAAGTTGACAGGTTACTACAGTACCAACAGTACTACAACACGGTATCCGCAAAATACCCTAGATTCTTAATATAGTAACCACAATTTCAACTTTTTTTTTTCAGTTTAAGAACTTGTGACAGTTTGTAGTTGGAAATATACTACAATATCATTCGAATGTTAGATACTTACTTACTACTGCTGGTTTTGACAACTTTCTCATGATATAAGACAGAGTTGTGTGAATTCTTAAACTTTCCTTGACAACACAGTGGATGTATTTCATTTTTTGGATATCGGATGGTGATATTGCAGCTTTTGGATCATTTCCTACGATGCTAACTATTTCGGCATAAATTTTATTTTGAACATCAGGATTTTTCGCTACCTCAAAAAATAGGTACGACAATGCAGTTGCTACAGTTTCATAACCCTGAAATGTCAAAAAATCATATTCTTGTCCGGCGAATATTTTGTAAAATATACTCATACTGCACATGTGACTTAACTCCAAAACTATTAGCTTCAGAAAAAAATATTTTTAACACAACTTGTAGAGTTAAGCAATAAGGTATGTACATTGAAAATTGTTTTGCCTATACTCACAGCTTCAATAAATAATATGACATTATCTATTATCCGTTGATACGGTACACCAGCTTCATGCATTTTATATATAATATTATTTTCGTCGAGTTTGTTATCTTTCCCTTTCAAATGGGCTGCAATCATATCCACTGCAAACTGCTTGATATTTTTTTCTTCGCGTTTGAGCGTTTTATAATTCGACGTCAGTTTGAACAAAGAGTCCAGCTTTAGTATTATGAACAAAGCACTTTTCAAAACAGTGCTCATATATATCGTTGTAGAATCCTTGTAGTCATTTGTTCGTTTGGTGTCCCACTCAATACTCGGATCTTTCAGTGACTCTAAAATATAAATTAAAAACCAGTTTTTTAGATTTGGATATTTTACTAACACTCCTCACCAATTGTAGTGTGCAATATAAACTTATGAAACAAATCTTGCATGTCAATCGGTACACTCATCTTCTCAAGGATAACATCTTCAAGGTCTTGTAACATCCGATCTAAATTTTCTAAGAATATCTTGAATGAGTCATGTCCAAATGCTTCATTCAGGATCTTCCTATCATTTCTCCATATGTCAACTAGAAAAAACTTGTTACAAAGAATTGAACCTCTCGTTGAAAAAGCAGTACCTACGGTGCTTTGTTAACACTAAATTGTCACCGTGTATGCCCTTATATATGTCATATAGGCCTGGTTTGTCTAAAAACTCCTTTGACGCAAGAATTCGTCCAAAGTAGTTGTGGTCAGATGTGACGACAATCGGTGAAAATGGATAGATGTTGATTTGAAAAGTTGAACCATATTTATTCTGGAGGGTGTATAGTAGTTTAAGAAAATCTGTAATTTAGGTTTGTATACAAAATAATCAGTTTATGGTTGTATGTAATGTACTATCGTGGCCATATATTATGTCCCCTCTTTTGACGTCGATTCTCTCGCAAACCAAGGGGCGAAAAAATTTAAAAAAATTCTGATGCTATCCTTGATTAATACTCTACTACTCATAAAAATTAGAAAGCTGTATATGTTGGCGTTTTCCCGATTTTTCCAAATTAAGAAGAATTGGCGCTGTTTTTGGCCCGTAAATTTCATTCGTTTAACTTTAGAAATTAATTACTCCGGAAATAATCCATAGATTTCAACGAATTAAAAAGTAAAATCACCCGCGGAATGTTAGCTGTCAATATGCATTTTTGTAAAATGATTGGGTGAGTGGTTGACCCACAAAAAGCTATATTAGGCAATGCCAGCAATTCCGTTATTAGAAGAGCTAGAAGAATGAAATATAGAGTATAGGCTACCCAATAATTCATAGGTTTAAAGTTTATTACATAATCATTGTTTATCTTGCATTTTCCATACAAAAGATCGTGCTGAAACGCCGCGTGAATTCCGTCGCTCTACGGTTTTGGTGTGATGCGGGGAAGGGAGTCGTTGGCGGTACTGTCAACAGTGAGAGAACGGCGGACAGCTGATTTCCAATACACAAAAAGAACGATAACTTGTCAAGTTAGTAATTTTAACTAACAGAATTAAATTCTTAATTTTTAAATTCAGAATTTTGGTTATAATGTGTGACCCCGCTACGAGAGAAATGCCCTAACTGTCATCTCTCGTTTCGATAGTATTGACTGCTGTGTTTGACGTCTCATAACTCTAATACTACTGATCAGAAAAACTTGAAATAAGGTGTGTCATACTCCTCAATCATTTCTACATATGTTGTATGACTATCAAAATTTTTTGCCTCTCGGTGTAAACATGAGCGCGAGAGAAGTGAAAAAATGGACCCGATTTTTGCATTTGTAAATTTGTAACACTGCCGTCATTCCGATTTTTTTTCTCCTAAACCGCTCAGCACAAAAATTTCAATGTTTGTTCAGGTTGCATTCAGAGTCTCTTCTATCGATTGGAGTTTTTGTTTTCTTCAGTTTTTATACAATAAGGTTGTAAACAAGATTTTGATGGAAGCGGATAGATCAGTAAGGAATGTTAACAGCACAACGCAGTTAGCATGCATATAATCCTTATTTACTGCGTCACATATCGCTTAAATTTAATATCATTCTGACCATTTGTTAATTTTTAAGACCGAAATAAACATGAACAACGTTTTGCGCGTGACTCCGCCTGAGTCCGTTTTTGTGTTTATTTATTAGTAATATTTAAATACAGGCAAAAAGAATATAACATAAATACAACTCTTGATATATTACATATATTACAAATGGCAGCTCTGAGCGTATAAAACTGATAGGTCGTTATATTGTGTCCGTAAACACTGTTCTCGGAGTAACTTTTGAGCCCGTGCGATCTCCCACTACCGGCCGCGTCGCTGTCGATCCCTTCCCCCGCATCACCCCGAAGACCGAAGACCGCCGCGTCAATTGCGGCGATCATGAGATGCTTCAACACGATCTTTTGTAGGGAAAATGCAAGATAAACAATGATTCTGTAATAAACTGTAAATATATGATTTATTATGTAGCCTATGATCGACACTTCATCATTCTAGCTCTTCTAATAACGAAATTGCTAGCATTGCATAATATAGCTTTTTGTGGGTTAACCACTACTCCGATCATTTTACAAAAATGCACATTGAAAGCTACCATTCCGCAGGTGATTTTACTTTTTAGTTCGTTGAAATCTATGGATTATTTCCGGAGTAATTAATTGCTAAAGTTAAACGAATGAAATTTATGTGTCAAAAACAGCGCAAATTCTTCTTAATTTGGAAAAATCGGGCAAACGCCAATATATACAGCTTTCTAATTTTTATGCGTTGTAGTATATTAATCAAGGACAGGACCAGAATTTTTTCAAATTTTTTCGCCCCTAGATTGGCGAGAGAATCGACATCAAAAGAAGGGACATAATATATGGCCACGATAGACATACCTATTCTAGAAGTGAGGAAGAGAAAATGCTTACCAGACCGTGGTTTATTTCGAATAATATGTAGAAAAACTTGAAACAATGATGGTCCTGGAATTCCTGATACACTAACTTCATTTCTGGAGATGTACAACTTGCACAAGTATAGCAAAATGGCACACAGTCCGGTGAACAAAAATATTTCGTACATTCTATTGCAAGCGACTTTTATTATGTCAATGCAGAAAGATCTGGTATCACGTTTACATTGAACTAATGACCCCCAAATTATGTTAAATAACAAGTTTTGTTGAGGATTTTAGTAAACTGCAGATTGTGTTATTAATTGATTAATTAACTTATCTTATACACTGCTCAAAAAAAGTAGGGAAACAATTTTTTCGAAACTTGTAACTTTTTAAATAATAGTTCTAGGCAAATCAAATTTGGTATTCTTTAAGGGGTAATACCACTCTAGGTTTTTTGAAAATTCAAAAAAAAAAATGTTGCTTAAATAATGTTTTGAGATCTTAGAAATAAGGTACAATACGTTTCATATTGGAAAGAAATGTTTAAATGTTTATTTGATGAAGCCAAGCGTCTAGCCGAACGTACATGCAAAAAGCTTAGCGTGATAGTTTACAGCCTAGAGACCTATACGCTCTTATCTTATTTGGAGGAATTACATCCGTGGTGTGAAATATAACATAAAATATTATAAAACACAAAGCTTTTGTCGAAAAATCCTCGGTACGTTACAGCTGTCTGATGTAACGTGTGTTGTTTTTGATTAGTTGGTAAAAAATAGAAGAAGTGACACTCCCGGAGTATATCGTGATCGAAAGGAGTCGAAAGGAAGCACCAGATTTTCAAATAGAACTAATATGACAAGCTTTGAATCGTTTGGAACTAGAGTCGCCTCTGCCTGATAAGTGATAACCAGTGGCCGGACAAAAATGTATATTTTCCAGTGTCGTGCATGGGTCGTGCTGGTGGGGACGCGAGCGGCTAGCCGGTCTGGCTTCGGCTCATGGTGTACATACCACTACACCTGCTTTGGCGTTGATCGAGTACAGTCGCTTGCCTTGTTTCAATTTCCACTTCGTCGATAGATAATTTGAGCAGTTTCTTTCAATTGTGTTGTTTCTTGAAATTTTGTGTGAATATCTGTTTTTATGTTCCATTTCGAATTTGTTCTTCTGTTTTATACTTAGAGTTGAATTATTTTTTTTATTTTATAGTTGTACTTAGTTGAAAATCCTGCAATGAATCGTTAGCTGCTAGCTGAGTTTGGCAATACTTTCACGTTCGTTAAGAAAGGGGAAGTGGTTTGCAATTTCTGCTCACGAAATTTAATTATTCGTAGTAAACAATGTCTTCGGGCTCATGTAAAAACAAAAAAAAACCATGGAAAATGTATCAGGAACATCAACTAAAAACTTTTTTGATGATTTATGTGAAACATTTATTTCTGCTAATATACCTTTCACAAAAATTAATAATCCCGTTTTTAAAAAAATTATCAAGAAGTATACTGGACGAGACTTACCCGATGAATCCACAATTAGAAAATATTACGTAGAAGGGCAATATGACAAAACAATTTCTAAAATAAAGTCAAAACTATCCGATAAATATATTTGGGTTTCTGCAGATGAAACTACGGATATGAAGGGTAGATGTGTGGTCAACGTCGTTGTCGGATTGTTGGACCCGCAAGACTTATATAAACCCTATTTAATATCTACTCAGTTTCGCTGTACCGTCAAAGCTGAAGAGATATATACAATAGTAAATGACGCCATAAAAAAGTAGGAATCACAGACGCTACCAAAGTATTACTGTTTGTTTCTGACGCTGCTGCGATTATGTTAAAAGTTGAAAAATTACTTAAACAACATTTTTCAAATATTCTTCATTTGACATGTTTTGCACACGCTATTCATAGAATTTGTGAATTTATTCGGGAAGAAATTCCAGACGTGAATACGCTAATAAGCACATGCAAAAAAAATGTATTGAAAGCTCCTTCCAGATTGTCTCTTTACAAGGAAAAGTGCCCTAATCTACCTTTGCCACCACAACCAGTTATTCCGAGATGGGGTACATGGTTAGAAGCGGCATTTTTTTTATGCAAGAAACTTTGATATCATGAACCCTTCGTCTTAAATTTGCCTGATGAAGCAGTTAGTATTAAAGACTACAAAAAAGTACTATCATTACAAGATTTGCATGAACAATTAAAATTTATTGATACAAATTTTGCGCAAGTATTGCCAACCATAAAGTTTCTAGAACAACAAAATGTTGAACTTGCAAGCAGTTTTCAAAGGATTGAATCCCTGTACGAAAGGTTACGAAGCATTGAAGCACCAATCAGTAAAAAATTACAAAAGAAAATTGATGCGGTAGTACATAGAATACCGGATTTTAATATTTTAAAACAAATCTCTACGAATTCATTTACGGATGAAGGAATTTCTCAAAAATATTCCAATTTGGTGTAGGTTTATTCTTTTGCGTCTGTGACTAGCTGCGATATAGAAAGATCATTTGCAAGGTTTAAAGACATTTTAACATCTAAGCGAAATAATTTCACTGAAGATAATTTTGAAAAATATGCAGTAATTCAATGCATATCAAAGGAATGAGTAAAATATTTCAGTGGACACGTGTTGCATATAGTTACGACAAACATTTAATATTAAATTCACTCGGTTTACTACAGACCGCCGCGCCAGCCGCTTCGAGCCTATGGATATCAATCCATTCGACCGCATAAGCCGTCATTGACTCATGCGTGCCCGCTACGCACACTCATAGCTGGGCGATTGCTATCACTGCGAGACATACATTTTTGTCCGGTGCTGTTAATTCAAAATAAATAAAAAAAAATAATAACAAAAAACCATTCAATCCTAAACAAAAATCCACTGGAACTGAATACGGCTCTGCGCTGTCGCCCTTGCAAACTCAATCGATATCAGCAGCGATAAACCTTTTTAAGGTTAGCTGTACAAAACACACGCTCAGTGCGCAAGTGGTCGCCTAACCTGCAGGAGCAACGACACATCGAGATTCGAACACGAAAAGTTCCAACACATTTTTCTAGGCATCGATTTGACTGTGCGATACAACAAATGTGTTGTCGCGGTCGGATTCAGATGGCAGTTTCGCCCAGCTCGCATACAGTGGTGTCTAGATGTTGGTCTGCGCGACAGCTTTGAATGTGCTTTCAATTTGTGACGAGCTTACGGAGCTGTCATTAAGATAGGGGGTAGAAACGAAGTACGAGTTGTACTCACTCTTTTGCAGGGTAAGTTTTAGGTTATTATTTTTGTTTTTTTACATAGAATTATTGAGAATTATTTGTATATTATAAATTATTAATTAATCGTTTTGTTAAATTCATTAATAGTAGTTGTTAAGGCTTAATTATGTGAGTAATAGTAAGTATCAATGTTCTTTTTTTACCATGTAATGATTTCATCTCGATTTTTATGCAAAGTTTAGCTGTTATATTTTATCTTTAGCAAAAAAAATACTATTAATCCATATGGATGGAATCGACAATTGAAATTAATTACTTGTGTATTACAAATTCTAATTTTAGTAGTTTTTGTGATTAGACCGAATTTATCGTATGTATTATTATTGTACTTTTTCACACTTCTCAAAAACGATTCTTTGTTATAAGCTTTGTTATAAACAAAGAATTAATTTTGTTCATACTTGCAACAATAAATTTGTAAATATACCAGGGAAGAAGAATAGCTATTTTGTGTTTCAAAATGGTCAATATTGGGTTCGAAATGAATCCACGTGTAACGTAAAAAATAAAATATATAGTAATTCAGCACATTATCCATTATTTGCACGTTTGACTGAAACAGAGACGGCGTGACATCTTTCATCTCTCTTTAATATCATTGGGTGGAAAACAAAGCAAAAGCGCCATAAGAGATCATGTATTTCTGGCTTTCTAAATCAGCTTAAAATAAACCATTTGGTGCGAAAGTGATTCAGCTTGAATTTTTTTCTGGGTGTGTGAACCTTATTGAATAAGTTTTGAAGCTGCATTTGGAATATTTCACAGTGAATATTATTCAAAACGATGTTTAAAAGTGACTTCGAAAATGAGGTTATGTTTCAAACGCGTGTTTTTGCTTTAGTGTTAGTTTTAAAACGGGCAAAATTTGTAGCGTGGCTAACTGCAGGTCGAAAAGCCATCGAGATAAGGAAATTTCCTTTCATATTATTACCAAAAGGCCTCAAGCCAAATTATCCCAACAGTTTGTTGTCGCATTTTAGAAGGGAACGATTGTTATAGGCCATTGAGAGAGATCCAAACTTCTCTGAAGGCCAACTACAAAATTGGGGGGTTTACAGTATGTATTTTATTGCAGGTAAGAGTTGTATGAAATATAGTTGTGAAATATTTGTTTATAATGTGTCATTTTAAGGTAAACCAGCTCGGAGTGCTCGAAATGATGACCATCCCGATTGGGTGCCACGTAGGGCTGTTTGAGTTATCTAACACTTCAAGTCTCGAATTTCGAGCTAAGTAAATCTGGATTCTTTCCGAACCGACCACTCGGTTTTTCGAGTTGGCTCGCATTTCTTCGGTTAAAATACGAGTCTCAATACCAAAAGCGAGCGATTACTTGTAATCAAGCATATTGGCTTGAATAAACGTCAAAGCATTGGTTGTATCCAAGCAGTGGTATGATAGAACAAAATTTTAGTGTGACAAAATGACAGTTAATCGGACCGACTTGTGTTCGGTACGAAAAAAGCGAGCGCTCGAACAGCCCTAGTGCCCTGCATGACGTTCGTGCAAAAACTGTCAAATATAATCAGGAAATAAAGTGTAATATTGTATTTATCACATTATTCTACATACATTTCAGATTTTTTAAATAATAAATCTAATAATTTACAATCATTGTTTTATTAATTTATTCTACCTCGACTACTCCCTTGCCTTCAGGCTTCTTTACATAAAATTTCAGGTAAGACAATTGTTTTGTGATACTGCAAACAAATGTAAAATCCCAGAGTGGATCGTCTCTAAAAAATCGATGCAGAAAAAGTTCGTTTTTGGACCATACAACAAAGTCAATATTGGCGATGTGTAATTTGATAACAGTAAGCATGTCCTAGTTGGTTAAAATCCTCAGTGAATTGAATATTTTCCATAATAAACCTGCAAAAAACACGCGTTTCAAACATAACCTCACTTTCTGAAGTCACTTTTCAACATCGTTTTGTATAATACTCACCATGAAATATTCCAAAATTAGCTTCAAAACATATTCAATAAGGTCCACACACCCAGAAAAAATCCAAGCGAATCACTATCGTATCAATTGGTTTATTTTAAGCTGATTTAGAAAGCCAGCAATACATGATCTCTTATGGAGCTTTTGCTTTGTTTTCCACCCAATGAAATTAAGAGAGATGCAAGATGTCACGCCGTCTCTGTTTCTGTCAAACGTGGAAATGATGGATTGACGATTTCACATTGGATTGACGATTAATGTATTTATTATTAATTATGTTCGTCATTAGTTGAAATCGTAACATTTTTAAGAAACGTCTTGTAATATTGTAAAATTATTTAAAAATAATGGAACCTGGAAGCATTTAATTTTTACAAATTTTATTACCAATTTTTCAGTGATTATACTAAAACTATTAAAAAAACTCTTAAGAGGAAAGTTCAACTTTTATTTCAAAGCTACGCAAAAATTTTATTTGAAAAAAAATGTTTAGAAACATCAGAGGGCATTAAATACGAAATTATGATCTTCTTCGTCGTTGCATGAACACCCGGTATATGGCACGTCTAAGGCAGCGTTTTTCATCCTTTTTACTCTTGCGGAACCCTTTAAATAGGGTTGGAACCTGGCGGAACCCCAACAAAAAAAAATACAATGTCCTTTCCAAGGCATTTCGAGTATTTTTAGCGTACAGAAAAACGTGTAACGTATTTCAAGTAACGAGATACAAGTCTGTAAAGAAACGCAGTTCAATGATTGAATATTACTTACTACTGTGAGATTAAAGTATTTTTCCTGTAAAATTTAAAAAATGCCCTGTCAAATTAAGGTGATACTGTGCCAATTTCACAGGAATATGTTTGTTGAATATGTGAATTCTGTAAAAACAATACAGAAATTTGCTGGAATCCAATAACCAGCGATGTTATAGGTAATTCTCCTTTTACAGTTTTTTTGGTAGATTATTACATTCATTTTCTGTAACATTGCAGATATTTCTCTCTAGGTACAAACTTATTTGTTCTTTTTATTTCCTTCAAGCATTACCAAAGGAAGGAAGAAGAAAATACAAATTAAACAATGCTAAAACGAAGACTACAAAAAGTACCATTTACGAATAATTAAATAAATAAATTCAGTATAAATTTAAAACAAATCATTGGTCAAAATACAAAAATTAAGAAACATTTATACTCAGTAAAAAGTTTCATATGGACCTATTGATAACAAGTTAATATTCCTTAAGAACTTAGAGCCATTTAAAATACTGTTTTATTAATATTTTAGTATTTTTTAAGGTATTGCAAAAATAAATAAGTCCTTATGAAACATTTTGGTCAGAGCAATAATTACGTTCTGAGAAACAAAGTGTGGGAATAAACATCCAAGTAGAAGATATTTATACACACTAATTGTATCTATAACAGATGATCTTTGTATTTTCTCTTAAAGTTTGTTAAATAAGAAAAAGCTTGCTCATACATACACAATGTTGAAAATTATACTGATACAAGGTAATTTATAACTAGAGGTGAAAATTAGACGCAAAAACATACCAAATTATAAATAAAAATATGTGAAGCACTTTTAAATTTGTTTCATTGTCAAAATTAGTACTTGCTTCAATTTACTTTAATTATTATTTGTTTAATTAAATACAGTCACGAAATTTGAAATTACACTTTAGTTTCCTGTCCGCATAAGTTTTCGTCTATAATTGTAACTCACTCTGTATATTTATTAATTTTCTATGATGAGGACCGACATAATTTTCGTCATAAAACCTCAGAACTTGTCTGGTGATAGGTTAGTTATCTTATCTGGAATGTAAGATCATATTGAAATCCCCCACCTACAACTCTGTTCTTCTCCTAAAGTACCTACCATTATGAGCAGCAGATTAAAATTATAGGGTTATTTTGTCACACATTTGGAAAGGCAAAAATATTGTAAACAAATAATGTTAGAGTTTGACCAATAACTCTGCCAGATTGTTGTTTTCTAGAGTTTATTTTGTTTTTATGTAACAGATAATTGTAAGTAACATTGTCAATTGAAGAAAGTTTGTGAATACTATAGAATGTTGCCCGTTGGATGTAATATCGAAATAACAGTGGTTTATTGGGTTAGAAGGGCTCCAAGTTAAAATTATTCATGGATTGACCTTGTTCATTAATCCAATATTTCAAATAATAATCCCATGCTTAAATAATACATAAAAATAACACTGAATAATGTGCCCATGAACCGGCGACCGTCACCACTCTTTGTTACTATTTTTCCGCGGAACCCCTGACGACATCACACGGAACCCCGGTTGAGAAACACTGGTCTAAGATGACTATAATTTGACATTTAATGCCTAATACTTTCAAATACATTTTCAACTAAAATATTTGCATAGTTTTGGAAGTACGGTTCTATTCAAAAAAAAAGCGTACACGTATTGAGGGCTATTGTAAGAGGGATAATTTATTAATCGTTTCCAAGGAAACATATTTCTGACATTTAGTATGTCAAATGTGTGCAAATTGCTTTTTATAATTTAATTATGCCGCGACAAACAACATCGATAACGAGAGCGCGAATCGTTACTAAGTTGGAAGAAGGGTGGTCTATAAGGCACTTGTTCACTCAATGCCCCGTAGATTAAATGAAGTGATTGCAAGAAACGGCGCGGTGACCAAATATTAAAATATTTTGTTGTATTTAAATAATGTTCTTAAACTGTTAATGTTTTTTTCTTTTAATTCATGAATAAAATTATGTGAGTTGTATTTGTAGTAATTGGTAACGATTGGCTAAGAAATAAGGTAAAAAATAATAAAATCCTCGAAAGAATATCGACAAAGTTCAGTTCTCATCGTGTTTGTAGTTACAGGTTACTAAGTAACAACAATTAAAAGATAGGTTTACAATATGGCAATCTAGCCAAAACTGTGCTTACTACTTGTACGCTTTTTTTTTGAATAGAACTTTACTTTACTATTATGTCATTTTCATCTTTTTGGCAACACGCGGTATATGCAACGGAGAAGTTGATTATAATTCCGTATTTAAAGACCTCTAATCATTCTAAATATTTTTTTCAAATAATGTTTTTGTATAGCTTTGAACATAAAGGATCTTTACTCTTCAGTGTTTTACATAGTTTTTGTAACACCCGGTATATGCAAGCAGTAAATTACATGCTGATTTTTGTATTGTAGGTTCAAGACAATATAAACACTTTTATGAAGAATAACATTTTCTTAGATATTGATAATAAAAATGTTAATTGTTAATAAAAACACCCGGTATATGCAATGAAGAAGATGATTATAATTTCTTATTTGATGACCTCTAATAGTTCCAAATACCTTTTTTAAATAACATTATTGCTTAGGTTTTAAAATAAAGGTTTACTTTACTCTTAAGTGGTGTTCATAGTTTCGGTAACACACGGTATATACAAGCAGAAAATCACATTCTAATATTTGCGTTTTACGTTTAAGACAATACAGAAACTTTTGTCTGGTTATACAAACTTCATACTAAACAAAATACTTAAATAAACAAACGAAATTGATAAATTTTATTAAAAACAAATACTAAGATGTTCTGTCAACGATTACTTAATATTGTTCTTATTCTAGGCAAAAATAAATAAATAGTTAATAATAACACAGTCAAAAGTACGACAATTTTATTGTTCAAAATAGCACCTATATGCATTTGCTTATAATTTATTTCAATTAATCAAAGTGATCGTGTTATATAATATGTTAGCTTACAACTAAATTGCAGTTAAAGCTTTATAAAAATAGTTTTATAACAACAAAGTTATCATTTAGCAGTAAACCATGTTATTGGCAACACTATGATAATTTTTTTATTGTTCCATTGTTTCCAATGTACTTTCATATATTTTTTTAGGAAAAGATAAAGCATGTACGGTCTACAAAGAATTTGATATACCGTATTTAACGTAGCTACTCATGTTACTAACATTGAAATTTGAAACGTTAGTTTAATATTAAATGTCACTGTGACATAACTGGCGACAGGTATATTCAATAACCGCTTAATTATTTCATTTAGATCCTATACAATTTTTATTATCATTAGAATTTGAAACTTGATTTTCTATTTGTATATAACTGTATAACTGTATAGGTACGCTAATTGCTATTTCTATAATAAAACACGAACAGTTCCAACTAAAAAATCAATAATTCCAATGCTTTATTGCGAGACCCTATAAGAAATTAGGCAAGGTCCCCTAACAAACAAATAATTCGAAGCAAAGTCATAAAACGGATCAAAATTATAGATAATCAATGTTCTCGCTCTACGCTATACTGTCACTATAGAATCGCCAAATATTTGCCAAAAGTGTTACCACTGTACGACTAAACACATTCTAGGTATTCCAAAGGTCAATAACACAATGTTTGGTAATAATTCATCACCACACGAGTTATATTACGATGGCTATCAACCTTTACATTAACTTCCTTTTACCACGCAAGAATATCATTTTTGATCGATTCTACGTGATAACTTTATTGTACAGGTTGCCGAATAACAAATATTTGCCACATGTTAAATATTTGGCAAATATATTTGCCACGCAAATCGAAAATTTTTGTTATTGATCGGTCTAAACGATGCCATGGGTGATTTATTTTTCCTTTTAAGTTCGTTCACCGAATATTTTTCACCCATCGTTGATTACCGGCTGGTTTTTATAGAACCCAAAAAATCTTTGACATACCAACAAATTTGTACAATATTCGTTTGTGATTTCGGACCGTCAGAGTTGCACTGCAACGGTAAATGCATCGGACATTGATGTATCACCACATAGCATTTTCTAATGCGTGAAAATCTTCTTTGAGGACTTGCCACATGTGCGTACCGAATGGGCACTAGCTATTTTTTTGATTAGTTCGCCTTATTTGCACATCAGCTTTTTCAACTCAAACTGATAATTTGATTACGAACAAGCAAGGTTTTATTTTATAATGCCGACATATTTTTAATAACATAAGTGCAGAATTCACTGCGTACTAACAAGAGCATTCCTGTGGAAATTTACAAAACAGATCTTGACGAAACTGTTTGTTTCATTTTAATGATTTTTTGTTTAATTCGTCAGCTTTCTGTTTTATTAATTCGCAGCATCGAATTTTAACAGACTGAAAAACAATACAATTGGTCATTTGATGTGAACTAGTTTAAATAAATTATTATTTTAATGAGAAAAATATATATTTTTTTATTTAAATTAGGAAGATATTGCCCATAAAAGAAATGTTAGATATGGTTTTTCGTCATTTTTAAAGTTCTACTAAATCCAATTGTACTACTAGGTTCGTTGTATAAATATGTCCTAATATTGTCTGAAATACAGATCAATTAGCTTCTGAAACAAAAATTTAAACAAATGAGCTTTCAATATATAATCTTTTTGTTGAATAAAAAAGCTACACAAAATAGTCTCTACTATTAAAATATTTTTAACCACTTTCGCTTCTCTTCAAATAATAAACATCATAAATATCGACAAATATATAAATACAAACAAATAAAGTATAATTTTCCAAATAAATTATTTTATAGACATGCTGTCTATAAAATTTTTATGATGTTTATTACTTGAAGAGAAACGAAAACGATTAAAAATATTTTCATAGTAGAGACAATTTTGTGTAGCTTTTTTATTTAACAAAAAGGTTATATTTTGAAAGCTTATAAATGAGTATCATCTATATTGTTCATAGAAAAGCATCAACTTAGGATACACTCTGTATATGGTGTACGTTTTTCTTGGAAAGAAATAACATTGCGTTTATGTGGACAGGTAAAAACAACAATATTTTTTTTTAATTCCTGTCTGACGGTTTCCGGAAAACTGTCTGTCTGACGGTTTCACAAAATTACAATTTTATGTGGTTTTCGCCCTTTAGAAAAATCCAAAATCTTACTAATAATTACAAATCTATTGTCAATCTTCGTATACGACCTACTACACACAAAACGAAATTAAAAAATGGAAAAATTAAACAGAGTGCTAAAATGTTCATCGAGTACAAATAAATGCACCAATATTTGTCGCCTTTGCATTTGCTATACCCACTTCAACTGGGTATTGCAAATATCAAGTATATGGCGTAAAAAAACTCGTCCGCACAGCCGAGCGTCGAATATATAAATTTATTTTAGAGGTGGACTCGCTACGAATTGAATAGAGCAGGTTTTTTTTCTTGACAAATCTTCATATACTTGGCAAATATTTGATATTTGGTAAGTAGACGAATGTGTAGCCCGAGCTGATATATAACTATTCCGACAATTGCAAGCGAGAATAATTACACTATGATAACAATTGCGATACATGAAAACTAAACAAAACTAGTACTTCCTGATATATACTATTGTTTCCATACGCGTTTCCTGCGTTGTAAGGGCATTGAACGCTGTTGTCATAGTTCCTACTTTTATAACTTCAGAAAAGTGGATCAATTTCCTATTTTCGTAGGTCATAATCGTACCATACGATCCCCCAAGAAAACTAATAACTACCTCATCGATTGCGGAGTAAATTGTGTTTGTTGTTGTATTGTAATAAGTTAGAAATGAGATTCTTGGGGTATGTTTTCCCATTCCTCAATCAGGGCTTGTGTCAGTTCCTGTACGGTTAGTGGTGGATTGGGGCGCTTGCGAATACGTCGGTCAACCTGATCCCACACGTGTTCAATAGGATTCAGGTCAGGACTTAACGCCGGCCGTTCCATGACCTGAATTCCACGTTCTTGTAAAAAGTTTCTGGTGATGCCGGCGGTATGTGGCTCTGCATTGTCCTGCATTAGGATGAAATTTTGACCGACGCCATATACAGCAGGCACCACATGGTCCTCCAAGATGTTTTCGATGTAATTCATGGCATTTAATCTACCAGGAACCACAACATCAGTTCTGTTGTCTATACTGATTCCAGCACAAACCATCACAGATCCACGACCAAATCTATCCACTTTCTGTATAGTAGCGGCTGCGTAGCGTTCACCAGGTCGTCTATATACACGTACTCGGTCGTCGCAACGAGTTAAACGAAATCTGGACTCGTCTGTAAACAGTGCAGGCGTCCAGTGACGAAGTTGCCAATCTCTGTGATCTAAAGCAAACATTCGCGCTGCTTTGTGATGCTGCGTAAGGCGTGGTGCGCGGACTGGTCTTCTTGGTTTCAAATTCTGTTTAATCTGTTTCTAACAGTTTGATCAGAAATTTCTATTCCATGTGCTCGTCTTAGGTCGTTTAGGAGGTCTTGTGCTGTGGCAGTACGCTGACGTAGAGAGGAAAGGACAAGAAATCGGTCTTGGTTTTGAGTAGTTTTTCGATTTCGACCTTGTCCAGCTCTTCTAACATATTGGCAACTTGCACTTCACTAAGATGCCTCATTTTACTTCTAATGACGTTTCTAATCAACAAAATTGACAACTGATTCATTTGTTATCTTTAGCAGGCTGTCATGCCTGAATTGAAAGGATACTTGACATTTTTTCCATTTTGAAGTAAAAATAATCGTTTTTTTTCAGCTCCTGAAGAGATGAGTACGGATTCTACCGAAACGTCGGAGTCTACCGCCAGCAGCGGCCCGAATGTCGTGTTTGTCAACGCAAACAGTGTCAAACAAGTGTCAACCCAAACACCGACCAATGAGCATTGCGATTCGCCATTGTTTACCCCGAAAGGGTATTGTTTGAAGACTGCTGGTCATAGTCACCTAGCATTGACAAACATTTACAAAATGAGGCAACATGGACAGGTTTGGACAGACGATTTTGTTGATTTTTAAAGTTAATAGTGTTTAGTGAAAACAGTTTTCGCGATTAGATGTAAACCAAAGGACTACTGTTATTAGTTATTACTTATTATATATATATATATATATATATATATATATATATATATATATATATATATATATATATATATATATAGTTACTATATATATACTACCGGTATATATACTATATACTATATATATATATATATATATATATATATATATATATATATATATATATATATATATATATATATATATATATATATATATATATATATATATATATATATATATATATATATATATATATATATATATATATATATATATATATATATATAGTTACTACAATTAGTTCATAAAACGATTAAGTATTCTTGGCATTGAAGACATTGACCTATTTAAATCTATCTCTTAAATTCACTGGACTGCTTGATTTCCTTAATCAGGCTAAGTGCATGACCTCTTTTGTTCCATTTCATTACCACCGCCAACGTGTTTTCACTCAGTGCTTCGGGCAATCTTTAAAAATAAGATGTTACGTCAAACTACCTACTATTGCATGTTAAGAAGCTCGCGTAAATTCCATAAACAAAAAAAAAATCTGATGTGGCCAGGCACATGACTTTATCATACAATATATAAAATTAATAGTTTAGGTGCATGAGATATTATTTGATCGAGATCGGCTATGTCTGCATTAAAATAAAACTAGTAGACCTAGACAGATAAATCGATTAAAGCTGCGTTCGGATATTGTACTCCATTGACACCGTTATTATGACACGTGTTATTGGGTGTAGAAAGTGTGAAGGTCCGTTCCGATTGGTGGCAATGGTAGGTAATGGCGGTGGTAGCAGACGAAATTATAGTGTTTCTCACATGTCGTGATGAAATTCTATTAGAAATACTATAATGGCGTCTACTACCACTGCCATTAGCACTAATGAAAGCGCACCTTAACGGTGTTCAATATCCGAACGCAGCTTGTATTGACAGTAGTATTGTCAAAGCATTAGCGTTTGACACTGTCTACCGGCATTATAATCAAATCTGACATCTAATCTGACATATCCTGGCTACTAGTTTTAATGCAGTACGACCGATCTCGATGAAATAGAATTTGCTCATGCAGCTAAACTATTGATTGTACCAAAAAATGTCATAGTCATAAATTATTCAGAATTTCCTCTAGTTTAATTTATTATTTAACTATTTCGACGAAATTCCAGAAATGCCGGCTTATTTACAAAATCTTTCAAAAATGCTAAGACTAAACCTCCAGTTCCTTTGGACCCTTTTTAACAGAAAGCTTTTCAGCTCTAAGTTTGGCCATGAAACTTCTAAATATGAAGTTTCGTCCCGATACCTTTAGTAGTTTCTCCGGAATCGTCGCCACAAAAAAACAGGTACACACACACACACACACACACCCACATCCACACACACAGACATTTTTTTGTACCTTGGTCAAAAATGTTCAGGGGACCCAAAAAGACATATTTCCGCTAAAATCTCAAACATTTTTTTTGGCACGATTACAATACTTTACATACTACGTATGATAATTTAATAAAAAAAAATCTGATGTGGCCAGGCACATGACTTTATCATACACATGACTTTATCATATATATAAAATTAATAGTTTAGCTGCATGAGATTCTATTTGATCGAGATCGGCTATGTCTGCATTAAAATAAAACTAGTAGAACTAGACAGATATCTCGATTAAAGCTGCGTTCGGATATTGTACTCCGTTGACACCGGGTACACCGTCCAAGTGACACTTACGTGTTAGTGGGTGTAAAAACTGTAACGGTGTTCAATATCCGAACGCAGCCTATATTGACAGTAGTATTTTCAAAACATTAGCGTTTGACACTAGCTACTGTCATTAGAATCAAAAAATCTGACATATCCTGGCTACTAGTTTTAAAGCAGTACGACCGATCTCGATGAAATAGAATTTGCTCATGCAGCTAAACTATAAATTCTACCAAAAAGTGTCATATACATAAATTATAGAAAATTTCCTCTCCTTTAATTTATTATTTAACTATTTTGACGACATTACACAAATAGCGGCTCATTTACAAAATCTTCGAAAAATGCTAAGAGTAAACCACCAGTTCCTTTGGACCCTTTTCAACAGAAAGCTTTTCAGCTCTAAGTTTGGTTATGAAACTTCTAAATATGAAGTTTTGTCCCGATACCTTTGGTAGTTTCTCCGGAATCGTCTCCACAAAAACGGGTACACACACACACACACATACACACACACACACACACACACACACACACACACACACACAGACATTTTTTTGTACCTTGGTCAAAAATGTTCAGGGGACCCAAAAAGACATATTTCCGCTAAAATCTCAAAAAATTTTTTTGGCGTGATTACAATACTTTACATACTGCGTATGATAAAGTAAAAATAAAAATATAATAAAAGGGCGCTAAAGGCTAGATTTTTCAATGCCAGTTTAAACTAAAACTGAGTTCAAATATACAAAATCGCGATTAAAAACCACAGTCCAAGAGATCCTAAAAATAACTGAGAAATGTATTTATATTAAAACTCAATGATGATGATTAAACAATAATGATTTCCCCAAATTCAGACTTGTACTGGCTTTGCCTGTTTTAGTTGCTAAGCCTAGGCACCACATTTCTATTACTGTGTGAAATTTACAAAAATATATATAGCATGTCCTGATTAAATACGCATAATAGACGGATTTAAAATTGAACAATACATGTCGTTTCTGAGTTATATGAGATAATATTTTTGGGTCTGTTATGTTGTAAGCAAATCATGAAAAAAGTTTTGTTTTTAAGACCAGTGGTAGAGGAAGAAAATGAAAGTTTACACCAGTCGATATTGTGTATTGAAACGGTACATACGCTATTCATGCTATTTTCCGTTCCATGCATTCCTTTTAAGAGGTGATAGTAGAGGCAGTTAAGAACCATATTTATCACTATAAAAACTATTATTGTAGTATTATTTCAAAATTGTCTAATACTTATACTTATTGTTTCCATGAAAACTTTCGAAATGTGATCATCCTTCAAGCTGAAACGGTCGTTTTTTATTGGTATGACCCTAATACGCATGTTTTGAACCCAGATTCGCATTCCGTATAAACACATTTATCGAAAACGCCTAACCAGTTTCTATTCACAGGCTTACTATTGCCTCTCCTCAACAATAATCCATTTTAATGCAGAGAACTGTGTATGCGAGTAGGTGCTTTCGATGTATTTTCTAGCCCTGAATATAAATCCGATTCGCTTCAAGCAACAAATTTCCAAGTAATTCACATACAAGTATAAATAAAGTTTAAGGTTTTTTTGGGATGATTTTTAAGAGTCTAGGTCATCGGGGTTGTTTGCTATACATGATCCAAAACGAAAAAATATACGTACATAACGGCATTTACAACATACTAGTGGACCTGTAGACCGCCTATTTAGGTAGATCAGTTAATTGGGTAGATCGCAGGAATCAATTGACAGCATATGTAGAAGGATGTCTCAAAAAAACACAGTTGCCACCGCCAATAAAATTAGGCTTAATAAATGTTGAAAATTGGGTACATAACCTGCCATGAGGTGCCAATTTCTCACTATTTGGCGAGTTTGTCGTCAAAATAAATTGTGATAAACATTTGTCCCATGTGTCAGCCTAACAACTACAATCTTTAGTTTACCCTCAAAACTTTCCTTTATCCCTAAGGTAAAGATACTATTTTTGGAGGGAAACCGCCCAAATGTGAGAGAAAATCCCCCAATCTGGCAACAGTGCACTGCTTTTTTATATAAACGCATGTGGTTGGCCAAGCAACTACAGTATACCGTATATAGATAACATTATTGAAAAAATTATTAAAAGATTTGTTATTTTTTTTCTTTCAGTTCATATGAAAGATGCTTGTCATTTGAAGAAAAAATGTTAGATTTATTTTTCCCAATACCGTGAACCTTGACTTAAATGAACTACAAAAATAAGCTAAATTTGTTCAAATTACTCAATTTTATGAAGTGCGGAAGACCTAAACGTTGCAATAGCATAAAATTTTTGATACTTTATAGTTCTGGTTTTTGTTTTGATATTGGACAAAAACTATACAGCCAGATGCTCAATTTTTAAATAAAAATAAAACATAAAATGTTACATTTGTATACCAGTGTCTACCTTTCCTCCTTCGTAAAAGAAACGGAAAGTATGTTAGAGTACCCTCGTCAAGCAAGAGCACATAATAAAATAATGTGAAAATATTTAATTTAAAATTTATTTATGTCTACTATAAACCAAAAACTCAAGAATAAGTATCAACATTTAAAGTAATCATTGAAGAACCCTAATTAATTATTTTATAACTAAATAGTATTATTTACAACACAATATTCATATTTGAATTTTAGAACAAAGTTGGATTCAATGCATAATTTTCAATTTAGTTAACAAATGAAATTGATAGAAATCTTAATGATAGATCTAGTAATAATACAATAGGTATATAATACCCAAAACTAATACCTAAAATTAATATTATCTAATCTTGAGATGATTTAACCCATTTAATTGTTTAAGATTTATCGCCTGCACCTCACTGACAAAAATGCATTTGGTTGCCGTGACCACATGAACTAAATTATTACATATTTACAAAAATTTAACGTCATACCGAAAGATATCAAAATTTGCATACCACTTGATATGCCCATTCAAATTTATTTGAATTCATAGGTATTAGAAGGCTTGCAGCTTAGAGGGCTTTATCACCCATCTCCAATAAATCATTCAGAAAACAATGAACTAAAATTATTAGTATTTTTTTATACGCTCACGTAAACATTAAATTCCATACCAGTTAACTTCATGTGGTAAACTGAGTGACGTATGCTATAAGTTACCAGACAGACCTATCTATTTTTAGTAACCTTGCGTCATAGCCAAATCTAAAGTACAGGTAGGCAAAATATATCCCTTTACTGTCAACAATGATTATTATCGACTGCGGCCCCTTGGTCTCTCCGGTACTCCCTTAGTACGCCCAATATCTTTTGGGTCAAGTTTTTTCTTAAATAAATAATTGTTTGCCACTTTGTTATGGTACGCAAGCAAGTTGCTGTTATTCGGAAAGACCTTGAACCATTTCCACTGCGTGTGTACTCTTTTCATCATACCACGTTACCTGCAAAAATATTAAATTAACAAAAGCTACGCATTCTAAACTCAAAACTAACCTCAATGTTGCCAACAAATTGATGAATTCCATGTAATTCTCTTACTGTATTTTAGTTTAATCTGGAGAAACCATTAGAAAGAACCACGGGCAGTTCAAAGTAGTTTGAAGTGGGTGATCAGCCTTTGCGCGACTGAAATGCCTTCCCCATTTTTTCCATAAGCAATTAAGAATGGATTTTTTGGCAGGTGAAACACCGATTTAAAATCGTTCAATTGCGTTTACTTAATATAGACAAGATGCATTGAACATAAAATTGTGAATATCTTGATAACCGTAATCATTTGTATATAGCTAAACATGGTTAAATATGTTCTAAATTACCTCTACTATCACGGTTTCAAGGAATTGCATCAAATTACATATAAGCCCGTACATCAATTTTTAAATTTTCCTTTACAACGTGATAGAAATAAAATCACAAAAACCGCATCCGCACCTATCCGCAGCAGATTTTGCAGTAGTCGTAATGTAAAATATGTGTACTATAATTTGAACCACTTTCAAGGTGCTTAATTAAGCTAAACTCTAAACTAAAACACTCAAATTCTGCATAAAACTGTTTTTTTTTATAATAGCGAATGTTCTCGCCCCTGCAATAAACAAAATTGTGGCTAAATTTTAATAAAAACAATGTCGAATGAATGTTTATACTTGGTTCTAAAGAAGGTATAACAAAAGTCACATTTTTCCTTAACACACAAAATTACAACCGTTTTCAAGAGCGTCAACTTATGTGCATCTATGTTTAGCCATAGTAAAATCTGACTTTTGGCTGACAAGAACACGTGGCGCAGGGCTCAGGTGAAGAAATATTGCCGCCTTTTAATACATCGGTCTGTCACCTATCCCAGAAACGGGTTTACTTTTTGGAATTTAACAATTTAGAAATTTGATTTATGGCCAGCTTTTTGAAAAAAAAATCGTTATAGGGAAAAACAAGTGGCGGCTGGGCTAAGAGCAGTAGAAACTTTTCCAAACTTAAAAATGACGTAAATGGGCCAGGAAAATTAGAATAGTTAGGGCAATTATTTCAGTTGAAAAGATTATTTTTTGACGTTTCTTAAAACCAATGAAATGCTTCTTTATTTATCACAATGGTAAGTTTCAACCAATTATGTCATTATTATAGTGGGAATAAATCTCTTGTGATTATTCTCGGAGATAATCACTGTAGCTTTTATTTGCCTAGCAACTGTCAGATACTTGTCAAAATAATTACTTAATTGTGTCAACGCGAAATGGGTGAAAGTCATCGGTTTAGTACCTTTTCTAATGCAGAAATTACAAAAAAGATTTTAGAAACTACTTCGAAAAATACTCTAATAAGTAATCAGTCTATATGGAGACAATTTAAGACCTTCACCAAAGAAAGAAATTATATTCTGGATCAATCTACTACAACAGCTACTCTGGCATTGATTTTAAAAGATTCTTATAACATGAAAAGAAAAGACGGAAATGATTATAAAGAAGCAGTAATAAAGACAATGTGGAATAAAACGGCAAAATTAGTTCAAGAACTTTACTTTAATAAGTATAACAGGTCCTTTGATCCTTTCCATGATATAGAATTCAGAAATGCTCGGTATGCAAGAGATGCAAAAAGAAAAATTTACAAAAACATCCTGAAAAGCACAAACAAAGTTCTGTGGCACTTTCTAATACAGAATTGTTGCAAATTTTTAACTATTGGGACGAAGATACACCTTGTGGATTGCAAAGAAAGTTTTTTCACGTTGCATCGTATGAACTAGCTTGGTGGGGAGGAGAAGCTACGAAATGTTTAGTTCATTATTTTAAAAAGAAACCGACATAAAACGATTAAATACTGGCCGCATTGAATACAATCCCATCTTTACAAAAACTGCACAGGGTGGAGCACAAAGGTGCGCTAATAGTAAATGGTTGACTCCAAACATAAATAACCCAGATATTTGCCCTCTTCGTCTTTTTGAAAAACTAATGAGTAAACGTGAAGAAAATATTAAAACCGAACGCTTGTTTCTTACTCCAAATCCGGCTTGGCAAACTCATGGTTTTTGGTATAAAAACGTTCCTGTGGGAATAAATTCCATTTCAAAATGGATGAAAGAATCCGCAGAAAAAGTAGGTCTAGACACAGTTACTAAAAAAATAACTAACCATTCTGCCAGATCAAGTGCAGTAAGTAACCTTTCAAAAGCTGGTGTAGGAGAACAAGAACTAACCAAGATCACTGGTCATAATTCTGCAAGTTCGATTAAACCATACTTACAATTGAACCAAGAACATCATTCAAATATAATAAATAATCTTAGAGAAAATACGCAGGAGGAAACACTTAATATAACAAGCAATTCCAAATCCTCAATAAATAATGAGTCTCGAAATATTTTTAATAATTGCGTTTTTCATTGTACTAATTTAAATTGTTAATTCTTTTAATATATTCACAATGTGTCGACGATATTTTCATATATTGTAAGTAATAATTAATTAAATTAAATTTTTCAATAATTTTATGATAGTTTTATTGATCTTTTTTATTGTAAAAATTTGTGAATCAAAAAATAATCTAGTCAAATATAACTCGAGAGTTCCATAAATTAGAAAATAATTTGACAGATTTTGTTCAAACTTGTTGCCATTTGGCAACAAGTCCGTTTTGATGGTACTTACTACTATGTCGTACATATTTTATTGAACATTGGTCATTTTATCCTATTAAAATTGTTTCATGGATGTTCTTTTTTCAGTTTCACTTCTATAGACCATTAGCCCAGGCATATTAGTTTTTAACCCTGAAAAAAGATTTAATTAATTTTTTTTCAGGGTTTTCGTTGAATTTAGTCTAAAATGACGAAGTTAATATAATCAATATCATCATTTTAAATGTTTTACAACTTAGAATTCTGTTATTTTAGTTATGCGATATTACGTTAAAAGTAGGAATAGAAACTTTTAGCGCCCATAGGGTGGTTCTTGCATCGGTTAGTCCGTACTTTTTCGCGATGTTCAATGGTAAGTCTTTTCACAAAATTACCTTACAAAACTCCTGGAAAAAATTAATCCTTGGTGCTGCAGGTGACATGAAGGAACAAGCCAGTTCGGATATACTACTTCATGATATAGATCCTGCTGCCATTCACTTGCTTCTGGATTACGCCTACACCGGCCAAATTGTGATAACACCAGACAATGTACAAGTGCTCTTACCTGCAAGTGGCCTCCTTCAGATACAAGAGGTCAGGGAAGCTTGTTGTAGATTTTTAATGAAGCAACTGCACCCCACGAACTGTCTAGGCATAAGGAGTTTTGCAGGTAAGGGACAAGATTTTCCTGATGGTTAACAATGCTTTGGGATACGCTGTTTATAATGGTAACCTGTATTTTTTCTAACTCAATAAACCACTGTTATTTCGATATTACATCCAACGGGTAACATTCCAGACTATTCATTAACTTCAATTGAAGAGTTATTGGTCTAACTATTAACATTATTTGTTTTCAATATTTTAGCCTTTCCAATTGTGTGACAAAATAAACCTTTAATTTTAATCTGCTGCTCACAATGGTAGGTACTTTAGGAGAAGAACCGAGTTGTAGGTGGTGGATTTCAATATGATGTTACATTCCAGATAAGTATCTAACCCAGTGTTTCCCAACGTTTTTTGTGCCATGCCCCACCTAAGCCTTTCTAAAATTGTATATTAAAAAATACCGCTGTTCACTGAAGAAACTTAAATGATTTGCTTTAGGAAGAAATATTTGAAGAAATTTTAGGAAATTGGTGAGGAAGTAAGTTTTCATAACATTTAATAGACAATATGTTATACACTTTGGGCAGAAAAACGAAAAACAATTTAATTTATCATGATATTTAGTCAATTCAAATAGTTCGTCAAAAACGAATTGCTATTATATATATATAACAGAACGTTTCTGTCCAATGTTATGTTACTTTATGTTCGCGGACGTTTGTTACAAAAATATTGCATAGACACGAGAAATCTAATTGTGTACTTCAGATATTTTTAAGGATTGTGGAGAAACCATTGCCAAATTTGGTATTGTTATATACGGCATGTTTGATTTTACCATTTTATTTAAAATCTACAGCCCAACAAGTGTAGATGTACTATCTGTGAAACAAAAACAGAAAAGAAAAGAATTGCCATAGTTTCTGTATCATCTTTAAAGATTTATCATCTCAAGAATGCAGTTGGATTTGTCCTGCCTGTTCAATGTTGTCGTTGCAAACGTCCAACTCCACTGCTTTTTTGAGTAAAATGCAGTAAAAGACGATGTTTAAAAGTTTTAGCCTGTGTACTAAAAAAATATCTGTATATGATGCGACAAAATCTCTACTGTTGTTTTTGACAAAAGAAAAATAAATGTCATTACTTACTAATTTTACTACACCTTTCATTTGATATTAAATTGACCCGATATTATTAGAAATTTGAATGAATTATTATCAGAAATGTTGCATTGCGATACATAAAGTAACATAATATTGGATTGATACATCTAAATATTGCGAATATGGTATGTTTTCAATCTTCACTATATAACGAATTTGCTTTTTAAGGATATGCTTTAATTTACATAATATCAGTAATGGAAAATTTGTATCGTTTTATTTTTGCCCACAGTGTTTAATAATGAATAATAATATACAGGTTACACTTTTTTCCTCGTAAGATGTTTGTGTTTGATGCTTGCTGTAAAGAGATTTTATGTTAGGTTCCAATTTAGTTAACTTCTTTTTTCAGCAATTCATTTATGGCAATAAGTCCACATTCACCTAAATACGAAGAGCGAAATGGTAACAATGGTTTGCTTGCACAATTGGTTGAATTTGGATATATTATTTTTGCTTCCTCAAAAAGCGATGCCATAGCTCCTTTTATATTAAATATCTGGACGTATCCGAGTGCCATTTTCGAATTGCCCCCCTGAACAATCAAATTGCCCCCTTGTGGGGCGTGGGCCCCACGTTGGGAAACACTGATCTAACCTATCACCAGACAAGTTCTGAGGTTCTATGACGAAAATTATGTCGGTCCTCATCATAGAAAATCAATAAATATACAGAGTGAGTTGCAATTATAGACGTAAACTTATGCGGACAGGAAACTAAAGTGTAATTTCAAATTTCGTGACTGCATTTAATTAAACAAAAAATAATTAAATTAAATTGAAGTAAGTACCTACTAACTTTGACAATGAAACAAATCTAGTCTAATTTTCAACATTGTGTATGTATGAGCAAGCTTTTTCTTATTTAACAAACTTTAAGAGAAAATACAGAGATCATCTGTTATAGATACAATTAGTGTGTATAAATTACTTCTACTTGGGTGTTTATGCCCACACTTCTTCAAGTTCTTAAGGAATATTAACTTGTTATCAATAGGTCCATATAAAACTTTTTACTCAGAATAAATGTTTCTTAATTTCTGTATTTTGACCAATGATTTTTTTTAAATTTATACTGTATTTATTTATTTAATTATTTGTAAAAGGTACTTTTTGTATTCTTCGTTTTCGCATTGTTTGATTTGTATTTTCGTCTTCCTTCCTTTGGTAATGCTTGAAGGAAATAAAAAGAACAAATAAGTTTGTACCTAGAGAGAAATATCTGCAATGATACAGAAAATGAATGTAATAATCTACCAAAAGAACTGTAAAAGAAGAATTAACTGTAACATCGCTGGTTATTGGATACCAGCTAAATTTCTGTATTGTTTTTACAGAATTCACATATTCCACAAACATATTCCTGTGAAATTAGCACAGTATCACCTTAATTTGACAGGGCTTTTTTTAAATTTTACAGGAAAAATACTTTAGTTTCACAGTAGTAAGTAATATTCAATCATTGAACTGCGTTTCTTTACAGACTTGTATCTGGTTACTTGAAATACGTTACACGTTTTTCTGTAGGTACGCAAAAAAATACTCGAAATGCCTTGGAAAGGACATTGTATATTTTATTTGTTGTTATTTATTTTATTCTGTAAATGTTCGTTTTTTTAAGCAAGCGCACTTCATATTTATGTACCTACTTATTGAGTGTATTATTGTAGTATAATGTTCAGTTTAAATTACTGATATTATTTTACTAAATTAGTGTGCTCTTTATTCATAAACTTATAATTATGTACCTAAGTAGTTTTCAGTATATTTTCTTGTTAATATGAAACACATAATGTTATTTATTTTAAAAGAAAGAAATTGCCCAAATTTTAGTGGTAGGTAAAAGCCTAAAACGCTTTTTTTCAAATAATATTGATGAAAATGAAAAAAAAATCTCATTAAGAAACTTTAAATTTCCCTAAGCATCATTTGCATGGGGTTTGAAAAGCGTACAGTGGCATCTCAACCAACCTTCAGCTGAACTGTGAAAATGTTTTCAATGTTGTAAGTTACGTTACTACTAAAATAATTATTTTATTTTATTACGTTTGTATATTGCGGTGGTAACTTTGTAGATATTAGAATTTTTTAAATTTTCTGATGAATACCTAATTTTGAAACAAAAAAAAAGTAAAAGAAGACATTATAGACAATAAAATTTGACTATTTGCATTCACAGCACACTCAAAATATCGCCACGAGCTCTAAACGCAAGCTGGCCAACTCGAAAAACGTAAATAATACACTATCGTGTCAGACCAGTAAAATTAAACAAATAAAGCTATTCACTTCTGAAAAATTCTTTTAAATATGCCTTTGATTGGGCATTAGAAATAACGTGGAGTATTTGACCCAATTTTTAGCGAATACCTTATGGCAGCTCGTTGTGGAAGACTCAGAAAAGAAAAACAACTTTGGATTACTTGTACGACTAAATTTCAACATAGAGGCTTTCTTCATCGAAAATCTCCACCGCACATGCACAGAAATAACAAATTAAGTACTCACGAATCGTTGTCCTATTTCTCAAAGGGGCTAACCACGTTCCTAAATGATTTTTAGGCCATTTTCGTTGAACCCAAGGCCCGGTAACACTAAATATAACCCCACTTTTCTTAAACTCCTAATAACCGCACTATATTTGCGTGACATGATCGGTAAATTGTTTCAAACGGCTTCTCGCACACTACCGAACACTTATTAACACTAATATTAATATTGTTCAACGTGTATTACGTTCGTTGTGCGTTAAGGGATCATGCATAACCTAACTTTTTTAAAATTGCATTCACCGCACTGTTTTCGCGTGACATGCTGGATAAATTGTTTCAAACGGCTTCTCGCCCACTACCGAACACTTATTAACACTATTATTAATTGTTGCGAGTATATTATTTACGTTTTACTTGGATTTTTTGCGTTGGGCCGCCGCCGTCAAAAGGTAAACCGGGATACTAGAAATTCAAACGCGACTCGCGAGATGGCGCTTGAAGCGGTGTATCTCGTTTTGCTTTAGCAGGGAATATGTTTGATTTAATAGTTCTATTTTTTTTTTTTGCGGGGGAAACGGCAATAAATAAAACTTATTAAAGTTTTAGTTTCACTTTTTTTAAAATTTCCGATATTTCGCCTTTATCAAAAGCTTCCTCAGGAAATCTCCAATAAGTAATGTTTTGTGTACCTAAAGAATATAACATATTTATAAATACTAACTAAGTAAACTATAAACTACATGAACACATGAACTTTTTTAAACGTTTGACAAATGTCAAACAGAATACTTCATAATAACGTAAAATAATATCCGTGAAAAAATAAATTAATCAAAAACTAGTAAGGAAAAACAACTATTCTATTCTATTATATTTTAGAGTGCCAAAACTGTGTTAATTTTTTGATTAATGGAATGATATGAGAAAAAATTAATATATCTACCTGAATTTGTAAATTTTCTAAACCAATCTAAAAGCAAAATATTTTCATCTGTCCTAATAATATTTATATCTAAAAAAGAAACACCTCAGGCAGCGCAGATGTCCTAAAAAGTCGAAAGCCATTATGAATATTTTGATTTAACATACAGGATGGTTAGAAAACACGAAAATGTTAAATTCGCCGAAGAGTAAACTATCGGGTTTTCGGAATTAGAACAAAAATGTTTTATGTAAAAGTTAGTTTGAATTAATTTTATGCTCAAATATCAAACTTGAATGTTCTATTTCTAATTTTACATCTCGGACCAGTGAAAAGACATTACATAAAGGATAAAGGTGAACAAAAAATTTAGAGACCACAATTATTATGATTGATCAGTTGACAGTAGTAACAGCGTACCCAAGCAATTTTTTGATAGAAGCTGATTGAAAGTAAGTTGACTTTAGAGCAAAGGGTTTATTTAGTTCTTTGTTACGACATAGGTGAGGTATCGTACCGCCGTGCTATTGAAGTTTTTAACAGAAAATACCCTGAGGTATACGTTTCTGTCAATTGTGTTCGTGAATTGGTTAAAAAAATTCCTGCAACTGGAGACGTGAAAAATATCAAAAAAGAAAGCGAAATGGCGAAGATGATAGCTATGTTAGCTATTGATTACGTGAACACGCCCAAAAAAATCGTTGAGACAAAGATCTCGAGACTTGAACATCAGTAAAAGCCACCTGCAAAGGATCTTTTCAAATCAAAGATTTCATCCTTATAAACCAGTACTAATACACACTTTAGTAGAAGGAGATGATGCTCGTCGATTAGAATTTTGCCTATTAATGGGAGAACGAATTATGGTCGATAGATTTTTCTATAGACAAATTATTTTCTCTGACGAAGCGATGTTTAGGAGTTGTTAGTTCATAGAATTGGAGGTATTGGTCTCAAGAAAATCCAAATTTCCGTATTACAACCAATTCTCAAAAATATAAAAAAGTGAATGTTTGGTTTGGGATTTATTACAAGATAATAATTGGACCATTCTTTTTTGACGGTACTGTAAACCAAAACACTTAGTTTGATATGTTGGAAAATTTTTTGCTACCTACTTTGGACGAAATCAACTTACAGCTCAGGTGTTCACTACACTATCCTGCTCATAGCGCATATCAAGTCAGGGATTGGTTGAACAGACATTTTCCAAATAAGTGGATTGGACGATTCGGCCCTACAGGATGTCCACCACGTTCACCTGATTTAACGCCGCTTGATTTTTTTTTCTGTGGGGTTATTTAAAACAGAAGGTGTATGCGAATAATTTTCATGATAATGTAGACATTCTAAAATTAAAAATTAGGTAAGCAGCAGACAAGATAAATGAAGAAATAATTGATTTGGTATATCGGGAGTTTAGAAGAAGATTGGAAAAATGTGTAGCTGTAGGAGGGGAACATGTGATGCAGCCTTATATATAACTTAAATTACTGAAATTCTTTCAGATACACATTCGTGCAAAGAGCTCCACAGCAAATCGCACTGTTTTGCATTGCAAAATTTCCAACAAGTAGTTGGCACTGAAGAATTCCTACTACTACCTTTTGTCGAAGTATTTAGATCACCAAATCCCAAAAATCACCTAGTAACTGACCACATTTCAGGTGGAGGAATTGATATCAAATAGCCAGCTCAATATCTCATCAGAAGAAGATGTCTTCACAGCAGTTCTAAACTGGGTAAAACATGATTTGCCAAAGAGAAACCAACACATATCAAAGGTAATATTTCGTTTATTTATATAAAATTATGGATGTACATAAGAAAACAATAAGTAAACAATCAGAAAACAATAATAAACCAATAAATAAAAACCAGTCATCATTATAAAATCAAAATTAACTTCTTTAACAACACAAATATCCTTCTTTCAGCTCATGCAACATGTGAGGTTACCTTTGGTCAATAGAGAGTTCCTCATGGGCCGTGTTGATAATGAACAGCTTGTTCGTGAAGACAGTGGTTGTAGAGAGCTTCTTCTGGAAGCGATGAGGTACCATTTGGCGCCTGAAAGGCGTTGTGCCTTAACAACACCAAGAACTCTTGAGCGGAAACCAAAGGGTGCAGTGCCATACCTTTTTGCTGTTGGTAAGTTGCACTATCGTTGGAACAAGTTTGTGAAATATATACCAATTTGTGGGAAATACGTGGCAATAACTGCGCCGATAGCAGCTGATATCAAGACGATGCATATCACTATCAAAACTTTGCACATTTTGTTGGTGTTTTAAAACCTGTAGACTAATGGTGCAGGTTCATGCGTTTAGCATGTGGTTGTTCGATGTTGACTGAGCGGTTGAATTTCTCGCTTGAAATGTGTGTAGTTTTTTATGAATACGCAGTTGGACATGTATAGGTATTTTCATCTGTAGATAATACGGCGTTCGGCTGGTTTATTGAATAGTATCTTTGCGGTTTATTGTGTCAGTTTTCGTCATGAAATTTTTATTTTTGTGTTTACGCAACTCCGTATATGTCTTAGTGATTTTGGTAAAGCTTTTAATTGTCTTTACAATTCAAAATTGCGATAATTCTGGGGAACATTGATATAATGGAAATCCTGAAAGTTTGTTCACAAATAGTTTAGAATCGTTTACATCATTGGAATCATTTTTTAAGTAGTGTGCGACCGCTTTAATAAAAGAAACAACAAAATCGTGGCGTGATTTGAAACTTTCAAGCCCGGATTCGTATTCAGTGCAAAGAAATCTACCGAAAACGCTTTTTATTCACCAACAAAAGTTATCAATATTCCATAATTTTCAACAGTCTTTTTCTAGATAATTTTCTGACGTAAGGGCATAAAATTTTTATATTACCATGTAGAAAATTAACAGATCTATAATAATCAACAAGAAAAATATGGGGTTGCCTTTTAAATAAGGGTCGATGACACAATTTATTGAAACAGCCATATTTTTACTTTAAACCGCAAAAAGACCATAACTCCAACAATAATAGAGTATTTTTTATGAAACTTGGTACTGTTGTCTATTATGCATCAATGAACAATATAAAGACCATAGCAACACATGAAACACCCACAAAGAGGAATGGTGATTTTTTGAATTTTCACAACAGCTAATTTCTACTATAAATCGTAAAAAAAATCATAACTACAATCATAATCGAAGAATTTTTATGAAATTTGTTAGGATTGTTTATTATGTACCATTAAACAACATAAAAGCCATAGAAAGACATGAAACCCCCTCAAAGGGGATTCCCTGATTTTTTTAATTTATGGAATCAGCAAATTTCACTATAAATCGTAAAAAAATCATAACTCGACATACAATTGAATAATTTTTATAAAACTTCCTACGATTATTTATTTATGCATCAATAAACAGTATAAAAGCCATAGAAAGACATGAAACACTCGCCAAGAGGAATGGTCATTTTTGGAATTTTCAAAACAGCCATACTTTTTACTATAAATCGTAGAAAAATCATAACTTCAATAATAATCGAAGAATTGTTATGAAACTTGTTAGGATTGTTTATTATGTACCATTAAACAATATAAAAGCCTTAGAAACACATGAAACCCCCTCAAAGGGGATTCCTGATTTTTTTTTTCAATTTATGGAAACCAATAATTTCACTATAAATCGTAAAAAAATCATAACTCGACATACAATTGAAGAATTTTTATAAAACTTCCTACGATTATTTATTATGCATCAATAAACATTATAAAGGCCATAGAAACACATGAAACACTCGCCAAGAGGAATGGTGACTTGTAATTTTCAAAACAGCCATATTTCTACTATAAATCGTAAAAAAATCATAACTTCAATAATAATCGAAGAATTCTTATGAAACTTGTAAGGATTGTTTATTATGTATCATTAAATAATATAAAGGCCATAGAAACACATGAAACGTCCTCAAAGAGGATTCCTGATTTTTTTTAATTTATGGAAACAGAAATAATTTCACTATAAATCGTAAAAAAATCATAACTCGACATACAATTGAATAATTTTTATAAAACTTCCTACGATTATTTATTTATGCATCAATAAACAGTATAAAAGCCATAGAAAGACATGAAACACTCGCCAAGAGGAATGGTCATTTTTGGAATTTTCAAAACAGCCATACTTTTTACTATAAATCGTAAAAAAATCATAACTTCAATAATAATCGAAGAATTGTTATGAAACTTGTTAGGATTGTTTATTATGTACCATTAAACAATATAAAAGCCTTAGAAACACATGAAACCCCCTCAAAGGGGATTCCTGATTTTTTTTTTCAATTTATGGAAACCAATAATTTCACTATAAATCGTAAAAAAATCATAACTCGACATACAATTGAAGAATTTTTATAAAACTTCCTACGATTATTTATTATGCATCAATAAACATTATAAAGGCCATAGAAACACATGAAACACTCGCCAAGAGGAATGGTGACTTGTAATTTTCAAAACAGCCATATTTCTACTATAAATCGTAAAAAAATCATAACTTCAATAATAATCGAAGAATTCTTATGAGACTTGTAAGGATTGTTTATTATGTATCATTAAATAATATAAAGGCCATAGAAACACATGAAACCTCCTCAAAGGGGATTCCTGATTTTTTTTAATTTATGGAAACAGAAATAATTTCACTATAAATCGTAAAAAAATCATAACTCGACATACAATTGAATAATTTTTATAAAACTTCCTACGATTATTTATTTATGAATCAATAAACAGTATAAAAGCCATAGAAAGACATGAAACACTCGCCAAGAGGAATGGTCATTTTTGGAATTTTCAAAACCATACTTTTTACTATAAATCGTAAAAAAATCATAACTTCAATAATAATCGAAGAATTGTTATGAAACTTGTTAGGATTGTTTATTATGTACCATTAAACAATATAAAAGCCTTAGAAACACATGAAACCCCCTCAAAGGGGATTCCTGATTTTTTTTTCAATTTATGGAAACCAATAATTTCACTATAAATCGTAAAAAAATCATAACTCGACATACAATTGAAGAATTTTTATAAAACTTCCTACGATTATTTATTATGCATCAATAAACATTATAAAGGCCATAGAAACACATGAAACACTCGCCAAGAGGAATGGTGACTTGTAATTTTCAAAACAGCCATATTTCTACTATAAATCGTAAAAAAATCATAACTTCAATAATAATCGAAGAATTCTTATGAGACTTGTAAGGATTGTTTATTATGTATCATTAAATAATATAAAGGCCATAGAAACACATGAAACCTCCTCAAAGGGGATTCCTGATTTTTTTTAATTTATGGAAACAGAAATAATTTCACTATAAATCGTAAAAAAATCATAACTCGACATACAATTGAATAATTTTTATAAAACTTCCTACGATTATTTATTTATGAATCAATAAACAGTATAAAAGCCATAGAAAGACATGAAACACTCGCCAAGAGGAATGGTCATTTTTGGAATTTTCAAAACAGCCATACTTTTTACTATAAATCGTAAAAAAATCATAACTTCAATAATAATCGAAGAATTGTTATGAAACTTGTTAGGATTGTTTATTATGTACCATTAAACAATATAAAAGCCTTAGAAACACATGAAACCCCCTCAAAGGGGATTCCTGATTTTTTTTTCAATTTATGGAAACCAATAATTTCACTATAAATCGTAAAAAAATCATAACTCGACATACAATTGAAGAATTTTTATAAAACTTCCTACGATTATTTATTATGCATCAATAAACATTATAAAGGCCATAGAAACACATGAAACACTCGCCAAGAGGAATGGTGACTTGTAATTTTCAAAACAGCCATATTTCTACTATAAATCGTAAAAAAATCATAACTTCAATAATAATCGAAGAATTCTTATGAGACTTGTAAGGATTGTTTATTATGTATCATTAAATAATATAAAGGCCATAGAAACACATGAAACCTCCTCAAAGGGGATTCCTGATTTTTTTTAATTTATGGAAACAGAAATAATTTCACTATAAATCGTAAAAAAATCATAACTCGACATACAATTGAATAATTTTTATAAAACTTCCTACGATTATTTATTTATGAATCAATAAACAGTATAAAAGCCATAGAAAGACATGAAACACTCGCCAAGAGGAATGGTCATTTTTGGAATTTTCAAAACAGCCATATTTTTTCTATAAATCGTAAAAAAATCATAACTTCAATAATAATCGAAGAATTTTTATAAAACTTGTAAGGATTGTTTATTATGTATCATTAAATAATATAAAGACCATAGAAACACATGAAACGCCCTCAAAGGGGATTCCTGATTTATTTAATTTATGGAAACAGCAATAATTTCACTATAAATCGTAAAAAAATCATAACTCGACATACAATTGAATAATTTTTATAAAACTTCCTACGATTATTTATTTATGCATCAATAAACAGTATAAAGGCCATAGCAACACATGGAACGCCCTCAAAGGGGAATGGTAATTTTTTTAATTTATCGAAATAGCCCTATTTTTACTATAAATCGTAAAAAAATCATAACTCTGACAATAATTAAAGAATTTTTATGAAAGTTGCTACGATTGTTTATTATGCATCATTAAACAATATAAAGGCCATAGAAACACATGAAACCCCCTCAAAGCGGAATGGCGATTTTTTAAAATTTATTGAAACAGCCATATTTTCACTTTAAATCGTAAAAAAATCATAACTCTAACAATTATCGAAGAGTTTTTATGAAACTTGCTACGATTGTTTATTATACATCAATAAACAGTGTAAAGACCTCAGCAACACATGATATCCTCTCAAAGGGGAATGGTGTGTATGTTTTTAATGTATCGAAACAGCCAAATTTTTGCTATAAATCGTAAAAAAATCATAACTCTGACAATAATTAAAGAATTTTTATGAAACTTGCTACGATTGTTTATTATGCATCTATAAACAATATAAAGGCATTACTAAAACATAAAACCCCCTCAAAGAGAAATGTTGATTTTTTTAAATTTATTGAAACCTCCATATTTTTACTATAAATTGTAAAAAAAAATCATAACTCCAACAATAATCGAAGAATTTTTATGAAACTTGCTACGATTATTTATTATACAGTAATAAACAGTAAATATACCATAGAAACACTTGAAACACCCTCAAAGGGGAATGGTGAGTCATAAGACAAAAACAACTGAAGGACATAGATTTGCTAATGTTATAACATTGCTAAATTTAATTGAATTGAAATGTCTGTCAACAACAATACTCAAATCAAATAAAAAATAGTTTTATACCATAAAATAAGATGAAAAAACTTTAGTTTTTCATGATTTAAAAATCAAACTTTTGCTATAGTACAAAAGATTGTGGTATTTAAACATCTTTTCTGTCACAAGAAGACCAATACTCAAATATTTAGATGGAGAACCTATACATTCAAGACACGAAAAACTATTTGGTTAAAAGAAAACCATAAAACCATAAAAGATTTTCACAAGAGTTCTTGAAGCACTGTTAGCAATTTTGACTACATTTTTAGATACCTCCCTAAGAGTTTTTCTGTCTATTTACCACAGGTGGGGGATCCTTATTCGCAATACACTCAGAGTGCGAAGTATACAACCCCAAAAGTGACTCATGGTTATCAATAGCTCCAATGCAATGGCGCAGGTCAAGATCAGGAGTAACAGGCTTAAGCAGACTACTTTACGTGGTTGGTGGCTACGATGGAGCCTCTGATTTAGCAACCGCAGAATGCTATAACCCATTGGTAAACACATGGTCATCAATCACACCAATGGGCACCAAAAGATCTTGCCTAGGTAAGATATTTAAGTATGTACCTATCTTTATGAGGTTCTTGTGGCATTAATAACACAAAAACCTGATTGGGCTTTACACTTCATGGATAAATAAAACCTATGGTCAAAACTGGATGAGTTATTTTTGGTTATGGCCACAAAACATCTTGGTTGATATTTTATATTCAAGTGTAGATATGGTGATTTTTATAGGTATTTGTGCTTTTGATGGGTTGATATACGTATGTGGAGGTTATGATGGAGCCTCATGCTTAAGCAGTATGGAAAGATTTGATCCCTTGACTGGTGTATGGTGCAGCTGTCCAGCTATGAGTACAAGAAGAAGATATTGCAGAATAGCTGTTGTTGGTAAGATAAATTGTTTTAAATTCTTTTACTTTTAAAATTCTTAAACTAGTGTCATCATCACTCATCTACTTGATGGCTTCTCTGAAGTTTTTGGGCATTTATTAGCGTTAACTCTTCTAACTCGGTACTTCTCCCAGTTCATTTCTTCTTTGAATTTCTCTTTGACACCTGTATTGGGTTGACAAGTCATTGAACATGAATAATACCTCATTTTCTTCAGAAAACTGCGTCTACGCTCTTGGAGGATTTGATTCTACGAACTACCAAGCTTCCGTTGAAAGGTATGTCCATCAGTCAAACCAAACAACACCAATCACAAAAGTTCTAAACATTATAGGTTTGATCCAAGAGTAGGAAGTTGGTCACCAGTGCCTTCCATGTCGTCAAGAAGAAGCAGCTGTGGAGTAGCTGCTTTAAACGGGCATTTGTACTGCATCGGAGGTAATACCTCTTAAAATGTATTAAAATTACAATTCCACTCATCATTATGCTTCATTCTTGATAGGAAATGATGGAACTATGTGCATGTCAAGTGGTGAACGCTTCAACATCCGAAGGAACGCTTGGGAACCCATACCAACCATGCATAATCGAAGGTCAACCCATGAAGTCATAGCCATCGATGGATGCATCTATGCCTTGGGTGGTAACGATGGTTCTTCGTCTTTAAACTCTGTGGAGAAGTACGATCCGAAAACCAACAAGTGGACTGTTGTTGCTTGCATGGCCACCAGAAGAAGTTCTGTTGGTGCGGCAGTTTTGGACTGCATTAATATTGAACACGTTCTCAGGCATTCAAAAAGTTGACTATATTTTCCTTAAGTAACTTTTAGTACAGAATGGGTCTGAGGTATTTGGGATAGTGACAGTAGGGATGATTCTTAGCTAATTGAAAGATTCTTGCTTAAAATCATCCATATCACCCTTTAGAATATGCTAGATACATTCTGGATCGTCCTGTATACGTGTATTAATCAAAGTAAGTACAGCTCGAGCCAAAGTATTGTTTTATGAACATACTTGAACTTGTTTTCTATACAAACTAAAGAATTTGCAGAATTTGAATGAACATTTAAGCGTTCATCTATTATCTATTATATTGAATTTGGAAGAAAACCATAATCACTTCACTATTTTAAGACCAAATCCGTGTTCTGTAAACTTACTTTAGTAAATTAAATAAATATAATACAGAAGAAATCTGCCTATTTAACAATTTAGCTAAATTTTTGTTATTTATTCACTTATTTATAATTTTTGTATTGAAAATATAATCAGTATTATATCAAACGTAGCAATTATAGCATCAATTTGAGACGTAGTTATTAAAATATTGTAACGCCAATGTTGTCACGCTGTATAAAGTACAATTTTTTTAAACCAATACTCGATTGTATATGAAATTTTAACTAATTCTGAGACCAATGTAAAATAAATTGAATTAAAATTAATACTGTGATAATAATTCAATCTTTTATTAAATATTGAGCGGCTTAAACTTGTTACATTTTTACAGTATGTTAATTCGCTTTAAAATAATTTATAAATTAATCGTGCTATTTCACATTTTCGAAGTCTTTGAATTTATATAAATTTTATTGTTAGCATAGATGTGATGTAATAACTTATAGGCTTAATGTGCAATTGAATTTATTACTTATTACTATTATAAATCTGCTACCTGTATCGATGATGTATTAATTAGAAGATGTAAGTTATAATTAAGACACGCCTATATTAGAACTGCCATTTTATCGTACGTTTGTATTTTGCATTTGTCAATATAATCTTTAAACAAACTGCAGATGTTTTATTTACCTGATTTTCCAACGCCAATACTTATAGAGATGTTAAAGGTTTCAAGAAAATTTAGGAATTAGGTTATGCGCAAGTATACGTTGTCTATGGTTATGCGCGTGCTTGGAAAACTGTGAGCAGGGACATTTATTATGCACCAACCTAAGTACCTAACCTCTCTTATGTCACTTTTTAAGGTTAAGACTCCGCTACTAAAACCCAATGATTTGGATCATCGAATAATGAAATGACTAGTAGATTGCACAACGTTTATTTGATAAAATATTAATCAAAACTTACTAAAAAATACAATTGATTTGCATAAATGCCTAAATTTAAATGCTTCTCAGAGTTACAATATCAGCGATACATTTCAACATCCAGATATATTCCTACCAGTACTTAGAATAACATTTAACAAACTTGCATGATTTCGACTACTAGGCACCCGCGTTGGAGGTTCGTTAAAACTGAATAGATCACCTGAAAATGACCACCAATTAATACCTTGATTAACGCACAAGAATTTCATTAATAAGCCATGACGATGCTTTGTTAAACATTTACGACAGAGAGACGACAAAAGAAATAAGCCAGAAATAGTTTCGAAAAGGTATTTTATTAAATTCGTATGTGACGGAGCGAACATTCATATTACAAAATTTGAATCACTCGTGCCATATGAAAATTCTTAACAGATATCCATAAAAAAAACATAACAACGCATGTAACTACATAAACGATGAAGATCAACTTCGTCGCCAGGTAAATCAAGAAGGCATTCGCTGATCTTCATCACAGTTTAATTTTTTCAGTTCGTATTTCACTTTTGAAACTCACTTCTTACTTTTAAGCTTTTCGGACTGATCGTCAAACTCTGGGTCCTGTATGTTCAACATCAGGCTGTTGCCGCTAAGGTAGACTTTGTTCTGTGAGTTTGCAATCTGAAAAAGACAAAAAAATAGAGTTAGTACATTAATTTTATCCATAGGGCACCAGGCGAGTGTATAATCATGCAAATTAATAGTTATTTTGAGTGCAATCTGCGCTAAGAATGTAAAAAAATGCGGTACAATTTATAGGTTATGTGGTTCTTTTTTTACGTTTGCGCGGCGTTCGTATGGCGTTGTCTTGGTAACCATAGTAAACAACTGTCACAACATTCTGCCAAAACCTGTCAAATTAATTAAGCAAAAACGTCTCTATAAAATTTGTATATTGTTTGACGAGTACATAATTTAGTCAATTTATAGAAGATGGTGATATCCACGCGGGATGCAAATCATATCACCGTACATTGATTATTTCATCATTACGGTGGTAGTAAGTCCGTATGATACGGTATGTCCGTATATTCATTTCTAGTTATACATAATTTAGGTTATAATGCAGGAGCATATTGGTGGTACTGGTACGAACTTTAAAAACAATGTATGGGAAATAAGTTGTGCAAAGTGGCTAGGTTATGATTTTCTACCAAATGAATTTTATTTGAAACTTTTGTTTTTTAGTTAATGCCAGTGAAGAGAATACCTTGAAAACTGACATATATAACCTATGCCGTAGAGAGCTTGTAGTTGTAGTCAAGAAGATTAAATGCAGTCGATGAAACTGATACCAATCGATAGCTTATGGTTCCAGTAGTAACATATTAAAATGTTTAGACTCATAGTTAATAGGAAAATTTGTAACGAATTAAAAACCATTGAAAATTTGTGCCCCATTTTTCGAATCTCACTTACTTAACCGCAAAACTAAAAATACCACATTGTAGCGGACAAAATTTACTATCAAAATGATTCTGGAACCTATACGAGAAAATGAATGGTTAATATAGTATAAAATCAATCATAATTGATTCGAATCATTTGTGTCAATTCCACGTCAACCGATCGTTTGACATTAGAAAGGGCATTTCTAATGTCATCTGACTAGTTGACGTGAAATTGCAAAAAATACTTCAATCAATTATACAAAATTAACTGTTCATTTTCTCGTATAAGTCCCAAATCCTTTTGATGGTAAAAATTGTCTGCTACAGTGTGGTATTTTTAGTTTTGCGATTAAGTGAGTGAGATTTGAGGACAGGCACAATTTTTCGATAATTAAAAATTTTCCTATTCTAAAAATTTTAATATGTTACTACGGGAACCATAAGGTATCAGTTTCATCGGCTGCGTTTATTATTTTCGAATCCAAATCTAGAATCTCTGGGCTAATGTACAGCTTTTAAGTTAGGAGTTGTCAAATAAAAAAAAAATCAGACAAAACTGATTTGAAATATAAAGAAGAAAAGATTATATATAATAATATAATTGTTACTCTGTATGTCTGTATAATTCTTTCCAATGGTGTAAAACTTATTTCATTTTAAAATTTTTTAAGAACCATGGTCAATTCAAATTTTCAGGGAAAACACAACATTTTTGCAAATCGCAGAGAACTGCATCGTTAGTAAATTATTACTAAAATGGTAAGAAACTTTATTTCAAATTTTACTTTTGCTCACTTTTGCTCTGAAATGCTAGTAATGGTCAGAAATATTGGAAAAGGAGCTTCCCAAAACCTGTCAGACAGGCAAATTCAGAATATTTATTAGGGTTTTAACATTTATTAGGTCTTAGGGCCGATATATTCACCTATCGTCAAAGTTGTCGTTAGCCAATGAACAGATTACGCTAACGTTCACGTTAAAAATGATTCTGTCTTTTCACCGATCTGTAAGTTATCGTCAGGTAACGAGGACGTAAACATCGCTAACGAATGTTTTTTGGCAGTATAGTATCAAATGTCGGTAAAAAAGGTGTACTAAATCAACACTTGGACCATAACTTGGACTAATTGCCGCTAGATGCAGCGCCGTAAATGACATTGACAAAGCGTAACTAAATTCATTCGAACCTCTCGAACCCATTTCTAACCGCATCAATTAAAAAAGACTCAAACCAATTATAAAAAATTAGTATGGAAGTCGAATTCAGCAAATTCGGCCAAAATAACTAAATAATGACTTCAATTAATACAGTGTCACGTACGTACTTAATATTTGGCAGTTTGACTTTTTGTTTGACATTCACCTCATGCTCTGTGATTAGTTCAAAGTGTTCGTCAACAGTTTAACGACAAGTTCATTCGATCGCTAAATAAATTCGTTCGTTAAGCGTATTTATCCGGTCGGTAACGTTAACGACAGGTGAATAGACACATTTTTACCATTTATCTTGTCGTTTAGATGACGAACAGTTTCACGATAGGTGAATATATCGGCCCATAGAATAAAAATAGGATCACAGATTAAAAACAAAAAAAAAATGTAAAACACTGTGAAAGGCAGAGGGTCTACCTCAAAAAAGAACCATTTGCTTACATTGGATTATTGACCACAAGACAAAAAGTTACTAAACTTACTAGAGTAAGCAAGTCTAGTATAGAAATTGCCTGACAGAAAATTTAGACAAACCATGTAATTCCAGAACCAAGCAGACAGTGATCATAAAGAATCTTAAAATTTCTTAAATTTATTTTCTGTGACTTGATGTCGGTAATTGATAATTTTTATATATTTATTTATATATTTTTAAAGAAAAGAATTTTTATATTTCTTTTTGTAATATTCTTTTAATGACACCGATATACAAGCATTCCCATTTTCTTTATAAAACTTCGGTTTTCTTGATAGTAGTAAGTAGTCACTTAGTGACTTTTACCTTCAACTCGACAAGGTGTCCCAATAGTTGGTGCAGATATTTTCAAACTGATTTCTACTAAACATTTTGAGCCGAAGTAGCACAATTACAAATTGTTTTCGCCTATACTGGATTCAAAATTTCAAGTTCATAAAAAGTTGTCTCTATGGACCCACACATATCACAAAAAAAATTGGCGCAATTGAAAAATATTTAGGTCTCCCGCAGAAGGCGTGTAAAGTTTATAATTTTCTTTGAGAATTAGATTATTTTTTCAATGAAAGATTAAGTGATTTTTGTTTTTCAAATACAAAAAGTTTAAGATTGAGGTGTGATATTACCGTATACAAAAATATATTACTCTAATACTACATTTAGATCGCCTGCAGTTTATTTAGATTCAATACAATGTTTAGCAAAATGCCCATTTTCGTAAAATTTAAAAAATGTGCTTAAATGTTGATAAAAGTTTATTTGTCATTGATTTTTTTATTATGTATGTACATGTGGGCTTTGGAAAAGAAAACCCACTTAATATTTCATTAAAAAAATATGAAAAAATTCGAATTTTTAAAGAAAATTATAAATTTTAGGCCTCCTGCAGGAGACCTAAATATTTTTCAATTGGGCCACTTTTTTTGTGGTATATGAGGGTCTACAGGGACAACTTTTTAACAACTTGAAATTTTAAATTTCGAAAAAAACGTTTTTTCGATACACCCTAATGTGTAATTGTAACATGTAATTGGTAACAACACTATGTCCATTTTCAACCTATTGTTTAAATACTTTGTTTTTCGAATTGTCCAAGAACTTAAACTATGTACCTTTCCATAGAAACCTATTATTTTGCATATTTTGGAGATATGCAAAAAAATGGCAACATTGTGGTAGAAATAAAATACAAACAAACAAAGAAAAAAAGCATAATCACCGTTCTGGAAATATTCTGTGCCGCCCTAATCTTTCTCAACTTCAAGTAACCGGGATTCCTTCCAATGGCTTCACCTAAGTAAGCATCAGTTAAGAAAAACATAGCATCCAGAAAAAAAAACAATACAAAAAAAATTCAAACTATTAAAAACTTTTTTTTTTCGTCGAAAAGGATATCATTTTAGCTGCCTCGGCTTCACCCTCAGCTTGCACGATCTTCTGCTGTCTCTCCTGCTTGGCGCGCTCGACCACAAACGCAGCTCTCTGAGCTTCCTGCTGTGCGACCTGTTTAGCCTCAACGGCCGCGGTATATTCCTTCCCGAAAGACAATTCCGTGATGGAGACGTCATCTAGGATGATGTTGAAGTCCCTTGCCCTATCAACTAGCTCCCGTCTCACTAATAGGGACACCTGCTGCCTCTGCGTGATGAGCTGCGCCGCGTTAAACTTGGCGACGACAGATTTTAGGACTTCGTTGCAAATCGACGGCAATACTTTCTCGTCGTAGTCCAGCCCGAGCTGACGGTACATCTCGGGGAGTTGTTGGGCGTCCGGTCGAGAGAGAACACGGAGAGAGATGTTGACCATTTGCAGGTCCTTGGAGCCGGTGGGCGACGCTATCTTCCTGGGTCTTGAGCTGGGTTTTAGAGAATTGTAATATTAAAATGAGGAAAATATTGATCTTACGAACATTGATTTTGTGAATTGACATGGAATTGGTATTTTCGATTGACATCTTTGAACTAAATAAGAGCCTCTGTTCAAAAGTTGTCCATCGAAGTCAAAATGTGAAAAAATGTCTGGCTAGTTTTGCGATTTAATATAGGTATAAACCCAAGGTCCTAGAAAGTTCAAATGCCTTTTAAAATATGGCGCAGTACTTATTTTAAGAAAATATTGACTTTATATATATTAAATACTAAATTTTTGGGCAATTATTGGTAAAATTATCAGTTTTCTTTTTCTTCCTTTATATAGCCATTGTTAATATTTTAGCTTGTAAAATTTGCTACAAAATAGTTGTAAGTTACATCTAAAAATAACGATTTCCAACATATACAGGGTTAGTCAAAATTACCGGAACACCTAAATAATTCTCCAACTGTGAAAACATTCTAAATTTTTGTTTGTTTGAATAAGCTATTGTTTAAAAATGTGTTTAATATACACTTGCTCATTTTATTCTGATTATTTTTTGACGTTTCTTAAAACCAATGAAATGTTTCTTTATTTGTCACAAGGGTAAGTTTCAACCAATTATGTCATTATTATAGTGGGAATAAATCTCTTGTGATTATTCTCGGGAATAATCACTGTAGCTTTTATTTGCCTAGCAACTGTTAGATACATACTTGTCAAAATAATTACTTAATTGTGTCAACGCGAAATGGGTGAAAGTCATCGGTTTAGTACCTTTTCTAATGCAGAAATTACAAAAAAGATTTTAGAAACTACTTCGAAAAATACTCTAATAAGTAATCAGTCTATATGGAGACAATTTAAGACCTTCACCAAAGAAAGAAATTATATTCTGGATCAATCTACTACAACAGCTACTCTGGCATTGATTTTAAAAGATTGGGCTTATAACATGAAAAGAAAAGACGGAAATGATTATAAAGAAGCAGTAATAAAGACAATGTGGAATAAAACGGCAAAATTAGTTCAAGAACTTTACTTTAATAAGTATAACAGGTCCTTTGATCCTTTCCATGATATACAATTCAGAAATGCTCGGAATGCAAGAGATGCAAAAAGAAAAATTTTACAAAAACATCCTGAAAAGCACAAACTAAGTTCTGTGGCACTTTCTAATACAGAATTGTTGCAAATTTTTAACTATTGGGACGAAGATACACCTTGTGGATTGCAAAGAAAGTTTTTTCACGTTGCATCGTATGAACTAGCTTGGAGGGGAGGAGAAGCTACGAAATGTTTAGTTCATTATTTTAAAAAAGAAACCGACATAAAAAGATTACTGGCCGCATTCAATACAATCCCATCTTTACAAAAACTGCACAGGGTGGAGCACAAAGGTGCGCTAATACTAAATGGTTGACTCCAAACATAAATAACCCAGATATTTGCCCTGTTCGTCTTTTTGAAAAACTAACGTGTAAACGTGAAGAAAATATTAAAACCGAACGCTTGTTTCTTACTCCAAATCCGGCTTGGCAAACTCATGGTTTTTGGTATAAAAACGTTCCTGTGGGAATAAATTCCATTTCAAAATGGATGAAAGAATCCGCAGAAAAAGTAGGTCTAGACACAGTTACTAAAAAAATAACTAACCATTCTGCCAGATCAAGTGCAGTAAGTAACCTTTCAAAAGCTGGTGTAGGAGAACAAGAACTAATCAAGGTCACTGGTCATAATTCTGCAAGTTCGATTAAACCATACTTACAATTGAACCAAGAACATCATTCAAATATAATAAATAATCTTAGAGAAAATACGCAGGAGGAAACACTTAATATAACAAGCAATTCCAAATCCTCAATAAATAATGAGTCTCGAAATATTTTTAATAATTGCGTTTTTCATTGTACTAATTTAAATTGTTAATTCTTTTAATATATTCACAATATGTCAACGATATTTTCATATATTGTAAGTAATAATTAATTAAATTAAATTTTTCAATAATTTTATGATAGTTTTATTGATCTTTTTTATTGTAAAAATTTGTGAATCAAAAAATAATCTAGTCAAATATAACCCGAGAGTTCCATTATTTAGAAAAATAATAAATCGGAAATAAATCGCTCGCCTACAGCTCGCGTGTAAACTTCATGCTCGCGATTTATATCCTTAGTTATGTGCTCGTCAAATAATATACTATTTTACAAGGTAGATATAAGAATTACTCGTATTTCAACATAAAATACAGGTGTATCGATAAATAAACGATTAAACAAAATCACCGATTACACGATAGTTGACGTAATTGCATACTTACCGAATGTCATATATGATCGGATATTGGAACCATGGAATACGGAAATGCAGACCTTCCGTGTATATTTCATTTTGAACGCCTCCAACTCTGTTGAAGATGATAGCCCTATGACCACCATCAACTAATAAATCAAGAAACCAAGCATTAGTTTCATTAAAACAACCATTTTGCGGCATGCTATTGTGTTGACATAACCTCAAAAATCGAACCCAAAACTTTATGTAATCACATAATAAGTTTCAAGTGTTGTCTCTCCGATTTATAATCAATACGATCTACAGACGTCCCTTATATCATCCCTTATATATTTCTAATAATTAAATAATGATTACCTGTGTACATGGATTGTGCAACTCCGTACGCCGCAGCGGCTCCAACCGCCAAAACTTTTAACCCCAAGTTCAAACCGGGTGGTCCACCCTTACCAAATTTACCAGCTAAATCATTAAGTTTACTTTGGGCCATTTTCACCTAAATTCAGTAGGAAAAATAACAAATCGGCTTTTCTCCACGGCAAGAAACGTGATTGAAAAATGGCTGTGTAGGATACGTACTTTGGCGCGCATGCGCGTGGTTACTCCCAAGAACTAAATATAAAATTCCATCCGATTAAACTACTAATAGATAAATCGATTATAAATTAGACAAATTTTAATCCCGTATACCCTATGGACATCAAAAATTGATTTCGGTTTTGATACATCAAATAAACTTCACTTGGTGTGTATTCGGTTGCATACCTGACGGAATGTCACCCAGGAGGTCGGTGTGACAATTTGCCTATATGCTAGGCGGAAACTAGCTTTTTGAATGAACTACGGTGAATTTCATGTTGTTTCTAAACCAGGGCCGGCCGAAGGATAATAATTGGACCGGGCCAGTGTCGTTTTTGGCGACCTGAGCATTAAAAGCAATTTGGATGGAATGATTCGAATTGAGCTGCTAGTGTAACATCTATCATCAAAATTGTTGAACGCTGTTGGCAGTCAAATGCTTCACGGGGTGCAACTTCAGTCCTAACTCGCGTTTGACAGGTGGATGTTCGATCGGTTTTCCTGATTTCCATCGACTAATTTTCGGTGTTTCTTTTGGCGTGACGCGAACTATAAGTGGCTTTAGTGCTTGTGTTTCAATATCCCGAAGGATGTTGTACCTGTTCCCAGACGGATTGGCCAAGGGTAAGTCTTGTTTTTGTCAAAATTCGAAGTGATTGCATGCAAAATCCAAATGAGTCACCGGCCATGTTTTCGTGTTCGAAACAAACTAACCTGTTTAATGTTTTATTCCAGCGAAATAGATGGTTTTGTGTGTTATAAGACCGGATTTCTTAGATTTTTCGATATTTCTGCTGTATTTACAATGTTTACAAGGCTTGAATTATCAGCCTCAAAACTTGGCCTAAATATCGGAGAGATGGAATTCCGGATTAATTAAAAATTTCTCTTCGATATGCACCTACGTGATCAAATGCATGTGCCTGCTTGCCACTAACTGGGTAACGCAAGCATACTAATTCTTTTAATCCAGTTTCTTATATAAAATATTCACTTTCAAGACATGTGAATTAAAAATATGGCACAGAATTATTAATATTATGACAACCGCTGTTTGGTTATCAACTAGAAAAACATCTCAATTCATTAAAGCCAACTAATGAGGGACTTATTCTGGTCACCTAATGAGCTTAATTAATAGATTAATAATTGTAAAATCCCTGTAAAATTGTGTTCTGTCATAAGGTAAATGTTAAACGACCCAAATCCAGACAATGCGCTAAATCCCGACATATTTCTGTTTAATCTGATAAAATAAGAAATCTACTGCTTATTAGTGGAGATAGAGCCTATGTTTAAATTTGGCAAAGCTTCGTATTTTTGTGCTGATCGATTATCTGAAAAGAAATTTAAACTATCATTTTTCATTTTGAAGATACCCGCCAAAAACTGAAATGTTGAGATATCGTTTTTAATTTTTTATTCAAAACCAAACGTAGCTAGCCATTTGAAACTAAAACATTCTACAGCTACTTTTTAACAAGGGATGCAGTGTTATTTTTTAATTTGAAATTACATCAAAGATGGCGGCGTAACCATGACCAACTTTTGTTTTTCTTATGGGCGCCATGTTGAATTTTGGCATTTTCCGATAGTCGTATTTTTTCTCATTTCCGCAATGTATAACATGTTGGCATTATTTTTTAAAACAATGGTTTAATAATAAAAAAACTTTCTTCTTTTCCTCGTTGTTGGTCGTGCTTATCAGGTACCTAACTGGTGCTTGGTTACAGACCGCCGGCGCCGGTCTGACCAGAGTGCTTTAGATTAAAAATATTCAGATTGTAAAAGAAGCAAGTTTATACAACAAAAAAACTTATTTTTTAAGTAAATGTTCAAATTCGTCGCCTTTTTCTTGAAATCATAAAACCGAGCCAGCTTTTCGACATGTTGCTATGCTCTTCTAACTGTTGTTGTTATTTTTTGTTATCAATTTTTTCTTTGTTAATTTTTAGACCTAAGTAATAAAGGTTTTTGTTAATTAGTAGATCTTTTTTATATAATACAGTAACAAGCGTAGTAACATTGAATAGGCAATGGAAGACTAACAGAAAATGTCAAAATATACAGGCTGTTCTATTTAAAATTCAAAAGTTTGAGGTTATATCTCAGAAGCTGTAAACGTTGCATCAACGATAATAACGCCAGGGACTTCACATGGTTGCAAGATACATCATTTCAAAATTTTGTTAAATTCGGTCGAGCCGCTCCGGAGATTTTGTCACTTTTATTTCATAACCTTCAATTGTCTTTTTTTCGAAAATTTTCTTTATGTAAGGCCATAAAAATATTATGCTACCATTAAGGCAATTAAAAGATCTGTCAAATTCATTAAAGAGATATAGGGTTGTCATTTAAAAAAAATGTCTATGACGTCATCTGTTAAAAACAACCGCCCTCCATGCAAGGAGTGGAAAAACGGAGTATGTCCTGGACTTATTCTGTTCTTCCACTCAATGCGTGAAGTACGGAGCTTCTACAGCAGTACTGGTAATATATGATTATTTTTTTTCATATTTTCGAAAAGATCGAGAAATTTTATACAAAATAAAAGAAATATTGATAACTTTTGTTTGTTTATGGAAAGCGAATTGACGTTTTCGTTTGCTCGGAATGCGAATCTAAGCTCAAAAGTTGCATATCGCGTCAGGTTATAGCGTTTTTTAAACGATTCTTTTATGTAAATGCTTCAAAAACACTTGGGAACAAACTTTTGATATTCCAGGTAAAAGTGCATTTTACCATTTTAAGGTTTTTAGGACAATAGGTTCGGCTGGTATTTGTAAAAACTACCAAAATAGCGTTTTCGACACTTTTGATGGTCGGAACTTGAATTTTTTTACATAAATATCTATTTTAATAATAACTGCTGCCAGATGTTATACAAAAAAAATGCGGTATGTTTTTCTTTGTTTAAAATCATGTTTATTAAAAATATTTGATAAATTAATTATCTGTGACATCCAGGGCACCTGGCAACCCTAAGTGGGCCCCGAGAACGTCTTTACACAAACCTGAAGTGGTTTGTTTTGAATTGTATATCTCGACCAGCCTGTATAATGCGCGGACGCTGAAACGGCGGTCATGGGAATAAAATTATACCTAATAACTTCAATACCCCTGCAAAACATCCGTCTCCACCACGTCACGCAAAAACTTGGAGCTTTAAGACCTGGTGACCTTCTACAGAGACAACAACAATGCCATCTCTGTATCAGTGCAGTATTTTTATTATAAAATACCCAATTTTTTGTATTAATTTATCGTCATAAAACTTGTGCTTTATATTAATTTACGTGGCTGACAATTCTGTGTTTTATGATCAGTAAACTGTCACCATAAAACACTGAAGTATTATGCTAGTAATTATTATGCCTCCATAGACAGATATATACATGCTAAAATATAAAAACTATTAATTGACATTTAAAATGTGTGATTTTTTTATGTCTAATGTAGTCAAACCCTACTTACTTACAATATGTGTGTATATGTGACCCCGTACAAGAAAATCGCCCTAACTGCGTTTTTTAAAACGTTTTTTTTTTTTATTTTGAACAAAACAGACATTTTTTTAAATAAAATGTTGTTTTTAAACACGAAATAATGTTTTTAAACACTTCGCAAAAAACAAGTTTTAAACATAAAAAAAGCATGTTTTAAATCACCCAAAAAAAAACATGTTTAAAAATCAGGCAATTGTTTTATTTGTAAACATTTTCGATTTTTAGAAAAATCGATTTAGTAATATTTATTTGACAATTTTCGACTATTTTCACCAATTCACAGCCACCAAGGTTAATATACAAAAAAGCGATTTTGGCGTTGCGTTCGTGATAAAAATTGACGATCGATATATTTTTGTGTTCAGAATGTCATCCTGATAGAAAATATCACACAAAGAATATAGGGTGTCATTTAAAATTTCAATTATGACGTCATTTCCGGAAAAACCGGAAGTCGTATTAACCTCAAGAGTATCCCAAATAATGGATTTTTTTGTCTACTAACACTTTCCAAATTTCATTCGTCCAGTTTCATAAACAAAAAAATAAACGGGAGTACCTATGGCGTGGGTCACCGGGTACGTTATTATAAAAGTTTTTGTTTATTGTAGTTACATGCTATCACCGAATGTATTATTATATTTTATAAAAAACTTTTTTTTTTATTAATGAATATAATACTTAAATATTTTTTTTATTTTTGAATTGATCCATGCATAAAAATCTTGAAGGCATACAACTCTGATTAAATAATTAAATATGTTGTCCAAACTTCGGTAGTTTAAAACACATGTTTTACACATTTAAGACAAACTGTTTTAAACAAGTTGAAAATAAAATAGTTTGAAACAAAATATTTGTTTTAAAACATGTTTAAAATAATGGGTTAAAACAAAGTATTTTATATATTTAAAACACACTGTTTAAACAGGTTTAAAAAAAATGATTTAAAACAAAATATTTGTTTTAAAACATGTTTTAAATAATGTTTTAAAACAAATGTTTTAAAACATAACGACCCTGACCAAAACCCACAAGCAAGGGAAGCCGAACTGCGAAAAATATTGTCATCTTTATTTCGCTCTTCAAAAATAACAAATAGTCGGAATGCTATTAAATTCAAGGGAGATGTATCGCAGTAAATAAGGATTATTTGCATGCTAACTGCGTTGTCCTGCTAACATTCGTTCCTGAGATATCGGCTTCCATCAAAATCTTGTTCGCCACCTTTATGACATAAAAACTGAAGAAAACAAAAACTGCAAAAATCGGGCTCGTGTTTACACCGAGAGGCAAAGAATTTTGACAGTCATACAACTTATGTAGAAATGATTCAGGAGTATGACATACTTTATTTCAATTTTTTCTGTTCAGTAGTTTTTGGGTTATGCCCCTCCAAACACAGGAGTCAATACTATCGAGACGAGAGATGGCAGTCACAATTATATTTGTCTGTCGGTCATTGAAATCGAATGGGTGCCTTCGAAATGTTAGTAAATCGGCTTGGAACGTCGGTTTTTGGTTGAAAATATAAACTTTGAAGAACATAGATTATGTTATGGCGGCCAGTGAGTCTATAGAGGCATGCATATTTCATTAGGTCAGATGGTCACAAGTCCGAAATTCGATATTCGGTGTATATTTTAGTGATTTCAGTGTCGCTCGTTTCTGAAATCGCCACCTATATCATATGCAACGTTCCTCTGCATTTACATTTATTTGTCAGCCTCGGTTTCCGGCCAGAAGTTGAAAACAAATTTACATGTCTACTCAATAGGAATAAATTTTTCTCTTTTTTTGGGTTTTCTAAATTTCAATCTATCAAGGAACGAGATTTATTTTGTTTCAAATAATTTGTATTGTGTTTAGGGAAAGAATTATGATTTTTAAATTAAGGATATTGTAGGTTGAGTTAAAATGCGATATGTTAATGTTGCAATAAGTGAGAAAAACTACACAAAAAAACGTTATAAGAATACGTATACCTTGTATTATTTTTGTATATATGTATTTATTAGCACATAACAATCATACAAAACTGGTATAACTGAGGAAATTGACACTTAACAAGAGAAATAAACTATACACCATAAGTGAACGCTTTATATTTAAAAAATAATGTATTTGTTTATTATACGCAGGTAGAGATAAATTAAGCACTTCAGAGGTATACTGTGTTAAGTACATAGGATTTCGATGTAACTTAACACTGTTTGCTTCTGAGGGACTTAATTGAACTAAGAAGCATCTGGTTTTCCACGTAGTTGCGCGCGTGCATATGTGCTTGCACTTTCGGCGCAGATTTAACCACGTGACTTTCTTCTTAGTCCAAATTGTCTCTATATGTAAACGTAGTTGAACAAATTGAACAAAAAAAGTAAGTTCATATGTATTACTGAAACAATGTATTAATGTGGTATGGCTAAGAAGTAAATGTTAAACTTAAATATTTTCATTTTAATGCTGTGAAATAAGGCGATAAAATCTAACAAAATAGGCCTAAAATAAAAACAAGCACTACTAAGAGACAAATCGTAAAATAAATAATTATAACTTACTGTTTTCGTGCGGCGAAGATCAAAGGGGCCGTGCAGTGTCGACTGGCGCCGAACCGTTTCCTAATAATTTTGTGTATGTGACTATCGCATGTTCTGAAATGCTTTTCTTGTATATTTTAAATACAAATACAATTCCACAAAACATTACAGTGATACCAAATAATTAATTTCTTTATTATAACATTCCTATTTTACTACTAACTATGGTTGAAAATTTTACCTTTTGTATGTTGAAAAAAATTGTAGTTTTGGTAAAACAGACAGCTTTTCTTACATAAATCATTTATTGCTTTACATTTATTATTAGAATTAGTAACTAATTATCAGTTAGCTTCGAAGAAGCGAACAGCATGGTTCGCGAAGACACTAATTATGAATTTTTACTCACGGCATAAACCGGTAACTATTTATCAGCTAAATTTAAATGACTCTCGCCGTGAAAGCATTCGTACTCAGATACTTATTTGAATCCATTTAACGTTTTCTTTGTGCATCAATAATCTCGAATGTCTCGTTCGTACTTAGCAGAGATCGATACTTTCAGGTAAAACACACCTCATAAAAATTCAAATTTTTATCGGGTGACGCAAGTAGGTGTTAGTAAATATAATATTCCTATTTTAATTCTAGATACAGTTGGATACTGCATTTTGAAATTTTACTCAAAATTATTATTGCTATGTATAGACTTGGTATACGACTTCAATTTCAATTGTAGGTATAAGAAAAAATAGCGATTTCGATAAAACAGGCAGCTTTATGTATATGTATGAGTCATTTATTATATATTATATAGATACATGTTCAAATATTTTACACCTTTATATAAGTTTTTTGCTATATATGGTAATCCGGCACGCTTACACCTATTAGAGAGTATTGCCCAAATTAACTAGCGAAGTTAATTAGCGAAGAATTACACTACACGTATAATATCTACATATACACTTACCGCAGGTACGCTCGCAAGTTATTAGTTTTCTTAGAACGCGGGCCAAATAAAGGCAGCTGATTTTTTAATTTGCCCATATTTCTAGCGTCTGTTCTACGTCTGTTGTACAACAAGTCGAACTAAAGCCAACCATCCTACATAGATTGCGATTGCCCTGAATGCATTGCCAAGCGACAAGTGTTTGGTATTAATATTATTTTCTAAATCTAAATACCAATATATTTGAAATTCTATGACGAAAAATAAATGACTGATTAAAAATTAAATTACTTGTATTTCCTTAGTAATAATTTATTTAACTCCTATTAATAATTTAGTAGTTGTAACATTGCAAGTAGGTATTGTCGTTGTTGATTATTCTTCGTTCCGTGTGTCGTACGGGGACTGCACTATAAACCCTCGCGGGAACATGCGCTCCTAATTTATAACTCGCTCTTTGCTGTCTGCGTAGCATCAGGACGGCAAAAAATTATTTCTCGTATTCGGTTTCTAGCCTATTTTGGTCGAAATTCAACAATTCATGTTGATCACATACACTTCCGCAAGAACATGCTGTCCTAATTTATAAGCGAGTCGTTGCTATCTACGTAGCACCAGCACGGTAAAATTTATTTTTCGTATGGCTTTCGTTTGCCGGGCGCGGCGCCGCTACACCTGCCGTGTCAACATGCGATCAATATTTTTGTTAGGCCGAAATTGCTCAATATTTGTGATTCCCCTGGCTACATATTCATGCTGCTGCTTCAGACTGTACCATTTGAATTTGATTGGTCGAAGAAAATGATGTGGTGATTATCCAACAGATGGCTGCACCGTACGACTATAAAATATGTTATTCTCGTCTCATTCACATGTTCAAAAAAGCAACGGTTAAATCATTACAACATACATATTTTGTTGTCATTTTTTTTACACAAGTTCATGAAGGCTCAATACAAAATGTTGTAATATTGCTTTTTTGATGTTTGGTTCGGATTTGGACAAAAAAAAATAACAAAAATTACCAATTATTGGCTTCTTTAGCAAGGGTAAAAACAAAACAACAACGCAAATGAAAAAAAGTGGCATTCGTAACCGGTGTAATACACCTTTATCTATAATTTAATGTATTACACGTGATTATTAACACACAATTAAGCTCAGGATGTTTGGTTTTATGTAGTGTTGTTTTGTAGTACGCTACTACCTCTAGTGACTCCTCTTAATGCTATATCGATTTGAAATACAGCATGCTGGAAATTATTAATAATAGCTGGTTCATGTGATAATTCTTCACTTTATGGCATAGGATTTTAATCTAAATTTCGAAAGAATGAAAGCCCTTCTTAGCGTTTTATCTCCAAACTTCACTTACATACATCGCAGGTCAGTATTAATTTTTCTCGTGATGAATCTAATCACAAATCGGGTCAAGAAAACCGCCGGACCGGCAGCTTTTTCTTGCAGACGTCGCCGTCGGACACAGAACTAGCCGCGGTACCTGAAATAAGTTTGGCAGGTGTACGGGTTTCTTCTCTATCTGTCTCTGCATTAATTCAGATGATAATGTGGTAGTGGTGCGTACCTACCGTCCGAAAATATCGACGGGTTTGTTGAAAAACTCGCGTAGCCGTCTGGGCGCGAGAGGTAATCATCCTCATAGCAATTACTTTCTCGACATGTACCTCTTTTTACATCTTCACATACAGATATCGCTTTTACCCAAAAAGTTCACAAAGGAGCGATGCTCGGCGTCTCAGAGCGTTGAGAGGCAACGACCACGACAATAAATGACCGCAAAAGTGATCCCGAGTCCCCTTGGGCCATCTCTTTAAAAAAGTTACGTTTTACACGCCTATACAAGGAGTGCATATTCCGGCTATTATACTTACGATTTTTTTATGGAAATTTGCGTGATCCGAAAATGACATGGCCGTTTTTGTTTTGTTTTTAAATTTAAGTACATACCGAGTGACCCACGCCGTAGGTACTCCCGTTTATTTTTTTCTTTATAAAGCTGGACGAATGCTAAGTGTTAATAGACTAAAAATGCCATGCTTTGGGTGGGATACTCTTGAGGTTAATATGACTTCACCCTATATTCTTTGTGTAATATTCTCAATCAGGATGACATTTTGAATACAAAAACATATCAATTTTTATCACCAAGGCAACGCAATTTATTTTTTTTTAATTTTGTTCAAACACAGAGTGTTTGTGGCATAACACCTAGTTAATGACTAAGAAGTTATTTTCACTTAACCTAAATTGATAAAATAATGAGTATTTCTACAATTTTGCCCATTGGCCCAAGTTGTTTTAGTCTGACAGTTTTTACCACTCAAGTAGACGGCGGTTGTTTTCACCTACACTATCACTGTGAATACACTACGGGTGCTCTGCTTTTAGTCACTCCCGCACTAGTTCGAATGGTTTAGTCCTTTTCAGCCGACGCACTAGCGCACTGTTGTCTAGCAGCTGGATGGCTTCAATGTTGTCGTGGTGTAGTAGACGATCCTCGTGCTTCTTAGCAAATTTTGATATTTCGCTAGTTACCATCTCCATGCGAAGGTCCCGATGAAGATTGGTGTTTTTGATGTACCATGGTGCACCAACAATGGCCCTTAGAACTTTATTTTGGAACCTCTGAATGAGGTTGTTATTGGACTGCTTAGTGCATCCCCATAACTGTATTCCATACACCCATACTGGCTTTAATAATTGCTTGTATAGTAGGAGCTTATTTTGCACTGACAGGGCTGACCTCCGTCCCATTAGCCAATACATTTTGCGGAATTTTAGGTCGAGTTCGTCCCGCTTTTTCTTTATGTACTTTCCATCTAAGCTTGGCATCCAGTGTCATGCCAAGGTATTTCGCTGTATCCGCGTATGGAATATCGTTCCCATTAATGGTTACTGGAATATAGTTAACTCTCTTATTGGTGTAGTTTACATGCGTGGATTTTCCTTCATTTAGTTTGATGCGCCATTTCTTTGTCCAAAGGTTGATTTTGTTTGCAGCTATCTGTAATTTTTCAGTTGCTTCTTCGACACTGTCACTAATCGCCAAAATAGCCGTGTCGTCTGCAAATGTTGCCACTGTGCTTTCTCCCGGAACAGGAATATCATAAGTATACAGTAGGTACAAAAGTGGTCCCAATACACTTCCTTGTGGTAGTCCGGCATTGATATTGCGTAGCGAGGAGTATTCGTCATCTTGTTTCACCCTGAAGTGACGGTCCTTCAGATATGATTTTAACAGTTCTGTATATTCAGTAGGAAGCTGCTGTTCCAGTTTCTCAAAGAGTCTATTATGCCACACCTTATCGAAAGCCTGAGCCACGTCTAAAAATATTGCTGAGCAAATTTTCTTTTCCTCAAGAGCCTTTTCTATAACGTCGGTAATTCGGTGTACCTGATCTATTGTTGAATGTCGAGCTCGAAAGCCGAATTGATGAGATGGAATAGTTTGATTTTTCTTAAGAATTGGGTATATTCTCTTGATGAGTAATTTCTCAAACAGTTTTGAAATGGTTGGTAATAAAGAATAGGTCTATAGGAGGTTACATCATTTGGCGGTTTACCGGGTTTGGGTATCATGATGACCTCGGCCACTTTCCAGAATGAGGGCACATATCTTAACCGAAGTGCAGCATTGAACAAATATTACAATTTTATTTGTAATGAATGAAAATAGTCGAAAATTGTCAAATAAACACTAAGTAAATCGATTTTGGCCGACATTGCATTACTGGCGCCCTCTAGCATGATTTAATTGGTTTTTGGCCAGTAAGTCATTTTTTTCACGGGTACCCAATGGCCACACCCTGATTATTCGATAGAAAATATCTTTCCGATTACAATGATACCAAATACGTGATATTTTGTTGAAATTCTTAGCGCACAAATGTTGTTAGAAGCAAGGAAATCGAAAAAAATATTGACCTAATGATCAAAGGCAGCGTACAAGTCAAAGTTACTCAATGGACTACTCGAAGGAAGTCTTCAAGTTTGCGAAGAGATTCTTGGGGTATGCTTTCCGATTCCTCAATCAGGACTTGTGTCAGTTTCTGTATGGTTAGTGGTGGATTAGGGCGCTTGCGAACACGTCGGTCAAGCTGATCCCACACGTGTTCAATGGAATTCAGGTCAGGACTTGACGCCCACCATTTCATGACCTGAATTCCACGTTCTTGTAAAAAGTTTCTGGTGATGCCGGCGGTATGTTGCTTTACATTGTCCTGCAGTAGGATGAAATTTTGGCCGACGCCATATTCAGCAGGCACAACATGGTCCTCTAAGATGTTTACGATGTAATTCATGGCATTTAGTCTACCAGGAACCACAACAAGATCAGTTCTGTTGTCTATACTGATTCCAGCCCAAACCATCACAGATTCACGACCAAATCTATCCACTTCCTGTATAGCAGCGGCTGCGTAGCATCCACCAGGACGTCTATATACATGTACTCGACTCGTCTGTAAACAGTGCAGGCGTCCAGTGACGAAGTTGCCAATCTCTGTGATCCAGAGCAAACCTCATTCGCGCTGCTTTGTGATGCTGCGTAAGGTGTGGTGCGCGGTCAGGTCTTCTTGGTTTCAAATTCGCTTCTTTTAATCTGTTTGTCTTAGATCGTTTAGGAGGTCTCGTGCTATGGCAGTACGCTGACGTAGAGAGGAAAGGACAAGAAATCGGTCTTGGTTTTGAGTAGATTTTCGATTTCGACCTTGTCCAGCTCTTCTCACATATTGGCCAGTCTCCCGAAACCGATTCCATTAACGCTGAATAAAAGAAGGGGAAACTCGAAGCAACTTGCACTTCACTAATATGCCCCATTTTACTTCTAATCAACGAAAATTGACAACTGAATTCATTAGTCACCTTTAGTAGGTTTTCATACGTGAATTCAAAGCATACTTGACATTTTTTCCATTTTGTTTTGTGTTTTGTGTAACATTGTTTTTGTAATTTTCTTTATACCAAATTTGATTTGCCTAGAACTATTATTTAAAAAGTTACAGGTTTCGAAAAAAGTGTTCCCCTAATTTTTTTGAGCAGTGTATATATTTAGTGTTCGGCTTGGTATGGCAGCTGATGTCAAACCCGGAAGCAAAATATCTAATCTAAAAGTGTCTAATCTAAATGAAAAGTTCGTCAATATTCTGGCTAATATTCTTCAGTCGAAATCAGCAGGACACTCTCATTTAAACATTATTTATTTAAGGATTCAAATTTCGGTTAGCAAGGTGCCCGAAAATTATACATCAAAAATTTAAATGGACATTAAATCAGTCTGGACCGGACTGCAAGAATCACCATAACTTTGGCGGAATAATTCATCGCAAACTGGCCAATCTGGCCGTCACGCAAAATTTCAAGATGGCGCCCGGTCGGAGTGTGGCATGAAAAATCGTGTGAATGGACATTGGAAATGCCCTCCGGTTGTTCGGTCAGACGAAACAGCGACATCTCGTCAAATTTGTGAATAGAAATTTTTCGATACTCGTGCGGAGACCTCAAGGTGAAGGTGGCCACACGATAATTTTCAGATCTGTCCGAATGCAAAACCGAACTGAGTCTGAAAACTCGCCGTCACACACGTTTAAAATGAATAAATATATCGTTTGTCTGACCACCGCCGGATGTAGGATTTCTTATGTCATTAAGCAAGAAGGAATAAGTATAATAGGCCGAGAAACCACAACAACATCATGCCCTCATAAAACATCACTACGAAATATTTGTTTGATGTGAAATAATGTGGGTGGCAAGAAATACCTGGTGCATGGGCGCCGTTTGTAAATGTTCCAGGGGGGGGGGCAACATTTTTTTTTAGTATTAAATGGTGACGTAATATTAAGTACTATGCCATAAACTGTTTTTTCTACTTTGCATTCACAATGCACACATTGTAACACTGTTTTCGGTGTTACAATTAACACATTGTAATATCGCTTGCAATCGCTTGCAATCACATAAACTGCAAAATATCAATATTCTATACATATTTAAACATGGGTGTAGCCTGCTATAGTATGGCCAAAGGATTGGGGCTTTCTTAGTTTTGCTGTGTTCATCAAAATACGCCAGCATGACGTTTACGGTGATGTTTTACGACTCTAGTAAGTAATCGTTATCATTCTTTTCAACTAAACATCAAATCCCCTTTTCAGATATAATTAAAGGACCACATTTACTTTAATAAGGTATTATGCGAAGATCAAACCTACATCGTAGATACGAAGGATTTTAATTACTGCTGCGAGATTGTATATGCGCAATAGATGGTTTATCAGCATACACGTACGAAGCTATAGTACATTTAAAGTGTAGAGGATTTCTTAGTTTATGTAACATATAAGTTTTCGGTAATATTGTGGACGCTTGGATGCTCGGTTCAATTCATATTCGTTTTTGTCCGTCGCTTTCGAGTTCGTCTTAGTTCTGGTTGTGTGCAACGTATTTGTATTACCTCCATCACATGTAATTTTACTAAGTATTATTTATTCTAATAAACTACTTTGCCGAAATTAGAATTGGGTTTCAATTATTATAAGTGCTTGTAAATATATAAGCCGCAGCGGCTACGTAGCGGAATTAGGTAGACACCGCTATTAAACGTTAAGCGTTATAACAATTCTTTAGTAAGTTCTTGTTCTTCGAAGTAACTAATCAGTCACCGCCAAACACTTCTATTCTGATTATTATACTTATGAAACCACTATTTTAAAATTGTTAACTTTTTAGGTTAAGTTTCATGTATTTATCACAGTAGGGTTAAAAGTGTTGCCCCAAGCTCCATTATGATCATCGTTGCGACCTCGCTGAATATTTATTCAAACTTGTAGGCTAAAGTAGAGTAAAATTATTCACAATTAGATTTTGTCATGATTTTATCTCATCGATATCATCCTTAACGAAGTTGACAGTTACTACAGTGCAACCACGTGGTACCCGCAAAATACCCTAGATTCTAATTTAGCGCGATATAGTAACCACAATTTCTAAACTTATATAAAATTAATGACGCAAAGTAGAAAAAATAGTATATTACACTCGTTTTATAAGACGTATTGGTGCACTCGTTCCATTTGGGCACTCCTCGCTACGCTCGTCGTGCCCAAAACAACTCGTGCGCCAATTTGACGTCTTATAAAACTTGTGTAATAATATACTATTGCAGCATTTTCGTCTTGTGTTATTTTGCATACACTCTGAAAAATCTCTATCGCTTTAAGGTAGTGAAATGTTTTTGTTCACATTTTGTGTGTTAATCCATGGTCGTGAACCCTGTATGCTCGGCAACAGTTACTTATTATATATTCATTTTTCCGTCTTTCTATATCATTTATTAATGTGGGATTAATATTTTTAATTAATAATTGTTTGTAAATATATTTTGTTTCTGAATCATTGAACTCTTATTCTAGAATTTAAGATTTTGTATAATTTTCAACCAATATTGTAGCCTTTTTATTACTTTCTAATACGTTAGGAGACATTGTTGTTAATTTCCTATAATTTCTAGCTCGTGGTCATCGAGAATCTGATACAATATCTTAATAACAAATTGATAAACAATAAAAAGGCAACAATATTATTTTCAAATTTACCCCGTTAACGAGAAATAATGACTAAATGTAGAGAAAAGTGGATTAATTTGAAAATTCTGTGTTTAGGATAATCGACGACGAAATAATATTTTTTTATTTTACTATTATACTTGAACACTTGTAAGGCGACAATGTTAAGTTAACTACTAACTTTTGAACGAACTCATGTACGGAAATGTATTGTGTCAACGCTGGAGAGTGTCATAAAATGGTACAAATATTACAAGCAGCATACAGAATCAATGTTATGTATCATAGGATGGCCCTTTTAATACCAAATAACTTTTGTCTGAAATATTTTATTATTTAACGTTTTTGAAACTCCCTTTTCATTAACCGAAGTTTTGTAATTTTAGTTCCAATTTTGGCCAATAATGGGTTATCTATAAATCTTTTTAAATTATTTGATTTTAAAATAGTTATTCTATGATACTTTATGCAACCTATTCTTGCGTGTAGCTTTTTTATTATAGAAATGGAAAAATTAAACAGCGTACTAAAATGTACATCGAGTGCAAATACATTATACATTATCATACTACGTATGATACAGTAAAAACGAAAATTCCTATAACAATTTGAAATTTCTGCTTTCAGATTTGGATTGTACGGGAAAAAGCGTACCAGAAATAGTTTTACTAGTCCGATCTTGTTCTTGTTGTAAAAGAACACAAAAACTTTCTGTTTTATTACTTTTAAACCGTTATTGTTCTATTTTTGAAAAAGTAACATGCAGTTGATAAATAAAAAAAACTTTTCAAATATTATAACTTATAAACAAGATATCATTGTGTTAAACACATTGTATGGTATCAAAACAGCATCTGGATTGGACCGCAGAGAGAAAAGTTATGGCCACATTTAAGAAATGGCGCTTTTCTGTTCTTTTTTTGTAATATAAATGATCTCCAAGAATTGCCAATAATATAATTCAACGTAGAAAATAATGAAACCGGTGTGAAACTCTGGGCGTACTAAAAACCTGCATATAAATCAAGATAACACTTATATGCCGAAAGAAAGGATGCTAAATCTGATCACCACCTGTTATTATGTGCATCCTGTAAGTTCTAAGTAACTTAGAAAGTATTTTCGAAGAACTGTCGTGCGAATACGCGTACGGTGTATGCAAATCGCCCTGCATACGCGAGATTGAATATTTTCGTAACACTTTTTTTTCGCGATGCTGCCGAACCGCGACGCAACAGTTTTCGGAACTAATTTCTTTTCAGCAGCGCATACATGCATACTAAACGACAATTTGCACTGATGCTCTTCCCGGAAGATATTTTACCACCAAAGTACTAAGAAATGTACGTATGCTAAATTGGTACCTACAATTATAAAAGTTATCTTAAATTTGATATACACAGACTGTTGGGCCATTTTACTTATCATTTGACTGTGTTATATTCTTCACAGTTTTTGAGTGACTGCTAGAGTTATTTGTTTAAAAATACTATAGTACTGCCGTTTATTTTTTTTTTATTTGTGATGCTGGACAAATGTGGACAAAAACCATATCGATCGTCAATTTTTATTATCAAGGCAACGAAGAAAATTACTTCTTTCTATCTTCTATCTTCTTTTTTTGCATTCACGTGCACACTGTTTTCGGTGTTACAATCAACAAATTGTAAAACCGTTTTTAGTAACTTTTTTCTAAGATTGGTCATTGGTATCAAATGCCATATGTCAAACGTACTACACATAACCACAAACTGCCACAACTAAACATCAAATCCCCCTTTCAGATACAATACAAGGACCACATTTACCTGAATAAGGAGTTATGCGAAGATCAAACCTACATCGTAGATATGATCGCGTTCAAATACTGCCGCGGGATTGTATATGCAATAAATAGTTTATTGAATATCAGCATGCACGTAGCAAGCTATAGTACATCTAAAGTGTTGAGGATTTCCTAGTTTATGTAACGTATATGTTTTCGGTAACATGTTGGACAGAATTCTGGTCGTGCCAATACCGTATTCTTGTTTTTGTACGTCGCTTCCAACTTATCTTGTGTTACCTGCATCGCATGTAATTTTACTAAGTATAATTTATTGTGACTATTATAATTATTAGACACTATTTTTAAGTTTACTTTCTAGGTTATATTTCTATATCTATATCATTTATGTTGCGGGTTAATAGTGTTGCCCCAAGCTCTATTGTGATCATACTTGCGCCCCGTTAAGGCGGCTTGTACAGCGGTAAAAATTAGTGCATTTTTTCAACTCAAACGTCCCGTGAACGCTGTGACATATGATCGTGAAATTTGGATATAGTATAGATATGGAGATAATCCAGGTGCTATCAAGAGCAAAAAAAATTATTTTTAATGAATTCATATAGGAAAAAACCGGTAAAAGTCACCCATTTTGTCTAATTTATAGCGGCAAAATGGAAGCGAGTTCTGATCAAAACCCCATATCAGCATCTAGACCAGTCTTTTCTCAATCGGTAAAAAAAATATGCAGACGTTAATTGCATACACTCACGAGAAATTATGTACGAAAAACAGGCATGTTTTGTTACAAATCAGCAGTGGTAAAGTGCTGCCATCTATTCCGCTGTACTAACTAGGACCGCCTCTATTTGGCTGGAGACACCCACATTGTTGTGGCAAAAGTGGGCGCCGTATGTCTCGTAGGTACAAACAACACTTCCGACATTTAGATCGCCTCTCTTGACGGGTTCTCGTGATTTGAATTATTTTTATAAAAGGTACCTATAAAAGTTTTTTTAACCGATTTCATTAAACGATACATTTTTGGAAAGCCCACAACCTGTTGAATATATAGTAGTTATAATTACTACCTCAAAATTTGAAAGGGATGTCCTTATTTTCATAAATTATAATCTCTTACATACAGAATGTCTCACGGAACTCTTCCAGTAGAATTTTTTGATGTACCACTATTTCTATATGTTTGAATTTCTGGAATCGGGGTCTACTCGATCCGAACTTTTGAATTAAAATACTCTGGAATTGACTCTCACTTCCGGTCTACAGGAAGTTGGTATCAACTTCGTTATTTTAAATGGAATCATATAATTTTTATTTAATTTTTTGCTTTGACTCATTTTTGTCAAGTAAACACTCTTTATCATTGCAGACTGGGGTTCGCTATTCATATCTTCAATAATTGTTTTTAGACATCGATAAGTTTGTGTTAAATAATTAAAAAGCACCTGATATTGTATTAGCGGACTTCGATATTTCGACAGGTATTGTGTTTTATTATCTACGACGTTTTACAACATAATTTTGATCAATAATTGTGAAATAATTGAAATAATTGTGAATAGGGGCATTCGACATGCACGTAAGTAACACTTAAAAAACATCATTAAAAATTATGTACATTTTAAATTCTTCTCATAAATTTGTAAATGAAATTTTATCCCCTATTTAAAAAGTTTATTTTTAAAAAGTGCTTCGATTTAATTCGATTGATGAAAATTTCCACCTGATCCATATTTAATGTGAAGGTTAAATAATAGGAAAATCGTAAAATATGGAATGTAGTTTTATTCAAACTGGTTCGATTTGATTTCGTAAATTTGCCTCTCTTCTTGCATGGGCTTAGCGCATTTTTATTTCACAAATTAATTTCTCCTGATTATTCAAGATAAATACCATACATCACCGTAAACGTTTATTAGGATGAATTCACAAAATTCAATCCTCACCGGTTTACGTGACCAAAAATATAATCTCTGTCACCACGCAAATATGAAATAGCAATAATAAATACATATAATATACAAATATGTATAGTCAATACTATACTCAATTTGTCAAAAGTTGATAAATAGGTTTGTCTTGATTTGTCGATATAAGGAATCCGACAAAAGGAGACCGACGATTCTAAAAGCAACAAAGAATGGAATGACTTTTCGTCATTCTTAGCGCCGAAACTGTGACACAAACAATATGGGTTTTACGTCTATATGCGTACCTACTTTCCTAACACAGAAAAAACAAAAAATTTATGTCACCGTGAAATACGAGTACTGACAACGACATTATGTTTATAGACGGGGTAGGTGCTATAAAAGAAGACAAAACGCGATTATTCTGTTACTTTTCATTTCCACTGTTACCATCGGCACAAAGATTGAGAAATTAAAAAAAATAAATAAAAGCAAGTGACAATCTTCATGTAGTTCAACAGTTATTCGACGTCAAAATAACTAGATAAAAATATTAGGGTATCCGTAATTGGTATCAATCATTTATTTTATATGATTTATTTCGTTCATGGCATAAGTAAAGATTGCGTAATTTGTAAGTAATATATTATCACGTATGTACCACGCTGACTGAGATCGCTATACGTCCACCTCGGCAGTTACACAAATAATGCCCCCCACTTTATTGTTAGTGAGTTAAGAAACGCCCAGCTATCCTATTTACATTTCGAAGCTGGCGTGTAATATTTAGTGTGCTGCACGTCGGCTGTTTAGTTTGTATAGCTCTATCTCATTCTGAACTTTCGTCGCCTCGTCGATGGCTTGCAAGGCAAAAATTGTGTAAACCGCCTTAATTGTTTATTAAAACTTGTAGGCTAAAGTAGAGTAAAATTATCCACAATAAGATTTTGTCGTGATTTTATCCCAACTTTACGAAGTTGACGGTTTACTACAATACCATTAGTAAGTACTAACACGGTACCCGCAAAATACCCTAGATGCTAAATATAGGAACCACAATTTCTAAATTTATATAAAGAAACTAATCACGCAAAGTAGAAAAAATAGTACATTACAAATAATATAGGGTGCCATTTAAAATGTCGATGATGATGACATTTCCTGAAAAAACGGAAGTCTTAGTACCTATGGCGTGGGTCACCCGGTATGTCTCTTAAAAATGCAACCAACTAACTGCCTTGGTTGCACTTTTAGGCATCGAAGAAAATTAAATAGTAAATCTACAAAAATTCTGCCTGGAATTCTGAACTGATAATATGTATAAGGCAACCGAAAAGGGAGGTCATCTCGGCACTCTTGATAAATTGGATGCAATTGCTCCGGTGGCATATACAGTCGACTCGTGTCTACATTTTCGAATGCTAATGCGCCGAAATTATACATGTCGCATGTTCATTGCAAGCCAAATTCTAGGCGCAATATCACTGAGGTTTTTTGTTATGATAATTTGCAAGTTTTTTTTTGGTATACTTGCTGTATTGCTCTAGTTTGTTACTAAGGGCATAATGTCCATTTGCCTATTCGATTTTAGTAGTATTGGTGGTTTAGTATACAGGGTGTTACCGAATACTTGTTACAAGGTTGAGAGAAAGTACCTATACCTACACTCGACATTTATTTAGTGGAATTTCAAAAAAAAATGTAGGTAACCGACTCATTTCTCAGCCGATAATAATACACTTATGCCTAGCTAATGAAAAACAAAACACTAATTCTCCATACGCTTTGCACTTGAGTAGAAAAATATCTGGACTCAGTGGTTGACAAATCGAGTATGTCCCATTATACAACATTTCTCATATAATAATATTATAGAGACGTCTTCCAGTAATTTGGCCAATAAATTTGATACAAAATCGGTAATCTTCAGCATACCTCGATGATTCTATTGTCGGTTCATGGAAATTATGAAAATTAGTATTCACATCTCTTGTCTAGAAGTCCTCTTCGATCAACAAAATAGTACGTAAGGTATTTTGGTTCTCCGTAACGTAATTTGAATCCAATTACAAAACCCGTAATGAGCTTCTGCATCATACCATACTTGGAGCTTGAATTCTCTGGTAGTAGAATGGATAAAACAGCACTGTTTGTATGTATATTCTGCTAACCTAACAATTGACATGGGGATTTTAATAAAATAATAGTATACCTCTTTAGCCACAAACCTGATTTATGTCTGATATAATAGTAGAATTTTTGTGTAATCTCCTATATTCGATTGGAATTCTTCTTTATGCGATGTTCCTAAGTTGTCCATATTTTCAGATTTTTAGGTTAGCGCTCTCGAAATCTGTCCAGTAAATAAAAATGTGAATTTTAGCGAGTTAATTTATGCGCATCTAATTCAAAATGTAATCTATGTAGCAGTTATTTGTATTAATAAATTGAAACAGCAGTCGAACATTTCTAGAATGGATAGAAAAATAAAACTAGAATGGTTAAAAAATATAGAAGGCTTTCAACAAATTCCTATCTACTACGAAGTTTTGTATGTTTAAAATATCGATGCCTTTGAAGATGACTTGGAATCAAGTCGAAAATTCAGTCCATTTCGATAATAAACAATTATATGAACATCTACATCTACACCATCCGTACTATAAGTTAACTTTTTTTAAATTCATACGATGTTCAAATAAATCATCTATTAATAAATGAAGTTAAAACAAAACTAGTAAGAAAATTATCTTCAGCCGAGGTTAAAATTTAAAATACCCCTCACCGTAATATTTTTGGTGTGGAGCTAAACTTAGAACTGAAAGAAGTTTTGTTCAAAGGGGTCCAAAGGAACTGGAGGATTACCTACTCTTAGCTTTTCAACGGCTTTGCAAATGAGCCGCCATTTCCGTAATTTCGTCAAAATAGTTAAATAATAAATTAAAGTAGAGGAAATTTTGTATAATTTATGTCTATAATATTTTTTGGTAAAATTATAGTATTGTCAAGTATCAGAGTTTGACACTGGTGTATAGTATGATAAAGTTATGTGCCTTGCCATATTAGATTTTCATTAATTATTTCTGCAATTTCAAAAGTATCATCATAATCTCGTCTGCCATCATAATATTGTCTGTCATCATTAAGGTGACCAGACGTCCCACTGAGTGACTCCCTTGAGACCAGATGTCACCATTGAGTGACTCCGTTAAGTTTTTGGGGGTTTTTCTACAGAGGGATTTGCGGTGGGACAAACACATATCTTACACTCATTCGAAGTTGTCCCGAATTTACTACGCCGTGCTCAAACTCAGGAGTGTTGTGGAGTTGAGTGTTCTGAAGAGTTACTACTTCGCTTGCGTAGAGTCAGTCTTGTCCTATGGAATCATTTTGTGGGGGTCCTCGTCCCAACTGGCCATGCTGTTTCGTCTACAAAAAAGGTTCTTGCGGTGTATGCTGCACAAAGGCTACAGGGAACCATGCAGACCGCTTTTTAAGTCATTGGGTATTTTAACGCTTCCATCCCTGTATATTTATCACCTGGTTACATATTGTAAACAAAGTTTGCACTCCTTCAATAGCAACGGTGAGATATCGCGGTCTATGCATACCCGTAACGCCTCACGCCTTGCGGTGCCTCGTCATACCTCGTCGGTCTTTGAGAGGGGCCCACAATACATGATGATCAAAACCTACAATGCCTTACCCTCTCAAATACTGAGCGAGACCAGCTTTAAGTTATTTCGAGCGCGGGTAAAGCGCCATCTACTTGCCCACTCATACTATTCTGTTGATGAATTTGTGAATGCTCCGAGAGTCGCCTAATTTGAAATGTTTAGTGTGATCGTTTTCTGCAGTATTGCGGCGTAATTATATTATTTATGTTTGGCGCACGACTGGAATGGAATGAATGATATGATTTTTAACGAGTATTGTTAGTGTTTAAGATTTTGTATTTCTTTATATCTTGTATTTTCTATGACCATTGTCTATGTCTTTCTGAGATCTTACGGCAAATAAATATTATTATTATTATTATTATATTGACAGTAGGTTGTCAAAACATTTGCGTTTGACGCTACGTACTGTTATTAGAATCATATCTGACATATAATCTGACATATCCTGGCTACTAGTTTTAAAGGAGTACGACCGATCTCGATGAAATAGAATTTGCTCATGCAGCTAAACTATTAATTGTACCAAAAAATGTCATAGTGATAAATTATTCAGAATTTCATCTTCTTTAATTTATTATTTAACTATTTCGACGAAATTCCAGAAATGGCGGCTTATTTACAAAATGTTTCAAAAATGCTAAGACTAAACCTGCAGTTCCTTTGGACCATTTTCAACAGAAAGCTTTTCAGCTCTAAGTTTGGTTATGAAACTTCTAAATATGAAGTTTCGTCCCGATACCTTTAGTAGTTTCTCCGGAATCGTCGCCACAAAAACGGGTACACACATCCACACACACAGACATTTTTACTTTATCATACGCAGTATGTAAAGTATTGTAATCGTGCCAAAAAAAAATTTTGAGAGTTTAGCGGAAATATGTCTTTTCGGGTACCCTGAACATTTTTGACCAAGGTACAAAAAAATGTCTGTGTGTGTGTATGTGTGTGTGTATGTGTGTGTGTATGTGTGTGTGTATGTGTGTGTGTATGTGTGTGTGTGTGTGTGTACCCGTTTTTGTGGCGACGATTCCGGAGAAACTACTAAAGGTATCGGGACGAAACTTCATATTTAGAAGCTTCATAACCAAACTTAGAGCTGAAAAGCTTTCTGTTGAAAAGGGTCCAAAGGAACTGGTGGTTTACTTTTAGCATTTTTCGAAGATTTTGCAAATGAGCCGCTATTTGTGTAATGTCGTCAAAATAGTTAAATAATAAATTAAAGGAGAGGAAATTTTCTATAATTTGTGTATATGACATTTTTTGGTAGAATTTGTAGTTTAGCTGCATGAGGAAATTCTATTTCATAGAGATCGGTCGTACTGCATTAAAACTAGTAGCCAGGATATGTCAGATTTTTTGAGTCTAATGACAGTAGCTAGTGTCAAACGCTAATGTTTTGAAAATACTACTGTCAATATAGGCTGCTTTTTACACCCAATAAAACGTAAGTGTCATTTGGACGGTGTACCCGGTGTCAACGGAGTACAATATCCGAACGCAGCTTTAATCGACATATCTGTCTAGTCCTACTAGTTTTATTTTAATGCAGACATAGCCGATCTCGATCAAATAGAATCTCATGCAGCTAAACTATTAACTTCATATATATATATATATATATATATATATATATATATGATAAGCCAGGCCAGGCACATGACTTTATCATACTATATATAAAATTAATAGTTTAGCTGCATGAGATATTATTTGATCGAGATCGGCTATGTCTGCATTAAAATAAAACTAGTAGAACTAGACAGATATGTCGAATAAAGCTGCGGTCGGATATTGTACTCCGCTGACAGGGTACATTGTCCAAATGACACTTACGTGTTATTGGGTGTAAAAAGTGTACGGTATACTATATCCGAACGCAGCTTATAAAAAGTGTACGGTATACTATATCCGAACGCAGCTTATATTGACAGTAGGTTGTCAAAACATTTGCGTTTGACACTACGTACTGTTATTAGAATCATATCTGACATATAATCTGACATATCCTGGCTACTAGTTTTAAAGGAGTACGACCGATCTCGATGAAATAGAATTTGCTCATGCAGCTAAACTATTGATTGTACCAAAAAATGTCATATTGATAAATTATTCAGAATTTCATCTTCTTTAATTTATTATTTAACTATTTCGACGAAATTCCAGAAATGGCGGCTTATTTACAAAATGTTTCAAAAATGCTAAGACTAAACCTGCAGTTCCTTTGGACCATTTTCAACAGAAAGCTTTGACATGGTGACACACAGACATTTTTTTGTACCTTGGTCAAAAATGTTCAGGGGACCCAAAAAGACATATTTCCGCTAAAATCTCAAAAATTTTTTTTGGCACGATTACAATACTTTACATACTGCGTATGATAAAGTAAAAATGTTCAGGGGACCCAAAAAGACATATTTCCGCTAAAACCTCAAAATTTTTTTTGGCACGATTACAATACTTTACATACTGCGTATGATAAAGTAAAAAAACGTTTAAAGTTACAGTAGTATAGTTTTATTTTAATCCTATCATAAATTGTCAATCTTAAAATCAAATCTACAGTGGTAAAAAGCCGAATTTTTTACATTTTTGTTAATTTTTAAAAAAAGTTTTTTTTTGTTTTCAAAACCGCACCCCTGCATATTTTTCTTTCTTCGTGCCTTCACCCCCATTTGAGCGTTTAGATGATCCCTTGATAGTAAATCTTACACAGAGACGAAATTTTGTTTAATTTAAATAAACAAGTTGTTTCAAGAGAGCAACAACATACATATTTCTGGATAAAAATGTATTACATATTTACAATATCTATTTGGTACAAATAGCAAATAAAGCTTTTAGAAACTTTATTTTTGTTAAAGAAAAGATTAGAAGTTTACAGTTTACTCTCCAAAGGTAAAACGTTGTATCTACGTACACAATTGACGTTGACGTTGATAATTTTTCTGTTCCAATGTAAAAATCACGCATTTTTACATTTTTAATTATTTACCTTATAGTCTATCATCTGAACTGCCAATTTTTGAGTGAAACACGCTAGCTTCTTTTTACAATTAAAGTTATATCTAAGAGAAAAGGACAATTATTTGTATCAATGTAATGTTTGTAGATACGGCATCTTTGGACAGCAATATAGGGAACCAACAAAACTATTGTATCAAGTATTCTTATTCAAAAGATTGAATAAACCTTGTAAACCTTGTAAACATGCAATCAACTTTTCTTAACATGGACACATTCCAACCACAGACACATATATTTAGTTATTGAAATAAATATAGCAAAACAATTAATCGCTTTAAGAAAATAATGTAGAGTGTTCGATATGTAAAGAATATTTTTATTATTAAATAGTTTTTAACAGTTATGATCACCATTACAAAACACGTAAAAGAATATCTGTGTATCCAACCTATATCAAAATCATATTGACAATTATTTTTTTTAATAAGTGCCCAAAAGCTTGGGTTGGTTTGTATTTTACGACAACGCCAGTATTTGGTTCTAGTCAGTACCCCCCCCCCCTCGCGAATGTCCCGCTTTGGCCCAAGAAAATTCTGGTCACCTTAGTTGCATCATTTGCCGCACGTAGGTTTACCGGACCCTTTTTGCCTTTCCTTGAATATGATTGTTGAAACAGAACACTCACTGCTATACTACCATATTATAAACCGAAATAACTACGTATTTTACAAAACAAGTGTACAAAACAAAGCCATGTTCCGAGCTCAGTGGCCAGTGTGGTCGAGCAGACGCCCAATTGAATGTTCTAGAATGCACATCGGTAGGGCCAACCTAAAAAAGAAAGCACGCCTGATATGCAATGAGGCATAAACTCGACCTGAAACCCGAAATTAGGCATACTTTGACCAGGAGACAAGCAATTTTCGATGATTTCGAATGCCCAAAACCGCTACTTCTAGATCAAGTCCACGTTCAATATGTATGCGTCAAGATCACAGCTACTTTTAGCGTCCGCATAAATATTCAGCAAGAGGAGATTGTTTTTCTTTCCTGGTAGGTAAGTACGTTTTGATCGTGAACTCGAATTTCAAATTGTCACCAATAAAAGTAGTTCAGGCAAAAGTGAGACGGACGATGGGAAGTGATTTTTGTTATGGGGGCATTGAAATGACAAAACAAGTTGATTTATTGTGTACAACGATTTCATCTTGAGTTTTAGATGTTTGTTTCTTTTGTCAGAATACACTTTTGGCTTTGTTTTTCGATTACGGGATAACTAGTTTCGGATAGAAGTAATTGTCGTACACGCTGAAGAATGGAAGGTTATAGTTAACTATAATATATATATAATAAATAAATGAAAGAAACTACACTGCTCAAGAACATTAGGGGAACAATTTTTTCGAAACCAGTAACTTGTTAAATAAATAAAAAAGTATTTTTGGCTGCATACCTTGCCACAATTTCTTAGGAGTGTTCATAGATGGCGTTTATGACAGTCGAAAATAAATTTAATATACGTACTAATATAAAAATAAAAGCAATAAATAAATATATTAAATTTACAAATTTAAGATTGCAAGACTGTGACCAAAATAGGCCCCATTTATGGAAAGAGAAGTTTTTAAATGCGTTAATTCTAAAGGTACATAACCGCGACCTTAGATATTGATTTGCCATAAAAATTATCTACTCCCTTACATCAAAAGTGAACTTTTTAATCCTCCCTAATGATTTTCTAATTACTTATGACGAAATACACACCATTTATCGAAGGGAAAGCAGATAAATGCAATAGTTGAGTATGTACATAACCTAAATGTTTAATTTTGATTTCGGTCAAACTAATATACTCCCTTATATCAAAAGTTGACTTTTTAATCCTCCCTAACGATTCTTTAACGGTTTATCGCAGAAATACGACCAATTTGTGTAAAGCAAAGCCGATAAATACATTAGCTATGTCGGCTACCGTACTCAAAGTTTGTTATTGATTTGCGGTCAAATAATGAACTCTCTTATATAAAAAGTGGCATTTTGAACCCTCCCTAACCATATTCTAACCGTCTGTGAAGAAATGGGTAAAATATATAGCAAAACAAAGCCGCTAGCGTAACTTTCCGGCGGTAAACTAAAAAGTTACGTTATGTACTAAACATTTATATTACTTTGCAGTTAAACTAATTATTCCCAAACGTCGAAACTAGACTCCCTAATCCTCCCTAACGATTTCTAAGCCATTCCAATAAAAAAAATCACAAAATGTGAAAGTCGGGGGCCAACTTGACGGTACAAAAAACAATTCTCATTTTCTCAAAAACCATGTACTCCCAAACGAAAAAGGTGTACTCCCAAACCCTCCCTGACGATTCCCAAACAATTTGCATAAAAATTTACTTAAAATTCAAAAGTGGGGGGGCTAACTTGACAACGGTCCATTATAGGTATAGTAAGGTCCATCGGACACACTGTATATATTGAATTAGATTCGCATAAGGACCACCAGAGGTATTGGCGTTTGTTTCCTCTATGAAACACACATCAAACTCCAGAAAATTAACTCTAGATTATCATGGAAGCAGATAATTCCATGAATCACAGGAGATACAGAACATACGTCTAGAATCCACAACGCATAACCTAGTTTCCATACAGTACCAGCCAGAACGAGAGTGTCCTGTCTCTGATATCTCTTGTGTCTCACCGATGGTCTTCCGCATTATCTGAGTGCATACGAACTATTACATAACGAGCGTGAACTTGTTCGCCTTTCGAAAAGAACTGGCGCTAGACCAGCACCAGCACTACCAGCGATTGAAAGCAAGAATCTAGGCTAACTAACCTAATATTCCATATTCCTCGGCCTGTCTGTCTGTCGATGCTGAAATCGACTTTGTCTATTTGTCGCTAAAAAGTAAAATTATCGGCATGCCAAATGGCGAGAAATTACATAAGCGTCTGCGATCAATTTTTTTTGCGCGCGGTCGCTTGTCCCGGCCTGCCGTTTGTATGTATTTGGATCATTTGGATTAGAGACCAGATGATGTTTTCGTCTTGTTTTGTGGACTGGATAGCGCAGCGTATGAAGAAAGTGGTTTGACACAGTGTAGGTCTATTGATTTATGCGGCCCCGTTTGCTAGATTTTGATCTAAATCTGCCGATAATAAGCGCGCAATTTCATTATGCACTAACGAAACTGATTGCATAGCTCAAATTTTTTATGTAGTATCGGTTGCGAAACTATTCAGCCCTGTGGATGAAGGCCTGTAACTCTGAAACGGCCGAACAAAAAAAAATTGAAATAAAGTGCGCTGTACTTCTTAATCATTTCTACATAACAGATTAATAAAATAAAATAACAGGGTTAGCCAAAATTACCGGAACACCCAAATAATTCTACAACGGTAACAAATTTAAAAAAAAATTCAAACAAAAGCTTTTAGACTTTAAACAATCCATCGTTCAAATATATTTTGAATATACAGGGTTCATTTTATTATAGAAATCGCGTAAATTTTTTTTTCAAATGGAACACCCTGTGGCTTTTTTACGTTTTATAATTTTAGGACTAATTCTGGACATTGTTTATTAAACAATTTTTTTATAAAATGCATCATTTTTGCGTTTTAAGCAATTAATTAAAATTAGTCAAAATTACCGCAACACGAAAATAATTCTTCATCGGTAAAAAAATTTCAAAGAACATTCGAACAAAAGTTTTTTACTTTAAACAAGCTATCGTTTAAATATATTTTTAATATACAGGGTGTTTATTTTATTATGGAAGTATGGAAAACTTTTCCTTTTTCTCATTAAACGTCCTGTACATTTTTATTTTTTAATTCTAAGAATTTTTTTCAAGTAGGTTTTTATAAATTGATGCATTTTTTAATTGTCAGCAATTAATCAAAACTCCAAAACATTTATTTTAGCCGAACGGATAAATAATAACAATGTGAAGAAAAAATAACAAAACAATTAAATTAAATTTTCAAACTGCCATCCCTGAGCGGCTTGACAATGCCCCAACCTATCAACAAATTCCCGTAAACAGTTGTCTAAATGATCGACGGTAATACTCTGAACTTCGTCCACTATCCTCTGCTTCAACGCATCAATATTTTGCGGCCTATTGGTGTAAACCTTGGATTTTAGGTGGCCCCAAATAGAAAAATCCAGTATTTGTAAATCCGGCGACCTAGGTGGCCATTCAATGGATCCTCTCCTTCCAATTCACCTCTGCGGGAAAATTGAATTTAAATAATTCCGAACTTGGGCACCGTAATGCGGCGGTGCACCATCTTGTTGAAACCAAATATTATTCAGATCTTCGTTGTATATAACTAGGAGATGAGGTATTACTTCATTTTGAAGTAGAGCTAAATAGCGTTCAGAGGTCAAAGTGCCTTCAATAAAAAATGGTCTTAGAATTATAAAATGTAAAAATATACATGGTATGCCATTTGAAAAAAAAGTTAACCAAATTTGCATAAAAAATGAACAGCCTGTATATTAAAAATGTATTTTAATGATAGCTTGTTTAATGTCAAAAACTTTTGTTTGAATGTTTTTTGAAATTTTTTTACCGATGGAGAATTATTTGGGTGTTCCGGTAATTTTGACTAATTTTAATTAATTGCTTAAAACTCAAAAATGATGCATTTTATAAAAAAATTATTTTAATAAACAATGTCCATAATTAGACCTAAAATTATAAAATAAAAAGATACAGGGTGTTCCATTTGAAAAAAAGATTTACGCGATTTCTATAATAAAATGAACACCCTGTATATTCAAAATATTATTGAACGATGGATTGTTTAAAGTCTAAAAACTTTTGTTTAATTTTTTTTTTTAATTTTTTTATCGTTGTAGAATTATTTGGGTGTTCCGGTAATTTTGGCTAACCCTGTATATATATATATATATATATATATATATATATATATATATATATATATATATATATATATATATATATATTGGATTCGTTCAAAATCGCTTTGTAGGGTGATAGTAACAACCAAATGAAGCACAAAAATACTTTCGAAAAAATATGGATTGAGCTGGTTTTGATACTAAACGCCTCATATAACCCCTTAATCCAATCATATCTCATGCTTGCAATAATGTGATTAATAAAATGGTAAAAGCCATGTTCATCAAATTTCAGGACACCTGAATTACACCTGTTACACTCACTTTCTTTCCTCAGTGCTTTCCTGTTTGTTTTTTTGCGTTATTATGACATACATCAGCCACTATTTTTTACTCATTACTAATGTTTGGCTTATATTAGTATTACGTGTAGTTACTTTAGAAAGGTCTTTGCAGAATAGATTGGGTACTGAACGAGAATGGAAACGAGAACTTGAAAGTGGCGATATGTGCGTTTTTGCATGGCTTTGGTTCTATTTTAAGATTCGCTCCCGTTACCGTGAAATGGGGTGGAATTGATCTTGCAAATTCTGTACAAAATGTATCTATCTACTTATTTATAACGTACACTGAAAAATATTTTGATGTGAATTTACAGTAGGAATAGTAGTTTTTCTTTGCCCTGCGACAATCAGTGTAATTTTACATCTCAATTGTATTTTTACATTGTCATTGTATATTTACACTGTGATTTTACAAGAATTTGGCTGAAATGTTACACCAATTTTAATGTAATTTTAAGTAATATATGGAGCAATGCGTAAAATTTGATCATCAATTTAAATCATTTTACATCGATTTCAGTGTAATATTCAATGAAATATGCAGAAATTTTGATTTGTATAATTTTATTCTGATCTTGAGTAGATATTAACATTATCTATAATATAATACAAACAAAACAGTAACATCATCACACAGTCAAACGTTAGAATAGTACGGTCAAACAAAATGGTATAGATAAAATTACTTGAAAAAAAAATAAATATGTAGACGTACATACAAGTATAAAATAGTTTGAGAGACATAAAAATACATTAAAACTACCGAGAAGCAATTAATAAATACTTAGCGTACGCAAATACTTAAACATAGAAAACACACGGATAAATATATAAATGCACTTCGGTCAACCATGAACACACATACTCGTTCACTCTTTTTCTGACAAACACACTTGGTGCAAGATGTTCCGCATCTGTATCTGTAAGAACAATGAAACATATTAGACAGACACAAAAAAGTTAACCTAAAAAGAAGATTGCACATTATCTTTCTGTTGGTATAAAACCCTTCAATCTTAAAGCAAATTTTCACACTACAAGTCCAAAAAGTGAGTTCTGGGAAAATTAACAAAATTATTTTGTCAGTGCAATACCTTAAAAAGTATAGCTATTTTGTGCCAACAGACAAAATATAAAGTAGTTCACAGAGAATTAAATGTATTACATATTTTATTTATATTTGCATTAAAAGCAGAGCTATGATTAAAACAATCATCATGGACATGTACTGTTTTTGAACTCTACGGAAAAACAGCGTACATTTTTAACAATACTTGTTTATTTAAAGCATTTAAATAATATTTTTTATGTGATGTAGGTATGTAGTGTTTTTGGCGTCAACAATAAATTCCTTATTCATTTCATATTATTATATTTTCCGAAACGCGTTAGTAATGCAGCAAAAACAAACATGTGCATACTTCGTACAAGGATATTATTTCCTGGTCGAAATTGAAATATAAAAAGACATCTCGTACTATGCCTCGAAAACAATTTCTTTCGACAAGAAAAATTTATTTTTCTGTGGAGCATTGACGGTATGAGTATGTTTTCGTCAAATATTCGAGCAACATTCGGCGTAGTTATTTTACAGCCATAATAGAACACGTTTTTGTCCAGCCGGCCGGTCCGCTTCGAGAATTTGAAACGTGTTTTGTAAGTGCTATGTTTGGAATCGAAATAACATTTTTATACTCTAGGAATTTTTAATCGTTGACTTATTTATAAAATATCAATCTCAGTTTAAATTGCTTAGACGAATAATATACTGGGTATTAAACAACTCAACATTTTTTTTTATTTCTGCAACGAATTAAATTGAAAATTCTAATACTTCTAGTACTGTTGTTGGACTAAAATTCTTTGTTTATTTTTTTTATGAATTTTTAAATGAAGATTTGCAAACAAAAACTTATTTGTTGATTTATCAACTGAATCGGTCGGTTTGAAAACACTACAAGTCCAAAAAGTGAGTTCTGAGAAAATTAACTAAATAATTTTGTTGGTGCAATATCTAATATCTAGTTAGCTATTTTGTGCCAATAGACAAAATATAAAGTAGTTCACAGAGAATTAAATGTACTACATATTTTATTTATATTTGATTAAAAGCAGAGCTATGATTAAAACAATCATCATGGACATGTACTGTCTTTGAACTCGACGGAAAAACAGCTTACATTTTTAACAATACTTGTTTATTTAAAGCATTTAAATAATATTTTTATTGTGATGTAGGTATATATGATGTAGGATTTGCATGAAACTTATTTCCCGTAATATTTGAAGATTGATAATTTAAAATGTCATGTCAGATTTTTAAAATAAATTCAAAATGGCGGATTATACATGATTAGTCAAAATTACCGGAACACCTTAGTAATTCTTTAACCGTAAAGAATTTCAAAGAAAAATTGAAACAAACGTATTTTGGTTTTAAACAAGCTATATATTTTCAATATTCGGATGTTCATTTTATTTTGAACATTTGGTAAACTTTTCTTTTTCAAATAGAACACCTGTATATTAAAAAAAAAATAATTCTCAGAGTTTGTAAGAATCATTTTTTTTATAAAATGCATCATCTTTGAGTTATGAGCAATTTACCGACCATTAACGGATAAAAAAATAAAAAATCATGAAAAAATAACTAAACTATGAAATAGCATAATAAATTAAATATTCAAGCTGGCAAATTAAATAAATGTGTATGTATGCGGGAAAATATTCTTAATTTGAAATCCAGGAATTTTGATTAATTGCTTATAACTAAACAATGACAGTATTGTATTAAAAAGATGATATCTATAAAAGAATTAATCCTAGAATTAAAAAATGTATGTAACCAAATTTCCAGAATAAACAATAGTTTGTTTAAACACAAATTTTTTTCTCAGTTGGAGAATTATTTAGGTTTACTGTAATTTCGTCTATTTTTGATTAATTGTTAATAACTCAAAAATGAGGCATTTTATAAAAAAATAATAAAAAGGTTCTTAGAATTAATCTTAGAATTAAAAAATGTAAAGCTATACAGGTTGTTCTATTTGAAAAAGGGAAGGTTACGAGATATCCAGAATAAAATGAAACGTAATAAAATATATTTAAACGATAGATTGTTTAAAACAAAACAACTTCTCCTTGACGAATTTTTTGAAATTGTTTACTGTTGGAAAATTATTTAGGTGTTCCAGTAATTTTGACTACCCTATACATATATGGCGATATGATTATGATATAGAGTTTGATGATTATATACATAATAGTATTAAATTTCCTCTTCTACGGTAGTAGTCGGTCCGGAAGTCACGTGGTAGTAAAATTCTAAATTTTCACCAGTTACATACTTGTGGACTTTTTTAATATTATTTAACTTTTTGATATTGATATTTATATTGATTACTTCGGCGTACCTCAACAACGATTTGAACGTAAACTTCGAAGTTGGCGAATGTTTACGACTGATATTAGTAGAAACTGAGCATTCTCGCGCACAATTACATATTGCACTCGATGGTATGCGTGCCGGCGTTCTTTTGCAAAACAGCTGATCAAACGTAACGCATGCGTCTGGGCGTTACAATATCAACAAACCCGCTATTATAATAGTAAAATCACAACATACGTTGTAATTTTACGAATTTAAGGTATATTTCCATTGTATTTTTACTAAAAGATCATTGTAATTGAAATAAAGCAGCAATATCGTTGTAATAGTACACAGACTTGTAAAAATAATTGGAATTACGTGCAATTTTTATACTTACCACATTTCTATTGTAATTTTCATATTGATTTATGTGTAATTTTACAGCAATTTTTCTCAGTGTAGTAGATCTTTTTAGTTGACAGGTCTTAAGACTCCTTTTTTAGGTTAATCTGTGTTATATCTGTTCAAATAAACACAGATTTTCACACTACATTCTCACCAAAACTAGCATTAATATGGAAGAGGGGATTTTCTTAGTTCTTAGCATCACTGACCTACGTAAGGCATTCACAAACCGATTAACTATATCTATGAACTTCTTCTTCTTCTTCTATACGTAATATTCTAGAGCCGCATAAAACTTTTACCATAACATTCCACGCAATTAAAACCTATGGGCATGTCTGAAGGCGTTCATATCGACAGGAAGTTGAAAAACACCCATCTAATGGCAAATCTATAATCTAATACGTCATTTTTACTGCTCGTCTAAGCTAAAACCGTGTGAATCGTTCACAATTCTGCAGCGTGTTTTTCATCGCATATTTGTAGCGCCGCTCTGTCGCAACGGCGCGGCGGAGGTCCGACATCATACAGGTGGAAAAATAGAATATGGGATAGCAGATATAGGTTTATTCGGCCGTAAATTAGTCGCGCAAAAAGAGCATATAAGCGATCGCGATCTAACGATAGCGCTTGTGTAAGTTTTTGTTGGGAAAGAGTCATTGAAATTACTGGCGCACCATTAAGGACTATTTCGCATGGTTGAGAAATAATAATATTAGACGTTAAATCGTAAATACTTAAGTGGCGGGTCCAACAGCTGATCGACAGAGGCTTGGTTGTTTTTGATAAGTTTAGAGAAATCAGTCGAGAATTGGTCTTTGCGTGGGGATGTCGACGTTTTCGCTAAAGCTACTTTGGAACAAGATAGACTTTGCCGACGTGCGGTCAACATTATATGATCTAACGTCTTTAACGCTGTTTCAATTTATTTTTGCACACGTAAGCAGGCTGTCTAGTGATTTTACAACGCTTTCCAACATAACATGGTAGCTCTAAAAATTACTGTGATAAATTGTTGACATAACCGTGACATAACCTATGTGGAGAGTGTGAGATATTTATCATATATTTATATGATAAATAACTTCAACATTTGTCTACGGTTTATGAAGTGATATATGCAAAAACCACGTACTATGAATACACGCACACGTATTGAATATGTGGAATATTTGAAAGTGTATTGAGATTATGCGCCCATATACATTTATACCTCCTAAAAAACAAACCCCGTACCAATAACTTTGGTCACAGATTACTTAATCTTGGTACGATAGATTATGCACTCATTTCTCAGCCGATAATACACTTATGCCTAGCTACTGAAAAACAAATACATATCGACCCATCCAACGAAGACTATCGTAACTAACAAACTAAATGTAGTTATTAGTCTCTGTTGCACGGGTCGATATTACATACGTATGTACATCCACAGCACAGGGATCTGATGACGTATAAGAAAAACAAAACAGTTAATAAGTTATTCTTTATTTACCAATTTGTAATTCATATATGATTTATAAAAGACAAATAGACAACATAAGCTTTATTAATATTATATTATAATATCAAAGTCACAAAAATGTTGATCCTCGCTATCATGAGACCACACGCATACTGGTCGTAATGCTTGTTCGGTTCTTCGGGGCTAATTGCAATACTATCTGCGGTTTGTTGTGTTAAACGTAATCCTCCATACACTTTGCACTTGAGAAGAAAAACATCTGGAGTCAGTGGTTGATAAGTCGACTATGTCCCATTATATATTTCTCATATAGTAATGTTATAGACGTCTTCCAGTAATATTACCAAAAAATTTGATAAGAAATCGGTAATCTTCAGCATACCTCGATAATTTTATTGTCAGTTCATGGAAATTATGAAAATTAGTAATCACATCTCTTGTCTAGAAATCCTCTTCGATCAACAAAATAGTACGTAAGGATTTTGATTCCTCGTAATGTGATTTGAATCCAATTACAAAACCCGTAATGATCTTCTGCATCATATCATACTTGGAGCTTGAATTCTCTGGTAGTAGAATGGATAAAACAGCACTGTTTATATGTATATTCTGCTAACTAACCTATCAATTGAAAAGGAAATTTTAAAAAACAATAGTATACTTCTTTAGGCACAAACCTGATTGATGTCTGATATAATAGTAGAATTTTTATGTAATCTCCTAATTTCAATTAGAATACTTCTTTGTGCAGTGTCCCCAAGTTTTCTACATTTTCAGATTATATCGGATTTGTAGGTTAGAACTCTCGAAATCTGTCCCAGTAAATATAAAAGTGAATTTTAGCGAGTAACAGCCTTTTTTTGTGGTATATGGTAGATAGAGATAGACCCATTACTATTATCTTCGTCTAATGACGACTAGTTCTCGAGAACATCGTAGATGGACACACTGTTCAGACTCGAACATGGATGGAAAAATTGGGAAAATACGACGCCGATTCGTCAAAGGTGTGCCTTTATTTCTTTTCATTTATTGAATTTTTTTCAAATTGTACATTGACATAAAGTGGAACTACTGCGGCTCGTCGCAAAAATACATAATTGAATTGTTATTCCTGAAATCAGGATATCACCCGTCCTCCAATTATACGTCTATCTTTGAGCAGCAATTGTTTAAAATTGGGCATGGGTATAATAAATATGGAGATGTGGCCCACTAGAATAGTTAATTCAGATTGTTGTAATCTTATAAGATGCTATCATTATTCAATAATTAACCCACAGGAGCATTGAACTGTTTGAATAATTGGACCAATAGGGGACCACCAGAGCTGAGCAGAACAGACCTGAAGTTAGGCTGAACCAGCCTCTTAAGAGGCCTGTTCAGCCTAACTTCAGGTCTGTTCTGGTGGTCCCCTATTGGTCCAATTAATCCAATTACACTACGTGACAAATTGAGAGCCTGCTGATCATGAAAAGCGAAGTTGAAATATTTCTATCGCATCAGGTTTCTGCGAAAAATGAGGTCAAAATGCGAATAACACGTGATTTTGGCAATGTTCAAACAAAACCGCAAACTGTGTACTTTTTACATGTAATCCTTAGTTAGGTCATTAGGGCCTTGACCAGCTGCAGTCCCGACTTTTCACATTTTGTCCCGCGTCCCGCGGAGTTTTAGAAATGCCCCGCTTTTAAGGAAAGATTATTTTTTACAGAACTTTTAGAGAAAAATAAACTATACAAGTTATTAATTGGTTCTCTTTCAATTTCTTCTCAAATTTAGAAGATACACAGTTTGAAGTAAAAGTTTCCATTATATTTGCACCAGAAACTCAATATGCTGCAGTCTGCGTCATAATCGAACTATATAAAATGTAAGTATTCATTAGATTCCACATCGACTACGTGCTGTTATTTCAAAAAGTGGTGGAAGACACACTTTATTAAAGTAACAAGTACACGTTACGTTTCGCTTATTACAATTTACTTTTCTTTGTCTGGTAAAATCTGATCATTATCTTTAAATTAATTTGTTGTTGGAATTGAAAAAAAAAACTTAACACTCTGAATTTATCAATTAACAAAAATGAAAATATGTAATGAAAACTAAAAATAATTTATAATAATATAATAATTTTTGTGCTGAGTATTTATCAAAATCCAAAAACTTGCCGATTTTCGACTTTTGCGGAGACGCTAATATTTGGTTTTCATCACTAACTAGCATCTCCCACGCCACTGTCCCGCTTTACTACAAAAAAATCTGGTCACCTTATCCATACACGATTGAAACGATATCAATACGTTACAAATTTGTTGATAATATATATTTTTTTCATTTCCCGGCAGAAAGGAACCTAATGGAATTTCTTTTTATTATAACCTTTAAAAAATATATTTTTTTAAGTTTTGAATTGACTTCAACTTAAAACGCAACTTATAGAATGTATGTGCATATACCGGGTGTTACAAAAACTATGAAAAACTCTTAAGAGACTTTGACAACCTTTGTGTTGAGAGCTATCAATGTTATTTGAAAAACGTATTTAGAAATATTACAGGTGATCAAATACGACATTATAATCACCTTCTACATTGCATATACCGGGTGTTTTTATTACTAATTAACATTTTTATTATCAATTTTTCATAAAATTATATTCTTCATAAAAGTGTCTGGATTGTCTTTTACCTAAATTGCAAATATTAGAATATATGTATTGGCTTGCAAGTACTGGATGTTACCAATAGTATGAAAAACACTGAAGAATAAAATAGTTTCCGAGTTATAAGCAAAAATTTATGGTTTTAGGTATTCTCATTATTATACTCATTAATTTTTTTCGGAATCAGTAGTGTCAACTGTCAACTGAACTGTTCCACTGGGTTCATAATTGCGACCTACATTGTCTTGTTTTGGTTCCAGAAACAATCCAGTTAATATAATCGAAATTTGTTTATTTTGAATACAGGAGCTTCAAAAAGTGCGCATTGAAATCGAAATAAATTTCAATACAGTAATTGGCTCGTAAGTCATTTACTTTTGGATGACAAAGCACAATGGACTACTTTCAAATAAGTGCGTTTTCATTCTCTATGTCAAAAGGTTGCGTACTTAACATTTACTACTATTTGTTACTTTACGTATTGTCCTATGTGATAGTAGAAAAAATAATCCAGATTACGTTAGTATTCGATAATTGAATAATGTGAGTTTTGCATAAGATACAGGGAGTTTTAAAACAGAATATATTTAACAACCAACGTTACGAAACAATGGTGTAGGACTTCTGTGACTATTTCAACTTTAAAAATATTGTCTTAGGACATTGAGACGTAAGGCGTATCGATTACATTAGTAAAAGTGATATTTTCATACCTAATGAAAATTAAATTTGTTTGTTTTGAAATACTTGTTTTTAAACATTATAAATTAATGATTGGTAAATGATCAACACCAACAAGAAGTGACCACATATTAGACACGTGTGAAAACAGAGTTGGTTGCCATAGCAACAAAATATAACAGATACCAATAAACAACGATAAATCGCTAAACAATAACTTTCATTTTGGTCATCATCTAGCGAAACATTATTTCTCTATTGTTAGTAAAATTTGGGATTTGTCACACATCAGAAATGAAAAAAATTAAAATATAATTTCAAAATTAGTAGTCTAGATGTCATGAAGAATTAGTAGTTAGTAGTTAGTACAAAATTAGTAGTCTAGAGTCATGAACAATTAGATGCGCTATACAGAGTGATCGTTGCATGCAGTAATTTTTTAACATTTTCCAAAAACTTTTTCTTTTGGATTTTAAATGGAACACTCTGTATCTTATTTACTAATTGAATAATGTTCCTTAAGCTTTTTTTAAATTTATATTCAGTATATTCTATATCTATTTTTACTATTTTCGTGATATTTGCGATAATTCAAAGAGTAGTATTTATATCATATAGTATTTAATATCTTAATATTGCTCTGTATACAGTGTGTTGGGTAGCTTGATGTACAATATTTAAAGTACAGGGGTTAGGGTTTACTTTAGTAGTAATTTGAATTTTTTTGGTCCGGTGTTCGTGTGTCATACAATTGCCAAAATGGCAAAATACACTTGCAAAATTTCATACAAAATTGTTAATATATATGTTGATAACGGTAATACTTTGTAGAAGGATAAATCTGGTTAAATAGGTTCTAAACTACCTCTTCTATCGATCTTGTATACAGATCAATATTAAAGTTTATTTACATAACATTTTCGTTAAATTGCAAATAAGACAAAAACTAGTTACATTTGGAGTATGACATACTAGATATCAATTGGAACGAAGTAAAGGTTATTACAGCCAACATATTATACAGGGTGTTCCATTTAAAAACTCAAGAAAAGGCCATTTGAAAAAACATAAAAATTTACTGTTCTCTGAATACCCGTATAGTGTAGCTAATATCTTTGGATACTATCATCTACCTACTGGCTTTGACTATTGCCTGACATAGTTTAAAGGCAAAATCGGTAAAAATGTCGCTTTTAAATTACAGTTTTTAATAAGATTAAACAAACAAATTTGAAAGTTGGGTATCAAATCTCAGACATTGATAAAATCAATTAATAAATCTAGAGGAATGCTTTTATTATTATTATTTTGACTCACTTAATGATAGGAATATCACATCCACCTTTATTTAAAAAACAATTCTTATAATGCGTTTTTATTCTAATATAATTTAAATATCATCTCTTGTTTGTTATTATTGTAACAATAATATCAAATATTAAGAAGTTGAGACTATTACGTCATTGTCAACACATTTAATAACGCTTCCACACAAGTAATCCAACCCCTACCATTTAAAATTTAATAATACTCAACACTCCCATCAGCAAGATCAAGTTCCCTGTGGGTAATGGGGTCAAAATCAATGTCAGCCAACTACAAGCTCTTCCTGAAACCTAACATCAGCCTTATTTCCTCGCATAGTTACACTGGACGCCAGAAAGAAACGCCAATATCAGCAATACAACCTGAGATAACTGGGTCAGTAACGATCCTTGGTAATCGAAACAAACACTGAGAATTCTGTGAAGAGTTGCACAGGTCTGACATACGTGATGGTGGAGGAAGCTGTACGAATGAAAACAATTACCGCGGTCATAAAAACAATTTCAAGGGCGACCGTGATGTCTCTCTGTATGCATGTAAGCATCAACGTCACCACATGAATTAGTATCGGCGGATATGTGTCTGTCTTTCTGAAAGATGATGTAAATTGGTCTGCCATTCATACTGCAGGCCGTCATTTCCCGTTTGTCATTTGGTAGTTGTTTCTCTTCGTGTTGCATATGTGGTGTGGCTGAAATCAAGAATTCAAAGAGACGCCTTCGTGGAAAGGCTACTATTTTTAGTGCGAATCACTGTGTGTTAACGGATATGCTAAAATTTGCTCGACGAGGTTGGAGTAAACAGTCCTCTATTCACGCAATTGAATTCATTTGGTTTCATTCAAGACAAAAACAAAACAACCCGCATCGGCGGGAGCTCTATCAATGAATTCAGTCACTGGATATATAGGCTATATCGTCAACTTTAGTTTGATTTTCATATGAGAATTGTTTTTTTTCCGTTCCCCCTTTCAGATACAATACAAGGACCACATTTAGGGAGGCCGGGGCACATTGGGACACGTTAAATTCACCGCCTTAAGAGGAATCACTAGAGGTAGTAGCGTACTACAAAACAGCACTACATAAAACCAAACATCCTGAGCTTAATTGTGTGTTAATAATCACGTGTAATACATTAAATTATAGATACAGGTGTATTACACCGGGTACGAATGCCACTTTTTTTCATTTGCGTTGTTGTTTTGTTTTTTACCCTTGCTAAAGAAGGCAATAACTGGTAATTTTTTTTTCCAAATCCGAACCAAACATCAAAAAAGCAATATTACAACATTTTGTATTGAGCCTTCGTGAACTTGTGTAAAAAAATGACAACAAAATATGAATGTTGTAATAATTTAACCGTTGGTTTTTTGAACATGTGAATGAGACGAGAATAACATATTTTATAGTCGTACGGTGCAGCCATCTGTTGGATAAACACCACATCATTTTCTTCGACCAATCAAATTCAAATGGTACAGTCTGAAGCAGCAGCATGAATACGTAGCCAGGGGAATCACACATATTGAGCAATTTCGGCCTAATAAAAATATTGATCGCATGTTGACACGGGAGGTGTAGCGGCGCCGCGCCCGGCAAATGAAAGCCATACGAAAAATAAATTTTACCGTGCTGGTGCTACGTAGATAGCAACGACTCGCTTATAAATTAGGACAGCATGTTCTTGCGGAAGTGTATGTGATCAACATGAATTGTTGAATTTCGACCAAAATAAGCTAGAAACCGAATACGAGAAATAATTTTTTGCCGTCCTGATGGACTCTACGCAGACAGCAAAGAGCGAGTTATAAATTAGGAGCGCATGTTCCCGCGAGGGTTTATAGTGCAGTCCCTGTACGACAATGTTACAACTACTAAATAATTAATAGGAGTTAAATAAATGTAATTTAATTTTTAATCAGTCATTTATTTTTCGTCATAGAATTTCAAATATATTGGTATTTAGATTTAGAAAATAATATTAATACCAAACACTTGTCGCTTGGTAATGCATTCAGGGCAATCGCCCTGTAGGATGGTTGTCTTTAGTTCTACTTGTTGTACAACAGACGTAGAACAGACGCTAGAAATATGGGCAAATTAAAAAATCAGCTGCCTTTATGTGGCCCGCGTTCTAAGAAAACTAATAACTGGCGAGAGTACCTGCGGTAAGTGTATATGTAGATATTATACGTGTAGTGTAATTCTTCGCTAATTAACTTCGCTAGTTAATTTGGGCAATACTCTCTTATAGGTGTAAGCGTGCCGGATTACCATACATGGCAAAAAACTTTTATAAAGGTCTAAAATATTTGAACATGTATCTATATAATATATAATAAATGACTTATACATATACATAAAGCTGCCTGTTTTATCGAAATCGCTATTTTTTCTCATACCTACAATTGAAATTGAAGTACGTATACTACCAACTCTATACCTAGCAATAATAATTTTGAGTAAAATTTCAAAATGCAGTATCCAACTGTATCTAGAATTAAAATAGGAATATTATATTTACTAACACCTACTTGCGTCAATTTGAATTTTTATATGAGGTGTGTTTTACCTGAAAGTATCGATCTCTGCTAAGTACGAACGAGACATTCGAGATTATTGATGCTTTCACGGCCAGAGTCATTTAAATTTAGATGATAAATAGCTACCGGTTTATGCCGTGAGTAAAAATTCATAATTACTGTCTTCGCGAACCATGCTGTTCGCTTCTTCGGAGCTAACTGATAATTAGTTACTAATTCTAATAACAAATGTAAAGCAATAAATGATTTATGTAAGAAAAGCTGTATGTTTTACCAAAACAACAATTTTTTTCAACATACAAAAGGTAAAATGTTCAACCATAGTTAGCAGTAAAATAGGAATGTTATAATAAAGCAATTAATTAATTTGTATTACTGTATTGTTTTGTGGAATTGTATTTGTATTTAAAATATACAAGAAAAGCATTTCAGAACATGCGATAGTCACATACACAAAATTATTAGGAAACGGTTCGGCGCCAGTCGACACCGCACGGCCCCTTTGATCTTCGCCGCCAAAGGCGATACCACCGTTCCCCTCATCTAATCAGTGCGTTGCTTGCATTTTCTGCGGAGTGTACAGTGGGCGCGGCTTGTTCCCTCCTCTCGCGCCTCAGTTTCGTCGAACTTTTGAGGCCGGTGACTATCATTTACTCTTAATGATTTGCGATTAAATGGGCATTCACACAGAATACGCATCAGTAAATGTAAACAAGATCCAAAAAAGTTTCTAGCGCGATAGTGTCGAAAGTACGTTTGTTGATGAATGTTCAGTTTTTGGTTAACCAAGTAATTATTTTCTACGTCTGTTCCTAAGGCTCTACACAATTTTATATGTTACATTGTATAATATTATGTATATTCATACAATTATACATATATTCTTCGTACATTACCGCTATTGGCGGCTACCAAATCATAACCTTCAATTCATGAAACTCATGTTGGGGCACATTGGGACATTTCAACTGGGGCAGTTTGGGACAGGGAACTAAGGGGAAATGTTCCATTAGAAGTTTTATGTTCCACTATTTCTATATATTTAAATGTTTGGGCTCAGGATCTAAGTAGAACGTTGAAAGTAAAATGCTCTCAAATTGACTGCATTCCCGTCTACCGGAAGTCGATATCAGCTTTGTTCTTTTATTTTAATTTTGCGGCAATGTGTGAAATTTCGTATTTTTGTTGTTATTAACAGTTTCTGGCTTGGTGGACGCACATGTTAACATGCCTAACAGGCTGTTTAAAATTAAGTTAAATCACAAAAAGTAAGAAAATCGAAATAACTCAGATATTATGGGAATTATAGGGATATTATAGGAAAACCTGATGTATTTTCATACCTGGAAACCAGACGTTGAATAAAAAACACATCATTTTATTTCAAATGACAAAGTTGATATTTGTTCCCATTAGATCGGTAGGGCAGTCAACTGGAGAGTATTCCGAGGTCCAATGTGAGTATATTCTAAAAATTCAAATACAGGTGTAGTCAAAATTACCGGAACAACTAAATAATTCTCCAACCGTAAACAATTAAAAAAAGTTCAAGCAAAAGTATTTTGGTTTGAATGTATTTTATATTCAGGATGTTCATTTCATTATAAAAATTTTGTAACCTTTCCATTTTCTTATAGAACAACCTGTATATTTTTAATTTTTGTTATTCTGAGATTTAGTCTAAGAATTTTTTGTAGGAATAATTTTTATGATAAAATGCTTCATTGTTGAGTTATAAGCAATTAATCAAAACTCTTGAACTCCTACATAGATACACATTTATTTTAATTTGGCCGTTTGATCATAATTTAATTCTATTTAATTGTTTTGTTACATTTTTCTTGTTTTTTTTAAATTTTTTTATCAGTTTGGTTAAAAGAAAAGTTTATGAGTTTTGATTAATTGCTTATAACTCAAAAATTATGCATTTTATAAACAGCCTGTATATATTAAAAATATATATCATAAATAATCTTGTAATAAATGCGTTTTTGTGACGTTAAAATCGTCTCTTTTCCTTGTCGGCCGAATATTTGAATAATAATTTTAAAATATTGTTATGCTGGTTTTGAAGAAATTTGCAGTTTGTTCCAATGTGCCCCGGCCGGGGCACATTGGAACATCCATTTTCCTTTTCCATTTTCTTATAGAACAACCTGTATATTTTTAATTTTTGTTATTCTGAGATTTAGTCTAAGAATTTTTTGTAGGAATATTTTTTATGATAAAATGCTTCATTGTTGAGTTATAAGCAATTAATCAAAACTCTTGAACTCCTACATAGATACACATTTATTTTAATTTGGCCGTTTGATCATAATTTAATTCTATTTAATTGTTTTGTTACATTTTTCTTGTTTTTTTTAAATTTTTTTATCAGTTTGGTTAAAAGAAAAGTTTATGAGTTTTGATCAATTGCTTATAACTCAAAAATTATGCATTTTATAAACAGCCTGTATATATTAAAAATATATATCATAAATAATCTTGTAATAAATGCGTTTTTGTGACGTTAAAATCGTCTCTTTTCCTTGTCGGCCGAATATTTGAATAATAATTTTAAAATATTGTTATGCTGGTTTTGAAGAAATTTGCAGTTTGTTCCAATGTGCCCTGGCCGGGGCACATTGGAACAAACTGCAAATTGGAAAGAAGTTATTATAATTCCAAAAATACTTTTTCTACTTTGCATTCACAATGCACACATTGTAACACTGTTTTCAGTGTTACAATTAACACATTGTAATACCGAAAACAGTAACATTTTTGTCTGATTGGTACACAGTGATATCAAATACCATATGTCAAACGTACAATACATAACCCAACATAACCACACACTGCATCTTCTTAATCGCTTCCAATCGCATAAACTGCGAAATATCAATATTCTATACATATTTAACCATGGGTGTAGCCTGCTATAGTATGGCCAAAGGATTGGGGCTTTCTTAGTTTTGCTGTGTTCATCAAAATACGCCAGCATGACGTTTTCGGTGATGTTTTACGACTCTGGTAAGTGATCGTTATCATTCTTTTCAACTAAACATCAAATCCCCTTTTCAGATATATTTCAAGGACCACATTTACTTTAATAAGTTATTATGCGAAGATCAAACCTACATCGTCGATATGAACGATTTTAATTACTGCTGCGAGATTGTATATGCGCAATAAATGGTTTATCAGCATACACGTACGAACCTATAGTACATTTAACGTGTAGAGGATTTCTAGTTTATGTGACGTATAAGTTTTTCGGTAATATTTTGGACGCTTGGATGCTCGGTTCAATTCGTATTCGTTTTTGTCCGTCGCTTTCGACTTCGTCTTAGTTCTGGTTGTGTGCAACGTATTTGTATTACCTCCATCACATGTAATTTTACTAAGTATAATTTATTCTAATAAACTACTTTGCCGAAATTAGAATTGGGTTTCAATTATAAGTGCTTGTAAATATATAAGCCGCATCGGCTACGTAGCGGAATTAGGTAGACACCGCTATTAAACGTTAAGCGTTATAACAATTCTTTAGTAAGTTCTTGTTCTTCGAAGTAACTAATCAGTCACCGCCAAACACTTCTATTCTGATTAATATACTTATGAAACCACTATTTTAAAGTTAACTTTTTAGGTTAAGTTTCATGTATTTATCACAGTAGGGTTAAAAGTGTTGCCCCAAGCTCCATTATGATCATCGTTGCGACCTCGCTGAATATTTATTCAAACTTGTAAGCTAAAGTAGAGTAAAATTATTCACAATTAGATTTTGTCATGATTGTATCTCATCGATCTCATCTTTAACGAAGTTGACAGTTACTACAGTGCTGCCACGTGGTACCCGCAAAATACCCTAGATTCTAATTTACCGCGATATAGTACCACAATTTCTAAATTTATATAAAATTAATAACGCAAAGTAGAAAAAATAGTATATTACACTCGTTTTATAAGACGTTTTGACAACTCGTGCGCCAATTTGACGTCTTATAAAACTTGTATAATAATATACTATTATTCAACTTAAAATTTCCAGTGTATATACCTTGATAAATGTATATAGTAAGTAGTATTGCCATTACCAACCAGTACTTGTGAAAAATAAGGCAACTACATATGGATGTCAAAATCCGTCCCAATATGCCCCGTTCTCCCCTGCCTGAATAAGGAGTGATGCGAAGATCAAACTTACATCGTAGATATGATCGAGTTCAAATACTGCCGCGTGATTGTATATGCGCAATAAATAGTTTATTGAATATCAGCATGCACGTAGCAAGCTATAGTACGTCTAACTTGTTGAGGATTTTCTAGTTTATGTAACATATATGTCTTCGGTAACATTTTGGACGGAATTCTGGTCGTGCCAATACCGCATTCTTTTTTGTACGTCGCTTCCAACTTCGTCTTAGTTCTAGTTGTGTGCAACTATTTGTCTTACCTCCATCGCATGTAATTTTACTAAGTATAATTTATTCTAATAAACTACTTCCCTGAAATTAGAATTTCGCTTCAGTTTTTTCAACTTCTAAAAATACGAAAGTGTTAAATAAAAAGTACCTGCATAATTATTTACCATGCGTCAATATTATATTATTATTTTTTGGAATATCTTTTTTGATTCAGCACAGTCACAAAAACCTGTCATGATAGACAACTTAATTTTTCTAATAGCTAACAAACACTCTACAAAATGAACCACTCTATTTCGTCCAATCCATTTGTGAAAAACTGTAAATTTAACCATTAAAATAATTTTGTAATATATCCAAATATTACTACATATTTAATGAATTAAATTTGATTTCGATTGGTTAAATTTTTACATAATAATTGGAATTATTATATTTGAACTTATCCGACGGATTTTTTTAAATACACTACTACGGTCTGCTCACGCGCATCGGCCACGCCTACGAGTGACGTCAGTGCGCGAAAGCAGCGTTAATTTCCATGGCTGCCTTAGCCAATTGCTGTTGTCACGGTTGTAATGACATTTACGCACTGACGTCATTACGTGAAGTAGCGTTCGTTGCCATGGTAACCTAGGCGTCCATGTCAACAACCTTCTCGCAGTGACGTCATGCGCGGAAATGAACGAATTTGAGACACGAAATGAGCAGACCGATGTAGCGGATCGTTGTATAAACATGTACTGTATGTACCCCGAAGTGTGTTACGTTCCACAACACCCTGTATGCCCGTTTGGTATTACTAACCTATTTTTGTACAAGAACTATCAAAATGAATTATTAATAACGACGATACCTTCGGTTAAAGGTTTATTCACTCCCAGTTTACGGAGTTTAATGCGTTTTGCGTTTTTTCTATGAATTAGGTATTTTCACAGTGACATCGATTGAAAAACAGCGCTCAATCATGATAATATGTGATAATTTCGGTACGCAGCCGGGTAAGTCGGGGGACAGTCACACGGGGGCGCTGCCTAGTTTATGGAATAAATTTACTTACGCTTAGTTATATAATTGTAAACGCGAACACAAATTGTGTATATTTGTGGATACATTGTGTGTACTATGTTATTACTACGACCTCAGCAATTTAAGATAAAAAGATCGATATTATAAAGTTTAAGACCCAGTTCCACCTCTCCTAAAACGCGTTTTCTATTTACGGCTTTGTTTATTGTTCAAAGTTGATGCAATCTTCAGTGTAACTTCTTAAATGCACAAGGAGTTGGGGAAGGCCAAAAATCAGTGTATGCTCTCCACGAGCACGATTCGCTTCCTCACACCTGCGTGGCATGCTTCGCACTAGTCTGCGAAGAGATTCTTAGAGTACGCTTTCCCATTCCTCAATCAGCGCTTGTGTCAGTTCCTGTATGGTTAGTGGTGGATTAGGGCGCTTGCGAAGACGTCGGTCAGGCTGATCCCACACGTGTTCATTAGGATTCAGGTCAGGACTTAACGCCGGCCATTCCATGACCTGAATTCCACGTTCTTCTAAAAAGTTTCTGGTGATGCCGGTGGTATGTGGCTTTGCATTGTCCTGCATTAGGATGATATTTTGACCGATATTTCATGGCATTTAGTCTACCAGGAACCACAACAAGATCAGTTCTGTGGTCTATAGCCTATACTGATACCAGCCCAGACCATCACAGATCCACGACCAAATCTATCCACTTCCTGTATAGTAGCGGCTGCGTAGCGTTCTATATACGTACTCGACCGTCGCACAGTGTGAAAAATTCCCAAAAACCTGGCCAAAAGTCGAAAGCATTTTCTATTTAGGTAAAACTCGGTAATCTAAGATTTGAAAGGCCACCGATTACAATCCGAAATCAAAAGTTGAAAACACAAAATGGCCGATCCAATATGGCGGACATTTGTTCGAAAACTATTTTCAATTTAGCTGAAATTAAGTATTTGAAGGGATTTGGAGTAGCTGATTATAAATCCCAAACAAATAAGCAAAAAATCAAAATGGCGGGTCCAATATGGCGGACATCAGTTCTTAAATGACTTTCAATTTAGCTGAAATTTGTTGTTAGACGGTGATTTGGGATCGCTGATTATAAATCTGAATTCAAAGTACGGACATTTGTACGAAAACTACATTCAATTTAGTGGAAATTCAATATTTGTGGGCATTTGAGGTAGATGATTATAAATTCGAATAAAAAATAAAAAGGCAAAATAGTGGATCATATATTGGCTGACATTTGTTTTTATATTTTGAATTTACTTGAAATTTAGTATTCGGGGTTGGTGATTACAAACCCAAAATTAGAAGAGTAGAAAAATAGCGGACATTTGTTCCAAAATTACTTTTAATCGGATAACCTAATAACAACGACAAATCCTGAAAAGTATGTCCCAACCAGGTTTAAATCCGGTTGTTCCAGTATTATGAAGTGGAAACGCACTTAATTAAGTTTCTATCATAGTGAACATACATAATGTAACAGAGCATTTATTCTAGGCACTAAAGGTTAAAATGTAAATATGGTTTTGCTTAGTATTCTTCTTTAATAATTGAAATATGAATGAAATAAGTAATTTAAAAAATTTAGTAAATAATAAGATATTGTGCCTATTGAATACTATAAAATTATAAAAGAGAATAGTATTTGTTCATTCGTCTTGGTCTTCTTTATCTTCATCATCAGCTTCACTATATTCATCTATACTTCTTTTCTACAACTTCATATTCGGAACTGTCTTCTTTATTTTCAAGTTCCGTTGATACAATTTTTTGTACTAATTGTGATGATATTGGAAAATAAATTGATTCCGGGTTATGCTATGCGTCAAAATAATTAATTGCTGACGTTTTGCAAACCATGTTGTTCGCTTCTTCATAACTAACTGAATATTTGTCATTATGGCTAATTTCAGAGTTTTAAAACTCCTTTTTGCGTCTAAAATCATTCTGCTTTGGAATCGGTCCCTTTCAATATCCAGGCACACGTGCCTGCATCCAAAAACGTCATTTTAGCAATTTTTATCACCAAGATTAGCAAGACGCATTTTTTGTTGTTTATTGCTACAATTAATTATAATATTCAAAAATTATTTAAGTTTTGTGCTCAGTTGTCGGCAGTTTTTCAAGTCTATTAAAACACATTAAAAAATTTAAAGGATGACGCATTTTTTGGCAAGAAAAAATCAATCCAACCTCAAAAATATCTCATAGAACTAGAAATACTTTAACAAAGTTGATTCGTCTGGCTTCATAAGAAAAAAAATTAAACAGCCTTCCCTTAGACGCATACCTATATTGTATGTATTAGCTTCTAAAAATAAACTGAAATTAATTTTGAGTAAGTATGAGGAGAAACTGTCTACATATTCAAAAAGTACAACGTCTGATCTTTAAAATGAGCTATAATTCTAACCGGGGATATGCGGGGAATTTTTTAAAAGTCTAGGCGATCTTTAAGTTTATAAAATTTTTGCTACGTTGTAATAAAAATTGCAAAAAAGCATGTTAAATTATTTAACTGCTTAGAATAAATTATAAAACGTATTTACATACCTTGAGGAACACTATTCATTTTAGAAAAATAATTAAGTTATTGTCAATAAGCCCACAGAAAATTCCAATTGCAATGGTGTCAAACACCCAAACATACGCTTTGCACAAATCGACAACTTTGAACTGATACCATTCTTAACCGGTTCAGCAAACATTTTTACAATTTACGATTCTGTTTATTTTGAAAACTATAAAATATGAATTTTGGCCAGCTTTTTGGGAATTTTTCACACTGTGCGTCGGAACGAGTTAAACGAAATCTGGACTCGTCTGCAAACAGTACAGGCGTCCAGTGACGAAGTTGCCAATCTCTGTGATCCAGAGCAAATCTCACTCGCGCTGCTTTGTGATGCTGCGTAAGGCGTGGTGCGCGGACAGGTCTTCTTGGTTTCAAATTCGCTTCTTTTAATCTTTTTCTAACCAGAACTTTCTATTCCATGTGCTCGTCTTAGGTCGTTTAGGTACTAAATCGCCATAAATTCAAACGCGTCCTTCGAAATGAAAAGCTTGCAGCTTCTGCTACAACAAAATTTGCAATTCTCGCTCAGTTACATTTTTTTAATATTAAAAATACAGGTCACGCTTGATATACAAGTCACAACAACATCCATTTTATCTATAAATAAACCAGCAAATGCAAATTTCGAAGCAAGTCTGTCCCTTGAACACCAGTTATCCTTCCTTCATTCATTTCGCGAATATTTTCCATCTTCATCCGTTGAGGGCGACAGAGCTGTCTGCTCGTATACAACTTCAATGTCGACGGCAACTAGATGCATATTATGCGTATACTGGAGATGCAAATGATTTGGTTTTGGCTGGCAAGATTTATAATGATGTGGTCCCTCTGCTTTGGCCCAGTGTTTTCGCGCGGAACACATAAATCTCGCGGTCGGCCATGACGTACAATAAATTGCTGCAAAGAGCTCTCCAATGTCAGCCGTTACTAACATAAACTTGGACTTGAAAACATTTGCAAGGCTATAGCGACCGATTGACGCCGATATTATACTGTCTCAATCTGTTCGTTGTAAAATTTTGGAAGCGAATACAGTATGGAACACCTTTCATTATTGTTTAGATGTATTATTATTGAAATGGTACGCAAAGTTATGCACTTCCGGTTTTACCGGACGTATGTGATATTGGTACCATATTTGGCAATAACCTAGGGAAAGAAGGTTGTGTGAGATTTCATAGGAAAGTTGTTTTAAAACCAAATTAGTTTGTGATTTTTTCGCGTTATTTTGCAATTTATTTGACAACTCTAACATAAATGCTATGGATACAAATTAATGTGATCTCAATACTTGTTTTATCAGTTGTTTTTCGGCTTCTTTCAGCGGCGTACGTGAGGTCAGTTAATCATACATAATGGTAAATGTTTAATGTGTTTACCAGGCCAATAAGTAACACTTATATACCCTCTTAAATTTGTAAACTATAACAAATGCATCTAATCGTTTTCGAAGAATTTTGCGGTTGCTAGGCGAGTCTAGTTGCGAGACTAGTCTTCACTAGGTCACCAAAAATTTTCCATTTTTTATTTCAAGGATAATAATTGCAGCAACAGTTTGAAACACAGTGCATTTATCAGAAAAAAAAAGCATAACGATTTTGATTTGGGGATCCCCTTAGATTTGTTGGTGTCAATAATCATTTAAAATATAGGTGCTGGGATTAATATTCGTAATAATAATAATCATAATAATTCAATAATCCAAGTCAAATAGAAGACTAAAAGATTAAAATACACACTATTCACAAAAGTTGTGTGGATTACACAGTTTTTTTTTGTATAGCCAAATGAGTTAAGGGGCAATGCCCCAAAACATTTTTAAATGCTTATTTGATGAACATACGGCCAAGCGTCTAGCCGAGCGTAGATGCAAAAAGTTTAGCGTGAGAGGTTACAGCCTAGAGACCTATAGGCTCTTATCTTATTTGGAGGAATTACATGCGTGGTGTGAAATATAACATAAAATATTATAAAACACAAAGATTTTGTGGAAATATCCTCGGTACGTTCGTTGAACTGACGCTAGCCGCACAATGTTACATCTGTCTGATGTAACGTGTGTTGTTCTTGATTAGTTGGTAAAAAAATGACATTCTTGGAGTATATCGTGATCGAAAGGAGTCGAAAGGAAGCAGCAGATTTTCAAATATAACTAATATGACAAGCATTGAATCGTTTGGAACTAGAGTCGCCTCTGCCTGATAAGTGATAACGTATCCACAGTCCACACCGGTAAAAAAGGAACGTCGGTTGAAGACTATTACAACGTTGAAGTGGATGACGTTTAATTATCATCTTTTGAACTTTGTTGTTGTGTTTTCTGCTATTTCACAAGTTGTAGTGTGTAAAACGTGCAAATCAAATGCGAAATTGGCCGAAAGTGGCAATCGTGACTTAGGAGTTCAAATCGTGGTTTCTTGTGAGAATTTTGAACATACTTTCATTCCGAGTTGCCGATTTGTTCAAAAATGATATGATTGAAAAGTTTTGCGTATTCAAGGACCTTCCTCGTCAGATTTTTCACTCATTTTACGATAAAGTTGTTCGCACCATTTTTGTGGAAGCAGAAGTATTGTCAACAGAGCATGCAGAAATCAGCAGAAGAATGGAGGGCGAAAAGTCAATTGAAAATAGTAAAAGAAGAATGGCGTACTGTCTCGGACGATGGAACATAGAGAAAACATAGCTTTTTAGCTTTCCTTCTCTGTATGATTGGTGGCGCTTATCAGCTGGAGAAATGTTGTTGATATTCTCATAAAATCTAAATACTTACAGCAAAGCTTGCAAATTTTGGAATAAGAAAAGGAAATAAGAAAAGGAATGCATAGATCCCGTGAAAAAGCTAATGCCACTCGTCCCCGCCATTTGACAAAAACCAGTTAGGGCCTCGAAGAAAAAGGGAAGTTAACCCAGAAGCCTATAAATGAGCTTTCAATTTATGATGGACTAGCCATTCGTCATAATCATGATTCAATTGATAAAATGAAGAAAATAAATCTGGGCGACACTGTATCATAAATTCTGACCGTTGAAATGCCACCTGGTGATTTCATTTTCATCCTCACTTTCAAGTGGCAAAGTAATTGTGGATATTGCAGCAAGTATAGCTATATGTGTTGTCAATGATGCATTCATTATCCAGCCTTATGAAGATTATGAAGGTATTATGTATGAGCATCTAGCCAAACTGCAATAATATCTGCGCGAAGGCTGACGCACGGCGCATCATGTTTTCAGAGCCATCCCTGACTGATGCTGCAAAACAGGCCCGTCTGTCGTCAAAATCAAACAGAAAGAAACAAGAGGAGGAAAATGTTAATTTGAAAAGATAATTATATGGTCCAGGCTTCGCCGACTATAGTAAAATATAACAATTCTATACATCAAAGTATACACAATATTTTAAACGGTGTTTTCTCAAAACCGCGTTTTTCAAACTGGCCGGAACGATAACTTCAACTGATCTTCGTCAATTCACTTGAAACTTTATATGCAGCTTCAGAACAATATTATCTAGAGAAGTACGTACGGATTTTACGATAAGTTGGAAACTTTTTTTGTTATAAACAATTTTTAACCTAATTTTGTACCTAAAAGGGATATTTTGTGTTCAAACTTGCGCCATTTTGTTTTAGAGTGGAATTTTCTAATTTCCGTACGTACTTCCCGAGATAATCTTATATAGAATCAATATTTTTTTTGTTTCTATGGCTAAGTGAAAAACTGTGTGCAAAATCTTTCCGGCCGTACAACCCTATCCGCCGGAAGAGGTTTCCTTTGATGTGCTCTAACGCTGCTATTTTTTATTTATTTTCATTTTTATTTATTATGAATATGCCTCACATTATGAACAATAAAAGGCTTTAAAGAGATTTTGTAATTCATTTACTATATTGTAAAAATATACCTACAAAATCGGCTATTTTTTCTCGCGCTAGAGTGGCATTAGGTACCCCTTAATATCTTGGACCTTGACCAACACAATTAGTATTTAATTTGCCCTTGTGTATTTCTCAAGGCCAACGAAAAGCTCATTATACTTTCAATCTACCCCAAAACAATCAAGTTAACGTAAAAACTTATTGGCCTACCAAAAAAAAACACTTTCATTTTCGAATTCGTTTAGAATATATTTATTTCCATATTAAATGAAGTGAATAAATTAATGAACTGTGGTAAGAACCTTGTAAATATGGTCAAAACTTTGAAAACTATGCGCGATGGAGTACGAAATTTAAAAAAAAAGCAGTAGGGGTGAAATATGTCTAATTACTTTATATCACTATGTAGGACAATTCTGAGTTAAAAACAGCTGCTGATTGTAAACGACAACTTTAAGTAATATTATTATAAGTCAATGATTTCAAAGTGTTCATTTTACTTTTAAAACAATTCAAATCTAAGTTCAGTTTGTGCCATTTGCAGTTCACCTGATTTAAGTGGTGGGTCATGATAAAAATTCAGGATCAGTAGGTATTGAATTCGATTTTGAAGCCTCTATGCCAGACTTCCTTTCGTTTAATATTAAAATGAGTAAACAGCAATGCTGATCTTCCATTTTGCCCAAGAATTCGTAAACTGCGGAACAGTCAGAGATCGCTCACCTCGTATAATGTTTGTAAATTTTTACAGCTAACCAACCTGGCGTTGACTCCTCGTAGGGATTTTCCACTGTGGTTGAATGACAGGGTAGTTACCTACTTGTAACTCAGTTCAAGAGCTAATAAAACACCGTTATACAGGGTCCCACAGTGAAACCTGACTGTTTTTAAAATGGAATAATTCAATTAATCTTCAAAATATTTTATTATTTTATTTTATTTAAAGAAGATGCTTTGAATTCACGTATGAAAGCCTACTAAAGATGACAAATGGGTCATTTTCGTTGATTAGAAACGTTATTAGAAGTAAAATGAGGCATCTTAGTGAAGTGCAAGTTGCTCGTGCTGTCGCCCTTATTCACCATGGCCACTCTATTCGACACGTTAGCAGGGACCTTCGAGTTTCCCCTTCTGTTATTCAGCGTTTATGGAATCGGGTTCGGGAGACTGGCCAATATGTTAGAAGAGCTGGGCAAGGTCGAAATCAAAAAACTACTCAAAATCAAGACCCATTTCTTGTCCTTTCATCTCTACGTCAGCGTACTGCCACAGCACGAGACCTCCTAAACGACCTAAGACGCGCACACGGAATAGAAATTTCTGATCAAACTGTTAGAAACAGATTAAAAGAAGCGAATTTGAAACCAAAAAGACCTGTCCGCGCACCACGCCTTACGCAGCATCACAAACGAGGTTTGCTCTGGATCACAGAGATTGGCAACTTTGTCACTGGACGCCCGTACTGTTTACAGACGAGTCCAGATTTCGTTTAACTCGTTGCGACGGTCGAGTACGTGTATATACACGTCCTCGTGAACGCTACGCAGCCGCTACTATACAGGAAGTGGATAGATTTGGTCGTGGATCTGTGATGGTTTCGGCTGGAATCAGTATAGACAACAGAGCTGATCTTGTCGGGGTTCCTGGTAGACTAAATGCCATGAATTACATCAAAAACATCTTGGAGGACCATGTGGTGTCTGCTGCATATGGCGTCGGTCAAAATTTCATTTCAAATGGACAATGCAAAGCCACATACCGCCGGCGTCACCAGAGTCACCTGATCTGAATCCTACTATGACAGTCATTTCCAATTTGAAATAAACAGTATTCTTACATATAACACACTCTGTATAGAGAGGATAAACATGCATGTGGACAGACACAAAGGAAAACAAACAAATTCACAATAGTTAATATTCAGACTGTTCCGTTCAGACTTTGACCATGAAGCTTTCCAAATATGCAGCCCTTGCTGCATCGACGCCAGACGGAAGTTCATTTTGTATTCAACCTACCCCAAGACATTAAAACTGACAACAAAGGCATGATTATTCGGACCTATTAAAAACAAGCGATCAAGCAAACACCACTTTCGTTTTTACCTGCTTATTTTAAAATAAAGGGCAGTGGGCCATATGCTTGCGATATAATTATATGTTCCTAAAGAATTCATGAATAAAATAGAATAAGTTGGTGGATTTAAAATAAAAGTAAGTGAAATTGTATTTACGTATATGAATAGATGGTAAGTTATGAAAGTAGTCAGTATATGGGAGGTAAGTCTGTAACGGTACACAAATTGCGATGTAAATAAACAAGGTAGATGTGTTTAGTTCTAGGTATAGACGTATTGGGAAGTGGGTCATCGAACAGTGTTCCTCCTTCTAGAAATTTTGGACAAATTGGCATACCCTGCCGGTCAGAAACCCGTGGTGTGATTCAGAAGTTGTTGTTCTGGCACAAGTATGAGGAAATACAATCCGGGTAAAATTCTCGGTATTTATAAATATTTATGTGTTTATATGTGATTGCCATAGTTCGTTAAACCAATTTCACCAGTTTTACCGTTACTTATGTATTTAAGGTGTTTTTTTCACTTCCTGGTAAATCCGTTGGTGTATATACAGTACAACCTCTGTAATCCGAACATGACCTAATCCAAACAGCAAAGTGATATCGCCCTACATAAATTGGAAAATCCCTTGTTTCTATGTTTTCTTAGATCTGTTTTGTTTACTGTTCACTGTTTATTACATCGCTGACCATGACCTTTTTTTTTTTCAATAATCCTAATATTTTGAAAATCGGTATTTTTACGCGTTTATTTATATAAACGATCTATCAGATCTCTGAATAGTTTAATAGCTAAGTAAATCTACTAGAGAAACAGTGGCGGCGCGTGCAGTGGGTTGCAGGTTTGTGCAACCCCAAAACTCTATCTAAGTTATAATTAAATTTTTCAGATAAATGCTCTCGACAAATAAATACTTTCCTTATAATAACCAATATTGTTTTGAAAGAAGTAATTCAATTTATCGATTCAAAAATGTCAAATTTCTTCAACGAAGTACTTGTAAGTGTATCTATTCCAGTATTCCAGTAGTTACTTGATCCAAAAATAATATAATATATTTAACATAAGTAAGTATTGTTTTCTTGAAAATGGTATGAAGGCTGCCAATAATTATGGTTTTTGTGCAGGTTGTATCAAGAGTCTCTTCTATAGATTGGCGTTTTTGTTTTCTTCAGTTTTTATGTAATAAAGGTTGCGTTTTCATGGAAGCCGATATCTCAGGAACGCATGTTAGCAGGACAACGCAGTTAGCACGCAAATAATCCTTATTTACTGCGATACATATTCCTTGAATTTAATAACATTCCGACTATTTGTTAATTTTTAAGACCGAAATAAACATGAACAATATTTTGCGCAGTTCGGCTTCCCTCGCTAGTGGGTTTTGGTGCGAGGCAGTCGAACGAGATGCGAAGTTTTGACGCGATTAGTGAATCCGATTGAATCTGTTTTTAAAATATTGTTGGGTATAATTAATTGTACTAAATTCATTATTTATATTTAACTCGCACTACTATTCAAAATTCCGAAATTTAATTGTTTTTAATCGTACTAAAAGTAAATATGCTTCCACTGTCCCAGCTACGTTTCCATTTACCGTTTCGATTGACGTAGTGCGCGCTGCACGAAATTTATATCATTCATATCAAATCGCTTTAAAAATTACTTAAAAATTATTATGCAATTCTGTTATACAGAATATCTTCCATAAATATCTTGTTCGCAACCTTTATTACACAATAACTGAAGAAAACAAAAACGTATATCTATAGAAGAGGCTCTGAATGCAACGTGAACAAAAATAGAAATTTTTGTGGCAAGCGGTTTGCGAAGAAAAAATGGAAAGAACAAACGTTAATTTAAAAGTGCTAAAATCGGGGACCTTTTCTCATTTCTCTCGCGCTCATGTTTACACCGAGAGGCAAAAATGTTGACAGTCATACAACTTATGTAGAAATGATTCAGGAATATGATACACTTTAGTTCAAGTTTTTCTGTTCGGTAGTTTTAGAGTTATGCGCCTTCAAACACCAGAGTCAATATTGTCGAAACGAGAGATGGCAGTTAGGGCGATTCTCTCGTGCGGGGTCACATATTATTTGCTCGTCGAAACTAAAACCTATTAAGAAATATCGTACTAACTCGAGAACGAGTACAAGAAAGTATTTCCTTAAAATTACAAGTTTTTGTCCAGCGTTTCGAGAATTTGAAACGTGTTTGCAAATCCACATATGCGATGTCTCGAATTTATAGCATATTTTACGTATTTTCAATTATATATATATATTTGATTTATTTTTAAAATGCAAATCTCACATTCCAATTTGATATGATTAATATAATAATATACTGAGCCTAATACAAGTGATGCGAAAATGTTTAACTTGATTTGATAATAAAAAAAGTTATTAAAGTTATTTAAAATCAAAATAAATGAAAATATCCTAAGCAATTAGCAATCATATACGTTTTATGATATAAATATTGTAATATTTATTGTATTACTGCGTTAGTTAGTACGTTAATAAAATATTTGATAATATTATATTATACACTGCACAAAAAAATTAGGGGAACACGTTTTTGGAAACCTGTGACTTTTTAAATAATAGTTCTAGGCCAATCAAATTTGGTATGCTTTAAGGCTCCCGTATCCTACGTCGAAAGCGCGCCGATACACCACACAATAATTATTGTTTAAATTGTGAAACTATAGCAACTATTCGATTGAATAGGTCCTTACGCAACTGCGTCCACAAAGAATTTCAATATTTATGCAAATTATACTTGCAAATTTTAGTGTTAAAAAAAAACTAAACTACAAATATAGAATTGCTTTTTGGTCTTACAGGCGTATGATTATTGTGTACTGTAATATATTATAAAAATACATTAAATGTTACTTATAACGATGGGATGTAACTTTTAGTGAACGTAACTAGAATACCGTTCTGGGAGTTTTAGTCTGTTGGCATTGCAAAATAGTTCAACGGTCTGTGGATAGATGGCGCTGTTTCAAATTGAAAATATACAACATAAATAATTGGGTTAGATATGACCTAAAGTACACTAAAAATCGGTAATATTGAAAACAAGACGTAACATAAAGAATACCACTTTGGATTTTTTGTGATCGTGTTAAATAATATAAATCGTAGCTGTCGTCCTATTTGCATTTGAAGGTCGTTTAAAGTTGTTTTTTTTTTTTTAATATAAGCTGTAGGAATAATAACTTAAAAATCTGTTATTGTAATCAGCGCAAAATGTCACAAAAAATCTTTTACTTCGAATCAAACTAAATTCAGATAAACGACCTTCAAACTCAGTTAAGTGTCTACGGGTTTTTAAAAATCACAGATGAACTGTAAAATAGTTTCCGATCAAAATGTGTTCAAAACAAAAACCTCGTTGATAGTTTAGTCACAAATCCCCTTTCTTCGGACCAAAGCTGATACTATATAGTTATACCGTCATTGTAAAGTACAGGCTATACGACAGCTAAATAATCATACGTTAAAACAAAAATCGTCAGCATTTTATTAGTATTTTTCTACATTTCATTTTTGACATTTTTTTTTTCTGCTGTATTTGACGTAAATAGTAAACAACACACAATTTTTATTTATTTCTGTATTTATGTAGATAATTATTAATCATATCGACCAATGCAACAAAGACTATCGTAAGAAACTAAATGTAGTTACTATAGTCTTCGTTGCATGGGTCAATATACCTTCCTACCTCAAGGTGGCAGATTTTATTACATTTAAATTGCACAAAGAATTCTCTTTTCTATATGAAAAGGTTTTACAATAAGAATCATTTAAAACATAAATTGCCCCTCAAGACTGCGTAATAAAATATTGAAATCTTCCAGTTTTTGTTGTATCGAGCAACAAAAAACGACGAATGATTTGATCTCCATTGTATGGCGTTATTTCGGAATGGGCTGCTGCGTTAAAGGTATGATTAGACGAGTCATTTTACGGAGAGCAAAGGTAACTACGTTATGTAATACAATACAATTTGAGTTACCGTCTAATCGTACTTAAGGATATTTAACACAGACCATCTCTGATCTAAATTTAAACCAGCCGCTAATGACATATCGTGTATATTCAGACTAAAGTATACAGAGCTGCTGTCCTTGGATGGTATCGTAAAGTTCTATATGGAAATGAAGCACCTTCAACAATATTTAATTAGAAAATATGAAGACTAGTGCAATTGTGTGCGTACCTATCAATAAATCCCTAATAAACAAATAATCGATCATTATCCATTTTGAGAGACACACTCATAAATAAATCGCTCTCGAAAAAACTGCTTACAATAACGAACATAACCCTATATCACCCTATATTAAGAACAATTGAGAAGTAGATAACCTCTTATTGGATTGGTATTTTCCGTGGTTGTCATGGTTACGAGAAATTGTATACGGTTAGATATTTGTGGTGGGGTGGATTCTTGCCGCAAATTAAAATATACGGGATAATTCCAGATTTGGTAGTTGTGCCGCCATCTACATCTAGTAAAACATTGGTCGGAAGTTCTGGAGAAAAGATACGGGAGCCTTAAGGGCATATATTTAAGGGCGATTCTCTCGTGCGGGGTCACTTTTTCTGTGTGTGATGTTTATAGGAAAATTTAGTGGATTCGTGGTTGTGAAGTCAAAATTGACTTGTTTCTCCACTAAAATATCCAATTGCATAGTGATCAAGTAAGACATACAGTGAAAATATAAAACTTTAAACAAATTTAATAACATTTCCGATGGCATCAGTTGGAGCAGAACGTTACTTTTCAACCTCAAAAGTAATGCTTCAAAATCTCAAGAAAAGCACCTAATCCAAAGTTAGGTTCTTTTGCACCAATGCTTCGACAAGATTTCACAAGCTTATTGGTTTCCTGTCTAGCACAAGTTTGTTCCCATTGTAAGATAGAACAATTCTAATCTAAAATCCTTTGAAAAAAATGTTTTCTGGTCAAACATGGTATCAATCTGACGGTAGGTTTCTTTTGTAATGGCCTAGAGCATAAAAGTGATATAAATATTAACAAGAAACTCATTTACATCAATCGTCTCTTCAATATTCCAGAGTATCAATATTAATTTCGCCCAATTTTACAATACATCGTCATATTTCGCCATACCAGATACAAGATCGTCCGTACGATCTGGCTGCTGTCTGCTCGGAGTAGGAAGTGAAGACAGCCGGTGCGAAAGTATGTGTGTCATGCCAATAGCATTGGCCTTGACCCAGGCTAATTACATCACCAATTAAATAACACACAATAACGGTATGAAACAATTCCCGACTAAACAACATCACTGCAATCCCGTTAAACTTAAACGAGAGAGACGTGCTCCATAGTTTCGCCGTTTTGTTTATTGTGTATCTCACGCAAATCGAAATCTGGCGCACCGCTGGAGGACCTACGTTTTGCCTGAATTCGATTTACCGTTAAAGTAGGTGAAAAGAAAATTTAACACTGGAGAGTGAAACGTTGAACAGACGAAGAGTTTGTTTGCAGAAGTGTCTCTCTCTCTCTCTCTCTCTGTCTCTCTCGTTTTCAAGTGTCGGTCGTTTTTGCATAACGGTTGAAATTGTTGGTCGCCTGTGGATGATGGTCACTATCACCGCTGGTGAAGGAATTGAATTAAAAACTTATAACTGTTGCATCATATTTGCGAGACGATTATCAGTTTTGCTCTCATTCCAATCAACGGTGTCCTCCATTTGTGAAGGAGTTGACCATCCCTGGAGATGGAACGTATTTAAGTACTAATATGATGAATCCTTATAAAATTGTCTAGAAAACATTGGAATATTTTAGGAAAATTAATTTTTTTGTACGGTTGTGTATCTAATTACACTGTGTGACAAGATTTTCTAACATGGAACATTTATTTCGACGGTATACATAATAAGAAGTCTATTTGTCATGGGCAAGAGGGTTCCTTCACGTCACATTTTTGAGTTAAACAAGGTCAAAACCCCAAAAATGCTTGATTTTTGATTTTTTTAAAGTTTGCGTATTTATTGCGACGTAACTCAATAATCTGGAGATTTCAAAAAGGTCTCAAAGTAATCCTTGAAGGATGTACTTAATACTTAAAATCCTAGAGTTTGCTCATAAGTGGCGTACACACAGAAAAGTGATCTCTCGAACGAAGATAGAATTACTTGGCTGAAGTAGTTGGTAGGTTCGTATATACGCGAGAGATTATTGACTTCAACCAAGAAATTTTATTCCTTGGAATAATTACTAGATTTAAGAAAGTGGTTACTCTGGTGAAGTAAGTAAACAGTCTTCAATGAAGTGTATATTTTTATTCCCGGTAAATATTTTTAGCTACTTAATGTAAAAATTTTAAAGATTTGGCACAAATATGTTTTCTATTGCTAATTAACAAGATAGGTATGTTATATTTACTTACTCGTTCTAAACTGTTGCGTGCGTTACATCAAACTACTCCGTGTTGAAACGTTTATTGTACACTATAAATCACAATACACATCCCCAATAAATCACAAGGCACATCCCCTACGGGTACTTTGTTTTCGTACTAGGTTAGGTTTCGTGGCGCCAGCACGTGCCAGCACCACGCGCGGGCGCGCGAGCCTTGACAAAATCACGGTGCGTATATTTATTCCAGAGAAAGGGATTACTTGAAAGAAGTGAGAATTACTTCAGTTAAATAATTGGTGGGTTTTTATTCAGTAAACAATACTTACTTATATTAAATGTCTTATATTTTCTTGGATCAATTAACTACGCACTTGGATGGATTTACTATTACTTCGTTGGAGAAATTAACATTTTTGGGACGAAAAATTCAATTACTTCTTTCAATACAATATTGGTTTACTTATATTGAGCATGTGGCATTTCTTGTATATACCTAACTTTCTACATCCAACTAAATATGCATTTGAATCTAGAAAATAAATTCAAGAAATTGTTTTCTCGTTCCAAATAATCACTTTTCTGTGTGTACTGATGACGTTTGTTTGAGGGTCGGCGACCAACCAAAAAATTATGTTTTTAAATCATTTAAATCATGTGCCAGAAAATATGCAACAAATGGAATAGTTCTTTATTACTTAATGATATCACAGAACGTTTCAGCTTCTTCACCTTAAAATTGTTTAATTGGTGTACCGTTTACGAAGCAGTTCTGAAACTATTAATTTAAGTACATGTACATTTAATCCAGTCAAATTGTGTTTTTACCAGGTAAGTTGTGGGGTAGTTTTTATGTCTTCCATTCTATATGTCAGAAGGTATTTTTTTTTGGGTACTGAATCCAAATCTGAGGCTTGCTAACAAAATTTTGTGAGGCAACATTGAAGAAAATACAAAAAAAAAGATTATTTTTCCATTAGCTAAAGACTGAAGCTCCAAAGATGTTGCAGACTGAGGATCGTATAACGTTGAAGATCTGTTTATCAAGATCATCAATACATCTATAAATCTTTTCAAGTTTGTTTGGCAACCACGTTTCGCTTAAATTTTTAGGTTATTAAAAAGATTGAACATTGAAAAAAAAATCATCACAATTATGTGTCACATCTAGGAAGATTGCAGAACAAACCGTTTTCTTTTCTAATGCTTTTTCGATAAAGTAGCTATCCTTTTCTTTAGTAAAATTTCTGCTAAATTTACACAATAAAATGCTTAATAACAACGTTTAATTAATTGCTAGAATAACAACCTTGAAATATTTTATTTTAAACAAATAATTTAGCATTTCAACGTTTCACAACAATATTGTTAAATTGTATCTTTATCGGAACCAATTCTCGAAACATCGATTTTTCTAGCAGCACCCAGACTTATACTACACCTTAACAACGAACTATTACGTAAATGCCCTATGGCCAACATCATCTTCAATGTGATCCTGATATAATTACATCACATCTCGCCAAAATTGGCCGAAACTAATCAAGGGAGATGAACAACCTTAAGAGTAATAACCTGACAAATCCACTTTAGAAACTTTTAACAATGTTTGCATTGGCCATATAGAAAAAAGAACGCGCATGGCAACCGGATACCATCAAAATAGTCTTGGCATCGCAGATACTATCGCTCCTTAAGAAATCGACTTCACCATCAGGTTGTCCATGAACTTGGCGATTTGAGCAGGAGAATGTCGAACTATCGGCCAACCGATTCCGTTACTTTAATAGGGAATTGCGTTCTCTCTTCATTTGTTCTGCCGTTGCTGTTAAAGCCGTTCAAAAGTAACGTTTTACTCTCACGGTATACCTACGGCTGTCCAAAAAGTATGAGAGAGTGGTACACAATTGAACAGATTTTATTATTGTTTAGATATATTTTATAATATTTAACTATCAGAAACAAAAAAGAAAGCAATTTTAGTGAAAAGAACAATAAGTAACTAATATTTTACATTATTTTATCTTAAGTGGAAAAAATATTTAGGTGATAAGTTCACAAGGATCGAGGGGGATAAAATATAGCGATTTTATCAACTTCCGGTTTGACCGGAAGTAGGCGATATTTATTTATTTTATCTTAAATGGTAAAAATATTTAGGACATAAGTTCACAACGATCGAGGGGGATAAAATATAGCGATTTTATCAACTTCCGGTTTGACCGGAAGTAGGCGATATTTATTTATTTTATCTTCACTGGTAAAAATATTGAGGACATAAGCTCCCAAGGATCGAGGGGGATAAAATATAGCGGTTTTATCAACTTCCGGTTTGACCGGAAGTAGGCGATATTTATTTATTTTATCTTAAATGGTAAGAATATTTAGGACATAAGTGCACAAGGATCGAGGGGGATAAAATATAGCGGTTTTATCAACTTCCGGTTTGACCGGAAGTAGGCGATATTTATTTATTTTATCTGAAAAGGTAGAAATATTTAGGACATAAGTTCACAAGGATCGAGAGGGGTAAAATATAGCGAATTTATCAACTTCCGGTTTGACCGGAAGCAGGCGATATTTATTTATTTTATATTAAATGGTAAAAATATTTCGGACAGAAGTGCACAATGATAATATTTAACTATCAGAAACAAAAAAGAAAGCAATTTTAGTGAAAAGAACAATAAGTAACTAATATTTTACATTATTTTATCTTAAGTGGAAAAAATATTTAGGTGATAAGTTCACAAGGATCGAGGGGGATAAAATATAGCGATTTTATCAACTTCCGGTTTGACCGGAAGTAGGCGATATTTATTTATTTTATCTTAAATGGTAAAAATATTTAGGACATAAGTTCACAACGATCGAGGGGGATAAAATATAGCGATTTTATCAACTTCCGGTTTGACCGGAAGTAGGCGATATTTATTTATTTTATCTTCACTGGTAAAAATATTGAGGACATAAGCTCCCAAGGATCGAGGGGGATAAAATATAGCGGTTTTATCAACTTCCGGTTTGACCGGAAGTAGGCGATATTTATTTATTTTATCTTAAATGGTAAGAATATTTAGGACATAAGTGCACAAGGATCGAGGGGGATAAAATATAGCGGTTTTATCAACTTCCGGTTTGACCGGAAGTAGGCGATATTTATTTATTTTATCTGAAAAGGTAGAAATATTTAGGACATAAGTTCACAAGGATCGAGAGGGGTAAAATATAGCGAATTTATCAACTTCCGGTTTGACCGGAAGCAGGCGATATTTATTTATTTTATATTAAATGGTAAAAATATTTCGGACAGAAGTGCACAATGATCGAGTGGGATAAAATATAGAGATTTTATCAACTTCCGGTTTGACCGGAAGTAGGCGATATTTATTTATTTTCCTATTTTTGCGACTGATTTGCAAAGATTGCGATATTATCTGAACAACAGATGGGTTTTGAACAGCTTGGGAATGCCTACTGTCTCTGATTTCGACTCACTGTTACGTAAGTCGTAAATGACAAGTTTTCAATTTCATTTGTCTCTTGGTCGTCGTAGCCCACTTTGACGAAGCGCGGCTCAGCAAAGAAAACGAAAGCACGGTCAAAATTTCAAGATCCACCGTTCGAAAATTGACTAACCGCGCCTTTTAAACGTTGTTTGAATATGCTTTTGACTTTAAAAGGAAATATTTTACTGGTATTTGAACGCTACGTTCATTCATAATATATTATACTTACTTACAGATTTTCGTTATGATGGTATTTGGTGTGTCTAGGTTTCTGTTCGGATTGTGCATTGAAGTCTTCAAGTGTTTCCTTAATATTTGTCTTTTCGGGAATTAGGTAAATATTTGATTTGAAGCTATTTTAAAACACTTAGAAAATAAAGTAGAATGTTGCTGACGACAAAGTAAGGACTTGCCTAGTAAAAAGTATTCGACGTTTATAATACCTACCTGTCCTACACTGCCTCATATTATACACTGCTAAAAAAAATAGCACTTTTTTCGAAACCTGTAAACTTTTAAATAAGGTTTGTGATCCTACAAAAAAATAAATTTGTGGAATAAACGTAAATTTTATTTTGTTTTAAGACAAAGAAATTGCCAACAAAAAATAAAACATTAAAATCAATGTATTTTCACGACAGATGGACACCCTGTATACCTCAATCCTTTTTTTTCTGAACCGCGACTTATATAAGGTATCATTATAGATTTTGATTTGCTTTTGGGCACTAAAAATAATCTCTAGCCTTTGGCAAACTTGAAATAGCAGACTTTTGTGCCACTTATTTTAGGTCACTAGTGAACCCCGCCAAAATTGATCGTTTCTCGTGTCTCCTTTCGCACGCCCCGACATCTATCTGGCTCAAGATATGATGTCTACTTACGGGATATGACCGTTGTAGTAGGCGTTGGATTCTAAGCCGACTGCCTGTTTTTTTTTTTCAACTCGTTCGATAGCTTGATGAACATCGACGTTCTTCGCATTTTGGGTCAATGGTTTTGTTTGCGTTTTTTTTTTGTTTCTTCCTATCTGATTACGATTTATGATTTACATAAGAGGCCGTCTAGACTTGGCGAAGTCTAAGGCTTTAATTAAAAAGACAAATGATGGTTTTTAATTAACTATACTGCTAAAAAAAAATAGGGAATACTTTTTAGAAACCTGTGACTTTTTAAAAATAATAGTTCTAGACAAAACTTGCACTAAAATATGTAAATTAATAACGCAAAACAAAATGGAAAAACTGTCAAGTATGCTTTGAATTCACGTATGAAAGCCTACTAAAGATGACAAATGAATTCAGTTGACAATTTTTGTTGATTAGAAACGTCGTTAGAAGTAAAATGAGGCATCCTAGTGAAGTGCAAGGTGCTCGTGTTGTCGCCCTTATTCAGCATGGCCACTCTATTCGACATGTTAGCAGGGACCTTCGAGTTTCCTCTTCTGTTATTCAGCGTTTATGGAATCGGTTTCGGGAGACTGGCCAATATGTTAGAAGAGCTGGACAAGGTCGAAATCGAAAAACTACTCAAAACCAAGACCGATTTCTTGTCCTTTCCTCTCTACGTCAGCGTACTGCCACAGCACGAGACCTCCTAAACGACCTAAGACGAGCACATGGAATAGAAATTTCTGATCAAACTATTAGAAACAGATTAAAAGAAGCGAATTTGAAACCAAGAAGACCTGTCCGCGCACCACGCCTTACGCAGCGTCACAAAGCAGCGCGAATGAGGTTTGCTTTAGATCACAGAGATTGGCAACTTCGTCACTGGACGCCTGCACTGTTTACAGACGAGTCCAGATTTCGTTTAACTCGTTGCGACGGTCGAGTACGTGCATACGGGGTGTCCCACGCCATAGTACTCCCGTTTATTTTTTTGTTTATAAAGCTGGACGAAAGAAATTAGGGAAAGTGTTAATGGACAAAAATTTCCATTATTTGGGATACTCTTGATGTTAATATGACTTCCTGTTTTTCCGGAAATGACGTTGAAATGACGTCATTGAAAACTTAACTGGCACCCTATATTCTTTGTGTGGTATTCTCAATCAGGATGACATTCTGAACACAAAAACATCGATCGTCAATTTTTATAACCAAGGCAACGCAAAAAAACTTTTTTTGTATTAATCTCGGTGGCTATGAGTTGGTGAAAATAGTCGAAAATTGTCAAATAAACACTAACTAAATCGATTTTGGCCGACATTGCATTACTGGCGCCCTCTAGCGTGATTTAATGGTTTTTTGGCCAGTGAGTCATTTTTTTCACGGGTACCCAATGGCGACACCCTGATTATTCGATAGGAAACATCTTTCCGACTACAATGATACCAAATACTTGATATTTTGTTGAAATTCGTAGCGTACAAATGTTGTTAGAAGCAAGGAAATCGAAAAGAATATTGACCTAATGATCAAAGTCAGCGTACAAGTCAAAGTCACTCAATGGACTACTCGAAGGAACTACTCGCAACGATGATCATAATGGAGCTTGGGGCAACACTTTTAACCCTACTGTGATAAATACATGAAACTTAACCTAAAAAGTTAACAATTTTAAAATTGTGGTTTCATAAGTATAATAATCAGAATAGAAGTGTTTGGCGGTGACTGATTAGTTACTTCGAAGAGCAAGAACTTACTAAAGAATTGTTATAACGCTTAACGTTTAATAGCGGTGTCTACCTAATTCCGCTACGTAGCCGTTGCGGCTTATATATTTACAAGCACTTATAATTGAAACCCAATTCTAATTTCGGCAAAGTAGTTTATTAGAATAAATTATATTTAGTAAAATTACATGTGATGGAGGTAATACAAATACGTTGCACACAACCAGAACTAAGACGAAGTCGAAAGCGACGGACAAACACGAATATGAATTGAACCGAGCATCCAAGCGTCCAAAATATTACCGAAAACTTATGTTACATAAACTAAGAAATCCTTTAAATGTACTTTAAATGTACTATAGCTTCGTACGTGTATGCTGATAAACCATTTATTACGCATATACAATCTCGCAGCAGTAATTAAAATCGTTCGTATCTACGATGTAGGTTTGATCTTCGCATAATACCTTATTAAAGTAAATGTGGTCCTTGAATTATATCTGAAAAGGGGATTTGATGTTTAGTTGAAAAGAATGATAACGATCACTTACTAGAGTCGTAAAACATCACCGTAAACGTCATGCTGGCGTACTTTGATGAACACAACAAAACTAAGAAAGCCCCAATCCTTTGGCCATACTATAGCAGGCTACACCCATGTTTAAATATGTATAGAATATTGATATTTCGCAGTTTATGTGATTGCAAGCGATTAAGAAGATGCAGTGTGTGGTTATGTTGGGTTATGTATTGTACGTTTGACATATGGCATTTGATATCACTGTGTACCAATCAGACAAAAATGTTACTGTTTTCAGTATTACAATGTGTTAATTGTAACACCGAAAACAGTGTTACAATGTGTGCATTGTGAATGCAAAGTAGAAAAAAGTTATTTTTGCGTTGCCTTGGTGATAAAAATTGACGATCGATATGCTTTTGTGTTCAGAATGTCATCCTGATTAAAAATACCACACAAAGAATGTAGGGTGCCATTTAAAATTTCAATGATGACGCCACTTCCTAAAAGAGCGGAAGTCATATTAGCCTCAAAAGTATTCCAAAGAATGGCATTTTTTGTCTATTAACACTTTCCCAAATTTCATTCGTCCAGCTTTATAAGCAAAAAAAATAAACGGGAGTACGATTTTTATATTCCCGATCACATAGAGGATCTTCTCATCAGAAATATTGAGAACACATCAAAATTTCCATCCTATCATCAGATTCACAAAGACATAACTGATAATTCTACTAAACAAAAAAAAAATACAATTTATAATATAAATTCTTCGCAATTTACCGTTACTTCGTCCTGCGACGACTAATGATCCTTGAACCGTCCTTCAGCTTCAGAGAAATTAGAAAGTCCTAAATCGGGATCGAATTCCAGCGACTTGAAGGCGCAAAGTAAAAGTTTCCCAAAAAAAAATTACCAACATCGGCGGGGCTCAGCAGTGACTAGACAAAAATTTGTCAAAACAAGTGAAAAGCGGGCCGAAATTTCGCCAATCGAGCGCGATCTCACGTGTTTTTTTCGGAATTGGATCTGCGTCGTTCGAATTGGACGAACCCGGCTTCGTAGTAAACGTAGATGGTGTTTGTTTTGATCCAAACGCAGATTATGTCACTGAGAGCGTCTGGCCACTTTCTTACGTACACTGCAAATCATGTTATATGCATTGAATTCTATTACAAATCGAAAGTTGACGTGTGCCTACTAGGTGTTGTAAATATTACAAAAGAGGTGGTGCTTTCTTGGAAGAGTACGTCTAGGAACGCCAGGAATTATACTGATTCTGGAATTAAGTGCCTATGACGTTGATTGAATGATATTTTGTTGTTTTTTTTTTTTTTTTTTTCGTGATATACACAAGTATAGCTACAGAAGTAGCTAAGGTGGTCAAAAAGACGGACCGGTCGCTTTCAAAAAAAAATTCCCCCAAATTTACAATACGCTACAAAAATGCATCTTTTGCGGGAGATTATCAGAAATTGTTCAGAACTCCCCAAGGAACAAATCCATAACCACTATTTTTTTTGTTCACCAAAAGTTTCCCAAAATTTACAATTTTACAATGTTACGTGTTTTATAATTTCTTTTTGGCAGAAGTGATTATGATAGGATTTAAACAAATAGCATTTGTTTAAACAAATATATACAATATTGCGGACTTATTTTCTATTTATTAAAAGAAATTATTATTAGGATATTGGCATTTTTTGGTCATTTACTAACTAATCTGCAATTGATTAAACAAATACCATTTGTTTACAAAAATATACTATGCAACGGACATATTTTTCTTTTTGAGACATTATTATTAGATTGTTGGCATTGTTTATCATTAATTAACTAGTTTGCATTTGTTTAAACAAATACCGTTTGTTTAAACAAAAATATACAATGTGCCAGACGTATCTTTTTGTCAAAAATTATTATTGTATTTCTTGTCTTTTTTTCTTGCCCAATTTGCCAAACTAATTTTTAATTATAACCTATAATAATAATTAGTGTTGCAACCAGGGCTATGGAGTCTGAGTCGTGGAGTCGGAGTTCAGACAAATTTCAGAGGAGTCGGAGTCGGAACAATTGTACCGACTCCGACTACGAGTCCAGGTTTAATTTTTTTAGAAAAGGAAGAACATTCGAGATGGACGTTGCCTCGGTAGACAGTAAAGAAATAAAACTTAGCATTCTATTAGGTCTTTGACAAATTACCTACCTACATACATATGTAAATAATAAAATTACAAAACACACTGTTCAACGAAAGTGAAGACAATTAACAAAAGTAATCCGGCAGAAATTTGAAAAAGGTAATTTGAACAAAAGATTTAAAATGAGATTGAGAAAGTAGGGCCGTAGTTCAATGTAGTCATTTATCCAGATTCGCTGTTGCAGCCATAATGCTGCATTGACGTCAACTTTGAAAATAATTAAAAATTATGTCAGGCCATCCTTGCAGGATGGTTGGAGCTATTCTGTTCCTCACAACAATTTTATAAACGTATTTTGCATTAAATTCTATTTTTATTAAAATGAATTTTATTTTGTATTATACACTATGTCTTATGGGTCATTTTGTTATTATTAGAGATAGAAAGTCGGTTAAATGGACAAAGTAGTGCCGATGTGTATGTTCTCTGGAGAAAACAGTTAAATACTTAATGATGACAGAGATATTTTGAGTCAACAAATTACAGAAAGAAATTACATATTATAATTATGTGGTCATAACTTTTTTATTTGTGGTCCGTTCAGTAAGCCTTTTTGCATCTTATAGGCCATTTTTTAGTTACAATTAGATTGTCAGTTTAAATATGTTTGCCAACAAATTCGCTGGACAATGGACACAAATAAAACTTACTTATGGTTTCAGCATTTGTTTGTGAGTAATTGGATATACAATTGGATATATTAATTTAATTTATTAAATTTGTTTTTTTTTCTCGTAGTGCTTTTGTTTTCATAGCAAATTTAATGTTGCTCGGTTGTATTACTCTGCGTCAAATCTATGATTATTTACATATGTAAGATTTTTATTACAATAATTATTTGAACATATTTTTGTATGCAATTTTTCTGGAGTCGGAGTCAGAGTCGGAGTCGGTCCACTAAAACTATCTGGAGTCGGAGTCGGAGTCGAGAATTTTTTTGCCGACTCCGCAGCCCTGGTTGCAACCACATTACTGGTTTGACCGATATCGTAATACCTCCAAAATTAGAAAAAAAAGACCAGAAATCCTATAATATTTTTTGCCAAGAAATACTTAACATTGTATATTATTGTTTAAACAAATTTATTTGTTCAAACAATTGCACATTAAGTAACAAATTACAAAAACATGCCAACAATGTAACAATAATAATTTCTACAAAATGAAAAACAGAAAAACATTGTAACTTTTTGGTTAAGAAAATGGTACCTACTTGTTTACAGAATTGCAAATTCGTTAATAAATGACAAAAAAAAATCCAATAATTTAATAATAGTTTCTGCAATAAATATAAAAAATATGTATATTTGTTTAAATAAATAGTATTACGTAAGTACGTAGGCTTTCACGGCCAGAATCATTTAGAAAATAAACTGCTTCCGGGTTATGTCGTGTGTCTAGATTTGTTAATGCTGACGTTTCGCAAACCATGTTGCTCGCTTCTTCAGAGCTAACTGAATAGGTACTGTATTCAGTATATCCTTTTTACTCGGAATGACATTGAGTTTCTAGAAGAAAATCGGTAAAAAGTTTTATGTGGATTTTATTTCGTTACTTTTACTATTACCTATTACTTGTATTTATTTAGTTTTTGTAATGGGTTGTGATTGTGTTATTTTTTCGTTATCGCATTGTTTTTTAACATTTCAAACGTCTGTAACTTCTTAAGGAATAGAAAAAAACATATAAGTCCATATAAAACATTTTCCCCAGAATGACATTTGATTTCTAAAAATTAATTTTGCCGAAAAAAGGTAGACTATTAGTATATTTATACTTTTTTCTGACTAATGTTATTTTTAACTGTTATGTAACAATCGTTTTAATATTTAATCCAAATTATGTCTAGTTTTTGGTGCTCCGCGAATCTTACGAGCATAATTAAAACTAGAATAAAACACAGTATTACTGCTAAAAAAATAGCCTCTAAGTGAATAAAAAATCATGAAATTAATGTAATAATAGTAATTCAAAAGAGATTCAATTTTAAAATAGTGAATGCAGTCCAACACGGGCGCTACATCAGCATGTTTAGATGTGCCAGCAGACAGAATCGAAAAATTGAGATATTTGCGCTATATTACCTGAAAACTGCAATGTATCGTCTAGACTATTTTTATATTATTGTTTTATAGTACGCAATTTAAAATACTAACAATAAAATGCTTAACCGCTGTTTTTTCTATGCCAAAAAGATATATTGCAAAAGAAATGTGTCAATAGTAATATTTGTACAGTAATATTACCTGATGTAGGAGCATAATGTTCATCTTCTATATTCTACGTTCATATGTAATACCATATACAGGTGGCTAAGATGCATATTGCAGTCGATTATTCATATCTGTGCTATAGCTGTCAATCGTAAACGATTACAAATTGACCTTACGATGTACACACAATACTTCAAACAATTCGTGGTCAATGTCAAGTTCTGTTTACACATTTTTGCTAAGGCCGGCCGACAGCGCGGATCTCTTGATTTCTCTCTTCAGCACGCACGTATATTGTAAACAAATCGGTAACTCGAGAAACGGCATACTATTTTAACTTAATAATGCCTCTACTATTTCGCAATAATTGCAGAGCGAATTGTTACGAAATGGAACACGTTTTGTTATCCATTCCGCCTGTGGCGTTAAATGTGCAGACGTCAAATGATTCGTTGTTAAAATAAATTAATCAGAAACACTTCTTGTTTGATGAATGAATGATATGTTATTTAATATTTGCGTAAACATTATGTGGAAATCAAATTTCGTCTATTTTATGTGTGGCTATTTGTAATTTCTCGTATTTTTTTTTGTTTTGAAGATTATAATAAAAATGTTTAATAAAATATTAATAATTACCTATATAATTGTTGGTCCTACAGTTACAATATTATATTGTTTACTATTGCATATGGCTGAGAAATGTTACTAGCCTTGGGTGTTTTTGTCTCACGTGTGTTAATAAGTAAACAAATAAACAAATATTGGTCTATATATAACTTTCTAAAGAGTCCTATATAATTGAATCAGCGAGTTCGAAAACAGTACAAGTCCAAAATTGGCCATTTTGAACTGAAATAGCCTATCGAATAGACCTAAAGAGGATGCTTGGGCGAAATAAACAAGTCCAGAACAGTACTTTCTTGCTCGCTCATGCGACGCGTTTCTACTCAGCTTCTACTGATATCAGTCGTAAACATTCGCCAACTTCGTAATTTGCATTCAAATCGTTGTTAAGGTACGCCGAAGTAATCAATATGAATATCAATATCAAAAAGATAAATAATATTAAAAAAGTCCACAAGTATGTAACTGGTGAAAATTTTGAATTTTACTACCACGTGACGTCCGGACCGACTACCACCGTAGAAGAGGAAATTTAATACTATTATGTATATAATCATCAAACTCTGTATCATACTCCATCATATCGCCATATATGTATAAGGTTAGTCAAAATTACCGGAACACCTAAATAATTTTCCAACTGTAAACAATTTCAAAAGTTTTTTCAAGTAAAAGTTGTGTTGTTTTAAACTATCTATCGTTTAAATATATGTTTATTATACAGGGTGTTCATTTCATTATGGATATCTGGTAACCGTCCCCTTTTCAAATAAAACATCCTGTATAACATTACATTTTTTAATTCTAGTATTAATTCAAGAATCTTTTGTATTTTTTTTATAAAATGCCTCATTTTTGAGTTATGATCAATTAATCAGAAAAAAAATTGTGTTTAAACAAACTATTGTTTACTCTGGAAATTTGGTAACATAAATTTTTTAACTCTAGGATTAATTCTTTTATAGAAATCATTGTTTTTAATGCAATACTGTCATTTTTTAGTTATAAGCAATTAATCAAAATTCCTGGACTTCAAATTAAGAATATTTTCCCACATACATACACATTTATTTAATTTTCCAGCTTGAATATTTAATTTATTATGCTATTTCATAGTTTAGTTATTTTTTCTTGTTTTTTTTTTATTTTTATCCGTTAATGATCGGTTAATCATAACTCAAAGATGATGCATTTTATAATTTAATGATTCTTACAAACTCATAGAATTAATTTTTTTTTAAATATACAGGGCGTTCTATTAGAAAAAGAAAAGTTTACCAAATTTTCAGAATAAAATGAACATCCGTATATTGAAAATAGAGAGTTTATTTATAACCAAAAAACTTTTGTTTGAATTTTTCTTTGAAATTCTTTACGGTTAAAGAATTACCAAGGTGTTCCGGTAATTTTGACTAATCATGTATAATCCGCCATTTTGAATTTATCTGACAAAATCTGAAAATCTGACATGTCATTTTTAATTATCAATCTTCAAATATTACGGGAAATAAGTTTCATGCAAATCCTACATCACAATAAAAATATTATTTAAATGCTTTAAATAAACAAGTATTGTTAAAAATATAAGCTGTTTTTCCGTCGAGTTCAAAGACAGTACATGTCCATGATGATTGTTTTAATCATATATTTTAATCAAATATAAATAAAATATGTAGTACCTACATTAAGTACATTAATTCTCTGTGAACTACTTTATATTTTGTCTATCGGCACTAAATAGCTATACTTTTCAAGATATTGCACCAACAAAATTATTTTGTTAATTTTCTCAGAGCTCAATTTTTGGACTTGTAGTGTTTTCGAACCGACCGATACATCTGATAAATCAACAAATAAGTTTTTGTTTGCAAATCTTCATTTAAAAATTCTTTGGGTATCCGGTTTTGTTAAGTTAATAACATCGTTAGATTTGGTGTCTATTTAGATAATATAATCCTTAATTAAAAAAAAAAAAAACAAAGAATTTTAGTCCAACAACAGCACTAGAAGTATTAGAATTTTCAATTTAATTAGTTGCAGAAATAAAAAAAATGTTAAGTTGTTTTGATACCCAGTATGTTATTCGTCTAAGCAAATTAAACTGAGATTGATATTTTATTAATAAGTCAACGCTTAAATATTCCTAGAGTATAAAAATGTTATTTCGATTCGAAACATCGCATATGTGCCCTTACAAAACACGTTTCAAGTTCTCGAAGCGGACCAGCCGGCTGGACAAAAACGTGTTCTATTATGGCTGTAAGATAACTACGCCGAATGTTGCTCGAATATTTGACGAAAACATACTCATACCGTCAATGCTTCACAGAAAAATACATTTTTCTAGTCGAAAGAAATTGTTTTCGAGGCATAGTACGAGATGTCTTTTTATATTTCAATTTCGACAAGGAAATAATATCCTTGTACGAAGTACGCACATGTTTGTTTTTGCTGCATTACTTACTTGTTAATTGTAAAATATCATTTTTATGATCAACGCATATTTATTCGAATTAAAAAAAATGTTCTCTCTGTGTATAATAAAGTCTACTACATATTATTCAACATTGCGTTGGAATACCCAACCTCCGGCAATATTTTAAATCAAATAAATCAACTCGTCTACAGTCATTAATATTCTATTAGTCTACCGAAAAAAAGATCCGATATGGAAATTAGTTTCTCTGTGTCCGAACGCCTTGCGACAATTTAAAAAAGACCGAGAGGCAACTGTTTTACAAAACCAAGGCCAACGAAAACTCTTTCTCCCAGATTGCCGGTTTCGTTTTCTTTGAATTTTAACGCCCATCTGTACGCATCCACGCTTCACCTTATAAATTCTTGCTTCGAAGAAATTCCACTGGCCACGAAAAGCGGTAAATTGTGATACCTACGTTATTCAGATTCTGTTTTTATAACTCGATTCTGAAGCGTTCCACCGTCCGCTGTTGGAATCCCGTATTTCAAAATACTTTCTTCTGCTCTACGTCTTGTGTATCTGTTACGTAATTGTAGGTCATACGCGTAGTATAACTTAGGAAACTGTCGATGACTATGATGATAAACATCGAGAATGAAGTAATGTAACATTCTAGAATTTTGCCTTTTATATTTTTATTTCTTTTTCTTTAGTATACAGGGAAATTAGACCAAAATTAAGCTATGTTGGGATGCCGAAAAGGGTTATGAAATAAAATTAGAAGACTTAATTGTACCAACAACTATGTAAAAACGACATTTTTGCCGATTTTGCCTTTAAACTATGTGAGACAATAGTCAAAGCCAGTAGGTAGATGGTAGTATCCAAAGATATTAGATACACTATACAAGGTGTACATTACACTTAGTAAATTTTGACGTAGCTCATCAAGACAGGTTTTAGCGTTTCTGTTTGTTTTTGTGTATGAGCGCACATACTATTACAATGAAACGTTTCAATTTTCACACAAGCGAACAATTTTTAACTATAGTCCCCCTAAAATTATACTGTTTCTGGTTTACTTCGGAGCCCAACTGAAGTTACTAGGTCTTCAGGTTCGCTCGCTGTACGTTTGTAAAAATTGCAAAACATACTTATAAAATTGTGTAATACCTTGAAAACCGTAATACTTTTTATATGAATAAATATAGTTAAATAGGTTCTAAATGGCTTCTTCTATAACCCTTTAAATATTTTACATTATGCTACCCAGCACACTGTATACTAGGGTGTATCGAAAATCCGTTTTTTTTTTCGAAATTCAAAATTTCAAGTTGATAAAAAGTTAGTCCCTATGGACTCACATATACCACAAAAAAATTGGCCCAGTGGAAAAATATTTAGGTCTCCCGCAGGAGGCCTAAAGTTTATAATCTTCCTTTAAAAATTTGAATTTTTTTTTTATAGAAGGATTAAGTGATTATTTTTTTTCAAATAGAAAAGGATTAACAATAACTGTGTGAAATTAACCGATACAAAAATATATTACTCTATTGCAACATTTAGATCGCCTGTAGTTTATTTAGATTAGATAGAACTTCTAGAAAAATGTAAATTTTTGTATAATTTAAAAAATTTGCTTGAATGTTGATAAAAGTTTATTTGTCAGCAAATATTTTATTATGTGCGTAAATGTGGGCTTTGAAAAACAAAAATCACTTAATCTTGCATAATAAAAAAATATGAAAAAATTCGAATTTTTTAAAAAAATTATAAACTTTAGGCCTCCTGCGGGAGACCTAAATATTTATCAATTGGGCCAATTTCTTTTGTAGTATATGTGGGCCCATAGGGACAACTTTTCATCAACTTTTAAATTTCGAAAAAAACGTTTTTTCGATAGTAAGATACTACAGTGTATACAGAGCAATAGTAAGATACTAAATAGCATACTACTCTTTAAATTCAAATATCACAAAAATTAGTAAAAATTGTGATATAGTGAATATAAATTACAAACAACTTAATGGACATTTCAATTAGCAAATATTATACAAGGTGTTCCATTCAAAAATATCAAGAAAAGCCATTTAAAAATATTTAAAAACTAGTGCATCCTACGATCACCCTGTAAGGCGTATCTAATTTTTCATGACATCAGCATCTAGCTATGGGTTTAGTTATTATGTGACAAAATTTTTACGACAATATCTGCTATATCTATTGTATAAAACATTTCTCAAACGATTTCATGACTATCGTGAGTTATTAGTATCCCGGCGGTCGATAGTCATCAAACCATTTGAGAAAGAAAAGAATATTTTATACAATAGTTGTTTGACTCATTAGTTTCTATAACGTAAAATTATTTTCAATTATACAGAGTGTCGCATTTAGGCGTGACGAAAAGTCAGTACAATTTTTTAAATGGAACCCCCTGTGTATCATGCCATATTATGAATACTAAGGAAGTTGTCTTTCCAACTGTGTAAGTTGTATCTGTGTAAAGTAAATAGTTCCTGAGATATTCAATTGTTTGTCAAAAAAATTGCAATTGCAGGCCTTTCTTAAAAACTACGTTAATAATACATTTTTGCAGATATTGTCTTAAAAATTTTGTCACATAATAACTAAACCCATAGCTGGATGCTGATGTCATGAAAAATTAGATGCGCTATACAGGGTGATCGTAGCATGCACTAGTTTTTAAACAGTTTTAAATGTTATCATTATCAACTATCAATTAGCTATTTGCTAATTGAAATGTCTCTTAAGTTCTTTATAATTTATATTCACTATATCGTATATTTATTTTTACTAGTTTTTGTGATATTTGCAATTTAAAAAGTAGTATGCTATTTAGTACCTTAATATTGCTCTGTATACAGTGTGCTGGGTAGCATGATGTAAAATATTTAAAGGGTTATAGAAGAAGTCATTTAGAACCTATTTAACTAGATTTATCCATAAAAAAAATGTTTAATACATTTCCTTGACATGAATGAAAATCTGAATCTAAAGATGCCTATCAGTTTGTTTTTGTTGCATATTTGGGTTTTGTGTGTGAGCACATAAATCACATCAAAGAAAATCTGGGTTTCAACACTCATAAGTCAACAAATTTCCACGATAGTTAACCTAAAAGTACATGGTTTAGGGTTTACTGTAGTAATAATTTGAAATTTTGTATAGTGTATCTAATATCTTTGGATACTATCATCTACCTATTGGCTTTGACTTTTGTCTCAAATAGTTTAAAGGCAACATCTGCAAAAAAGTCGTTTTTACATAGTTTTTAAAAAGATCCTGCAACGGGCATATTTTGGAAAAACAGTTGAATATCTCTCGATAGTAGTATTCGTCATATAATAAAATACAGGACGTTCCATTTAAAAAAATTGTAGATACTTACCGTCACACCTAAATGCAACACTCTTTATAAACAACTCCCACGAAGAGGTTGTTCGTACAACTTACCCAAATTAATTAAAATATAAAGAATTATATATTAAATAATCAAATCACGATATTATTTCAATTAATTTGCATAATTACACCCAAAGAACTTTAAAAAAATCGAGAAAAATATCCTCGAAAGTGATCACGATCTTAGGATAGAATACTCCGGGCTATGAGTCGGGTAACAGGCACACATCCAGGTAGCCAAAGGTGGGAACATCTACTGTGGCCGTGCGTCAAATCGGACAGCACCATTTCCTAATTACCAAAGCAGATTAGAGCCTCGCTAGAATTATATGCACCGGGACACCACACGTATATAACAGCTGTGTTCACCTACATCCATCGCAGAACGAACAAGACTCTGGTTCGAGCACTCCTCCCAAGTCACTCAACCACACACACACACACTCTCAACAACCTCCACTAACCAAAGTTTCATCCAATACAACCAACCTCTTTAACAGTTCTCTCTCAATACCAATAATTCCAATACATTTCCAACATTTCCAATAGTTCCAAGAATTCCAACAGTTCCAAAAGTTCTAACAGTTCTCTTGAGTTAAATCCTTCGTTAAAACCACCGAGCAAACAATGTTTTACGGGTACATAGTAGTCACACAATTCACGTTCTTGATAGTGTTGGCGATAATCGTCGCTGGTATCTTGTGTTTCCTGACAAACCGGAAGAAGAACCAAGACGAGCTGGTGTTAAGTTTAAGGGAACCTCCGACGCCGATGGCTCTTCCTGTCATAGGACATCTTCATCTTCTGGGTGGGTACGAAGTGCCCTATCAAGCCTTCTCAGACCTGGGGAAGAAATATGGGGATATCGTCAGGCTTAAGCTTGGAAACGTCAGGAGCATCGTGGTCAACGGGCAGCACAACGTGAGGGAAGTTCTGGTCACCAAAGGCCACCATTTTGACAGCAGGCCGAACTTCAAGAGGTACCAGATGCTCTTCTGCGGAAACAAAGAAAATTGTAAGTAGTTTATTGTATATCTTTGTCCATAATAATCTATCTCTTCTTCTTTTAAATTTGAGTTACCTACTGATCATTTTTTATTTAACTCTAAGGTTTTTCGGACAAAACTATATGTAGTAAAGCCTTAAAATACCAAAAAAAAAACCTAAAATGTTATATTTTAAAAATGAATTGTGGATTTCAAACGCTAAATCCGAAGTCTGACTCAAAAGTTTGTAATCACGTTTTTTAACATTTCGATTTTCAATTGTGGTTATCTCAAAATTTTCATATGTAAGGCCTTCAATTTGAACATTGGATACGACGAATTCAAAATAAAAATCTTTACTAAATGAAATAGATCACAAAATATAATAACCACTAAATTTAGGACAATAGAAAAATGTACCATAATCCATTTTGAAACGCCAAATATTTCCAAAACTTCTCACAGAATTATCCAAAATATTTACATTAAAACAATTTTGATGTAAAATATAAAATAACACCAAAAGATCCAGAAAAATCTGATGTGACACATGACTTTATCATACCATATATAAAATTAATAGTAAACATCCAGTTCCTTTGGGCCCTTTTGAACAAACACGTTTTCAGGTCTAAGTTTGGTCATGAAACTTCTAAATATGAAGTTTCGTCCCGATACCTTTAGTAGTTTCTCCGGAATCGTCGCCACAATAAAAATGTTAACATCATGTCAAAGTGTTTACTGAATCTTTGATGATATTATTATTGAAATTAATTTAAAACTATCTGAGATAAAAAAAAATCTGTGGGGCCAGGCACACTATTTGATCAAGATCGGCCATGTCTGCATTAAAATAAAACTAGTAGAACTAGACAGATATGTTGATTATATTAACAGTAGGGATTGTCAAAACATTAGCGTTTGACACTACCTACTGTCATTAGAATCAAAATATCTGACACATCCTGGCTACTAGCTTTAATGCAGTACGACCGATCTCGATGAAATAGAATTTGCTCATGCAGCTAAAGTATTAATTTTACCGAAAAATGTCATAGTCATAAATTATTCAGAATTTCCTCTACTTTAATTTATTATTTAACTATTTCGACGCAATTCCAGAAACTGCTGCTTATTTGCAAAATCTTTCAAAAATGTCTAGACTAAATCTCCAGTTCCTTTGGACTCTTTTCAACAGAAAGCTTTTCAGCTCTTAAGTTTGGTCATGAAACTTCTCCGGAATCGTCTCCACAAAAAACAGGTACACACACAGAGAGACATTTTTTGTACCTTGGTCAAAAATGTTCAGGGGACCCAAAAATACATATTTCCGCTAAAATCTCAAAATTTTCTTTTGCACGATTACAATACTTTACATACTACGTATGATAAAGTAAAAATAGGTGGACAACATTTCATGTCGAATATTTTAAATCACTTATAGTTTTTAATAAATTTCAATAATAATATCATCAATGGTTCAGTAAACATGTTGATATAACATTTTGCTGAATCTATTGGTGTTATTTTAATAGGCCGGCTAATTATTTACGTCATCAAACCGAAAATGACTAGCCTAATATAGGCAAGTCATTCAAAAGTTGACACAATGCCTAACTATTATTATAACAGAATTGCTGTTTTGGCACTTTAAACCATTCATAAATGCATTAGCTAATTTAAACAACTGTTTAAACAATTGCGAACTAATCAGATAAACAATACACACCAAGGTACACCAAATACATTATCAACTAATAAGAAAATAAAACTAGTTATTTTGTCAATCGGTTATTATTGATGTATGATGGAAATGAATCATTGGCAATTTTGTTTTTCTTTTGATTCATGCCTTTCGTGTTGAATTGACCTTGCCATTGCATTCCTATTATCTTTAACCCTTGGACGTTTATTACAAACAACACAAAACAAACAAACAAAGTTGTTTGATAAATTTCAAAGTCATCCAATAGTTCTGGGAATATCCAAATATTGATTTTGATCTTTTCGTTTCAGCTTTGGCCTTCTGCGATTGGTCCGATCTCCAAAAATTCAGACGAGACATGCTGAAAGCTTACACCTTCCCCAGAGCTTTTACCAACAAATTCCAGAGCTTGGAGAACATCATCGTCGACCAAACGGACTCCTTAGTAACACAAATCGATAGCCACACAAACGTCAAACAGTGCATCCTCAGCGTCTGCGCGAATATCTTCTCAAACCATTTCTGCTCGAAGAACTTCGAAACTAAGAATATGAAATTCAAGACTATGATCGAAGACTTTGACGATATCTTCTACGAGGTGAACCAAGGCTACGCTGCTGATTTCCTGCCGTGGTTGCTCCCTCTGCACACCCGGAGGTTGAAGCATATGAATATGCTGACGCATAGGATCAGGAATTTCATTTTGGAGAACATCATCAGCGATAGGTTCGAGAAATTTGCCGAAGATGACGAACCTAATGATTACATCGAGAGTTTGATCAAACAAGTGAAGTTTGGAGATGGACCTGAGCTATCCTGGGATACAGCGTTGTTCGCTTTGGAGGATATCATAGGTGGACATGCTGCTGTTGGGAACTTCCTGGTCAAAATGTTGGGGTATTTGGTCAATGAACCAGAGGTTCAAAGGAAGATACAAGAGGAGATTGACTATGTGACAAACGATGGTGGGAAGTACAGGAGAGTTAGTATTTCCTATAGGAATATGATGCCGTATACAGAAGCCGCCATCTTGGAGGCTATTAGGCTTATAGCTTCACCAGTGGTACCCAGGGTTGCCAACCAGGATAGCTCAATAAATGGTAAGTTGGTATTTAAACCTCCGAAAGATATTCAAGTTTCTAAACAATTTTTTTTCTTTACAGGCTTCAGCATCAAAGAAGGGGATACAATCTTCCTTAATAACTATGACATCAGCATGTCAGAAAACCTTTGGGTGGACCCAACTAAGTTCATGCCTGAGAGATTTTTGCAAGACAACAAACTGGTGAAGCCTGACTTCTTTCTTCCTTTTGGAGGGGGGAGACGTAGTTGCATGGGCTACAAAATGGTCCAATTAGTTAGTCTAGGTGTCCTTAGTTCTATTTTGCAGCATTATACAATTCTGCCGCATGAAGGACATACTTATAAAGTACCTGTAGGGTCGTTAGCTCTTCCGAAGCAAACTTTTGAGTTTAAATTTGAAAAAAGGAGCATAAAGATTACATAATAGGTGACCGGATGTAGGTGTTGTTATTATTAGTCGATTTTTCATCGTTCATTCACACTACAATACATAACATTATATTATTTATTGCTCCATTTCTCAAACTGTATTTATTTTGATATTATGTAGGTTTTGTATTATATTATGTATATATCGGTAGACGCAGCATTACACGAAGCATTATTTGTATATTTATAGCGATATTTTTCTACTTTTACATACTTGATTATCGTATTGAAGTAGGGTGTTATTATTATTATTATTATTATTTTTTATTATTATTATATTTAATATTATTATGTTTTATTACATGAAAGTAGTTAGTGAATTAATGCTTTTATTCTGTTGTAATAAAGCAAGTGATCACAACTTATCAAATGACTGATCTGTTCTCTATAAGCTAGTTCTCGTTTGTTTAATGTACATAATGCCAAAGACAATAAATATTTTTATACAAACTTTAATTACTTTTTGATTGTTGTTACTAAAGGGTAATTTAGATTTTGATGAAATTTCGTACAATTGTTTTCTTCATGTAATTCTTCAAGATCTGTTCTGTTGTCTATACTGATTCCAGCCCAAACCATCACAGATCCACGACCAAATCTATCCACTTCCTGTATAGTAGCGGCTGCGTAGCGTTCACCAGGACGTCTATATACACGTACTCGACCGTCGCAAAAAGTTAAACGAAATCTGGACTCGTCTGTAAACAGTACAGGCGTCCAGTGACGAAGTTGCCAATATCTGTGCTCCAGAGCAAACCTCATTTGTGATGCTGCGTAAGGCGTGGTGCGCGGACAGGTCTTCTTAGTTTCAAATTCGTTTCTTTTAATCTGTTTCTAACAGTTTGATCAGAAATTTCTATTCCATGTGCTCGTCTTAGGTCGTTTAGTAGGTCTCGTGCTGTGGCAGTACGCTGACGTAGAGGGGAAAGGACAAGAAATTGGTCTTGATTTTGAGTTGTTTTTCGATTTCGACCTTGTCCAGCTCTTCTGACATATTGGCCAGTCTCCCGAAACCGATTCCATAAACGCTGAATAACAGAAGGGCAAACTCGAAGATCCCTGCTAACATGTCGACTAGAGTGGCCATGCTGAATAAGGGCGACAGCACGAGCAACTTGCACTTCCCTAAGACGCCTCATTTTACTTCTAATGACGTTGCTTAGGCTTTCGTATGTGAATTCAAAGCATACTTGACATTTATTTCATTTTGTTTAGCGTTATTAATTTACATTTTTTTGTGTAACTTAGAAGTAACTACACACAGAAAAGTGATCTCTCGAACGAAGAGAGAATTACTTGGCTGAAGTAGTTGGTAGGTTCGTATATACGCGAGAGATTATTGACTTCAACCAAGAAATTTTATTTCTTGGAATAATTACTAGATCTAAGAAAGTGGTTGCTCTGGTGAAGTAAGTAAACAGTCTTCAATGAAGTGTATATTTTTATTCCCGGTAAATATTCTTAGCTACTTAATGTAAGAATTTTAAATATTTGGCACAAATACGTTTTCTATTGCTAATTAACAAGATAGGTATGTTATATTTACTTACTCGTTCTAAACTGTTGCGTGCGTTACATCAAACTATTGCGTGTTGAAACGTTTATTGTACACTAATCACAAGGCACATCCCCTACGGGTACTTCATTGTTGTTTTCGACATGTTTGTACTAGGTTAGGCTCCTTAACGGCGCCAGCACCACGCGCAAGCGCGCGAGTCTTGACAAAATCACGGTGCGCATATTTATTCCACAGAAAGGGATTACTTGAAAGAAGTGAGAATCACTTCAGTTAAATAATTGGTGGGTTTTTATTCAGTAAACAATACTTACTTATATTAAATGTCTTATATTTTCTTGGATCAAGTAACTACGCACTTGGATGGATTTACTATTACTTCGTTGGAGAAATTAACATTTTTGGGACGAAAAATTCAATTACTCCTTTCAATACAATATTGGTTCTTATAAAGAAAGAATTTATTTGTTGACAGCATTTATCTGAGAAATTATTTTACTTATATTGAGTATGTGGCATTTCTTGTATATACTTACCTAACTTTCTACATCCAAGTAAATATGCATTTGATTCTAGTAAATAAATTCAAGTAATTATGTTCTCTCGTTCCAAATAATCACTTTTCTGTGTGCAAGAGTTGTAACATTGTTTTTGTAATTTTCATTAGTTTAATATATGTCCTTAAAGCATACCAAATTTGATTTGCGTAGAAGTATTATTTGAAAAGTTACAGGTTTCGGAAAAAGTGTTTCCCTAATTTTATCAAAATCCCAGTGAAGAATAAAACTATGTTGATTTGTCAAGCAATTACCCATAAGTATTTCGTGTATGCGCCATAACTAAGGTGACCAGAATTTTCTGTAGGAAAAGCGGGACAGAAGCAGGTGGGGGGAAATTATCGTAAAATCGACAAAATCTTGGTTTTGGGTATACATACATCGAAAAAAAATATGATTTCGATTTGGGTTGAGTACACAGACATTATTTTACGTTGTGGTATGATGGTGATATTTATTTCACTTTTATAATATTTGGAATGTGTCCATGTTGAGAAAGGTTGATTCAATGTTCGTAAAGTTTTATTCAATCCTTTCAATAAATAGTGTTTAAGAAAAGAAACAGTTTATCTCATTATGGTTGCTTATACTTATTATGCCGTTCGTTGTATCTACAAAAATGATATTGATGGTAATAACTGCCGTTTTCTCTTAAATGTAACTTTAATAGTAAAAACAAGTTAGTGTATTTCCGTAGAATTAGTTCATGATCATGATCATGATAGGCTAGAGTAAATATTTACTTTAAAATGAACAAATGTGTGATTTTTGGTATTGACACAGAAAAATTCTGGTGAATTTTGTATGTTGATCCGGTGCTTTACGTTTGGATGTCAGTAAACTGAAATAATCTTTAGCAAAAAATCTGATGTGGCCAGGCACATGACTTTATCATACTATATATAAAATTAATAGTTTAGCTGCATGAGATTCTATTTGATCGAGATGGGCTATGTCTGCATTAAAATAAAACTAGTAGAACTTGACAGATATCTCGATTAAAGCTGCGTTTGGATATTGTACTCCGTTGACACCGGGTACACCGTCCAAATGACACTTACGTGTTATTGGGTGTAAAAAGTGTAACGGTGTTCAATATCCGAACGCAGCCTATATTGACAGTAGTATTTTCAAAACATTAGCGTTTGACACTAGCTACTGTCATTAGAATAAAGAAATCTGACATATCCTGGCTACTAGTTTTAATGCAGTACGACCGATCTCGATGAAATAGAATTTGCTCATGCAGCTAAACTATAAATTCGCCCAAAAAATGTCATACACATAAATTATAGAAAATTTCCTCTCCTTTAATTTATTATTTAACTATTTTGACGACATTACACAAATAGCGGCTCATTTACAAAATCTTCGAAAAATGCTAATTTACAAACTCCGCGAGACGCTGGACAAAATGTGAAAAATCGGGACTGTCCCGCCAAAAGCGGGACGTCTTGTCACCTTACCCATAACAATGTAGGTGTCAAATAACGCAAATTGTGGAATAACATTTGGGAGCCATGTTGAAGTGTGACGTTGGCTGTAGATGCGTCGTGCGACCCAAATATTTGTTTGCTATGCAGCCTACTTTATAAAATACGTCCATTCAAGCAGAATTCGATGTCCAGACGATATCAAATTTCTCCCGAATTGATTTTACTGATAATGAATCGACATTTTTGTCATGGTGTCTTATAAACAAGCCTCCTGCATGAAATATTTATAATTTTTTTGCATTTTTTTAGAGCAGGTAAATACAGGCATACAGGCTGGTAGCAAAACCTGAAATTGTTCAATTTGATAAAGAATAAACTATATGTGCCCACGCACGAGAGAATCGCCTTAACTGCCATCTCTCTTTTCGATAGTATTGTATAATGAGCGTTTTTTGCAAGTATTGCACATTGTTTTTTACTATTAATTCGTATGGTAATTCTCTATGTCTGGACAGTCAACAAATCTATACATTTGCTTCACAAATTGGCAGTACATATTTGGAACAAAATATGAAGGTCATGAACACCAATAAAATAACAACATATCCCAATAAATGCTTCAGTTAACAATTTTATTTATTACATTGCTGCATACATTTTATATTATTAATGTTAGAAAGATGTAGACTAACCGCTGACACAATACTTACCTACTTCAAAAAACCGGATGTGATATAAACTATCTAGCCATATTTTTATTTATGTATTTCTATTTTTATTTTTGTTGTTCGCCAACCAAGTGCATATATCCAATTTGGTTTTTCAGTCTTTCCGAAAACATTGAGATTTCGACCTAAATTTTAGCGAAAGATGTAAATTTCCATTTTTTTCCTAATCGGACGATGACAGCAACTAATAATAGTGAACGCGTGCCATCTCTACGTGACAATTGATAAATACAACCATGACATACAAGCCGCTTTAATTGTTCAAATTTCAAAACTACGCGTGTGGAAAAACGTTTGCAAAAACACATTTTTTATCGTTGTTTTGTTTGTTTAACAGATGTCACAAAATAACGTAAAACCTCCTTAAAAACTTCAGTAAATTTGTATGAGTTTTTATTCCATGGCGTAGTCTGAACTTCGGAGTTTTGATGTTTAAGAAGTCAAGGCTATGCTAGAAAGCTACCATCAAAATTTTGGCAAAAAAGTTATTTAGAACTTCTTTTTCATAGATTTTCATATTTTTCTAAAATTAAAAATACAAAGTTGGTATGTTGTGATGTCGCAATATCTACATATACATAATTAGGAAAATGTTTGTGTGACATTGTCAGGTAGTACTTTGGTTTTAACTCCCACTATTGTTATTAATAAATTTGACAAGATTATTGGCTTATTTATATGCTTATTCTAGCTACATACTTAAGGTGACCAGACGTCCCGCTTTTGGCGGGACAGTCCCGATTTTATACATTTTGTCCCGCGTCCCGCGGAGGTTTAAAAATGTCCCGCTTTTTGAGAAAATCTTAAAATTTTCATATCACAACATAGGTTTGTTCTTATTTGATCCCAACATTCTTTTTGAAATTTTATGGTTTTATGTCGCTATTGACTAGTGATTTTGTTGACTTGTGAAAGGTGAAAGTAGGGATTTCTTTTAAAGAAAGATATAAATTACTTAATAATAGTATTCCTAGATTAGCGTGTTAACAACATGATACAGTTGAATGACTGTGTCATGTTGGTAACACGCTATTCGTAATTTCGGCCATTTGCATGTTAAGTAATTTCTTTACTTATCATGGTAAACATTGTTAAAATTTACATCACTACAATTTAATTTTAATTCAACATTCATAAAGTATCATTAGCAAAAATAACTCAAAAACTGTAGTAATATAATAGTATATTATTATACAAGTTTTGAGAAGTTTAAGACGTCAAATTGGCGCACGAGTTATTTTGGAACGGAATGGAACGAGTGCACCAATACGTCTTATAAAACGAGTGTAATATACTATTTTTTCTACTTTGCGTCATTAATTTTATATAAATTTAGAAATTGTGGTTACTATATCGCGCTAACGTAGAATCTAGGGTATTTTGCGGGTACCACGTGGCAGCACTGTAGTAACTGTCAACTTCGTTAAGGATTAGATCGATGAGATAAAATCATGACAAAATCTAATTGTGAATAATTTTACTCTACTTTAGCCTACAAGTTTGAATAAATATTCAGCGAGGTCACAACGATGATCATGATGGAGCTTGGGGCAACACTTTTAAATAGTGGTTTCATAAGTATAATAATCAGAATAGATGTGTTTGGCGGTGACTGATTAGTTACTTCGAAGAACAAGAGCTTACTAAAGAATTGTTATAACGCTTAACGTTTAATAGCGGTGTCTACCTAATTCCGCTACGTAGCCGTTGCGGCTTATATATTTACAAGCACTTATAATTGAAACCCAATTCTAATTTCGGCAAAGTAGTTTATTAGAATAAATTATACTTAGTAAAATTACATGTGATGGAGGTAATACAAATACGTTGCACACAACCAGAACTAAGACGAAGTCGAAAGCGACGGACAAAAACGAATACGAATTGAACCGAGTATCCAAGCGTCCAAAATATTACCGAAAACTTATACGTTACATAAACTAAGAAATCCTCTACATTTTAAATGTACTATAGCTTTGTACGTGTATGCTGATAAACCATTTATTGCGCATATACAATCTCGCAGCAGTAATTAAAATCGTTCATATCTACGATGTCGGTTTGATCTTCGCATAATACCATATTAAAGTAAATGTGGTCCTTGAATTATATCTGAAAAGGGGATTTGATGTTTAGTTGAAAAGAATGATAACGATCACTTACCAGAGTCGTAAAACATCACCGAAAACGTCATGCTGGCGTATTTTGATGAACACAGCAAAACTAAGAAAGCCCAAATCCTTTGGCCATACTATAGCAGGCTACACCCATGTTTAAATATGTATAGAACATTGATATTTCGCAGTTTATGCGATTGCAAGCGATTAAGAAGATGCAGTGTGTGGTTATGTTGGGTTATGTATTGTACGTTTGACATATGGCATTTGATATCACTGTGTACCAATCTTAGACAAAAATGTTACTGTTTTCGGTATTACAATGTGTTAATTGTAACACCGAAAACAGTGTTACAATGTGTGCATTGGGAATGCAAAGTAGAAAAATACAATTACAGAAGCGAATGATAATTATTAATCCAACTGAGGATAATTTTTGGTAAATACACCTCCGCCTGGATTTGAACCAGGAACCCTCCAATTTCCTTGAATTTATAAATACAATGTTCCAAAAAACCGTTTAACGTTACAGTAGCATAGTTTTATTTTAATCCTTTTATAATTTCTTAATCTTAAAATCCAACCAAAACTACAATGATAAATAAAGCATTTATTCTGTAAACTCAAACAAGTGTAGAACAAGTCATACATATAACATAATTAGATAACAACAAAAAATTTTACTAAAGGAAATTATATACAATTATAAAAAATCAACACAATCAAAAAAATATGTAGAAAGAGGAATTTCGACATTTTTGTTGATTTTTTAAACTCTGTACCGGAATCTGACAAAAGAATTTAGTTTTTTTGTTTTCAAAACCGGGCCCCTGCATATTATGTTTTTGTATTTTGTAGCAATTGAATTAGAACATTTGTTTGCTATCTTCGTTGACTTTAAAATTTGTCTTATTAAGTAAATATTTTTTTTCGTCATGCCTTCACCCCCATTTGAGCGTTTAGATGATCCCTTGATAGTAAATCTTACACAGAGACAAAATTTAGGTGAATTTAAATCTATCTACGTTCAAAATTGACGCTGACGTTGATAATTTTTCTGTTCCAATGCAAAAATTACGCATTTTTACATTTTAAATTATTTACTCTATGGTCTATCATGTGAACTGCCAATTTTTACGTAAAACAATCTAGCTAGTTTTTACAATTGAAGTTATAGGTACTTAAGAGAAAAAGACAAGTATTTCTATCAATGTAATGTTTGTATACACGGCATCTTTGGATAGCAATATAGGGAATCACCGAAACTATCTATTGTATCAAGTAATATTTATTCAAAAGATTGAATAAACTTTTGTAAACATGGAATCAACCCCTCTTAACATGGACACATTCGAACCACAGACACATATATTTAGTTATGCAAACAAAAATAGCTAGACAATTAATCTCTTGAAAAAAAAACAATGTAGTGTTCAACATGTAAATATTTTTTATATTAACAGTTTTGAACAGTTTCGACCACCGTCACAAAAACATAAAAGAATATCTTGTGTGTCCAACCAAAATAAAAATCATATTGACAAGTACCCCCACCCCTCGCGAATGTCACGCTTTTGACCAAGAAAATCCTGGTCACCTTATACATACTACACATGATGCAATCAATATAATAGTAGCTAGCTTAAACTTCACATAAAAACTAGAATCATTTATTAACTTTATTAGAATAGAAACTTTACACTAGGGTCATTCAGTGAATTTTTTGTTTTAGGTTACCAAAACCAAGAGATCGCTGTGCTGGTAACGACCGTCACGGCTATTTAAAAAGGTTTTACATAAAACTTATCAGTTTGAACATCTATCTACAACAATTCTAAAAGGTGAGTCGTCTTTCTGTTATATTGTTGCATCAAAATAATAATAAAAGCCCTCATTGCTTATGTATAGTCGTTAAACGGGCGTGACGGGTGTGACACGTTACCGCGGAATACGCCACAACTAGGAGTTAGGCATTTTTGAAAAATCACAATAAAAATTTGTTTCCTCTGTGTACCTCAATCAGTGGAGATATACTGTATATTTATTTGTAAGGAACACATCCAGGTTTAATTTTTAAAATTTCTCTGGTAGCTTGTCATTCTTATTTGACGGTGCAATCAACTGAAATAATTGCCCTAACTATTGTATTTTTCCTAGTCCATTTACGTAATTTTTTTTAATTTGGAAAAATATTGCTCTATTGCTCTTGGCCCAGGCGCCACTTGTCCTTTTCCCTACAGCAAATTTTTATCCGCCGTTATGGAACACAAGTCAGTACAAGTCTGAAATTGCGAAAATCATTATTGTTTAATCATCACCATTGATTTTTGATATAAATACATTTCTCACTTATTTTTAATATCTCTTGGACTTGGGTTTTTAATGCCGATTTTGTATATTTGAACTCAGTGTATGGTTTAAACTGGCATTGAAAAGTCTAGCCTTTAGCGCCCTTTTATAACGGCGGCTGCGCAGTGGGGTAAAAATGACCTTTCGGGGACAAAATGCTGTAACTTTGTCATTTTTAGATGAATTCTTATAAAATTATGTTTGCATAGCAAGAAAGAACTAAGGTTTAATCTAAGTAGAAAAAAGACATTAAAATGTCAATAATTTATTTATTATAAAATAACAAACAAGAATCCTTTAAGTCGCAAGCTTGGTTTTGTGTCAATTATAATAAAACTGTATATTTAAGGTGTTTTTGTGTCACTAATTATAAATCCGATGTCAGATTTTAAAAATTCGAAATGGTGGATGAAATATGGCAAACTCAAAATCCAAAATGTAAACAATTATTGTAAATCTACGCGTGACGTTAAATCAAATCAAAAATGTTATTAATTCTACGCTTATATTAAAAAAATGTTAACCATTGATTAACATCATAAAAACTGCTTCAAAATATTGTAGAAAATAATAATTTTAATCATCTAGTAATTCGATAACTTCTTCATCGACATGTATTTTTGTGAAGGTTGGTTTCTAATGCTCGTTATAAATGGATCTGATGTGCACAGCAAATAGTGAAAAGCATCTTCAAGGGTAGCTGATCTAGAACATTTCCGAGAATGACGAAGTCTAAATTTTTTACAATCTTTATTTCTAGCTTCTTGTGCATCTTTAGCTGTTCAAGAGGCAAAAAGAATGGTATCTGATTATATTCTCTCCGTGAACAAGAACTTTGTGAACTGAAGAGGGCATGTACTACCAACTATATTTGTTAACGTATAGTTCAGCTGTGTTGCGTGTGTAAATCCCAAATGTGGTTGCATCAATTTTCTTACCACAAGACATACTTTGAAGTATAATATGAAATCTTTTTATCAATTCGTTATCAACTCCTGTTATTTCAGACGGACAAGTGGAATATGAAAAAAACTTTCTTGCAGTATTACCGCCATTACTATTTCCGCTAACTTGACGAGGTTTGTCTATTATCAAATCCAATTCTTGATGGAAACGTGCTTGCACTAGTTTTTCATATCTGCTCTTTCCTTCTTATTTTGTTCTGTAATTGCACACCACTTTTGGAATGACAGATTATAGGATATGTGAAGAACTAACTCCATAAATCTGATCCAAGCGTGTAAAGTTGAAAGCCCAAATCTGAAGGTTTCTCTTTTTCTGGTTTTTGCATTACGCGTGCAAGATCGTTCATTTCTGTTGGCTTAGCTAGGCATACATTGCACGTGGAACTTGATGGTGCATTTGTTAAGACTTGAACCACTTTACCATCTATTATAGTGAAGTGTAAGGTGTGCTTCACAGAAAGTTTTTTCTTGTTTAATATTGCGCAATTAGGAGAAAGTGCAAGTATTTGCGATTCAATATTTTGGACAATACTCTTGGTTTTCTCTGGAGTTTCTTTTGCGAACTCTATAAGAATAGGGCGACAATATCGGACTGACGAAGGTGATGGATTTTTCCAAATAATATGTCTATTATCGTCGTTAAAAAGAACCAGTGGTAGAAGCGATGCTATCAACACATGGGAGTCAGATATCAATTGGCTTTCTTCGGACAAAATTTGTTTATACTCACTTTGCCCAGAAGAACCATCAATTCCCCACTAACTGTATAAAGAGTATCTAGCACCACCATCAGCTATATCAATGGAATCAATCATTAACGGTGTGATTTAAAAGAGATTGGAATTGAACATATGTCTGATATCTCTAAATTATCCGGATAACATTTTAATACATAATTCCATTCTCAAATAACCAATCAGTTTTTACACATGTGTGTCAAACAGACGTCAATCATTTAAACATTACATCTAATAAGGTATAATAAGTTTTGCGAGCAAATGTTGAAATATCAAGTTTTCCAAATGTTAGTATTATTCTATAAAAGAACTGAAAATAATGGATTCTTGCTACTACAGATACATTTGCTTATGTATAAACATTTTAAAAAGTAAATTACCAAGAAATACGTTACGTGTTAAAAATCTGTTATCGTACAGTACCTACTTCAGAATTTTTCAATTTTAGTGTAGAGTTGCGCCCCGGTGCAGAATAAACCTATGGCATTGTGTAGCTAGATAAAAAAGCTATCAAACGTAGTATGTTAGACGTTGGTGGCAAATGGAGGCAAAGATCAAAAGCTTAGTCAAAGTTTTTTTACTATTATTAGCATGGCCATGGAAATTTTTTTTTTTTACAAAAACTAATAGGTATTGGAAATTAAGCAAAGCATTTTTGAAATGTAGATGTAATGCTCTTTCCAGTGATGTAGAATACGTTAAGAAAAGTTATGCATACATATCAGTAAATCACTGCTTGTGTGGGGTATGCGCGCAGACCTCCAAATAATAAAATGTTTGGGCAAATCAAACTTCAATCTATCAACTTTATTATAAAAGTAATTTCTACTTTGTATGAGGTAGTTGGTGAAAACCATTTTTGTCCCTCCCGTATACAGCGGAGCCGAAGTGTCAAATTAGTAGATCAGCAAAATTTATTTTGAGGTTGTACCCACAAAATAATGTAAACATCATGCGTGAAAACAATTCATCGCGCTGACGACTGTTTTGATCGCAGCTTGACAAATAGTCAATGATTTTTTTTACCTGTGACTTCTTCCGCTACAAACTGTCGCAATAAATCTCAACGTAAAGGCAACGCAACCATCCTACTGCGTAATTTGCACTGTTATATTTTCCGCGCAAAAGATTCCGTCCTAAATTTTAACACCGAACATGTGATGTACGTCTTACTACGTACCATATACGTCCGCATGATCTATCTAGCCCAATATAATCGGATGTAACCGATACGGAATTCATTTAACTTGACATATTAACGGTAAACAACTGCCGACTATCGGTCACCGCCTAATGTAAACAATTTCTCCCATCATTTTCCGTAAACGGAATTTAAAGTAACCGCTACATTAATGCACAAGTGAGATTTATCTGTAAATATGGAATGGAAAAACGACATTGCGTATCTTCGGACGAAAATAATATAAACGAAATCAAAAACGGTTGCCATAAAAGTAAGACGGCGCAACACTTTCGATATTTCACTTTCATTTGTTCTTGAAATAAATACTCACAGGCTAGCCAATGCTGAAAGCGTCTTGAACATTAAGGCTCCGTTTTAAAAACATCGCAACTTCCAAACGAAATATTTCGTTGCGATGTTTTTTTTTGCTGGGAGTGGTCTGCCTGGCCCCCACCAACGTCAACCAGGCCACAGTTTTACGATAAGGGGAAGTTGGGGGGTTTGGAGGAAGCAGGCAAAGGCGGAGCATAGTCGACGCGAGTACATTCGAAGGGGAAGTACTCAGCCAGTTTGTCGCCGCGCGTCGGTGCTTTCGCTTTCGCTCAAGTTACAATGTATTAGTGTTCTCTCTCATCACGGTCGCAGATGCATACAGCTGGCTGGCGGCCGCCAGGCGGTAAAAGAAAATATATTGATTTAATGTAGAAAGAGCGCGCTTGCTATTATAATATTTAATCTTTTTAACAGGGTGACATACATACAGTATAGTAAATTGACAAAAATGTATTAACTCATGATAACTCATCGGTGAATTATGGATTTCAATTTAGAAAGGAATTAATTAAAATCGAGCAATGAGGACCCAATATATCTATAAACATGCTGGATATCGAACGAACGCACGGCAGTGACACACGAAGACAAAAATAAAAAAAAAAAATCTGATGCGTTCAGGCACATTACTTTATCATACCATATATAAAATTAATAGTTTAGCTGCATGAGATTCTATTTGATCGAGATCGGCCATGTCTGCTTTAAAATAAAACTACTGGAACTAGACGGATATTTTGATTATATTGACAGTAGGTATTGTCAAAACATCAGCGTTTGACACTACCTACTGTCATTAGAATCGCAATATCTGACAACGCCTGGCTAACTAGTTTTAATGCAACGATCTCGATAAAATAGAATTTGCTCATGCAGCTAAACTATTCATTTTACCAAAAAATGCCATAGTCATATATTGTTCAGAATTTCCTGTAGGTACTTTAATTTATTATTTAACTATTTCGACAAATTTCCAGAAATGGCGGCTTATTTGCAAAATCTTTCAAAAATGCTATAAGACTAAACCTCCAGTTCCTTTGGATCCTTTTCAACAGAAAGCTTTTCAGCTCTAAGTTTGGTTATGAAACTGCTAAATATGAAGTTTCGTCCCGACACCTTAGTAGTTTCTCCATAATCGTCGCCACAAAAAAAAAACACACACACACATACACAGAGTTTTTTTTTTACCTGGGTCAAAAATGTTCAAGGGATCCAAAAAGACATTTCCGCTAAAACCTCAAAAATTTTGTTTGGCACGATTACAATACTTTACATACTACGTATGATAAAGTAAAATCATAGTACATAGTCCAAAGTTCCCCAAACCATTTATATAGATTCCAAATATTTTGTCACCTACAAGTTCGCTATATTATATAAACGTTTTGGGGTCTATGAATGCAAGATTCATGAATGAAAACAAGTTCTGGCATTGGCTATATCCAATTCCCGCTGTAATACTGCCCAATACAGTCGCTGAACTAATATCCATTAGAGCCGACCCAAGTTCGTCACTGCTAATTGTCTCTTCCTGTCCACAAAACCGACATTTTAAATAAAATGTTCATTTGAGTCCTGTTCTGGTCTCTTTGTCTCATTTGTAATTAAATAATTATAATATTGTTCTTTTAGATTATCTATACATATATTTTAACTTAGGTGGCACGTAGTCGTCTTTTACTAATTCGTCTAGAGGACAGATGCGGATGTTTAGGTATTTTGCCACGACTTCTACCCATTATTAAACAAATGTACCTAACACCTAGCAGGCATAACTACACTAAGTATAATATCATACAGTATATACTTTTATCGTGTGTTAAATTTGTAAACCGTGCGTATAAATGTGAAATGCGAGAACTCGGTTCTCCCGATTCAATATTCGCTACGGTCATAACTTGTGAACAGTCTAATCTAAAAATAGCAGTAGGCGTGGCGTAGTTATAGGCGGTGTTTAAAACTCTTAACGTCTGCTGTCTACACCGGGCCCGTAATATAGGCAAATTACATACATTTCTGGCAATTACGCTTTGTTATCGCAATTATAATGTTTAGATTAAAATTGTACTTAAATAAAAAATCTATTTTTGTATCATGAGTTGGGCTAAATGTTTTATATTTGAAAAAAAAAAACAAAGATGTAGAAGCAAAATTGATTTTTATCTTTAAAAAATTTTTTTTTCATCCAGCCCAACTTGTTATTTATCTAAGAAGTTACATAAAAAATTTCATAAACTTTGAACAATAAATAACGCTTTTATTTGCAAATGCGTTTTAGGAGAGGTAGAACTGGGTCTTAAATATTCTGCTAGACGACCGACTTATCTCACAAAACATGAATCAGTAATTTTACATCGTTTACTGTATTTGAATTTATTGTACGCATTAGGTCCAAATTCCGACATGGGGGTTAGCAGGGATCTTCGAGTTTCCCCTTCTGTTATTCAGCGTTTATGGAATCGGTTTGATTGGTCTAAACGATGCCATGAGTGATTTATTTTTCCTTTTAAGTTCGTTCAGCGAATATTTTTCATCCATCCTTGATTACCGGCTGATTTTTATAAAACTCAAAAAAATCTATGGCATCCCAACAAATTTGTACAATATTAATTTGTGATTTCGGACCGTCAGAGTTGCACTGCAACATGAAATGCATCGGACATTGATGCATCGCCACTTAGCATTTTCTAATACGTGAAAATCTTCTTTGAGGATATGCTACATGTGCGTACCGAATGGGCACTGGCTATTTTTTTGATTAGTTCGCCTTATTTGCACATTAGCTTTTACAAATCAAACTGATAATTTGATTACGAACAAGCAAGGTTTTTAGTTTATAATGCCGACATATTTTTAATTACATAAGTGCAGAATTCACTGCGTACTAACAAGGGCATTCTTGTGGAAATTTACAAAACAAATCTTGACGAAACAGTTTATTTCATTTTAATGATTTTTTGTTTAATTCATCAGCTTTCTGTATTATTAATTCGCAGCATCTAATTTTAACAGACTGTAAAACAATACAATTGGTCATTTGATGTGAACTAGTTTAAATAAATTATTATTTTAATGAGAAAAAATATATATTTTTTTATTTAAGTTAGGAAGATATTGCAAATAAAAGAAATGTTAGATATGGTTCCTTCGTCATCTTTAAAGTTCTACTAAATCCAATTGTACTACTACTACTAGGTTCGTTGTATAAAATGTCCTAATATTGTCTGAAATACAGATCAATTAGCTTCTGAAACAAAAATTTAAACAAATGAGCTTTCAAAATATAACCTTTTTGTTGAATAAAAAAGCTACACAAAATTGTCTCTACTATTAAAATATTTTTAACCGCTTTCGTTTCCCTTCAAATAATAAACATCATAAAAATCGACAAATATATAAATACAAGCAAATAAAGTATAATTTTCCAAATAAATTATTTTATAGATAGTCTATTAAATTTGTATGATGTTTATTACTTGAAGAGAAACGAAAACTATTAAAAATATTTTAATAGTAGAGACAATTTTGTGTAGCTTCTTTATTTAACAAATAGGTTATATTTTGAAAGCTCATAAATGAGTATCATCTATATTGTTCATAGAAAAGCAGCAACTTAGGATACACTCTGTATATGGTGTACGTTTTTCTTGGAAAGAAATAACATACCTAGCTTTTATGTGGACAGGTAGAAACAACAATATTTTTTTTTTAATTTCTGTCTGACGGTTTCCGGAAAACTGCCTGTCTGACGGTTTCACAAAATTACAATTTATGCGGTTTTCGCTCTTTAGAAAAATCAAAAATCTTACTAATAATTACAAATCTATTGTCACTCTTCGTATACGACCTACTACACACAAAACGAAATTGAAAAAATGGAAAAATTAAACAGCGTACTAAAATGTTCATCGAGTACAAATAAATGCACCTATATTTGTCGCCTTTGCATTTGCTATACCCACTTCAACTGGATATTGCAAATACCAACTATATGGCGTAAAAAAACTCGTCCGCACAGCCGAACATCGAATATATAAATTTATTTTAGAGGTGGACTCGCTACGAATTGAATAGAGCAGGTTTTTTTTTCTTGACAAATATACTTGGCAAATATATGTAGTATAAATATTTTGTAGATCTAATTTTTGAATGTAAGCAGTTCAGGTTGTAAATAAATTTGTAAATTTGAAGCAAATCTAAATTCATTGTAACCAAATTCCAAAAAATATTACTGATATTATTAATATTAATAACATACGTTAATTATTATCAAATCTGAAAAAAAAAATATTGTGTATTGAAAATCGAAAGTAACACTCTAATGATGAAAATTAAAACTGTGTATATAGGAACTTGTTTATTATAAAATTAATTAATGTTTTAACAACACAATAAATATCGTTTACATTCTATAAGAATCATAAATACTTAAAAATAAAATCCTGTATTTAAAGTACAGTACCTATTATAAAAATTATTGTTTTACAAATATTTAAAATACCTAGTGGCAAAACTACGGCTATATAGGTAACCATCGTAACACCACAGCAACATCATTGGTTGCCTAACCATCATCATCTAAAAAACTATCTTATAAAACTAAACAATCACATAAATAATCTACAATTTCTTAAAATATAATTTGTACTTTTCGTATTAGGTAGTTTAAGCTCTTATAGATTATAATATCACATACGATCGACATTTTCAAAGTTTGAAAGACTGGAATGATTATTTAAAACAAATAAATTATCAATTATAAACTATTATATGTTAATTATACAACTTTGATGGTAAAAACTCCATTCAAACTTGCATTTCGCTTTAAATTATCATTACTAATGTCAAAGGCTTTGTTGACAACACCAAACGACTTAGTTTTTTTGAATTTCTCTTCTATTTCCTCTAAAGATTTGTTTTTTGTTTCTGGTAGTATAGCCTTACTAAAAACAACAGCTAGCAACGAAGCTACAAAGAAAACTGAACAAGTACCGCTGAATTTTAGATGTTCTATCATGATTGGGTAATATTTAACACTCAAAAATATAAAAATTTGCGCTATACAAATGACAACACCGCTCATAATCGATCTGACTTTATTTGAAAATAATTCACCAACTAAAATCCACGGTATAGGAAGCATACCAATCATACTGAAAAATACGTTAGATAATACGCATATTAGCGGCAACATAGTCATAATTGGTGTTTGTTGAGTTATCTCGAAATATTTCAAATAAGCCACAATTGTAAACATACTCAGACACATGCCTAGGCTTGACGTGAAACATAGCGACTTCCTGCCAAATCTATTGATTAGAATTGCACCAAAAATCGACATTATGAACCTAATCAATCCTACTACAACTGAAGATAAGTATTCGTCCACATTTATGTTAGCGTCCTTAAAAAAATTGACAGCGTAAAATAATATTGAGTATATCCCTGATAGTTCTTGTAATAAAAAGAGGGTTACTAAGATTAGAAATGGTTTTATGGTGCTTAGTTTAAAGTAGAGATTCAAGCTTGTATGTTTTTTATTGTTGTTTTTTATGTCTTCTAGTTGTTTGTATTCGTTCTGGGCGACTGCAAAGCTTCTTCTGAACCATAACAAGCTTTCCAAGCACTCGTCCTGCTTGTTCTTCTGGTGTAAGTAACTCGGGCTTTCGGGAAGTATTTGGATAGTTGCGAAGGTGAATATGCTGAATAACGTGCTGGAAAATGCTATGATTTTCCAATTTAAGAAATATCCCAGGCTGTAGGTTAGTAGTATTCCAAAAGATGCTGATACTGGACCTAATGCTTGGAAGATGCCACGAGTTTTTGGTGTTGATATTTCTGTGACGTACGTGTAGCTAGCTGTTGCCATTCCTGAAAAAAAAATGATGAAATTTGAAACATATTTAAAGAATTTAGAAAGAAAGTAAAATTAAATCATTTAGAACAGACAAAAGTTTTTTGGGTTTAAACAAGCTATCGTTTAAACGTATTTTTAAGATACAGGCTATTTATTTAATTCCGAAAATTTGGTAACCATTCTTTTTTCTAATAGAACACCTGTATATTTTTAAAATAATATAATTTTTGATAATTTTTGAGATAATTTGTTTGGGAAACTGTTTTTATAAAAATGCGTCATTTTTTAGTTATAAGCAATTAATCAAAACTCCTGAACTTCAAATTAAGAATATTTCCCCATATACACACTTATTTTTTCTACATTTTATGTAATCCTATTTAATTGTCATGGGTATTTCACTATTATTGGAAAACCATCTTAGTGTGTTTATTCCTTCACTCTACATTGTAAATGCATTATTTTTCGTAATAATTTCCTCAATATATCATAAAAATCAGCGTTAAAAATTGAATCACAAAAAGTCCCGCCAAAACGATACTTTCTGTTGTGTCACGTCATACTATAGTAGATGTCAAATCGGCCCATATGGTCTGTCAGCATCGGCATCGTCGCCATTTGGTAAATGTGTTGTATATGTTGTTTTCACAATTTCTACATAAAAACCGGTTATAAATGGTGTATAAATCCACAATGCAGAAATACGTCAATAAAAACTCCGGATAAAATATTTGTAGGTGTTGGCTCGTAGAAATCCAAATGAAATAAATAGCGGCCAATACAAGTGCTTTTTGTTGTGAAGATTACTTCGACATAAGTAAAACTGACTAGAATAAGTTATCTATCGTATTTTCGAACCAGGTCTTATCTGATCTGACAGCTTAAGGTTAAGGCTATCCTAACCTACAAAGTTATGCTTACATGGCACTTTAGTGCTATTAAATTCAAACGGGAGAAGCATAAGAGCGCGTTCGGATAACCCGGTATTGTACGGTGAGAGTGACGCGCTGCATAATAGGCGGACTAACGTCATACGGCGTTTATCTGCATATAAGAGAGAGACAGCCGACCCAGGTTATCTGAGCATTTCTCTCCCCATACCCTACCCTGACAAACCGAACGCGCTCTAAGCGTACTAACGAATGACGTCACTGGAGACTGAACCAATTACAGAGCGTTTTCAATCACGTGATAGTACGTGAATAAAATTCAATTTTAATTTTGGTTTTTCATAGAAGTTTATTTGAAAAGTAATAACAAATAGCTTTCTTAAACTGTAATCTATTAGGATGACTATAATACAAGCCATATTTTTAATACAGTCAAATACCCTATTATAGAATTATTTTGCCTAACACTGTAAATAAAAACAAGACCATATCAAAACTACACAAAATTTCATTACGAATTCAGTTGTAATTTTGTTCTTAGTATTATACAGGATGTTCTTAAATACGTAATTTTTAATTCTTTGGCTTATTTAATGACTAAAAATTCATATAAACATAGGTCCGCAAACGCTTCGTTGCCGATCTACAGGGTGTTGAAATTTCAAGATTTTTTTAGTTTTTTCTTTATACCTCTTGTAGTTTTTGAGATATTTAGCTCTAATTTGGAATATGGGTTACGCTGTAGGACTTACATCTTTGGGCATACCAAATGGTTTTAAGAATCTACAGGGAGACATTTTTTCAGGGGTCGTGCCCCCTTTTCTCCCCATGAACTTTTTTTCGGTGCGCCGCTGGTGGATTCTAAAATACAAAATACATTTTTTGTTTTGTTCTAAAGCATTTTAATCTTTTGTAGTTTTTTCGTATTTACCACCGTTATAGAGAAAAAAATAAAAGCTTTTCTGTGTTTAGCTAGATGAAATTTTTTTAAATAATTGGTCTCGTATGCCTTGGCTTGATTTAGATAACCTTTTGTTTGTATTTATTTTGACATTTTATTCGCCACCAACTGTTAAAAATTAAAACTAGGATACAAGAGCTATAAAGAAAAAACTAAAAAATTCTTGAAATTTCAACACCCTGTAGATCGGCAACGAAGCGTTTGCGGACCTATTTTTATATGAATTTTTAGTCATTAAATAAGCCAAAGAATTACCCCTTTTCGTATTTACATGATATTTAGGAACATCCTGTATTGTAATACCAATAACCTACCTGCTGCAATTCCTGTAACCATTCGACCAACGTATAACCAGTTGATATCATTGGCAAACCCAATACACAACCATCCGAGTAGAAATGGTATACTGCTCGCTTGCATCGACTTCTTTCGTCCAATCATCTCTGCTAATAGGCCAGACAAAATTGACCCGATTGGATTCGTTATCGCTCCAAAACTTGCTGAAAAGAAAACAAAAACAATATTAAACTAACAAAAAAGACATTAAAATGTCTGTTTCTGTCATTACTACGATCATAGTAACCTGGGGATCACCTTCGAAGGTCCCCCAGGACCTGGTGCTTTTATTTTTTTTAATTTCGGTAGTTTTTGATTCTTTGATAATCCCCCAGGTGTCAATTTTTAAGTTTCCTCCAGGGAAGTGCCATCGAGCTAACAGAGATCTACCGGAAGAAGCAAAATCTTCGATTTACAGGACCTGGAGACCATCTCCGACGGCTCCCCAGGACCTGGTGCCACTTTCTATTCTAAACTTCTGAAGTTTTCTTGTGGTGGCTTTCATCCTCAAAAATCCTCCAGGAGTAGGTACCAATTTTGAAGTTTAATCGTAGGAAATCAATCATTAATTAATTTTAAACTGTTTTGGGGCACTATATTGTATTAAAAGTCTATTTAAATGGTTAAGAATATAACTTAAACAAACGGTTACTGTCTCAATCTGTAATAACCCTGAAGCGGTGCATAAATCACCTGCTGGTGACATTCAAAGCGAGTTGTTGCGTCGCCCGACAACATTGAACTTAACATTGAAATAATTATATAAATAACTCGGCGGAGCGTCAAGTACGTTGACTCGGATGCTTAAATTGGACGTCCTTGATACACTTTGTATAGTAATTATAATAAATAATACAGTAATTAAAATACCGTACAGGACAGTTAATTCCGGAAGTGATCGATCCAATTTTCTTTTCGACAATACCAAGAATTACACCAACCTTCATCGAGTTAAGATCATACTCTGTCTTGAGAAACCGGAAGTACTTCCTCATCACTTCCTTGTAGAACCTTTTACTTTTACTCGTACTTGAATTTTCAACTGATTAGAATGAATGAATGCCTATCTTTTTAAAAAGAGTGCAACGTTTGAATTATTTTTATCTTGTTTGTTGTATATGAGCATAATTTAAACACTTGTAAATATTTAAGAGTCAATGTTATCTGTAATATCTAGCCTTCGATGTTAAGGTTAGTGAAATTATTTATTAGCTACATGAGAATTACTCATTTTGAATGAATTATTTGTATTCTCTTCTGGAATCGTTTGTATGAATATGGTGTATAAGAAAATCGTTTTAGCTATTTCCGTATTTTTGATGACATTGAGTGGTTGTTTTTTCATGATTGTTTTATGTTGATATTCTATTGTTTCGTGAACGCAGCTTGCATTGATAATATGGTATCCAGCAAAATGCCAAACTATAATTTTTAAATATTATAACTTACCTAGCCATGATGTTTGCTCGAGGGTTAACTCCATGCTATTTGTTGACATCAGTTGAGGTATCAGGATAGCGCTATATCCTTGGCATATTCCTATCGAGATTGAGACAGAATGGGCACAAATAGCTGCAAAAGCCTGCAGAAAAAAATAAAAATTGTCTTATAACAAGATATACAGGGTGAGTTATTAGTATCCCGGCGATCGATAGTTAATAAATCGTTTGAGAAAGAAATATTCAACTGTTTTTCCAAAATATGCCCGTTTCAGGATCTTTTTATAAACTATGTAAAAACGACATTTTTGACCGATTTTGCCTTTAAACTATCTGAGACAATAGTCAAAGTTAGTAGATGATAACATCCAAAGATATTAGATACACTATACAGGGCTGTTCATTGAGCTTAGTAGATTTTGATGTTTTTCAAATGGCATTTTCTCGAGTTTTTTAAATGGAACAGCCTGTATAATATGTGTTGCCTGTAATAACCCTTGTTATTAAAATGTTATTATTTTTTGTGATATTTGCAATTTAACGAAAGTGTAATGCAATTGTAAATTTTAATATTGTTGCGAATGAGGTATTTGGTAGTTTGATGTAAAGTCTTCAAGTGGCGATAGAAGAGATAATTTAGAAACGATTTAACCAGCTTGATCCTTATACAAAGTATTACAGTTATCAACATATTAACAATTTTATATGAAATTTTATAAGTATATTTTGCCGTCTATCGTATGGCAACCGAACACGCGATTTAAAAATTTCAAATTACTGCTAAAGTAAACTTCTGGGTGTTGAAAATCAGATTTTCTATGATGTGATGCATGTGCTCACACACCAAAACCAAATATGCAACAAAAGCAAACTGATAGGCATCTTTATATTCAGATTTTCATTCATAGTAAAAAAAATCTAAAAATCGCCATCCGTTTGGTTGTGTTTACTGCAGCTATGTTAGAGTTTTATTGAGTGCGATTGTTATATACAACTAATTTAACACTGTTAGTGCCTCTGTGACTTATCCTTTATCGGTGTGGTGTGGAATATTTGCTCCATATGGTTCTATAGTATTAAAAGATATAATATTGGTACATTCATCTCTTTGTATATTATGGAGGACTTTGCAAATATATACTACAAAGTGCAGGTAAAAGTTTGCAGTCTTGATATGTATAATTCCACGTTCACTAATTGGATATTCTTTTTAGGATTCAAGTGTTCATGATACTGACATTCTACAAATTCACGGACTTGTGTGGTGTCCATAGGTAAGATTTCGTTTATTGTTCTTTCTCCTACATGCGGTCTTACAATCAAATTTATTACTAACATGTATAACACATATAATTTCAATCACCAATATAAAAAATACTTTTCTATAAACACTCATTAATAACTTTACACACACTCTGTACCTCAAAGGAAAGCAGCTGCTGACATTGTTATACCCTGTATATGATATATGACTCGTGTACTTCTTATTTTGATTTCAGGTGATATATTTTGGACTATATTATATGCTGTGGTTGGATTATCCCCAGGTTCTCTTACTCTGGAGACGGTTTAGTTTTTTAAAAATTATTCCAAGTCAGAACGAATAAGGATTAAACCAAATCCACTGAAAGGTGATCAAACTTATTATGAAAATAAATAAGTAATTATTTGTATGCAGTCTAAGTACGTGTGTGACGTAAGTTTACCATAGGTATTTCAACTTAATATTGTTGAAATAATATTTAATTTATATTTAAAAGATATATTTCTCTCTGTGAAGCAGATCGATTTATATTTTTATACGATATGTAGATAGGTATAGTCCATGGGTTCCTATTTTATTTCATTTACTTATGATTACATTTTTGTCACGAACTTCTCTTTATTTAATGTTAAAACATGAAATATTTATAAAAAAATATGTAGATATATATATATATATATATATATATATATATATTATAAATATGTTTCACATGTTATTTATTGTTAAACTTATAATAAAACTTATTACTATTATTTTTTGTTCTTATTTATGATCTCCACATTAATAGGATTTTACTAGTGATTTTACAGTTGACAATACAGGCTTGTCCGAGCAGTCGCAAAGCCAGTTTACAAACAGTTCTTTTGGGAGAAACCAGATAATGTTTCATTGATATTTATAATGGAGTTATCGTAGCAACATATGTGGTCCATCACAAAAGTACTGATTGTTAACTGGTTTTGCAGTTGCTTGGACAAATCTAATATTAAAGTTGCAGAAAGTTTACTGTACAACAATTAATTGCAATTCCGTGTTTACGGTAAATTTACTGAACGTCAGTAATTTTACGTACAAAAGTATACAAAAGTGTAATGGTGACTTAAAAAAATTATGGCCACAAACGTGACAATATTCTAGGAAAAGACAGTTCAAAAATAGAATAAAATTGACGTTGGTTTGTGTACCTCGTCCGGTAATATTTGAGCAGCAATACAAGTAAATGACCTCTACATTAAAAAAGAAAAATTACATACGTGGTAGTAAACTTGTAAATGTATTTCTCTGAATTCAACCCATAGATTGTTAGATTGTTTTAAAGAAATATTGATCTCATTAACTGACTATTCTTAACGCGTACTGACTCCACAAGTTGTAAAAATATATGTGTAATTAGCTCAAAGTTTGTTCATTTCAAGTCCGTTTGCTTTTTTTGCGAAAGCGTTCATATAATACGCGGAAAAAATTAGCGAATGTATATTTCTGTGTCAAGGTGGATAAATAAACGATTATCACTGCATTGGTGCAGCTCTACAATGAATACAATTACGCTAAACACTTTTGCTTAGGCACAAAATTAATTACCTGGAGATAATTAGTGCTCTATTTTTTGGTAACCGCAAAATGAACACAGCACATAAAATTGTGCTATTTTTTTCGAATGATCTTTCTGTTAATCATAGTGAACGCGTGTCTGAATCATAAGAACTTGACATTTTTAAATTTTTTGGTATGTAATTATAAGTATTGTTAATTATAATTGAATCGGCGAGTTCGAAAACAGTACAAGTCCAAAAGTGGCCTATTTGAACTGAAATAGCCAAAATGTTGGCGAAATAAACAAGTCCAGAACAGTGCTATTTTGCTCGCTCATGCACCGCGTTTCTACTCAGTTTCTAAGTATATCAGTCGTAAACATTCGCCAACTTCGTAATTTGCATTCAAACCGTTGTTAAGGTACGCCGAAGTAATCAATATGAATATCAATATCAAAAAGATAAATAATATTAAAAAAGTCCACAAGTATGTAACTGGTGAAAATTTAGAATTTTACTACCACGTGACTTCCGGACCGACTACCACCGTAGAAGAGGAAATTTAATACTATTATATATATAATCATCAAACTCTATATCATACTCTATCATATCGCCATATATGTATGGGGTTAGTCAAAATTACCGGAACACCTAAATAATTTTCCAACTGTAAACAATTTCAAAAAAAAATTCTAGTAAAAGTTGTTTTATTTTAAACTGTCTAAATATATTTATATTATACAGGCTGTTCATTATATTCTGGATATCTCGTAATCTTCCCGTTTTCAAATAGAACATCCTGTATAACTTTACATTTTTTAATTCTAAGATTAATTCAAGAATGTTTTGTATGATTTTTTTATAAAATGTCTTATTTTTTAGTTATGATCAATTAATCAAAAATAGACGAAATTACCGAAAACCTAAACAAACTATTGTTTATTCTGGAAATTTGGTAACAAATTAAGAATATTTTCCCACATACATACACATTTATTTGATTTGCCAGCTTGAATATTTAATTTATTATGCTATTTCATAGTTTAGTTATTTTTTCTTGATTTTTCTATTTTTTTATCCGTTAATGATCGGTTAATTGCTCATAACTCAAAGATGATACATTTTATATAAAAAATGATTCTTACAAACGCTTAGAATTAAATTCTTTTAAATATACAGGATGTTCTATTAGAAAAAGAAAAGTTTACCAAATTTTCAGAATAAAATGAACATCCGTATATTGAAAATATATAGCTTGTTTAAAACCAAAATACTTTTGTTTGAATTTTTCTTTGAAATTCTTTACGGTTAAAGAATTACTAAGGTGTTCCGGTAATTTTGACTAATCATGTATAATCCGCCATTTTGAATTTATTTTAAAAATCTGACATGACATTTTTAATCAATCTTCAAATATTACGGGAAATAAGTTTCATCATATATACCTCCATCACAATAAAAATATTATTGAAATGCTTTAAATAAACAAGTATTGTTAAAAATATAAGCTGTTTTTCCGTCGAGTTCAAAGACAGTACATGTCCATGATGATTGTTTTAATCATAGCTCTGCTTTTAATCAAATATAAATAAAATATGTAGTACATTTAATTCTCTGTGAACTACTTTATATTTTGTCTATGGCACAAAATAGCTAACTGCTATACTTTTCAAGATATTGCACCAACAAAATTATTTTGTTAATTTTCTCAGAACTCACTTTTTGGACTTGTAGTGTTTTCGAACCGACCGATTCATGTGATAAATCAACAAATAGGTTTTTGTTTGCAAATCTTTATTTAAAAATTCTTTGGCTTTCCGGTTTTCTTAAATTAATAGCATCGTTAGATCTGGTGTCTATTTAGATAATATAATCCTTAATTAAAAAAAAAACCAAAGAATTTAGTCCAACAACAGTACTAGAAGTATTAGAATTTTCAATTTAATTCGTTGCAGAAATAAAAAAAAATGTTAAGTTGTTTTAATACCTAGTTATTCGTCTAAGCAAATTAAACTGAGATTTATATTTTATAAATAAGTGAACGCTTAAAAATTCCTAGAGTATAAAAATGTTATTTCGATTCGAAACATCGTAGGTACAGGTGCACTTACAAAACACATTTCAAATTCTCGAAGCGGACCGGCTAGCTGGACAAAAACGTGTTCCATTATGGCTGTAAAATACCTACGCCGAATGTTGCTCGAATATTTGACGAAAACATACTCATACCGTCAATGCTCCACAGAGAAATACATTTTTGTTGTCGAAAGAAATTGTTTTCGAGGAATAGTACGAGATGTCTTTTTATATTTCAATTTCGACAAGGAAATAATATCCTTGTACGAAGTATGCACATGTTTGTTTTTGCTGCATTACTAACGCGTTTCGGAAAATATAATAATAAGAAATGAATAAGGAATTTATTGTTGACGCTAAAACACTATACATACCTACATCACAATAAAAATATTATTTAAATGCTATAAATAAAAAAATATTGTTAAAAATGTACGCTGTTTTTCCGTCGAGTTCAAAAGCAGTACATGTCCATGATGATTGTTTTAATCATAGCTCTGCATTTAATGCAAATATAAATAAAATATAAAATACATTTAATTCTCTGTGAACTACTTTATATTTTGTCTGTTGGCACAAAATAGCTAACTGCTATACTTTTCAAGATATTGCACTGACAAAATAATTTTATTAATTTTCCCAGAACACACTTTTTGGACTTGTAGTGTTTTCGAACCGACCGATTCAATTACGCTAAACACTTTTGCTTAGGCACAAAATTAATTACCTGGATATAATTAGTGCTCTATTTTTTGGTAACCGCAAAATGAACACAGTTGGTGAACTACTCTAGTTGGTTTATGAGGATTCTCAACCATTGACAAGAACACATTGTTTTAAGATTGATCGGTTTATTTTTTTGTTGTTATTTTTTGTTATCAATTTTTTCTTTATTAATTTTCAGACCTAAGTAATGAAGGTTTTTGTTAATTTCTAGATATTTTTGATATAATACTGTAAGAAGCGTAGTAACATTGAATAGGCAATGGGAGACTAACAGAAAATGTCAAAATATACAGGGCATTCTTTTTAAAATTAAAAACTTTGAGGTTATATCTCAGAAACTGGAAACGTTGCATCAACGATAATAACGCCAGTGACTTCACATGGTTGCAAAATACTTAATTCCAAAAATTCGTCAAATTCGGTAGAGCCGTTCCGGAGATTTTGTCACTTTTATTTCATAACCTTCAATAGTCTTTTTCTCGAAAAGTTTCTAAGGCCATAAAAATATTATGCTACCATTAAGACAATTAAAGGATCTGTCAAATTCATTAAAAAAAATATAGGGTTGTCACTTAAAAAATGTCTATTACGTCATCTGTTAAAAACAACCGCGCTCCATGCAATGAGTGGAAGAACAGAGTATGTCCTGGACTTATTCTGTTCTTCCAGTTATTACGTGAAGTCCGGTGCTTCTACAGCAATACTGGTAATATATATGATTATTTTTTTTATATTTTCGACAAGATCGAAAAATTGTATACAAAATTTATTATATAAAATTTATTGTATACCAATACGCCAAGAAAATATACAAATTGGATATCTGAACTTAAAATAAAATTTAAAATTAATAATTTTGTATGTCTTAAAGTAAAACAAGTGAATTACGACGTATTAAAATATTATTGAGCAAACAGACGTACACCAATTACGAAGACAAAAACAAATGCATAAACTAAGTTCGTTATACTTCTATTTTCAAATGCACGTTATATGTAGATATCTATATTTAGTCATTTAGATTAGATGATATCTAATCATTTCCATTTGTACCAAATATTGTTTATAAACAATAAATAGAGATAAATAGAGTGATTTTAAATTATACGTATCTACTTGTATTTTCAAAGATGCAAAAGATATGCGCTGTAACCACCTAAAATTCTAAGCTTATTAAACATTCTTCGCTAAAAACAATGTTATATCAATTATTTTTCACATTATTAAAGTATTTGGTATATGAGATGTAGTTAAATTATGCAATCAGACTGTCAGGTTACATGACCAGAGAGCATGTGAGATGATTGCAAATTTGGTTCGAAAATTTTCCTGTCGAAAACAAAACACAATTGCTCTATAATCTAATAGACAATTTGGTTGTTCGCGTTCTTGGTCAAGGTCCCACGATCATGTAATTTGTTTAATACTACAACATTTGCATGCCCAATGAAATGATCGGTTCCCATAAGACAAAATGCATGTCAGGTTAAAAATTATTGACAATCGAATTTCTGCACCGATGAACAAACTATACTTTGTGTAATCACTTTGTTATATCACATGCGTCAATGTCAAGGATTTGTACAAAATTAGTTATATTTTAATAGATGTATACTTAATTTTGGTATATGATTTGACGAGGATATAATTTATGCTATAATCCACGAGCTCTAAACTTTATTTAAACACGAAACGCAAGGCATGTGCGGAATCATGCAAGTGGATTATAGTCATTATGTGCAAGTTAATGTGGTACACTGATGTACAAATTCCTTACAAAATGTGCACAAAATGTATACTTAATTTTGTTATATCATTTGACGAGCAGATAATGTATATACACTGCTCAAAAAAGTTAGGGGAACACTTTTTCGAAACTTGTAACTTTTTAAATAATAGTTCTGGGCAAATCAAATTTGATATACTTCAACGGCATATATTTAACTAAAGAAAATTACAAAAAAAAATGTTACAACTCTTAGATATGCAGCAGGCACCACATGGTCCTCCAAGATGTTTTCGATGCAGTTCATGGCATTTAGTCTACCAGGAACCACAACAAGATCAGTTCTGTTGTCTATACCGATTCCAGCCCAAACCATCACAGATCCACGACCAAATCTATCCACTTCCTGTATAGTAGCGGCTGCGTAGCGTTCACCAGGACGTCTATATACACGTACTCGACCGTCGCAACGAGTTCAACGAAATCTGGACTCGTCTGTAAACAGTACAGGCGTCCAGTGACGAAGTTGCCAATCTCTGTGATCCAGAGCAAACCTGCTTTGTGATGCTGCGTAAGGCGTGGTGCGCGGACAGGTCTTCTTGGTTTCAAATTTGCTTCCTTTGATCTGTTTCTAACAGTTTAATCAGAAATTTCTATTCCATGTGCTCGTCTTAGGTCGTTTAGGAGGTCTCGTGCTGTGGCAGTACGCTGACGTAGAGAGGAAAGGACAAGAAATCGGTGTTGATTTTGAGTTGTTTTTTTAATTCGACTTTGTCCAGCTCTTCTAACATATTGGTCAGTCTCCCGAAGCCGATTTCATAAACGCTGAATAACAGAAGGGGAAACTGGGAGAGCTGTGGAGTCGGAGTTCAGACAAATTTCAGAGGAGTCGGAGTCGGAAAAATGACTCCGACTCCGGGTCCATGTTTAAATAATGTAGAAAAAGACATGCGAGATGGCCGTTGCCTCAATAGATAGTAAACGATAAACTAAACATATTATGTCTTTTTCAAAGTAAATATAATTTAACTACAAAACACACAGGTCGGTGGTGAGTGATGATTAGCAAAATGATTATTGTGAGTCGCTTGCCGCGTCGCATATATAGTTTATGTATTTCCAATTTCCAACAACCAACTTTAATATGCTAATTATGATAGCTCGATCATCTACAAATAAAAAAATCGTACTTCGATGCATACTTATAGACGAACTAGAACTTTCCAAAGTGAAGCGTCAACGTGTGGTTTTCCTTATTCATCAAAATTACGAGAATTTGCTCCTATTCGTTCGGCCACAAAGAGCAGCTGAACAATTCATTAAATATTGCAAAAAGTATTTTAATGATATTCCCTTGCAATTTTAAAAAGAAAAAAATAGTTTCCTACAGCTTTTGTACCAGAAGAAACAACGTGATGGTATCACAGTCGTATTATTAACCCTCAACATTTTTTTTTAATTTGTCCCAATATCTGAATGTTTGGAAAAGATAATGCTTTACTAGTAAAACTTTGCAATTTTAGCTTTAATGTTTGATAACTTTAAACGTTTAACCGAAATTGATTATTTTTTTCGGCACATGAACAAATTTATCAAAAGTATCACCCTTGATTATACAATATTATAGTATAATCAATGGCGTAGTCTTCTTGCGATCAACTAAAAAACACCGATATTCGCAGATTTCGTCACCTACACTTGACAGAATTGAGCCAGATATGTTTTATATTATTAGCAAAGGTACAAACTTCACTCTAACGTAATTTTTAATGCATAAACTTAAACATGCATAATATATGTATAATAGCTGATTAAAAATTATAACTGCATTTTCGATTTTAACTCTGCTTTAAGTTGAATGTTGGAATATCCAGTCATACTCGTTGCAGCCAGAATTGTGACGTCATTACCACTAACAGAAGTAAGAGTTGAGATTATTTTCATTTTATTTTGGACTAAATTTTGTATTCATTGAAATGAATTTTACTTTGGATTACACCGTGGTTTGTCATTACTTTTGTTATTATTAAAGATAGAATATAGATTCAAGTGACAAACTAGTTCAGAATTATGTGCTCTCTAATGAGAAAACAGTTGAAGTTCTAATGATTTCAGTGATATTTTGAAATCTAAAAAAGCGTCCGTTTTTTGTTATTAATTTACATTTTTAAGTGTAACTTAGAAGTAAATAAGATTTGTAACATTGTTTCTGTAATTTTCTCTAGTTAAATATATGCTGTTGAAGTAAACCTTGTCGTTCAGTATAATTGGTGAGTGGGTGGTTATATTTTTAGCTAGTTTTTGGTGCGTAGCTAATTGTTTATTGCCAATTTCCTTTTACTGACTTACGAAATGTCGCATGTGCCAAATACATGAACATAAACGTTTACCTAGCAGCTAGTGTTAAGAACTTATCATTTTATATCGTTTATTATATCTGAATAGTAAAATTTAAATGATGTTTTCGATACAAATTAAAGTAGAAAACAAAAATTGTCAGATTAAAATGTATAGAGGTGTGTTTGAGCAACTTATTTAACTTAAATAATGACTATTGTAGAGTAATTCATACAATAATACGCCGTACTTTGATTATAAAGTCTACACGAGGTTTAATCTGGCATACCCATGGCATTGTGTTTTATTTTTATATCGCAAATCAATAATGAATTTCCCACAGTTTTTGTTGTACTAGGAGCTCTGGATTTGCATAATAGCCATGAACTTGCACTTCGCAACATTGGACGGATGAACACATGTCAACAAATACTTACGTTTTCTCGACCAGTAACAAGATAATGACAGCAATTTTCCCGCCAGCTGCCAGCCGGTGTTCTGTGAGGAACGCAGTGACACATAAAACTATTCCTAATTTAGTAATATACTAGAGTAGTACTAAAATAATTAGATTGAATACCTATTTTTTTATTTTTTTTTGCGGTTTGCAAGGCTAAATCAAGAAGCTGTGGAAATTGTAAGTATGCCAAAGATACGTTGGGCCAAGAGATTTCCGATATTTTCCATGCGGCTTGGTCGTCCGATTGCCCAATTTTCATGAAGAAGGCAAAAGTGGAACGGCAAAAAATTAATTATGGTAAGCATTTTTTACAAGTGAGCCAGACTGCTCAATAAGCGGGCAGTCACAAGGGGAATCTGCTGACAGTGCACGGCGTACTATTTCAAATGTTTTGTTTGTACACCTGAACGTTCGATCGCTTGTCAACAAACATAATGAGGTCAAGGAATTTGTAATACGGACTAATTGTGATATATTTGCAATTAGCGAAACTTGGCTAAGCGACATTATTACAAATGAGATGATAGCTATTCCCGGCTTTAATATTCTACGGATGGATAGAGAAGCCAGGGGTGGAGGCGTTGCCATGTACATCAGAACTCCAATCAAATATTCGGTCATTGAGATTCCGGAGGAGCCTGATTCTCAGATAGAACAATTATGGGTAAAAATTTATACCAAGAAAACATGTATGGCTGTTGGTGTTGTTTACCGACCGCCTTCGGGTGGTGTTACGTCTCTTAGCTCGCTTGGCGACGCTCTAAATTTAATCCACATGGAATTGCAGAACATTGTCATCCTGGGCGATTTTAACATTAATATGCTGTGTCCCTCTGGTTTAAAGAATGCACTGTGTACAATAATTAATGATTACTCGCTCATCCAATTGGTTACTGATCCTACGCGTGTAACCGCGGACTCTGAAACTCTAATCGATTTAATCCTTATTAACAATGATATTAAAAACGTAGAGAGTGAAGTGATACCATGTGACTTTTCCGATCACCACGCGATCTCTTGTCGCATACCCTATGCGGTGCCAGTTCTTCCGGGTGCACCTTTCTTAACGCGGAGTTACAGAAACTTTTCTCGGGACGTGTTTTTGCGGGATGCTGCAGCAATTCCTTGGTGCAGCATGTACGCTTTGACGGACATAAACGATAAGTTGGACTTTTTTAATACGGTTTTAACCGAACTGTTTGATGTTCATGCACCTCTCAGGATGGTCCGACCGCATCGTAAACCAAGCGAGCCTTGGTTCACTGATACACTTCGTCAGATGGGGAACCTCAAGAATGATGCATGGCGGAAATACAAATGCAGCAGGTTACCGGCTCACAGAACATATTTCTGTGACCTACGGAAACTATACAACAACGCAGTAGTATCTGAGAAGAGGGCTTTCTTTACTTCTCGGGTTCGGGACACAAGCGACCAGCGGCGTATTTGGCGGCACCTAAGAAGTTGGGGTGTGGTGCAGAGGGGTGATGCATGTGCCTTTCCGACGGAATTGCGCAACGCCGACGATTTTAGTGCTCATTTTATTAACAGTGTTCCGAGAGTGCATCTTGATCGGGAATATATTGGCGCGTTTGAAAAATCGCGACACACAAGCGGTGGGGATTTTACCTATCGACCTGTGGAAGTTTCCAGTGTCGAGAATCTAATATCAAAGGCCAGGTCAGCGTGTTGTGGTGTTGATGGAATCTCAGCAATGATGTTACAGCTTTCCAGCTCATTCTGTGCTGCGCCCTTGACGCACATCATCAACTACTCATTTGAGGTTGGCGTTTTTCCGTCCCTGTGGAAATCTGCCTACGTCAAGCCTATTCCAAAGAAGGCTTCCCCGTCAGCTCTGGGTGATTTCCGTCCAATTAGTCTTCTGTGTGCTGCCTCGAAGATCGCAGAATCCTTGCTTCATGTGCAGTTGTCCGAGTTCTTGCAGGAACACAACATACTACCTAAGCATCAATCCGGCTTTCGTAAATCGTATGGTACGAGGACGGCTTTGTTGCGTGTCCTTGATGATATTGTATCAGATCATCGGGGGTCATTAACTACTGCCTTGGTTCTTCTGGATATGTCCAAGGCTTTCGACAGTGTTGGCTTCGAGTGCGTGCTTGCAAAATTAAAACACTATGGCGTGGATGGACCGGTTTTGCATTGGTTTGGCGATTATCTAAACGGGAGAACAATTAAGACTAAAATTGATAACTTTAATATCTCCGAGCCGTGGAGGGTTGAATCGGGTGTGCCTCAGGGGTCTGTGCTTGGGCCGCTTTTGTTTAACCTGTTGACGGCGGATCTACCGGATGTGATCGAGAAATGCAACTACCACATGTACGCGGATGACATTCAAATTTACGCGCCGATAACTGCTGACAATGTCGACTTATGCATAAATACCATCAATGACGATCTTGCTAGGGTTTATTCCTGGGCAACGAGTAACTCCTTAATGCTAAATCCGGTAAAGTGTCAAGTACTCTTCATCGGGAGTCGTGCGGGTCGAGAAACTGTCGGTCAATCGAACTTCAAAATCGCGTTAAACGGTGTCAGCCTTCCAATCGTCGAAGAAGCTCGGAATCTCGGTGTGATGTTGGACAGTAATCTCTCTTTTAATGGACACGTTGATCGGTTGTGTCGGGGTGCTTACGCGAAGTTAAAGCTGCTCTACCAATTCAAGGCTATTCTACCAACTAAAGTGAAACTTATGATTACAGATTCCTTGGTGTTGTCTAGCCTGGACTACGCAGATGTTGTTTATGGGCCCTTTCTTACACAGGCCAGTAAGCGACGACTGCAGAGTATCCAGTACAGCTGTTTGGCGTTTGCTGTTGGGTGCCCCCGACGCCAGCATATGACCGGGGTATTGCAAGAGCATCGCTGTCTGCGAATGGGTGAGCGTCGCTTCCTCCACTATGTCGGCGTGGTGCGCTTGGCTGCTGTCGAGCATCAACCGCCCTATCTGGCCGAGAAAATACAGCTGCGGATTGAAGCACATGCCCGAGAGCTTCGTCGGGTTGCCACGACAGCGACGGTTCCAGAACACAGGGCAGCGTTCTTCAGGAGGTCTTTCTCCTATCTCGCTGCCTTTGTTGTAAACAATACCCTCAGCACCATCGGCTTCCGCAGCCGAGAATCCACCATCGAACCTTTGAAGAAGGCGCTTTTATCGGGCGTGATTGTGTGCGAAGATATTTTTTGAGATATTTATTTTGAAATTTTATTTCGATGTTTTTTAATTTTCTTCGAATTCATTTTTTATACTGTTTCCTTGTCATTTCGTTTGGTAGTACTTTATATCACTTCGGTGTTGTACTTACCCTTTGTATTTTACATACAATAAAGTTATTTTATTTATTTATTTATTTAAATATAACATTTTAACACCTAAAAGAAAAGTTAACTCTACGTTTAAAAAACTCTCCAGAAAAAATAGATAGAGGGCTGTAATTTTCAGTATTAATTACCCAATTTATCTGTGATCAAGGCGTGGATGATAATAATTTGTATCGCAACTACTTTGCTCGTAATCGCACTTGAAGCAAAAGCATAACATTCTACCACCTAGAAACAACGGTAACTCTGCGTTTCAAAAATTCTCCTGAACAAACTAGCATAGATAGAGGGCTGTAATTTTCAAAATTAATTACCCAATTTATCTGTGATCAAGGCGTGGATAATAATAATTTTTATCGCAACTACTTTGCTCGTAATCGCACTTGAAGCAAAAGCATAACATTCTACCACCTAGAAACAACGGTAACTCTGCGTTTCAAAAATTCTCCTGAACAAACTAGCATAGATAGAGGGCTGTAATTTTCAAAATTAATTACCCAATTTATCTGTGTATAGATAGAGGGCTGTAATTTTCAAAATTAATTACCCAATTTATCTGTGATCAAGGCGTGGATAATAATAATTTTTATCGCAACTACTTTGCTCGTAATCGCACTTGAAGCAAAAGCATAACATTCTACCATCTAAAAACAACGGTAACTCTGCGTTTCAAAAATTCTCCTGGACAAACTAGCATAGATAGAGGGCTGTAATTTTCTAAATTAATTACCCAATTTATCTGCGATCAAGGCGTGGATAATAATAATTTTTATCGCAACTACTTTGCTAGTAATCGCACATGAAGCAAAATCATAACATTCTACCACCTAAAAACAACGTAAACTCTACGTTTCAAAAATTCTCTTGCACAAACTAGCATAGATAGAGGGCTGTAATTTTCTAAATTAATTACCCAATTTATCTGTGATCAAGGCGTGGATAATAATAATTTTTATCGCAACTACTTTGCTCGTAATCGCACTTGAAGCAAAAGCATAACATTCTACCACCTAGAAACAACGGTAACTCTGCGTTTCAAAAATTCCCCTGAACAAACTAGTATAGATAGAGGGCTGTAATTTTCTAAATTAATTACCCAATTTATCTGTGATCAAGGCGTGGATAATAATAATTTTTATCGCAACTACTTTGCTCGTAATCGCACATGAAACAAAATCATAACATTCTACCACCTAGAAACAACGGTAACTCGGCGTTTCAAAAATTCCCCTGAACAAACTAGTATAGATAGAGGGCTGTAATTTTCTAAATTAATTACCCAATTTATCTGTGATCAAGGCGTGGATAATAATAATTTTTATCGCAACTACTTTGCTCGTAATCGCACTTGAAGCAAAAGCATAACATTCTACCACCTAGAAACAACGGTAACTCTGCGTTTCAAAAATTCTCCTGAACAAACTAGCATAGATAGAGGGCTGTAATTTTCAAAATTAATTACCCAGTTTATCTGTGATCAAGGCGTGGATAATAATAATTTTTATCGCAACTACTTTGCTCGTAATCGCACTTGAAGCAAAAGCATAACATTCTACCACCTAGAAACAACGGTAACTCTGCGTTTCAAAAATTCCCCTGAACAAACTAGTATAGATAGAGGGCTGTAATTTTCTAAATTAATTACCCAATTTATCTGTGATCAAGGCGTGGATAATAATAATTTTTATCGCAACTACTTTGCTCGTCATCGCACTTGAAGCAAAAGCATAACATTCTACCACCTAGAAACAACGGTAACTCTGCGTTTCAAAAATTCTCCTGAACAAACTAGCATAGATAGAGGGCTGTAATTTTCAAAATTAATTACCCAATTTATCTGTGATCAAGGCGTGGATAATAATAACTTTTATCGCAACTACTTTGCTCGTAATCGCACATGAAGCAAAATCATAACATTCTACCATCTAAAAGCAAAGTAAACTCTGCGTTTCAAAAATTCTCCTGGACAAACTAGTATAGATAGAGGGCTGTAATTTTCAAAATTAATTACCCAATTTATCTGTGATCAAGGCGTGGATAATAATAATTTCTATCGCAACTACTTTGCTCGTAATCGCACATGAAGCAAAATCATAACATTCTACCATCTAAAAGCAAAGTAAACTCTGCGTTTCAAAAATTCTCCTGGACAAACTAGTATAGATAGAGGGCTGTAATTTTCAAAATTAATTACCCAATTTATCTGTGATCAAGGCGTGGATAATAATAATATTTATCGCAACTACTTTGCTCGTAATCGCACATGAAGCAAAATCATAACAGTCTACCATCTAAAAGCAAAGTAAACTCTGCGTTTCAAAAATTCTCCTGGACAAACTAGTATAGATAGAGGGCTGTAATTTTCAAAATTAATTACCCAATTTATCTGTGATCAAGGCGTGGATAATAATAACTTTTATCGCAACTACTTTGCTCGTAATCGCACATGAAGCAAAATCATAACATTCTACCATCTAAAAGCAAAGTAAACTCTGCGTTTCAAAAATTCTCCGGTACAGACTAGTATAGATAGAGGGCTGTAATTTTCAAAATTAATTACCCAGTTTATCTGTGACCAAGGCGTGGACAATAATAATTTTTATCGCAACTACTTTGCTCGTAATCGCACTTGAAGCAAAAGCATAACATTCTACCACCTAAAGACAACGTAAACTGCGTTTCAAAAATTCTCCTGAACAAACTAGCATAGATAGAGGGCTGTAATTTTTAAAATTAATTACCCAATTTATCTGTGATCAAGGCGTGGATAATAATAATTTTTATCGCAACTACTTTGCTCGTAATCGCACATGAAGCAAAATCATAACATTCTACCATCTAAAAGCAAAGTAAACTCTGCGTTTCAAAAATTCTCCTGGAGAAACTAGTATAGATAGAGGGCTGTAATTTTCAAAATTAATTACCCAATTTATCTGTGATCAAGGCGTGGATAATAAAAATTTGTATCGCAACTACTTTGCTCGTAATCGCACTTGAAGCAAAAGCATAACATTCTACCACCTAGAAGCAACGGTAACTCTGCATTTCAAAAATTCTCCTGGACAAATTAGCATAGATAGAGGGCTGTAATTTTCTAAATTAATTACCCAATTTATCTGTGATCAAGGCGTGGATAATAATAATTTTTATCGCAGCTACTTTGCTCGTAATCGCACTTGAAGCAAAAGCATAGCATTCTACCACCTAGAAACAACGTAAACTCTGCGTTTCAAAAATTCTCCTGAACAAACTAGCATAGATAGAGCGCTATAATTTGCAGAATTTATTATCCAATATATCTGTGACCAAAGCGTGTATGATACTAATTTTTATCGCTACTTTGCTCGTAATCGCACATGAAGCAAAATCATAACATTCAGTGAACAATACCTAGCAGTAATGCAACAAAACCACATCAAAACTAATGCATGACACGTCCAATTGCTCGACAGCACTTCAATTTGTCTTGTAGTCCGCGAAACGTCAAAATTATGATGGTATATTGCGTAATTGTTGTTGACTGTTTCACATGAGACACACCGTCTAGTATAGGAAGTAAAAAATTACTTAATTCAGAGTGCAAGCACGCCAATCTGCAAGACTCACGAGGTCTCATCTTCATTGAGCCACCGTGAGTCACGCGTGACGCTCAAGGGTTTGTTGTTCTCTGTAATTTATTTATTTATTTAATTATTTATCGTTTGTCGACCTTCGTTGCATATTAAGAAGCGTTGTTAATAAATAAATTCTAATAACAAGACTGCTGGTACTTCTGGTTATGGTTAGTCATGCATTTTTAATAGATTCTGTACATTTTAGGCATTTGTTAGTGGTTTGCTTATCAATAGAATTTGTTATGGGAAATGGTGCTATGAGTGTTATGATTAATAGGAAATGAAGGTAAAAAAGGAATCCACTTGATATTTTAAATCAGAATTTAAAAAATTCTTGACGTCGTAATGTTGTTTTTTCTTGCATAAAAAGTACTTTTCATTGTTAAAAATCACTACATTTATAATTTTGTCGGTGTTTGAAGAGTAAAAAGTGATATTCCGTGAAATGCTAATAAACAAAAATGACAGTTTTGGGATACTCTTGGAGTTAATATGACTTCCGGTTTTTCCGGAAATGAAATAAGAAGACAAAATATCGGGTTAGCGATCAATATCAGCGTAGTGAACTAGTCTTGATGCAAAACAGTCGTGTATTTCAATGATGACGTCATTTCCGGAAAAACCGGAAGTCATATAACCTCACGAGTGTCCTGAATCCAACAATTTAGATCTCTATAATGTTTAACAATGGAAAACTACCTTTACGTATTTTTCCATTGATTTGACAAAGTTGTCTGTAAAATGCCAGTCATTTGCAACATTTCTATGTAAAAAAAAACAATATTGTTTACCGCTTTCAAAAATCCCAGCGTAAAATTCAAAATATTCAAAAAATTAAATTATATAAAAAACAACATTCTCAACTTGCAAACATATTGGATTAGAAACCATGTTTCTAATTATATTACTAGCGCTGTATTCCTGGAATAGCGCTCAAATAGTAGAGATATTCCATAATAATATGCACGTCACAAAGTACGAAAACATGAACAAGTCTGAAAAATGGTTTCTTGTATTAAAAAATCCTCTACACGTCGAGTTTTAATTATGAAAATATTTATATACAGGTGTCTCACGGAACTGGTACATTAGAAGTTTCTCATGTTCTACTATTTCTGGAAGCTTGAAATTTTGGAATTAAAATTTACTCGGTTTGAGCTCTTTAACTAAAATATTACTAAGTTAACTGGCACGTCCGGAGACCGGAAGTCGCTATCAACTTTGTTATTTTAAATGGAATGACCTAAATATCACCATTTTTGAGTTTTTTTGATTTTACTAATTTTTGGTGATTTTCGCGGTTACGTTTACAATTGAATATCTCGGTTTTTATTGAAACTAGACGTTTTATGATTGGTGTTCCAAAACTAGAAACATAACCAAATAAGACGATGGTTAGTTCATCATTATATCTTATACAGGCTTGAATTTTCAAACGTAAGAAACTCATTTTTTTAAAATGGTGCACCCTCTATACCGATACTCTATATATACTCTATAGGAAATCTTATTCCCTATCAATCAATATTAGGGTTCCCTATATCTATCTTTAATAGTTTCAGAGATATTGTCACCTTTTCTTTGAATCCATTTTGAATACTCCTGGGTTGTATACCTTTCGCAACATTATATTTATATAAAATTGGCATTACTAAGTGCAGTATTTAAACAATAAAATGTATTGAAATACAGATATTTTCATACTTTTCATATCATTTTTGGCACATATATTGTGTACGCCCGATGATGGTCGCTGCTAATGCACTGTTACCTGAATTTTGATAGAATTTTACATTTGACAGATATGTTTGTTTGTATTGTTGTTCAACTATCGCTAATAATTGTGCATACAGTTGTATGTGGTTATTAGTTATTAGTTACGAAATGGAAAACGCAGACGGTTATTCAAATAGTGATATTTTGAATTTATTCTTCAGTCATGGAGAATGTAAGATTTTTTTGGAAAGGACATGTATTTATAATAACAGATATCCAGACCTACTGCCAATGACAAAACGTAAATTTAGGAAAATGGAATCAAACTTTTTGCGCTTTGGAAAAGTAGGAAAACAGAAAATTGTTGCAAGTCTTGTTACGGATACTGAAGAAAATGAAATAAATGTTTTCGCTTATTTCATTTCTTTCTGGAATAGCTCCACGCGTGCTGCTTGTGTGGATTTAGATAAGGCTTATAATTAAAAGCCTCGCAGCACAACTTTCTACATAAATTGTTTACATGATTTTTAGGTCTATCACGTGCATCCATCCACAGAATTCTTTTAAAACTCAAGATGTATCCATATGTCTACAAAATTTTACAATTACTCATTTTTTACATTTTACATTACTCAGTGCATTAGGAGCGACCACCATCGGTCGTACACGATAAATCCCGAGCACTGCAAATGTGCCAAAAATGATATGAAAAGTATGAAAATATCTGTATTCAAATACATTTTATTATTTAAATACTGCACTTAGGAATGCCAATTTATAAAAATGATGTTATGAAAGGTTATCGATAATGAATTACTTTATCTGCCAAAATATGAAAGCCTCCTTATACAACCCAGGAGTATTCAAAATGGATTTAAAGAAATACTAACAATATCTCAAAATCTATTAAAGATAGATATAGAGAACCCTAATATTGATTGATAGGGAATAAGATTTCCTATCGATTGGCGTATCGGTATACAGGGTGTTCCATTTGAAAAAAATGAGTTTTAGACGTTTGAAAATTCAATTATTGTGTTGTAAATTTTGAACACCTTGTATAAGATATCATAATGAACTAAAGAACATCGTCTTATTTGGTTATGTTTCTAGTTTTGGAACACCAATCATGAAACTTCTAGTTTCAATAATAACCGAGATATTCAATTTTAAACGTAACCGCAAAAATCACTAAAAAATTAGTAAAATCAAACAAGCTAAAAAATTGTGATATAGGGTAACCTTATCAAAAATAATGCATTTTGATACGTAGAAACCAACAATAAAATAAAAATTATATCATTCCATTTAAAATAACAGAGTTTATACCGACTTCCGGTGACCGGACGTGACAGTTAATTTGAGAATATTTTAGTTAAAGAGCTCAGATCGAGTAAATTCTAATTCCAAAATTTCAAGTTTCCAGAAATAGTAATAGAACATGAGAAACTTCTAATGTACCAGTTCCGTGAGACACCCTGTATTTATGGATAACTCATATCAGTTTGTTTGAAACGTTTTTTTTTTAATATATATCTGGGATTCTGAAATACTTAGTTTGCAACCTTTTACATTCTTAAACTTGTTATTGAAGATTTCGCACATGCTTAGCCAATAATAATTGTAATTATGGAGATATTCGAATAACGATGGGGTTATTTAAAAGCTATGTTAAAATCTGTTTGTTTTATAAAATTCTTCGTGGTTGCAAGTATTCAAATACTTGTGACTAAGCAAATATAGACATTTCACTACTGAGCAAATAACTAGTTTTATTACTATGTTTTCAAGAGAAAAATGACGTTCAATGTTCTTAGATATGTGTAGAATGCTCAACATTATTTAGTTCAAAGAATATTTGCAATGCTTCCCATAGGTACGAGTGATTGATCATTTTCAATATTACTCAATTGTATTCTATGATTAGGCATTTTTTTTCTTCAGAAATGATAAACTATTACTCAATTATGAGCTGTTACCTGCTTATTGATTTCTCTGTTTATTTCTTAAACAAAAGTATATACGTAAATTAATAAAATAGAGCAAATATAGCAAAAACGATTTAGATTTGTGTAACTAACTAACATAGTAATACAATAAATATTGCAATATTATTCCAAAATGTTAATCTCACATTCCAATTTTCTAATATTAATAGAATACTGGGCAAATACAATTGCCCCGAAAACTTTTGACTTGATTTCTTAAATAAAAGAAATCAACGTTTTATCGTATATGACCATAGGAATGTGAGATTCGCATTTTGAAAATAGTCATATATATATACTTGGAAATACCTAAAATATAATAATTTGATATCGATTCGAGACAACGCACATGTGGATTTCCGAACACGTTTCAAATTGACGAATGCTGCAAGGGGCTGGACAAAAAACTTGTTATTTTATTGCCTAAAAATTACGTTTTTCTACTTTGCATTCACAATGCACACATTGTAACACTGTTTTCGGTGTTACAATTACCACATTGTAATACCGAAAACAGTAACTTTTTATCTGATTGGTACACAGTGATATCAAATGCCATATGTCAAACGTACAATACATAACCCAACATAACCACACACTGCATCTTCTTAATCGCTTGCAATCACATAAACTGCGAAATATTAATATTCTATACATATTTAAACATGGGTGTAGCCTGCTATAGTGTGGCCAAAGGATTGGGGCTTTCTTAGTTTTGCTGTGTTCATCAAAATACGCCAGCATGACGTTTACGGTGATGTTTTACGACTCTAGTAAGTGATCGTTATCATTCTTTTCAACTAAACATCAAATCCCCTTTTCAGATATAATTCAAGGACCACATTTACTTTAATAAGGTATTATGCGAAGATCAAACCTACATCGTAGATATGAACGATTTTAATTACTGCTGCGAGATTGTACATGCGCAATAAATGGTTTATCAGCATACACGTACGAAGCTATAGTACATTTAAAGTGTAGAGGATTTCTTAGTTTATGTAACATATAAGTTTTCGGTAATATTTTGGACGCTTGGATGCTCGGTTCAATTCATATTCGTTTTTGTCCGTCGCTTTCGACTTCGTCTTAGTTCTGGTTGTGTGCAACGTATTTGTATTACCTCCATCACATGTAATTTTACTAAGTATAATTTATTCTAATAAACTACTTTGCCGAAATTAGAATTGGGTTTCAATTATAAGTGCTTGTAAATATATAAGCCGCAACGGCTACGTAGCGGAATTAGGTAGACACCGCTATTAAACGTTAAGCGTTATAACAATTCTTTAGTAAGTTCTTGTTCTTCGAAGTAACTAATCAGTCACCGCCAAACACTTCTATTCAGATTATTATACTTATGAAACCACTATTTTAAAATTGTTAACTTTTTAGGTTAAGTTTCATGTATTTATCACAGTAGGGTTAAAAGTGTTGCCCCAAGCTCCATTATGATCATCGTTGCGACCTCGCTGAATATTTATTCAAACTTGTAGGCTAAAGTAGAGTAAAATTATTCACAATTAGATTTTGTCATGATTTTATCTCATCGATATCATCCTTAACGAAGTTGACAGTTACTACAGTGCAACCACGTGGTACCCGCAAAATACCCTAGATTCTAATTTAGCGCGATGTAGTAACCACAATTTCTAAACTTATATAAAATTAATGACGCAAAGTAGAAAAAATAGTATATTACACTCGTTTTATAAGACGTATTGGTGCACTCGTTCCATTTGGGCACTCCTCGCTACGCTCGTCGTGCCCAAAACAACTCGTGCGCCAATTTGACGTCTTATAAAACTTGTATAATAATATACTATTTTATTAAACTACATTTGAAATGTTCTTGCATTATCGTGATATATTATTATTATTAATAGTGGACATGTTTCAGGAAATGACCTGGAAACTGAAACAGCGTCACAAAATAATCACCCTTATATTACTTATACATAATACGACATAATCGTTTTCGGGAGACTGGCCAATATCTTAGAAGAGCTGGACAAGTCGAAAACGAAAAACTACTCAAAATCAAGACCGATTTCTTGTCCTTTCCTCTCTACGTCAGCGCACTGCCACAGCACGAGACCTCCTAAACGACCTAAGACGAGCACATGGAATAGAAATTTCTGATCAAACTGTTAGAAACAGATTAAAAGAAGCGAATTTGAAACCAAGAAGCCCTATCCGCGCACCACGCCTTACGCAGCATCACAAAGTAGCGCGAATGAGGTTTGCTCTGGATCACAGAGATTGGCAACTTCGTCACTGGACGCCTGTACTGTTTACAGACGAGTCCAGATTTCGTTTAACTCGTTGCGACGGTCGAGTACGTGTATATAGACGCCCTGGTGAACGCTAAGTAGCCGCTACTATACAGGAAGTGGATAGATTTGGTCGTGGATCTGTGATGGTTCGGGCTGGAATCAGTATAGACAACTGAACTGATCTTGTTGTGGTTTCTGGTAGATTAAATTTTATGAATTACATCGAAAACATCTTTGAGGACCTGCTGCATATGGCGTCGGTCAAAATTTCATGTAAATGCAGAACAATGCAAATCCACATACCGTCAGCATCACCAGAAACTTTTTACAAGAACGTGGAATTCAGGTCATGGAATGGCCGGACTCCTGACCTAAATCCTATTGAACACGTGTGGGATCAGCTTGACCGACGTGTTCGCAAGCGTCGGTCAGTGTGAGGATCAGTGTAATTTACAGTGTGCCAAAAAGCTAAAAACGTGTCAATATTTGGTCCAGTGGAAAGTATAATAATTTATTACTAATATACCTAATTTTCGTGTAGATAATTGATGTATGTAAACATACAGTACGTAACAACATCCGTTAAAAATTATAATCTTTCACTCAAGTTGATAAATACAACAGCAAATAAACTGGCAGGTAAGTACATAACGGTAATTAGAACGCATATTACTCAACCACTTTCTCATTATTTAACACTAACGGTGTTAACATAGGTCGGAGTTACTTGTGGAGAAAATGATATATAATTGTTTTACAACACAAATTGCAACACACCAGATGATTACTATGGTCAAGATATTAAAAAAAAAGATACTTACTGTTCTTCCCAAACCATAATCCCAGTGTTTCTTGATTTTTCTCATATAATTAAGCATCTTCTATTATCTGTAAAACAAAATAAATTTTTAGTTATTATCTCTCATGTTGTTTTTTATATTTATTTACATTTTAACGTGAATTATATTAAATTTCGATTACTTTTGCTGTAGTGCAAACAAAATATTTGCAAAATCTTGTCATTGACTTCAGGAAATTGACATTTATCGCGCCATGTCTGAAAAGCGTGGCATATTTCTTGGTTACGCTTAAATTGCAATTTGAACAGTGGCGTCACTTAAACTAGAAAAAAATGAAGAAATTTTGTTCGGAGAATACACAGTAATCTATGATTTCGCCATTAGCAAGTATTGCTCAAATAAATATAGTTTTAGTGTGAATACCTCATGCAACTGTATTGTTAGTTGGCGCTGTAAACCCTCTCCTCGCAGTTCGGCCTCATCTTGAATATAAATAATAGACTGGTGAAGGCCTACCGCTCAGTTGATGTCATGCGTCTGGCTAAATTGCTAAAAAGGCCGTGTGATCGGCAGTATAGAGCACAGTGCAGTTCAAGTTCCGATTCAGAATCAGCGTACACTTTGCTACCCTAACCTTGACTGTATGTAGGTTTGGGAAAACAAACCACTGGTCGAGGATGTGCGACATCCCAAAAGGCTGTGACACGTGGAGATTTTGCTCAACTGTACCCTCCGAAAAGTTCTTGTCAATAATAGGTTCACAGTAATTCCATGAAACTAATAATTTCGTTAATCAAAGAACCATTTATTGCAACCTTAAAATATCGCATTTTAAATCAACGAACAATTTAAAAAAAGTATAATTCTTTCATTCAACACAATCGTAATTATTTGAAATAAATAAATCTCGTTCATTATAATATACAATCAGTGAATTTTAACTGAAAACATAAGTTGTTTGACACAAATAAATGTTCTTTCTACCAAACAAATATGCCTCTATTCAAACAATAGATTTGTTTGAGGCAAAGATAGGCAAGTGTATCATGATATCTGAGGTATGCTCACAACAAACAACGATATCTATTAAATTTAAAAATACAAAGTTAAATGCACCCGTATATATTGTTGTCTTTGGCATTGCGGCATAAGGTAGCAAACTTCACAAACAATTATGAATCCATCCTTGAGTTGAGAGTATATATTCATTTCAATGCAATTGTTAATTACTTTTAAAAATGAACTACATGTTATCCGCGTATTATTTTTTTCTCCTTGCTTCGTCAAGGAAATGTCTGGAAATTTAAATAAATTAATTAACCAAACAAACATTGTTCTGCATATTCTATGATGTAGTAGGTAAACGTGTTGTGTGTCTATTTTCAGGACTTTTTGTTGCAATCATACGCATTTAGTTGTATTAATACTTACAGCATCAATACCGGTTAGATATTCAAACTAGACTGGTGTAAAAGCAAACACAAATACAATTCGAGTGTCTTAATTTGCTTGCCAAGTATAAATATAGGAACATCACACGTATGTAAATTGTTTACTGTTATTGTGATTGTAGGTTAGGAACTTTTAGTTTCAGTGACTGTCACCGAACCAAACAAATATTTGTCATATGCATTTTATAATTTTAAGATTGGAGTTCTGAAATAGTCTGAGTGTCAGCTAAAATTAGCTAAAGTTTTGAGATAAATCTACTAACTACAGGGTGTACATAAACAATGGAGTAATCGGTGTAACTTCTTCGATTGCTGTTTTACAGAAACATTATTGAAATAAAACTGTTTTATTTCCTTCTTTTAATTTTAATTTTATTTTTTTATTATTAAAATTAATTAGTTACTACTATTATTATTAATTTTTTATTATTTTGTTAATTACTTTATTTTCGAAAAAAAAATTATTTTTTCGTTGCCTTGTTGATAAAAATTGACTGATCGATATGTTTTTGTGTTCAGAATGTCATCCTCATTGAAAATATTACAGAAATAATATAGAGTCCAATTTCGATGATAACGTCATTTCCGAAAAATTTAAGAAGTTCTATAGTGTTTATTGTTCAATTTTAAGTTAGTATTCTGGTTGATATTGTATCAAGGAATTCCGTAGTTAACCTACTGAAACAAAAACGATATTGATGGAAGCATTTGTCTTTTTCTCCTAAATATAACATATAAAAACATATCGTGTGTTTACGTACAAATAGTTAATAAACATGTTAAGTTACGATTAATATTTTTGAATATAAAAGAGTGGTTCATTTTTACATTGAAACAGAAAAATTGTAGTGAATTTTTGCATGTAGCTACGACGTTTAAAAGTTTAGGAAAATTTGAAAGCTAAATATTTGCATAAAGCTGTAAAAAGTAAAGAAGCACACAAGAATTCAGAATATTGCGATTTAGGGGTTTTTGTCGGGGGGTCAAAACTCTGAGGGTCTGACGGCTACTAGAACTTTTAACTACCTACAATTTGAGGTATGATAGAAATTTATGCAAGAATTTTTGCAAAAGTTATAGACATTTTGCTGCACCAACTGAATAAAACACGTTTGCTATTCGCACGAACATTATCGTGATTTAGGGGTCTTTGTCGGGGGGTCAAAACTCTGAGGGTTTGACGGCTACTAGAACTTTTAACTACTTACAATTTGAGGTATGATAGAAATTTATGCAAGAATTTTTGCAAAAGTTATAGACATTTTGCTGCAGCAACTGAATGAAATACGTTTGCTATTCGCACGAACATTATCGCGATTTAGAATTTTTTTTCGGGGGGGCAAAACTCTGAGGGTTTGACGGCTACTAGAACTTTTAATTACCTACAATTTGAGGTATGATAGAAATTTATGCAAGAATTTTTGCAAAAGTTATAGTCATTTTGGTGCAGCAACTGAATGAAATACGTTTGCTATTCGCACGGACATTATCGCGATTTAGGTGTTTTTTTCGGGGGGGGCAAAACTCTGACGGTCTGGCGGCTACTAGAACTTTTAATTACCTACAATTTGAGTTATGATAGAAATTTAAGCAAGAATTTTCGCAAAAGTTATAGACATTTTGCTGCAGGAACTGAATGAAACACGTTTGCTATTCGCACGAACATTATCGCGATTTAGGTTTTTTTTTTCGGGGGGGCAAAACTCTGAGGGTCTGACAGCTACTAGAACTTTTAATTACCTACAATTTGAGGTATGATAGAAGTTTATGCAAGAATTTTTGCAAAAGTTATAGACATTTTGCTGCAGCAACTGAATGAAACACGTTTGCTATTCGCACGAACATTATCGCGATTTAAGGTTTTTTGTCGGGGGGGCAAAACTCTGAGGGTCTGACGGCTACTAGAACTTTTAATTACCTACAATTTAAGGTATGATAGAAATTTATGCAAGAATTTTTGCAAAAGTTATAGACATTTTGCTGCAGCAACTGAATGAAACACGTTTGCTATTCGCACGAACATTATCGCGATTTAGGGTTTTTTTCGGTGGGGCAAAACTCTGAGGGTCTGACGGCTACTAGAACATTTAATTACCTACAATTTGAGGTATGATAGAAATTTATGCAAGAATTTTTGCAAAAGTTACAGTCATTTTGGTGCAGCAACTGAATGAAATACGTTTGCTATTCGCACGGACATTATCGCGATTTAGGTGTTTTTTTCGGGGGGGCAAAACTCTGAGGGTCTGACGGCTACTACAACTTTTAACTACCTACAATTTGAGGTATGATAGAAATTTATGCAAGAATTTTTGCAAAAGTTATAGACATTTTGCTGCAGCAACTGAATGAAACACGTTTGCTATTCGCACGAACATTATCGCGATTTAGGGTTTTTTTCGGTGGGGCAAAACTCTGAGGGTCTGACGGCTACTAGAACATTTAATTACCTACAATTTGAGGTATGATAGAAATTTATGCAAGAATTTTTGCAAAAGTTACAGTCATTTTGGTGCAGCAACTGAATGAAATACGTTTGCTATTCGCACGGACATTATCGCGATTTAGGTGTTTTTTTCGGGGGGGCAAAACTCTGAGGGTCTGACGGCTACTACAACTTTTAACTACCTACAATTTGAGGTATGATAGAAATTTATGCAAGAATTTTTGCAAAAGTTATAGACATTTTGCTGCATCAACTGAATGAAACACGTTTGCTATTCGCACGAACATTATCGCGATTTAGGTTTTTTTTTCGGGGGTGCAAAACTCTGAGGGTCTGATGGCTACTAGAACTTTTAATTACCTACAATTTGAGGTATGATAGAAATCTATGCAAGAATTTTTGCAAAAGTTATAGACATTTTGCTGCAGCAACTGAATGAAACACGTTTGCTATTCGCACGAACATTATCGCGATTTAGGGGTTTTTGTCGGGGGGCAAAACTCTGAGGGTCTGTCGGCTACTAGAACTTTTAATTACCTACAATTTGAGGTATGATAGAAATCTATGCAAGAATTTTTGCAAAAGTTATAGACATTTTGCTGCAGCAACTGAATGAAACACGTTTGCTATTCGCACGAACATTATCGCGATTTAGGGGTTTTTGTCGGGGGGGCAAAACTCTGAGGGTCTGACGGCTACTAGAACTTTTAACTACCTACAATTTGAGGTATGATAGAAATTTATGCAAGAATTTTTGCAAAAGTTATAGACATTTTGCTGCAGCAACTGAATGAAATACGTTTGCTATTCGCACGAACATTATCGCGATTTAGGTTTTTTTTTTCGGGGGGGGCAAAACTCTGAGGGTCTGGCGGCTACTAGAACTTTTAATTACCTACAAGTTGAAGTATGATAGAAATTTATGCAAGAATTTTTGCAAAAGTTATAGTCATTTTGGTGCAACAACTGAATGAAATACGTTTGCTATTCGCACGAACATTATCGCGATTTAGGTGTTTTTTTCGGGTGGGCAAAACTCTGAGGGTCTGACGGCTACTAGAACTTTGAATTACCTACAATTTGAGGTATGATAGAGATTTATGCAAGAATTTTTGCAAAAGTTATAGACAATTTGCTGCAGCAACTGAATGAAATACAATTTGAGGTATGATAGAAATCTTTGAAGGAAATAAATCTCTTCTTGTATACAAATAAAATCGCCAAAATCTAATTTGATTGACTTGAAAAACATCATCAAAATCATTTAGTATTTGATAATAATAATGATTTCTTGTTATATAAGTTATTTTCAAAATAATATAAGATATTTTGTTTTGTATGTTATGGTATAAAAGGAATGAAAAGCAATTATTATACATATTATTATATTCAGATAATTATCAACAGTGTTTTCTTTGAAATGCATATTTTTTATGGTAAATTGCTAATTACCTTGTACAGATTAATCAAAAAAATACCGTCTGCGTAAAAACAATCTCACTTTAACTTTAATACAAAATGTGTTAATTTAATAATTTATATACTACAGTTAAAATTCAACAAAAATGCAATTCTATATTTAAACTGATTAAATAACATTTAAATAACTGTATACATACACTTTTACATATTTAAAATTGAATTAAACAAAACGAAAAACCCAAAAAAAATACACTTACCTTTTAGTATCACAGATATCACAGCTTGAAACAACAAATATTAGATCTCTCCAACTATTAAGAACCGTTTTATATCTCTCGAAAACTTCACATATCTCAAACGCGCAATATTTGACTCACTAAATTCTAATGTTGTTATCGATGATAACTATCGCACATAGTACACGTTTACCAAAAAATAAACGTGTCTTTAGCACGGAATAACAACAAACAGACAAGACTGCTTGCAACCGTCAACAAACCGAATGCAGTATCGGTTGTGTTTTGTTATTATTGCTCAGCAGCGGTCTCCTACTACTTTAATACAACTTTGTACGATCCGCTATACAGACTGCAAGTAAACGTTGTTTTTAAACTGACCTGTAGCGCGCTTTGCAATTCGCACTTGGATATTGTTAACAGATTGGGGATTCTGCGTCTTCATACTCTGGTTTTTATACCAGCCTTCGGCGTGCTCGTTGTGTTGATACGCGTGATATATAGATCATATTCTTAATTGATATGACTCGACTAGGTGGTGTTAGAAAAATCTAGAACGGAAATGGTTCTTTGGTGATGTTTTTTTGGGGTTTTGCGAAGGTTTTGGGAAACCCAGAAAAGTTGCAAAAGGTCGGATGATTATCTTCGAGTATTGATGTTGAATTTAATTGGTATATTGTGTGTAATAATAGATTTAATAAAATTTTTTGGAATCGACAACAAATAAAACTGTCTTTTTTTAAGTTTTTAAGATTATATACTATTATTACGATACGATCAGAACAATTTAATTTCGGAATTTTGAATAGTAGTGCGAGTTAAATATAAATAATGAATTTAGTTGTACAATTAATTATACCAACAATATTTTACAAACACGGATTCAAACGGATTCACTGATCGCGTCAAAACTTCGCATCTCGTTCGACTGTCTCGCACCAAAACCCACAAGCGAGGGAAGCCGAACTGCGCAAAATATTGTTCAAGTTTATTTCGGTCTTAAAAATTAACAAATAGTCGGAATACTATTAAATTCAAGGGATATGTATCGCAGTAAATAAAGATTATTTGCGTGCTAACCGCGTTGTCCTGCTAACATTCGTTCCTGAGATATCGGCTTCTATCAAAATCTTGTGCGCAACCTTTATTACATAAAAACTGAAGAAAACAAAAACGCCAATCTATAGAAGAGACAACCTGAACAGTTTTAGAGTTATGAGCCTTCAAACACAGGAGTCAATTATATTATCAGGTTTCACTGGTGTTGTTATTGCAAAAAAATAATATATTTCTATACTCATTCAAAGTATTATTGGTGTAATTGGTATAAAATATTTTTCTGTATTTCCAAAAATTGTTTGTGTATTTGCACGGTCTACTTTTTGTGTTTAAGCCTAATAAAAGCTAATTGTTATTAAACAATTATTGCGAGATATACAGTGCTCTTGAAAAAAAAGCATATTTACCAAGAAATAGCGAATTGTTCACTTGTTATTTTTTTTGATTTATTTGAATATTTAATATTGTCCAATATTAAGATAAGATTGGTGTAAGGTTATGAGAATAATGCCTAGTATAGTAACTGTTTTTAATTTTTTTGTTTTATATTTTTTTTAATAAATTACCTCTTTCTTATGACATCTAGCGTAGACGATACACAATATCAACAGTACCAAGACAATGACAATTGTGTTGACAAGCGCTAATTATTACATTGTTTTAAACTGCAATTTTCTGGTGAAATTACCCAGAAACATGAAATTTAGTTCAAGCGAAAGTTGAATAGGGTATTTGACTATTATTGTAAAACCATCTTAGTGTGCTTATTCCTTCACTCTACATTGTAAATGCATTATTTTTCGTAATTATTTCCTCAATATTTCATAAAAATCAGCGTTAAAAATTGAATCAAAAAAAGTCCCGCCAAAGCGATACTGTCAGTAGATGTCAAATCGGTGTGTTGTTTTCACAATTTCTACATAAAAATGGGTTATAAATGGTGTATAACTCCACAATGCAGAAATACGTTAAGAAAAACTCCGGATAAACTATTTGTACCTGTTCCGCTAGATTTGAAACTGCGAAGATAGTGGTTGGCTCGTAGAAATCCATATGAAATAAATAGCGGCCAATACAAGTTTTTCTGTTGTGAAGATTACTTCGACATAAGTAAAACTGACTAGAATAAGTTATCTATCGTATTTTCGAACCAGGTATTATCTGATCTGACAGCTTAAGGTTAGGGCTATCCTAACCTACAATGTTATGCTTACATGGCACATTAGTGCTATTAAATTCAAACGGGAGAAGCATAAGAGCGCGTTCGGATAATCCGGTATTGTACGGTGAGAGTGACGCGCTGCATAATAGGCGGACTAACGTCATACGGCGTTTATCTGCATATAAGAGAGAGACAGCCGACCCAGGTTATCTGAGCATTGCTCTCCCTATATCCTACCCTGACAAACCGAACGCGCTCTAAGCGTACTAACGAATGACGTCACTGGAGACTGAGCCAATTACAGAGCGTTTTCAATCACGTGATAGGACGTGAATAAAATTCAATTTTAATTTTGGTTTTTAATAGAAATAATGCATATTTTTTTGAAAAGTAATAACAAATAGTTTTCTTAAACTGTAATCTATTAGAATGACTATAATACAAGCCATATTTTTAATACAGTCAAATACCCTATTGAATTCTATTGAAAAGACATAATTTCTGTAGATTTTTTTTTAGTTTGTGACTGACGTATTCCTGCTGTAACATTAAACACATTAAAAACAAATATTTTGCTATAAAATACGCACAAACATCAGTTCTTTTAAATTTTATAATAAAAAATAGGGGCTTTAAACAAATATTGATGACGTAAAGATAGTTTCCAAGGCAGCCACCTGAAAATAAAAATGTACTGTATGCGTCACCAAACTATGCTTTTCCGTCACAAATGAGTTTTCAGGTACGTCAATTTCTGTGGTATCCAAGTTATCAAAAGGTTTTCAGTATTGTTACCCGTATGCATAGTAATTCTATGTTAATTATAAAATGATTCAAACGAAAATACACATCTTTCAACTTTTTAACAATTAATAAACGACAAAAAGAAAAGATTTCAGAGATTCCGAAATAAATTATAATTACTGTTTTGTAATACAAACATGTCTGGTTTTAAGATAAAAAAATAATGTCAAGTTTTAGATCACTTAAGTGGTACCTATATTGTGTCAGTGCTGAATCATGTTTACAACTATCCAAAACGCTGAGTACGCCAGTGGACTAGAAATTCTAATAAACACAATTTACCACAGCCTGGTATTGTATAAGTTAAAATAAACCGCAACAAATTTGCTGAAAAAAACATACTTGTATAAACAACTGTTGACAAAAAAAAATAAAATGTATATTTCCTATACAAATTATATCTAATTACTGTAATTGGTAATGTGTAATTACTGGTATTGTACTCAAAATTGTTTTGACAAAATTTTAAATCCTCTCAAAAACTGAATCTGTTATTTTTCATTATTCATTGTTTAATTTCTTCAATAGTATTAATTATTTCTTAATTGTTGGCAGAGTTCTAGAAATCTAACATTATTTGTTTTCAATATTTTTGCCTTTCCAAATGTGTGACAAAATAAACCTGCAATTTGAATCTGCTGCTGGTGGATTTTAATATGATCTTACATTCCAGATAAAATTACTAACCTATCAACAGACAAGTTCTTAGCTTCTATGACATAAATTATGTCGGTCCCATTGCTAGAAAATCAATAAATATACAGAGTGATTTGCAATTCTAGGTGAAAATTTATGCGGACAGGAAAGTAGTGTGAAATTTAAAATTGCGTGACAGGATTTAATAAAACATAAAATAATTAAATTAAATTGAAGTAAGTACTAATTTTGACAACGCAAAAAATTTAAAAGTTCTTTTTTTATTTATAATTTGGTGTTTTTACATTTAGTTTTCACCTCGAGTTATAAATTACCTTGCATTAGTGCAGTTTTCAACATTGTAGTGTATGTATGAGCAAGCTTTCATCATCTGTTATACATTACATTTATGTGTAAAAATATATTCTACTTGGGTGTTTATTGAGTATAGTAGAATGTTTCCTAATTTTTGTATTTTGACAAATGATATTTTTTAAAAATATATTTAATGAATTTATTTATATAATTTGTTGTAAAAGGTACTGTTTGTGTTCTTCGTTTTCGCATTGTTTGGTACTACATGAAACTACTTTTGAAGGAACTGACAAGAAGAAATAAATTTATACCTAGAGAGAAATATCTGCAATGTTACAGAAAATGAATGTAAGAAACTACAAAAATAATATTATAATAATATTATATTATATATTCTTTTGTTGGGTTCCACCAGGTTCCAACTCAATTTAAAGGGTTCCGCAAGAGTAAAAAGGTTGAGAATCGCTGGCCTAGGCTAATATTATCATATAAATTATCGTTTTAAAATGCAATTACAAGAAATGAGTGCATTAATTGAATAATTAATAAACTGAGCAATGGAAAAGTACCTGCTCCAGTAACAGATTTATTCATAAACATCCCAAAGAGTTGTAGACTATATATTATTATGTCATGGCCACCTATAATTCTTGTAAATACCTATAATTATAATAATACTTATTATTTAATGTCTCTAGCATGTTAATCTTATATTATCAATATTTTATTATTATGTACTACTATTACACTATAACCATGTAAACGCAAACTATTTATGACACATTTAATATTCATTGACAGACTTCGGTGAAGTTAAACCACATGTAATAAGTTCAATATCCCAGCTTGCGGCAATGTTATGCCCAATTGTTTTTATCGGTGAGTCATGTAACACAGAAATCAGCAAAAAAAAATAGTCTGGCTGTCGGAATATGCAATAATTTCTTGCGTGATTGGGTACTTAACCGCTTCATTGACTAGCAAGAGATTTGAAATGGTAAATCTCAAAGAACGCAAGAGTTCTCGGCCAACTTTACCGCAGTCACTTTCACTATCAATTTGTGACCTCACAGGCCACTGGTCCACTTCCTGCTACACGCATTTTTTGACTGGTGGTGGTCATGGTCGCTTTCAAGTTAAGCTAGATGGCTCCTCTTTATAAAGAAGAAGGATAATTGGTTTTGTCTTCCTTCAAAATTTATAGACCATTACCCAATTTATAAATCATTGCAAAAGTTGCCATCCTATATTATTGTTCCAGATATGATTTAAATCAAAGGATCGTCATTATAACTTATGAAAAATCCTTTTTGAAAACTGTTTTTCAGTGCTTTTGCTTCAAATTGGTTCATGTGTTGATCAGTTGAAGATAATGCATTCGATATCTTAATGGAATGATGAGATAGTCAAAACAATTAGTTTTTAATGGGATAAATTCAATTATAATGTAATTGAATTGAGATTTTAGAGTTCTTCAATTAATTTTATCTCTGAACTTTGTCAATTGATAATTTTACTTCGAATTAGGGAACCAATCTTTGATGAATTTTAATCGAATAAGAAGAACTGCTAGGTGCATTAAACAACTTGTTTGAGTGATCCAAAATAATCGATAAAATAATGGATTATTTCCTAATTAAAAATGCTTGAAATGTTGCTATTCGAAAAAACATTATCGCGATTTAGGTGTGACGGAAAGTATGTACATTATTTTAAATTGAACGTCCTGTATATTTTATTATATTATGAATACTACTAAATTTGTTTATCAACCGTGTATGTTGCTAAGCCACAGCGTTAATAGTTTGTGAGTTGTTTTTCCAAAATATGCCCGTTGCAGGATCTTTTTAAAAACTATGTAAAAACGACATTTTTGCCGATTTTGCCTTTTAACTATCTGAGACAATGGTCAAAGCCAGTAGGTATATGGTAGTATCCAAAGATATTAGATACACTCTACAGGGTGTTCATTGAACTTAGTAAATTTTGATGTTTTTCAAATGGCTTTTTCTCGAGCTTTTTAAATGGAACACCCTGTATAATATGTCTTGGCTGTAATAACCTTTTATTTCACTCCAATTTACATCTAGTATGTCATACACCTAATGTTACTATTTTATGTTATATTTGCAATTTAACGAAAATGTAATGCAATAAAATTGTAAATTTTTATATTGCTGGTAATAAGGTATTTGGTAGTTTGATGTAAAGTCTTCAAGTGGCGATAGAAGAGATAATTTAGAAACGATTTAACCAGCTTGATCCTTATACAAAGTATTATCGTTATCAACATATTAACAATTTTATATGAAATTTTGTATATTTTGCCGTCTATTGTATGGCAACCAACACACGATTTAATAATTTTGAATTACTGCTAAAGTGAACCCTAAATCCTGTACTTTTAGGTTAACTATCGTGATAATTTGTTGACTTCTGAGTGTTGAAAATCAGATTTTCTTTGATGTGATTTATGTGCTCTCATGTGCTCTCACGATTCAGATTTTCATTCATAGCAAAAAGAATCTATTTAAAACACTTCCAAATAATCCACTTTCCATTCACATTATCAATATTACTCATACTACTATTATCCCAATTTTGAATTGTCTCTCTAGAAAAATAACCTGTTTTAAATCAATTAACAATAGTAAGTAGATATTGTTGGTTGTTTTTTTTGTACTGAATACAAATCCGTTCTTAAACGTAGTTCATCAAGACGGGGTTTAGCCTTGCTGGTTGTTTTTGTGTATGAGCGCACATACTATTGCAATGAAACGTCTCCGCACAATTTTCAGGCAAGTGAACAATTTTTCACGATAGTCCTCCTTAAACTACACTGTTTTTGGTTTACTTCGGACCCCAATTGAAGTTACTCGGTCTTCAGGTTCGCTCGCTGTACGTTTGTAAAAATTGCAAAACATACTGATAAAATTGTGTAATACCTTGTTAACCGTAATACTTTTTATACACACAGCGAAGTATATTCTCTAAACGTGAGAAAATTATTTACTTGCGGTTATTGCTTTAGACGAAAGTTAATATTTACTTGGTTCGAAACAATTTCTTTCATTTAAGAATTCCTTGTTCTCACAATTCAAGAATATCCCAATCTCAGAGTTATTAGTTTCGGTTAAGTATATAATTTTCAAACCAAGTAGTTTAAATTCTCAATTCAAGAAGTTGATCAATATTTTGAGTCAAGTAAGCCATTGCTTGCAACGCGCTTGCGCATTTACACTCAAACGTGCACGAACGTTGCCGAGATTTAAGATTTTTCGCATCGGCCTTTGCCTTCAGTTAGTTGGGGTCTGCTATGGCGTCGTGTTCGCTGACTACCGAGTATTGTCCGGGAAGAGTTCAGTATGTTAGTATATCTTTACTAATTTTGTAGGTACTGTACGCAATAACTACGCGATCTATAATATTATGAAAGTATATAGTTTTAATTTTGCGTGAATAGCCTACAGTACTTATGTTCAACGTATTTGCGACGCAGTTCGTAGTTGTGACTTGTGACGCACACGGTACGTAAATTTTGCCTAGCCATATAGTCGTCACCAAATCAACCAACATACATGCCACAGAAAACTTACTTGTGTAATATAATAGAAACAATTTGATGTTTAATAGAATATGGTGTTTTTTTCCATGCCTTAGATATTGTAGGTAGTGATAATTTATAAATAGGTAAGTATATATGTAATTAAGCAAAGAAATTTCATACAATAAAACAAATATCATTCGCTAAGTTATTGTCTACGTATTTCACACAATTCCCTACCTTTTAAAAAAAAACTAAAACAGTAATTTCTATTCAATATATTATGATCATGTTCTTGAACTAATAGTATCTATACTCATTTCAAGAAAATATTTTCTCATTGTCAAGCATATATATATTCACTTTAAGAAAATTCCATTATTCTCAACGTGAGAATAGTTTTCTTGAATGAATAATATCTATACTCATTGCAAGAAAATATTTTCTCAAATATACAAGCATATGATCATTTCAATTCAACAATATCTCTTTATTCTTAACTTGAGAAAATATCTACTTGCGGCTATAGCAAACTAATCATTTACGTGGATGAAAGCATATTGCTTTGAGTGAATTATTTACTTTTCTGTGTGCAGTTAATGTAAATTACAAAGAACTTAAGAGACATTTCAATTAGCAAATAATATACAGGTTGTCCCATTTAAAAATCTCAAGAAAAAGCCATTTAAAAATGTTTAAAAACTAGTGCATGCTACGATCACCCTGTATAGCGCATCTAATTTTTCATGACATCAGCATCTAGCTATGGGTTTAGTTATTACGTGACAAAATTTTTAAGACAATATCTGCATAAATGTAGTATTAACGTAGTTTTTAAGAAAGGCCTGTAATTGCCAATTTTCCTTCAAGCAATTGAGGTCGAAGACAATAATATAAATTGTTTTGCAAACCCTGGACTCATTTCAAAATTAATAATCTCTTCCACGAAAAGAAAGTGGAAATAAACCAACAAATAACAGATATACAAGAGCGCGAATGATTTATCCAAAACGTATCTCAAGAAGTGCAAGATATCATCTCCAAATTGCAAAGACTACACATGCAGACAATGGTTAATTTAAATATTTTTTCTTGGATTATTTTGGCAAACCCGAAGCAAGAATAAATCGACTGCATGACTGGTACGATTATTACTTTTTGCAATCTTCTTTTGTTTGTTTCTTTTAGGCTCATTGTTTGCAAATCACTCGAGGAACTGCGGCTGTACAATTTTCTTTTAGAGAACGCAATTTCTCAATATTCGTATTGCTCACTACTTGTAGAGCAGATCAACCATAAACCACTTCGTAATTGGTGCAAATTTAAAATCGATTATATCAGCTTCTCGTAACGCATTTTCGTAGTTAAGGGCCTTCGGGCTTAACACTATTATTTGTAAAAACTAAAAATAGACAGAATAATTGGCTGTGTCATTATTATTTACTTTTACAGCTATTTAGACCTGTTTTTGCCATCTCACCTCAGTTGCGTTGTGCATTATTTATAAGTCGGTTTACATTATTCCGATGTACGCAGATTACTGTAAAAAATCGATGGGTTTGTGTCTTCATCGAGAGTTGAACTCTCGGTGGATTTTCGAAACAAAAGTAATTCTGATACTTGAGTATTTTACAACGTGATTTATATGCTACTTTTCCTTTTGAAAATAATAAAGAGTCTTAGAAAAATATAAAGAGTTTAATAGTATAGAAACTAATTTGTTTGTTTGCATTAAAAGCCAGTTGATCCAGAACTTTTTTTTCTTATTTTGTCTGACTAGAACTTTTAAGAGAAATGAGAAATTACTGAAATTATTTCTAAATAACATCAATACACAACTTATTTCGTAAATGGAGTTATTTTTCTTCTGCGCTGGGAACTCTGGCAACAATACATTTTTACATTTTTTTCGTCGGGTCATGGGCACATTATTTAGTCATTTTTATGTATTATTTTAGTATTGGATTATGATTTTAAATATTGGATTAATAAACAACGTCAATAGGGTATTTGACTGTATTAAAAATATGGCTTGTATTATAGTCATCCTAATTGATTACAGTTTAAAAAAACTATTTGTTATTACTTTTCAAAAAAAATATGCTTTATTTCTATTAAAAACCAAAATTAAAATTGAATTTTATGCTCGTCCTATCACGTGATTGAAAACGTTCTGTAATTGACTCAGTCTCCAGTGACGTCATTCGTTAGTACGCTTAGAGCGCGTTCGGTTTGTCAGGGTAGGGTATGGCGTGAGCAATGCTCAGATAACCTGGGTCGGCTGTCTCTCTCTTATATGCAGATAAACGCCGTATGACGTTAGTCCGCCTATTATGCAGCGCGTCACTCTCACCGTACAATACCGGGTTATCCGAGCGCGCTCTTATGCTTCTCCCGTTTGAATTTAATAGCACTAAAGTGCCATGTAAGCATACCATTGTAGGCTAGGATAGCCCTAACCTTAAGCTGTCAGATCAGATAATATCTGGTTCGAAAATACGATAGATAACTTATTCTAGTCAGTTTTACTTATGTCGACGTAATCGTCACAACAAAGAACGCTTGTATTGGCCGCTATTTATTTCATTTGGATTTCTACGAGCCAACCACTTTCTTCGCAGTGTCAAATCTGGCGGAACAGCTACATATAGTTTATCCGGAGTTTTTACTGATGTATTTCTACATTGTGGATTTATACACCATTTATAACCCATTTTTATGTCGAAATTGTGAAAACAACACATCATACAACACAACTACCAAACGGCGACGATGTCGATGCTGACAGACCATATAAGCCGATTTGACATCTACTATCGTGTTACGTCACACAACAGAAAGTATCGTTTTGGCGGGACTTTTTGTGATTAAATTTTAAACGCTGATGTTTATGAAATATTGAGGAAATAATTACGAAAAATAATGCATTTACAATGTAGAGCGAAGGAATAAACACACTAAGATGGTTTTCCAATAATAGTCAAATACCCGGAGCCCTTCTAAACCTATAAACCACTGTTATTTCGATATTACATCCAACGGGCAAGAACATTCTAGACTAAATGAATCGCTTATTATTAAAAGGAACTAACTCATACTATATTCCTTTTAATAATAAGCGATTCAATTATTCATTAACTTCAAATGACAATATTACCTACTTACAACTTATCTGTTACATAAAAACAAAATAACCTCTAGAAAACAACAATCTGGCAGAGGTATTGGTCAAAATCTAACATTATTTGTTTTCAATATTTTTGCCTTTCAAAATGTGTAACAAAATAAACCTATAATTTGAATCTGCTGCTCATAATGATGCTCATAATGTTGTAGGTGGTGGATTTCAATATGATCTTACATTCCAGATAAGATTACTAACCTATCACCATACAAGTTCTGAGCTTCTATGACGAAAAGTATGTCGGTCCCATTCATAGAAAACCAATAAATATACAAACTTATTTGCAATTCTAGGCGAAAATTTTGCGGACTAGAAACTAAAGTGAAATTTAAAATTTCGTGACTGCATAAAAATTAAACAAAAAATAATTGAATTAAATTGAAGTAAGTACTAATTTTGACAACGCAAAAAATTTAAAAGTTCTTCACATTCGTGATTTACATTTAATTTTCACTTCGAGTTATAAATTACTTTGTATTAGTGCAGTTTGCAGTATTGTGTATGTATGGGCAAGGTTTTTCTTATTTCACAAACGTTAAGAGAAAATATAAAAATCATCTGTTATAGATAAAATTAGTATGTACAAATATCGTCTACTTGGGTGTTTATTTCCGCACTTTTTTTTCTCACAACGTAATTTTATTGTTCTCACTAAAATGTTTCATAACGACTTATCTATTTTTCAATACCTTAACTTTTAACTTCTTAAGGAATATTAGCTTGTTATCAATATTGGTCCATATGAAACTTTTAGAATAAACATTTCCTAATTTTTGTTCATAGTATCAGTTTTGGGATTAATTCTGTAAAGAAATATAGCCTATATATGTTATTAGTACCTTAATCATTATTAACCTCTTCCGAAATAACCTGTTTGTGACGATTCAGATTCATAAGCAATTCAAGTTACCATTAATTGTAATAGTTTAATTAGTTCGGTGGTTGTGCTTGCAGGTTGTTTACCTTACATAATGTTGAAATGATTATTTATTTATTACAGTCTTGACCTTATCCCAGATGATATGACAGGAAACAACTGCCATCCCAAAAATCAAAACCCGTCTGAAAGATTTGTAGACAGCTTGACTTTCTTAGCATGCTCATGTTAATACCCTTTGCGAGTAAAAAAGTTAATTTAATAATACACATTTAATAAACAATTTATCAAAAACTTAATTTTCAATTATGCAATTTATAATTACAACTATTGAAAAAGAAATATATTTACACCAGTTTAGTCATATTGTTATTAACGTACATTCATTATTAAACAGTTTTGCAATGCATCCACGTAAACAAACAAACAATTGCTGTTCGTTTTGCATCTCCAAAACGGAAACATCTACAATGCCAACGAGTGAGGCAAAACATATGCAAATTTCCAATAAACAAAAGCGGCGTGATCTTGAGGACATAAAATAACCCGTAGGTGGTCAATCCGAACCCAATTCAGAACTGCTTCTCTTTAAGAATGAAATTCGCGAATTGGTAAGGAAGCAGGTCAATGTCAGTCTGTTCCACGAACAATAATAAATCACAAGCAATCATAAACGAAATTGATATATTGTGGAATTGATTCGGTTGCACCCTTAAAATGCGTTTTAAAGCAGAGAAGTTAAGGTAAACGTCCCAAATTCAGACACTGTCCTAAATTCCGATATATTTCTGTTTTAGTTGGTGAATAGAAAAATGCTAATTACTCGAGTACCCTGAGACATATCGCAACGAACCTAACACTGTCCGAACGAACATTCTTCGGTCAATCTAAAAGTGGAAAAGTCCGATCCGAAATATGTAAATTAGTATCCGTAATTAATTAATAACTGACTAGGTGACGCGAAATATTAGCAAAAATCGGGATATTCAATAGGCTGTATCTCGTTGACCCTTTGTTCAATCTTAATAAAACCAACACCGATCGATTCCACTCTTCTGAAACTATAGGAATGTCAAAAAGTCCGATCGCGATTATACAGCCGTGAAATAGCAGGCGTAGACAAAGGTCGGCGTGTTATGCGACAGTTTGCGTTCTTAATTTGGACAGCCAGCTTCCAGCCCCCTTATGGGAAGTTACGTGTATAGAAAAATGCTAATTACTCAGGTACCCTGAGAGATATCGCAATGAAACTAACACTGTTCGAACGAGCATTCTTCGGTGAATCTAAAACTGGAAAAGTCCGATCCGAAATATGTAAATTAGTATCCGTAATTAATTAATAACTGATTGGGTGACACGAAATATTAGCAAAAATCGGGATATTCAATAGGGTGTATCTCGTTGACCTTTTGTTCGATCTTAATAGAACTAACACCATTCGATTCCCCTCTTCTTAAACTATAGGAATCTCAAAAAGTCCGATCGCGATTATACAGCCTTGAAATAGCAGGCGTAGACAAAGGTCGGCGTGTTATGTGACAGTTTGCGTTCTTAATTTGGACAGCCAGCTTCCAGCCCCCCTTATAAGAAGTTACGTGTTTAGAAAAATGCTAATTACTCGAGTACCCTGAGAGATATCGCAATGAAACTAACACTGCTCGAACGAGCATTCTTCTGTCAATCTAAAAGTGGAAAAGTCCGATCCGAAATAAGTAAATTAGTATCCGTAATTAATTCATAACTGATTAGGTGACACGAAGTATTAGCAAAAATCGGGATATTCAATAGGCTGTATCTCGTTGACCCTTTGTTCAATCTTAATAAAACCAACACCATTCGATTCCACTCTTCTTAAACTATAGGAATGTCAAAAAGTCCGATCGCGATTATACAGCCTTGAAATAGCAGACGTAGACAAAGGTCGGCGTGTTATGCGACAGTTTGCGTTCTTAATTTGGACAGCCAGCTTCCAGCCCCCTTATGGGAAGTTACGTGTATAGAAAAATGCTAATTACTCGAGTACCCTGAGAGATATCGCAATGAAACTAACACTGCTCGAACGAGCATTCTTCTGTCAATCTAAAAGTGGAAAAGTCCGATCCGAAATATGTAAATTAGTATCCGTAATTAATTAATAACTGATTGGGTGACACGAAATATTAGCAAAAATCGGGATATTCAATAGGCTGTATCTCGTTGACCCTTTGTTCAATCTTAATAAAACCAACACCATTCGATTCCCCTCTTCTTAAACTATAGGAATGTCAAAAAGTCCGATCGCGATTATACAGCCTTGAAATAGCAGGCGTAGACAAAGGTCGGCGTGTTATGCGACAGTTTGCGTTCTTAATTTGGACGGCCGGCTTCCAGCCCCCCTTATAGGAAGTTACGTGTATAGAAAAATGCTAATTACTCGAGTACCCTGAGAGATATCGCAACGAACCTAACACTGTTCGAACGAGCATTCTTCGGTCAATCTAAAACTGGAAAAGTCCGATCCGAAATATGTAAATTAGTATCCGTAATTAATTAATAACTGCTTAGGTGACACGAAATATTATCAAAAATCGGGATATTCAATAGGCTGTATCTCGTTGACCCTTTGTCCAATCTTAATAAAACCAACACCATTCGATTCCACTCTTCTTAAACTCTAGGAATTTCAAAAAGTCCGATCGCGATTATACAGCCTTGAAATGGCAGGCGTAGACAAAGGTCGGCGTGTTATGCGACAGTTTTCGTTTTTAATTTGGACGGCCGGCTTCCAGCCCCCCTTATGGGAAGTTACGTGTATAGAAAAATGCTAATTACTCGAGTACCCTGAGAGATATCGCAATGACACTAACACTGTCCGAACGAGCATTCTTCGGTCAATCTAAAAGTGGAAAAGTCTGATCCGAAATATGTAAATTAGTATCCGTAATTAATTAATAACTGATTAGGTGACACGAAATATTAGCAAAAATCGGGATATTCAATAGGCTGTATCTCGTTGACCCTTTGTCCAATCTTAATAAAACCAACACCATTCGATTCCCCTCTTCTTAAACTATAAAGTAAGTCCGATCGCGGTTATACAATGTCACCAGGTTAAACTTATTTGTTAACCTCAATAAATGTTAAAATCATAAGGGTTTTTTTTCGTTTCTTAAGACTGTACGCCTTAAGTGGTGCCTAAATGCACCAAAATTAATAAATGAAGCATCATATTCATTCAATAAATAATTTATTCACCTTCGTTCGAGAATTTTTCAAGTCTTAATGTAATCACATCGAAAAATCACTGGTGCCATGACAGAAAAATAGTACCAACTGCTGAGGATCAACATCAATCAGCTCATTTGATCAACAGCAGTTGATTGTGCGTTTTTATTTATATTCATAATACACACACACATTCAGAGTAGAGACAATATCATTGCTATATATACAGTTTTAAATATAATATGGATGGTGTCATAAATATCTTCAATACCAACATTCGCATTTACATATACATATATTTATTAATGTATATATACAGGTGTCTCAAAACTCAACCTATTTCAATAATTAGAACTTCGACACCCTGTATATATTTTAGCAAATAATCCGAGAACCATCGGCAAAATTCTAAGGACATAGAACATCAGTACAAAAGAAAAATTATATCTAAAATAATAATTTTAGTGACTAAAATTTCTTTTGTACGGTAGAACTTTGTCGCAGGTTCTTTTTAAATCTCTCAAACGCAACAATATTGAACAATATCTTTTTGGCACTATTACGTAAGCCTCACACCAATTTGGGCGACACAGAATATATATTTATGGCATATCCAGATTCCTTTTGTGTCAGGATGCCAAAGTGAATGATCTGCTTGACCTGAATATCCAGAATAAAAAAGTTTCCAATCAATATTGTAACATCCATACCATTAACTTGCAGGTCTGATGTCTGATGATACAATGATTACGCAATTATAAAAAATACATTGCATCAATATACAGTGCTTCCCAAAAGTAACGGATAAATTCAATAAAACCTTAAATAAAAATATTTCAGAAAAATGCTCTGACACGTCGATTTTTATTTTTAAATTACTATCCTGACATACACTTTTCAGCCCCCCACCCCTTCGCCCCTAAGGGGTGGCAACCCCAACTTTAAAAATTCAAATAGCAAAGTACCCCTTGCGATACCTCAATTGATAGATTTTTTTATTCTGAATACAACGAAAAAAAGATTATCAAAATCAGTTGATAAATAACCGCGATATTTACCAAAATGTATTCAAAGAAGAACGTCAATATTCGAGTAAGCGCTGTTGAAGCGGGCATAGCAATATCGTTCAAACAATTACAACTCGTTTTTACTTATGTCAAACACAATTCAGATTTTTCGTCATTGAAGAAATAGTAGCAAAATAAGATTTACAGAAACCGAAAGAATCGAAGTTTTAATGATTGGGTTTGGAGATAGAAGCCGGACGCATGACGAAGTTCGTGTTTTGTTCAATGAAACGCACCCGGACCGTCCGCCAATATCGGAATCTACAGTAAGTCGAATCGAAAACAAATTTCGCGATCTCGGTCATGTACGGGATAAGCCTAAGGCAGGACGTCCATTGGCCTTAATTGAAAACCGACAATTGGATGCTATTTTAATGGTGCAAGAAAATCATTCAACCCTTGCGGAGGTCGCTTCACAAGTTAGTGCGTCAAAAAGCACAGTGTCCAGATTATTTCGAAAACACAAATTTCACCCGCATGAAGTGCACTTGGTACAAAAATTGTCCGATGATGACTTTGATCGACGAGTGCAGTTTTGTGAGACAATGATGGAACTCTCTAATGAAAATCCTTGCTTAATTAGAAACATCGTTTTTTCTGTTGAGGCAACATTTTGTCTGAATGGCACCGCCAATAAACAAAATTGCCGTTACTGGGCTCGTCAAAATCAGCATTGGATGGTGGAAGCGAACACACAATATCCTCAAAACCTTAATGTGTGGGCTGGTGTGGTGGGTTCTAGAATTATTGGACCAAATTTTTCGACGGAACACTGAATGGTGAACGTTATCTGAACTTTCTACGAAATGAACTACTACCTACTTTAGCGGTGTTGTTTCCCAACGCAGAAGATCCTGATAGACACAAGGACAGAATTTGGTTACAGCAAGACGGTGCGCCTCCACATTATGCGCGACAAGTTCGAGAATACCTCGATCAAGTATTTCCTAATCCAAATATTTTCAAATTTCCTAATGGATTGGTAGATGAAGGCTTATTGAATGGCCAGCAAGATCGCCTGATTTAACCCCACTAGATTATTTTCTTTGGGGCTATTTAAAAAGTAAAGTTTATTTTAATAGACCTGTAAATATTGAGGCGTTAAAGGAAAGAATTCCTGCAGTAATTCACTTAATGACTCTAGGAATGTTCGAAAACTCGAAATAAAATGTTAGAAAATGTTCAACAAGCGTTTGGGGATAGATTAGGGCATTGTCTCGTCGTTAACGCGCAGCACTTTGACAATTAATTAAGGATTAGTTAATTAAATTTTGTTATTCCTAAAGTTGTGGTTACCACCCCTTAGGGGCGAAGGGGTGGGGGGCTGAAAAGTGTATATCAGGATAGTAAGTTAAAAGTAAAAATCGACGTGTCGGAGCATTTTTTTCAAATATTTTTATTTAAGATTTTATAGAATTTATCCGTTACCTTTGGGAAGCACTGTATAAGCGATATAAAGTACCGAATAAGGTGTTTAAATAAAAGGTACTATTCTTGTAGGCAATTGTACACATTTTAGAGGCCAGTTATTATAACAGGTGCTTTACAATTTACTTGAATGCATTGTAGATACCTTGCTTGTTATCAACAGTGTTTATTTATATTGGTATGTAATATATCAAAACACATCAATTATCTTGTAAACGTTCAATTTTGTATTACAGACTTCATCTATAATCTAAAATGTTGTACCGTTACTATAATGGAAATGATTTTTCCAAATTAAGAAGAATTGGCGCTGTTTTTGCCCCGTAAATTTTCGTTTAACTTTAGCAATTAATTACTCCGGAAATAATCCATAGATTTCAACGAATTAAAAAGTAAAATCACCTGCGGAATGCTAGCTTTCAATGTGCATTTTTGTAAAATGATCGGATTGGTGGTTGACCCACAAAAAGCTATATTGTGCAATACCAGCAATTCTGTTATTAGAACAGCTAGAATAAAGAAATATAGACTGTAACCTACCCAATAATTCATATGTTTAAAGTTTATTACATAATCATTGTTTATCTTGCATTTTCCATACAAAAGATCGTGCTGAAGCGTCGCGTGAATTCCAACGCTCTTCGGTCTTCGGTGTGGTGCGGGGAAGGGAGTCGTTAGCGGTGCTGTCGATAGCGAAAGAACCGCGGACAGCTGATTATTTATCAATACACACAAAGATCGATAACTTGTCAAGCTAGTAATTTTCTTTGCAGAATTTTGATTATAATATGTGACATTTCTAAATTAACGGTCGTCTTTCCGATTTTTTTCTCCTAAACCGCTTACCACAAAAATTTCAATTGTTGTTCAAATTGCATTTTGAGTCTCTTCTATCGATTGGCGTTTTTGTTTCCTTCAGTTTTTTTATAATAAGGTTGTAAATTAAGTTTGCTTGATAAACTGACAAAATATTTAAAAGGTATGCCCCATTTTTTTATATAAATATTGAAAATATTCTAACAATTTCGTTGATTGTGTCCGTAAACGCTGTTCTCCTAGTCACTAATGCATCGTCGCTGTCGATCCCTTCCCCCGCACCACAATAAAGACCGAAGAGCGCCGCATGAATTGCGGCGATCATGAGATGCTTCAACACGATCTTTTGTAGGGAAAATGCAAGATAAACAATGATTCTATAATAAACTTTAAACATATGATTTAATAGGTAGCCTATGATCGATTCTTCATCATCTAACTCTTCTAATAACGGAATTGCTGGCATTGCATAATATAGATTTTTGTGGGTCAACCACTAATCCGATCATTTTACAAAAAAATCTGATGTGGCCAGGCACATGACTTTATCATACTATATATGAAATTAATAGTTTAGCTGCATGAGACTCTATTTGATCGAGATCGGCCATGTCTGCATTAAAATAGAACTACTAGAACTAGACAGATATGTCGATTAAAGTTGCGTTCGGATATTGTACTCCGTTGACACCGGGTACACCGTCGAAACGACACTTACGTGTTATTGGGTGTAAAAAGTGTAATGCAATATGCGAACGTAGCTTATATTGACAGAAGTTATTGTGAAAACATTAGCGTTTGACACCAAGACTACCTACTGTCATTAGAATCAAAAAATCTGACAAATCCTGGCTACTACTTTTCATGCAGTATCGACCGATCTCGTAGAAATAGAATTTGCTCATGCAGCTAAACTATTGATTGTACCAAAAAATGTCATAGTGATAAATTATTCAGAATTTCCTCTCCTTTAATTTATTATTTAACTATTTCGACGAAATTCCAGAAATGGCGGCTTATTGGAAAAATCTTTCAAAAATGCTAAGACTAAACCTCCAGTTCCTTTGGACCCTCTTCAACAGAAAGCTTTTCAGCTCTAAGTTTGGTTATGAAACTACTAAATATGAAGTTTCGTACCGATTCCTTTAGTACTTTTTCCGGAATCGTCGCCACAAAAAACGGGTACACACACACACACACACACACACACACACACACACACACACACACACACACACACACACACACACACACACACACACACACACACACACACACACACACAGACATTTTTTTGTACCTTGGTCAAAAATGTTCAGGGGACCCAAAAAGACATATTTCCGCTAAAATCTCAAAAATTTTTTTTGGCACGATTACAATACTTTACATACTGCGTATGATAAAGCAAAAAGCACATTGAAAGCTAGCATTCCGCCGGTGATTTTTCTTTTTAATTCGTTGAAATCTATGGATTATTTCCGGGATAATTAATTGTTATTAATCGTTACGCTATATCCCAAATTTTTATTTGGACACAACAGCTAAAACAAGGACACATATCACATATTCACAATATAAAGCTATGATTCACTAATAAAATTTTCTTTAGCTAGCAAATAAAATGGCTGCTTTATTTGCTAGGTTTAACGATTTTAAATATACATAATTAAGTTTAAATGTTAACGTCGTTAGTGTTATAGATATAAAAATAATATATGCTATTTAGGCCTAGAGGTAGGTATACAGGGTGTCTCACGGAACTGGTACATTAGAAGTTTCTCATGTTCTACTATTTCTGGAAACTTGAAATTTTGGAACTAGAATTTACTCGATCTGAGCTCTGCAGCTAAGCTATTCTCAAGTTAACTGTCACGTCCGGTCACCGGAAGTCGGTATCAACTTTGTTATTTTAAATGGAATGATATAATTTTTATTTTATTTTTGGTTTCTACGTATCAAAACACATCATTTTTGATAATGTTTCCCTATACCTAGATATCACCATTTTTGAGTTTTTTTGATTTTAAAATTTTTTTTGGTGATTTTCCCGGATACGTTTAAAATTGAATATCTCGGTTATTATTGAAACTAGAAGTTTCATGATTGGTGGTCCAAAACTACAAACATAACCAAATAAGACAATGTTTAGTTCATCATGGTATCTTATACAGGGTGTTCAAAATTTACAACACAATAATTGAATTTTTAAACGTAAAAAACTCATTTTTTTCAAATGGAACAGCCTGTATACCGATACGCCATTCGATAGGAAGTCGTAGTTCCTATCAATCAATATTAAGATTCCCTATATCTATCTTTAATAGTTTTTGAGATATTGTCAGTATAAAAGAATGCAAACAAAATACAAAACGATTTATTCTTTATTTATAGGAATGTAACAACTTTGGAACAGCAGGAAAACAGAAAAATATTGAAAAGGTTTCTTAAAACTAAAATAATAGATTTGGGATATCTAACTTAAATTAAAACTTAATTATGTTGTTCGAAATGCTGCCCGTTCTGCTCCAAACATTTTAAAACACTTCGCTGTACTACTCTGTCATCGTCGCTCTTCGGATTTCTTGTCGCTGAAGTCCATTAATGGCGGCTACTACTCTGTTAGTCAATTCTCTCTCGAGTATTAACTAGTGTGGAATAGACCTGACTTTTCACATGACCCCAGAAATAAAAGTCTAATGGTGCTAAATCTGGTGAGCTTGGTGGCCACCGCCAGGGTCTCCTATTTCCGAACCACCTACCGGTATCTAACATCTGATTAAGTTGAATGGATACCACATGCGAAGAATGTGCCGGTGCACCGTCCATTTGATAAAAGCAGTCGCGTAAAATATTGAGGGAAAGAGTATCGCAAAAATTGGTCACACATCCACGCAAAGTTTCTAAATATCTATCACTATTTAAATTTTCGTTGTAAATTTCGTATCCAATTTCGTCCCCATTATTAAATGGGAGGATTTAAAATGTATTTAAAGAAAAAGTAACAATATCTCAATAACTATTAAAGATAGATACAGGGAACCGTAATATTGATTGATAGGGAATAAAATTTCCTATCGAATGGTGTATCGGTATACAGGCTGTTCCATTTGAAAAGAATGAGTTTTTTACGTTTGAAAATTCAATTATTGTGTTGTAAATATTGAACACCCTGTATGAGATATCATGATGAACTAAACATAGTCGTATTTGGCTATGTTTCTAGTTTTGGACCATCAATCATCAAACTTCTAGTTTCAATAATAACCGAGATATTCAGTTTTAAACGTCACCGCGAAAATCACCAAAAAATTAGTAAAATCAAAAAAACTAAAAAATGGTGATATTTAGGTATAGGGAACCTTTATTAAAAATGATGTACTTTGATACGTAGAAACCAAAAATAAAATTAAAATTATATCATTCCATTTAAAATAACAAAGTTGATACCGACTTCCGGTGACCGGATGTGACAGTTAACTTGAGAATATTTTAGCCGAAGAGCTCAGATCGAGTAAATTCTAGTTCCAAAATTTCATGTTTCCAGAAATAGTAGAACATGAGAAACTTCTAATGTACCAGTTCCGTGAGACACTCTGTATATTAACAATACAAAAAAAATATAGTTATAATAGGACAATAGGCCAAGTTATTTTTAAATTATACTTTATAGAAAGTATTATTTCTTTGTTTCAACTTTAATAACATACAATAGGCATCAAAAAATAGCTGATGATGGTACATTTAGTGTAAATAATACTCCATGTTTACCACACTTGTATAGAATAGATTGCTTGTGCAGCTATTTCGTGATATATACCCAAAATAGAGACAAACTTTTGGGTCAACTTCTTTGAATTTTCTGCACAAGTAACACCAAGCCTTATAGAATATATAGATAACAACAATAATGCTGCTCATTCTTACTTAGGTTTTGTACATTCATGTGTAGTCATGCAGGTGATCTTGATTCATTTGTTTAAACCTCTAAATAACCCACCTACCATAGATAAATATCTTTCATTTCATTTGGACGTATTTCATTGATTTAAATTGTTTTTAATTAATTAATTTACTAGAAACTAAAATACCAAGATGGTCGTGGATAATTAGCAATGTCATAAAGGCCTTACTAAACAAAGAAATACACCTGTAAAAGTGATTTTGTTTAGATAGAAATTGAGCCATTTGTAAAGGTTGTGTTGACACAGTAAGGCATCACGCTGCCATGGGAACAGGTGTCAACTTGATTAAAGTCCATCACGAGGAATACTGCGCCTAGAATGGCCACTATCATGCCGAAGACGACCAGCGCTAACGCTGGTAGTTTTCTTCGGGATAGTACAAAGCCTTCTTCCAGTTGGAGGTATGCTAGAGCTGGTAAAACGTATGCCAAAGGGACTGCAGCTAGTACACCCTGTAATAAATAAAGGCTGTTTAATGGGGGGTGTTTCCTGAAAAAAATGCAATAATTTCATGGAAAACTACGGCCGAAAAACTGATCCAATAACAAATCGAAAAGTTATGGACGGTCAAGTTCAGAAGTGTCCAATTATTTTCGGATTTTTTCAACTTTAACAACAATTTGACGACCTGTTAGAATCCGTAATATTGTTTTGCTATTTTTATATTGAAAGCCCATTTAAATTTGCGTCTATTACGCGTTTGTTTATTAGAATCGGTTGAAATTTAACGGAATTATCAAATTTTATCGACCGGGTAGACACATCACACTACGGAGAAGAAATATACAGGCAGACTGTAATAAATCCGTAGTCTTTATACACATTAATTAGACATTACTAGCACTTAGATTTACAATGTTATTCTAAAACTATGACATTTTTTCTTTTCCTTTTTGTTCTTACCTCCCGTATCCCCAATTCAAAACGTTGAGTTGCCGCTCTTTTCTCCAGAGCTTCCGACCAATGTTTTACTAGATGTAGATGGCGACACAACTACCAAATCTGGAATTATCCCGTATATTTTAATTTGCGGCAAGAATCCACCCCACCACAAATATCTAACCGTATACAATTTCTCGTTACCATGACAACCACGGAAAATACCAATCCAATAAGAGCATAATAAGAGGTTATCTACTTCTCAATATAGGGTTATGTTCGTTATTGTAAGCAGTTTTCTCGAGAGCGATTTATTTATGACTGTCTCTCAAAATGAATATTGATCGATTATTTGTTTATTAGGGATTTATTGATAGGTACGTACACAATTTCACTATTTTTCATATTTTCTAATTAAATATTGTTTAAGGTGCTCCATTTCCATATAGAACTTTACGATACCATCCAAGGACTGCAGCTCTGTATACTTTAGTCTGAATACACGATATGTCATTAGCGGCTGATTTAAATTTAGAGTTGGTCTGTGTTAAATATCATTAAGAACGTTTAGACGGTAACTCAAATTGTGTTGTATTACATAACGTAGTTACCTTTGCTCTCCGTAAAATGACTCGTCTAATCATACCTTTAACGCAGCAGCCCATTCCGAAATAACGCCATACAATAGAGATCGTATCATTCGTCGTTCTTTGTTGCTCGACACAACTGGGAGATTTCAATATTTTATTACGCAGTCTTGAGGGGCAATTTATGTTTTAAATGATTCCTACCGTAAAACCTTTTCATATAGAAAAGAGAATTCTTTGTGCAATTTAAATGTAATAAAATCTGCCTCCTTGAGGTAGGAAGGTATATCGACCCATGCAACGAAGACTATAGTAACTACATTTAGTTTGTTACGATAGTCGTTGTTGCATGGTCGATATGATTAATAATTATCTACATAAATATAGAAATTAATAAAAATTGTTTGTTGTTTACTATTTACGTCAAATTCAGAATTGACAAGAAAGAATGTCAACAATGAAATGGAGAAAAATACTAATAAACTGACTGATTTTTGTTTTAACGTATGATTATTAGCTGTCGTATAGCCTGTACTTTACAATGACGGTATAACTATATAATATCAGCTTTGCTCCGAAGAAAGGGGATTTGTGACTAAACTATCAACGAGGCTTTTGTTTTAAACACATTTTGATCGGAAACTATTTTACAGCTCATCTGTGATTTTAAAAAACCCGTTGACACTTAATTGAGTTTGAAGGTCGTTTATCTGAATTTAGTTTGATTCGAAGTTAAAGATTTTTTTGTGACATTTTTCGCTGATTACAATAACAGATTTTTAAGTTATTATTCCTACAGCTTATATTAAAAAAAAAAACAACTTTAAACGACCTTCAAATGCAAATAGGACGACAGCTACGATTTATAGTATTTAACACGAACACAAAAATCCAAAGTGGCATTCTTTATGTTACGTCTTGTTTTCAGTATTACCGATTTTTAGTGTACTTTAGGTCATATCTAAATAAATTATTTTTGTTGTATTTACATTTTCAATTTGAACCAGCGCCATCTATCCACAGACCGTTGAACTATTTTGCAATGCCAACAGACTAAAATTCTCCCAGAACGGTATTCTAGTTACGTTCACTAAAAGCTACATCCCATCGTTATAAGTAACATTTAATGTATTTTTATAATATATTACAGTACACAATAATCATACGCCAGTAAGACCAAAAAGCAATTCTATATTTGTAGTTTAGTTTTTTTTAACACTAAAATTTGCAAGTATAATTTGCATAAATATTGAAATTCTTTGTGGACGCAGTTGCGTAAGGACCTATTCAATCGAATAGTTGCTATAGTTTCACAATTTAAACAATAATTATTGTGTGGTGTATCGGCGCGTTTTCGACGTAGGATACGGGAGCCTTAAGTGACCTGCAGTAGTCTGCGATCATGTTGATGGTGTTTTTTCCTTGAAAACGTTTTTCAATAGCTTCCATTTCCTGATGAAATCGTTCACCTTGTTCGTCACTGAGTTGGCCAAGACTGTCCGGAAAGAAATTCAAATGAGAATGCAAAAAGTGAATTTTGATAGACGTGTTGCAGCCCATTTCACCGTAGGCACTCAAAAATTCTGCGTAGTCGGCACTTTTATCATTTCCAAAAATGGCACAATGAAATAAAACTATTCCAGGCTCGTCTTTCTACATCATTCAGTTTAGTTGCAAAATCGTTGTCCTGCATAATTTTCCGAATTTGTGGCCCAACAAATATTCCTGAAAATTGATTAGTTGAAATACCTAAATTCTTACTATCAACGATTTGAAATGTAAGGTAACCTACCTTCTTTAATTTTAGCTTCACTCAATCTAGGAAATGTTTGATGATGCCATATCATCGGAGTAGAAAAGGCCATTCCAGTTCTTGAGTTATCAACATTTTTTGATTTCCATAACTTCAATTTTGACGAACAAACTACACACACGTATTCTGGTTCACACCAGCGACTTGCGGAGTAAACACGGTCAAAAAATTTGTTGTATGCCTCAACCACTGATTTATTTTTTACTAATTGTAGCCGATGCTGCTTGTCCACAAACAATCCGCAGACGTAACAAAACTTATGGCGATTGTCACACATTTTACTTTTTTTATATTTGCACTGAAGCTTGGACTAGAGCTGATTTCTTACTGCTTATGGATCAGTTTGATTGTTATTTTATATGAAATTCGGTGATACTAAAGACCTACATCGTCCTAATAGTATACGCAATTGTAATAGGTTAAGATTGTCGATTAATGATTTTACGATATTTGGGTACAAGTGGAATAGTACTTAATAACATATTAGATATACTAAAATACTATAAACTAGGGTAATAAACAAACAAAATAATGTCTAGTTAATGTGAATCACGAGTACGGTTATTACGGTCGGGCCGTAGGTACATTCCTGCCTAGTGTAAATGTCAAGACGGTGATTAAACATCGATGACTCAGTCAAATTTCAACCGATTCTAATAAACAAACTCGTGTTAAACGCACGTTTAAATAGGCTTTCAATAAAAAAATAGAAATAAAATATTATAGATTGAAACAGGGCATCAAACTGTCGTTAAAGTTCAGAAAATCTGAAAATAATGGGATACTTCTGAATTTGAAACTCTTCGAGTTTTTATTGAGTGAATGAAAAACTTACGTTCAATTCTAAAACAACTCCCAAGCAATCCGTTGATATACTAATCAAATATGCTGACGTAATGATAACCAACGTAATCAGATAATGGGTCCTTTCAGAAATTGGTATATTCGGATCTTTTCTGAACAAAGATACTTCTATAACCTCTCTGGTGACAAAGCATTCGATTGGGTAGGTCAACAGAATTGTTATACTGAACAACAACCTGCTGACGTTCATCAAGTCATCTTCCCAGCAATAGTTCTCCAGTAGGTCACCTAAAATGAAGTGAAATGAAGTAAATAGTTGACGACCAATGTTAAAAGTGTGTCATAAAAACTAGAAATATATTTTGACCAAGGTAAAGCAGACATCCTTTATTACCTTGAGAGTATGCTGCAAAGGTGGAATATCCAGCAATTCCAAATAAGCAAGCCACTAGAAGTGATGTCAATATTGAAGCGTGAGTGACAATATCCCATCGCCTTTGGTTGGCATCCTGGATTGAGGTATATATGAGGAATGTGTTGTGGTGACACATGAACGCTAAAACAATCAAATTTTACAGGTTTTCCGGGGTAATTTTTGAATTAAATTACCAAATGCCATGATCCCTATAGCTGGTATGATATCAGCGTTGGCAAACATCCAGGAGTCTGTGTGTTTAGGTCTGAAATTCAGAAATAACGCAACGTCTTTAACTTTTTTTGCAGTTTTTAACACCTGGCGATCTTCTTCGTAAAATTATGAGTGGACAATCTTTTTATTAAAATGCTGTCTTCCAGAACATTTACTTATCGTTTTCAGCAGCGTAATGGTGAATATTATAAGTTTTAAATGTGCCATCTCTTGAAAACACTCAGCACTCGAAAGAATACGTCTCAAGAAACCAGTCTCGAAGGTGCGTGAAGTTGGCCCCCCATCATTCGAATTTTGAACTTTTTATTACACCATCGTTTGACCATTTGTTTGACCATGTTTGACCATCTTTTTATTTCGTTTGACCACCCACCGTTTGCGAGTTATTTACATTTTCAACATGGGGGGGGGCAACTTCACACTAGCCCCCCATTATTGGAATTTTTAAGACTTTATTAAGCCATCGTTTGACCATTTGTTTGACCATGTTTGACCTTTTTTTTTCGATTGACCACCCTCTGTTTTGGAGATATAGGCATTTTTAAAATAGAGACTACCGTGAAGATGGCCCCCCATCGTTGGAATTTTGAAGTTTTTATTACACCATCGTTTGACCATTTGTTTGACCACGTTTGACCATATTTTTATTTCGTTTGACCACCCTCCGTTTTTGAGATATTGACACTCCAAGTGTCCGCCCATGCTTGGTTTTAATATCTCATTCGTGCTTGTAATACTTGATTTTCTGCAATTTTTACGTTTGACCATTTTCCGTAATCTAATAGCCATGATTCGCCATATTTTGGAATTTTTGAAATCGCTACCAATTTTGAATTACAGCCTACAAAGTAATTTTTCCGATGACTTTAATTAAAATATGTTCGCAATTGCGATTTATAATAGTAAATAGTTGAATATTCGGAATTTAAACGTTTGACCATTTTCTGTAATCGAATGACCTTGACTGACCATATTTTGGAATTTTCAAAACCCCTACTAATTTTGAATTACGACCGCCAAAGTGACGGTTACCATTGAAACACTTAACTGCGATTTGTAAGAGGTTGAATATTCGTAATTTTGACTCTTGGCCATTTACCGCAATCGAATGACCATAATTGACCATATTTTGGATTTTTCAAATCGGTACCAATTTTGAATTACGACCGCCAAAGTGATTTTGATCTTTAATTTCTGTTAAATTATGTACGCAATTGCGATTTATAATACTAAAACGTTCTATATTCGTAATTTGGACATATGAACATTTTCCGCAATTCAATGACCTTGATTGGCCACAATTTGGAATTTTCAAAATCCTTCCCAATTTTAAATTTCGACCGCCAAAGTGATTTTCACCGTTACCTTAGAAACGCGTAATGGCTATTTATCATAGGAAAAAGTTAAATATTTGCAATGACTTTTGGCAATTTTCCGCAATCAATGACCATGATTGACAATGTTTTTGAATTTTTGAAATTGCTACCATTTTTGCGTAAGACCGCCGTGTTTCAATGGTAACCGTCAAAATCAGTTTGGCGATCGTAATTCAAAATTAGTAGGGGTTTTAAAAACTCCAAAATACGGTCAGTCGAGGTCATGACCAAAATATGGTCAGTCGATGACGCAATTTTTGACAAGAAAAAATCAATCCAACCTCAAGAATACCTCAAAGAACTAGAAATCCTGCAACAAAGTTGATGCGTTTAAGTTAAAAAGAAAAAAATGAAAGAGCCTTCCCATAGGCGCATACGCAAATTGTATGTACTACATTCTAAAAATAAAAAAAATCTGATGTGGCCAGGCACATGACTTTATCATACGATATATAAAATTAATAGTTTAACTGCATGAGATTCTATTTGATCGAGATCGGCTATGTCTGCATTAAAATAAAAATAGTAGAACTAGACAGATATCTCGATTAAAGCTGCGTTCGGATATTGTACTCCGTTGACACCGGGTACACCGTCCAAATGACACCTACGTTTTATTGGGTGTAAAAAGTGCAACGGGGTTCAATATCCGAACGCAGCCTATATTGACAGTAGTATTTTCAAAACATTAGCGTTTGACACTAGCTACTGTCATTAGAATCAAAAAATCTGACATCCTGGCTACTAGTTTTAAAGCAGTACGACCGATCTCGATGAAATAGAATTTGCTCATGCAGCTAAACTATAAATTCTACCAAAAAATGTCATATACATAAATTATAGAAAATTTCCTCTCCTTTAATTTATTATTTAACTATTTTGACGACATTACACAAATAGCGGCTCATTTGCAAAATCTTCGAAAAATGCTATGAGTAAACCACCAGTTCCTTTGGACCCTTTTCAACAGAAAGCTTTTCAGCTCTAAGTTTGGTTATGAAACTTCTAAATATGAAGTTTCGTCCCGACACCTTTAGTAGTTTCTCCGGAATCGTCGCCACAAAAACGGGTACACACACACACACACACACAGACACATACACACACACATACACACACACACACACACACACACACAGACATTTTTTGTACCTTGGTCAAAAATGTTCAGGGGACCCAAAAAGACATATTTCCGCTAAAATCTAAAAAATTTTTTTTGGCATGATTACAATACTTTACATACTGCGTATGATAAAGTAATAGTAGAACTACACAGATATCTCGATTAAAGCTGCGTTCGGATATTGTACTCCGTTGACACCGGGTACACCGTCCAAATGACACCTACGTTTTATTGGGTGTAAAAAGTGCAACGGGGTTCAATATCCGAACGCAGCCTATATTGACAGTAGTATTTTCAAAACATTAGCGTTTGACACTAGCTACTGTCATTAGAATCAAAAAATCTGACATCCTGGCTACTAGTTTTAAAGCAGTACGACCGATCTCGATGAAATAGAATTTGCTCATGCAGCTAAACTATAAATTCTACCAAAAAATGTCATATACATAAATTATAGAAAATTTCCTCTCCTTTAATTTATTATTTAACTATTTTGACGACATTACACAAATAGCGGCTCATTTGCAAAATCTTCGAAAAATGCTATGAGTAAACCACCAGTTCCTTTGGACCCTTTTCAACAGAAAGCTTTTCAGCTCTAAGTTTGGTTATGAAACTTCTAAATATGAAGTTTCGTCCCGACACCTTTAGTAGTTTCTCCGGAATCGTCGCCACAAAAACGGGTACACACACACACACACACACACACATACACACACACACACACACACACACAGACATTTTTTGTACCTTGGTCAAAAATGTTCAGGGGACCCAAAAAGACATATTTCCGCTAAAATCTAAAAAAATTTTTTTGGCATGATTACAATACTTTACATACTGCGTATGATAAAGTAAAAATCTGATGTGGCCAGGCACATGACTTTATCATACTATATATAAAATTAATAGTTTAGCTGCATGAGACTCTATTTGATCGAGATCGGCCATGTCTGCATTAAAGTAATACTACTAGAACTAGACAAATATGTCGATTAAAGCTGCGTTCGGATATTGTACTCCGTTGACACCGGGTACACCGTCCAAATGAGACGTATTATTGGGTGTAAAGAGTGCAATGCAATATGCGAACGCAGCTTATATTGACAGAAGTTATTGTCAAAACATTAGCGTTTGACACCAAGACTACCTACTGTTATTAGAATCAAAAAATCTGACAAATCCTGGCTACTAGTTTTCATGCAGTACGACCGATCTCGTAGAAATAGAATTTGCTCATGCAGGTAAACTATTGATTGTACCAAAAAATGTCATAGTGATAAATTATTCAGAATTTCCTCATCTTTAATTTATTATTTAACTATTTCGACGAAATTCCAGAAATGGCGGCTTATTTGCAAAATCTTTCAAAAATGCTAAGACTAAACCTCCAGTTCCATTGGACCCTCTTCAACAGAAAGCTTTTCAGCTCTAAGTTTGGTTATGAAACTTCTAAATATGAAGTTTCGTCTCGATACCTCTAGTAGTTTCTCCGGAATCGTCGCCACAAAAAACGGGTACACACATATACACACACACATACACACATACACACATACACACACACACACACACATACACAGACATTTTTTTGTACCTTGGTCAAAAATGTTCAGGGGACCCAAAAAGACATATTTCCGCTAAAATCTCAAAAATTTTTTTTGGCACGATTACAATACTTTACATACTGCGTATGATAAAGTAATAAGTAGAAATTTTTTACTTTATCATCATAAAACATAGAATAAATTATAAAACGTATTTACATACCTTGAGGAACACTCTTCATTTTACAAAAATAATAAAGTTATTGTCAACTCCCACAGAAAATTACAATTATTGCAATGGTGTCAAAAACCCAAACATACGCTTTGCACAAATCGAAACTTTGAACTGATACCATTCTTAACCGGTTTAGCGAACATTTTTACAATTTACGATTCTTATACGCGACTGATCAAAGAGTTGTTATGTAGGGTCAATTCTGTTTATTTTGAAAACTATAAAATATGAGTTTTGGCCAGTTTTTTGGGAATTTTTCAACACAATTTTTCAATTATTCTGCTCATTTAGCATTTCTTTTACAGTAACGGTACAACATTTTAGATTATAGATTGTCCACTCAGAATTTTCCGAAAAGGTGAGGTCATGAAGTGAAACATACTTACACAATAATCCTCATGGTTCCAATTCTGATAAATATTGAGATCAGGATGAATGCAATGCATACCAAGCTGATGAACGAAATTTTCGCTAACTTTGCGATGTCCCTGTAGAGGCATAGTGGTATGGTTACCAGAAAAGTTGCTATCAGTACAATGATCTCCCTTTTTGCAAAGACGGAATCGTGTTCTATACCTGTCAGTCTTACGATTACTTTGGTCACTGTGTCCCCCACTACTACGTTGTAGGAAACCATTGCTATAAATGACAGAAAACATAAAAAAAAACATTACTTTATTTTTAATAAATTAGTCCTATGTTACATATCTTAATTTCAACTTGAGCATTTTTTCCATTAATAAACATTCCTCATATTGCAGATCATTGTTTGTCTTCGGATCTGTTGTTATTTTTTAGCCTTGTAACGCAGATGTTGACGCAATATTTCTTTCTAAGGTGAAATACGAACGCAATGCATTAAATTTAAATTTATAATCCTTTTTTTTTGTTATCAATACTATTACTGCAGTATAATAATAGATACAAGTGTCACAATTCTGCTGAAGAATCAATACATTTATGGATACAAACATATCATAAAATGTAGTGAGCCGACGCTTTTTTTTGTCATGGATGTTAAAGACAGGAAAAAATGCCAAGAATGTTTTAGTTTTTTTTTTTTAATCACTGCATAGGAATGTCTGTTTTATACTTTTATAAATTTAATAATAAAAAATGGACCATCTTACCAATAAAGGGGTATATGAACTGCAAAATGCCGAGCAGGACATACCCTGGTTTTCCATAAGCGGCCTCCATGATACCCTGATAAGAAAATTTTCCACAGATGTGCCCACTGCGTACCATCAATATTAATGAGTAGTCGGTTATGTAGGCCACTACTAATAACAATATCAATCCCAATCCAAAGCCTGCTTCTTGTAGAGCGTATGGTATACCTAAATGAAACGAATGTTGTACGAAATTTAGATATTGATGCCGATAAAGAAGATACCTATTACCCCACTACCAATTATGGAATTAATAAAATTAAAACTGGCCCATGGCAAGCTGCTAGTCTTCTCATTTTCTTCTTCCTAAAGAAGAAGAAATCGAAAAATTAGTTATTTAGTTCAAATAATTATTGAGTGATAGATTTATTAAATTAAAGAATTCGTTAAGTTAAAATGCAATATTTTAAGGTTGCAATAAATTGGTCTATGATCAAAGAAATTAAAAAACTGAACCTGTCATACTAATAAATATTGGGATACCGGCAACTTATTCAAGTCTTTTTTTAGTTTTTTTTTATTTTCAATCTTTCGTCTTAATCAAATGCTTCATCAAGAAATCTACAATAAAAGTAATTTTTTATATAAATGTTATAACAAACTAAGTGAACACAAAATTCTTTTCCAAAATGTGTTTAGATTACTTTAATTTTATAATTTCACCGTTTAAAAATTATTCTTTTAAATAAATTTCAGTTTAAAGTTGTATTTTATTTAAATTGTTTTTTTTTCTCGTAAGAGATTTATAGATGCAAATAAATGAATTTTATTTTTTTATGCGAATACCGTACGTTAAACAAAAAAAATCAAGAGACCAGATTTGGTAAAAAAAGAAATGAGGATTTCAAAAATAATTTTTACTTTGAGAAAAAGCAGTGGCGTATCACTTTTTTCTTTGAATTGATTCAGTACGAACCCCGCACGAACGCCACTGGCAAGAATAGAAAAAATATGTTGTACAGCAGAAAATGCCTGTTGATGCATGGAAGATGCGTACTACGTTTCATAAAAATATCTAGAGTCGTACCAAAGTTATCATAAAAAAAAAGAATTTTTTCTTAAAACTTTAGCACCCTGTAGTTCAAAAGTTAAGACCTTTAGGACATATATTCATATGAATTTGTTTCCTCAAAATGGACCCAAGAATAACCTCCTTAAATATTAACATGTTATTCAGAAACAGCCTGTATTTTGCTAATCTAATAATACATTTTAAAAATTTAGTCAAACTAGATGTTGAACCCATTATATTATAAGGAATTTTAAAAAACAATGTGACGACCAAGAACGAAACCCAAATAATAAACGATTAAGTAATTTTTTTGGAAACCATTATTAAAAATATTGAAAACAAAATTATTCAATTCTTTTGTGTAAATTTAGAATTGCAGATTTTGCTATTCTATTTTGTTAGTGCCAAAACTGTGTTAATTTTTAAATATCTAAAAAAGAAACACTAAAATTGTTTTCTTTTTCAACAGTAATCTGAAGATTTTGGTTAAAACTGTTGAAACAATCAAATGTATTTAGAATTTGGTCCTCAGACAATAAATAATAGTAATTTTGGATAAAAACTTAAATAAGTTATTGTTATTGTTGCCTATATCCCAATATTTATTAAAACAAACTTAATAAAATAATTTAACTTAATTTCTTAAATTAAAAAATCAATATTTTCAATAATTTTCTGTTTCATGTTATGAATTTCTTAAATTAAAAAATCAATATTTTCAATAATTTTCTGTTTCATGTTGAATAAATTACTACAAAATTAAAATAAATTAAAAACAGCTATCCTAAGCAATTAGCTACCGTATAAAATACCTACCGTATTTTTTTTAGATAATCACAAAAGCAATTGTGTATACAGGGTGTTCCTAAATATCATGTAAATACGAAAAGGGGTAATTCTTTGGCTTATTTAATGACTAAAAATTCATATAAACATAGGTCCGCAAACGCTTCGTTGCCGATCTACAGGGTGTTGAAATTTCAAGATTCCTTTAGTTTTTTCTTTATAGCTCTTGTATCCTAGTTTTAATTCTTAACAGTTGGTCGCGAATAAAATGTCAAAATAAATACAAACAAAAGGTTATCTAAATCTAGCCAAGGCATGCTAGACCAATTATTTAAAAAATTTTAATTTCATCTAGCTACACACTGAAAAGCTTTTATTTTTTTTCTCGATAACGGTGGTAAATACGAAAAAACTACAAGAGATTAAAATGCTTTAGAACAAAACAGAAAATGCATTTGGTATTTTAGAATCCGCCAGCGGCGCACCGAAAAAAAGTTCATGGGTAGAAAAAGGGGCATGAACCATGAAAAAATATCTGCCTGTATATTCTTAAAACCACTTGGCATGCCCAATGATGTAAGTCCTACAGCGTAACCTTATTCAAAATTAGAGCTAAATATCTCATAAACTACAAGAGCTATAAACGGGAAACTTACTGGGAATCGAGTTTTCAAGCGTGATAATACCTCAAACTGAAATCTGTCACACACTTTTCGAAACAAAATTCAATTCTAATGATTATTCTAGTACCTTAATTGTTAATAATTCGCTCAAAACGTACGTATTAATTAAATTAAAACTGCATACTTACTCCTATAAGTTGTTTCATGTCATCAAAAGCATTTTCATTCGAATCTATACTGCTACCCTGAAATGAAATAAAAAATTAACGGTATTTTGATGGTAATATAGAGGATGTAATACATTTTATCACTAGAAATATATATTTTGTTTTTACTGTACTAGATTAACATCATCTTTAAATTATATCCAATAAACGAGAAATAAATACTAATATAAAAATTAAATAGGTATGTGTGTTTCACAATGGACCAGATTTGATTTAGGACAAACAATCAGAGCAGCTATCAATCAGCAAATACATCGACAATCAACAAATCAAGAAACGTGTGATAACAATGGCTTGAAATGGACACAATACGTTTTGTTCGGCTTTTGGCTTTGTAATTAACTGCCTCGAAGTAATCTTGATATACAATCGAGTAATTTACGCCTACGAAGTCAGTATTCAATGAACAGGAGGACTGCAATTTAGTGAGATTAAAATCTAGATGGTAATAAGGGTGCTTTCTTGTAACGAACGCGAACCACTTGGGTTTACAATTAATAGAAATGGAATTTTGTTCACAAAGGCTTCAGAACATACGAAATGAATATTTTCTGGATTATGGTATTCGTTATGATTGATAGAATATTTGATGTATAAGACTGATATAGTTCCAATAATCTAACTGTCACAAAAACCAAAATAATAGCATCAAAGCTAAAAAATACATACATCCTCAAAGTTTGAAAAATTCTCCTGATGAAGCCAGAGTAGATAGAGAGTTGCAATTTTCAGGATTAATTATATAATTTATCTGTGACTCACACGTGTATTATATTCGTCTCTATCCCATCTACTTTTCTCGTAATGTCACAAAAACCAAAATAATAGCATCAAAGCTAAAGAATACATACATACTCAAAGTTTGAAAAATTCTCCTGATTAAGCCAAAGTAGATAGAGAGTTGTAATTTTCAGGATGTTATCTAATTTATCTGTGACCCACACATGTATGATAATCATCTCTATCCCATCTACTTTTCTCGTAATGTTACAAAAACCAAAGTAATAGCATCAAAGCTAAAGAATACATACATCCTCAAAGTTTGAAAGATTCTCCTGATTAAGCCAAAGTAGATAGAGAGTTGCAATTTTCAGGATTAATTATCTAATTTATCTGTGACCCGAACATGTATGATGCTCGTCTGTATCCCATCTACTTTTCTCGTAATAAGAACCAAAATTATAGCATCAAACCTAAAGAATACATACATACTCAGTTTGAAAAATTCTCCTGATTAAGCCAAAGTAGATAGAGAGTTGTAATTTTCAGGATTAATTATATAATTTATCTGTGACTCACACGTGTATTATATTCGTCTCTATCCCATCTACTTTTCTCGTAATGTCACAAAAACCAAAATTATAGCAACAAACCTAAAGAATACATACATACTCAAAGTTTGAAAAATTCTCCTGATTAAGCCAAAGTAGATAGAGAGTTGCAATTTTCAGAATTAATAATCTAATTTATCTGTGACCCACACATGTATGATACTCGTCTCTATCTCATCTACTTTTCCCGTAATGTCACAAAAACCAAAATAATAGCATCAAAGCTAAAGAATACATACATACTCAAAGTTTGAAAAATTCTCCTGCTTAAGCCAAAGTAGATAGAGAATTGCAATTTTCAGGATGAAGTATCTAATTTATCTGTGACCCACACATGTATGATAATCGTCTCTATCCCATCTACTTTTCCCATAATGTCACAAAAACCAAACTAATAGCATCAAAGCTAAAGAATACATACATCCTCAAAGTTTGAAAGATTCTCCTGATTAAGTCAAAGTAGATAGAGAGTTGTAATTTTCAGGATTAATAATCTAATTTATCTGTGACCTACACATGTGTGATAATAGCCTCTATTCCATCTACTTTTCTCGTAATGTCACAAAAACCAAAATAATAGCATCAAAGCTAAAGCATACATACATACTCAAAGTTTGAAAAATTCTGCTGAATAAGCCAAAGTAGATAGAGAGTTGTAATTTTCAGGATTAATTATCTAATTTATCTGTGACGCATACATGTATGATACTTATCTGTATCCCATCTACTTTTCTCGTAATGTCACGAAAACCAAAATAATAGCATCAAACCTAAAGAATAGATACATACTCAAAGTTTGAAAAATTCTCCTGAATAAGCCAAAGTAGATGGAGAGTTGTAATTTTCAGGGTTAATTTTCTAATTTATCTGTGACCCAAACATGTATGATACTTATCTGTATCCCATCTACTTTTCTCGTAATGTAACAAAAACCAAAATAATAGCATCAAACCTAAAGAATACATACATACTCAAAGTTTGAAAAATTCTCCTGAATAAGCCAAAGTAGATAGAGAGTTGCAATTTTCAGGATTAATTATCTAATTTATCTGTGACCCAAACATGTATGATGATCGTCTGTATTCCATCTACTTTTGTCGTAATGTAACAAAAACCAAAATTATAGCATCAAACCTAAAGAATACATACATACTCAAAGTTTGAAAAATTCTCCTGATTAAGCCAAAGTAGATAGAGAGTTGCAATTTCCAGGATTAATTATCTAATTTATCTGTGACCCAAACATGTATGTTACTCGTCTGTATCCCATCTACTTTTCTCGTAATGTCACAAAAACCAAAATAATAGCATCAAAGCTGAAGAATACATACATACTCAAAGTTTGAAAAATTCTCCTGATTAAGCCAAAGTAGATAGAGAGTTGCAATTTCCAGTATTAATTATCTAATTTATCTGTGACCCAAACATGTATGTTACTCGTCTGTATCCCATCTACTTTTCTCGTAATGTCACAAAAACCAAAATAATAGCATCAAAGCTGAAGAATACATACATACTCAAAGTTTGAAAAATTCTCCTGATTAAGCCAAAGTAGATAGAGAGTTGCAATTTCCAGGATTAATTATCTAATTTATCTGTGACCCAAACATGTCTGTTACTCGTCTGTATCCCATCTACTTTTCTCGTAATGTCACAAAAACCAAACTAATAGCAACAAAGCTAAAGAATACATACATAGGTACTCAAAGTTTGAAAAACTCTCCTGAATAAGCCAGAGTAGATACAGACTTGTAATTTTCAGGATTAATTATCTAATTTATCTGTGACCCGCACATGTATGATAATCGTCTCTATCCCATCTACTTTTCTCGTAATGTTACAAAAACCAAAGTAATAGCATCAAAGCTAAAGAATACATACATCCTCAAAGTTTGAAAGATTCTCCTGATTAAGCCAAAGTAGATAGAGGGTTGCAATTTTCAGGATTAATTATCTAATTTATCTGTGACCCAAACATGTATGTTACTCGTCTCTATCCCATCTACCTTTCGCATAATGTCACAAAAAGCAAAATTATAGCATGAAAGCTGAAGAATACAAACATACTCAAAGTTTAAAAAATTCTCCAGATTAAGCCAAAGTAGATGGAGAGTTGTAATTTTCAGGATTAATAATCTAGTTTATCTGTGACCCAAACATGTATGTTACTCGTCTCTATCCCATCTACCTTTCGCATAATGTCACAAAAAGCAAAATTATAAGCATGAAAGCTGAAGAATACAAACATACTCAAAGTTTAAAAAATTCTCCAGATTAAGCCAAAGTAGATGGAGAGTTGTAATTTTCAGGATTAATAATCTAATTTATCTGTGACCCACACATGTATGATAATTGTCTCTATCCCATCTACTTTTCCCGTAATGTCACAAAAACCAAACTAATAACATCAAAGCTAAAGAATACATACATACTCAAAGTTTGAAACATTCTCCTGATTAAGCCAAAGTAGATAGAGAGTTGTAATTTTCAGGATTAATTATCTAATTTATCTGTGACCCACACATGTATGATAATTGTCTCTATCCCATCTACTTTTCCCGTAATGTCACAAAAACCAAACTAATAGCATCAAAGCTAAAGAATACATACATACTCAAAGTTTGAAACATTCTCCTGATTAAGCCAAAGTAGATAGAGAGTTGTAATTTTCAGGATTAATAATCTAATTTATCTGTGACCCACACATGTATGATAATTGTCTCTATCCCATCTACTTTTCCCGTAATGTCACAAAAACCAAACTAATAGCATCAAAGCTAAAGAATACATACATACTCAAAGTTTGAAACATTCTCCTGATTAAGCCAAAGTAGATAGAGAGTTGTAATTTTCAGGATTAATTATCTAATTTATCTGTGACCCACACATGTATGATAATCGCCTCTATCCCATCTACTTTTCTCGTAATGTTACAAAAACCAAAATAATAGCATCAAAGCTAAAAAATACATACATCCTCAAAGTTTAAAAAACTCTCCTGACTAAGCCAAAGTAGTCAGAGAGTTGTAATTTTCAGGATTAATTATCTAATTTATCTGTGACCCACACATGTATGATAATCGTCTCTATCTCATCTGCTTTACTCATAATGTGACAAAAACCAAAATAATAGCATCAAAGCTAAAGAATACATACATACTCAAAGTTTGAAAAATTCTCCTGATTAAGCCAAAGTAGATAGAGACTTGTAATTTTCAGGATTAATTATCTTATTTATCTGTGACCCACACATGTATTATAATCGTCTCTATCCCATCTTCTTTTCTTGTAATGTCACAAGAACCAAAATAATAGCATCAAAGCTACAGAACTCATACATCCTCAAAGTTTGAAAAATTCTCCTGATTAAGCCAAAGTAGATAGAGAGTTGTAATTTTCAGGATTAATTATCTAATTTATCTGTGACCCACACATGTATGATAATCGTCTCTATCCATCTAGTTTTCTCGTAATGTCACAAAAACCAAAATAATAGCATCAAAGCTAAAGAATACATACATCCTCAAAGTTTGAAAAACTCTTCTGATTAAGCCAAAGTAGATGAGTTGTAATTTTCAGGATTAATTATCTAATTTGTCTGTGACCCAAACATGTATGATACTCGTCTGTATCCCATCTACTTTTCTCGTAATGTCACAAAACCCAAAATAATAGCATCAAAGCTAAAGAATACACACATACTCAAAGTTTCAAAAATTCTCCTGATTAAGTGACGAAATATGGCAAGCCTATACATGACGTATCATTCTTATAAGTAAAAAAATCACTGTCGTTCGTTGAAAATACTCTCTCTACTGAAAATTCGTTGATTATAAATTTAAGGGAATCATTACTGTATTAATTATTTTTTTCTGTGGTCAATAACCCGTACACTCAAGAAAATATTTATGAAGTTATCTCGTTTATATTGATAAATGTTCCAGTGGGCTTATATATCTAGCTTATACCAGTATAGATGTATATACAGGATGTCACAATAGAGTGGTCTCAAAAGATTGTAGTTCTGCTGATGAAGATATTTTAAAACTTATCAGTTTAATAAGATTTAAAAATGTAATAGAATGATTCATTTGGTTTCTTATTTATATTAAAATACTGAAATTCTGCTGTACCTGTACCTTTATGCACAGTTTACGATAAAGTCAATAAAAGTTAAATAAAAAAAAATTGATAAGCCCCATCATATTTGCAGTAGACAAGATAACAATCCCAAATTTTATTACATAATAAAACAATATTGGTATCCAACTTCTCTATCATACGAAATTTAATGCCGACAATATTTAAAAAGCAACTTAAATTTTTTGTATGGATAATTTAAATTCCATCTGAATAATTAAATTATTTTAAATGGGGAAAATCCATGCAAATCATGCCATGACAGTCTCACCCTGTCTTCTGAAAAATTCCTTCTCCCGTCAAGAATGTAACTCCTCTCATTCAAATTTGCTTGCAAAGCCATACTGAAGAACTTCACAAGATTGAACTGATTCAAGAACTCAATACATGAATGAGGAGCTACACTAAATTACACCCACTTTCAACCCTCCCCTTTGAAATAAAGACGGAAGTATGCTGCATCTTCTAGTTCCATAGCGAAAAAAATAACATTACCAGCGACATATCGATTTTCGTGGTATCCATGCGCCTAAACACATACACTTTTTCAATCTAAATATGAACAAAACTAACTGCATATTAATCTAAATCGATTCGTCGAATATTGTGTTAAATGTTAGATAAATATGAAGTCTGGGAGTAATTTGCGGTTGAATTAATTAATGATTATTGGGGGCGGTGCCGCTAGATGTCGCTTTCTAATGACAAGCACATTTCTGTTCAAACTTCAGTACGGTTATCAATTGACAAAAATGTCTGACAAAAAAAGCTTGCCGGAAGAAAAGACCCAAATCGACGGAAATGGGGAGTCCAAGAAATCCAAAAGGTAATCAAAACTGTGCATCAATTTTACCTTACAACACGTCGTAATCGATATTGTTATTATTTATTTTCCCCTTATTTATTATTCTTAAACCGGATCGGTTCGTTTGGTTACGCTTTGGGGTTAATATCGCCTCTTTTTCGGCGTTAACCGGATTCGCAAAATTCAAACCTAACCTAGAAATTTTTCTGTAGTAAGAAGAAAGATAAAAAAGTTGAAGAAGCCCCCAAAGATGACAACAACCAGATCGAAACTCTCGAAGGGATGAACACCCTCAACAATATTTCCATTAAAGATCTACGTGCGGCTATGGAGATGTTCTCGTTTTACCAAAAACCGGCAAAAACGCCGGAAGAGGCGCTGCATAAATCGTACCAGTTTTGGAATACGCAACCGGTTCCTAAAATGGGTAAGATATGTTTTGTTTGCTATTGTGTAGTTCTGTTTTGTTTCCAGTTATAAATTATGATTTAAAATTTAAGTTTTTATAATTTAATTATTTTTACGTATACATATTTATTTATCGGTGTTTTGCAGATGAAAAAATTACTGTCAACGATGTTATCGAACCAGATAAGGCGGTTGCTGAAATCAGGGCGGAACCCTACAGTTTACCCGACGGTTTTCAGTGGGATACGCTGAATTTAGATGACCCTCTTGTTCTGAAGGAATTGTACACTTTGTTGAACGAAAACTACGTTGAGGATGACGATTGTATGTTCCGGTTCGACTACCAGCCAAACTTCTTGAAATGGTAAGTCGGAATTATGTTTTTCTTCTTTATATACAAGCAATAACCCTTCAAAATTTAACTGAAGTTTTAAAACATGCGTGAATATGTCCAAATGAATCTTATAAAACATAAATTAGTATAGGTACATAATTAGTAGAATCAACTAAAGAAGCGAATGATAATTAATCCAGGTGAGGATAATTTTTGGAAAAAGCACCTCCGCCTTTTTCCAAAAATTATCCTCACCTGGATTAATTATCATTCGCTTCTTTAGTTGATTCTACATTACTGACGAGTTTACGTAATTAACCATTTTCCCTTGAATAATTAGTAGAGTGCGGAATTATAAGCATTTATTTTTGGAAAATAAGCAAAAAAAAGAATTAAGTTAATACGTATTACTGAAACAAAGTATTAATGTAGTATGGCTAAAAAGGGAATGTTAAACTTACCAATTTACGTACCAATTTAAAATCAGCAGGAATATGGCAAAATAACCGCAAATCTGCAATATCCGGGAAAAAAGGCAAAATAAGCAAAATAAAACTAGCGCTAAATTCTTTATTTTTTCTGAATTCGTGCTTTTTAAACTGCTTACCTTAAAATGTTCAAGGAAAATGCTTAGAAATGCTTGACAAAGTTGAAGAAGAAAAAAAATCTGTGACACTTTTTCTTTTGTTATGGAATTCAATTCTACAAAGACGAATGCTCCAAAAAACATCTGTAAAAGTAAAATCGTTATTATTACACAGCGTGTATAAAAAGAAACGAAACAAGTCAATATTTTTCTTTCTAAAAAGTTGACAAGAAAAAACTGCCAATAAAAGTTTTGGGAAATGGCTTAAGCTACAAATTTGAAATACTTGGAATAATTGCGATTTTTTTTATGACATGGAATTGGATTCTTATGCGTTAAGAGGAATTTCAGTCTATTAAAAGAAACATATACAAAAGACTATACAAACTGCATCACAAATGCTTAAAAGTTAATATTCAGAGGACATTTTTTATTTTATGAAAATCATTTATTATTACTCGATATATTTTACTTGCTATGAATTTTGATTATTAAATTGTTAAGCTATTATTTTTTAACTTCTTAGGAATATTCATTTGTTGCTTTAAATAATTATGTGGGTTCTTATATTAAATGTTGTTGCAAAAAACTCTACTATTTTTCCCACCCTTTTCCTGAACTATTTGTTTTTTTTTGTTATTTGTCATTTTTTTATTATTTTTTTGCTCTTAGGGCGCTGCAATCGCCAGGCTGGCGGAAGGAATGGCACTGCGGGGTGCGGGTCACCAAAAGCAACCGATTGGTCGGATTCATTTCCGCAATTCCTGTCACCTTGAACATTTACGACAAGTAAGTATGAACCTATCAAAAATATATATAAATATGTATATAAATACTCAGTAATAATATAACAAGAGAGTGAGAATAAATTGAAAATAATTTGACAGATTGTTTGAAAACTTGTTGCCAGGCAATAGTCACGAGAGCCCGCAGGGCTCGAGTGGCTATTGCCAAACGGCAACAAGTTTGAACAAAATCTGTCAAATTATTTTCTAATTTATGGAACTCTCGAGTTATATTTGACTAGATTATTTTTTGATTCACAAATTTTTACAATAAAAAAGACCAATAAAACTATCATAAAATTATTGAAAAATTTAATTTAATTAATTATTACTTACAATATATGAAAATATCGTTGACACATTGTGAATATATTAAAAGAATTAACAATTTAAATTAGTACAATGAAAAACACAATTATTAAAAATATTTCGAGACTCATTATTTATTGAGGATTTGGAATTGCTTGTTATATTAAGTGTTTCCTCCTGCGTATTTTCTCTAAGATTATTTATTATATTTGAATGATGTTCTTGGTTCAATTGTAAGTGTGGTTTAATCGAACTTGCAGAATTATGACCAGTGACCTTGATTAGTTCTTGTTCTCCTACACCAGCTTTTGAAAGGTTACTTACTGCACTTGATCTGGCAGAATGGTTAGTTATTTTTTTAGTAACTGTGTCTAGACCTACTTTTTCTGCGGATTCTTTCATCCATTTTGAAATGGAATTTATTCCCACAGGAACGTTTTTATACCAAAAACCATGAGTTTGCCAAGACGGATTTGGAGTAAGAAACAAGCGTTCGGTTTTAATATTTTCTTCACGTTTACTCATTAGTTTTTCAAAAAGACGAACAGTGTGCAGTTTTTGTAAAGATGGGATTGTATGCAATGCGGCCAGTATTTAATCTTTTTATGTCGGTTTCTTTTCTAAAATAATGAACTAAACATTTCGTAGCTTCTCCTCCCCTCCAAGCTAGTTCATACGATGCAACGTGAAAAAACTTTCTTTGCAATCCACAAGGTGTATCTTCGTCCCAATAGTTAAAAATTTGCAACAATTCTGTATTAGAAAGTGCCACAGAACTTTGTTTGTGCTTTTCAGGATGTTTTTGTAAAATTTTTCTTTTTGCATCTCTTGCATTCCGAGCATTTCTGAATTCTATATCATGGAAAGGATCAAAGGACCTGTTATACTTCTTGAACTAATTTTGCCGTTTTATTCCACATTGTCTTTATTACTGCTTCTTTATAATCATTTCCATCTTTTCTTTTCATGTTATAAGCCCAATCTTTTAAAATCAATGCCAGAGTAGCTGTTGTAGTAGATTGATCCAGAATATAATTTCTTTCTTTGGTGAAGGTCTTAAATTGTCTCCATATAGACTGATTACTTATTAGAGTATTTTTCGAATGACTTTCACCCATTTCGCGTTGACACAATTAAGTAATTATTTTGACAAGTATCTGACAGTTGCTAGGCAAATAAAAGCTACAGTGATTATTCCCGAGAATAATCACAAGAGATTTATTCCCACTATAATAATGACATAATTGGTTGAAACTTACCCTTGTGACAAATAAAGAAGCATTTCATTGGTTTTAAGAAACGTCAAAAACTAATCACACAAATTGCATGTAACGAAAATCGGATAGTTACTTACCTTAGCAACCGGCGTTTGTTTATTTCGTTCCCCTAGCAACAACTTTTACCCCCCCCGAAAAAAGTTTTACCGAAAAATAATCTGTTATTTTTAAACTTAGGGCGCAAAGGATGGTTGAGATAAACTTCTTGTGCGTGCACAAAAAGCTGCGATCTAAACGGATGGCCCCCGTCCTTATCCGGGAGATCACTCGTCGCGTCCACCTCATCGGACTGTTCCAGGCTGTGTATACTGCTGGGGTCGTACTACCAAAACCCGTCGTTACTTGCCGGTAAGTTTGCATGAAATAAACAAAAATTAAAAAAAAATTGAAAAAAAAATTAAAATCGACTGGTTTCAAGCACTGTTTAGTGGACAGGGCAAGTTTAGTGGCGGAAAGTTTACTTGCCGACTGTCCGGCAAGTTTAGTGGCCGTCAGCATTTTTTCGTCACTAAAATATTCCAGTTTAGTAGACAGAGGAAGTTTAGTGGTGGAAAGTTTACTTGCCAACTGTCCGGCAAGTTTACTAGCCGATAGCCGTTTTTGCCCTGTTTTACATGGTGTTTTTTCTTAAACTTCTTTATTGATGTTTGTTATTTAAATGAAGAAACGTTGTTTAATTCATGAGAAAATTGATTTTGTGGTTTCAAGCACTGTTTAGTGGACAGGGCAAGTTTAGTGGCGGAAAGTTTACTTGCCGACTGTCCGGCAAGTTTGGTGGCCGTCAGCATTTTTTCGTCACCAAAATAGGCCTGTTTAGTAGACAGAGGAAGTTTAGTGGTGGAAAGTTTACTTGCCAACTGTCCGACAAGTTTACTAGCCGATAGCCGTTTTTGCCCTGTTTTACATGGTGTTTTTTCTTAAACTTCTTTATTGATGTTTGTTATTTGAGTACAGTTTTCTCTCTAAAATATATTTTTGGTGGTAACAATGTTTCTTCATTCCAAGTAAAATCACAAGTTTGAAAGAAATGGGTTTTTTAAATGTATCTTTTTGTGAGGTATAAATTATTATTGTTGTTTGTTGTTTAGGTATTGGCATAGATCGTTAAACCCAAAGAAGTTAATTGAAGTCAAGTTTTCTCATCTGTCGCGGAATATGACGATGCAACGGACTTTGAAGCTGTACAAATTGCACGACCAACCCAAGACGCCGGGATTTAGGAAAATGACCGCTAAGGATATTCCAAAAGCACACAAGTTGCTGGGAAACGTAAGTTTTTCGTTTGTTTTAAGTCTTGGTACCCAACGAAAAAAAATCTGTTGCCCAAATTCAGTTTTTCAAAGTATCTTCTTTTCGGTACATCCAAAGCAAAATGTATTTATTACGACAGTTGCAGTGGATAAAATTCTCTACCAGTTTGCTTGAAATAATTTTTGTCTAGGTCATAAGTTACAAAAGATATTTTTCGCCCCATTTCTAAGGAAGGTAGATAACTATATAATTTTTTGATAACTGTGGGTCGTAAACGCCTTTCGGAAAAAATTCAGTTGCCAATCCATCGGTTTTATGGCACGATTAAAATACTCACCTTGGTATCAATCGGCTCTAAAATATAGTCTGAAATTTTATAATTTGCTTGTAGAATTGAAATACTACAAGGCAATATCATAACAATAGTTTTTTTTTAAATCAACATGAGATGTCATAAAATAATGTAAAGTGTGAGTTTTTATTCCATGGCGTAGTTTTAACTTTGTAGTTCTGCTGTTTAAAAAAGCAAGGCTGTGCGAGAAAAACTACCATAAAAATTTTGGAAAAAGTTATTTAGAACCTCTTTTTAATAGATTTTGATTTTTTTCTAAAATTAAATATACCAAATTGGCATCTTGTGATGTCACAATATCTACATACCAGGTGGTTTTTTTAACTTGAGACTCCTAAATATCTCGAGAAATATACATGGTACGACAAAAGTGTCTTAAATAAACTTGTAGGACGCAAAGGGGGAAATGAGATAGCGATATCAGTTTGATTGCAGATGGCGCTGCAATCGGTGAAAATGAGGTTAACTTCATTTTTTAAATGGGAATACCCAACTTTTTTAAAAAACTATGATTTTACGCTAAATAAGAACAATCTTTTGTCTGAACGTTTTTTCGTACGATGCATCTATCAAAACTTATAGACGATGGAAGTTTGTGGCGTCTGCGGTAGTTACGACCGCTGCCACTGCATGGGATGCGCTCGCTGTCTGGCAGTCAAAGCGGCGACTGAGTAGACACTCATGCTACAACGTAGGAACGTACGTGCATAACGGGGACACGTTTTGGTATCTCGCGCATTGTCCCGTCATGCGCATAGAGTTTGTTTACGCACGAAAAAATGCACGTACGAAAAAAAATTTCAGACAAAATATTCTTCTTATTATTGAATGTTTAATGGCTATCGGGAGCTGCATCAATAAAACACTTTACTTTTTTGCTGACGTTTTCGGTCTATTCTTCAAACCTTATTCATAGCTCAAAAGTATGACTAACAATTAAAATATACATGAAAAACAAATTACACCTACGTACCACGTGTGTAACAGTACATCTTGAAGATGTCAAGTTCAAGTTCTTGAACAACACCTGAAACTTTTGCAATTAGAAGTTTAGAGGAAAAAGTATCAGAAAGACGAATGGTAATTTAAAAAAAATTAATTTTTTTATCCCCTTTTTCAGTACCTGAAGAAATTCGACTTGGCCCCAGTTTTCAGCGAAGAGGACTTCACCCACTGGTTCATGCCGCAACAAGACATCGTGGACAGTTTCGTCGTTGAGGTAAACAACGAAATCACTGATTTTGTGAGTTACTACACGTTACCGTCGACCATTATGCATCACCCTGTGCACAAGATGCTGAAAGCGGCCTATTCTTTCTACAACGTCTCCAAAAAAACGCCCTGGGTCGACCTGATGAACGACGCGCTCATCTCGGCCAAGCAGCTGCACTTTGACGTTTTCAACGCGTTAGATTTAATGGACAATAAAGAGTTTCTCGAACCGTTAAAATTCGGGGTTGGCGATGGAAACCTGCAGTACTATCTTTACAATTGGCGGTGCCCCGCTATTCAACCGTCAAAGATCGGATTAGTGCTACAGTAGAAATATTAAAAACGAAAAATGTCTTATTATTTTTTGCGTAATTTTCTCGTTGATTTTTTTTTTTGGTAGGATACTACAGCTTTATTCTTTTTGTTGTTTCGTTTTTTTTTTTGTTTTTTTTCTTCTCTAATTTGAAATTAATAAAATAGTTTTTAATAGAATTTGAAGTTGTGGAAAAATCTGTCACGCATTGTATTATTATCTGGTTACCGTTATTTCTTTTCAGTGACGATCAAAAACTTAGTGCAATTTTTTATTTTATCCCTCTTACGTTCTTATCGTTTTTTTTTTGTTTCTATTAGTCGTAAGTTAGTCAAATGTCTCGGGAATACTTTTTTTTTGTTTAGGTATGCCGGGATTACTTAAAATTTGCTAATACAACGTATTATTCTTATTTGTAAATACTTGGAGTATTGCGTTTTTTTTTTTTATTCCAAAGAGTAATTAAATGTGTGGCATATTTTGTTCTGTAATACCTATATATCTATAGTTAAATTGTATTGTATTCATACATGTAACGGATGTTTTATCAGCCATGTGCGGTTCAATTTTTATGAATTTACCGTTATTACCCTATAACTTTTCCACGTTTTTTTTTTATTTAAAATTATTGATTTTATTGATTCTATTATATAGCAATAAATAAATAATTTATTGGACGATGCTGTTTTATTATTGATTTTAGTTAAATCATTGAATTTTATTTGTTTCTTCGATAATCTCAGAGATATGGTAAGTTTAATTTATTTCACTATTACTATACATACAGAGTGAGTTCTTTACAAACTATGCTAGTAAGAGACATTTTTAATTTAAATTAAAGACACCTGATTGTTATTAATAAAACGTTCAATTTAAAATGAAGAAAACATGATTTCTTTGGTTATTACTAAATTTTCTTGAAAATGTCCTCCAAAGTTACCTTTGGTCATACATTTATTAGATAATATACTAAATAAAAAAATCTGATGTGGCCAGGCACTTGACTTTATCATACCATATACAGTAGGGTGTATCAAAAAAACGTTTTTTCCGAAATTCAAAATTTCAAGTTGATAAAAAGTTGTACCTATGGGCCTACATATACTACCAAAAAAATTGGCGCAATTAAAAAATATTTAGGTCTCCCGCAGAAGGCCTAAAGTTTATAATTTTCTATAAGAATTACAATTTTTTTTCAATGAAAGATTAAGTAATTTTTCTTTTTCAAATACAAAAAATTTAACCATTAGGTGTGAAATTACCGTATACAAAAATATGTTACTCTAATGCAACATTTAGATCGTCTGCAGTTTATTTGGATTCGATACAACTTTTAGAAAAATGACCATTTTCGTATAATTTAAAAATGTGCTTAAAGGTTAATAAAAGTTTATTTGTCATTAAATTTTTTATTATGTGCGGACATGTGGGCCTTGAAGAGGAAAACCCACTTAATATTTCATTTGAAAAAATATTAAAAAATTCGAATTTTTAGATAAAATCATAAATTTTAGACTTCCTGCGGGAGACCTAAATATTATTCAATTGGGCCAATATTTCTTGTGGTATATGAGGATCCACAGGGACAACTTTTTATCAACTTGAAATTTTGAATTTCGAAAAAAACGTTTTTTCGATACACCCTAATATACAGTATGTCCACGGAAAAGGTGTTGAATAGGAAAAACTTCTTTATTTTTAATTTTATCGAAAAAAGTTACTCTTGATAAAAAATTTTGCTAGTTCTTAGAGTAAGATTGGGATAGAAATATTTAACATATTTTATACGCGGTGTTCAGAAAATTGAAAAAACTTTAATTTATCATTTAACTATTTTGACGAAATTACAGACATGGCGGCTCATTTGCAAAATCCTTGAAAAAGGCTTAGAGTATATTGTACTCCGTTGACACCGGGTACACCGTCCAAATGACACGTGTTATTAGGTGTAAAAAGTGTGACGGTGTTCAATATCCGAACGCAGCTTACATTGACAGTAGGTAATGTCAAAACATTAGCGTTTGACACTACCTACTGTCATTAGAATGAAAATTTCTGAAATATCCTGGCTACTAGTTTTAATGAAATACGACTGATCTCGATGAAATAGAATTGCTCATGCAGCTAAACTATTGATTGCACCAAAAAATTTCATAGTCATAAATTATTCAGAATTTCGTCTAGTTTAATTTATTATTTAACTATTTCGGCGAAATTCCAGAAATGGCGACTTATTTGCAAAATCTTTAAAAAATGCTAAGACTAAACCTCCAGTTCCTTTGGACCCTTTTGAACCAAAAGCTTTTCAGCTCTAATTTTGGTCATGAAACTTCTAAATATGAAGTTTCGTCCCGTTACCTTTAGTAGTTTCTCCGAAAGTGTCGCCACAGAAACGGGTACACACACTGACATTTTTTGTGCCTTGGTCAAATATATTTAGGGGACCCAAAAGGACATATTTCCGCTAAAATCTCAACATTTCTTTTCGGCACGATTACTATACTTTATCATACTGCGTATGATAAAGTAATAAATAGACAAAAATAAATCTGTTTCCAATACATATTTTAACCTTTTCCCAAACCTATATCATTCATCTTTATTTAAAATGTACCAAATATCTTCGTCTTTAATATGATGTATAATTTGTCTTGCAACACTTTTGGAAATATAGATGAAAATATAGGTGGGTGGACAACATTACTAATTACACCATTTCGTTTGTTCATTTGTAATATTGGATCAGTAATAAACAGAATAATACGATTAATAACCGATAGGAAAGCAAAATTACTTTCGAAGAAAAATTGTTACGAAAAAAAATAATTGTAACCTGAAAATCAACGCGAAAAGTATCAAAACAACTTGAATTAACTATCAATGCCAACCACGTACGCTAAATAATTACTCTATAATTATCTGGTACTAAAATAGAACATGAAATCGATGCCAGCAATCTTTACATTCGCAGTAACGTTATCAATGCACTCGCGTATGTTGGGTTGCCTAAAACCTCATTAATTTTTAATTTAAATTTAAGCAAATCACTCTCTGATTTGTAAACAAAGCTCGGACCACGTTCCATTATCATTGAAATTCATCGAAATGATAATAAATCCATTGTGAAACACTTTTGTCGCAAACTATTTGTTGCAGTTTCGTTAGGGGTTTTATTGTTTGCGAATGTGACAGCAATTAATAGCACAGTGACGGTTTTTGTGTGGGTTTGTTTCTGCGGTTGAAATTATGCCATTCGATTTCGAAATCCATTAAATTCTTAAGTTAAAATTTACACGAATAGTACAAAACAACGTTAAAGATGACCGACGAAATCTCCTTGGGTCTTATAGGAAAATTAAGCGCTACAGTAGGCACACCAGAGCCGAGCCTAAGAATTCTTATATCATTATTTTTAGGTGAGTTATTTTACCAAAGACGACGTTCTTTCCTTTAATCCTAAATCCACGTGTTTGTTTCATATAAGAACAACGTATTTGTGATGTACCAAAGTCCATTTATATGTTAATTGTAAATTTTGATTTTTAGGTTATCCGATTGCCCTGGTACATAGAAAAGCTATCTACGGCAAAGATGCTAACTTACAGTATCTTTATTTTATTATCACCGGCCTTTCACTCGGATTCTTTAACTTCGGCTTCGAGATATTTCACTGCGTTTTAGCCGTTTTCTTCACGTATTTAATATTACTGTTCGTTGGTGGAAGTGCGCTCTCTGTGGCCGTTACTTTTATTTTTAACATGGGTTATCTACTAACGGGTATGTATACTTTCGTTATTCCAAATAATAAATGATTAAGTAATTTTTTTCGTATACCATTGTTCAAAAATACTTTACAATTTTTTTTATTCTATTTTTTAGTGACAAACTTTGTTATATTTTTGATTAATGGGGTGATATGAGACAAAATTAATATATCCACCAGAATTTATAACTTTTCTAAACCAAGTTAAAAACAAAATATTTTCATCTGGCCTCTGTACGCAATTTTTTTTTATTATTTTTATTTCAGGATATTACTATTCGGGAACAAACGAATACGATATTAACTGGACGGTGCCACACTGCGTCCTCGTATTACGGCTAATCGGTAAGATTGTTTAAACATCGTTAATTAACGGACCAAACTTTATTTTCACAAAATCCCTCTTTTAGGAATATCGTACGATTATTATGACGGCAGACAGCCGCAAGATAAGCTATCGTCGGACTCAAAAAAAGTCGCGTTAACCACCAGACCCGGCTTCCTAGAATTCTGCGGGCACATGTTTTTCCCGACCAGTTTTCTCATCGGGCCACAATTTCCGATGAAGCGATTCCAGGACTTTGTCAGCGGGAAGTTCGGAGAGGATGAGGTACTTTAAAACATTTAACAAGTTAACCTAAAATTTAAAAATCATTTTTTCTCTCCGTTTATTCTCAGAAGGATCTGTCAAAGCCACCAAAATCGATAGCGTATGCAGTACGGCGGTTCTCATTCGGAGTATTATACTTGGTCATCTTCCAAGTATTAGGAACGTACGTCTGGGACGACTATATATACTCGGAAGAGTACATGAGCGAACCGTTTCTGAAAAGATGCGTCCTGCTAGGAGTATGGGGCCGATTCACCCTCTACAAATACATGTCGTGTTGGCTGCTTGCCGAAGGAGCCTGCATCTTATTCGGTAATTTCAATCAAAACTAGGCGTAAAACTGTCAATCCGTTAATTTTATAATCCGTTAATTATTTACTTAACGGATTAATGGTTGGCTTAACGGTTGTCTTAACGGAATAACCGTTGTCTTAACGGATTAACGGTTGTGTTAACGGATTAACTGTTAACTTTTTTGTTAACGGTTTAAAGAATGCCTACCACTAACTACTTGTTTTGCTTTGTAGGACTTTCGCATAACGGTAAAGATGAAGACGGGGTCGTACATTGGGACGGACTGGAGAACGTTAGCCTCTCTGTGATAGAGAATACGACTTGCTTCAATCATTACATACAGTCGTTTAACGTGAACACGAATAAATGGGTCGCCCAGTATATTTATAAGCGGCTGAAGTTTATGAATAACAGGTTGATAAGTCAGGGAGCTTCGTTGCTATTCTTGGCAATCTGGCACGGGTTCCACACGGGTTACTACATGTGCTTCTTGTTCGAATTTTTGGTTATGTACTTGGAAAATGATGTAAGTATGATTTGATTCTTTTTAATTTGCCGTTGTATGAAAAACTGATGACGTTCGTTAAGTTGATTGCGATTATCTCAAATCTTAAAATAACCTTGTCATGTTATTTTCAAATTAAATTTATTGTTTTTCTAAGTAAGATGACTCATTACATCAATTTTGTGGTTAATATGTTTGCAGATATTTATAATGACATAACAAATAAGAAAGCAAGTAAAATATTGACTATTTTTTCTTAAAATGCAATTCAAATTGTTTCATTGTGTTTATTATCTATTAAACTGTGTATTTACTGATTTGTATGCATTTAACATGTATTAGAATTGCCTTTAGAAATATTGCGTTAACATTTTTCCTCAAATTTTTTCTATTTTTCGATGGTATATATCTTTCACCGATTTTATGCTAAAAATAATTGAACAATTTTTATGAAACTTGCTGCGATTGTTTATTATGCACCAATAAACAGTATAAAGGCCATACAAAGACATGAAACCATCTGAAAGGGGAATGCTGATTGTTTTTTAATTTATCAAAACAGCCATATTTCCACTATAAATGGTAAAAAAATCTGAACTCTAAAAATAATTAAAGCATTTTTACGAAACTTGCTGCGATTGTTTATTATGCGTCAATAAACAGTTTAAAGTCTATACAAAGACTTGAAACCACCTCAAAGGGAAATGCTGATTGTTTTAAATTTATCAAAACAGCCATATTTCCACTTTAAATTGTAAAAAAATCATAACTCTAAAAATAATTGAAGAATTTTTACGAAACTTGCTGCGATTGTTTATTACACATTAATAAATAGTATAAAGGCCATACCAAGACATGAAACCACCTCAAAAGGGAATGTTGATTTTTTTAATATATTAAAACAGCCATATTTCCAATATAAATCGCAAAAGAAATAATAACTAAAAATAATTGAAGAATTTTTATGAAATCTGCTGCGATTGTTTATTATGTGTCAATAAACAGTTCAAAGTCTATACAAAGACTTGAAACCACCTCAAAGGGAAATGCTGATTGTTTTAAATTTATCAAAACAGCCATATTTCCACTATAAATTGTAAAAAAATCATAACTCTAAAAATAATTGAAGAATTTTTACGAAACTTGCTGTGATTGTTTATTACACATTAATAAATAGTATAAAGGCCATACCAAGACATGAAACCACCTCAAAAGGGAATGTTGATTTTTTTAATATATTAAAACAGCCATATTTCCAATATAAATCGCAAAAGAAATAATAACTAAAAATAATTGAAGAATTTTTATGAAATCTGCTGCGATTGTTTATTATGTGTCAATAAACAGTTCAAAGTCTATACAAAGACTTGAAACCACCTCAAAGGGAAATGCTGATTGTTTTAAATTTATCAAAACAGCCATATTTCCACTATAAATTGTAAAAAAATCATAACTCTAAAAATAATTGAAGAATTTTTACGAAACTTGCTGTGATTGTTTATTACACATTAATAAATAGTATAAAGGCCATACCAAGACATGAAACCACCTCAAAAGGGAATGTTGATTTTTTTAATATATTAAAACAGCCATATTTCCAATATAAATCGCAAAAGAAATAATAACTAAAAATAATTGAAGAATTTTTATGAAATCTGCTGCGATTGTTTATTATGTGTCAATAAACAGTTCAAAGTCTATACAAAGACTTGAAACCACCTCAAAGGGAAATGCTGATTGTTTTAAATTTATCAAAACAGCCATATTTCCACTATAAATTGTAAAAAAATCATAACTCTAAAAATAATTGAAGAATTTTTACGAAACTTGCTGTGATTGTTTATTACACATTAATAAATAGTATAAAGGCCATACCAAGACATGAAACCACCTCAAAAGGGAATGTTGATTTTTTTAATATATTAAAACAGCCATATTTCCAATATAAATCGCAAAAGAAATAATAACTAAAAATAATTGAAGAATTTTTATCAAATCTGCTGCGATTGTTTATTATGTGTCAATAAACAGTTCAAAGTCTATACAAAGACTTGAAACCACCTCAAAGGGAAATGCTGATTTTTTTAAATTTATCAAAACAGCCATATTTCCACTATAAATTGTAAAAAAATTATAACTCTAAAAATAATTGAAGAATTTTTACGAAACTTGCTGCGATTGTTTATTACACATTAATAAATAGTATAAAGGCCATACCAAGACATGAAACCACCTCAAAAGGGAATGTTGATTTTTTTAATATGTTAAAACAGCCATATTTCCAATATAAATCTAAAAAAAAAATAATAACTCTAAAAATAATTGAAGAATTTTTATGAAATCTGCTGCAATTGTTTATTATGCGTCAATAAACAGTTCAAAGTCTATACAAAGACTTGAAACCACCTCAAAGGGAAATGCTGATTTTTTTAAATTTATCAAAACAGCCATATTTCCACTATAAATTGTAAAAAAATCATAACTCTAAAAATAATTGAAGAATTTTTATGAAACTTGCTGCGATTGTTTATTATGCATCAATAAATAGTATAAAGGCCATACCAAGACATGAAACCACCTCAAAATGGAATGTTGATTTTCTTAATATATTAAAACAGCCATTTTGCCAATATAAGTCGTAAACAAATCATAACTCTAAAAATAATTGAAGAATTTTTATGAAATTTGCTGCGATTGTTTATTACGCATCAATAAATAGTATAAAGGCCATACCAAGACATGAAACCACCTCAAAACGGAATGTTGATTTTTTTAATATATTAAAACAGCCATTTTTCCAATATAAGTCGTAAACAAATCACAACTCTAAAAATAATTGAAGAATTGTTATGAAATTTGCAGCGATTGTTTATTCAATTTTTATTTATTTATTTTTCTTTTATTTATCGATAACCAGTATTAAAACGAACAAGCAAAAAAATATAATAATTTTTAATGTCTGAATCCCATATGACTACCTATATAGGCAACTTAATATACACCAATTTGTCACACTCTCAAAACTCTATTATGTAAATAAATGGCAATCACACTTGACAATCGTCTGTTCTTTTCAGTTTTTCACACAATAAGGCAAGGTTTTTTACATCTTTATTAAATAAATCCACGATTATTATTCATTGACTCTTTAATTTTTATATTTCAGCTTCAGTCGATATTGAAAACAAACGAAGAGGTTTCGAAATTCTTGAAGGAGAACACCGTCGTCTCTCTACTCATCCACATTTTCCTCCGATTTTACACGTTTGTATTCATGGGCTGGTGTTTGTTGCCGTTTGTCCTACTGAATTTCGAAAAGTATTGGAAAGCGTATAGTGCGGTTAACTACATGGGCGTCTTTTTGTACGTACCTTGGCCGATATTCTACGGTCCAATAGTCCGTCTACTGATCGGAAAACGACGTCCACGCGAACACGTGGAATAGTTTTCGGATGTTTTAGTAGACCAAATGTAGTCAATTTACAAATTGTTAGGAGAAAAACGCCTTTGATTTGTCGTTTAGGCACCAGGTGGCCAAAAATGGGGTTAAATTGGGATTGGTAGTTAATACCAATTTAGGTTTATCAAATTTTTTTTTTTTCCGGAAAATCTACCTGTTGCCTGGACTCTTAACGGAATATTTAGATATACACAAATATTGCAATTTTGTCGGTACGAATTTTATTTAGGGTAGGAAGGATTTGTCATATTGAGGCTAGAAAATTAAGTTTTATTTATACTATACAGCATGTTAATAAAAACCGTCCAAAACAGGTTGTTTAAATTTTTGTTATTCGTAAATTACGCTAAAACGCAATCACTATGCGTTACATTCCCGGACTATTTAGTAATTTATTGATATAGTTGACGTCTTTTTTATTACCGCTTGCCGATGCTGTATTTATTGTGTTCGTTTAACAGAATTTACTTACTTACCGCACGATGATTACACTAGTGACTTTACTATACACGCTGTTCTAGTCTTGGGCTATCATGGAATTGTTTTTTTTTCAATAAATATATTATTACACAACCATTTTATCTTTTTTTCCCACATAAAAATAAATCCGTTAATCCGTTTATTTAGGTCCGTTAACTTTTTTTAACGGATTAACGGTTAGCTTTTTAGTTAACTTTTATCTTAACGGATGAACTATTTTGTTTAACGGATTAACGACAAACACAAAAAGAAACAACGCATTTTAACAGACTCACAATTTATTGCAATAACCGTTAATAAATTACTCTTACAAACTATAAAGAAAACGACAACTGCTTAGACATTCGACATTAAAATTCTGAACTATGGTAATACGTGCGTTACAAGTAAATATATGTAAATAATCAAAAGTTATACATACAAACGTTATCATAAAAATTGCTGATTCAAGTTTGTAGGATCGTAGAGCATATTTCCGGCCGATAGGACGTTGTCTGCTATTGCTATACCAGACGGTTTTTCCAAAATCTGGAAGAAGTGGTTAATTATTTATTAATGTGGACCTGAAAAAATAATTTGCAAGTATGTTAGTGGAGATATACTGCAAAAATGTTTGAAAAACAATAAAAACAAGATTATTAATTGATATAAAATGTTCATATTTGATATCTGATCATTTGCCAATGTGAAAACTGACGCATTTGGTGTGATGAAAAACTTCTATTATGTTCTGCGGAACAGTTTTTAGAATTTTGCAATTAAAATTAGTAGTTTTTTTTTTATCTCAATAACAAGTTACGAATTATTTGTCATCAAGAATATTATCAAAACAGGTTGTTTAAATTTTTGTTATTCGTAAATTACGCTAAAACGCAATCACTTTGCGTTACATTCCCGGACTAATTAGTAATTTATTGATATAGTTGACGTCTTTTTTATTACCGCTTGCCGATGCTGTATTCATTGTGTTCGTTTAACAGACTTTACTTACTTACCGCACGATGATTACACTAGTGTCTTTACTATACACGCTGTTCTAGTCTTGGGCTATCATGGAAATGTTTTTTTTCAATAAATATATTATTACACAACCATTTTATCTTTTTTTCACACATAAAAATAAATCCGTTAAATTGTTAATCCAGGTCCGTTAACTTTATATTAACGGTTAGCTTTTTAGTTAACTTTTATCTTAACGGATTAACTATTTTGTTAACGGATTAACGACATACACAAAAAGAAACAACGCATTTTAACAGACTCACAATTTATTGCAATAACCGTTAATAAATTACTCTTACAAACTATAAAGAAAACGACAACTGCTTAGACATTCGACATTAAAATTCTGAACTATGGTAATACGTGCGTACAAGTAAATATATGTAAATAATCAAAAGTTATACATACAAACGTTATCATAAAAATTGCTGATTCAAGTTTGTAGGATCGTAGAGCATATTTCCGGCCGATAGGACGTTGTCCGCTATTGCTATACCAGACGGTTTTTCCAATATCTGGAAGAAGTCGTTAATTATTTATTAATGTGGACCTGAAAAAATAATTTGCAAGTACGTTAGTGGAGATATACTGCAATAATGTTTGAAAAACAATAAAAGCAAGATTATTAATTGATATAAAATGTTCAAATTTGATATCTGATCATTTGCCAATGTGAAAACTGACGCATTTGTTGTGATGAAAAACTTCCATTATGTTCTGTGGAACAGTTTTTAGAATTTTGCAATTCAAATTAGTAAAATTAGTAGTTTTTTTTATCTCAATATCAAGTTACGAATTATTTGTCATCAAGAATACTATCAAAACAGGTTGTTTAAATTTTTGTTATTCGTAAATTACGCTAAAACGCAATCACTTTGTGTTACATTCCCGGACTATTTAGTAATTTATTGATATAGTTGACGTCTTTTATATTACTGCTTGCCGATGCTGTATTTATTGTGTTCGTTTAACAGAATTTACTTACTTACCGCACGATGATTACACTAGTGACTTTACTATACACGCTCTTCTAGTCTTGGGCTATCATGGAATTGTTTTTTTTCAATAAATATATTATTACACAACCATTTTATCTTTTCTTCCCACATAAAAATAAATCCGTTAATCCAGGTCCGTTAACTTTTTTGTTAACGGATTAACGGTTAGCTCTTTAGTTAACTTTTATCTTAACGGATTAACTATTTTGTTAACGCATTAACGACAAACACAAAAAGAAACAACGCATTTTAACAGACTCACAATTTATTGCAATAACCGTTAATAAATTACTCTTACAAACTATAAAGAAAACGACAACTGCTTAGACATTCGACATTAAAATTCTGAACTATGGTAATACGTGCGTTACAAGTAAATATATGTAAATAATCAAAAGTTATACATACAAACGTTATCATAAAAATTGCTGATTCAAGTTTGTAGGATCGTAGAGCATATTTCCGGCCGATAGGACGTTGTCCGCTATTGCTATACCAGACGGTTTTTCCAAAATCTGGAAGAAGTCGTTAATTATTTATTAATGTGGACCTGAAAAAATAATTTGCAAGTACGTTAGTGGAGATATACTGGAATAGTTTGAAAAACAATAAAAACAAGATTATTAATTGATATAAAAATTGAAATTTGATATCTGATCATTTGCCAATGTGAAAACTGACGCATTTGATGAAAAACTTGTTTTGCGGAACAGTTTTTAGAATTTTGCAATTCAAATTAGTAAAATTAGTTTTTTTTTTATCGCAATATCAAGTTACGAATTATTTGTCATCAAGAATATTATATTATGCTATCGTAATAGAAAAGATGTTTGTTATTTGTATGTTTTGTACTTTATCATACGCAGTATGATAAAACAACGAAACTTCATATTTAGAAGTTTGATGATCAAACTTAGAGCTGAAAAGCTTTTTGGTGTAAAGGGGTTAAATTACATTTAAAAAGAACGTTTCTCGTTTTAATAGCAAAAATTACTATTTTTCTACTTCTTTTTTAGTATGGTTTCATAATGACCACATTATGACACTGCTTTCGGTTTTCTAATGCAGGTTATGAAACAGTAACCATGCTTACAGATAACATAACCTAACCACAAGTTCTAAATTCATATAACATTAATTCCGTAAAGCTGAAAAAATAGTTAACCAACCTCAAACACGTGAGTTCCGTTATCACCGGGCTGTATATCAAATATACCATCGGGATAAATATTGACGTTATTCTCGTCGATACTACCCTGACTGCCGTCCAATTCGATGACGTCGGCCGCAAACTGGAGATTCGAATTGAACATATCCACCGTCGAGTCAAAACTAAAGTTCTGCGACAGACCCACTGTAAGAAAAGATCGTTTAAAACAAAATATTCATAGCTAGGACACAAGAAAAGACCATAACCTCCTCGAGCCTTATCAGGGTCGCCACCAATGACGTTCCCGGTCAAGTCAAAGTACTCAATGGGTGCGTCGTTCGATAGTATCTGCGAGTGCGAAACCATCGGGTTTTGGTTTGAGATCGATGTTGGTATTTGAAGGGATTCCATGTCCGGTGGTTTTGCCACAACTAAATAAAATAGTTAGAAAAAAATAGTAAAATAGTCATTAAAACACACGTTTCATCGTTCAAATGCATATTTTGCCATTCGAGTACATAAATTTATTAATACACTCTTTAATAATCGGTATTCAGTTAAAATAGTCCACTAACTGTCAAACAGAATTTAAGTTGGTACACCTGTTGTAAAACTTGTCAAAATCAACTGACAGTCGACCATTTTTGTTTATTATTGTGAGGTTAGGTTGCCTTAGTCTTGCCAACAAACAGACTTAACCCTAAAACTGTCACGACTACCTAGAGGACTATTTTATTTGAACAACTGTCAGTAATAGCTTTAGAAATTTAACTTTTTTGTTACCTTGCTGACCGTCTGGGGTATTTTCAGTGGTCGCATTCACTAAATAAGAGTCGTGCATTAATCCACCTGAACTGGGGCCTGGGCTCTCGACATCCATGCACATGTTTCCATCTTTTCCACAGCGTTGCACAACTGTCGCAACCACTGGTATCTTTATTTGTACTGTGCTACCTATTAGTGGAGAAATTTGATTAATTTTTGGTTTGCTTTTTTGGAAAAATCAAAGCGTTTGTGGATATATATATGAAAACTAGATAATGGAAAGTACGTTTAGATGTTGTGTTACGATGAATATTCGTAAAGTTACAGGCGTAACATAAGACTTAACAAATTTAATTTCTAATCTTTTATTGTGTTTGACTTACTGTTTTTGTATTGATTTAGTGGATCTTTTAATTGTGTTAATGGTGGCATAACAATTTTATGGTTTTAAATGAGAAAATTTTGAACCAAAAAGCATTAAAACGTATGATAATTTTTTTGAAGGATTTTTTTCCTTTTGTTTTAAGTCTCTTTAAGGACGATTTAACAAAATTGTGGGAATTTCAGGAAAAATTGGGTTCATTCGCTATTATTTATTAAATACGACTTTTTTCTCTGGAATCTGGAATCAGAAACTGAAACTGAAATAAATAGTGAAACAAAACTGTAGTTTTTTAGGATAACAAATGCTTTCAAGAATTAGTTTTTTACGTTGTCCAGTATAGTCATTTTTTGCGTGTCCAGATATTTCACAAACTTATTAATAGGAAGTCTGCATTATTTAATGTGTACACTAGGGTGGTTCAAAATATGCATTGAACAAATTTTTGTGATGATAGAAAGCAACGATCCCCACAAATCGTTTTCAAATCACAAAAAAGTGGACACGTGTTTCTTTTTCTTCGAAATTTTATTTTTAACCTTTTTTACCCTTCTAATCACTTCATTCTCTTTTTTCTCATAGAAATCATTACTATAAGTCTAGTTGAATGTCTATAAACATTTGTCAGGTAATTTCCATTTGTTTAAACAAATTCCATTTGTTTAAATAATTCGCTTTTCTCGAAACTCTGTCGGACATCTGTTTTCTGAGTTTGAAATGGCAATTTATTATCTTAGAGTGACATTATTCATTAAAAAAATTCTTCCTGTTGTTTAAACAATAAATGATTATTAATTTTCAACTGTTCTAATTATGGTAGAAGTTAGTTTTTGTGAAATTAGCTTATAAATTTCACGTTCGAGGTATCTTGCCTATGTTATTAGCTAATAAACCCATATTTGTTTAAACAAATTCCATTTGTTTAAATAATTTTTTTGCAATTCTCCTAACATTGATTTTTTTAGATCAGTCTGGTCAACTGTTATTGTCAAGTGATCATTTATATTTTGGGATAATTTCCATTGTTTGAATAATAAAATATTCAAATGCATAATGGTGATATACAGGTGGTATGTAAATTTTAAAATAAATTAAAAATTACAGCCCCAACCTGGATTTGAACCAGGGACCTGGTTCAAATTATCATTAAGTAAAATATTATTCGTTTCCAAAATCATTTATTCGAAAAAAATAGAATTTTAAAAATATTAAATTTCCTACGTCAACAAATTTTACTAATCATATTTCTTTCTGCATTTCTTATTCTTATTTCCTACTGGAAACTGTTCCCTGTACTCTCTAGCAACTTGCAATAAGGATTATTTTCGATCCTCATCTCTCGTTATCAAATCGTTGAAGTCAGACATCAATTTGATGCCTCTTTCTGCAACATCGTTGACCACTTTGAGCTGAGAAACAATTATGAAAGAAACGAGTTTTACTCGGCTCGAAATTCAAGACTTGAAATTGACAACTTGAACATCCAAATAATATTTTATTAAATAAACAATAGAAATCATCCCAAAATATAAATGTCACTTGTCAATTGTCACTTGAGAACATCGTTGGTCTAAAAAAAAATAATTTATGTGAATTGCAAATTTTTAAACAAATGTGGTTTTAGTAGATAATATAGGCAAGATATCTCGAACATGAAATTTATAAGTCAATTACTCAAAAAAGCTGAATTTTCTACCATAATTAGAAAAAAGTTGAAAATGAATAGTAATTGATTGTTTAAACAATAGGAGAATTTTTTTTAATGAATAATGTCACGCTAAGATAATAAACTGCCATTTCGAACTCAGAAAACAGAATTGAGACGGCTTTTCGAGAAAAACGAATTAATTAAACAAATAAAATTTGTTTAAACAAATGGAAATTAACTGACAAATGTTTATAAACATCCCACGTTTTTATTAATTTAAAATTGTTTATTCAAACTTATGCTCCACTATGGAGTAAAAGGAACTATACACAGATAGAAATTTTTGTTTAATTCTAATATATATGGAAAAGAAATATTAGTTTGCGGATAAAAATGCTTTTTTAACTTTTCAAATTAAAACAAAAACATTACTTTAAAGGAAAGTAAATTCTGTTTGTATACAAATATATTTATTTGATTTAAATAAATATTCCAAACAAATAAACAAGCAAATAAACTCGAGTATGCATTGAAGTAAATATTGTTGGCGTCAAAGAAATATGTTTTGATCCAAACGAATAAATTCAAAAGAATATATTACTTAAAAACAAGTAATCTTTTCTATCGGTGTTTATATTCAAACTTAATAGTTTTAAAAGAAACCACAACAAAAAAAATTGATAAAATTAGTTTTCAAAACGTACCATCAGCGTTCGGATCAGTCTCCGCTTTGATCTCAGTAACCTGGGCCTCCTCATCCGACGGCTTTTCAGTAATCGTAATCTGCCCGTGTTTCTTAAGGTCCTCGGCAGTGGCAGGTACCAACATCTACACACAAAACTTTAATTTTCAAAATGCCACGTTGAAAATAAAAATACCAAAAACCCTAGGAATGGGATTGAGAAAAATTAAAAAGTAAGGATATCGGAAGTCAGACCTGTTTATCACCAGCAGCCAGAACTCTTACTAGGACGGGGATACCGTTTAGGGGTCTTAGCAGTGCAAAAGGTGTTTGGTTCGTGGCTAGAGCGTGCTGCATAGCCGCTGTATTTATGGGATCAACTAGGACGCCGTTTGAGTATCTAAAACAGGATCGGGAAGTGCGGTGTTGTTACGAGAGAAATTACGGAGGAATTTCTAGATAGAAGATGTTAGAATTATTGGTGCAAGTATGGTTACAACCAGAGAAAAAAGTAGACTGTTTTTTTGCTTTATGGGTCGTTCTTTTACAAATCGTACACTAGGGTGGTTCAAAAATGCATTGCAAAAATTTTTGTGATGATAGAAAGCAACACGTATTTTTTTTCTTCAAAATTTTGATTTTTAATGGTGCCTATCGATGCATCAAGTTTACATAAGAAAATGCATGGGAAAATGACATTTCTTGGTACTTTTCGAATAATTCCTCGGGGTTTGGGAAAACTTAAGATTAAAGTTATAAGACTTGTAGAGGACTTTCCAATGAAGAATTTGAGGTATTATACATATGGCGTTGACGCCCCCAACCCACCTCCAGTGCCCTGAAAACTACCGTTAAATGAAAAATGTACATTCTTCAGAAAATTTACCCTTCTAATCACTTCATTCTCTTTTTTCTCATAGAAATCATTACTATAAATCTTGTTGAATGTTTTAAAACATTTGTCAGGTAATTTCCATTTGTTAAAACAAATTCCATTTGTTTAAATAATTCGCTTTTCTCGAAACTCTGTCGGATATCTGTTTTCTGAGTTTGAAATGGCAGTTTATTATCTTAGAGTGACATTATTCATTAAAAAGATTCTTTCTATTGTTTAAACAATCAATGATTAATTTTCAACTGTTGTTCTAATTATGGTAGAAGGCAGCTTTTTTGTGAAAATAATTTATAAATTTCATGTTCGAGGTATCTTGCCTATGTTGTTAGGTAATAAACCCATATTTGTTTAAACAAATTCCATTTGTTTAAACAATTTTTTTGCAATTCAGCATTCATTTTTTTAGTTCGGTCTGGTCAACTGTTATTGTCAAGTGACATCATTTATATTTTGGGATCATTTCCATTGTTTAACTAATAAAATATTATTCAAATGCTTAATGGTGATATGCAGGTGATATGTAAATTTTAAAATAAATTAAAAATTACAGCCACAACCTGGATTTGAACCAGGGGCCTGGGACCTGGTTCAAATCAATATTAAGTAAAATATTATTCGTTTTCAATAATACCATTTATTCGAAAAAATTTAATTGATTTAAAATCTTTTTTCGGGGAATTGGGGAGTACATTTCTTTTAAAAATATTAAATTTCCTAAGTCGACCAATTTTATTAATCATATTTCTTTCTGCATTTCTTATTCTTATTTCCTACCACTTTGTGTCGGAAGATAAAGTTGATTTGTTGCTGTCTGGAAACTGTTCCCTGTACTCTAATTTGATGAAATATTGAAAACGAATAATATTTTATTACTTAAACAATCGAAATCATCCAAAAATATAAATGATGGTACTTGAGAATAACAGTTAGCCAGACCGATCTAGAAAAAATAATTTTAGTTGAATTGCAAAAAAAGAATTGTTTAAACAAATGGGATTTGTTTAAACAAATGTGGGTTTATTAGATAATATAGGGAAGATATCTCAAACATGAAATTAATAGGTAAATTTCTCAAAAAAGCTGAATTTTCTACCATAATTAGAAAAAAGTTGAAAATGAATAATAATATATTGTTTAAACAATAGGAAGAACTTTTTTAATGAATAATGTTAATCTAAGATAATAAACTGCCATTTCGAACTCAGAAAACAGATATCAGATGGATTTCCGAGAACGAATTATTTAAACAAATAAAATCTGTTTAAACAAATGGAAATTACCTGACATATGTTTATAAACATTCAACTAGACTTATAGTAATGATTGCTATGAGAAAAAAGAGATTGAAATAATTAGAAGTGTAAATTTTCTGAAGAATCTACATTTTTTCATTTAAGAGTAGTTTTCAGGGCACTGTGGGGGTGGGTTGGGGGCATCAAATCCATATGTATGATAGGTCAAATTCTTCCTTGGAAAGTCCTCTGCAAGTCCGATAACTTTAGTCTTAAGTTTTCACAAACCCCGAACAATTATTCGAAAAATACAAGAAAATGTCTTTTTCCCATGCATTTGCTTATGTAAATTTGATCCATCCTAGGAAAAAATTGGGTTTGTAGGTAAAAGTGTAGCGGATTATGTATATTTTTTCGATTATATCCACGATGTAATAATTATTTAAAAAATTCAATTGTCTTTAATTTTTTTTACATACATATATAAATTAAAATAATAATTGTACGCAGTTATTTAGCAAATATTTCAACGTTTAAAATAAAAAAAAAATGAGTCCGATACGATTACTAGAACCAAAGATATTGAATTTTGAATATGGCAACGTTTGGCAAATAATCGTAAATCATCCAAACTTTAAGCCTTCATATCTCTGAAAATAATTTTTTTTAATGAATTCCCGCTACAGGTATTGACTAAAATTCCGAGAAAATGCCATAAAAAAAGTTTGGTGTAATTTAAAAAAGTGAATTTTTTTGCGAAATCCGTACGGTTTGTGAAAGAACATGATAATGATAGTACGTCAATAATTTATGTCAGAAAATTAGTTTAGGTTATTGTTTAAAAGGAAAACACAAAGCAATAATAATAGTCTAATTTTATGAATAGTACAGTATCAAGGTTACTAAAAATAGACAGGTTGTCTAGTAACTATGGACCAGTGAACTGTATATACTACGTATAACTGGAGAGAACCCGTAATGGTCAATAAGTGAGGCAAATGCATTTGGTATGCAACCCGCAGTGAAGTGGGCAAGCTATCTCTTTCTATCTCATACGGTACTATGACCGTATGCGATTTGATTTTAACTTTCTTATTCGTAATATCTTTTTTAATTTAAATGAAACAAATTAACCAACCCTTAACTCTTGCAAAGTGTTAAATGCATGAGATAATAATAGCAGATTTAATAAAAGTTACATTTTATTCATATATTCCGCCTAATTAAAATTTACAGACTAGGTACTATCGCGAGCATAAAAAGTAAATCAAAGTAAATGTTACACGACTAAAATTGTTGAGAATATAAGTGCCTAATTTCACTTTGCTGTCCCCGTTTTTTATGCTCGCGATGATATTCTCAAATTATATATTAGAAGTTATTCCTTAATTTGAAACATTTGCAGTCCAATAACTAAATGCTCTTTGTATTACTGAATTAAGGAAACGCATTCTGACATTAAAAGTAGTCCACATGATGCTGATTATATTTATTCGATAATATTAATAATTATAAATTATTTTTCACGTTTTAAAATTTGTATTTATTCGAAATATGTATACATTGAGCACGTAAAGTAAGGAAACATGACACAATGTCTGAAACAGTTTGTTATTTGAAAAATTTCGTCGATTTTTAATTATCAAAATATACATATTTACGTCAAATTTAATTCCGACTTTCAATTGTTTTCGACTTATGACGTCATCGACAACTTCTAAATGGAAATCCCATATTTTTTGTACTGATATTGATAGATCTGTTAATTGTTGTAAAGATAATTCACAAAACTTATCGTTTAAAAAACTTATCATTAAAAAAAAATCGAGAAAAAGACAGTTGAAACTTAGGGTTATATTGATATCTTTTGTTTGTTTATGGTAAGCGAATATGCGTTTTCAAAAGCTGCATATCTCGTCAGGTTATTGCATTTTTTTTATCTTTTTTTATGAAGCCCTCCACACCCCAATTAAACAATCGCTGTAAATGCGTCAAAAACATCTGGGAACAAATTTTTCGAATTGCACGTCAAAATACAAAGATTTAGGTTTACTATGAGACCATTTTGAGGTTTCTAGGACAATGGGTTCAGCTGGAATAAAAAAAAAAAAGCGAAACACTATTCCCAACATTAATTTCCTGGTGTCTTATTGGTCTAAAGTTACCAGACAACCTGAATATTTTAGTATCCTTGGTACAGTGTATCCAAAATCTTAAAAATTATGAACTACCCACATTCATATACAGGGTCGTTCAAAAGGTACGGCAATAAATTTAAGGACTAATTAATTAATTTTTATCAATTATTACCATACCTTTGGAAACTTTGTGTATACAGCTTAATTTTTATGTTTTAAAGAATATCTATAAAGCCGAAATAAATAATATCACCACCACAAAAAAAAACTACAATAAATTATAAAATTTAAAGTATTTAAAGTCAGTGTAAGTCCAGACAATTTACTGCTCATTCTAAAAAATATAAATAAATAATGTATTATTATTTTCAAGTAATTTTCAATTTCTTTTTTGAAAACTGTCTCAAAAATCAATATTTATATAAATTTGTATCTGACAAACCTGATTCTGGGTGCAAGGTTACCCCCACCACCTCCTTGATTGGTCATATCTCCATGCTCGTATTGCTCGTGGTTGCGAAGCCCCATCCTTTTTTGGAACTCCTTTCCGCAGGTTTGGCAAGTGTAACGTGGTTTGTCAGCTCTTTGATGCGCCTACAATACAGGGTGATGCATAACTAGTCTTAAAGAATTACCACACATACAAAATGTCATTTACCCTGCTTAAAAAAGTTTTACTTAAAACTAAAATTACACCTTAAAAGTTTTAAATGATATTCTGTATGTGAGATTTAAATTTTTAGCCGTAGTTTAAACAAAAAAAATAAATATCTTTATAGCTTCATACCTTTAGCTTATGGCACATCAAATTTGACATCTGGTTGAAGCCCTTCGAGCAGATATCGCACTTGTAGGGACGCTCATTTGTGTGAGTGAAAATATGATTTCTCAAATTACCTAGGGAAAATTATACAGGGTGTTTAAAATTAAAATTCAGCATTCAAAACGTCTTTTGAATTGTGTATTAACGTTGTTTAAGACAATTTAATATTGTTTGAATTATAAACATACCGTACGTCATAAATTTTCAAACGTATCTCAGACTAATGTTTTTCTGACTTTTTCAATACTACTAATTTTTTTCGATGGAAATCTTTACCTTTCTGGTGGAAAGCCTTATTGCAAAGATGACAGCGGTGAGGCTTATGCCCGGTATGGGTTTTACGATGGGAGATCAACGTTGAGACACGGTTGAACGTTTTCTGGCAGATCTCGCAGACGTAAGGACGTTCCGCAGAATGTATAGCACGGTGTTGAGACAGCGTCGACATTTGCCTAAAAGCTAAGGATTTCGTTTGGACCATATAACTATATAACAAAGTTACAATTCGATATTACCTTTTCCGCAAATGTTGCACTGGAATTTTCTCTCGTCAGTGTGCGTTGGCAAGTGTCTCATCAGTATGTACTGGTGGCCAAATTCTTTAGAACCTAAGAAATATAACAATAGTTATTTCAGCTAAGTCTAGCAAGAATTTTAGATCAGTTTTGATATAAACATGTTTGAAGAATAATTTTAAAAGAAAAGCTGAAAAATAATTTTACTTACAGTAACTCTCCATACTTATTTTGTCAACATTTTGATTCTAAAGTAGTGTTTTTTTAGCATTAATAGTATCCAATTGCTTTGTAATAATAAATTAATCACCTATGCAGTTTAAAAATTCAAAATAAGTAACAAAATAAGTACTGTATACTATTTTAGAACCCATTTAGGAACTTTTTAAGGAAATTGTCAAAATTTCAGGTGAAAGTACAATGATTAAGGAATACTTTTAGACCGTACTGGTGTTCCCACGGCATAATTTAGCATGGTCGATTAATTCTAACCTCATTTACTATATAAACTTCAATTTATTGTCAGTCGAGTGACTTCAACATAAGATTTTGCAATTCCAATAGTTTATCTAATCTTTGTATCTTTAAAAATTAAAAAAGGAAGAAATGTAGGCGTGCCCTCTTCTTAGTTTGAAACCTCTCTAGCTATAATATAAAATATACTTACAAATACCGCATTGCCAAACTTTAGTGTGTTTGCCATCCTGCACTTTGTATTTAATAAAGTGCGAGAAGTTCCCCTCGGTCTTGATGTTGCTAATTTTCGACGCAAACATGTCATAATTGAGTTTTGGGGTAAAACCATTGCTGTTCAGCAGTTGATTCAACTGCTCATCGCTAAACGGTATGTTAAACGAAGAATTATCGGGAATTTGCACCGTGTTGCCGATATTATCGACAATCTCAAATGTGTTCGCGCTGGCATTAGACAATTCGTCCATTTCCGCCTGCGTGAACAGCAAGATGTCGTCATCTTTCACGATCTCCTCCTTGATGCTGATGGAGTCTCGAAACGAATTCTCGCTACGCCAAAAAGTTCCAATTAGGTCTTTGGTTAGATATATGACAGGGTGGAGGGCAAGCGCAAAGAAATCAATCAGTCTTTTGCTCCAATTTTGTTTTGATATTTCTTTTTTTCCGATGACACAAAGCGATGACGGCCGCTTGTGGAATTTGTTTGTGCGAAATAAAAGAATTTTGTCTACGGCGCCTGCGCACGCATGCGAATACGGCACTCACCTTTTGGATGCCTGCAAATCGTCCAAATTCTCGAAGTCCAGGTCCGATACGACGAACTGATCATCTGCCATGTTTGCGATGTTGTGCGAAACTGTTCGTCGCGTGATGTACGCTTGCATACGTCGGTCGCCTACACAAAATCGTTTCCAACGTATAGAAATGGCGGCTGCTTGTTTACAGTACCCGGTGGTCAAAACAAGTCATTCGTAATCGGAAAATGTAAAATTAATGTAAAAATTCGATGGGAATAGGTCTAGAAAGTTATTCTTTGATTTTTAAAACTAACCGCGTTTGAATACGCAGCCATCGAAGATTGTTATGAACACAGTTATGAAGATGTTTTGATCACTTGACTGTCAACAGCAGGCCGAGCGCCAACTTTCAAACAAAAAATTATTTTGACGTTTCTTTCAAGCAGAGTTTCAATAGTATAAAAAACTGTTTTACAGACACATTTAGAATTATTTTAATCGTACGGGAACTATTTATTAATGCAATTATACAATCTAATGGATTTATGTAAAACCGGCGTCAGATTTAAAATTAATTTTGTAATGAAATACAGTCAGTACGGGCAAAGATGTCTGTTACGTTATCAAAAATTAATTGGATATTTATTTTTTCGCCGTTAAGTTAGGCAACCATACTTATCAGAGTGTATGCCATATTGCATTTCTAAAATTAATGACACTTGACATTTGCGGTGCTGTTTATTAATTATTATTCATATTTTTATGAGCATTACGTTTTTTTCTGTACCGAATGAAGATATCGAACTGAAATTAGGCATATTTATAAAGATTACTAACTCGAATACATACAGGGTTAACCAAATTACCGGAACATGTAAATAATCCTCCAACTGTAAACAATTTCAACAAATTTTTCAAATAAAACTTGGTTTGCTTTTAACAAGCTATTGTTTAAAGTTATTTTTAATATATAGGGTGTTTATTTAATTATGGAAATTTGGTAATATGTCCCTTTTTTAAATAGAACGCCATATCTATTTTAACATACTTTAATTCTAAGATTAGTTTTAAGAATCTTTTGTAGGAATCATTTGTATCGCTTCTTATTTTTGATAGCAAAATGTAATTTTGTTAATGCACGTATAACGTTACAAAAGCCGCTGACGACAAACCTTACAAATAAATTGTATTGATAACACGTTGTTTTGATTAGTATTTAAGTAAATTTATATTTTGTGAACACATTTGAAAGATATGTGTGTCACATACAGTATGTCCGACATAATCATCGAAAAAAGCTACTCTTAATCAACACCCAATCGAAACTGAACGAAAGCTTTTAGCACCTAATTAATTTACAATTCCAATTACCAAAATAGAACTGCAAATTTACGCAAATGCGCCGCTAATTTGGCACGAGGGCCGCTGAGATTTTTTTCCATGCTCCGGTTATGCAAATAAGTGAAAATTAAGACTAACTGTTATTACAACGGTTTCCGTAACATTAAACAAAATGCCGTGGGGGAGGCCCTCGTTACAGAATGTGCTGAAAACGACGCGACTCGTTACGACTGGGGGCTTTATATTGTCTTAAATTCAGGTAGGTCGTTGTCCTTTGTAAGTAGTATGCCTGCTCCAAGAGCTTAATTCGTTTAGACTCCTTTGAGCCTTGTTTCGCTGATTCTCCACTCCATTTGCAATGGAGAATGATAATATCGCTGTAAATGTACTCCCCTCTTTGTTTTTGTATTCTTTAATGTCTTTCTTAGGATCATGTCACCAAATTTCTGCTTTAAAGTCAATTCACATGTTACGGAACGTCACGTCACTCCATACAGTACATATGCAACCAAATATACTCCAATGTTTATTTTGTTTGACAACCTACGCTGTCAATTAGTTTAGTTAGGTTAGCAGGTTATGTGCAGTGTTATTGTGTTATTATTGTTGAATCTGACTGAGATTAGATACAAATCCAATTGTTAATATTAATTTTTAAAACAGTATTGAACAAATTTAATTTATAGTTTGGTAGAAGCACAAATTCCATGTTGTAAAAATAGACTGGTCAACTTTTTTAGGGTGCGTAGTACAATACTTGGAATGGAGTTCAAACCAAAATCTAATCAGAAATTTGATCGGTATTGGTCGCAGGGAATACCGCACTTTATGCGGTAACATACCTGTATAGTTGCCGATTTAATTGCATGTCAGTGTAACACACACATCGATTTATTTGAAACCGTAACAGCTGTTCACGACATGCCCCAATTTGGAAGTCCGAATTGCGATGTTGCGTCCGTCATTAACACAAGAGAATAATAAAATTAGAGCAATGAATCCACAGAAATAAGGTTTACTTTGAGGTCCTTCTGAAGTTAGCTAAATTATTTCTTTTTTTACTTTTTTTTAATCTAAAAGAAATAAAACACTTTTTCTTATAGTAAGCCAAGCACGCCGACCACTTTATTTATATCAAAACGAAACAGAAGATTCACAGTTCGAGTTACATAACCTTATCTAATTTACTCTTATACGTAATTTATGCATACATCCCACACAAAGTCATTTATTTATAAAAGATCATTTTAACAGTCTCCACAGTTCATATTCTCCCTAAGTCAGAAATCACAAAACATGTTCGCCTATCAGTAAAAACATGACACACGTCAACGCGATTGTCATCTTTGCTCGTCCTTTATTCGCAGCGTTTGTATCCTTGATTGAGATGGTTTGAGCCTTTTCCTTCTCCTTGAACAAATTCTTCGCCAGCATACGCATTTTGGTGATTTTATCATCAAAGACAGCCGTTGTTGAGTTGCTTGGTGCATGAACGTTGCAGTAGTTGTGGTCACAGCATGACACGCACATCTGTAATTAATAAATTGATATCAGTAAACAGGAAATAATGGTTAATTTAGTTTATTATTAAGTTTTTAGCTATAGTATATTACAGTACAAGTGAAAAACCACGTGTTTTCACTCAGGAGGCGCAGGCGAGAGTGGAAATACATACAAGTGAGTGAAGTAGTTTCTAACGAGTGCTGTATATAGCATTTTGTTCAACCCTGCCACTAAATTTAAAGAAATAACGTTAGTAAAATTAGCTAGTTTTGATATACATATGTTGACGTAGCTGACAGTTAACGATTCTAACCTTAAAAAATGACGCTGGAGTGATCAAACTCATAATTATATTAGGTGTGTTTTATTGCCACCCGTGTGCAGTTCGTATCTATTCGAAATGATTCTCTTTTGAAGTGAATTGAACACGAGTAATAAAACGCATTTGAGTGTACCTATCGCGCGCGCGCATACGCATTCGTGTTACTTGTAGTTAGGCCGACAGGTTATGTTTGTATCGGACATTTTGCATAAGACTTATGCAAGGAGTTAACGGTCGGCAACCGATTAAGCTGACCACACAGAAATCATGTAAAATAAAAAAGTACAAGGCGGTCGTAAGAGACAATTAAATTAATATCTGAATTGGCAAGATTGTTAATGAATATCTTATTTCAATTATCTCTATTTATTGATGATTTTTAAGTATCAAATAACCGCATAAAATAGATACAATGGATATAAAATAGAGATTTTAACACCCATGCTCTCCTAAACCGAATGGTATATACAACCATACTAAAATAAATTGTAATTAACGCGTCTTGTACTCTTACAAATTGTCACTACAAATTGGTTCTGTATTTACAGTTTAGATAGGTTCTGGCTGTTGTGATCTTGTTCGTTTTTGTTTCATTACGTGAATACAAAAGATTTGGGAATAAACAATTACAATGAACGATAAAAAGAAAGATAATCGTTTCAAGGTCGCCGTGGATAGTGCAGTTGGTAGTATATTACCAACTTCTTAAAAACGCTTTTTTTTCGTTTCGCACCGACCCTTAAGTACGAATTGCATATGAAGCCGTCTCACCAACGAAAACAAATACACATAACCTCTCCGAGATACAAACGTGACATGCATGTGACTGCAGACTGATACCTTCCTCCTATTGGCTGATTTAATTTCAATTCATTTTGAATACAACTGATCATCTTTTCCGGCTTGTCCTTCAGGGGTGAAGAGGGAACTGAATATGATCAGTTGAAATCTATTCACTTTCATTTTGAATGCGCAATAAAACGCTTTTTGAGACAAGTGAATACGTTTCAAAATGAAATGAACTGATTACCAGTGGCAATAAAACACACCTATTATAAGCTTATAGATATAGACGATGTTTTAGAACAGGGGTTCTCAACCTTTTAGGTTCCGTGTACCACCTAAAAAATATCCAAATTTCTCCGTACCACCACCCTTTATACTAAAATGCATATTAATACAGGAAAAGAAATGATCCTACTTAATTATTTTGTAATAAAATAATAACGTTTATAACAAAAGTTCACTTGGTAAAAACTTATTCTCATCGAAGCCAATAACAATAAAAATTATATACCTAAAAAAATTTCATTTGGTATACAAAAGTAAAATAAAAAACCCTTGGGGTTGTTTTGCTAAACCATTTTTTTTAAATATCATGATCTGTGTCAATTAATTTCAAGCTCAAATTTGGCTCAATCATTAATTTCGGCTTATGTTTGTTGTTTAAATATAATATTGATGAAAATTCATACCTACATAAATTTCACATAAATCGTGGCGCAAAAAGGCATTAAAAGTCTAATATCTTAATCTCCAGTTTTTAATAATTCTTCCTCTGGATCCAAAAAACGGTGATTGGAATAATTTTAAATTCATCTATCCGCGCTGTGTGTGAGGAAATGTCTATCAAATGTTCTTAAATGTTCTTTTTCTATTAGGTTGTGAAGTTTGGTATTTACATACCTTTTAGATTTCTGATCCAATTTTCATTGTCATAGATTTGGGAAAACAACTATTGCCTTTTAAAGAGATGCAATCAATATTTTTTTTATATCCGACTAATTCATCATTGATGTTTCCCATCTTTCTTCAAGGGAGCCTTCGAATGCTAGCAATAAAATACATTTATTTTTATTAACTTCTTTTATAATTAACTCGATTTATTTATTGGTAATTTTATCTTCAATGATAATTAAATGAACCTTTGATTCCTGCAAAACTAAATTGAATTCATACAGCTTTCCAAAAATATCAGCTAACTATGCTAACCGGGCCATCCACAGTTCGTCAAGGAAAGAATTTTTGAATTCGAAATTAGCGTTTTCAAGAAAAATTTAAACTTCTGATTTAAGTTCGAAGAGACGATTCAAAACTTTACCTCGCGAGAGCCATCTATCATCGGAATGTAACAAGAGTGTGCTACCCATCTCCTGACATAATATTAAAAACATTCGAGAACTGAATGCTCGACTGTTAATAATATTGACTGCAATTATTTTTTTGTTAAAGCCCGAGCTCCATCAATGCAGACACCAGTGCATTTCGCTCATGGAATGGAATTGTTAAACATACAATTATTAAGAAATTTGAATATTTCACCAGTTGTTCTTTCGAGCAGAGGTTTACAAAATAATTATTCCTCTGCAATTTTCTCTTCCACCTCGAATCGTATAAAGACTAATAATTGATAAAAATTAATCATGTCAGTATTTCATCTAAGTGTAGCGCAAAATATTAACTTTGATTTATCTTTTTAACTACACTTCCTTTTACACAATGTGCCATTTGAAATACGTCGGCGTACGGTAATGGGTATTATCTGATTTGACCGCTATAATTTTGGGTCAAACAATTTAACAAGATCATCTGAATAAATATGATTTTTAGTTTGGTACCTTTTGAGTACCACCTAGAAGTCCTTCGCGTACCACCGGTTGAGAACCCCTGGTTTAGAAAATTGTAATGAAAACGCGTGTGTGATCTATTTTTTAAATACTGGAATATGGTCGGTTAACATTCCGCAATAATCACTGTATTTAGAAGAATACTTCTCTCGACTTTGAATTCTAAACTTTAATTGCACCTTTGGGCAACACCCGGTATATTCAACGTTCAGTTTACAAATCTACCCTTTCTATAAACTTGCAAAAACTCGGATTGGACCTCAGTAACGTTTTCCCAGTTCTCCTTCCAACACAGCAGTCGTTTTTCTACTCTTAAAGGATTCTAAACACATTCAACACTTAAAGGGGTGGGGGTGGGGGTAGGATGAGTAAGGGAGGGGAGGAAGAGGAGCAAGCAGTCGTATACAAAAACACATTCTATTATCCCGAATGTGCGGAATAAATTTTCCTTAAAGTGGTGAGAATATTTCAAGTTTTACCCTCTTTCGTGTTTCTTTGCGTGCCCTCGCCTGTGTCAACACGTGTATCCCGAAATTTGGATGATGGAGAGGGTAAAAAGTTTGGTTGGGGTCGAAGTTAACCGCCAAATGTTTGTTGAAAGGGGTGGGAGATACCATGGAATGATTGAGGAATGAAAAAAGGGTTGTTTTCAGATGTTAAAAGGTTATTTTTTAATACAAAAGGTTATTTTTTTGTTCTCTTAGACCTACCATTTGTGTGTCTACTTCGAGGCATCCAACTTTTGTCCTTTGACACTCCTTTTCCGTTGTGCATTTCTTATTTACCAATACACTAGTGCCTTTCGAATCCATGATGTGAAGGGTGTGGCAAAAATTCTCGCCTGCAACAAAAAGAAAAACCCACTAAATACTTTATATTTTGCACTCCACACAATTTCAAGTTCATAGTTCCTTAATTTCGTTTCATTTGGAACACTTTAGCTAAATGTTTTGAATTTCTTACTACTTATTTTTACTTCTTTTTAGTAACCAGAAAAAAGTTGTAAATGATAGTATAGTTGGAAACACCGTGCTATTATATTTCTTAACTTTTTCTTAACACAGACGCATGCGTCTGCCAACAGTGCCAGTGTGAGACATTTTGTTTTGTTTTGACATACTGCAGTAACGTATACGTTTAACCTCAGTGTCGTACAATTGGTACAATTGTACAATTGGTTTAATTTCTGTAAATTAATTTGCACTGACATGTTTAGGGCGCAAAATTTAGCAGATATAAACAGTTATAATGTAAACAAACAACATAACCTTAAATGCTTTTGGTTTCACCAGGTTGGCTATGCTGAAATAGATGTGTCTAGTGTACCCATCTGTTATTTTTTGAAACTTTTTTCTAGTTACAAAAAAGTTATTTAGAAAAAGATGATCGTAGGGTAGTATAAAATAATCTTAAGTCTGAATAGCAGATTAATGTACGATAGACAGGCGACAATATCAGTACAAATTAAGTCAATTATCGAGAGATGGTGTTTAAAACCGGAAATACAAAGACAAAATTGATAAAATCGTAAATTTTAGGATTGTTCATCCAGTCTGCAATAAAAATTATTAATGCCAATTGAATAAGCAAGAAAAGAGGGAAATGTTAGTTGGTTAGTTCATTCAATTGTCGAGAGAGAATGACAATTTGAAATAAAAATTATCAAAATTTACGAAATCATCACGATTATTTTTTGACGTTTCTTAAAACCAATGAAATGCTTCTTTATTTGTCACAAGGGTAAGTTTCAACCAATTATGTCATTATTATAGTGGGAATAAATCTCTTGTGATTATTCTCGGGAATAATCACTGTAGCTTTTATTTGCCTAGCAACTGTCAGATACTTAATTACTTAATTGTGTCAACGCGAAATGGGTGAAAGTCATCGGTTTAGTACCTTTTCTAATGCAGAAATTACAAAAAAGATTTTAGAAACTACTTCGAAAAATACTCTAATAAGTAATCAGTCTATATGGAGACAATTTAAGACCTTCGCCAAAGAAAGAAATTATATTCTGAATCAATCTACTACAACAGCTACTCTGGCATTGATTTTAAAAGATTGGGCTTATAACATGAAAAGAAAAGACGGAAATGATTATAAAGAAGCAGTAATAAAGACAATGTGGAATAAAACGGCAAAATTAGTTCAAGAACTTTACTTTAATAAGTATAACAGGTCCTTTGATCCTTTCTTTGATATAGAATTCAGAAATGCTCGGAATGCAAGAGATGCAAAAAGAAAAATTTTACAAAAACATCCTGAAAAGCACAAACAAAGTTCTGTGGCACTTTCTAATACAGAATTGTTGCAAAGTTTGTGGATTGCAAAGAAACTTTTTTCACGTTGCAACGTATGAACTAGCTTGGAGGGGAGGAGAAGCTACGAAATGTTTAGTTCATTATTTTAAAAAAGAAACCGACATAAAAAGATTAAATACTGGCCGCGTTGAATACAACCCCATCTTTACAAAAACTGCACAGGGTGGAGCACAAAGGTGCGCTAATAGTAAATGGTTGACTCCAAACATAAATAACCCAGATATTTGCCCTGTTCGTCTTTTTGAAAAACTAATGAGTAAACGTGAAGAAAATATTAAAACCGAACGCTTGTTTCTTACTCCAAATCCGGCTTGGCAAACTCATGGTTTTTGGTATAAAAACGTTCCTGTGGGAATAAATTCCATTTCAAAATGGATGAAAGAATCGGCAGAAAAAGTAGGTCTAGACACAGTTACTAAAAAAATAACTAACCATTCTGCCAGATCAAGTGCAGTAAGTAACCTTTCAAAAGCTGGTGTAGGAGAACAAGAACTAATCAAGGTCACTGGTCATAATTCTGCAAGTTCGATTAAACCATACTTACAATTGAACCAAGAACATCATTCAAATATAATAAATAATCTTAGAGAAAATACGCAGGAGGAAACACTTAATATAACAAGCAATTCCAAATCCTCAATGAATAATGAGTCTCGAAATATTTTTAATAATTGCGTTTTTCATTGTACTAATTTAAATTGTTAATTCTTTTAATATATTCACAATGTGTCAACGATATTTTCATATATTGTAAGTAATAATTAATTAAATTAAATTTTTCAATAATTTTATGATAGTTTTATTGATCTTTTTTATTGTAAAAATTTGTGAATCAATAAATAATCTAGTCAAATATAACTCGAGAGTTCCATAAATTAGAAAATAATTTGACAGATTTTGTTCAAACTTGTTGCCATTTGGCAATAGCCTCTCGAGCCGTGCGGGCTCTCGTGACTATTGCCTGGCAACAAGTTTTCAAACAATCTGTCAAATTATTTTCAATTTATTCTCACTCTCTTGTTATATTATTACTGATAAATGCATGATCAGCAAAATAACTCCAAAAGCTGTCTATAATATTTTTAATCTTCAGAAATGCATTCTCTGTAGGTACTCTGTAGCTATTTTTGTTGTTGATATTTTCGTTATTGCACTTTTTATAAACCACCAAAGAACGAAATTGGTTATATAAATTCTAGTTTTTAACTTGAAAATGTCATAAATTAGTAAATTTGTCGAATAAACAACACTTGACATTAAATACCAATTTTTCAACAAAATGGACGGTGCTTGGTCTCAAGAGGATATAAATTATTGTTTATATTCTTATAATTAATAATTTCTTAATACCAAAATATCAATATATGTGACCCCGTACGAGAGAATCGCCCTAACTGCCATCTCTCGTTTCGATAGTATTGACTTCTGTGTTTGAAGGCCCACAACTCTAAAACTACTGAACAGAAAAAAATGAAATAAAGTATGTCATACTCCTGAATCATTTCTGCATAAGTCGTTTCAAATTAACACTCGTCTTTCCGAGTTATTTTCTCATCACTGCAACCACGCACGATAGTAGTAGTTTGTGGGAGAACATTGCGACATGCTAACCGATCATAAACCCCGCATTAACTAATATATCTACTATTACCATTACAAAACACACGGAATACACAAACTATACATAACCACACACCCATGTTTGTAATGTAGATTACTCCCAAAGACAAAATCTCTTAATCCGCAAGTGCGGTTGATTCGTTACGGAAGTAGAACTACCCTTAGTTTCCGAACGCTATACAGGTGAATAAATTACACTGATTCCTTCGTACCTGGCGTAATAACGGTGCAACGGTATTTCGAATGAAGCAGGCAAACGTACGATTGTACCAGAGGGACCACTAGCCAACGTATTACGCTAGGTTTATATTTCGGTGGATATTAAGGATGTACGGGCGACGAGAAAAGCAGCTATTGTGCTGCCACCATCGTGCAGGATACGTGAACGGTAAAATTCCCAGTGGTGTGCTGTAGACGTTTCTGGGGTAGTTTTGTACCGCAATAAAAGCAACCTTGCTCGCACCAGCTGACGATCTGCCTTCAGCTTCCTGAGGATTTATTGGCTGCTAAGAATGTATGTACCAACTCCGTCTTAGTGGTGATAAGAGTTTTTGTGAAATCGCCCTACGTGTTTAATCTTACAAGTAAAGAAACAACGTGTTTTCACTCACGCGTTTGTCGGATTTCAAGTGAGACATACAAGAGACATACAAGTGAGTGAAGTGGTTTCTCACGAGTGATGAATAGCGGTTTGTTCAATCCTCCAACTGAATTCAAAGAAATAACGTTATTACAATTAGTTCATTTTGATATCTGTCGACGTAGGTGACAGTTTACGTTGTCATCCCGTCAATACAAACAAACTACATGTGTCAAATTGTTTATTACTGACGTTCATCGGTTGTGCAAAGTTTTATATCAGTAAATATGGAGGTTATGGGCGATATTTTAGGAGATTATCATGAAAACGCGAGAGTGAAAAGAAATGTCACCTACGCGTTTCTATGGCAACCAGCTTGGGCGATGTAAAGAACTAGTTTCTGCTCTCGTATCCAAGTAAGAAACTGACTGGCAAATATTTTAAAGGATTATTTTTTGACGTTTCTTAAAACCAATGAAATGCTTCTTTATTTGTCACAAGGGTAAGTTTCAACCAATTATGTCATTATTATAGTGGGAATAAATCTCTTGTGATTATTCTCGGGAATAATCACTGTAGCTTTTATTTGCCTAGCAACTGTCAGATACTTGTCAAAATAATTACTTATTTGTGTCAACGCGAAATTGGTGAAAGTCATCGGTTTAGTACCTTTTCTAATGCAGAAATTACAAAAAAGATTTTAGAAACTACTTCGAAAAATACTCTAATAAGTAATCAGTCTATATGGAGACAATTTAAGACCTTCGCCAAAGAAAGAAATTATATTCTGGATCAATCTACTACAACAGCTACTCTGGCATTGATTTTAAAAGATTGGGCTTATAACATGAAAAGAAAAGACGGAAATGATTATAAAGAAGCAGTAATAAAGACAATGTGGAATAAAACGGCAAAATTAGTTCAAGAACTTTACTTTAATAAGTATAACAGGTCCTTTGATCCTTTCCATGATATAGAATTCAGAAATGCTCGGAATGCAAGAGATGCAAAAAGAAAAATTTTACAAAAACATCCTGAAAAGCACAAACAAAGTTCTGTGGCACTTTGTAATACAGAATTGTTGCAAATTTTTAACTATTGGGACGAAGATACACCTTGTGGATTGCAAAGAAAGTTTTTTCACGTTGCAACGTATGAACTAGCTTGGAGGGGAGGAGAAGCTACGAAATGTTTAGTTCATTATTTTAAAAAAGAAACCGACATAAAAAGATTAAATACTGGCCGCATTGAATACAATCCCATCTTTACAAAAACTGCACAGGGTGGAGCACAAAGGTGCGCTAATAGTAAATGGTTGACTCCAAACATAAATAACCCAGATATTTGCCCTGTTCGTCTTTTTGAAAAGCTAATGAGTAAACGTGAAGAAAATATTAAAACCGAACGCTTGTTTCTTACTCCAAATCCGGCTTGGCAAACTCATGGTTTTTGGTATAAAAACGTTCCTGTGGGAATAAATTCCATTTCAAAATGGATGAAAGAATCCGCAGAAAAAGTAGGTCTAGACACAGTTACTAAAAAAATAACTAACCATTCTGCCAGATCAAGTGCAGTAAGTAACCTTTCAAAAGCTGGTGTAGGAGAACAAGAACTAATCAAGGTCACTGGTCATAATTCTGCAAGTTCGATTAAACCATACTTACAATTGAACCAAGAACATCATTCAAATATAATAAATAATCTTAGAGAAAATACGCAGGAGGAAACACTTAATATAACAAGCAATTCCAAATCCTCAATAAATAATGAGTCTCGAAATATTTTTAATAATTGCGTTTTTCATTGTACTAATTTAAATTGTTAATTCTTTTAATATATTCACAATGTGTCAACGATATTTTCATATATTGTAAGTAATAATTAATTAAATTAAATTTTTCAATAATTTTATGATAGTTTTATTGATCTTTTTTATTGTAAAAATTTGTGAATCAAAAAATAATCTAGTCAAATATAACTCGAGAGTTCCAGAAATTAGAAAATAATTTGACAGATTTAGTTCAAACTTGTTGCCATTTGACAATAGTCACGAGAGCCCGCAGGGCAACAAGTTTTCAAACAATCTGTCAAATTATTTTCAATTTATTCTCACTCTCTTGTTATATTATTACTGAAACAATCCCCTATTTATATTGACCCATATAAATCGATTTTGACTATGAATTTTTTATGTGCAGCTATCTAAAAGTATTGAAAGTAGTAAGAAAGAGATTAATACTATGTAGGATGAACATCTTTGTGCCCACTTTTCTTCTAGCGATTGCAGTTCCCTATTCTTTACTCAAAATTAAAGCAATCATTTTTATTTTCTATATTAAGCTAGCTACCCATGAAAAAAAGCAGTTATAGCACTGAGGGAACTGAGTTACTAAAATACCAATCTGCACGTATGCACACTTTATTCAATGGCACTACACGTAACTTCTTTAAACAGAACATAACCTATGGACACCGACTAATATATTTTTCATCTCGTTTATGTCCGCTGCTTTTAATCTGGGTGTTATGAACCTGCGAAATTTTGATCTTGATTGACTTATTCGGCGGCCTTAAGACCTTGATTTTCTTCATGTGAACGTCATAGACAGGAAACCTCAACTCGCATTCTCTTCTAATCTCATCCTCGATCACATTTGATGCAAAATTTCGGACTATATCATCATACGTCCATCCGATGGTGTATTTCCTCAAGACTTCGTACATCTTGCGGCGAATGCGTTTGACAGCTGACGGAGTCGATCCACCATGACGCTTCTTACCACTGTCAATATTTGTAAATGCTACACCATGAATCCTCAAAAGATAATCATCTATGGTCAAAACTTCTGCTATACAGTCAACTTGAGCGCTGTTCTTGTTGCCCATTTGTTGATTTTTCTTCCGAATTTTTTCTGGTTCTCAAATTTTGCACTTAATCGTTATGGGTTAGCTAAAATTTAGTGGTTATGTAGTTATTTTAGAGTTAAAATATCACTGGCCTTACTGGTCGTGGTATTTGACGTGGCGAATGATAATTTTACGTGAAATTTTGACAGAGAGATATGCCGAATAAGTTGGTGCATTTGGGACTATTGTTATTTGGACATTTAGACATTAGACTACTATTGATTTTCGTATTAGTTGCCTATGACAATGGCAACCTTGAGTTCATTTCAAACTATAGCTATAATAGGGTATTTGACTATTACTGGAAAACCATCTTCGTGTGTTTATTCCTTCACTCTACATTGTAAATGCACTATCGATACTTTCTGCTGTGTGACGTCACACGATAGTAGATATCAAATCGGCCCATATGGTCTGTCAGCATCGGCATCGTCGCCGTTTGGTAATTGTGTTGTATGATGTGTTGTTTTCACAATTTGTACATAAAACTGGGTTATAAATGGTGTATAAATCCACAATGCAGAATAAATAAAAACTCCGGATAAACTATTTGTAGCTGTTTCGCAAGATTTGAAATTGCGAAGAAATTGGTTGGCTCGTAGAAATCCAAATGAAATAAATAGCGGCTAGTACAAATGTTTTTTGTTGTGAAGGTTACTTCGACATAAGTAAAACTGACTAGAATAAGTTATCTATCGTATTTTCGAACCAGGTATTATCTGATCTGACAGCTTAAGGTTAGGGCTAACCTAACCTACAACGTTATGCTTACAAGGCACTTTAGTGCTATTAAATTCAAACGGGAGAAGCATAAGAGCGCGTTCGGATAATCGGGTCGGGTACGGTGAGAGTGACGCGCTGCATAATAGGCGGACTAACGTCATACGGCTTTTATCTACATATAAGAGAGAGACACCCGACCCAGGTTATCTGAGCATTGCTCTCCCCATACCCTACCCTGACAAACCGAACGCGCTCTAAGCGTACTAACGAATGACGACACTGGAGACTGAGCCAATTACAGAGCGATTTCAATCACGTGATAGGACGTGAATAATATTCAATTTTAATTTTGGTTTTTAATAGAAATTAAGCTCTTTTTTTGTGGAAGTAATAACAAATAGTTTTCTTAAACTGTAATCTATTAGGATGACTATAAATACAAGCCATATTTTTAATACAGTCAAATACCCTACACCACACGGTAACTTTTTTGAAATGTTGGCTTCGTCTAGACTCTAGAGAGTGTAAAATGTGTAATATCTCTGTTACCAATCATATCGAACTCCTTGAAAAGCTGCATCTGAAGAGAATGGAACCTATCATTGAGAGAAAGGAACTAATTCCTAATCACATATTTGGCTTTAGAGAAAAGCATTCCACTATAGATCAAGTCCATAGAACAACGGATATCATAGCTTATTTGCTCAACAATATTTCTTGATGTGACACAAGCTTTCGATAAGGTTTGGCACGAAGGATTGATACACAAACTAAAGAGTATGCTACCTTTACAATACGTCAAGCTGTTAACATCCTATATATCTGATAGACTATCCAGAATAAAACAGATCGATGAATACTTAAAAGAAGTAAAAGCTGGGGTACCCCAGGGTAGTGTATTGGGACCAATTCTCTATCTACTATATACAAGTGACCTACCATAGCTGGAAAATGTGACAGTAGCCACGTTCGCAGATGACACAGCTCTAATGGCAGTGGGATCAGCTATTGGAGAATCTTCTAGGAATCTTCAACAAGCTAGCAATAAAATATATAAAAGGACCAATAAATGGAAGACCAATGTCAAGATTAATGATGACACAAAGCTAAGGTGGAAAGAATACGTTAAGAAGAAAAGAGTGGAGCTTGGCCTCTAATACAGAAAACTGTACTGGCTTCTGGGAAGAAACTCTCAGTTGTCAGTACAGAACAAACTATAAGTTTACAACCAAGTACTAAAACCGATTTGGTTATACAGTATCCAGCTTTGGGGTTGCGCGAAAAACTCCAATATACAAGGAATCTAGACTTTCCCAAATAAAGTACTAAGGAATATGGTTAACGGTCCTTGGTACATACGGAACAGTGACTTGCACCGTGATCTTGGTGTCCCACAAGTCATCCAAGGGATAAAAAGATTCGCCGCTAAGCATGTGTCTCGCCTAAGCCATCACGTCAACGTAGAGGCCGTGCAGCTACTGGACAACCAGAATCTAGTGAGAAGACTAAAAAGAACTAAACCCTTCGAACTAGTGAATCAATGAAATGTGTAAAAAGCAGAGCACAGTGAGTGAAGGGTTAGTGCTTCTTGTTTAGGACAAAGTAAGTATAGGACATCAGTGGACAGCCTATTAGAGACAAGTACCTAGTTTTAAGAATTCAGATGTAAATTGATGGTCAATCTTTTAGATTAGTTTCAATATGGTAAGCATCTTATGCATATACAAAAAATTCGAAAATGCGAATCGTTATTACAGTGTTTCGCCTTTTCAATATATAACTCTCACATGTTTGCATATATCAGTGTTTTCTGGTGAATAAATTTTCTATGAATTGAATTGAATAGCTTATTGGTTGGGTGGGTATTGGAACGCATCCCATCCTCCAGTGTCTGCTGGGGGGGGGGGGGGGGGGGGGCGACAGCAGCACACGCAGCATTGAATAGGGAATGTTTAGAATAGCGTGAAAGAGATTCTTGTTCTTCTCCCGTATATCTTGCACAAACATGCTTCCGCTTGCTGGACATTCCATGCTATCGTATCACGAGTTGACTAAACACAAATATTTGCCCCCTCAGAGTCTATACTTGTAACGGTATAGCTTCCCTTTGCGATGCCTAAGAGGTGGAATAAATTGAAAGTTTTTATGTGACCAGGTCAACATAAAAGCGTCGATATATTCGAAACAAATTTTAAAATTGTGTACGGAATATGCATTTAACGTGGAAAATTCATTTTGTGGTGCATCGTGTGCTGCCATCTGTGAATAAGTGCGATAAGACACCACTGAAGTGTATTTTGGTGACCCAATTTATTATTGAAGAGGTTTGATAAATTCCCATGGAAAAACTAGCATAGATAGAGGGCTGTAATTTTTAGGATTAAGTCCCAACTTTATTTGTGACTAAGGCGTGTATAATAATAATTTTTATTGCAACTACTTTGCTCGTAATCGCACATGAAGCAAAATCATAACATTCTACCACCATGACTATAGATAACCTGGTAGTAGGGATAACTTTATTGTAACTTTAATACGAAATTTCGAAAGGTCTCTTACCGATTTCTTGGTATTCGTTGTAATTTAAGCCTAGGTTGTCTCTGACACTCTTCAACTTCACACAAATTGATCTATGTTCGATGATTTTACTAAAAGAACAAACGCAACACTCACCGTGTACGCAAAGAAATAGGTTATGATTTAAATTTACATCAACCAGTCAACACTTAATTATAAGGTCCGAACAATCCATTTCCTGCTTTATCAATTAATTACCTACTTAATATTAATGAAAAACATAAAATAGACTCATAAAATCTAAAAACTGGCAACGCCCGATATAGTACAAAAGAAACTATGTTGGCAACACTGCCACTTTGGTAAACGTCAAACCAGTCTTGCAGAAATTCTGAGCGAAGCGGTAGCGGGTCGGAGCTTCTTGATATTTCTGTTCACATCCGCGTAATTTCGGACTAATATCAAGAACGAGCGCCGTAAAATTGTCGAACCAACATCGCTAGTGGTGCATTTTGCGAAAACGGGGCTAAACTAAGTGAGATAAGTGTGGTTTCGTCGATTATCCAAGTTGTACATACGGTAGTACGGCAGGCAATTAGACCGAACGCTCTGAAGTTGTACCAGCCTGGGTCACGTGAGATAACATGGCGCTAGGCGAACCGGGTATTTGACAGTTCGCGTATACTCTTCAAGAAATTAACGTTTTTCTCGCGGGTTTGGGGTGTGTTGTGTGGTCTAATGCAATGGAAATGGAAAATGTACTCCAAGGATTTATTATGAAGATGCTATGGATGTCGGTAAGTGTTTTGTGTGTGTTTGTTTGTGATTTTAAGTTCGAACTGTCGGGAATACGTAAACTTACGTATGTATTTTATTTGTACTACTGGACTACTAGAACGGAATATAGTTTTTTTTTGGTAGAGTGTGGTATAGGAATGAGTATATAATCCCTCCATGATACACACCGATGATTATGATGACAGTAACTTTGCAGTTCGTTCGAATAATGACTTCATTATTCGAAGGAACTGTCATCATTGTAAGAAAGTGCTGCTAAGTCTGTCAAAACCTACGTGGTTGACAGTTATTTGACAATTTACCTCGCTCTCATTGGCAAACACATTTAAAATATGTGACAAATTGAATTTGAGTCGTAGATAAATCTAAAGACATTCAACTCTTGTTCAAAATTCTATTTATTCCAAAGTAACTGTTAACACCGTCAAGTGAGCCTAACAGTTGGCATTAGTTGGCTCCTTTCATACCCACAATAGTTAATTTAAGAATAATAATACTACTTTGAGGTTAAAGCATCTGCCTCTCAAATCTAGCAACGGCCAGTTTCTAATAAATCCAGATAATACATCAATACATCGTTCCTAGCACCAGAATCTTTTCATAATTTTAAATGATTAATGCCTTAAAATCTGTGGTCCACCTAACCGAAAATAAAACAACAAAAAAGTGACGTATTAAAATGTATCTATAGAATAGGTATGTGGACAGACGCAATTACAAAAGATTATGTACCTAGTGCTTTTTTTAAGTTCATTTGAATATCTAGACAAGGCATCTGTATACAGCTGTCCATGTGAAGGGAACGGAAAATATCACAGCCTTATTGGTTACACAGATATTAAACAATACATGTTCGGGATTAATTTATGTAGAAATTAAATAATATTTAGGTTGGATGTTTTGTTTGTAGGTTATGAAGGCGTTTTATTATTGATATTACCAATATTTTTTAGATTAGGTTAGAATCATACAACTTGATGTAGAAATGATATACAAGTGTGTTGATTTTTTTATTACAATATTTTCCAGTTGTGCCAAATTTCCCAATATTTTTTGTTTTAATATCACCGCAATTATTTCAATACTAAATTGTGGATATTCAATATGAATTATTGACTGAATGGTTTCCCTAAATGAAATGGTGTCTATTGATATGCGATAACCCTGATAATGACGTCAATACACATATTAAAATAATAAATACCTAGCTGTAATACGTGCACACTGCACAACAATGAAAATTAAATGACAGAAATTGTTTCGTATTGATTTTCTTTCTAATCAAAATTCTGTGGTTGTTTCTTATTTTGCCAAAAAAATAGTGTTTTTAATCATGAACAGGAAAACAGTGTTTTTCTTGTTAAAATACAACAAAAATGCTACTTCTGCCAAAGTTACAAACTTACTGAAGTGTTCTATTTTTTTGTTCTGATTTGGCAAAGTATTGTAATCGCGTCGAAAAAGAATTTTGTGATTTTGTAAACGACGAACTTTGACGTTTTTTAAAGGTATCGGTGTTACGGTCATAGTGATAAATAGGTTATTATTAATAATTACCGGTTGTTAAAGTGAAGAATTTATCACATGAACCGGCTATTATTAATAATTTCCAGCATGCTATGGTCAATGTGATATATTTCAATTCGATATTGCATTAAGGTGATGCTACAATATAATAGAGCCTCAGATTTGCAATTCTGTTAGTATCTACATAATCGCCACATAACGAATCTATTCACTGGGTTTTCAGTGTTGGGCCTTTAGTGACGTTAGTCCTGACTAACTTATTTAGTTACTACTCATGACTAAAATAAGGAAGATTATCAAAACGAGACTAAAAGATGCCAAGCCATACTAATTGCATGCACGAGTGTGTAACTCTTTGGGTCATGCTTATTTGCGCAATTCTTAAAAGCTAAGTAAATAATAAATTAGAAACTCGGTTTGTATTATTCTGCCAGTGCATACGTACACCTAGTGCTTCTGTATTTTGTAATTCGTGGCAAGAGAAATTATTTCTATTTATAACTTATTATTTATTATCTTTTTAATACACAACTTTAAAAAATGTTTTATATTTAATTTTGAATACAAAAGTCCTTCTAGACCTTTATTTTTTTTGTGGTAGTACAACAATTATACCATTTATATTGTAAAAATAAAGCAAGATAAAGTTTGTAACAATAGGACGTCATCCTCTTTTGTTTTGTTCACAAATGTGAACTGTACCTGTATTTTATTTTATTATTTACTATGAATATTGTTTATTTTTGATTTGTAAGTGCACAAAAGTGATACAGATTTTATTTGAGTTACCTACTGGTTATTTTATTTATTAAGAATATATTTTATTTTTAAACTGATTCCTGGACTTGAGAATTATTGTGTTTTTGTTATTGTTATATTTTTTTCATATATCTAAATAAATAATGTATTTAAAAATCTTTTTTTTTGTTGCTGATAAACACTTTTATAATAACCGCCTTATAAAACAGATTATATCCGTCATATATTAGATATGCTTACGGTAGGTATAGGTAATGGACAACCTAATGTAGGGAAGATTGGGGCAAGTTGTTACAAGGTTTAATCTTTTATTTATAAAATAGTACTTTATTGTCAAACACCAAAAGTAAAAATACCGTGTTAGCAACAGAACCATACAAAAATGTTGCATCATTTGTGCGGTGCAATTTATGTAAAAACATCTATGTAAACTAGTCCCGCCTATTCTTGCATGTATTTGCATGAAAATACAATATTGAATAAATTGATATTAAATGCGCAAAATTTTAAGATAATTGGGATTTGAAAATTTACTTAATAAATTGTAATTGTACATTTACAAAAAAAGACTACACACAGAAAAGTAAATACTTCACTCAAAGCAATATATGCTTTCATCCAAGTAAATGATTAGTTTGCTATAGCCGCAAGTAGATATTTTCTCAAGTTAAGAATAAAGAGATATTGTGGAATTGAAATGATTATATGCTTGTATATCTGAGAAAATATTTTCTTGCAATGAGTATAGATATTATTCATTCAAGAAAACTATTCTCACGTTGAGAATAATGGAATTTTCTTAAAGTGAATATATATGCTTGACAATGAGAAAATATTTTCTTGAAATGAGTATAGATATTATTAGTTCAAGAACATGATCTTAATGTATTGAATAGAAACTACTGTTTTAGTTTTTTTTTTTTAAAGGTAGGGAATTGTGTGAAATAAGTAGACAATAACTTAGCAAATGATGTTTGTTTTATTGTATGAAATTTCTTTGCTTAATTACATATATACTTACCTATTTATAAATTATCACTACCTACAATATCTAAGGCATGGAAAAAAACACCATATTCTATTAGACATCAAATTGTTTCCATTATATTACACAAGTAAGTTTTCTGTGGCATGTATGTTGATCTGGTGACCACTATATGGCTAGGAAAAATTTACGTACCGTGTGCGTCACAAGTCACAACTACGAACTGCGTCGCAAATACGTTGAACATAAGTACTGTAGGCTATTCACGCAAAATTAAAACTATATACTTTCATAATATTATAGATCGCGTAGTTATTGCGTACAGTACCTACAAAATTAGTAAAGATATACTTACATATTGAACTCTTCTCGGACAATACTCGGTAGTCAGCGAACACGACGCCATAGCAGACCCCAACTAACTGAAGGCAAAGGCCGATGCGAAAAATCTTAAATTTCGGCAACGTTCGTGCACGTTTGAGTGTAAATGCGCAAGCGCGTTGCAAGCAATGGCTTACTTGATTCAAGATATTGATCAACTCCTTGAATTGAGAATTTAAACTACTTGGTTTGAAAATTATATACTTAACCGAAACTAATAACTCTGAGATTGGGATATTCTTGAATTGTGAGAACAAGGAATTCTTAAATGAAAGAAATTGTTTCAAACCAAGTAAATATTAACTTTCCTCTAAAGCAATAACCGCAAGTAAATAATTTTCTCACGTTTTGAGTACTTCGCTGTGTGTACCCACATGCATTAAATATAAAATGGGTGTTATTGATAATAAAATGGTTAACTTTTTTGAACACTCTGTATAAAATGTTCTTTTTATGTTTTCGTCATTGAGCCGTCCTTGGGTGTATACCAAATATCATTACCAATTATATCCAGTAGTTTCTAAAGTACAAGTGAGACAAAAGAAAACATTTTGTATTATCAATGTTTTGTATTATTCGTAATTTTGGTCATTCGGCTAGCCGTACTGATGATTTGCGTCGAGTAAATAAATATAATAGCTTACATAGTAATCAAAATAACTTAGCTAACTTCTTTGAAGACTGTATACAAAAGATCTTTTGTAAAAAGTAACGTTTTTATCACTTTTACCGTGCCCGTTAGGAAATTATTAATAATAGCCGGTCCATGTGATTATTTAAGTGTTTCTAATCACATTGACCAAATGATGCGGTTATTATTAATAATAGCCGGTAATTATTAATACAAACCACATTTATCGCTTTAACCGTAACATCGAGACGAAACTTCATATTTAGAGGTTTCATGACCGGAAAGAACTTTTGTTTAAAAGGGTCCAAAGGAACTACACGTTTACTCTTAGCATTTTTCAACGATTTTGCATTTGAGCCGCCGTTTCTTTAATTTCGTCATAATAGTTAAATAATAAATTAAAGTAGAGGACATTTTGTATAATTTATGTCTATGACATTATTTGGTAGAATAAATAGTTTAGCTGCATGAGCAAACTTTAACTTTGATAGTCACGATCGCAATTTATCTGTGTCTCAGGCATTTTAAAACCCCGATCGTGGATATAATCAATTCCCCTGCACACCATACTATACCCCTTGTATTGTTTTGCTCCTTTACGCGACACCAGTGACACCTATACGCCTACCTATCGAACCATTTATGTTTGGAAAGCTGTAAATCAAGTCATCCGTTCGTTCCCCTTATCCATGTGCATACGGGGAACAGTTGAACGGTATTCGCTGTTCCGGACAAAGATTGATTGTCCAGGGCCTGGACGGACACCCAGAAAAACAAAAAAAAAACAATCGAATAGGTCCAATCAATTTCGTTACGGTCAGTTGGTCTTATCGTCGGCTGTTGTACCGACCCGAAAACCTGGCCAAAATTATTTTTCCACCTATAAGGCCACTAGATGTGTTGTTTTACTTATGTATGGCATTTTAACCTTCACACTCTTTGAAGGTCTGTGAAGGTTAACAACTTAATAAACACAATGAAATAGTACAAAATAGGGAAAAAATCAAACTGTGTTAAAAATTGTTCTTCACTGCAGTACACCTATTGTAAATTAATTACTGCTACAAGATTTGTCATCAATATTTTTTGTGATTTTATTTCTATTACTGTGTCAAATTTACAAAATTATATATATGTCATGTCCTGATTATATAATAGACGGATTTAAAATTGAACATTACATGTCGTTTCTGAGTTATATGAGATAATATTTTTGGGTCTGTTATGTTGTAAGAAAATCATGAAAAAGTTTTATTTTTAAGACCTGTGGTAGAGGAAGAAAATGAAAGTTTACACCAGTCGATATTGTGTATTGAAACGGTACATACGCTATTCATGCTATTTTCCGTTCGATGCATTCCTTTTAAGACGTGATAGTAGAGGCAGTTAAGAACCTATTTAACCATATTTATCACTATAAAAACTATTATTTTTAGTATTATTTCAAAATTGTCTAATACTTATACTTATTGTTTCCATGAAAACTTTCGAAATGTGATCATCCTTCAAGCTGAAACGGTCGTTTTTTTATTGGTATGACCCTAATACGCATGTTTTGAACCTAGATTCGCATTCCGTATAAACACATTTATCGAAAACACCTACCCAGTTTCTATTCACAAGCTTACTATTGTCTCTCCTCAACAATAATCCATTTTTATGCAGAGAACTGTGTATGCGAGTAGGTGCTTTCGATGTATTTTCTTGCCCTGAATATAAATCCGATTCGCTTCAAGCAACAAATTTCCAAGAAATTCACATACAAGTACAAAGTTTAAGGTTTTTGTCGGATGATTTTTAACAGTCAAGGTCATCGGCGTTGTTTGCTATACATGATCCAAAACGGAAAAATATACGTACATAACGGCATTTACGACATACAAGATGCATTGAACATAAAATTGTCAATATATTGAAAACCGTAATCATTTGGATATAGCTAAATATGGTTAAATATGTTCTAATTTACCTATACTATCACGGTTTCAAAGAATTGCATCAAATTACATATAAGCCAGTACATCAATTTTTGGATTTTCGTTCACAACGTGATAGAAATAAAACCAGCGCATCCGCACCGCAGCAGATTTTGAAGTAGTTGTAATGTCAAATATGTGTACTATAATTTGAACTACTTTCAAGAGCTTAATTAAGCTAAACACTAAACTAAAACACTCAAATTCTGCATAAAACAGTTTTTTTATAATAGCGAATGTTCTCGGCCCTGCACTAAACAAAATTGCGGGGAAATTTTAATAAAAATAATGTCGAATGAAAGTTTATACTTGGTTCTAAAGAAGGTATAACAAAAAAGTCACATTTTTCCTTAACACACAAAATTACAACCGTTTTCAAGAGCGTCAACTTATGTGCATCTATGTTTAGCCATAGTAAAATCTATGTTTTGGCTGACAAGAACACAGGGCGCAGGGCTCAGGTGAAAAAATATTGCCGCCTTTTAATACATCGGTCCTTTACTTATCCCAGAAACTGGTTTACTTTTTGGAATTTAACAATTTAGAAATTTGATTTATGGCCAGTTTTTTGGGGCAAATACCCCAATGTGCGACCGTGCAAAAAGGAAGGAGAATCTTTATAGTGAAAGATAAAGACACCGACATTTGAATGTTCCAGATTTAGAAATTATTTTTTTTTGATGTTATAGTTAATTGGCATTTAATTGAAAACAAAATCGGTTTAGCTTAAGCCCACAGAAAAATATTCAATCAGCCTATGCTAGATAGTAATATAAAACCTTTTCTTTCAAACAATATTTATTTGAGCTTCCAGAAAGCTTTTTCATCGACTGTGAAAAGTGAAAATGGAATCGGTACTAAGCTGTACGAAAACAATCTTTCTTTCATCCGGTCTTATTTTAAACTAATTCCAAAGAACTTGAAGTGGAACATTCCATTACGGAATGTTTTTCTTAATTTTCCCGACTGAATTTTCCGATTCTTTCTTTAGAGGAACCTGAGTGGTCGGCTCTTAAATTAATTATGAATTCCCCATTTTCGTGTTCGAAGTTTGTTAAGGACGATTTGCATTATCTATCAACCCTGATTTATTCTAGAATATATAATTTTCCCGAGTAATATATACAGTGTGTCCCCCGATGGACCTAACTATACCTATAACGGACGTCATTTTTAATTTCTCGAGAAAAAGTCATTCTTTATAAAGAGTTTTAGTTGTCCTAAAAAGTCGAAATTAGAACAAAAATGTTATAGGTAAAAGTTGTTTTATATTTAAATTTATGCCCAGATATCAAATTTCAATGTTGTATTCTAAGTTTTATATTTTATTTATTTTTAACAAACATTTTTATTTGTAATTTAACAAAACATTACTCCACAGGTTCCCCTTCTACAGCTACAAATTTTTCTAATCTTTTTCTAAACTCCCGATATAGGTACCCCTAATTTTTAATTTTAGAATGTCTGCATTATCATGAAAATTATTCGCATACACCTTCTGTTTTAAATAACCCCACAGAAAAAATCAAGCGGCGTTAAATCAGGTCAACGTGGTGCCATCCTATAGGGCCGAATCGTCCAATCCACTTATTTGGAAAATGTCTGTTCAACCAATCCCTGACTTGATATGCGCTATGAGCAGGACAACCGTCATGTTGATAGTGTAGTGAACACCTGAGCTGTAAGTTGATTTCGTCCAAAGTAGGTAGAAAAAAATTTTCCAACATATCAAAATAAGTGTTTTGGTTTACAGTACCGTCAAAAAAGTATGGTCAAATAATTTTCTTGTAATAAATCCCACACCAAACATTCACTGTTTTATATTTTTGAGAATTGGTTGTAATACGGAAATTTGGATTTTCTTGAGACCATATATCTGCAATTCTGTGAACTAATAACTCCACCATTTGTGGTAAACGTCGCTTCGTCAGAGAAAATAATTTTTCAGTAGAAAAATCTATCGACCATAATGCGTTCTCCCATTAATAGGCAAAATTCTAATCGACGAGCATCATCTTCTACTAAAGTGTGTATCAGTACTGGTTTATAAGTATGCAATTTTTGATTTGAAAAGATCCTTTGCAGGTGGCTTTTACTGATGTTCAAGTCTCGAGATCTTTGCCTCAATGATTTTTCTGGGCAAGTGTTCACGGAATCGTTAGCTAACACAGCTCCTGCCTCATCTTTGCCATTTCGCTTTTCTTTCTTGCTATTTTTCACGTATCCTGTTGAATGGAATTTTTTAACCAATTCACGAACACAATTGACTGAAACGTATACCTCAGGGTATTTTCTGTAAACTCTAAATAAACCCTTTGCTCTAAAGTCAACATACTTCTATCAACAAATTGCTTGGATACGCTGTTACTACTGTCAACTGATCAATCATACTTGTGGTCTCTAAATTTTTTGTTCACCTTTATGTAATGTCTGTTCACTGGTCCGTGATGTAAAATTTGAAATAGAACATTCAAGTTTGATATTTGAGCATAAAATTAATACAAACTAACTTTTAGCTATAACATTTTTGATCTAATTCCGAAAAACCGATAGTTTACTCTTCGGCCAATTTAACATTTTCGTGTTTTCTAACCACCCTGTATGTTAAATCAAAATATTAACAATGGCTTTCGACTTTTTAGGACATCCAAAACTCTTTATAAAGAATGACTTTTTCTCGAGAAATTAAAAATTACGCCCATTATAGGTATAGTTAGGTCCATCCACACTGTAGGTATATATTTTTTGTAGGGGTTTGAAATTATAAATGAGAAGAATTAGGATACGAATCATTATATAATTAACCTAGGTGAGAAAAAAAATTAAAAAAAAAATACCTCGACCTGGATTTGAACCAGAAACCTCCAAAATTCCGGTTCGGTGTGCTAACAAAAATATCATATATCATTTATAACACTCGTATTTTTTCAGCTTGAATTCGTTTTTATATTACATGCCATAGTCTGTTATACCCACTTTAATAATTTCCTGAAAATTCCTTACTACGAATGTGCATTTACGACAGTAAAATTATGAGAAGCGACGGCGCTGAACACAGAGGCCGCTTCTTCGTCTTGCGAAATTAATGGCCTTGATATTAATGGGAATCGCAATAAAGCTTTTTGAACTTTAGAACTAGACGCTTCGCACTAGAGCCAAGGAATATGAATTTTAGAACGTTCTTCTGATGTTTTGTAGCTTTTGGGTTATTATTGAAGTCATCCATGTGTAAATAATCCTAGGAGAAAAAGACCAGCTATTAAACAGCTATTGAACAAGCAGAAGCATTACGTTGGAACAATATTGAATGTACCATTATTACTTAATTTACTGATCCTGGTACTTATAGCATTTTTCTGGTAATCTCCTGTAAAAGGTCATACAGTATTGCTTCCTCTGCTTCGTGGTAAACGTTTTGGAAAATTTTCTCGATTCAGCACCTTGTCCGAGCGTCTTTTTATATCTCGAGTATGCGAAAAAAAGCGCCTCAACATTCCAGTAGCTGTTTGATACGCTTCACCATGGTTACAGGCTAGAAACGTCAAAAACGCTACCATAACCTATTCATATTGCAGTAGGTATTGTAATATGTACTATCGTTAAGTTCGTTCACCGAATATTTTTCATCCATCCTTGATTACAAAAAAAATCTATGACATACCAACAAATTTTTACAATATTCGTTTGTGATTTCAGACCGTCAGAGTTGCACTGCAACAGTAAATGCATCGGACATTGATGCATCGCCACATAGCATTTTCTAATACGTGAAAATCTTCTTTGAGGACTTGCTACATGTGCGTACCGAATGGGCTAGCTATTTTTTTGATTAGTTTGCCTTATTTGCATATTAGCTTTTGCAAATCAATGTGATAATTTGATTACGAACAAGCAAGGTTTTATTTTATAATGCCGACATATTTTTAATTACATAAGTGCAGAATTCACTGCGTACTAACAAGGGAATTCTTGTGGAAATTTACAAAACACATCATGACGTAACTGTTTGTTTCATTTTAATGACTTTTTGTTTAATTCATTAGCTTTCTGTATTATTAGTTCGCAGCATCTAATTTTAACAGACTGTAAAACAATGCAATTGGTCATTTGATGTGAACTAGTTTAAATAAATTATTATTTTAATGAGAAAAAATATATATTTTTTATTTTAATTAGCAAGCTATTGCCCATAAAAGAAATGTTAGATATGGTTTCTTCGTCATCTTTAAAGTTCTACTAAATCCAATTGTACTACTATGTTCGTTGTATAAATATGTCGTATTGTCTGAAATACAGATCAATTAGCTTCTGAAACAAAAAGTTAAACAAATGAGCTTTCAAAATATAACCTTTTTGTTGAATAAAAAAGCTACACAAAATTGTCTCTACTATTAAAATATTTTTAACCGCTTTCGTTTTTCTTCAAAAAATAAACATCATAAAAATCGACAAATATAATATAAATACAAGCAAATAAAGTTTAATTTTCCAAATAAATTATTTTATAGACGTGCTGTCTATAAAATTTTTATGATGTTCATACTTGAAGAGAAACGAAAACGATTAAAAATATTTTAATAGTAGAGACAATTTTGTGTAGCTTTTTTATTTAACAAAAAGGTTATATTTTGAAAGCTCATAAATGAGTATCATCTATATTGTTCATAGAAACGCATCAACTTAGCATACACTCTGTATATGGTGTACGTTTTTCTTGGAAAGAAATACCATTGCGTTTATGTGGACAGCTAAAAACAACAATATATTTTATTTAATTTCTGTCTGACGGTTTCCGGAAAACTGTCTGTCTGACGGTTTCACAAAATTACAATTTTATGCGGTTTTCGCCCTTTAGAAAAATCAAAAATCTTACTAATATTTACAAATCTATTGTCAATCTTCGTATACGACCTACTACACACAATACGAAATTAAAAATTGGATAAATTAAACAGCGTACTAAAATTTTCATCGAGTGCAAATAAATGAAACCAATATTTGTCGCCTAGGCACTTGCTATATCCACTTCAACTGGATATTGCAAATACCGAGTATTCGTCGTAAAAAAACTCGTCCGCACAGCCGATCGTCGAATATATAAATCTAGTTTTGAGGTGGACTCGATACGAATTGAATAGAACTGGTTTTTCCTTTTCACAAATAATCGTATACTTGGCATATTTTTGATATTTGGCAAGTTACGAGTGGTTGATCCACAAAAAGCTATATTATGCAATACCAGCAATTCCGTTATTAGAAGAGCTGGAATAATAAAATATAGACGGTAGGCTACCTAATAAATCATATTTTTAAACTTTATTACATAATAATTGTTTATCTTGCATTTTCCAAAACTATACACGTAACAAGCTATATACAGTGCTTCCCAAAAGTAACGGATAAATTCAATAAAACCTTAAATAAAAATATTTCAGAAAAATGCTCTGACACGTCGATTTTTATTTTTAAATTACTATCCTGACATACACTTTTCAGCCCCCCACCCCTTCGCCCCTAAGGGGTGGCAACCCCAACTTTAAAAATTCAAATAGCAAAGTACCCCTTGCGATACCTCAATTGATAGATTTTTTTATTCTGAATACAACGAAAAAAAGATTATCAAAATCAGTTGATAAATAACCGCGGTATTTACCAAAATGTATTCAAAGAAGAATGTCAATATTCGAGTAAGCGGTGTTGAAGCGGGCATAGCAATATCGTTCAAACAATTGCAACTTGTTTTTACTTATGTCAAACACAATTCAGATTTTTCGTCATTGAAGAAATAGTAGCAAAATGAGATTTACAGAAACCGAAAGAATCGAAGTTTTAATGATTGGGTTTGGAGATAGAAGCCGGACGCATGACGAAGTTCGTGTTTTGTTCAATGAAACGCACCCGGACCGTCCGCCAATATCGGAATCTACAGTAAGTCGAATCGAAAATAAATTTCGCGATCTCGGTCATGTACGGGATAAGCCTAAGGCAGGACGTCCATTGGCCTTAATTGAAAACCGACAATTGGATGCTATTTTAATGGTGCAAGAAAATCATTCAACCCTTGCGGAGGTCGCTTCACAAGTAAGTGCGTCAAAAAGCACAGTGTCCAGATTATTTCGAAAACACAAATTTCACCCGTATAAAGTGCACTTGGTACAAAAATTGTCCGATGATGACTTTGATCGACGAGTGCAGTTTTGTGAGACAATGATGGAACTCTAATGAAAATCCTTGCTTAATTAGAAACATCGTTTTTTTCTGTTGAGGCAACATTTTGTCTGAATGGCACCGCCAATAAACAAAATTGCCGTTACTGGGCTCGTAAAAATCCGCATTGGATGGTGGAAGCGAACACACAATATCCTCAAAACCTTAATGTGTGGGCTGGTGTGGTGGGTTATAGAATTATTGGACCAAATTTTTCGACGGAACACTGAATGGTGAACGTTATCTGAACTTTCTACGAAATGAACTACTACCTACTTTAGCGGTGTTGTTTCCCAACGCAGAAGATCCTGATAGACACAAGGACAGAATTTGGTTACAGCAAGACGGTGCGCCTCCACATTATGCGCGACAAGTTCGAGAATACCTCGATCAAGTATTTCCTAATCCAAATATTTTCAAATTTCCTAATGGATTGGTAGATGAACGCTTATTGAATGGCCAGCAAGATCGCCAGATTTAACCCCACTAGATTATTTTCTTTGGGGCTATTTAAAAAGTAAAGTTTATTTTAATAGACCTGTAAATATTGAGGCGTTCAAGGGAAGAATTCCTGCAGTAATTCACTTAATGACTCCAGGAATGTTCAAAAACTCGAAATAAAATGTTAGAAAATGTTCAACAAGCGTTTGGGGATAGACTAGGGCATTGTCTCGTCGTTAACGCGCAGCACTTTGACAATTAATTAAGGATTAGTTAATTAAATTTTGTTATTCCCCAATTTCGTGTATAAATAAATTTTGATAAATATCGCCGTTATTTATCAACCGATTTCGATAATTTTTTTTCTTTGTATTCAGATTAAAAAAGTCTATCAATTGAGGTATCGCAAGGGGTACTTTGCTATTTGAATTTTTAAAGTTGTGGTTACCACCCCTTAGGGGTGAAGGGGTGGGGGGCTGAAAAGTGTATATTAGGATAGTAAGTTAAAAGTAAAAATCGACGTGCCGGAGCATTTTTCTCAAATATTTTTATTTGAGATTTTATAGAATTTATCCGTTACCTTTGGGAAGCACTGTATAATACATCTAATGTGTTGAGGATTTAGTAATTTATCTAATGTCTAGTTTCCCTAGCTTTGTTTTTATTTCGACGTACACAAACCGAACGATCAAGATAAAGCCCAAAACACGTACCAACGATTATCAAGGGTTTCAAGGATTTATTGTACCCGAAACATACAGATCATGACAAGCAGTACATTGTTCAATTCAAGCATGATCCTCCATAATCTCAAGCTTTAAAGTACACCGAATTCCTCTTTCAGGCTTCGTATAGGCACACATCCACTTCCTCTGGCTTCGATAATTGCCGGTATTTAGTTTGTCACCCAGATTATAGATGGCGCTCTCATTCACGACATGGGATTCGGTCGCAGTAAAAGCTGTCAGAGGTCGGCTTGAATGTGAACAATCATTGGAAGCCAACACGCTTCATATGAATACAAGGGGGTCGGTTACATTACAGTTTCGTATAACGTGCGTTTTCAGGCGCCCGACCCAATTATACGTGAGTCGGAAGTAATTCACGTTTATGGCGCCACTACGGTTTAATTTCAGTCCGTTTCGTTTCGGCTTCGCTCGTCTGACTTATGACTAGTTTTATATATTCGAATTTTTCGTCCGTGGTTTTGCTGAGTGTGATTAAAATTGCTCTATCTTTACCCGCTTTATGTTCTAGCTTTAATAAATCTATTATAAAATTGAAAAAATGAGATAAAAATAGTGGATTGGTTCTAGTTTTTTTTTTCAATCAACTAATCAACAAATTGAAAACATATTCACATTCCATATATACAATATATACAGGGTCCTGCAGCTCAGCTCCCGTCTTCTGTAGCTCAGTTACTAGTTAAGCTAAGAGTTTGACATTTTGCAAGCTTGCCCTGTACTTCAAGGTACATTTCAAGAAATTATTTTTGATTATACAGGGTGTCCCAAAAATGTGCAACGCCAACGTGATATATTTTTTTAAATTGCATGCTATATATTTTTTACACATTTGAAAGCCTGTTATGGTTGCCTACATACCACCAAAATTTTATTGAAATCGGTTGACTAACTGCAGCGCAAAAAAATAAAAACAAAAAAAAAATAGATTTTGCATCGTTGGCCTTAAAAATCAATAAAAACCACAAATTGCACCTCGTTAATAAAATTTTGCGACGTCCTTATTCAGTTAGATCTAGTAGTCTCGTTAACCAAGTGTCATTGATCCAAATTAAACAGGATGACCAAAATCTAGTGTCAAACTTCAAAGCGTGTTATTGTTCTTATTTTAAATTGGAACCCATACAGTTTTTTAGGTGAAACGATGCAGAATTAAAAAATAAACATTGTTTCTAAATACAACCCCATCACAATTCCCAATATTTTAAAAGTTATTCGCCAAAAACTCAATTTTCAACGTTTCCAACGGCAATTGTAGGTAATAAATATCGTACGCGGCGTTGAAAAACAATTTATTTCATAAAATATAACTCAGAGAAATATTTTAGATTTGAGTGTACTTAATTAAGTAGTTATTCAATTGCCAAATTTACTTAAAAATTTACCTATAGCGGTAAGGGTGGAAATGTGGCTGCAACATGATGGAGCCCCAGCACATTACTAGTTACATGTCAGGCACCAGCTCAACGAAATCTTCCCAAATCGGTGGATTGGAAGAGGAGGACAAGTTGCGTGGCCTCCTCGATCACCGGACTTAACGAAACTGGATTTCTTCCTGTGGGGCTACGTTATGCTGAACCTCCAACAACACCAGAAAACATGCAACATTTCTAACTATTACGCCCGACCTATTAAGAGCAGTGGCGAGGTCATTTCATACTCGTCTTCGTTTGTGCCTCGAAGAGCACGGAAGACATTTCGAACAACTACTTAATTAAGTACACTCAAATTTAAAATACTTCTCTGTGTTATATTTTATGAAATAAATTGTTTTTCAACGCCACGTACGATATTTATTACCTACAAGTGCCGTAGGAAACGTTGAAAAATGAGTTTTTGGCGAATAACTTTTAAAATATTGGGAATTGTGATGGGACTGTATTTAGAAACAATGTTTATTTTTTAATTCTGCATCGTTTCACCTAAAAAAATGTATGGGTTCCAATTTAAAATAGGAATAATAACACGCTTTGAAGTTTGACAAGTTTGACACTAGATTTTGGTCATCCTGTATTATTTGGATCAATGACACTTGGTTAACGAGACTACTAGATCTAACTTAATAAGGACGTCGCAAGATTTTATTAACGAGGTGCATTTTGTGATTTTATTGATTTTTAAAGCCAACGATGCAAAATCAATTTTCTTTTGTTTTTATTTTTTTGCGCTGCTGACACTCAACCGATTGCAATAAAATTTTGGTGGTGTGTAGGCAACCATAACAGGCTTCCAAATGTGTAAAAAAATATAAGGCATGCAATTTAAAAAAATATATCACGTTGGCGTTGCACATTTTTGGGACAGCCTGTATAATCAAAAATAATTTCTTGAAATGTACCTTGAGGTACAGGGTAAGTTTGCAAAATGTCAAACTCTTAGCTTAATTAGTAACTGAGCTACAGAAGACGGGAGCTGAGCTGCAGGACCCTGTATATAGTATTTATTTAAATAAATTAGTTAGCCTTGTCAATATACTAAAAACACAACTTTTTCACAAAAATTGTTTATTACTCTTGGGAATAGAGGCTTTTTTAACAAAAACTTTTATTTTTATTTTAATTTTTATATATATATTGAGCAGTGTATATATTAAAAAATTCAGATACTTAATACTCCGAATTAGAGACACCAAACTACATACTTATTCAATACGATTACAAAGCTCAGTGCTTTTAGTTCGGTCAAGTTTGTCGGGAAAAAATTTCATCCCAACTCGAACCACTCGAACTCTGCTTGAACTTAGCGGAAGCGTTCGAATAAAAACTGATTAAAAGTTCAGAATCCAATTACGAGCACAAACGATTAAGCGAGTTTGTGCCCGAATTTTACCTAGCAAACAACCGCAATTAACTCAGTACGTGAAAATTGGCGGGGAAAACGCAAATAGACCCGCGCTGTGTGCAACGGTGCTTGTAAAAGTGGCGTAGAGGTCTTTGATAACGACCTTTATAACGGAATATCATCCGAAGTACACGGAGTAGGTATTTAATTTTAATCCGGAAATGTTAGATTGCTGATAGGAGAGAGGTGGTAGTACGAAATTATCTAAGGGTTGGGGAGGGTTATGTTGATGTTATCCGTAATAGTATCAGGAAACATAAAATCCGATGGGCGACTCCTGGAGGAAGTGGGGGATAATTTATACTTCTGTCTGTGACGTTGAACTCATATGAAATGAGGTTTCCGATGTGTACGGTTTTATATATACTTTTGTAAGTGAAATTACTGACGTTCAGTAAATTTACCGTAAACACGGAATTGCAATTAATTGTTGTACAGTAAATTTTCTGCAACTTTAATATTAGATTTCTCCAAGCAACTGAAAACCAGTTAACAATTAGTACTTTTGTGATGGACCACATATGTTGCTATGATAACTCCATTATAAATACCAATGAAACATTATCTGGTCTCTCACAAAAGAACTGTTTGTAAACTGGTTTTGCGACTGCTCGGACAAGCCTGTATTGTCAACTGTAAAATCACTAGTAAAATCCTGTTAATGTGGAGATCATAAATAAAAACAAAAAATAATAGTATGAAGTTTTATTATAATTTTAACAATAAATAACATGTGAAACATATTTATAATATATATATATATATATCTACATATTTTTAACATTAAATAAATAGAAGTTCTTGACAGAAATGTAATCATAAGTAAATGAAATAAAATAGGAACCCATGGACTATACTTATCTACATATCGTATAATAAAATAAATCGATCTGCTTAACAGAGAGAAACATATCTTTTAAATATAAATTAAATATTATTTCAACAATATTAAGTTGAAATGCCTATGGTAAACTTACGTCACCTTATTCGTTTTTGAACCCTGACTTGGAATAATTTTTAAAAAGCTAAACCGTCTCCAGAGTAAGATAACCTGGGGATAATCCAACCACAGCATATAATATAGTCCAAAATATGTCACCTGAAATCAAAATAAGAAGTACGTGAGTCATATATCATATACAGGGTATAACAATGTCAGCAGCTGCTTTCCTTTGAGGTACCGAGTGTGTGTAAAGTTATTAATGAGTGTTTATAGAAAAGTATTTTTTTATATTGGTGATTGAAATGATATATGTATTATACATGTTAGTAATAAATTTGATTGTAAGACCGCATGTACTAGAAAGAACAATAAGAGAAATCTTACCTATGGACACCACACAAGTCCTTGAATTTGTAGAATGTCAGTATCATCAACACTTGTATCCTAAAAAGAACATCCAATTAGTGAAAGTGAAATTATACATATCAAGACTGCAAACTTTTACCTGCACTTTGTAGTATATATTTGCAAACTCCTCCACAATATACAAAGAGATGAATGTACCAATATTATATCTTTTAATACTATAGAACCATATGGGGCCAATATTCCACACGACACCGATAAAGGATAAGTCACAGAGGCACTAACAGTGTTAGATTAGTTGTATATAACAATCGCACTCAATAAAACTCTAACTTAGCTCCTGTGCCACGCTGCCGGTAGTGGGGGATCGCACGATGCATCACTGACTAGAACGGCGTTTACGGATACAATATATCGAAATTGTCATAATAGTTTCAATATTTATATAAAAAAATCGGGCATACTTGTCAAATATTTTTGCAGTTTATCATGCAAACTTAATTTAGTATTCACTGGTAATCGGAAAAACAGCTAACTCCATATTCTTCAAGTTCACAAAAACGGACAGACGGATTCACTGACCGCTCTGACAGATAGGCGCAAAATATTATTCATGTTTATTTCGGTTTTAAAATTTAACAAATAGTCGGAATGCTATTAAATTCAAGGGATATGTATCGGAGTAAATAATGATTTTATGCAAGCTAACTGCGTTGTCCTATTAAAGCAGATTTTTTTAGGAAATTTTGGTTTATCAACAATTTTTACGACTTGAAGACACCATTGACACAAAAAAAACTTCGAAAATATTGATTATTGTTGGTGTGTCAGGTTATGACTTTATAGGTTAATGTCAGTTATCAAAATGAAATGTTAGAATGTGTTCGTTCTAATCTTTTGTTTTTTTAGTTTATAAAATTGATAAAAACGTTAAGTAACTTTCAACCCGATATACGATATGTACAACATATAATTTCTTAAAACACAGTTCCATATCTACACGATAGATGTCGTACAGAGATGATCGACGTCAGAACAGCTGATGCAAAGCCTACTAGATTGTGGGTATTAGGGCATCAGGAGACGCGTGGTAGGCAAATCTGCTGAAGGGAATTGGGCTTACCTGGCTTACAAGGTCTATCGATCGCGTACTGGTTGCAAATAAGGTTGTCGCTCACGTTCACGCAAATGTAACAGGTGACGGCATAGTTATCGAAATCTGCCCCCTCCCCATTTCCCAGTTCATTCTGGTGCACAAGTTGCTCGTCCAGCGCAGTATTTGTCATGAAGATGCAACTCAACAGCATGCTGATCCTCAACATATCAATCTGTAAAGAAAACAAAAGAAAAAAACATGAGATTTGTATATAATCGGTACTTTAAAATAGAATAGCGTATTTGACTATTATTGGAAAACCATCTTAGTGTGTTTATTCCCTCACTCTATATAGTAAATGCATTATTCGTAATTATTTCCTCAATATTTCATAAAAATCAGCGTTAAAAATTGAATCACAAAAAGTCCCGCCAAAACGATACTTTCTGTTGTGTGACGTCACCCGATAGTAGATGTCAAATCGGCACATATAATCTGTCAGCATCGGCATCGTCGCCGTTTGGTAATTGTGTTGTATGATGTGTTGTTTTCACAATTTTTCTACATAAGAATGGGTTATGAATGGTGTATAAATCCACAATGCAGAAATACGTCAAGAAAAACTCCGGATAAACTATTTGTAGCTATTCCGCAAGATTTGAAACTGCGAAGAAAGTGGTTGGCTCGTAGAAATCCAAATGAAATAAATAGCGGCCAATACAAGTGTTTTTTGTTGTGAAGATTACTTCGACATTAGTAAAACTGACTAGAATAAGTTCTCTATCGTGTTTTCGAACCAGGTATTATCTGATCTGACAGCTTAAGGTTAGGGCTATCCTAACCTACAAAGTTATGCTTACATGGCACTTTATTGCTGTTAAATTCAAACGGGAGAAGCATAAGAGCGCGTTCGGATAACCCGATATTGTACGGTGAGAGTGACGCGCTGCATAATACGCGGACTAACGTCATACGGCGTTTATCTGCATATAAGAGAGATACAGCCGATCCAGGTTATCTGAGCATTGCTCGCCCCATGCCCTACCCTGACAAACCGAACGCGCTCTAAGCATACTAACGAATGACGTCACTGGAGACTGAGCCAATTACAGAGCGTTTTCAATCACGTGATAGGACGTGAATAAAATTCAATTTTAATTTTGGTTTTTAATAGAAATAAAGCATAGTTGCTACAGAAAAATTTCTATAACTTTTGCAAAAATAGCATAAATTTCTATCACCATTTGAATTGTACTGAAAAAAAAATATTTAGCTGTCTTTTTTTCAGACATGTCCCTTTTTCAGACAGCACACAAAAAAGCTACGAAAACAAACATTCAGTTATGCATAACTCGCAATTCGTATAGACTACTAAGAACTACGTTCGACTAGAGTTATTTTCTTATATATTTCTTCAATTCTCTTGCTCTATAGCAAATTTCTCAGAATGTCGTTGAAGGAAGCGACAAAAAAGTCCGACAAGAAGGAAAATCTCGGATTGTGGAGTCTGCGGATTCGCTGTGCAACAGAAAAGGGATTAATTTCCTCCCGTCGATAGGTACGGAAACCGTGGAGAGATGCTGAGAGCGCCATCTTGCGGCGGTAACCGGCACTAGCGCCCGGAGGCCGGAAGCGGTGGCAAACGGACGGAATTAATTAGGTAATTCTAGATGTTGCCTAAGAGTGATCACCTAGAGTGTTCCACAAGAGGCCACTTCGCGTGAACATTGGAAATATTTCAGTATGGAGGCCATGAGCGAACTTTGGTAGTAATTTCAAAACGTTTTCCGATGGAAACGGTCCACTGGAATCGTTACAGTTTCTCACGCGCTCTGCACTTATTTTCAGTGCGATATACACTAGCAGTTCACATGAAACACTTTTCTAGAGGGACTTAAATTCGTATGTTGGAATAATTTATTAGTTTTAAGGCTCCCGTATCCTACGTCGAAAACGCGCCGATACACCACACAATAATTATTGTTTAAATTGTGAAACTATAGCAACTATTCGATTGAATAGGTCCTTACGCAACTGCGTCTACAAAGAATTTCAATATTTATGCAAATTATACTTGCAAATTTTAGTGTTAAAAAAAACTAAACTACAAATATAGGATTGCTTTTTGGTCTTACTGGCGTATGATTATTGTGTACTGTAATATATTATAAAAATACATTAAATTTTACTTATAACGATGGGGTGTAGCTTTTAGTGAACGTAACTAGAATACCGTTCTGGGAGAGTTTTAGTCTGTTGGCATTGCAAAATAGTTCAACGGTCTGTGGATAGATGGCGCTGTTTCAAATTGAAAATGTAAATACAACATAAATAATTTATTTAGATATGACCTAAAGGACACTAAAAATCGGTAATACTGAAAACAAGACGTAACATAAAGAATGCCACTTTGGATTTTTTGTCTTCGTGTTAAATAATATAAAGCGTAGCTGTCGTCCTATTTGCATTTGAAGGTCGTTTAAAGGTGTTTTTTTTTTTTTAAATATAAGCTGTAGGAATAATAACTTAAAATCTGTTATTGTAATCAGCGCAAAATGTCACAAAAAAATCTTTAACTTCGAATCAAACTAAGTTCAGATAAACGACCTTCAAACTCAGTTAAGTGTCTACGGGTTTTTAAAAATCACAGATGAGCTGTAAAATAGTTTCCAATCAAAATGTGTTCAAAACAAAAACCTCGTTGATAGTTTAGTCACAAATTCCCTTTCTTCGGAGCAAAGCTGATACTATATAGTTATACCGTCATTGTAAAGTACAGGCTATACGACAGCTAAATAATCATACGTTAAAACAAAAATCAGTCAGCATTTTATTAGTATTTTTCTCCATTTCATTTTTGGCATTCTTTTTTGCTGCTGAATTTGGACGTAAATAGTAAACAACACACAATTTTTATTTATTTCTATATTTATGTAGTTAATTATTAATCATATCGACCCATGCAACAAAGACTATCGTAACAAACTAAATGTAGTTACTATAGTCTTAGTTGCATGGGTCGATATACCTTCCTACCTCAAGGTGGCCGATTTTGTTACATTTAAATTGCACAAAGAATTCTCTTTTCTATATGAAAAGGTTTTACGGTAAGAATCATTTAAAACATAAATTGCCCCTCAAGACTGCGTAATAAAATATTGAAATCTTCCAGTTGTGTCGAGCAATAAAAAACAACGAATGATACGATCTCCATTGTATGGCGTTGTTTCGGAATGGGCTGCTGCGTTAAAGGTATGATTAGACGAGTCATTTTACGGAGAGCAAAGGTTATGTAATACAACACAATTTGAGTTACCGTCTAATCGTACTTAAGGATATTTAACACAGACCATCTCTGATCTAAACCAGCCGCCAATGACATATCGTGTATTCAGACTAAAGTATACAGAGCTGCTGTCCTTGGATGGTATCGTAAAGTTCTATATGGAAATGGAGCACCTTAAACAATATTTAATTAGAAAATATGAAAACGAGTGAAATTGTGTACGTACCTATCAATAAATCCCTAATAAACAAATAATCGATCAATTTTCATTTAGAGAGACACACTCATAAATAAATCGCTCTTGAAAAAACTGCTTCTAAATTACAATAACGAACATAACCCTATATTGAGAAGTAGATAACTTCTTATTGGATTGGTATATTCCGTGGTTGTCAATGGTTACGAGAAATTGTATACGGTTCGATGTTTGTGGTGGGGTGGATTCTTGCCGCAAATTAAAATATACGGGATAATTCCAGATTTGGTAGTTGTGTCGCCATCTACATCTAGTAAAATATTGGTCGGAAGCTCTGGAGAAAAGAGCGGCAACTCAACGTTTTGAATGGGGGATACGGGAGCCTTAAGCAGGGCGCTGTGGAGTCGGTAAAAAAAGTTTCGACTCCGTTTCCAGCGACTGTAATGGCAAAAAAATTAAATCTGACATAATCTTATTGTAAATAAAATCAAAAAGGCCTGTTGATCGGACCACAAAATTATGGCCATATGTAAAAAGGACGCTTTTTTATTTCTTCAAAATATCTTCGAAATCATTAGAACTTCAACTAATTTCTCCTTAGAGAGCACATAATTCTGAATCGATTGTCTATTTTTAATAATAACAACAGTAATGACAAACCACTGTACAGCACAAAGTAAAATTCATTTCAATGAATACAAAATTACGTGCAAAATAAAATGAAAATAATCTCAACTCTTACTTCTGTTAATGGTAATGACGCCATCATTCTGGCTGTAACGAGTATGACTTGCATACATGGATATTCCTACATTCAACTTAAGGTAGAGTTTAAATCGGAAATGCGGTTATAATTTTTAATCGGCTATTATACATATATTATGCATGTTTAAGTTTATGCATTAAAAATTACGTTAGAGTGAAGTTCGTACCTTTGCTAATAATAAAAAATATATCTGGCTCAATTCTGTCAAGTGTAGGTAACGAAATCTGCGAATATCGGTGTTTTTTAGTTGATCGCAAGAAGACTACGACATAGCCACCAATAATCTTAAAATCTGTAACCTACACTCGACAGAATCAGTAACAATTTAAAATCTCTACATATTTTGTTAAATACAAAGGGTTGTGATACCCTTGATTATACCATAAAATTGTATAATCAAGGGTGATACTTTTGATAAATTTGTTCATGTGCCGAAAAAAAGAATCAATTTCTGTCAAACGTTTAAGGTTATCAAATATTAACGCTAAAATTGCAAAGTTTTACTAGTAAAACATTATCTTTTACAAACATTCCGATATTGGGACAAATAAAAATAAAAAAAAAATGTTGAGAGTTAATAATACGTCTGTCATACCATCACGTTGTTTCTTCTGGTACAAAATCTGTAGGAAACTATTTTTTCTTTTTAAAATTGCAAGGGAATATCATTAAAATACTTTTTGCGATATGTAATGAATTGTTCAGCTGCTCTTTGTGGCCGAACGAATAGGAGCAAATTCTCGTAATTTTGATGAATAAGGAAAACCACACGTTGACGCTTCATTTTGGAAAGTTATAATTCGGCTATAAGTATGGTTCGAAGTCCGCTTTTTTTATTTGTAGATGATCGAGCTATCATAATTAGCATATTGATGTTGGTTGTTGGAAATTGGAAATACATAAACTATATACGCGACGAGGCAACGGCCATGTCGCATGTCTTTTTCTACCTTATTTAAACATGGACCCCCCGGGGTCGGTACATTTTTTCCGACTCCGACTCCTCTGAAATTTGTCTGAACTCCGACTCCACAGCCCTGGTTTTAAGAAACATATGGGGTCCTATGAATGAAAAAAGTATTTAGTTTTACTTCAAACAATTGAATATTGACACAATATTGACCATATTTGTTTCTGTTTCAATACAAATCAGCTTCCCTCATACATTAGTGTCCTTCGATATTGCCTTTTCACGAAGTCCGTAATTGTTCGAGGAGTAAGTGGTGTCAGCTCTGCTGGTTCAATGATGGCGGCTCCCAAGCGGTTTTGTCTTGTGCGCATTGGAGGTACCAAATACAAAAAAAATTACTTTGGCATCACAATTTTGACTAATTAGTAACAGGATCTATAAAGCTATTTAGAAATTCTTATCATACTTTTTTGTGACGTTACAAATGAATTAAAAACAAAAATTATTTTTACAACACAATCTTGAAATATTTTGATTCTAATTTCCGATTCCAAAATTCTATAATCTCCATTATCCCTAATTCATGAAAAAAGAAACGTGCCGCAAAAAAAAACATAAATAACCTAATAATTAGTATCTATACAGAAATGGATATATGAGCAAGATTAAACTGAAAGATGAACTCCAGATAGTTAATGAAATCCTGGAGACTTATTAACCCCTTGATTGTTACCCCACTGATCATGCATAACACACGAAAAAAGCAAAAAAAAATGCAACCATAACGAAAAATCATGATCCACAACAAAAATCATGAGCTACAAAGTTTTATGTCTCGCTGAACAACCGAGCATCTACCTAAATGCGTCGGTCGATGCGAGCAATCGATGGTTTTCACCGCTAGCTGTTGATACGTGGTCGATACAAACAAACGTGTTGCTACCCCAGTCCGCTGTGGCATTCGTTCAGGTCCTTCGCACATCTCCCGTCAAAAATCCTCAAAATCCCCGCCAAACCTATCAAAAATAATCACCAACCCTTCCCACTACCCATTACACCCATCACCCCAGCCAAAAACCCTTAAATCAATCCACAATCTCAACCAGAAAATCAGTTCATTCCCTCGACAAGCGACAGTTCCAAATTCCGACAACAGATGCCGTTGCCATCGGCCGGCTATCATCTGACAGTATCCAAATTTTTCCACGGCGTCACTACGTGTTTTCGGCTTGTAACTTTTCTGTTCATTTATTCGCGTAAAATCGTTTGAGATGCCGTAAAAAGTGTTGCGAGGTGTTTATTGACTACCGGGCGACGTTTTTCGCGACTTATATCTGGGAAATCGGTGAGTGATTCTTTGTAATTTGTGATTAAAAGTTTCAAAGTCAAGGTCATTTTCGGTTCCTGGCTGGTTCGGGTTTTGGCCGCTTGCGCGGAGTTGTGTGAGAGAGAACACGTTCGATGTGGGTATAGGTGGGGAGCGATCTTGTATTTTATAGGTTATTGGTGTGTTTATGATTGGTTTTGTGGTTAGGAATTGTTATTAACAAAGGGATATGGTACGAAATGTCGTGCTACGGTTTTTATATGGAAATCTTCTGGTTTCATTTATTTTTAATATCGAAAAGGTCGAATATGACGAAATATTGAGTTTGATTTTTTATTTTAGGTTGGAATTTGGGAATCCTGTTGCGTTTAAGTTTGAACAATCAACTGGAAAATAGGAAAACAATCTCTATATTGATTATCTTTATCTTTTAAAGCGTTTTGATATTGTACTTTTAAGCTTTTTTTATCTATAAATAGAAGATAACATGAAGTATTGAGTATGGTTGTTAATTTCAGGTTAGAAGTGAATTGACTCTGAAGAGAATATGGATGCCTGGCGAAAAAGGGAATCCCTGGAGAGAGTTGGGACACCTGAGGTGATTTTGAAATAAAATACGCACTCAAAAACTGGTAAGTCTTATGCTTAATTTTTTTATCTTTGTGCATCTTTCCGACGTTTGATATTGTGGAAATTTGGTCTACACACAGAAAAGTGGTCTCTTCAACGATGAGATGATCATATGATCTCACTTGATCATATGAATTAGGTGTGGGTAACTTAAAAAAATATATACTTTTTTTTTCGTTAATTTTGACGTGCTAATTTCGAATATGTACATAAAAATAAGTAATTTTGAAATTTAAAAAATATAAAACCTCTTTTTGGTACAAATGTTGGTGTTGGTAGTAATGAAATGAAACAACTTTCTTACAAAAGCCTATACTACTATATGCTCTATGTCATAAATTAGTAACAATTGACTATTTTCAGAAAATGTATATTTTAACTTGACTTCTTTTTGATTTTTCAACTTCTCACATATTTTTGCCCCATTTTAAAACAATACAATAACGTTCTTCTCGACGGTCAACATTTCTACACAGGCCATTATACGACAAAAACAACACGATATACCCGATTAAGCCGTCAAAAGCAGAGCTACGTTATCAAATCGACGGACAAACGACAATGAAAATATCAAGTGAGCCGGACCGGAGTCCTTTTGAAACTTAAACCACTACGTGCTCGGCATTATTCGAACAAAATAGATCCCATACCATCCCAGCTTTGTAACATTTCTACCTACTCCAGTTACAACGGCTGCCACGAAGGGAAACAACGTACACGACGGCAATAGTTGACCCAATAAACTTTCCAACTTAGCGGACGTTTTCACGGTTCCCGGACACGTCAACGCCACCTACAGGGGCCTGCACGTACTAGGCCCTGAAACAAAACAATCGCGACGTTTCACCATCCGCTGAAACGAGGTCCACGAAAGATACGATTGGAAATTGGACTGAGGGAAATAGACTGAGGGAAAATGGACCTAGGGATGATATTGCTTCGCGAGGTTTATTGCCTTCTTCATTTGTTGACTTTAAACAATGGTGGACGGTAGTGAGGTTGTTCATTTTCGCGTTATTAGTATTGGATGGGGAGCTGAAAATATGAATTGCGTTTTTTTTTGTGCCTTGGTAGCTTCATTTCGAAAAATGTAACTAAGAAACGATTTTAAAACTCTATTCTCAGGTGTTTTTCCTTTGATTGACAATTGGATATTATGATAAATCAATATTTATGAACTAAAAACCAATACCAATCCAATTATAGTTAGGTAGTTAGATATAAAATTTCTAACGAGTGAAAAAGATATTTAGTACCTTTTAAACCCAAATATACAGTCTGTTCTCAGATGGGACTAACTATACGTATAGTGGACTCAAATTTTGATTTCTCGAAAAAAGTTATTCTTTGTAAATTGTTTTGGGGGCTCTAAAAAGTCCTGTTGTTAGCAAAAGTCAGCACATTTAAGTCTGAAAAAAGTTTTCAGGTCTATATAGGTTGTCTCTAATACTGACATTTTTGCATTCAGTGGCTTTGAAGTATTATTATATTAAGTTCCTCAAATGACATATGAAGAGATTTTTCCATCTTCTTTTATTTTTTTTTGATAAACGTTGCCGTGAGAATTATAGTGTTTCATATTAATATGTTAGATGTTAGCTTGTTTAAAACCAGTAAATTTCTGTTTGAATTTTTTTCTAATCTTAGTTTTTAACTCAAAACATTTTGTGTTATAACCTATAATTAATTTTTAATATACGAAAACCCTGTATATTAAAAATTGTATTTGAACGATAGCATAGCATGTTTAAAATAAAAAAAACTTGTGTTTGAAAAAATCTTTACGGTTGGAGAATTATTTAGGTGTTTTTGGTAATTTTGACCGGTAATTTTGACTAACCCTATATATTCATTGCAATCTGTTTCCATACAAGAAATTTAATAATATTCGTAATTTTATAGACTGTAGAGTGTAGAAATCAAAATATAATTATGTAAGTTACAATGTATGTTTGCAAATTACTTAGTAATAACTATTTCAAGTCAAAATGGTAGTGTTTTTATTAATATAACTCACTATTTTTACATATTTCTACCATCTAAAACAATTTTTTTTTTAATTAAAAGCCTGTTTTAAAATGTGCTTAAAAGCCAGTTTTACAACCGTCTTTTGAAAACTTATAAACCTTAGTAGTTGTGCACAGAATCTTAACAGAGAAACACGAAATTGAAGATAAATATAATGACCAATTTAAAGTAAAAGTTTATGTAAACAATTTTAATTTGATATCTGAGCATTAATATAAATTTAAAACTCCCTTCTCCTATGACATTTTCTATTTAATTGTGAAAAACTGATGGGCAAATTTCACAATTTATTACATTTCTACCATCCTGTGTGTTGAATCAATATTGTGACTATGGGAGTAACGTTTTTAGAACATCTAAAACTCTCTTTTATTGTAATAATACTGTATTATAATAATAGTATTGTATAATTACATGTTTTTTTTTTTAAATTAAATAACCACACAAATGTAAACATTAACGGGGTGGTTTTCGAGGTGTTTGAAAACAAAAATTGGTTTTAAAATTCTGAGACCTTGCGAATATAACAATATTTCACTTGCAAATAAACGAAAAAAAGTAAAGAAAATCTATATTCTAACAGAAGATTAAATATTTTTTTATTATTGTGAAGTAGTAAAATCAAATTAATTAAAATACCTGCATTTGAGCAAACCCTGTGCTTTTAACTGTCTACTATCTATCTAAGTATGAATGGAGTTTTTAAATAACTCCTAGAATACGGTTCTATAGTTATTATTCTAAATTTTGGACGTTTGAGTAAATGTTGAAAAACACTGCATTAAATACAAAAAAAAACTGCTTTGGCATCACAATTTTGACTAATTATTAATAGTATTTATAAAGCTATTTAAAAATTCTTATCATACCTTTTTTTGTGACGTCACATATGAATTAAAAACAAAAATTATGTTTACTACACAATCTTGAAATATTTTGAATCTAGTTTCTGATTCCAAAATTCTATAATCTCCATTATCCCTAATTCATGAAAAAAGGAACGTGCCGCAAAAAAAATCATAAATAACCTAATAATTAGTATACAGAAATGGATATATGAACAAGATTAAACTGAAAGACGATGTCTAGATAATTAATAAAATTCCGGAGACTTATCAACCCCTTGATTGTTACGCCACTGATCATGCATAACACACGAAAAAAACAAAAAAAAAATGCAACCACAACGAAAAATCATGATCCACAACAAAAATCTTGATCTACAAAGTTTTATGTCTCGCTGGACAACCGAGCATCTACCTAAATGCGTCGATCGATGCAAGCAATCGATGGTTTTCACCGCTAGCTGTCTATACGTGGTCGATACAAACAAACGTGTTGCTACCCCAGTCCGCTGTGGCATTCGTTCAGATCCTTCGCACATCTCCCGTCAAAAATCCTCAAAATCCCCGCCAAACCTATCAAAAATAATCACCAACCCTTCCCACTACCCATTACACCCATCACCCCAACCAAAAGCCCTTATATCAATCCACAATCTCAACCAGAAAATCAGTTTATTCGCTCGACAAGCGACAGTTCCAAATTCCGACAACAGATGCCGTTGCCATCGGCCAGCTAGCATCTGACAGTACCAACATTTTTCCACGGCGTCACTACGTGTTTTCGGCTTGTAACTTTTCTGTTCATTTATTCGCGTAAAATCGTTGGGGATGCCGTAAAAAGTGTTGCGAGGTGTTTATTGACTACCGGGCGACGTTTTTCGCGACTTATATCTGGGAAATCGGTGAGTGATTCTTTGTAATTTGTGATTAAAAGTTTCAAAGTCAAGGTCATTTTCGGTTCCTGGCTGGTTCGGGTTTTGGCCGCTTGCGCGGAGTTGTGTGAGAGAGAACACGTTCGATGTGGGTATAGGTGGGGAGCGTTCTTGTATTTTATAGGTTATTGGTGCGTTTATGATTGATTTTGTGGTTAGGAATTGTTATTAACAAAGGAATATGGTATGAAATGTCGTGCTGTTACGTTTTTTATATGGAATTCTTCTGGTTTCATTCATTTTTAATATCGAAAATGACGAATATCACGAAATATGAGTTTGATTTTTTATTTTAGGACGGAAATTGGGAATCCTGGAGCGTTTTAGTTTGAACAATCAACTGGGAAATAGGAAAACAATCTCTATATCGATTATCTTTATCTTTTAAAGCGTTTTGATATTGTACTTTTAAGCTTTTTTTAATCTATAAATAGAAGATAACATGAAGTATTGAGTATGGTTGTTAATTTCAGGTTAGAAGTGCATTGACTCTGAAGGGAATATGGATGACTGGCGAAAAAGGGAATCCCTGGAGAGAATTGGGACGTCTGAGGTGATTTTGAAATAAGCAACGCACTCAAAAACTGGTAAGTTTGATGCTTGATTTTTTTTTATCTTTGTGCATCTTTCCGACGTTTGATATTGTGGAAATTTGGTCTACACACAGAAAAGTGGTCTCTTCAACGAAGAGATGATCATATAGTCTCACTAGATCATATGAATTAGTTGTGGGTAACTTTAACCAAAATATACTCTTTTTTTGTTAATTTTGACGTGTTAATTTCGAATTTGGCCATAAAGATAAGCAATTTTGAATTTAAAAAACTATAAAACCTCTTTTTGGTACAAATGTTGGTGTTGGTAGTAATGAAATGAAACAACTTTCTTACAAAAACCTATACTACTAATGCTCTATGTCATAAATTATTAACAATTGACTATTTTCATAAAAATGTATATTGTAATAATTTAAAGTTCTTTTTATTCTGAAGCAAACGTGATGAAAAAAAGAAAATCTTGGTTTGTGGTTATCGGAAGTTAGACTAAAAGAAATATTGAAACTGTAGGTAAGCCTATCACGTCAGGTTTTTAGGATTTTATTGTTTTGCTGTTTTAGGAACCACCTACCCCACAATTTGAGATATCACTTAAAAGTATAATTAAGTATAATATAATTTTATGTAAGGCCATCTATTTGTTATGCTATCATCAATACAGTTACAGGATCTATCATTATCATCAAGAAAAAATAGGTGGTTGCGATTAAAAATATGTTGATGACTTCATACATTTAACAAAATTGATTTATTTTATTTATTCTAAACCAGCCGTGATAGACGCACACGGTTTGCTTTGGGGTTATTAGTGGCCATAGTGGCCAATAGAAATATCCCATCATAAATAAGGAAATAAACAAAACGTTTAAATTTGCTGCACGGTAAATAATTTTTATCTCGTCGGTTGTAATGCCTACTATTCGGGTATCCTATTTTCAATACCAAAATATCTCAAAACATCCTAAAAGAATATTCTATAATATGAAATATCCAATATTCGCATTTTAAAGTACCGTTATATACCTGTATGCGACTCGCTGGTTATTAGCGTCTCCAAAAAACTTGTTTTTCAAATGTAATGCGAACTCAGGCTATGACGTGATACAGTTTCGGAAATATTCGCGTGTTGTCCGTACGCTTGTTGATAACTCCGTCGAAATTTCGCTAATTTTCGAGTATATTCGAAGTCATTTCATGTACAAGTGTATTGTAAAAGTGCCTTTAGACATTTGTGTTGTATTTGTTGGAAAATTACGGTCTTTGTTTACCTGGTAAGTGTTGTATTCTTGATTTTATTCCTTGTAACAACAAATGTATCACAAAAGGCAAATCAGCGCTAAACTGATTGAACACTGGGAAAATAATCTTTCGCATTAAGATTAAAATTATTATGATTATTAAGTTAAAAAATAGTTTCTATTCTATCTTTAATTAACTAACACACCAGACTTATCACAGATTTCCAGTTACTTAATTTATCAAAATAGATATTATGCCAGTATTGTCATATTATTGTAAAGAGTCAATAATTTGCTGCAGAAAAATGTTTGTAACTTGTGGAAAAATTATTACTTAAAGTTCTATCATACTCCAAATTAAAAGACCTAGCCCTTCAATGTCTAGTGGAATGTTTCTAAACATTTGTCAGTTAATTTCCATTTGTGTAAACAAATTCTTTTTGTTTAATAAATGGAAATTAATTTAATAATTCGTTTTTCTCGAAAATCCGTCCGAATTTTGCTTTCTGAGTACGAAATGGTAGTTTATTATCTTAGTGACATTATTTATTTAAAAAAAATGCTTCCTATTGTTTAAACAATCAATTATTTCAACTGTTATATAATTATGGTAGAAAATTCAGCTTTTTTGTGAAATTAACTTATAAATTTTATGTTCGAGATATCTTGCCTATATTATCTAATAAACCCACATTTGTTTAAACAAATTCCATTTCTTTAAACATCTTTTTTGCAATTCACCTAGAATTCATTTTTTCTTATTGTCATGTGATATTTATATTTTGGGATAATTCCCATTGTGTAAATAATTAAATATAATTGAGTACTTAAATGATAATATTTTATTATTTAAACAATGGAAATCATTCTAAAATATAAATGATGTCACTTGAGAATAACAGCCAGACCGATCTAAAAAAATAATTTTAGGTGAATTGCAAAAAAAATGTTTAGACAAATTGAATTTGTTTAAACAAGTGTGGGTTTATTACAATTACGGTTCCTAAATTCCAAGAATTAAACCTACTTTATTTATTCAGTGCCTCTCATCCATCCACAATTAGGGCATCCAAGCAAAAATCCAATTATAACGCTTATATATACTGACCACGTGTCATTTCCCAACAAACGATACCAAAATTCATAATTCTTCCTCTCCCATATCGTACCCTCATCTCGAATGCTGACATTTCGACCTTTACAACCAACATTAACCCTATTTACGTAACTCTTTCCTCACCAACAACCATTTAAATAATCCATATTTACAAAGGCTCAGACCCACTCACAAACGGGGTATCATTTTATTAAAGCTTCGAAGCGCCGCTACTGTGAGATCTTCGAACAGACGGCGATACGGCTCTCGTTCTTTTGTTTAATTTATCACTTGATCGAGTTACCCCTTCCATCTAGCAGACTACCAGTCGGGAAAAGAGCGCTCGTGATTACCGACTCGAGGACGTCTGGCTTTTCTCGAATTTACTGCTGTTTCGGAAATTGCATCATAATTTATTCCCTTTTTCGCGTCGCGCGACGTCTGTCTGTCTACTTAACTGTCTTCGCGGGCACGTGACACCGGAAATGGCGACCGTGACGATGGAAAATGCAGTAAAAATGGAGTCTTAGCGTGCAGTTGTGGTCTCGCGTTTTGTGGTATAATATAACGTTTGTGTTAAGCCGGGGCTACATATTCGTATACTTGCCAAATATCAAATATTTGCCACATGTTAAATATTTGGCAGATATATTTGCCACGCAAATCGAAAATTTTTGTTATTGATTGGTCTAAACGATGCCATGAGTGATTTATTTTTCCTTTTAAAAAAATCTATAACATACCAACAAATTTGTACAATATTTGTTTGTGATTTCGGACAGCAAAGGTGCTCCCACACGCAGTGCCAATAGGGGCCATCATTGGCCATCGGAGTGCTTCGCGTAGCGGGACCCAACTGTGCCAATGCACATCGCCAATGATGATTTATTATTTGCCCAAATGCCTGATTGTCCAAATATAAAAACATGAAAACTTTTTTAATATTTTGTAAATTTTGAAGTCGTAATAATGGGTGACCCACGGCATAGGTAGGTACGTTTGTTTATTTTTTGTGTTTTTGACGCCGAAGGAATGAACGTTGTGTTAATAGACAGAAAATGCCAATTTATGGGATGGTCTTGACGTTAGTATGACTTCCGGGTTTTCCAGAAATAACGCCATCATTAAAATTTTAAAAATGAATTCGCACACAATGGGGAGGCATACGGTATTTAGGTTCTGGGATTGCGGTCAACCTTATTCGCTAGGGTGGGCTGGGAAAGGTGTGGGAGGGGGTTCGAGGGAAGCGGGATATGAATCTACACACGATGGGGAGTCATACGGTATAGGGGTCCAAGGACTGCGGTCAACCCTCTTCCCTACAATCTTGACTACAATCAAACAAAGTTGCATTTATATAATTAACAACAATTAACTATTTATTAATTAACAATTTATACATTAGTTTTAAGCGGCAAATTTAAATAATCTGATGTATTTAATGTATTCAACAAAGTTTAAAAACTATACTGGATGCTTTTCCTTATTTTGATTATCAGAAAAATATCAAAAAGTATATATGTTACTAAAAATATTGGGTTGATAATAAATATACCTACATAATATACATACACGGAGTTTTAATATCTATAATCAAAACTCCGTGTATGTAAGGGTTCTCAATTTTTCTTTGTATCTAATTATAAATAATTTCAGTTTTATTGTATAAATTATATTTTAAATCAAAATTATGAATTCATCGATTTGGCTGAAATGAAATATTTATATAAAAAAACGACACAAATTAACAGGGTCCTGCATAAAAATATAGACCACTCAGTGTATCAGATCTTATCCCATCTTATTCCGCATTTCTTGCTTGAAACATAAAGAAAATAAAAAGGGAGATTTTTTTAATGTCACGTGGCAAATATAAAAAACTAAATAATTTTGTTCCCTGTATTGCTGTATATTTGTATTCCTTAATGTATTTAATATTTTCGAACGTACTGTATAAATAATGACTGAAAAACATGTTTAATATTCAACAACCTTATTAAACAGTGTCCTCTTTCGAGGGTTCCTTTTTTTAATTCTAAGCAACAATGCACTGCTTAAAATAATGGGAGCTGCGGCAACAGCAATGATATCGTCTTCACTGTTCATTTTTAATTCTCTACGGGACGCTACGAGCCTTCTACGATACACAGAAATACCTTGCGCCCAATACCAACGTTGGCCGATGTTGGCGAAGTGAATGCGCGCACTACGCGCAGCGCGTCACGTCACCAACGTTGGCGAGACGTTGGCACTGCGTGTAGGAGCTCCTTCAGAGTTGCACTGCAACAGTAAATGCATCGGACATTCATGTATCGCCGCATTTTCTAATACATGAAAATTTTCTTTGAGGACTTGCTACATGTACGTACCGAATGGGCACTAGCTATTTTTTTGATTAGTTCGCCTTATTTGCACATTAGCTTTTTCAAATCAAACTGGTAATTTGATTACGAACAAGCAAGGTTTTATTTTATAATACCGACATATTTTTAATTACATAAGTGCAGAATTCACTGCGTACTAACAAGGGCAAGTGGAACAAGTGGAACAAGTGGAAATTTACAAAACAAATCTCGACGAAACTTTTTGTTTCATTTTAATGATTTTTTGTCTATTTCTTCAGCTTTCTGTATTATTAGTTTGCAGCATCTAATTTTAACAGACTGTAAAGCAATACAATTGGTCATTTGATGTGAACTACTATTATTTTAATGAGAAAAATATATATTTTTCTATTTAAATTAGGAAGATATTGTCCATAAAGGAAATGTTAGATATGGTTTCTTCGTCATCTTTAAAGTTCTACTAAATCCAATTGTACTACAAGGTTCGTTGTATAAATATGTCCTAATATTGTCTGAAATACAGTTTAATTAGCTCCTGAAACAAAAATTTAAACAAATGAGCTTTCAAAATATAACCTTTTTGTTGAATAAAAAAGCTACACAATTGTCTCTACTATTTAAATATTTTTAACCGCCTTCGTTTCTCTTCAAATAATAAACATCATAAAAATTGACAAATATATAAATACAAGCAAATAAAGTATAATTTTCCAAATAAATTATTTTATAGACATGCTGTTTATAAAATTTTTATGATGTTTATTACTTGAAGAGAAACGAAAACGATTAAAAATATTTTAATAGTAGGGACAATTTTGTGTAGCTTTTTTGTTTAACAAAAAGATTATATTTTGCAAGCTCATAAATGAGTATCATCTATATAGTTCATAGAAAAGCATCAACTTAGGATACACTCTGTATACGGTGTACGTTTTTCTTGGAAAGAAATAACAATGAGTTTATGTGGACAGGTAAAAACAACAATAATTTTTTTTTTAATTTCTGTCTGACGGTTTCCGGAAAACTGTCTGTCTCACGGTTTCACAAAATTACAATTTTATGCGGTTTTCGCCCTTTAGAAAAATCAAAAATCTTACTAATCTTACTAATTACAAATCTATTGTCAATATTCGTATACGACCTAATACACACAAAACGGAATTAAAAAATGCAAACATTATACAGCGTACTAAAATGTTCATCAGTGCAATTAATGAAACCGATATTTTATTTAATTTATCATTTGAGCAAGTTACCCCTTTCATCTACCAGTCGGGAAATGACCGCTCGTGAAAATGCAGTAAAAATGGAGTTTTAGCATGCAGTTGTTGTGGTCTCGCGTTTTATGGTATAATATAACGTCTGTCTTATGAGTCGGGTGTACATTTGAGTGTAGGTTTTGTGAGGTGTTGTTTGTTGGAGGTAATTGCTGTCAATAAAAGTAGAATTGTCAACACCTGACAAACGCAAAATATTGTTTTTTTAAGGTAGGATGCAAGCCAATTTGTGACCTGGACTGTACGCTACGCACAGACAAATAAATACTTCACTCAAAGCTATGTGCTTCCATCTAAGTCAATGATTAGTTTGCTATAGTCGCTAGTAGATATTTCTGAATTTAAGAAATGGGGTATGCTTTCCCATTCCTCAATCAGGGCTTGTGTCAGTTCTTGTATGTCGAATTTTGACCGTCGCCATATGCAGCAGGCACCACATGGTCCTCCAAGCTGTTTTCGCTGTAATTCATGGCATTTAGTCTACCAGGAACCACAACAAGATCACTTCTGTTGTCTATACTGATTCCAGCCCAAACCATCACAGATCCACGACCAAATCTATCCACTTCCTGTATAGTAGCGACTGCGTAGCGTTCACCAGGACGTCTATATACACGTACTCGACCCTCGCAACGAGTTAAACGAAATCTGGACTCGTCTGTAAACAGTACCAGGCTTCTTAGTTCGAAGTTGAGGAGTTTTGATTAATTGCTTATAACTAAAAAAACGTATTTTATTAAAAAAATTATTTCTACAAAAAGTTCTAAGAATTAATCCTAGAATTAAAAAATGTAAAAATATACAGGGTGTTCTTTTTGAAAAGAGAGAGGATAGCAAATTTCCAGAATAAAATGAATACCCTGTATATTAAACATATGCATTCTTTAAATCTGTAATATTCAATACTAAATTTTAACAAAGGTATTTTGACATCCCTTTAAAGAGTTTTTAAATTCAGTTGAGGAGTATTTATGCATAGAGTTGTGTTGAAGACAAGCTATGTTGTTTTCAGCAAAAAGAAAATTAAATCTTATCAATTTAGTCGGTTTTACTTAAAATGACAAGTCCTGCATTTTGATAAAGCTCAGTTATTTTCAGTTTATTGTTTTTTATCATAAAATATGATGCCAACAGACAAAATATAAAGTAGTTCACAGAGAATTAAATGTATTACATATTTTATTTATATTTGCATTAAAAGCAGAGCTATGATTAAGACAATCATCATGGACATGTACTGTTTTTGAACTCGACGAAAAAACAGGGTACATTTTTAACAATATTTGTTTATTTAAAGCATTTAAATTCCTTAGTCATTTCATATTATTATATTTTCCGAAACGCGTTAGTAATGCAGCAAAAACAAACATGTGCATTACTTCGTACAAGGATGTTATTTCCTTGTCGAAATTGAAATATAAAAAGACATCTCGTACTATGCCTCGAAAACAATTTCTTTCGACAACAAAAATGTATTTTCCTGTGGAGCATTGACGGTATGAGTATGTTTTCACCCGGGGGAAGTTAGCAATAAAAGTTAGCAATAAGTTTGTTTTTCAACCGATTTTAATAAATGATACATCATTTTAAAGCTCATAACGTCCTGATAGCCCATGAGTTTTGCCCGGTCGATCAAATCATAATTAGTGCCCTAAAAATACGAATGAAAGTTGACATTTTCGACTATTTGGTAAAGTTTTAGGCACCATATCTCGGCTATGACTTAACCGATCATAATGAGCAATACATTAATCGAAAGCACAAGGCTTCATGTACTCTATATAGTTTTGCCCGATCGAAATTATAACAATTAGCGCGGTGGGAAATTAACAAAGTTTGAGCGTTCTGGAGCGCTAATAGCAGCTATACCAGGAGCGCCGTTCGATAAAAGAGCCAGCAATAAGTACTTTTTCTCAGTCGATTTCGAAAATTTATACATCAGTCGATAGCCTAGAGCCTGCTTTATCTGCATGCGTTTTGCCCGATCGAAATTATAACAATTAGCGCCGTAGGAAATGAACAAAGTTTGCGTGTTCTGGGGCGCTAATGGCGGCTATACTCGCTGCACCGTTCGATAAAACAGCCAGCAATAAGTACTTTTTCTCATTCGATTTTGAAAATTTATACACCAGTCGATAGCCTAGAGCCTCCTTTATCTGCATGCGTTTTGCCCGATCGAAATTATAACAATTAGCGCCGTGGTAAATTAACAAAGTTTGGCCGCGGAGAAGTTAGCCAAAAAAGATAGTCATAACTTTTTTTTTTCGAATTTTGTTATGAAACATATATCAAATGATAGGGGTGTTCAAGTACTATACGCCATAGTTTTGCTCCGTAAATTCATTAAACGGTGTTGTCGGAAATTTGATTTATTTCGTTACGCGTCACCTTATAAGACTCTTGTCATCTCAATAAAGAATTGCCCATAACTTTTTGCAACAACCCCATAGAGAAACAAGTGATACAAATTCGGAAAGCGCATACAATTTTGCATCCAATAATGGTATTGGAAAGGTGCTACCCCTAATATCACCTACCCCAATACACCTATAATACAAGAAATTGCGCGCCGGTCGACTAAGAAGTGGTATTAATGAACATAACTGACGGTAAAATTATTGCATAACTTTCCTAAGTACGTCAAATTATAGGCAATTAAATGTACTATTTACCTTTGAAAGCTCGGAGTTTTGCTCGACGGCGAACAACCCTTGAATAACGATTATGTCCGTACGCAACCGTCCCCGCCGGCAATCATATGTCGGGTGGTTGTGGCAGAAAAATGTTTATAACTTTTGTAAATATTGTTGCATAACTTTCTATCATATATCAAATTGTAGGTAATTAACAGGGGTTCTCACCCTTCGCCGCTCGGAGTTTTGCTCGATGGCTAACAACTCTTAAATGGCGATAATGTCCGTACGGAACCAGTACGACTGGCAATTATATATCAAGTGGCTGCTGCAGAAAATCATTGATAACTTTTGCAAATATTGTTGCATAACGTTCTATCATAAATCAAACTCTAGGTAATTAAAAGTGCTTCTCATGCTTCCCCGCTCGGAGTTTTACTCCCTGGCAATCAACCCTTAGATGACGATAATGCACCCAGTTTGAAATTGCTGTATTAAAGGCAACTGGCAACTCCTTATCGCTAGCTATCGTTTGCTTTTATTGGACCTTTACTTAACTCCGACCTATAATCTGATATATGATAGAAAATTATGCAATTTTATTTGCAAAAATTATAAACATTTTTCTGCAAGAAGTGACTTGCATGTGATTGCCTCTCATACTGCTTCCGTTCGGACAATATCGCTGTTACAGGGTTGTTTGTCGTGGAGTAAAGCTCTAAGCGGGGAAGAAGCACTTTAAATTACCTACAAGTTGATATATGATAGAAAGTTATGCAACAATATTTGCAAAACTTATAAACATTTTCCTGTAACAACCATCCGACGTATGTTTGCCGGCGCTGACGGTTTCGCACGGACATTATCGCCATTTAAGTGTTGTTCGCCGTCGAGCAAAACTCCGAGCGGCGAAGGGTGAGAAGTCCTTTTAATTACCTACAATTTGAAATATGATAGAAAGTTATGCAACAATATTTGCTAAAGTTATAAACATTTTTCTGCATAAGCCACTTTATATGTGATTGCCCGTCGTATTGGTTTCGTACAGACATTAACGTCATTTAAGGGTTGTTCGCCGTCGAGCAAAAGGCCGAGCGGCGAAGGGTGAGAAGCCCTTTTAATTACCTACAATTTGATATATGATAGAAAGTTATGCAACAATATTTGCTAAAGTTATAAACATTTTTCTGCAGAAGCCAATTTATATGTGATTGCCCGTCGTATTGGTTTCGTACAGACATTAACGTCATTTAAGGGTTGTTCGCCGTCGAGCAAAACTCCGAGCGGCGAAGGGTGTGAAGTCCTTTTAATTACCTACAATTTGATGTATGATAGAAAGTTATGCAACAATATTTACAAAAGTTATAAACATTTTCCTGCCACAACCACCCGACATATGATTGTCGGCGGGGACGGTTGCGTACGGACATGATCGTTATTCAAGGGTTGTTCGCCGTCGAGCAAAACTCCGAGCTTTCAAAGGTAAATAGTACATTTAATTGCCTATAATTTGACGTATTTAGGAAAGTTATGCAATAATTTTACCGTGAGTTATGTTCATTAATACCATTTCTTAGTCGACCGCCGCGCAATTTCTTGTATTATAGGTGTATTGGGGTAGGTGATATTAGGGGTAGCACCTTCCCAATACCATTATTGGATGCAAAATTGTATGCGCTTTCCGAATTTGTATCACTTGTTTCTCTATGGGGTTGTTGCAAAAAGTTATGGGCACTTCTTTATTGAGATGACAACAGCTCTTATAAGGTAACGCGTAACGAAATAAATCAAATTTCCGACAACACCGTTTAATGAATTTTCGGATCAAAACTCTGGCGTATAGTACTTAAACACCCCTATCATTTGATATATGTTCATAACAAAATTCGAAAAAAAAAGTTATGGCTATCTTTTATGGCTAACTTCTCCGCGGTAATTATGATCCCGATGATTTTATTATTAAGTTTTTATTACATGATGCTGTCGATACACAACGCGTCAATTGCGAACTAAAACTGACACAAAATCCAATCGAACATATTCCCAAGAACGACATCAAAAGTTCCGACTGCACTCAATAACTACCCGCAAGAACTTGACAAAAACGATCTGCCGGCACCCTTTGATATTAGCAAAGCCCCAATGTCGGCACTTTCTTTGTGCCTTTGTCGGCATTTGGTGGCGGCATCACTTGGTGCGGCGTTCGACTAAGGCCCACTACGGCGCCAAAACAAATGTACTGAAATCATTAACTCAGTTGTTAAAATTGACTTCTTCGCGAATTGCATATTCGCATTTCACAAAATGTATGGCGAGCTTCGATCTAATTTGTCGTAAATATCTACGTGTCAGGAATACAAATAAAAAAGTTTGTGATCTGTATACCATGTATGGTCGTTTCTCAATGTCTCCGGAGCACAAAATTTGTTAATTATTCTTGCCCGCTAATTGTTTGAATCTCGACCGGGCAAAATGAGCATAACTCGTTGCCACCCTAAGCTATCGATTGGTGTATAATTTGTTCAAATCGGATGACAGGAAGTGCTTATTTTTTATGCTTTTGTTGTTCGGTGTTCAAGGCATGCGGTTGAACTGTGTTGTCCAAATCCCCACGACGCTAGTACTTTGTTATTAGTTTTCACACGCTAATTGTTATAATTTCGATCGGGCAAAACTCATGGAGATAAAGGAACCTCTAGGCTATCGACCGGTGTACAAATTTTCAAAATCGGATTGGAAAAAGTACTTATTGCTGGCTGTTTTACCGAACGGTGCACCGAGTATAGCCGCTATTAGCGCCCCAGAACACGCAAACTTTGTTCATTTCCTACGCCGCTAATTGTTATAATTTCGATCGGGCAAAACGCATGCAGATAAAGGAGGCCCTAGGCTATCGACTGATGTATAAATTTTCGAAATCGGATTGGAAAAAGTACTTATTGCTGGCTCTTTTATCGAACGGCGCTCCTGGTATAGCTGCTATTAGCGCTCCAGAACGCTCAAACTTTGATAATTTACCACGGCGCTAATTGTTTTAATTTCGATCGGGCAAAACGCATGCAGATAAAGGAGGCTCTAGGCTATCGACTGATGTATAAATTTTCGAAATCGAATGAGAAAAAGTACTTATTGCTGGCTCTTTTATCGAACGGCGCTCCTGGTACGTCCGGTATTAGAGACCCGTAACGCGCAAACTTTGTTAATTTCCCACGGCGCTAATTGTTATAATTTCGATCGGGCAAAACTCATGCTGATGAAGGAAGTCCTAGGCTATCGACTGGTGTACAAATTTTCAAAATCGAAGGAGAAAAAGTACTTATTGCTGGCTGTTTTACCGAACGGTGCACCGAGTATAGCCGTCATTAGCGCCCCAGAACACGCAAACTTTGTTCATTTCCTACGGCACTAATTGTTATAATTTCGATCGGGCAAAACGCATGCAGATAAAGGAGGCTCTAGGCCATCGACTGATGTATAAATTTTCGAAATCGAATGAGAAAAAGTACTTATTGCTGGCTCTTTTATCGAACGGCGCTCCTGGTATAGCTGCTATTAGCGCTCCAGAACGCTCAAACTTTGTTAATTTCCCACGGCGGTAATTGTTATAATTTCGATCGGGCAAAACTATATAGAGTACATGAAGCCTTGTGCTTTCGATTAATGAATTGCTCATTATGATGGGTTAAGTCATAGCCGAGATATGGTGCCTAAAACTTTACCAAATAGTCGAAAATGTCAACTTTCATTCGTATTTTTAGGGCACTAATTATGATTTGATCGACCGGGCAAAACTCATGGGCTATCAGGACGTTATGAGCTTTAAAATGATGTATCATTTATTAAAATCGGTTGAAAAACAAACTTATTGCTAACTTTTATTGCTAACTTCCCCCGGGTTATGTTTTCGTCAAATATTCGAGCAACATTCGGCGTAGTTAATTTACAGCCATAATAGAACACGTTTTTGTCTAGCCGGCCGGTCCGCTTCGAGAATTGAAACGTGTTTTGTAAGTAATGCACATATGTGTTTCGAATCGAAATAACATTTTTATACTCTAGGAATTTTTAAGCGTTGACTTATTTATAAAATATCAATCTCAGTTTAATTTGCTCAGACGAATAATATACCCGGTATCAAAACAACTTAACATTTTTTTTATTTCTGCAACGAATTAAATTGAAAATTCTAATACTTCTAGTACTGTTGCTGGACTAAAATTATTTGTTTTTTTTTTTAAATTGAGGATTATATTATCTAAATAGACACCAGATCTAACGATGCTATTAACTTAACAAAATCGGATACCCAAAGAATTTTTAAATGAAGGTTTGCAAATAAAAACTTATTTGTTGATTTATCAAATGAATCGGTCGGTTTGAAAACACTACAAGTCCAAAAAGTGAGTTCTGAGCAAATTAACAAAATAATTTTGTTGGTGCAATATCTTGAAAAGTATAGCAGTTAGCTATTTTGTGCCAAAATATAAAGTAGTTCACAGAGAATTAAATGTATTACATATTTTATTTATATTTGATTAAAAGCAGAGCTATGATTAAAACAATCATCATGGACTTGTACTGTCTTTGAACTCGACGCAAAAGCAGCTTACATTTTTAACAATACTTGTTTATTTGAAGCATTTAAATAATATTTTTATTGTGATGTAGGTATTTATGATGTAGGATTTACATGAAACTTATTTCCCGTAATATTTGAAGATTGATAATTAAAAATGTCATGTCAGATGTTTGAAATAAATTCAAAATGGCGGATTATACATGATTAGTCAAAATTACCGGAACACCTTAGTAATTCTTTAACCGCAAAGAATTTCAAAGAAAAATTCAAACAAAAGTTTTTTGGTTTTAAACAAGCTATATATTTTCAATATACGGATGTTCATTTTATTCTGAAAATTTGGTAAACTTTTCTTTTTCTAATAGAACATCCTGTATATTTAAAAATATTTAATTCTAAGAGTTTGTAAGAATCATTTTTTTATAAAATGCATCATCTTTGAGTTATGAGCAATTAATCGATCATTAACGGATAAAAAAATAAAAAAATCAAGAAAAATAACTAAACTATGAAATAGCATAGTAAATTAAATATTCAAGCTGGCAAATTAAATAAATGTGTATGTATGCGGGAAAACATTCTTAATTTGAAGTCCAGGAATTTTGATTAATTGCTGATTGATGACAGTATTGTATAAAAAAAAATGATTTCTATAAAAGAATCAATCCTAGAATTAAAAAATTTATGTTACCAAATTTCACGAATAAACAATAGTTTGTTTAAACACAAATTTTTTTTCTCAGTTGGAGAATTATTTAGTTTTTCGGTAATTTCGTCTATTTTTGATTAATTGATCATAACTCAAAAATAAGGCGTTTTATAAAAAAATCATACAAAAGATTCTTAGAATTAATCTTATTAAAAAATGTAAAGCTATACAGGATGTTCTATTTGAAGAAGGGAAGGTTACGATATTAAAATGAACACCTGTATAATAAAAATATATTTAAACGATAGATTGTTTAAAACAAATCAACTCTTATTTGAAAATTTATTTACTTATTTGAAATTGTTTACAGTTGGAACACTATTTAGGTGTTCCGGTAATTTTGACTAACCCTATACATATATGACGCTATGATCGAGTATGATATAGAGTTTGATGATTATATACATAATAGTATTAAATTTCCTCTTCTACAGTGGTAGTCGGTCCGGAAGTCATGTGGTAGTAAAATTCTAAATTTTCACCAGTTACATGCTTGTGGACTTTTTTAAATATTATTTATCTTTTTGATATTGATATTCATATTGATTACTTCGGCGTACCTCGACAACGATTTGAACGCAAATTTCGAAGTTAGCGAATGTTTACGACTGATATCAGTAGCAGCTGAGTAGAAACGCGTTGCATGAGCGAGCAAAAAAGCACTGTTCTGGACTTGTTTATTTCGCCCAAGCATTCTCTTTTGGTCTATTCGATAGAATAAATCATAGTGAACATTTTGGCTATTTCAGTTCAAAATGGCTAATTTTTGACTTGTACTGTTTTCGAACTCGCCGATTCAATTGTTATAGCATTTTCTTCGTACAAGTAACATATCTTATGATAAAAACAACGTTCAAATTTGATATCACCCAATTTCAATTTCTAATTTTAATTTGCGAACAGCAAATATTGACTGCAAGTAAATATCAATACTATAATAACTATGGAATTGTTCCGTTCCCCAAATAATTAGTGTTACATTACGATTGAAATTTAATTGATATAGTTGGTATTTGTCCGCGTATTTCATATTTACTATGCAGCCGGTTGCATGAACAGTGAACACCATATTTCCGAACATTTGATTACACATTATGTTTATATTGATGCGCTACAATGAACACTATTGTTTCTAATTTAATTCGAATAGGTACCTATAGTTGATTATAGAATGTGAAGTAGTTTATTAATTTGCCTATATTATTTATCATAGCTACAGATAATGGAGCGAATCAATTTTTAATTGATAAAACATTTATTTGTCTAATAGTTAAATGCATAATGATTTTTAAACAGAAGTTAAAATAATATTGCTTACACAATTAATATTTTTATTATTTATCCAAATCCAAAGACTTTTTTCATCTTACAATGGTTGACATATCTGTCTAGTTCTACTAGTTTTATTTTAATGCATACATAGCCGATCTCGCTCAAATAGAATCAAATGCAGTTAAAATATTAATTTTATATAAGTATATAGTATGATAAAGTCATGTGCCTGGCACATCAGATTTTTTAACCATGTATCAGCGGTTTTGTTTTTAAAATTTTCTCTTTCTCGACTTTTTCATTTTACTACAAAACCTAAAATTTCAATTTTGTGGGCAACGGAAATCTATAAAACTAAAAAGAATATCTACATCCATTGAATTCTAAACATTTTTCCGCTAAACGAGATTGATAAATTTCCACGTACCGAGCGGCGTAATTAGGGCGTCAAAAACAAAGAAGAATCGCCGGCGAACAAAAAACAAAAACGTGGAATATGACAACCGACAATCGGCGCCGGTAAATGGGGTAGGAGGCATGGAAAATTTTGACGATTTACCGAGAACGCGCATCGGCGGCGGTGTTCGGAATTAAAAAAAAAATCGGCTCTACGGTTCGACAGATTTATCACGCGCGAAGCTATAGATGCCTCCGGACGATATGCGGAATTGTTTTGTAGCACAGATTTTGATTGGTCGGACCACGACTGGGCGAAAATTGGAAAAATATCGAAGGTGATTTGCGATTTGGGGCATTTCACGTGAAGCGGACAACAAAAAAAAAGTGAGGTTTTTAAATTCGTTCATAATCGGCCAAATTGTACGTCTAGAAGATATAAATGTGCATACAGAATATTTTTTTAATGTGAGGTTTAGTTGCCAAGTTATGGCCATCTAACGAATTGATGTGAAGAAAATACGTATCTTTTGGAAGCAATTTTACAAATTAAACAAATTTACAATAAAATATTAAACGTGGTGGTTTATATAGAAAATTTGTTGATCTTTTTAATTATGAAATCCAATTCGTAGTTGGAATTTTTTTTCTTGTATAAAACCAGAAGTAAATATTTTAAATTAAATTTTTAATAACTTCGCCCCTTTTTAAAAAAATAATTTTACTCTCATAATAAAGCTTAAAGTGTGTAGATAATACACTGAAAGTTTTAAAATGGGATCTCAAATAGTTTAGGAGATACGTGTATGTAACTACATACGTGACGTACTGTGCGGGTACTAAGTGCTTGCTGAGCGCGAGCACCATCTATCTCTTCCTGGGACTCAAGGCCATTTGACGTGATACTAGAATACAACGCATAATGTGCGCGTACACTTATCCGGGCAATATAGTGTTAACTTTGTGAATCTATTTTTTTACAAAGAAGATTTTAATACGGATGCAGAAATTCATTTTCACGCAACGTCTCACGGAAAGGGGCCATGTGATGGTATTGGGGGGAATCTCAAACGATTAGCCTATGGCTTAGCCACACGTGCAAGCTTACAGTTACCTCCAAGTAAAGCAATCATTACACCCATGCGATTTAACGAATGGGCAAAATCATCTTTAAAAGAAACGGCCATTTATTACTGCTCCGCAGCCTATATTAACTAGCAGAGGATTTTTCTGCAACCCCGATTTGATGCTGCAATCACCATTCCAAGAACAAAAAAAATGCACGCCTTTATTCCATCAACCGAAGGCCTTCTTGTGAAACAAATTAGTATTGATTCTCCTGGTAAAATAGTAAAAATTCTCTAAAAATTCTTACAAACCTGTTTCATTTTGTTTTAATGCGTTTTAGTGCAAACAATGCGAGCTCAGCAACCTCTTAGTACCCGCACAGTACGACACGTATGTATTTACATACACGTATCTCCTAAACTATGAGATCCCATTTTAAAACTTTCAGTGTGTTATCTACACACTTTAAGCTTTATTATGAGAGTAAAATTATTTTTTTAAAAGGGGCGAAGTTATTAAAAAATTAATTTAAAAAATTTACTTCTGGTTTTATACAAGAAAAAAAATTCCAACTACGAATTTGATTTCATAATTAAAAAGATCAACAAATTTTCTATATAAACCACCACTTTTAATATTTTATTGTAAATTTGTTTAATTTGAAAAATTGCTTCCAAAAGATACGTATTTTCTTCACATCAATTCGTTAGATGGCCATAACTTGACAACTAAACCTCACATTAAAAAAATATTCTATATGCACATTTATATCTTCTAGACGTACAATTTGGCCGATTATGAACAAATTTTAAAATCTCACTTTTTTTTCGTTGTCCGCTTCACGTGAAATGCCCCATTTGTCAGAATCATGTTTCTTTTTTCACGAGAGCACAGTGGTCGATTTTAGCCAGACAACATTATTTTTTTTCTAATGCACTTAAAATCTTCGATAGATAACCGGAAAAATAGTAAAAAACATCTAAGTTTTAAGGGGGTTGTTTTTGCGGGGGTTGCAAGATGAATTTGGGTGTTGAAATTTGGAAACCTTGTGAATATGATATTATTATACTTAGGAGTACACAATAAAAATGAAAAAGAATATCTAAGTACCAATGGGGGTGTTTTGTTTTTGGGGTGGGGGGGGCGGGTTGATAAATTTTGTTTTAAATTCTGAAACTTTGTGAATGTGCTACTGTTATTCCTGCAAATGCGCAACAAAGGGAAAAAATCAAAAGTACTTTTGTGGGTGGTTTTGAAAGGGGTTGAATAATAAATTTGCTTTGAAAATGTTGAAATTTTGTGCATGTGATATAATTAATCCTACAAATACGCGAAAAAAATCTAAGTACTTGTGGGGTGGTTTTGGAAAGGGGTTGATTAATTAATTTGGTTTGAAAATTGTGAAACTTGCAGGAACGATTTTATTTATTTATTTTTTTTAAGGGCCGAAATGTGGCGGTTTGCATATGGAAGACTTTACCATAACAATAACTATTTGTTTTAGCTTGCAACAATTTCTGCTGGAAATACTTCTTTCCAAATCATGCGGTTTACGAAATAAACCATATGATCTCGGGCTATCCTTTGTTGGACAGGTAACTGTCCTAAGGTGACTTGTTGGCTTTAAGGTTTTGTCATCAGACGCGCTAAATCTTTAGCTATCGATGTACACGTCTCTTCACTACTAACAAAATAAAACATGAATACGTGGATTGTTCTTCTGATCACGGCTTATACAGACAACATAACATATTATGGGTTCTTTTGTGAAGCGTATGGTTTAAAATATTTTTGTTCAAATAAAAGTTGGTTCTATTTAAAATATCTATGCAATGATACCACACACGACCTAGGTTCAAGTTTGAGATTTCAAATCCAAATGCAGTTATGACTACTTCCGGTATGTTCCGGAAATTATAATTGATGCCATAAAATACATCAGGTGGCCTTATGTTATACCATTTTTTTCTGAACCTCTATGACGTCATATAACAAAGAAAAACACATGTATCTGTATTTGTAGAAACTCTCCAGATGACTCTCTTCAACAACAAAAAACGTTACCGGTAAAAAGTGGCACCTAACTTCAACAAAAACTTCCTAAAACTATAACATCGAAGCTCAGGAATAGAGCACTTAATCCAGTCGTACTCCGTCGTAGTTTTTTTTATAACCTTATGGTGAAAGTTAATTTTATTAAGCGCTAAAAAAACTCAAATTATTACATCAGTACAGCTTCCATTAAGTAATACACACCACCACACGTCTCCTCCATTGTAGTTATTCAAAATAGTTGACAGAAATTAAGGTAAACATGCGCAACTTCATTTTTCATTTTTGTCCAGCTAGCGAAGCAGAATCGACCACCGTGGAGAGGTATGGTTTGTTTTTTTTTGTATTATGGTGTTAATAATAAATCGAAATGTATTTATAAAGGAATAATACACAATCTTGTATGCAATTCATTGTTGTTAAGTCATTATTAAGGAAAGAAGGATAAAGTTAGAATGAAAACATGAAAACATCGAATCTTTTAAGGGAATGTTATATGCAATTAGATATTGCGTGAAACGATTTATTCTAATAAACAACAATAACAAAAAAATACAAAATTAAAGTTAAATCCTTCTGAAGCTGATGCAATTGAGACGCCCTGCTTAAGAGGGGCGTTTATGCTAGTGAGATCGACTTCAGCCTTGAGTCTGTAGTACGCCCAGGATGTGATTCCATCTAACGGTGAACCGTTGTACTCAAGTCCTTGTGTATAAACAAACATACTTACTTAATTTGTTCAGCCGATTTCTGCCCTTTGCCAATAGGCAGCTACTGTAGTTGTTGTCAACTGTTAGTTATTATTGGTCAGACCTGTTGGAACTCTTCTCCCTTGTTTCGGTCTGTGGACTTTATTACAGAAAACTTTTTTACAGAGCTCCGCGGTGACAGTTCGTAGTAATTCGACACAATTGCATAAAAAGCAGATCAACTTGACAACGGCTGGGTCAATTTTAAAGAGCTATGTCTTAAAATGTCACCCATAAAATAGCTCCTGTTCCGGGATTAGCTTCTTTTCCCTAATTAAGTTCAAGATTAAAGCAAGCGCGGTTGAATTTTATATTTATCCCGGAACAATGCCCTATGCTTACACATTCCAACAGTACCTTACTTTTACACATCAGCGCAATAGTTTCGACACCGATCTGCTTTTTATGCGCCCGTGTTTTGCGTGTAACTGGTATATGGATAAGCGCCCCTCTTAATCAAATTTCAACCTGTAAATTCCCAATTTACCGCACAGTGTTATCTTTCCCGTTTCAAACTTGACAATAATTCACACGCCGCGTCGCAGCTAGATTTGATCTTTGTGTGTCGGTGCGAGTTTGAATTCAAGCCTGCCAAAAAAAAACGGACGCTCTGCCGAATTTTTTCGAGTCAGCTGTCAGTGGTGGCGCTGCGGTCGCACGCAGGGAGCGATTCTACGTTCATAAACAAGCCGTCAGGGGGCGTTCGCGATATCACCAATTATACACCAGTCCTTGTCAACTCCGACGTGTACAATAGGTCAAAATTAATGGCATTGTATGCGAAATTTGATGGATGCTGCCGACACGAGCGATGAGACAAATTAGCGCGTTTTTCGGTACCAATTGTACGCGTATGCAAATTTGGAGTAATTTTAGCCGAGCGTGCACTAAAACTGGCCGTGTTGGTAGTTGATATTATTTATGTTTGCTAAACACGAACGATTATTTGGTCATTTTTGATGATATCTTATTTCATTTGCTAATAAACCATATATATATATATATATATATATATATATATATATATATATATATATATATATATATATATATATATATATATATACAGGGTGTCCAAAATTATCGGTTCACCATTGGTAACTTTGTTATTAAAGCAGATATAACGTTGGTTAAATAAGCAAGCTAGTAGTATTTTATTCGGTTATTAAGAATATGAAAACAAAATAATAATTCAAAATTTGGTTTTAAAAATATTCTTGTGAATATTTTTTTTTAATGTGACTGCATCTTTTTACATAGTTGGAAGAAATTTTAATGTATAATAACATTAATCGCATTATGCTTAACACTACATAAAAATAAGTAGAAACAAATAGATACATAAATACTTAACAACAACAGCAACGTATAAAATTGTAAATTAATTGAATACATGTTTTTCAATGTAATAAATGTTCAAAAGTACCACCTTCTTGATCTACGCACTTTTGAGCTCTTTTTTTTACACTTCGAGTGGCTTTTAAGATTGTTCTGCCGTCGATGTTGTTTAATGCGTTTCTTACCGCTATTTCTAACTCTTCCACATTCTGATGTCTTTCCTGGTAAACTACGTCTTTCACAGAGCCCCAAAGATAGAAATCAAGCGGCGTTAAATCAGGTGACCGAGGAGGCCAACGAACTGGCGCGTTTGTTCCTATCCATCGCTGGTCAAAAATTGTATTTAAGTAATTAACAGATTGTATGCTATTATGAGCAGGTGCGCCTGCTCCTGCTGAAAGTAATCCTGTTGAAAGTAAATGCGGCCGTTTTGAATAATAGGAACATGGTGCAGGAAATCTTCAATAGCTGGCGTTAATAATTCAACATAACGTTGTCCGGTTAACGTGCCGTGATAAAAAATAGGGCCAACAAGTTTAGATCCTATTATGCCGCACCAAACATTTAAACTAAATCGGTTTTGTGGATTACGTGGATCCACTACTAAAGGATTTTCTTTACTCCAATAATGCTCATTGTGTTTATTGCGCATACCTGTGTTTGAAAAGTTAGCTTCATCTGACCACAAAATAAACTTAAAATTATCTCGTCGTTCATTGCAAAAATTTATAAACCAATTAGAGAACACTAATCTTCTTTCTTCATCACCAGCTAATAATGTTTGCACTTTATTCATTTTGTAGGGATGGAATTTATTCTTTTTTAAAATTGCGTGAACAGTGGCCCTTTTTACTTCTAATTCTCTTGCACAGTTTCTGATCGATATTTTAGGGTAAGCTACAAAATGCGCTAGCACATTTGTCTCCGTTTCTTCATCAATAATAAAGAGCTTCTTTCTTCTTACTTTAGTAAAAGAATTTTCGTTGTTTCGCAATCTTCGATACAGTCGCAGAAAGTATTGTTGGCTTGGTGCTTGACGATCCGGGAATGTGTGCTGGTATTGTAATAAAGCTTGTGCAGAATTTTTTCTGCAAACCAGATACGCCTCCAGCATATCACAGTTTTCCAAATGTGTAACAGGGATTTTATTTTTCAACAATGAAAATTATTAATGTATCTTTCTAACAGTTTAATTTGACAGATTTAGGTTTATTTACTTTGTTTCCAAGGAAATTTGTGTATTTCATTATTTGGCACTACATTCAGTCCGGCCTACTTACTTACCTTATTCCGACAAATATCACAAAATTAAACTGCGCATTACGTGTTTAGTTTTATGTTTAGGGTAATCATGCATTATCAACTTTCTGTTCAAAATTAAATTTTCTTTAAAAATATTTGACAAAATACAGAGTGTTACAATGAAAGAAACATTTTTTCGTAAATATTTCGAAAACCAAATTTTCAATTATTTAGTTGTTAGCATAATCTTAATCGCCGATAAAAATACTACTAGTTTGCTAATTTAACCTACTGTGTAGTTATAATAATAACAAAGTTACCAATGGTGAACCGATAAGTTTAGACACCCGAGATATATATATATATATATATATATATATATATATATATATATATATATATATATATATATATATATAATAATAATATGCCAGCGGCCACAATTTTGAAGTTTCATCATACAGGGGTGATCCAATATCAACATTACCCTTTGTTAAAGATTTTATATTATATTTTATTCCGTCAATAATCATAGTTTTGTATTAAATATTAAAAAAAAATCTGTGCAACTCTTTTTGAGATTTCATAAACTTATTCCCACGATAGTGGGCTAAAATTAGCAAAAAGTATCCATATTTTATAAATATTATTTTTGTACAGGAGCTAAAATTACGAAATCATGAAATCATGACAATGATTTATCATGATCATTAAGGTAAACGCACCAAAATTAGACAGGTTGAGGAATTTTTGTTACATTTGTAACTGTAGAATTTATATTTATGTAGTGCTAATGACTGTCAACTTTTTTTAAACAAATATTTCATTCTAAAGATATATGGCTATTCATTTTGAAAGAAAATTGATAATAGTTATGCAATTTATATTATATTTTATAAGTTTAACAATTGCCCCTAAATCCGACACCTCAGTGAACCTAATTCAGACACTTGTGGTACTTTATTCCGACAAATATAAACATTCAAGTAAATACTAAGTGTTTTAAATATTGTTAAATAAGATTTATTATTAAGAAATGTTAAACATTTATTTTTTACCATTTTTAATGAAACACTCGCTTCCTTTCTTATTTCTCTAGAATGATTTTCTTTTGTGCTTTCTTCTTTTTTATTATCTTGTGTAAAGACAGCAATAGAGCCATGTGTATTACTTCTAACCATGTACACAATTCCGACACACATGTCTGATTTACGGACGAGCTATATTTACATGTACTACCCTAAATTTGTAAATAATAGTGGTTAAACGAGTAGCACACCGTATTATTATAAAAAATTATAAAGCATTTAGCGTCAGCCTAAGTAGATATTATTAGAATTTTCTTAATTACTGTTATCCTGTAGCAATTTAAAAAGAGTCGAATTTCAGTTACCTTATAAGGAAAAAATCAACTAGTAACATAACACTTAATTATCAAGATCAGTCAAACTTCTAGGTTATATTGTGACCGTTAGAACATTGGTAGAATAAGAAACAATTGTGGGTTGATAAGTGTAATGACAAATCAACAAACCGGATGTCCTAAAATATAGTCCAATGTTGTAGATTGCTTATTTTATCCAACTATTTTACATTTTCGTTAAGTTTATGAGTTTGCCAAAAGAATTGCTCCGATGTGTTTGGCGAGTATTTAATACAAAATATAGTTATTGACAGAATTGAACGTACTTATAGAATTACTGGTACAGTGACATTAACAAAAGTAAAATGCGAAAAACTGCAAACGTTCATATTGAGGGATGATTTTTAGAGTGGCAGGCTCTAGTATGATTTGCGGACGCCATAGAATATTGAAACTCGACAAATTGTCTCGTCCGTTGGATACCTTGATGTAAAATATTGAAAGGGTTATAGAAAAGGTCATTTAGAATGTATTTATCTACATTGATCCACAACATACAAAGTATTAGGGTTATCAAGTCTGGTTAAATGGATTTTATATTGCCTGTTCTATCACCCTTTTAAACACTTTACATCAAACTGCGAAATAATCTGTATACAGAGCAATATTGAGGTTAGTGCGCTACATTACATTTTCGTTAAATTGCAAATATCACAAAAACTAATAACGTTCGGTGTATAACATACTAGTTATAAATTGAAGAGAAATGAACTGTTTTTACAGCCAACACATTAAAAGAACTCAAACATTGTAAAGTTCTATAGCCTATATATAAGTATTTAATTATAATATATACTTCCAAATATAAATTTCTCTAAATTTGCGTAAGTCTTTACAAGTCTGTATTTTCTTGTTTCTATTTTCGCAAATCAACAGAATATTGCGAACGTATCCACCGAAAAAGAAGGGCACGTGTTATCGTAGGTCTGAAAACACCAAACGAAACATGAAAGCCAAACATGGAAGGAGTATTTTAACAAGCCGAAGTGAAAACATTGACTGTTGATTTATCCGGGAATCCGTATGTTTCCACACGAGCTGTATGAATTGAAAACATGTTTTCTTTATTTTGCGAGTAGGGATAAACAAAAGAAAGCGAAAGCGGAAGTTTAGCAAAGCGCGAACTGAATATTTCAAATACATCGCCCTAAAAAAGTTAATACAAACATGATTTTTTGGAGTATCACGAAATTAAAATCCTCTCAATTTATTCGCTATTTCAGGATCGATAATTAATTTTCCCGATTTCCAAAGACTGCAAATTTGTTGATGGCGAGAGTATTGGAAGCCTCTCGAATGTCCTTGAGCACGATTGGAATTAATATCCTCCGAGGACAGACTCGGAAATTAGGCGGAGACAATTTAAAATTTAACTGATTTTCCATCTCGCTGCAGAAGCGTTGTTTACGTTTTCACAACGCAAACTTCTAATTTTAATTTAACAAAATCGCAGAATACAACCAACCATCAAGTGAAGAGTTGAAGTAAATAATGAACTAAGTGCCAAAAATTGGTTTTATTACATTAAAGTGAGCTGGATATCACTGGCCTTAATGAAAATAACTGACTACGTAAAAATATATCGTGAAATGCCTAACAAACTTGACCGCTCGATCTCGCATGAGTTAACTTTCGGCGTATTTTCGTAAATAGCGCGCTAAGTGCCTTTAGTCAGTGCCAGCAGTTGCATATAATTAAAATATTATGCATTTTATAAAAAAATGATTCCTACAACAAACTCTTAGAATTAAAAGAAAATAAATATACAGGATGTTCTATTAAGGTGCTCCCACACGCAGTGCCAATAGGGGCCATCATTGGCCATCGGAGGGCTTCGCGTAGCGGGACCCAACAGTGCCAATGCACATCGCCAATATGTCGACCTTGTCCGCTTTCTTTCTGTTTTAGCATTGTACGTACTACCGATGAAAAGTTTAGTTATCTATCTATGTTTTATCATATATACTGCATTATTTATGTTTGTACGTACTTTAAGGACAATGATGATTTATTATTTATTTTTGTGTTTTTGACGCCGAAGGAATGAACGTTGTGTTAATAGACAGAAAATGCCAATTTATGGTATGGCCTTGAGGTTAGTATGACTTCCGGGTTTTCCAGAAATGACGTCATCATTAAAATTTTAAAAATGAATTCGCACACAATGGGGAGTCATACGGTATTTAGGTTCTGGGATTGCGGTCAACCTTATTCGCTAGGGTGGGGTGGGAAAGGTGAGGGAGGGGGTTGGAGGGAAGCGGGATATGAATCTACACACGATGGGGAGTCATACGGTATAGGGGTCCAAGGGCTGCGGTCAACCCTCTTCCCTACAATCTTGACTACAATCAAACAAAGTTGCATTTATATAATTAACAACAATTAACTATTTATTAATTAACAATTTATAGATAGTTTTAAGCGGCAAATTTAAATAATCTGATGTATTTAATGTATTCAACAAAGTTTAAAAACTATACTGGATGCTTTTCCTTATTTTGATTATCAGAAAAATATGAAAAAGTATATCTGTTACTAAAAATATTGGGTTGATAATAAATATACCTACATAATATACATACACGGAGTTTTAATATCTATAATTAAAACTCCGTGTATGTAAGGGTTCTCAATTTTTCTTTGTATCTTATTATAAATAATTTCAGTTTTATTATATAAATTATAATTTAAATCAAAATTATGAATTCATCGATTTGACTGAAATGAAATATTTATATAAAGAAACGACACAAATTAACAGGGTCCTGCATAACAATATAGACCACTCAGTGTATCAGATCTTATCCCATTATATTTTGCATTTGTTGCTTGAAACATAAAGAAAATAAAAAGGGAGATTTTTTTAATGTCAATTTTGTCAAAATAATTTTGTTTCCTGTATTGCTGTATATTTGTATTCCTTAATGTATTTAATATTTTCGAACGTGCTGTACAAATAATGACTGAAAAACATGTTTAATATTTAACAACCTTATTAAACAGTGTCCTCTTTCGAGGGTGCCTTTTTTTAATTCTAAGCAACAATGCACTGCTTAAAATAATAGGAGCTGCGGCAACAGCAATGATATCGTCTTCACTGTTCATTTTTAATTCTCTACGGGACGCTACGAGCCTTCTACGATACACAGAAATACCTTGCGCCCAATACCAACGCTGCGCCCACTACGCGCACCGCGTCACATCACCAACGTTGGCGAGACGTTAGCACTGCGTGTAGGAGCTCCTTGAGAAAACGAAATGGTTTGCAAAGTTCCATAATAAAATGAATAATATATTAAACAAGAGCTTGTTTAAACCCAAAAAACTTTTATTTGAACCATTTTTTGACACTATTTATGGTTGGGAAAGTATTTAGGTGTTCCGGTAATTTTGACAAATTTTGATATAGGTATAAATTTTGTATACTTTTAACTCAAAAATGATGGATGTTATAAAAAGAAATGATTCCTAAAAACTATTCTTAGAATTAATCTTAGAATTAAAAAATAAAAATAAAAATATACAGGGTCTATTTGAGAAACAGGAAAAGTTACCAAATTTCCATAATACATATTTAAACGATACCTTGCTTAAAGCCAAAAAATGCTTTGTCTGAATTTTTTTAAAATTTTTTTACGGCTGGCGAGGTATTTGCAAAATTTACAGTTATTACAAACATTACAAATTACAAAAAAGTTCATGTTATTTCTGTTTTTATTTTAGAATTACATTTTATTTTGATTTTTAATAAAAAGAAAATGTACGATATTGTTAGTATTAATACTGTGTGATAGTGAGTAGTTGGTAAAAAAAAAATATTAAAGCTTGTTCTTGTTTTTTCTAATATAATAATTCAAAATAAAAGGAAAACGGTGAGTGGATTTTGATTTCTGGTTCTTACTTTTTTCTGAAGGAAGTTACTAAAATAAGTCATGTTCAATGTAAACTTTATATAAACATCTTTAAATTAAAAAGATTGCACAAAAAGCAACAGTTTTTCAGTACATTTGCAAAATAACAAATAAGCGCATTTTTAAAGAAAATTAAGCAGAACTATCAAATTTTGCATGGCTATCAGTAAACGAGGTCCCCATGAATTTTTTCGAACAACGGACACTCCGTATGAAGTATACTTTGTCAAGCAACTTTATGTTATTAAGTTTGACTTTCTAGTATAAAAAAATATCAACAGCTTAAAATATGTATAAATAAATATTATGGCACTTAGCACTTTCTACGACTTTTTGAATTTGCTTTAGATTTGTTCTTGCGATACAAGACCTCGGCAAAAAACAACACCAACATGTGATGTGCAATCTGTTTAAATATGCACAAAAAATTAGGGATGGCTTTCTATAAAACATTTATCTTGCTGCACACTATTTTCTAAATATCTCGGAATAATGTTTTTGGCACTTCGTTCGCTATTTACTTCAACTCTTCAAGTAATAATCAATATTCACCACAACCCTCCCCATAAAAATTCAATTACGCGTGATATTCATACACTTTCAATTATGGTGAAGGCGCCGGGGAATAATAAAACCCCAAAATAACGCGATTCCATGCAATTCTAGCTTAATATACATTTCTAACAACCATTTTATCAATCATAACTCCATTTAGGGTCCCGCGAATCACTAAAACTGTATTTAAGTTGCAACGCAGCGCGGAAATAAAGCCCTTAATGCGAAACGAATGCAAATACGGTGCTCATTAGAAGAGAACGAGCGCTTGCTGCGCTCTGCTCAAGAAGAAATCGCATTTAAGCATGCTTTGAGTGCTGAAATCAACAGAAGGGATTCAGCAGGCCGTGACGTGTGTGTGTTTCAGTAGCACACCCCATTCGGCGCAGCATAAATCCGTCAAGTTTCAAAACAGGCATGTCCCTTTGCGTCCTCGCGTCGAGTTGGTTCGTGTTTCAAAATGGACGTTAAATCTGATTGCGTCGGTTGCTTTCAATAGGGGATTACGTTATATGATCAGGGAGATTAAATGCTCTTCAACAGTATTTACTTTGCGCTTGCACTTAATGAGGCAAAATTCTGGTAATGAGGTGGGATGTTTTTCCGTGTTTGCTTAAGTATTACTTAACTCTTAACAAAATTTACAAATTTCTTGTTTTGAATCAATATCCTGACGTTTCTCGAGAAAAACATGAATCGTTATCATTTATTACGAAGGGTAACATAATAAGTAGTATATTTGTCATGGGCAAGTGCGTTCCATCACGTCACATTTTTGAGTTAATCGGGATCAAAACTCCAAAAATGCGTGATTTTTGCAAGGTTTGCGTATTGCTGAATCCAGTTCTGAGATTTGCTAACACAATTTCGTGACGCAACACTGAAGAAAATACAAAAAAGGTAAACATTTTCATTTTTTGCTAATAACTCGAAAACTATGTTTTTTTTTTAAATCAACTTTTCGTAACTTCACAATTGAAAAGAGTGTGCTTAAAATTTCCTACAATCTTAACTATTTAGGTTTCTCTCCGGCAAATTGTCCGGGCTCAAGCAATAGTTTCAATTCGGTTCAATTCGGTCTTCATTAAATGACTTGAACGATATGTATTTCAAAAAAACTGTACCTTTACACATACGATCTCAATAAGGTATGTGCAGAGAGAACTGCGAGAAATTTACTAATTCACAGCCTTTAATGATAAATTAGAGTTTAGGAAAAGTTGATAGTTTTCGAGTTATAAGCAAAAAATTAATATTTTTACTTATTTTTTTTTGCATTTTCTTCAATGTTGCGTCACGAAATTTTGTTAGCAAACCTCAGATTCAGATTCAGCAACCCAAAAAACATATAAAAAGGAAGAAATAAAAACTTCCCCCACAACTTACCCGCTAGAGGCCCTTTTGAACATAAATTAGTTGTATGAATTGGTATTTGGAAACACATTTAAAACTAAAATAGAATATCATAGCAAGAATCCGAAACTCTTCGTCGTTGCATGATTAACTGCATATTTAATGCCTCCTAATATTTTGAAATTTTTTTTCGAATAATATTTTTGCATAAGATCATCTTTTTACCAACAAACTTGTTCAAACTTGGTGCCATTTGGCAATAGCCACTCGAGCCCGCACTCTCGTGACTATTGCCTGGCAACAAGTTTTCAAACAATCTGTCAAATTATTTTCAATTTATTCTCACTCTCTTGTTATATTACTGATAATAAATACCCAGGTATTTAACATCACTGTATGCAACCCATGTGGGCTGTATTTACAACGACCAATCTATGAACAGCAGCTTGTTTGTTGCCCGCCGACCCATCAACAAGCTTTGTCAGCAAGTCAAGGCCATTAGTGACCTAACTTCGAGGATTACATGTAAAAAGTACACAGTTTGCGGTTTTGTTTGAGATAGTTTCTGGGATATTGTGTTCAGCCGCTATAAATTCGTAAAGATTGCCAAAATCACGTTTTCGTGATCAGCAGGTCGAGTTTAGTCAAACATAGTAAGTTTGATCAATGTTATAACTTCTCTCAATTTGTCACGCAGTGTTATTATCCAGTAAACCAAAAGTATTTATCATAAAACAATTGCGATAAAACAAACGCAAATAAACGCACAATATACAACAGCAGATCATTAGAATCTCTGGGGATGGTATAAATAAACCCACTCGACGTTAGAGAATGGTTTACTGCATATTACTTAGAAAGCAACGGCAAGTAATAAAGCACCAGTTATCTTGTCTGGGAATCTTTAATATAAGTTTCAACATACAAACACCCGGCCGCGCAACAATTCAAACTTTATGGGTAATAAATGTAGTATTAACCAAAGCCTTCGCAGACGGATGGCCTGTTTTCATCCCAGTAGGCTACGTTCGCCCGAGCACACGCTCAAGAGGCGCTAAATCAGCGAAGACTGATCACCCCCGGACCTACACATGTTGTTTATGAACTGGAAAAATTTAACATGGGCTTTTATCATCAGTGTTAAGTTGAACGAAAAATACGATAGGAAAAAGTGTCGCTATGTTTGTTGTGGATGAAAATCTCGGAGACGGTTTGTAAAAAGGTATGTAAATGTTTGCATTTGCATTTTTGTGATTATCGACAACAATAAGTAAATTAATGCAGATGTTATTTATTAAGAAATTGTCTCGGTATTTTCAGCATTATGCCTATTCAGGAACGGGAAATTTTATTGAAATTTATGATATCTACAACTAAAACACACAACTTCATCAACAAACATGACACAATTCTAAATACTGCGTCATTGAGTTGACATACTACTTAGTATCCAGAAAAGTGACAAAATGCCAAACAAAACGTTTTTGACTGTCATTTCTGAAATAATTTTGAACATATCCACATATTTCTGTTGATTAATATTTCTATCCACGAAATATGGCCAATTATCCCGCGGCACAGTGGCCAGAATTACCGAAAACATGACCAAAACTCGTAATAAGCTTGGGCGTTTGAAACACATGTGTTTAAAAATGCTGAGGTTTTTGGGATCCTGATTACAAATATGATACCACATTTTCAAAATTCAAAATGGCGGAGCCAATTTGGCGACAAAAAAATGATAAAATTTATCCGATTTGCATGAACTTATTTCCTGCGATATTGCTTGACTCCTCATTCCTAATCTGATAACAGATTTGTTAAATTCAAAATGGCGGAGTCAATATGGCGACCGAAAATGTAAAAATATATCCGATTTATATAAAACTTATTTCCCGTAATATTACAAGTCGTCTGTTCGCAATCTTATGTGAGAATTTGCAAATTCAATCTGGCGGAATCAATATGGCGACCGAAAATTTTCGATTTGGATAAAACTTATTTTCTGCAATATTACAATGCTTTGCTGTTGGGGGTTATATGAACATGTGAAAGAGCTTAAGTATGTATTGATTGTTGAAAAAATATCAATGTAAAAAATCACCCTGTATATTGTTGCATTTTATGAATTTAGCATAGTTTTCACACAATCAAGTAGGTACTATAGTCCTATTGTGCGTTTTTCCAAAGTTTTTCTAGATGCTTATAAAACTAAATTCAATTCGATTTATGAAAATCTGTGAATTCTGTTGAAAATTTGACATCAGATTTGAAATCGATAGCTTAAATATAACAGGGAATATGTTTCAATTAGATCCGACAGTTTCTAGACTTTGGTTTGCAATATTAAATCCGCCATTTTGAATTTTGTAAATCTGACAACTTGGAATTAGAGATCCGCAAATGTCGCAGGAAAAAAGTTTCATGTGAATCCGAATATATTTTGATATTGGGTCCACCATATTGAATCCGCCATTCTCAATTTACAAAATCATATAGCTGAAAATATGATAGGAAATAAGTTTCATGCGAATATAGCTTTCACATTCTTGCCGTCATATTTAATCCGCCATTTTGAATTGTTTAAATCTGACGTATTTGGAATTACGGAGCTTGAGGTATCACAGGAGGCAAGTTTTGCACGAATTCGCGAGTTTTTGGTCGCCATATTGACTCCGCCATTTTGAACGTGAAGTGGATTTTGACAAAAATCCACTTCAGTTACCAAGACAAGAAAACGCTACAATTGTAGCATTTTCATTATATTAGGGTTTAGCCAGCTTTTCGGGTATTTTCGTAGTAATTTAGTATTGAGCGCAATTGTCAAGTAATAGAAAATTTAAATGTACCTAAAGCAGAAATCTTTGAGAAATCTCAGAGATCTGTGAAATTTCTAGCACATACAACATTGTTTTACGGAATTACTACATCAGTAGAATTATTACCTACAATTTGTAAGACTTGTAGTGTTTTTGTTTCGGGTTCCCGGTTACTATCCTATAGGTCATCCTTCTAACGAAATATTCAACAAACCAATTCGAATCACCCGTCATCAATAATCGAACGACCCCAATATTTCCGATTTGATTGCAATATCGAATACGCGCGCATGCAGATAGATACTGTCCTCCACATCAAAATCACGCTAATACAATTCCGTTACAGTTTCAGTACGGCAGTCCACTACGTGTCCAGAATTGATAAATATAGTTAGGCCAACTCTAATTATGCTAATACCATTCTGTGGTTCCGTAACACGATTATTTCCCCAATAGAGTGCCTGCGTCCGCTGATGTGGAACTTACCGCTCCAGAAAGACAATTTCTTAGGCAATTCGCACTGCTCGGTGCTAATTCAACTTGACTTTAACTTCGAGGAATGCATTTGTCTCCATCCGCTGCATATGCAACTTTATAACGGAATTTGTTGACGACGGAGAGGTATATAGAGCACGGGCTCTAGGAGACGTTAGTAGGAATTGGGGTTTTTTAGTGTGACGTAATAGAATTCTGGTGTTGAACGTGAGGGAAATTGCTATATTCGAGTTTCTGTCGAGCTATATGTCGCTTGTTTCGTACCGCTTCGTAAGCGTTTTAGTTTGGATCGACCAAATATAGACGAAGTGATAGTGTGTGGTACCTGTCATGCAGAACTATTATTATGTTTTATGTTGTCTGTCTTTTAAATTCCAGGCCAGGTCAAGTTTTCTTGGACAAGTAGTGTTTTTTATCAACAGTTATGGCTGCTTGTTTTGTTATTTTCTCCGTATGTTTTTGAATTCTTTCATAGTAGCGGAAAACGTACTAGATAGTCCTTCCGTATTCCTGGAAATAATTTTTATATATCCATCGGTTACAGATGAATTGGGTAATAAATATTGTAAATTACGACTTTCTACCGGTACTAGTTTACCATTGAGAACTTCTAAGCTTATAGTTTGAGCGAAACTAGACTCACAGATGTTCTGATTTTGCATTATGATGGACAAAATCCAAGGTTGATGGATTAAAATTTATGTTTATATATGCCTCGATCACAGATGAACTGACAAATAAATATTGTAAATTATAACTTTCTACCGGTACTATTTTACCACAGAGAATTTTTAAACTTGAAATTTGAGCAAAATTAGACTTAGAATTAGAATTAGCAAAGTTGACGGGTTAAAAATTATTTTTTTCTACTTTGCATTCACAATGCACACATTGTAACACTGTTTTCGGTGTTACAATTAACACATTGTAATACCGAAAACAGTAACATTTTTGTCTGATTGGTACACAGTGATATCAAATGCCATATGTCAAACGTACAATACATAACCCAACATAACCACACACTGCATCTTCTTAATCGCTTGCAATCACATAAACTGCGAAATATCAATATTCTATACATATTTAAACATGGGTGTAGCCTGCTATAGTATGGCCAAAGGATTGGGGCTTTCTTAGTTATGCTGTGTTCATCAAAATACGCCAGCATGACGTTTACGGTGATGTTTTACGACTCTAGTAAGTGATCGTTATCATTCTTTTCAACTAAACATCAAATCCCCTTTTCAGATATAATTCAAGGACCACATTTACTTTACTAACTTATTATGCGAAGATCAAACCTACATCGTAGATACGGACGATTTTAATTACTGCTGCGAGATTGTATATGCGCAATAAATGGTTTATCAGCATACACGTACGAAGCTATAGTACATTTAAAGTGTAGAGGATTTCTTAGTTTATGTAACATATAAGTTTTCGGTAATATTTTGGACGCTTGGATGCTCGGTTCAATTCAGATTCGTGTTTGTCCGTCGCTTTCGACTTCGTCTTAGTTCTGGTTGTGTGCAACGTATTTGTATTACCTCCATCACATGTAATTTTACTAAGTATAATTTATTCTAATAAACTACTTTGCCGAAATTAGAATTGGGTTTCAATTATAAGTGCTTGTAAATATATAAGCCGCAACGCCTACGTAGCGGAATTAGGTAGACACCGCTATTAAACGTTAAGCGTTATAACAATTCTTTAGTAAGTTCTTGTTCTTCGAAGTAACTAATCAGTCACCGCCAAACACTTCTATTCTGATTATTATACTTATGAAACCACAATTTTAAAATTGTTAACTTTTTAGGTTAAGTTTCATGTATTTATCCCAGTAGGGTTAAAAGTGTTGCCCCAAGCTCCATTATGATCATCGTTGCGACCTCGCTGAATATTTATTCAAACTTGTAGGCTAAAGTAGAGTAAAATTATTCACAATTAGATTTTGTCATGATTTTATCTCATCGATATCATCCTTAACGAAGTTGACAGTTACTACAGTGCTACCACGTGGTACCCGCAAAATACCCTAGATTCTAATTTAGCGCGATATAGTAACCACAATTTCTAAACTTATGTAAAATTAATGACGCAAAGTAGAAAAAATAGTATATTACACTCGTTTTATAAGACGTATTGGTGCACTCCTTCCATTTGGGCACTCCTCGCTACGCTCGTCGTGCCCAAAACAACTCGTGCGCCAATTTGACGTCTTATAAAACTTGCATAATAATATACTATTATATATCCCTCGTTCACAGATGAATTGGGCAATAAATATTGTAAATTACAAAATTAGACTCTCTAGTGCTCTGGTTTTGCATTATGTGCGTCAGCATCCAAAGTTGATGGGTTAAAAATTAGACTTGAAATTTAAGCAAAATTAGACTCTCTAATGCTCTGATTTTGCATTATTTTACATCCAAACTTAATGGCTTAAGTATTTTTATAGATCCCTCGTTCACAGATGAATTGGTCAATAAATATTGTAAATTACAACTCTCTACCGTTCTACTATTAGAGAATTTTTAGACTTAGAATTTGAGCGAAATTAGACTCTCAAATGCTCTGATTTTACATTATCTAGGACAACATCCGAAGTTGATGGATTAATTATTTTTTTGTATGCCTCGGTCACAGATGAACTGCGTAATAAGTATTGTAAATTGCAACTTTCTACTGGTACTAGTTTACTATAGAGAATTTTTAGATTTAGAATTTCACCGAAATTAGACTCTTAAATGTTGTGAATAAATAATAATCCATTAGTAATTTGTTTAATATTTGTTGTATTTTATAAAACTTGTCATTTTAATAAACCTGTCAATTTAGTATGTAACGGGTCATCAATAAAATTATAAAAATTTAGTCTCGGCAGCACTTGCATTCTCTTGTAGGTTCAAATAGCTCAAATGACATTTCATGAGGAATTTAATAAATAAATGAAATTTATGACACATTCATTCATTTATGTAATTCAATTAGTATTCATTTATGATCAAAATTTATAATAAATTTTCCAATAAATACAAATTTATAATTATTGCAAAAAACATTTACATCGCATTATTAAAAAGATACTCGAACAGGCAATTATAATCATTATCATCATTATTATCATTATTATTATTATTAAACATATTGCATTTTATAAAAATGCCATTTTTGTAGTAAATTTATTAACCCCCTTTATATTTTTTTAACAGTAGTGATTTTAGGTCGAAAAAATACCACGTTGAATAAATAATGGATTTTATTTTTGAGCTGAACATAAATCGGGAAGAAGTAAGTTCAAATGAAGTACAGTTTACAAAACTTAAGAAATATAAGATTTTCTGTGAACATTGGAGTTTGGGTTTCTCCGCTATAAATTTCGCTAAAAAATATTTATTATGCATTGCAGATTGTTTTTTCTCTTCAAAAACAATCGTATGAAATGGACTTTTAATGCATTCCGTTGTTTATGGATCACTTATAAAAATCTGCGCATATTCGAGATTAGCACTGCACAATTTAGAATTCCCACTGCACATTTTGTGTCCAGCTGGACGTTAAAAAATGCCTGATAGTAGATGAAACTGAAATTACAAAATAAGTAGTAAGAAACTTGTGATTTGTAGATTAATTTTATTACAAGTGTAGATAGATTTAATTTAATAATTGAAAGCTAACTAAGAAGAGGTGTAATACGTTCATTGGTTATCTTTAATATATTTTTCCATTACTCATGCATTTTTTTCCTAACTTCTTTCGGCAATCTTATATTTACTCCAATAAATACAAACAGAACTGTAAGAGTATATATTATTATAAACCGTATATATTCCCCTGTGTTATTTTACCCAAACAGTTACGATTTATTGAATCAAGTATCGTTTACGTGCTTCCCTAAGCAACAATTTCCCAAGATCAAAGAGCCCCATCTCTACGCCAATGTATTTACGACAGCCTCTAGCAGACATCGATGTATGTCCGAGCAGATCTACTTCTTTCAAACGGCCGACGTTGTGGCTTCCGGAAGCCACCCGACCAATAAGCGGTTCTCTTTCGCCCAGACGAACTCTCGCCCCCAAGGTGTTGACCTTTGCCACATCCCAGCATTGTAACCCAGCTCCGGCAATGTAACCTTCCTTACCGACCAAGGTGGTCTCTTTCCTATCCTTCCTATCCACTGAAAATGCCCGCTCATCGAATTTATGTAAACAATTGGGGTGAAACTATTCATGAAAGGATTCTGGGCTGGCAATCTGGACGTTAGGGATGCCGCATAAATTTGTTTTTTATGGGTAGGGCTGCGTGACAGTCTATATGGGTTTGGTGTTGGTCTCCCTGGTTTGTGACGGGAAAGCTTTTTTTGGGGAGAGGGAGCTGTTGTTTAAAAATGATTTCCAGTATTTGTTCTTCTAGTTTTGGTAAAGCAACATCAGAACATTTGAGAGTCTAAATTAGCAATATTTGCTTGCTATATGTAGATGGAAACAATTTATCAATTGACAAAGTAAATTAAAAAAAAAAAACTCTAAGAATAATCGAAGAATTTTGTTAAAACTTGCAACAATTATTTAATATATGTTAATAAACAGTGTAAAGGACATTGGGGTTCACTTCACTGCTTAGAGGTGAGATGCGAACTTTTGAAGTTGCAGAAAGTTGTAAATTTGCACTATAAGCATTATAAAAATCATAGCTCTAAGAATAATCGAAAAATTTTGTTAAAACTTGCAACAATTATTTAATATATGTTGATAAACAGTGTAAGAGAAATTGAGGTTCATACCAACTCCTTAGAGGTGAGGTGGGAATTTTTTAAGTTGCGGAAAGTTGTAAATTTGTACTGTAAGCAGTATAAAAATCATAGCTCTAAGAATAATCGAAGAATTTTGTTAAAACTTGCAACAATTATTTAATATATGTTAATAAACAGTATAAAGGACATTGGGGTTCACTTCAACTCCTTAGAGGTGAGATGGGAATTTTTGAAGTTGCAGAAAGTTGTAAATTTGCACTGTAAGCACTATAAAAATCATAGCTCTAAGAATAATCGACAAAATTTGTTAAAACTCGCAAGAATTGTTTAATATATGTTAATAAACAGTGTAAAGGACATTGGGGTTCACTTCGACTTCTTAGAGGTGAGATGGGAATTTTTGAAGTTGCAGAAAGTTGTAAATTTGCACTGTAAGCACTATAAAAATCATGGCTCTAAGAATAAACGACAAAATTTGTTAAAACTCGCAAGAATTGTTTAATATATGTTAATAAACAGTGTAAAGGTCATTGGGGTTCACTCCAACACCTTAGAGATGAGATGGGAATTTTTTAAGTTGCGGAAAGTTATAAATTTGTACTGTAACCAGTATAAAAATCATAGCTCTAAAAATAATCGAAGAATTTTGTTAAAACTTGCAAGGATTATTTAATATATGTTAATAAACAGTGTAAATGACATTGTGGTCACTCCAATTCCTTAGAGGTCAGATGGGAATTTTTGAAGTTGCTGAAACTTGTAAATTTGTACTGTAAGCAGTATAAAAATCAGCACATTTGAGAGGCTAAATTAGCAATACTTGCTTGCTATATGTAGATGGAAACAATTTATCAATTGACAAAGTTAATTAACAAATACGATGTGAAATACTCGGAAATTGTTAACAGCATCTAAATCCTTGTTTTCGTCTTGACTGCGTGTGAATTATCCTGTGTAGCAAAGTGCATTACCTCTGGGAGATCGTATATATTATCCTGGACGACTACTGTAGCGCTACAAATTAAGGTAATTTAGCCTTTTGCGGCCTGCGGATACACTCAACTGACCAGCCGTTCGGAAGGGTGCGCAATTCTTCTCCCTTGTCTGCCTTAAATCAGCTCGACTGCGCCATTTTTACGTATTGGTTGCCACGATAAATTCCACCAAACAGCATACGGTTATAAATTGGAATGGCCCAATTCCAAATGCTTTTACTTGTAAATACTTCTGTGTGGCAAATTGATTATAATTAGCAGGATAACAAATCTCTCCGCAAACAAAGGATTACTGAATGGTAAATAGCTGTGTCTATTCTATGCCAAGTTTTTCTTTTTAAATAGAAGAATAGTGTTTCTATTTTCCATTTAATTTGCTTAGTTCGTATGAACAAATTCACATCTCATCTCCAACGAGTTGGAGTGAACCCCAATGTCCTTTACACTATTTATTAACATATATTTAATAATTGTTGCAAGTTTTAATAAAATTCTTTAATTATTCTTAGAGCTATGATTTTTATACTGCTTACAGTGCAAATTTACAACTTTCCGCAACTTCAAAAATTCCCATCTCACCCATAAGGAGTTGGAGTGAACCCCAATGTCTTTACACTATTTATTACCATATATTAAATAATTGTTGCAAGTTTTAATACAATTCTTTGATTATTCTTAGAGCTGTGATTTTTATACTGTTTACAGTACAAATTTACAACTTTCCTCAACATCAAAAATTCCCATCTCCCCTCTAAGGAGTTGGAGTGAACCCCAATGTCCTTTGCACTGTTTATTAACATAATATAATAAATAATTGTTGCAAGTTTTAACAAAATTCTTTAATTATTCTTAGAGCTATGATTTTTATACTGTTTACAGTACAAATTTACAACTTCCAGCTACTTAAAAAATTCACATCTCATCTCCAAGGAGTTGGAGTGAACTCCAGTGTCCTTTACACTATTTATTAATGTATAAAGTCCAATTTTTACATAAAAACTGGAATTATTAATTTACTTATTTAGTTAGAGTTATAAATTTTGCGAGATATAGATGTTTGAACATATCCGATGCTCAGATACGTCTTTTTTTTTTAAATTTTATCTATTATTTTGTATAACAGAGACCTAACAACAGCTTATTTATTCTTGGTATATACCTACAATACACGTAGCATTACAGCGCTGGCGCTGTAACAAAAACGCAATAAAGTAGACCATTATTTTCCTGCATCTCGCGAAGATGAAACTGCAGGTATTCGCTTTAAAGTCTGCCCATCTTTTGGCACTACGTCAAGCAGCGTCTGAAATGTCATAGCTTCAACGCTAGGGTCCCTAGGTCTCATCTTTAATATGCACAGCGCGCTTGATATCCAGCCAACTCTTTGCTACTCGCGTAGAGCTTCAGTTTATGCAAGTACAGATTCAGTGCCGTATATTTCGACGCAAAACTAGAGACGTGTGCTGTTCACCCCCCATATAGGGTGTAGTTTTATTTGCCCTTACCTTTCTCACGTAAAATATGCACAGGTTTGTGTCTCTCTGCTGTAGGAGGTGTCATATTGTTTGTGATAAAGTAGTAAGGTTTATTGTCTACTATATGGAGGTGAAGTAAATATTTGAAGATGATGTTATGTATGTGTGAATAAGTACGAAGTTGTATAGTTAATTGTTAAATTCCAAAAAGTAAACCAGTTTCTGGGATAGGTAAAGGACCGATGTATTAAAAGGCGGCAATATGTTTTCACCTGAGCCCTGCGCCACGTGTGTCAAAGTTAGATTTTACTATGGCTGAACATAGATGCACATAAGTTGACGCTCTTGCAAACGGTTGTAATTTTGTGTGTTAAGGAAAAATGTGACTTTTTTGTTATACCTTCTTTAGAGCCAAGTATAAACTTTCATTCGACATTGTTTTTATTATAATTTACCCACAATTTTGTTTAGTGCAGGGCCGCGAACATTCGCTATTATAAAAAAAAAACAGTTTTTTATTTATAGTACACATATTTGACATTACAACTACTGCAGAATCTGCTGCGGATAGGTGCGGATGCGGTTTTTGTAATTTTATTTCTATCACGTTGTAGAGGAAAATCAAAAAATTGATGTACGGGCGTATATGTAATTTGATGCAATTTCTTGAAACCGTGATAGTAGAGGTAATTTAGAACATATTTAACCATATTTAGCTGAATTTCTTGGAAATTTGCTGCTTGAAGCGAATCGGATTTATATTCAGGGCAAGGAAATACATCGAAAGCACCTACTCGGATACACAGTTCTCTGCATAAAAATGGATTATTGTTGATGAGAGACAATAGTAAGCTTGTGAATAGAAACTGGTTAGGCGTTTTCGATAAATGTGTTTATACGGAATGCGAATCTGGGTTCAAAGCATGCGTATGCGTATTAGGGTCATACCACTAAAAAAACGACCGTTTCAGCTTGAAGGATGATCACATTTCGAAAGTTTTCATGGAAACAATAAGTATAAGTATTAGACAATTTTGAAATAATACTAAAAATAATAGTTTTTATAGTGATAAATATGGTTAAATAGGTTCTTAACTGGCTCTACTATAACGTCTTAAAAGGAATGCATCGAACGGAACATAGCATGAATAGCGTATGTTCCGTTTCAATGCACAATATCGACTGGTGTAAACTTTCATTTTCTTCCTCTACCACTGGTCTTAAAAATAAAACTTTTTTCATGATTTTCTTACAACATAACAGACCCAAAAATATTATCTCATATAACTCAGAAACGACATGTATTGTTCAATTTTAAATCCGTCTATTATGCGTATTTAATCAGGACATGCCATATATATTTTTGTAAATTTCACACAGTAATAGAAATAAAATCACAAAAAATATTGATGAGAAATCTTGTATTAGTAATTAATTTACAATAGGTGTACTGCAGTGAAGAACAATTTTTAATACAGTTTGCTTTTTTCCCTATTTTGTACTGTTTTATTGTGTTTATTAAGTTGTTAATCTTCTAATAGTTAGTATGAAGGTTAAAATGCTATACATAAATAAAACACATCCAGAGCCCTTATAGGTGCGACGTTTCAAAGCATCAAAAACTATAAAAATCGTGCGAAAAAGACTTAGATTTCACAAGTTTATTGTTTCCCACTACAGCACGAGTGTGTTCCCTTTGTAAGATGGAACAATTATAACCTAAAATTCTAAAGAATTAATAAATAATGTCGACACAAATAAAATACTTAAATCAAAATTGCCTGATAAATAATTATGGTATAATTTAATAATGTGTAACAGCGACATATGGAACACAGCGAACGATTATGAATAATTAATTATTATTATTAACTGCCATTATGCGTGCCAAAAAATAATATTTGAAATCCATTAAACGGTCGAAATTGAAATTAATCAGCCGTTTGGTCAGTTTTGATAACCGATTTATGCCAATAATGCATGCGACCGTTAAATATTTCATATTTAATTTCAACACTGACCCCCCCGGTGAAATTTATAGTTGTTTAATTGAACGCATAGCTCTTGATTTAACTGTAGAATGCTTTTAGCTGCGTTAGCATGCATGTATTTCCCACTCTTCAATCAGGGCTTGTGTCAGTTCCTGTATGGTTAGTGGTGGATTAGGGCGCTTGCGAACACGTCGGTCAAGCTGATCCCACACGTGTTCAATAGGATTCAGGTCAGGACTTAACGCCGACAATTCCATGACCTGAATTCCACGTTCTTGTAAAAAGTTTCTGGTGATGCCGGCGGTATGTTGCTTTGCATTGTCCTGCATTAGGATGAAATTTTGACCGACGTCATATGCAGCAAGCACCACATGGTCCTCCAAGATGCTGTAATTCATGGCATTTAGTCTACCAGGAACCACAACAAGATCAGTTCTGTTGCCTATACTGATTCCAGCCCAAACCATCACAGATCCACGACCAAATTTATCCACTTCCTGTATAGTAGCGGCTGCGTAGCGTTCACAAGGACGTCTATATACACGTACTCGACCGTCGCAACGAGTTAAACGAAATCTGGACTCGTCTGTAAACAGTACAGGCGTCCAGTGACGTAGTTGCCAATCTCTGTGATCCAGAGCAAATCTCATTTGTGATGCTGCGTGAGGCGTGGTGCGCGGACAGATCTTCTTGGTTTCAAATTCGCTTCTTTTAATTTGTTTCTAACAGTTTGATCAGAAATTTCTATTGCATGTGGTCGTCTTAGGTCGTTTAGGAGGTCTCGTGCTGTGGCAGTACGCTGACGTAGAGAGGAAAGGACATGAAATAGATCCTGATTTTGAGTAGTTTTTCGATTTCGACTTTGTCCAGGTCTTCTAACATATTGGTCAGTCTCTCGAAACCGATTCCATAAACGCTGAATAACATAAGGGGAAACTCGAAGGTCCCTGCTAACATGTCGAATAGAGTGGCCTCATTTTACCTCTAATCAACGAAAATTGACAACTGAATTCATTTGTCATCTCTAGTAGGCTTTCATACGTGAATTCAGAACATACTTGTCATTTTCTCCATTTTGTTTTCCGTTACTAATTTACATTTTTTAGTATAGCGTGTAAAAGATAATACAGTTGCCTTTAAACAACAAAATAATCCTCATTCTCTCAGTTATCTAAAAGAATACCCACTAAATGCTGTTCGCTAGAGTTCAGAATTTCAAACTTTTCCGGGGTAAATGGGCATAACCTTTGACGTACCATTCTCTTTTTCATGCACCCAAACAAAAGAAAAAGTTTACTCTGTTGAAACGCGCATCTAAGATAAAACATTTTCAGATGAGAGAGTGTCTAGTTGCAGTAGCTGCAAAGTCTGGGTAAACGTCAAGTTCATCTGCGGGCAAAGTGGCGCTTTCTGTGTTTTCTGGTACTTTGAAACTCCATTATTAATCTGCTCTTCAGCTGGAAAAATATTTCTTTGAAAATGCTGCACAGAAACCCCGAGAATGTCACAGAATTTATTTCTTGACGGTGCTAGCAACGATATTTATGATAAAGTATTACCTATTTCAACAGTTAATAATTCTTCTATTACTATAATTATTAATAACATAATAAATAACATTTTGTTTTAATTGAAATAATTAATACTTACTGTGGAGTCAAGGGTTGTTGAATTTTTGCTGTTTGGGATATTGGGAACTCACCTGAAATAAAGTAGAATAAGAATATTAGACAATTTTACAAAGATCTTCTTATAAGAATCGATTAGTTAATTACACTGATCAAGAAAGGAATTTGTATTGTAAAAATCATTTAAGTAATAAATCTTTTATGATTAAACGTTAATTAGTAACAACTAACGTCAATAATCGGTTTTTCCTCAGAATACGTTTAAACAAAAATTCATGTTGTTACGCACATATTTTACTAATTTTGCAGAAATAATTATATTATTGGTATTTTTTGTCATTTAGTAACTCATTTGTTTAAACCAATATATACATTGTTATAGACATATTTTTTTTATATTTATTGCGGAAACTATTATTAAATTATTGGAATTTTTTTCTCATTTATTAACAAGTTTGCAATTCTTTTAAGAAGTACCCTTTTTTAAAACAAACATTTACAATGTTTTTCTGTTTTTCGTTCTATAGAAATTATTATTGTTTCATTGTTGGCTTGTTCTTTTGTAATTTGTTACTTAATGTGCAATTGTTTGAACAAATAAATTTGTTTAAACAATAATATACAATGTTAGTACGTATTTCTTGGCAAAAATTAGTATAGGATTTCTGGTCTTTTTTGTAATTTTGGAGATTTTACGATATCGGTCAAACCAGTAATGTGGTTGCAACACTAATTATCATTATAGGTTATAATTGAAAATTAGTTAACAAATTTGGCAACAAAAGAGAAGATAAGAAATACAATAATAATTTTTGCCAAAACGATACGTCAGTACCATTGTATAACTTCTACAAAATAATAATCAACAACCCTTCCCACTACCCATTACACCCATCACCCCAACCAAAAACCCTTAAATCAATCCACAATCTCAACCAGAAAATCAGTTTATTCGCCCGACAAGCGACAGTTCCAAATTCCGACAACAGATGGCGTTGCCATCGGCCGGCTAACATCTGACAGTATCCAAATTTTTCTACGGCGTCACTACGTGTTTTCGGCTTGTAACTTTTCTGTTCATTTATTCGCGTAAAATCGTTGGAGATGCCGTAAAAAGTGTTGCGAGGTGTTTATTGACTATCGGGCGACGTTTTTCGCGGCTTATATCTGGGAAATCGGTGAGTGATTCTTTGTAATTTGTGATTAAAAGTTTCAAAGTCAAGGTCATTTTCGGTTCCTGGCTGGTTCGGGTTTTGGCCGCTTGCGCGGAGTTGTGTGAGAGAGAACACGTTCGATGTGGGTATAGGTGGGGAGCGTTCTTGTATTTTACAGGTTATTGGTGTGTTTATGATTGGTTTTGTGGTTAGGAATTGTTATTAACCAAGGGATATGGTATGAAATGTTGTGCTGTTACGGTTTTTATATGGAAATCTTCTGGTTTCATTCATTTTTAATATCGAAAATGTCGAATATCACGAAATATTGAGTTTGATTTTTTATTTTAGGTCGAAATTTGGGAATCCTGTTGCGTTTTAGTTTGAACAATCAACTGGAAAATAGGAAAACAATCTCTATATTGATTATCTTTATCTTTTAAAGCGTTTTGATATTGTGCTTTTAGTTTTTTTTATCTAGAAATAGAAGATAAAATGAAGTATTGAGTATGGTTGTTAATTTCAGGTTAGAAGGGAATTGAGTCTGAAGAGAATATGGATGCCTGGCGAAAAAGGGAATCCCTGGAGAGAGCTGGGACGCCTGAGGTGATTTTGAAATACACAACGCACTCAAAAACTGGTAAGTCTGAAGTTATAGTATGTTTATCTTTGTGAATTTTTGCGACATTTGGTATCTTAAAAGCTTGGCCCACACACAGAAAAGTGCTCTTCAACGAATAGATGAGAAAATTGACAAAATACAATTTATTTATACTCTATGACGTCACAAGACAGTAACAATTGAAAATTTTCATAAAAATATGTATTTTAATAATTGAAAATCGACTCATTTGAGGTGTTTTTTAAAATAACAATTGCAATAACACATTGCATTCATTAGAAATGAATATACTCTTGCAATTTTTGTGGCGATATAATTTATTATGATTATGTATTTGTTATGCTATCATTAATACAGTTACAGGATCTATCAAATTCAACAAGAAAAATGTGGATTTACCATTAATAATATGTTGTTGAGGTCATACAACGAAAAAAAATTAACATCAGAAGTTCAATTTGATATAAATGTGTAATTCTATAAAATAAAAGTCATGCGTTTATTAATTATAAAAAATATATGCGAAAATATATGTTGTACTTACATATTTTTCTAATTTTGCGGAAATTAGTAGATTATTGGTATTTTTTGTCATTTATTAACTAATTTGCAATTGTTTAAACAAATACCATTTTTGTACAAATATATACAGTATTCAATAGAAATATCCTAATAATAATCTCCTTTAAAAATAGAAAATATGTGCGCAACATTGTAGAAATATTTGTTTAAACAAATGGTAATTGTTTAAACAATTGCTAATTAGTTCATAAATTACAAAACAGCCAATAATTTAATAACCTGCGAAAGATGGAAAAATATGTTCGTAACATCGTATATTTTTGTTTAAACAAGTGCTAAATTGTTTAATCAATTTCAAATTAGTTAATAAATGACAAATAAATATGTGAATAATCCAATAATAATCACTTCTGCAAAAAAAAAATAATAAAACACGTAACATTGTAAAATTGTAAATTTGGGGTACTCATATTTAGGGTACTAAATGGGGGCTGGTGAACAAAAAAATAGTGGTTGGGGATTTGTTCCTTGGGCAGTTCTGAACAATTTTTGATAACTTCCCGCAAGTTTTTTTTTAAATCCGAATCGTGAAAAAAGGAAAAAAATCTGATGTGGCCAGGCACATGACTTTATCATACTATATATATAAAATTAATAGTTTAGCTGCATGAGATTCTATTTGATCGAGATTGGCTATGTCTGCATTAAAATAAAACTAGTAGACTAGACAGATATGTCGATTAAAGCTGCGTTCGGATATTGTACTCCGTTGACACCGGGTACACCGTCCTAATGACACTTCCGTGTTCGGTGAATCGTCGCCACAAAACACACACACACATCCATCCACACACACATACACACAGACATTTTTTTGTACCTTGGTCAGAAATGTTCAGGGGACCCAAAAACACATATTTCCGCTAAAATCTCAATTTTTTTTTTGAGGTGCTCGGTGGCACATGTTAACGTCAACCGATTTTTCTCAAATTTCGGGGGATTTTTTTTTCGGGAAAGGAACAGATTGGGGGGTGGGGTCGTTGCCCAGTAGTGAAAAGTCCGTTTATTGGACCACCCTAGAGTTTCTATACCAAAATAATAAACACAAACTTATTATTTAACCTCAGTTTTGATGACGACTTGTAGGTATTTCACCAGTAGTTACTCTCGAAGGTAGGGTATATAATCAAACTTTTCTAGTTTCTTACGGTGCTGTATAAACTCAAACAGACACCGAGCGCTGTCTGGCGTGAAATAGCAGAACTGCGCAACGTAAAAAGGGAATAACAGCAAAACTAAATGATTTCGTTGTCCCATTTTTACGGTTTCAACCGTGAACTGAGAATAGAGCTCATTTACTTGCTCAGAACTTCGGTCTGGTGCATATTTTTGTAGCAGGACTGCGGATAAGCGCGGTGATGTGAAAATTTCTCGCCTCGTCGTTTGTCGACGCTGCATAATTTAATTATATGACATGCGAAATAATTGCGCTGTAACTTTGTTTTCGGCGTCACCTTTCCTAGCCCTCCGTCGTTCGTACGAACAAACTAGCGCGACAACATAAGCGGAATAATCTAGTGTGTGTGTGTCATTTTCGGAAAATTGAATTGTTTGTCAGGGTACGAATACGCAACAGAATTTTTCCGAAACCTTTTAGGGCAGAAGTCCACCATTTGATTTTATATCCCCCCTATTCCCCTTTCCTTCCAAGCTGCCCAACCGAACATAATTTATATAATCGTACACTGCCGCTCATGGAAGTTCGGACAGATAGTAAACATAAATAATGATAAAAGCACTGATAACGTAGGCACCTCTATTTCTACCAAATAGCGAACACATTCTTAACGTTAATTTCCAGTAACATACGACATCATTAAATGTGCTAATTTAAAATAATTTTTATATTTAATTATTATGCAACATTTATGCTGTTTTGTAACTGGTTGTTGGGAATTTTCCAGTTTCCATTAAAAAGGATTAAATACGAAATAACAAATAGAGTCATAAATACTGCATCTCAGACACATGTTGCAACCCCATTTTTACCAGATTTTTGCATCAAATGCTCGAATTCGTATTCAAACGAGTATTGTGCCTGCAATCTATAGTTTGCACAAGATAACTCTGTCACGTGGAAGACATCATGCGACGCGGAAAGCCAACAAGCAAGGAACAGAGTTCTGTAATTATCAATTTTCATCAGGAACGATTCGTGAAAATGCAAATGCAAGTCAACGATAAGTGAGTCAACGATAAGTGACACTCTTCACCAATATGAAGAAACATGGAATTTGGATGACGTGTTCGGCCGGGACTATCACGTATAATTTCCTAAGCGGATGAAGAACGATTAAAATTAATTTTTAAGCTAAGCAGAAAATTGACCTAAAATCACCTCTCAAGTCAATCGCGATCGTGAAAGACCAATTTTCGTAAGCACAGGGAAACGACGCACAGTGCGGTATATGGCCTCAAAACCTGGCCATAAATGAAAATTGCTAAATGATATAGATGTGAGTAAGCTTTGGTTTCCGAACAGACAGATAGACTGGACGTCACATAGTTTCAATAACACCTGCGATTCTCCCAGCACCGAGATGTACCACCGAGTCAAAACTTGACATTCGTTGAAACGATCACGTTTTGTTTTTGTCACGCAGTTGTGTGTAAACTTTTCGTTTCTTTTTTCTATGTTTCAAGTGTTTTTTGCGGAAAATTCAATATGGATATTAAAGTTCGAGGTATGTAGATTACATAAAATAGATTTGCATGTATCATTTAATCCAATTATTACCTATTTTCATGGTAAAACAAACGCTTAACACAGTGTTTGATGGTTTGTACTTCTTTGCCTATATTAGTTGTTTCAAATATGTTCAACTGATTGGAACTCAAAATGTTATATTCCATATTAAACCTTGGAGTTTCCTTTAACAGTCCTATATCATCTTTTCTCCCACAATTTTTCCATTTTTTTGCAACAATTTTTTTACTATATTGTTACAGATTCTGATGAATCAGTCAACAGAATTTCTGTAACTCGCAAACAACTGCACGAGTTTATTACAGAAAGTTCTGATAGACTGTTTAAGCAGAAACAGAAGCACCTGGAAGATAAAATTCGAAATAATTGTAGAGAAATTCTCGCGATTTACAACTTGTGATGGCAAAATAAAAGGCAAAAATCAAGAAATCACTTTAGGGATTTTTTTATCGAAAAATTTTACTAGTAATAATTGTTCAGAATTGCCCAAAAACCACAAATACAAAATTTCATGAAAATTAAAAAGTATTGAAATTTTCTTAAAAAATAAGTCCGTAAATATTATTTGCATAGGCAGCTGCACTTAAAAAAGTGTGCTGTGGTAATTTTGTTTGAAATAAAACCTGAACTGTGCTTCAGCTGCTTCCCTTGCTGATCGCGCGTTACCACCGACTAATCTTATTATTTCCACCTTTTCGGCGAGTTTGACAGTTCAGGTTTTATTTCAAATAAAATTTCCACAGCACACTTTTAAGCGCAGCTGCCTATGCAAATAATTATTTACGACTTTTTTACTTACTTTTTTTTAATTATTTACGGATTTACGGACGAATTATTTTTGAAGAGAATTTCAATATTTTTTAAATTTCATGAAATTTTGGGTTTAGGGTTTTTGAGCAATTCTGAACAATTATTATTAGTAAAATTTTTCGATAAAAAATCCCTAAAGTGATTTCTTGATTTTTGCCATTTATTTTGCCATCACAAGGTGCTTTGCATTTAAAGAAGACAATTGATTTTTTTGGCAGTAAATAGAGCAATATGTGCTCTATATTTGAAAAAAAAATTACTAAAATTGGATTAAAAATAAAAAAGATATGAAGGTGTGACACACTGTATAAAATATATATTAAAAAATAGGTGATCTGTTTCCTTTAAAAACAAATTATCTGAATTACATTTGAGTTTAAATCACGTTAATATACATTTTCTTTTAAAAAAGCCAAGGAAATATTTTTGGCCCGGTTTTGACGTCAAATACCGCATAGTGCGACGTCTCCAAGCGGAAAATCTGCATGGACGCGTTGCCGTACGCTAACCATTGCTTGGTCGGGAAAATCGTCAGACACTACTGTTTCCAGTCCTTATTTGTCCAACTTCGATGTGTTCGTGCCCACTGAAGTCGTTTCTGACGATTTCCCCGACGAACCAATGGTTTTCGAACGGCAACGCGTCCATGCGGATTTTCCGCTTAGAGACGTCGTTTCCCTGTGCTTACTTCAGAGGTGATTTTAGGTGCGGTCAATTTTCTGTTTTGCTTAAAAATTTATTTTAATCGTTCTTCATCCGCTTGGGAAACTATTCGTGATAGTCCCGACCGAACACGTCATCCAAATTCCATGTTTCTTCAAATTGGTGAAGAGTGTCACTTATCGCTGACTCACTTATCGTTGACTTATTTCTTGCATTTTCACGAACTGGCAATCGTTCCTGATGAAAGGCGATAATTACAGAACGCTGTTCCTTGCTTGTTGGCTTTCCGCGTCGCATGATGTCTCCCGCGTGACAGAGTTATCTTGTGCAAACTACAGATTGCAGGCACAGACTCGTTTGAATACGAATTCGAGCATTTGATGCAAAAATCTGGTAAAAATGGGGCCGCAACATGTGTCTGAGATGCATGACTCTATTGGTTATTTCGTATTTAATCCTTTTTAATGTAAACTAGAAAATTCACCACAACCAGTTACAAAACAGCATAAATGTTGCATAATAATTAAATATAAAAATTATTTTAAATTAGCACATTTAATGATGTCGTATGTTACTGGAAATCAACGTTAAGAATGTGTTCGCTATTTGGTAGAAATAGAGGTGCCTATTGCTACGTTATCAGTGCTTTTATCATTATTTCCTATATGTTTACTATGTGTCCGAACTTCCGTGAGCGGCAGTGTACATGCCGCGTTGTCCGGCATAAAATAGCAGAATTTAAATCCGGCGACCGCCTGGCCTCAAAATCTCCGCCAGTCGCGAATTCGTAGCGCAGCGCCCTCTATATGTCGGCATCGGAGCGAACCGCAAAGTGCAGCGCGCGGCCGGCACGTCCAAAACTGCTGAAAACGGAATTTTCCGGCAGCCGAGTAATGAAATTGTCAGAATTTTACGTTCAATTCGAGCGCTCTCCTGGCTAGTTGTGCACCTTCAGTGGTGAACGGTGGAATTTATTATCGGTAGTTTTGGTATGAGATGAAATTGTGGGATCGTTTTGATGAAATAATGAGGTGAGAGAATGGCTCGTTTGTTTTATATTTTACTCTAAAAATGATTTAGTTACCGACACTCATATTTGAGTGAGTAATCCCAACAAATATGGGTAGTGGAATATTAGACAAATGACTTCATCACTTCTTTACATGTGGTATGTCCTCGATTCGTTTGTTTGTAAAGTTAATGTGGACTGATTTCAGTTCGTTGAGCTTGGTCTTCCATTTTTTGGTCCAATTATATATTTTATTACTAGCTTTTTAAAGACTCCTAGTAGATTCTCCAATAGTTGATCCCACTGCCCTTAGAGCCGTGTCATCTGCGAATGTGGCGCCTGTTACATTTTCCAGCTGTGGTAGGTCACTTGTCTATAGTAGATAGAGAATTGGTCCCAATACACTACCCTGGGGTACCCCAGCTTTTACTTCTTTTAGTTCCGAGTATTCATCGATCTGTTTTATTCTGGATATTCTATTCATGCTTTCTCTATGATATCTTTATTCTATGGACTTGATCTATAGTGGAATCCTTTTTTCTAAAACCAAATTGGTGATTAGGGATTAGTTCTCTCAATGATAGGTTTTATTCTCTTTAGAAGCAGCTTTTCAAAGAGCATCGATATCATTGGTAACAGTGATATTGGGCGATATGATTTGGCCTCGGTCGGTGGTTTGCCTAGTTTTGGTATCATGATAACTTCTGCTACTTTCCAGACATGGGAGCGTATTTTCAGTAATAATATAACAAGAGAGTGAGAATAAATTGAAAATAATTTGACAGATTGTTTGAAAACTTGTTGCCAGAGTTGTTTGAAAACTTGTTTGAAAACTTGTTGCCTCGAGCCCTGCGGGCTCTCGTGACTATTGCCAAATGGCAACAAGTTTGAAGAAAATCTGTCAAATTATTTTCTAATTTATGACTCTCGAGTTATATTTGACTAGATTATTTTTTTATTCACAAATTTTTACAATAAAAAAGATCAATAAAACTATCATAAAATTATTGAAAAATTTAATTTAATTAATTATTACTTATAATATATGAAAATATCGTTGACACATTGTGAATATATTAAAAGAATTAACAATTTAAATTAGTACAATGAAAAACGCAATTATTAAAAATATTTCGAGACTCATTATTTATTGAGGATTTGGAATTGCTTGTTATATTAAGTGTTTCCTCCTGCGTATTTTCTCTAAGATTATTTATTATATTTGAATGATGTTCTTGGTTCAATTGTAAGTATGGTTTAATCGAACTTGCAGAATTATGACCAGTGACCTTGATTAGTTCTTGTTCTCCTACACCAGCTTTTGAAAGGTTACTTACTGCACTTGATCTGGCAGAATGGTTAGTTATTTTTTTAGTAACTGTGTCTAGACCTACTTTTTCTGCGGATTCTTTCATCCATTTTGAAATGGAATTTATTCCCACAGGAACGTTTTTATACCAAAAACCATGAGTTTGCCAAGCCGGATTTGGAGTAAGAAGCAAGCGTTCGGTTTTAAATATTTTCTTCACGTTTACTCATTAGTTTTTCAAAAAGACGAACAGGGCAAATATCTGGGTTATTTATGTTTGGAGTCAACCATTTACTATTAGCGCACCTTTGTGCTCCACCCTGTGCAGTTTTTGTAAAGATGGGATTGTATTCAATGCGGCCAGTATTTAATCTTTTTATGTCGGTTTCTTTTTTAAAATAATGAACTAAACATTTCGTAGCTTCTCCTCCCCTCCAAGCTAGTTCATACGATGCAACGTGAAAAAACTTTCTTTGCAATCCACAAGGTGTATCTTCGTCCCAATAGTTAAAAATTTGCAACAATTCTGTATTAGAAAGTGCCACAGAACTTTGTTTGTGCTTTTCAGGATGTTTTTGTAAAATTTTTCTTTTTGCATCTCTTGCATTCCGAGCATTTCTGAATTCTATATCATGGAAAGGATCAAAGGACCTGTTATACTTATTAAAGTAAAGTTCTTGAACTAATTTTGCCGTTTTATTCCACATTGTCTTTATTACTGCTTCTTTATAATCATTTCCGTCTTTTCTTTTCATGTTATAAGCCCAATCTTTTAAAATCAATGCCAGAGTAGCTGTTGTAGTAGATTGATCCAGAATATAATTTCTTACTTTGGTGAAGGTCTTAAATTGTCTCCATATAGACTGATTACTTATTAGAGTATTTTTCGAAGTAGTTTCTAAAATCTTTTTTGTAATTTCTGCATTAGAAAAGGTACTAAACCGATGACTTTCACCCATTTCGCGTTGACACAATTAAGTAATTATTTTGACAAGTATCTGACAGTTGCTAGGCAAATAAAAGCTACAGTGATTATTCCCGAGAATAATCACAAGAGATTTATTCCCACTATATAAATGACATAATTGGTTGAAACTTAACCTTGTGACAAATAAAGAAGCATTTCATTGGTTTTAAGAAACGTCAAAAAATAATCAGCATAACAATACCTTTCATAGGTAATTGATTAAGAACTTCTCCTGTGATAAGCTCATATCCAGGTGCCTTCTTTGGATTCAAGTTTGTTTTGATATCTCTGGCAACTTCCTTTGGAGTAACTAGCTGTATAGCTTCTTCTTCATAGGTTATATCTTCATTCGTGATTGGCTCTGAGTCGATGTTGTGGGGCTGGAAGATTTTTGTTAGATGTTCTGCAAAAATGTCAGCCTTCTGTTTATTGTCTCTTGGTAATATATGTGACTAAAATAATCGAAAGAAACATAATATAGAAGGATCCTTACTTAAAACATACAGATATACCTAAATTAATGATCAAATAATAATAAAAAGCAATTAAATAACCAATAACATAAAATACCTTGTGTATCAATCAAATAGTACAATAGCTAATTTTCCATTAAAAAGCGAAAAAACTTCGCAATTTGCAATGGCATTTCTCAAAAATCGAAACAATCGAGCAAATTAAACATTAAATCACGGCGGTCGCAATCAATCGACGCGCGCTTGTCACGTCCAGTATTCCCAACCGAAAAAAAACTAAAATAAAACACCACGCGGTTTGCAATCGAATCCACTCTTCCAATCCAACGACCGATGACAAAATCGCAACGCGTCCGGCCTGATAATCAATCACGGCAAGCACCGCTGCCGCGAAATGCCCAATTGCAAATTTATCAAATACGTCACCCGGTATACTAACGAAGAGAGGACCGCGAACTGTGTGAACTAGCAGTGCTCAAAACGCACAGCTTGTGGTCAATTAACTATTATTGAAATAACTCACTGCAATCCAGGCTGATATTCACTAAAAATGGAGTAAAACTATGATGAAAAAAAAAAAAAAAAAAAAAAAAAAAAAAAAAAAAACGCCAGCCTTAATAAGGTAATAAGATCTAATGCCAAAACTAACCAAAAGAACTGTATATTTTGAGTTGCTGAAAATTGTAATCAACAGGCAAACAATAACTCGTCACATTTTTAAATTACAATACAGAAGCATAAAAACACAAAAAACTCGCCCGTTCTGGTTTTCAGAGTAGCCTGAAGGCTAATTTGTTACGGTAGAACGATCAAAACGTCCGTTCCCACATTTATGGTTAGTTACCTGCCTGTTTTTGTTCTCTTAACCCCTGTCGGTAAAGTGCTGTAAAAGCAATTCACATCGAAGTATGTTTATGTAGGTTTTTTTTTGTAGGCAACAAAAAATACACAATCGAGTACATTGTTTTGATGCGACGTTTTGATAGAATACCTAATAAAGTTTGCATAACAAATATATTACTATGTCGTACGTTTATGATTGCAGTTGTATGGCGTTCGGGCTCCTTCATGTTATTGTGTTGATTTAATTAATTTTCTTTCATGGCTTTTAATTCTAAACTGCAATACTTTTTAACAATGGTATTTTTTAAGCTAAAGTTTCGGGTGCTCTAAAAAGTTCATAGGCACAGTCAGAAACATTTTATATTTAATTGTAAAAAACTGATAATTTACACTTTTACGCAATAAGCAAATTTAACTATACAATTTTAAACAAATGTTCCCATAAAAGAAATAATGTTATTTTTACAAGATTTTATATCGCATACAAAACACATGAAATCACATAATTTTGATAGAACAACATTATGGATATTATTGATCTGTTCAATATTGTTTTAAGCAAAATTTCTTTCAAAGTAATAATAATATTCTTAAACAAAATGATAGCTAGGTTATGGGTAATTCTATAAGTGGTTTACTTGCCAACTTTGTTGTTGACTACATAGAAAATAAAGCACTTACTTTACCGAACAGTAAACATATCACATATCACAAATTAATACGATCTATAAATTAAAATTTACACGTGAAAAATAAATTAATAATCAAATATTTTTTACTTTATCATACGCAGTATGTAAAGTATTGTAATCGTGCCAAAAATTTTTTTTTGAGATTTAGCGGAAATATGTCTTTTTGGGTCCCCCTGAACATTTTTGACCAAGGTACTAAAAATGTCTGTGTGTGTGTATGTGTGTGTGTACCCGTTTTTTGTGGCGACGATTCCGGAGAAACTACTAAAGGTATCGAGACGAAACTTCATATTTAGAAGTTTCATAACCAAACTTAGAGCTGAAAAGCTTTCTGTTGAAAAGGGTCCAAAGGAACTGTTTAGTCTTAGCATTTTTAAAAGATTTTGCAAATAAGCCGCAATTTCTGGAATTTCGCCGAAATGGTTAAATAATAAATTAAAGATGAGGAAATTCTGAATAGTTTATGACTGACATTTTTACTTTATCATACGCAGTATGTAAAGTATTGTAATCATGCCAAAAAAATTGTTGAGATTTTAGCGGAAATATGTCTTTTTGGGTCCCCTGAACATTTTTGACCAAGGTACAAAAAATGTCTGTGTGTGTGTGTGTGTGTGTGTGTGTGTGTGTGTGTGTGTATGTGTGTGTGTGTACCCGTTTTTGTGGCGACGATTCTGGAGAAACTACTAAAGGTATCGGGACGAAACTTCATATTTAGAAGTTTCATAACCAAACTTAGAGCTGAAAAGCTTTCTGTTGAAAAGGGTCCAAAGGAACGGATGGTTTACTCATAGCATTTTTCGAAGATTTTGCAAATGAGCCGCTATTTGTGTAATGTCGTCAAAATAGTTAAATAATAAATTAAAGGAGAGGAAATTTTCTATAATTTATGTATATGACATTTTTTGGTAGAATTTATAGTTTAGCTGCATGAGCAAATTCTATTTCATCGAGATCGGTCGTACTGCTTTAAAACTAGTAGCCAGGATATGTCAGATTTTTTGATTCTAATGACAGTAGCTAGTGTCAAACGCTAATGTTTTGAAAATACTACTGTCGATATAGGCTGCGTTCGGATATTGAACACCGTTACACTTTTTACACCCAATAGCACGTAAGTGTCATTTGGACGGTGTACCCGGTGTCAACGGAGTACAATATCCGAACGCATCTTTAATCGAGATATCTGTCTAGTTCTACTAGGTTTATTTTAATGCAGACATAGCCGATCTCGATCAAATAGAATATCATGCAGCTAAACTATTAATTTTATATATAGTATGATAAAGTCATGTGCTTGGCCACATCAGATTTTTTGGTACAATCAATAGTTTAGCTGCATGAGCAAATTCTATTTTATCGAGATCGGTCGAACTGCATTAAAACTAGTAGCCAGGATTTGTCAGATTTTTTGATTCTAATGACAGTAGGTAGTGTCCGTAGTGTCAAACGCTAATGCTTTGACAAATAACTTCTGTCAATATAAGCTGCGTTCGGATATTGTATTACACTTTTTACACCCAATAACACGTAAATGTCATTTGAACGGTGTACACGGTGTCAACGGAGTACAATATCCGAACGCAACTTTAATCGACATATCTGTCTAGTTCTACTAGTTTTATTTTAATGCAGACATAGCCGATCTCGATCAAATAGAATCTCATGCAGCTAAACTATTAATTTTATATAATGTATGATAAAGTCAAGTGCCTGGCCACATCAGATTGTTTTATTTAGACTCAACAAATAAGAGAAATTCATATAAATAATGGATAATATAACCAATGGATACAAACATACAGGGTGTTTCTTAATAACATGCTAATATTAAAGGAGGTTTATTCTTGGGTCCATTTTGAGGAAAAGAAAAATATATGAACATATGAACATATAAAAAATCTTTTTTTATGATAACTTTGGTACGACTCTAGATATTTTTGTGAAGCGTAGTACGCATCTATGCATCAAAAGGCATCTTCTGCTGTACAACAAATTTTTTTATTCTTGCCAGTGGCGTTCCTGCAAGGTTTGTACTGAATCATTTCAAAGAGAAAAGTGATACCCCACTGTTTTTTCTTAAAGTAAAAATTATTTTTGAAATCCTCATTCCTTTCTTAGCAAATCTGATCTCTTGATTTTTTTGTTGTTTATTGTACGGTTTTTGCATAAAAAATAAAATTCGTTCATTTGCATCTCTAAACCTCTTACGGGAAAAAACAATTTAACTAAAATACAACTTTAAACAAAAAATTATTCAAGAGAATAATTTTTAAACGGTAAAACTATAAAATTAAAAAAAATAATTATTATTATTAAATTATCATAAAAAAAGTACAAAGCTATTTTTTTTAGAAAAAAGCCTTTCAAAATTAAAAATTTCTGATTGCATTGTGGAATATATTGCACAGACAGGTAGGGTTGCCAGGTGTCCTGGATTTTCGCAGGACATCCTGGATTTAACCTTAAATTCCAGTGTAACACATTTAAAAATTAATATTTTTTTGATGAATATTTTGATTGCACAACATTTAAAAAGTACACTGTAAAAATTTGAGAACACGAACTTTTAATTTTGTCCAGTCATATTTTCACCGATATCTCCAAAACCATTAAGCTTACCATAATAAATAATACGTCATTTTAAAGAGGAGAAATGTGGGTATACTACAGAAAGGAATTTCTGAAAAATATTGAGATATGTACGTTTTGGGGGTGGTTATAACGGTTCCGGTAATCATTAATCGTTAATTTATCGAATTGCTTTCTGAACCTTTCACAGTGCATTCTTTAAATGTTGTGCAATCAAAACATCCAATAAAAGCATTAATTTTTGCAAAAGTTCCACCAGACTATATACCCTTAATATAAAAGAAAAACCATATTCGTTCGTAGATTCCCTGAGCTCGTAGATTACCATCCGCTAAATACAAACCAGGGAAAATTGCATCAGAATTTTTCTACGGCACCGGGACAGTCCGTCCGCGTTCGTGAATTTGAACAAAGTTAATTTTCCGGTACCGTGAACGCAAAACCGCGTGTGCTGTTCGTGTACACAGCGGTCCAGGGGCGAAATGTAACGGCAGGGCGAGCAGGACGAACAGGACCCGGGCGAAATGGGGTTTTCCTGGATTTTCCGGAGCCAGGCAACGCGTTCCCCGGACGATTTCAGAGGTAAACTTGGACGAAATCGAATTTGACAGACGAAAAGAGTTTTACCGTCGAACGCCACCCGCGAACGAATTGTTTCCTGATATCCGATTTCAAGCGACCTCGGACGGTGTTTAGCCTGGGTTTTCGAACCGTTGGGAATTAGAAATCTGGTCGAGGTCTAATGTTGATTTTGGCCTCACTGTGTCTATTAAACTGCAGGTGCATTTGGTGTAAACTTTAATCAAATATTGATACTGGATTTTTAACTAATGTTGATACTAAAGACTATTTGTATGACTCACGTGTTGAAGTTCCAAATACAAGTAACGATCTATACCTTTTCAAGTTAAAATTATGTAATTAGAAAAAAATTTTCTCCATATTTAATGCTGCTGGAATATCTCTTTGAATATGGGCTATGAATCTTGCACAGTTGGCTACATTGATTGTGTTAATATTATTCTGAACAATATTTTCTAACCGGCGCATTCTGTATTCAGTTTGGGAGATATTATGCCGATCTTCTCCTGCTAAAACATCTCTTAGGTTATCTGCCAAATCTGATTTTACACTAGCCTTTAATACAGACCATGCTTGCTCAATCGGATGTAACATGGGACTGTATGGACCGAGTCATTAATCTATGGTGAAAAAATTCCTCTTCTGACGAATACTTACCAAATAAAACGTAGAATAAATCGAAATGATCGGTACTTTTGTGACAAAAAAAACAGAAAGAGGTATAATTACTTATTGAACCACTTCTATTTTTGGATAGTGTACTTTTCTAAATATAAGGATTATTATTTAATAAAAATAAAAAAAAATATCTGTTTCAACCATTCCATAAAATTTGAGATGCCAACATTTATTTTGTAGAACAATAAATGAAGTCAAATTAGACTATCGTTGGAAATACTCGGACTTACTCTAACGCGGAGGAAGAAATTTATGGGGATATTAACTACGATGGCGAACATGAAGAATAAAATAAGATGGCGTTTCCAAAATATTTTTGTGGAAACAATGGAAAATGTAATATTTCCACCGAGAATTTGAAGTTCGAGGCTTATACGCATTGACCTGAGACGGCTGACATGTGCACTCTTGGCCATCGTACTGAAATAATTATTATTTATTCAGTTTACAATTATCCATTTATTTAATTATTTATTCTTATGAAAGTATTACTGACACTGTGACATAAATTCATAGTAGCAGTTTACAATGGCTGTAAGTTGTTGCATGAACAGAAGTATTACTACATTTGTGAGATTGTTGAATTTCGACCAACAAGATTGTCGACCAATCTGGATATTTAATATTAATTTATGAATTATTGTGTATTATTATTGTTAAGTCACAAATGACAAATTACATGCTTAATAACCTTTTAGCTGTTGTCGATCTTTCGAAGTAAGTCAAGATATATAGGCTGTTCCAATTAAAATTCTTAAGCTATTTGACATTATTTAGCAAATGTCAAGTTGTTCGGGATAAGTCATATTAGAATCGCAAATAACTAATAACTGTCAAAAGTGCGATACTTTTACTATCCAAATAGTTCCTTTGTTTTACCCTTGTTAGTTACCTCGGAAAGATTTTTTGAAGAATGTTTGTTTTTGATTTTAATTTCACAATATCTCTACAACAGTTGACAAAAGCCTAATATAAGTCAAAACAATTAGGATACAAATCTTACTGAAAATTGCAATAATTTACCGTGTTGCATTTAAGCAAACATAAGTTTGTGTTGGTACGTTATTGCGGGATATTGTGTAAGCATCAACATATTTTCTTGCTGTAGAGCGTATGACTGTCTGCAAGTTGTATGTATGGAAAAACGTAAATTTGATTTCTTAAGCCCATTAATATACTTTGTTTATAGCGTGGGACACCGTGTATATAATATTCTAAAATCAATACCAAAGGACTATACAATCTCCATTATACAACTTTAATTCGACTAATGGTAGAAAATTATGCAGTCATTTTTTGAAAAGTTATAAATATTTTGCTAAACCAGAACACCGAAATGTATATTCCATGTTCAAATGAAGACACCTCAGTAGTTCGCTTCGGAGCATTCATGTATGACTAATCGAACTAATAACCTACAATTTTGTGTATGATAGAAAGTTATTCAAACATTTTTTTAAAAAATATAAACATTTTATTTACGTAGCCAACTAAAATATAAAATTCCTCCAGTCGGTGCTCTACATAATATTGTCATATGGATGTTTTTCATCTACAATTTCGTTTAGCAGAGAAATGATAAATAATTTTTGTAAAAGTTATAATCATTTTTCTGTAACAGAGAGACATTCTTTCTATAATGTTGAAATTGTGGAATTGCGTTGAAATATTGTTACAATCATTAATCATTAATTATTTTCATCGATTAGTCACTATTACCTTGGATGTCAATAACAATTGTGGTCTCTAGATGTATTTAATTGCCTTTTCTCGTATGTTATTTCTTGTACTCATTCTCATTCCATAAACAATCTAAAACCCCATAGTTGCTCGAGCACAACATTCATTTACCGTTATCCCCAAATCGAGCAATTACGTTCCCTAACTTTGGACTTCTGGGAAATAAGCTTCCAGCAACAGGTCTCGAAATTACATATTGTCATGACGACAAATCTCGAATATAAGCGTACAATATACTCTACAGACTGCTGCCATCCACACTGAGCATAGAACAGACGAGCTATATCAAAGGTGAGCGGAAACAATTGAATTCCTGCCCGTTTGTCGTCGGTTACTCACTTCAAAATTCAGACTCCTGGAACCGTTTAGATATTAAAATGGGTGCAGACGACTGGAAGAAGTTGCATCCGCCTCTCTGTAAATGTAAATGTACACTGCCGCTCATGGAATTTTGGACACATAGTAAGCATATACAAAATAATGATAAAAGCACTGATAACGTAGCAATAGGCACCTCTATTTCTACCAAATAGCGAACACATTCTTAACGTTGATTTCCAGTAACATACGACGTCATTAAATGCGCTAATTTAAAATAATTTTTATATTTTATTATTATGCAACATTTATGCTGTTTTGTAACTGGTTGTAGGGAATTTTCTAGTTTCCATTAAAAAGGATTAAATACGAAATAACAAATAGAGTCATAAATACTGCATTTCAGACACAAGATAGCACAAGATAGCTCTGTCACGCGGAAGACATCATACGACGCGGAAAGCCAACAAGCATGGAACAGCGTTCTGTAATTATCACTTTTTATTAGGAACGATTGTCAGTTCGTGAAAATGCAAGAAATAAGTCAACGATAAGTAAGTCAACGATAAGTGACACTCTTCACCAATATGAAGAAACATGGAATTTTGATGACGTGTTCGGTCGGGACTATCACGAATAATTTCCCAAGCGGATGAAGAACGATTAAAATTAATTTTTAAGCAAAACAGAAAATTGACCTCACCTAAAATCACCTCTGAAGTCAATCGCGATTAGCACATTTAATCATGTCGTATGTTACTGGAAATCAACGTTCGGTAGCTCTATTTGGTAGAAATAGAGGTGCCTATTGCTACGTTATCAGTGCTTTTATCAGTATTTCCTATATGTTTACTATGTGTTTGAACTTCCATGAGCGGCAGTGTATTATGTATTATTCTTGTATGTGTGGGTGTGTGTATGTGTGTTGGTGGAATACTAAAGGTATTTCAGTTGCTCGACTGCAGGGAAAGTTTTTCTCTTTGATAACCGAGACTGCGTCTGAGCCCTGTATATGAAAGAGACATGGCGTTCAAAGTGGAATGGTAGTAATGTGAAATTGAAATGGTTCGGATATGCATAAAACTGAATATAAAAGGTTTATGCGTTTGTGATTTATGTGTATTGAGTATTGGGCTATATTTGCGCTTGCAATTTATGCTTTTACCGATGTTATTCTATTGATATCTACCAGTATTGGTATTGATATTGTTATACGTCTCCTCAACGATGTTTTTTTGCGTTAAAGCTATTATAAGTGAATGACGGAAGTAAAGGATGTAATAAAGGACGAACAATAAGGAAAGCTAATAATTAAAAAGGACGAAAGTAAAAAGGGATGTAACGGACGAAATAGACAATATTGTTAAGTCACGAAAAGGACGAAGGTGATAATAAGGACGAAAAAGATAAAAAGGACGAAAAAGATAAAAAGGACGAAAAGGACGAGACTGATAATGACGAAAAGGACGAAAATGATCAAATAAGACGAAAATGATAAAAAGGACGAAAAGGATAATTAGGACCACAATGATCAAATAGGACGAGTAGGACGAAAATGATAAAAAAGGACGAACCTGATAAAAAGTACGAAAAGGACGAAACTGATAAAAAGTTATACCGGGTGATCCAATTTCTAGACTCACCATGGGGATCGCGCTTATTAGTAAAGATAGAGCTTATGTTTAAATTTGGCAAAGTTTCGTATTTTGGTGCAAATCAATTATCCGAAAAGCGATTTTAGCTATCATTTTTCATTTTAAAGATATCCTCAAAAAACTGAAATATTAAGATATCTTTTTTAATTTTTTATTCAAAACCAAATGTAGCTAGACATTTGAAACAAAAGCATTCTACAGCTACTTTTTAACAAGGAATGCAGTGTCATTTTTTAATTTAAAATAACATCAAAGATAGCGGCGAGCGTAACCATGGCCAATTTCTGATTTTCTTATAGGCGCCATGTTGAATTTTAGCATTATCTAATAGTCGTGATTTTTTTTTCTCATTTCCGCAATGTATAACATGTTGGCATTATTTTTTAAAAGAATGGTTTAATATTGACCGCATTTGTTATTCGATCCCGCAGATCCTCGATATTTCTGCGAGTATCGTGATAAATTTCGTCGTTCACAGTTCCCCATAGAAAATAGTCCAGAGGACTTAAATCAGGGGATCTATCAGGACATTCAACCACTCCACCATTACCAATCCAGCGATTTGGAAATTGTTGATTCAAATAATTTCGTACAACTGCAAAGTTTGACTTGTGTGTGGTTTGTACAGTTTCAATTTCTTTGTTCGTAATGCTCTCCAAACACGTGTTTGCGGTAATTCCAAATTAGAGGCTACGTCCCGCGTAGAAATCCGAGGATCGTCATTTATTTAAAAACCAGTAGTTGAAGCATTGGAAATTATGGTAATCTAACGTTTACCATGTCCAAAATATCTCTTTGATCGTTTTCAACATTTCCATGAGGATTATAAGAATTGCGGGGTTTGCTAAACAATCCATGGTCTGCTAAATTTCTGTCCAATGTTAGGAATATTGTATAATAATAATAAACCCTTATCATATCACTCTTCGTTATTGGTAAACGGCATTTTACATCCACAATCAACCACAATTAAGGTTTATTTGGTGAAATGGCAAACTCAACGCTGAGCGCACCGCTTGATCAAGTGCATTTTGTTGACGTTGCTTGGCAACGAGTCCGGCGGTCTGTAACCAAGCTCCAGTTAGGTACCTGAAGGTTTATTTATTATTACACCATTATTTTAAAAAATAATGCTAACATGTTATACATTGCGGAAATGAGAAAAGACACGACTATCAGAAAATGCTAAAATTCAATTCAATTCAACATGGCGCCTATAAGAAAAACAAATGTTGGCCATGGTTACGCCGCCATCTTTCATGTTATTTCAAATTAAAAAATGACACTGCATTCCTTGTTAAAAGTAGCTGTGAGAATGCTGTTGTTTCAAATGTCTAGCTAGATTTGGTTTTGAATAAAGAATTAAAAACGATACCTTAACATCTTAGTTTTTTGCGGATATCTTCAAAATGAAAGTTAGACGCAGCGAATCTTTCGCAATGTATTTCAAATGAGCCGGTTTCAATATCTCGAAAAGAATACCAACACAAAAATACGAAACTTTGCCAAATTTAAACATAGGCTCTATCTCCACTAATAACCGATATCCCCATGTGAGCATCGAAATTGAATCACCCGGTATAACCTAGCCTGCCAAACTGCAAGCAAATCAACTTCAAACTACTTACGAAAACGACCCACTGGTTATATCCTTATACATATAAATGTAGTTAGCGGTAATTTTCTTTCGGTCTGACAATAGTTGTAACGAGTTTTAGATACTTGAGAGTAACAAGAACCCCTCTTCGTGCATAAATAGTTCTTATCAGCGGTTACCGTTCGAACACTCCAGCGCACCAACTAACTTCATTTCGACTATCCGGTGAACTACTTAAGTTACACTCTGCTGAAACTATGTGGGCCTGAAGTAGGTTATCGATTCTAGACTAATTTTGGTGGATTAAGCATAAATATGCAATGTTCTGCTCAAAATAGAAGTATGAACCTTCAGAAAAACTCCTAATCTCAGTTGGTATCTATTTTGACTTTTAATGAATTCTTTTGTCATTTTTTTGTGTACCCCAGAATTGAGCACCATACGTCCACACGGGTTTTAGAATTTGTTGGTACAAGAGAAGCTTGTTACGCACTGACAGCGTTTCCTTTCCAAGCAACCAAATATGAAGTAATTATCAAGTATAAGCCCTCGCCTGATTAATAATCATTTTAAAAAAATCAATTTGTTTCACTCGGGTATCATAATAAGCTGCTTAAATTCCACCTATATTTTCCAACGAAAGAAAAAGCTCGACGAGTAGTAGGTACCTGGAAAATCACGCCAAACGAACAAAAGCAAAGAAAACAACAAAAAAAGAACACTAATTAATGACCAGAAACCGTGTTTCTAATTGTCTCTCCGCTGGTTATCGCCAGTTACAAGGGGATGTTTGCGTCGACGATGTTTTTTCAAGGATCTGTTTATAATTAGTCAATGTCGAGTTGGAAACCGTGGCGGTATTAGCTGTGTCCGCCTGGAGCACAACCGTGGTGGAATAAATGGGGATCGTACGCCATTTATGTTGGCTTGTCGACATATTTTGTTTAAATAACGAATAAGCTTGTCTGTTTGCGGTCTCATGAATTAAAATTATATTTTCTAAGTGAGGTAAACGTCCCAAATTGAGACGATTGTGACTGATCTTGATAATTGAGTCCTATGCTAAAAGAGAGTCTTACGCCTTTTTAATTTTTTTTTTATTTTGTTCGAACACAGAGTGTTTGTGGCATAACACCTAGTCAATGACTAACAAATTATTTTCACTTAACCTAAACTGATAAAATAATGAGTATTTCTACAATTTTGCCCATTGGCCCAAGTTGTTTGAGTCTGACGGTATTTACTACTCAAGTAGACGGCGGTTGTTTACACTTATACTATCACTGTGAATACACTACGGGTGCTCTGCTGTTAATCACTCCCGCACGAGTTCGAATGGTTCTTTTCAGCCGACGCACTAGCGCACTGTTGTCTAGCAGCTGGATGGCTTCAATGTTGTCGTGGTGGAGTAGACGATCCTCGTACTTCTTAGCAAATTTTGATATTTCGCTAGTTACCATCTCCATGCGAAGGTCCCGATGAAGATTGGTGTTTTTGATGTACCATGGTGAACCAACAATGGCCCTTAGAACTTTATTTTGGAACCTCTGAATGAGGTTGATATTGGACTGCTTAGTGCATCCCCATAACTGTATTCCATATACCCATACTGTCTTTAATAATTGGTTGTGTAGTAGGAGCTTATTTTGCACTGATAGGGCTGACCTCCGTCCCATTAGCCAATACATTTTGCGGAATTTTAGGTCGAGTTCGTCCCGCTTTTTCTGGACTTGTACTTTCCATCTAAGCTTGGCATCCAGTGTCATGCCAAGGTATTTTGCTGTATCCGCGTATGGAATATCGTTCCCATTAATGGTTACTGGAATATAGTTAACTCTCTTATTGGTGTAGTTTACATGTGTGGATTTTCCTTCATTTAGTTTGATGCGCCATTTCTTTGTCCAAAGGTTGATTTTGTTTGCAGCTATCTGTAATGTTTCAGTTGCTTCTTCGACACTGTCACTAATCGCCAAAATAGCCGTGTCGTCTGCAAATGTTGCCACTGTGCTTTCTCCCGGAACAGGAATATCATAAGTATAGAGTAGGTACAAAAGTGGTCCCAATACACTTCCTTGTGGTACTCCGGCATTGATATTGCGTAGCGAGGAGTATTCGTCATCCTGCTTCACCCTGAAGTGACGGTCCTTCAGATATGATTTTAACAGTTCTCAAGAATTGGGTATATTGTCTTGATAAGTAATTTTTCAAACAGTTTTGAAATGATTGGTAATAAAGATATAGGTCTGTGGGAGGTTACATCATTTGGCGGTTTACCGGGTTTGGGTATCATGATGACCTCAGCCACTTTCAAGAATGAGGGACGTATCGTAACCTAAGTGCAGCGTTGAACAAATTTAACAACTTTATCACGGCTTTTCTCGGTAGCTGCTTCAGCAGGGCTCCTGATATCAGATCAAATCCCGGTGCCTTTTTCGAACTGAGGTTGGTTTTGATTTCGGTCATTAGTTCTTTTGGTGAAATATGGGATATAGGCTTTGACTCCAGTGCTGTCCAGGTAGACTCGGGAAGTTCAGGGGTATGAGTTTCATTCGGTGTAAATGTTTTTTCCAAGTGATCGGCAAAGAGATCGGCCTTATCCTTGTTACTTCTGGCCCAAGATCGATCTTCCTTTCTTATGGGGAATTTGCATTATCGGTCGCTTTATGTTTGTGGTGGTTTTCCATAGAGAGTCATTGCTTAGCCCCTCCAAATACCGACCAATTGTTTGCTGTTTGATTTCTTCGGTAAGTCTGCAAAGTTTCCATACCATATTATTTAATTCTGTCTTGACTATGGGGTCTCTTGTAGTTTGCCAACGTTTGCGAACTTTTCTCTTCTTTGCTATTTTTTTAAATGCGATTTTTTGGTTTACCCGACCAAGGTATATAAGAGAAAAATAGTGTAATTCTTTTATTTTTATTATCTTAGTGTTTTAATGCGTTTTGCCATTTTTTTATCTGGAAATATAAGATAACATGAAATATTGAGTATGGTTGTTAATTTCAGGTTGGAGATGCATGGAGTCCTGATAAATGCCTGAAGGGATTTTGGATGGAACAACGAACTCAAAAACTGGTAAGTCTGATGCTTGATTTTGTTTATCTTTGTGCATCTTTGCGACGTTTGACATTTTCAAAAATTTAGTCCGTACACGGAGAAATTATCTCTTCGACGAACGTTCATTTATCTAACACAAACACAAACAAATAATTTTTTTACGCCGATTAATAATAAAATTTTCAATAAGTTTTTAAAATTTTCTATACTCTCAGTTAAGTAACATTTTCAGCAAGGTCCAACTGTATTCAAAATAGCAAAATTTTACTTGCAGTTAACAGTGTATCTCTACAAAAATTCAGATAAAATCGGTAAAAGATATTCATAAAAACGTATATTTTAATAATTAAAAATCGACTGTTCGAGGAGCTTTTTAAAAGGAGGAGTTTCAGAAGTCTTGCTTCAATATTTCTGTAACAAAATTAGTCACTTCGTTCAGCGGAATCCCCTTTAAGAAACGCCAGAATTTAGCTAATACCGTGGTGGTATTAGCGGTATCCTGTCGGAGCCGAACCGTGGTGGAATAAATAGGAATTCTGATGGGCGGTTTTAGGTGATGCGCTCGATTTACGTCGTTTACGTCGTTCTAGTTATATCTTGGGAGCCACTGGTGCAGAATAGGCTAGATTGGATGCGGATCGTATGGATTTAATAGGCCTGCGCCCATCTATTAGCTTAATAGCATGCTACGTTTAATAACGGGTCGGGTTTGTATCGGAAAGTTTAGAGTTTCGGGCCGGGCCTCTTGGAGTGGGTATCGGTCGCTTCCGCGGTTTCCGTTTTGATTAATTTACTTGCAAGCGTGCGTTGTTGGGTCGGTTAAAATTGATGCCTTCCTCGTCCTTGTCAGATGTCAAATATAGAACGACGTTGATCATTATTTATAAGTTTGAAATTTTGTTCTGTCGTTTCGTACTTTTCGATACTCCAAATGTAAGATGATGGTATTATTGGTGTTGATCTATTTCTAATTGTTCGAATAGATCCCTTGTTTAAAAAATCTATGGATTTTTTTTATTATCCATTTCTCCTAAAGAGAATGAAACCTATCATTGAGAGAAAAGAACTAATTCCTAATGACCAATTTGGTTTTAGAGAAAAGCATTCCACTATAGATCAAGTCCATAGAATAACAGATATCATAGAGAAAGCATTAGAAGAAAAGCTTATTTGCTCAACAATCTTTCTTGATGTGACACAAGCTTTCGATAAGGTTTGGCATGAAGGATTGATACACAAACTAAAGAGTATGCTACACAGAAAAGTAAATACTTCACTCATGCTATAAGTTACCAGACAGACCTATCTATTTTTAGTAACCTTGCGTCATAGCCAAATCTAAAGTACAGGTAGGCACTTTAAACTGCAATATAAAAATATATCCCTTTACTGTCAACAATGATTATTATCGACTGCGGCCCCTTGGTCTCTCCGGTACTCCCTTGGTACGCCCAATATCTTTTGGGTCAAGTTTTTTCTTAAATAAATAATTGATTGCCACTTTGTTATATGGTAGCTTGTCTACGCAAAGCAAGTTGCTGTTATTCGGAAAGACCTGGAACCATTTCCACTGCGTGTGTACTCTTTTCATCATACTACGTTACCTGCAAAAATATTAAATTAACAAAAGCTACGCATTCTAAACTCAAAACTAACCTCAATGTAGCCAACAAATTGATGAATTCCATATGAATTCTCTTACTGTATTTTAGTTTAATCTGGAGAAACCATTCGAAAGAACCACGGGCAGTTCAAAGTAGTTTGAAGTGGGTGATCAGCCTTTGCAACAAAATTTTGCTGGGGACCATATTCCGAGCCATTGGAGGCTTTTTTCAGGCGCCTCTATCAATTCCACACCCTATTGATCTTCTACTACTTCTTGGTCTTGCAGCTAAATTTTGTATAGTGTTCATTCAAACTTATGTATAACTATAGGTTATGTGACGATATTTCACGCCCGCTAGGGGCGCTAGTAGCAGAAATATCTTGTGGTGCCATCTAATATGTAACCTCTCAAGAGTTGTATTCGTATTAGGTTAAAATAGGTTCTAAACGGTGCTTTCACGTTGGGTTTGAGACGCGAACTTTTCACAAATAACATTCATTGGATCGATACACATTCTTCGAACAAATATTAACGCAAAAGCAAATAATCACGAATTAATAATTATTATTATAGGTACAACATGGTTATAGCTTTCTCAAAGATTATTTGTAGGTACGGACTACGGAGTTTGTGCTTTTAGGCCCCCGCAGATAATGAAATCGCTTAGCTTTGTACATATCTATGTGAATAGGTTATGGTTGTGTTTTTAACGTTTCTAGCTCGCAGCCATGCCGACGCGAAATAAACAGCTACTGAAATGTTGAGGCCCTTTCACCAAAATCGCTCGCGTTTTGGAAAATTTTGAAGCAAAAACGCCCGAGAGGCCGTTTTTCGTCGATTTCGAAAACTCACGCAACGTAGAATGGTCCATTGAGGGCGACGGCCGCGGTTGGCGCGCCGGAAAAGGTTCCCCATATTTTCCATAAGCAATTAAGAATGGACTTTTTGGCTTGTGAAATGGTGATTTAAAATCGTTCAATCGCGTTTACTTAATATAGACAAGCCGCCAACTTTTATATAGAATACTTAAAACTTTCTGAGAAATGAATAATAAAAAAAAAATCTACATGATACGGACTTTCCTGGACACACGTATATTAATGGATATTATTAATTGTTAATTGATTGTTAAGCAAGCTTACTGGTGTTGATCTATTTCTAATTGTTCGAATAGATCCATTGTTTAAAAAATCTAAACAAAAGTATTTTTACTTATATCTATCTGGGGACACACCACGTTTAAACGAGTACGATTTTATAAAGAATCAATTAAGTTTTCCTACATTATTTAGAGGAAAAATTAGACTAAAACCCCTATTAAAAACATACTTATTCAAAACCCCTCCTAAAAAAGTTAAAATCAAATACAAGGACGAGTAGTATAAAGTCTAATGTCCTTTTTTGGGGACTTAAAACTGGACCTCAAGGACTCCAATTCCATAAAATTTCAACTAAATCGGAGAGAAAACATTTTTAAACTGACATACTTAATCGCCAGATAAAATTCCAGTTAGAAGCAAACCATTTAACATCTCATTTAAACCGACTTCCATCGCACCAAAACGAACCGCAACACAGGACTACATAAAGGGGTTTTCCTGAATTTATACCCCGTTTCATTTACCATCAGATAAGGGGTAGACTCTCTAAACAAAAGCGAGCAGATAATCCCCGCCACACTGCTATTTCCTCGCTCTTTCTTATCACGAATTCAGCGTCCGTGTTTTGTCTTATTTATATTTCTTATTTCGGTTGAACCTTCGCTAGTAAGACAGCGACTGTTGTTTCGAAGGTTCTTAATGCCCCAACCAATGGGAAGTCGTTTTATTAAACTAATAAATACGAGCAATTTGTAAGGACGGGGATGCTGCACGTCTTGGACCCTGAAAGAAATGCTGAAAATATTCAGGTCACGGCGTGGTTCATAATGTAATATTTTTTCGGGTCGCGCCCTTCTGGAGGGTTAAGGTTGGACGTTGCCTCTGGGTAAGGGGAAATGTAAATTTTTATATTGAAGGGTGAACATGATGTCTTGAAAGCATGCATTTTTCAACTACTATCTGCGTTGCGAAAGTATTGAGTCCTCTGTTTGAAGGCTTATAACTCTGAAGCCACTAACGGACAAATTTTGAACTAAATTCCGTTGTGCTCCTGAATCATTTCTATATAACCTGTAGGAGTTTCAAAATTTTCTGCGCCTAGGTTTGGACATGAGTGCGAGAGAAGTGTAAAAATGTACCCGATTTTAGCAGTTTTAAAGCTTGTTTTTCCGATTTTTTTCCTGTCTAAACCGCTGGTTCAAAAAAAAATCAAATTTACACTTGGGATAACTTATTTTCTTGTCTATAAATTGGTTTTTGTGTTTTCGTAAATTTCATTGTAATAAAGGCTGTAAACAAGGTTATTACGAAAGCAATTCTGAAAGAATCACTATTGAGTTGTGTATCCCAAACATTAAAAACAATACGTCTGCTATTTGAAAAATGCCAATATTAAAAAAAAGTAAGAACAAAAGAAACATGTATTTCATATGGGCTGCTCAATGGATAACCGGTTTTTAATTTTCTGTGCGTAACAAGCACAGAGGCACCGCACATTTTTAGCATGTGGTAGCCTATTTAAAAATTGCAAGAAAATGCACATCGAATACTGGGCGGAGGGCTCAATTCGGTCCTGGACTCGTGAAAGTTATACATACAGGGTTCGCCAAAATTACTGGCTTTACCTACAATTTGAGGTATGATAGAAATGTATGCAACAATTTTTGTAAAAGTTGTAAACATTTTTCAGTAGCAACTGATAGATTTATGTTTGCTATTCGAACGGATATCATCGCCATTTAGGGGTTATTTTCGGGGGGGGGGGGGGGGCAAAACTCCGAGCGTCGAAGGGCTGCTAGCTCTTTTAATTACCTACAATTTGAGGTATGATAGAAATTTATGCAACAATTTTTGTAAAAGTTATAAACATTTTTCTGCAGCAACTGATAGATTCATGTTTTCTATTCGAACGGATATCATCGCCATTTAAGGGGTTATTTTCGGGGGGCAAAACTCCGAGCGTCGAAGGGCTACTAGGTCTTTTAATTACCTACAATTTGAGGTATGATAGAAATTTATGCAACAATTTTTGTAAAAGTTATAAACATTTTTCTGTAGCAACTGATAGATTTATGTTTGCCATTCGAACGGATATCATCGCCATTTAGGGGTTATTTTCGGGGGGGCAAAACTCCGAGCGTCGAAGGGCTACTAGGTCTTTTAATTACCTATGATTTGAGGTATAATAGAAATTTATGCAACAATTTTTGTAAAAGTTATAAACATTTTTCTGTAGCAACTGATAGATTTATGTTTGCTATTCGAACGGATATCATCGCCATTCAGGGGTTATTTTCGGGGGGGCAAAACTCCGAGCGTCGAAGGGCTACTAGGTCTTTTAATTACCTACAATTTGAGGTATGAAAGAAATTTATGCAAAAATTTTTGTAAAAGTTATAAACATTTTTTTGTAGCAACTGATCGATTTAGGTTTGCTATTCGAACGGATATCATCGCCATTTAGGGTTATTTTCGGGGGGGCAAAACTCCGAGCGTCGAAGGGCTACTAGATCTTTTAATTACTTACAATTTCAGGTATGGTAGAAATTTATGCAACAATTTTTGCAAAAGTTATAAAACATTTTCTGTAGCAACTGATAGATTTATGTTTGCTATTCGAACGGATATCATCGCCATTTAGGGGTTATTTTCGGGGGGGCAAAACTCCGAGCGTCGAAGGGCTACTAGGTCTTTTAATTACCTACAATTTGAGGTATGATAGAAATTTATGCAACAATTTTTGTAAAAGTTATAAACATTTTTCTGTAGCAACTGATAGATTTAAGTTTGCTATTCGAACGGATATCATCGCCATTTAGGGGTTATTTTCGGGGGGGGGGCAAAACTCCGAGCGTCGAAGGGCTACTAGGTCTTTTAATTACCTACAATTTGAGGTATGATAGAAATTTATGCAACAATTTTTGTAAAAGTTATAAACATTTTTCTGTAGCAACTGATAGATTTAAGTTTGCTATTCGAACGGATATCATCGCCATTTAGGGGTTATTTTCGGGGGGGGGGCAAAACTCCGAGCGTCGAAGGGCTACTAGATCTTTTAATTACTTACAATTTCAGGTATGGTAGAAATTTATGCAACAATTTTTGCAAAAGTTATAAAACATTTTCTGTAGCAACTGATAGATTTATGTTTGCTATTCGAACGGATATCATCGCCATTTAGGGGTTATTTTCGGGGGGGCAAAACTCCGAGCGTCGAAGGGCTACTAGGTCTTTTAATTACCTACAATTTGAGGTATGATAGAAATTTATGCAACAATTTTTGTAAAAGTTATAAACATTTTTCTGTAGCAACTGATAGATTTAAGTTTGCTATTCGAACGGATATCATCGCCATTTAGGGGTTATTTTCGGGGGGGGGGCAAAACTCCGAGCGTCGAAGGGCTACTAGGTCTTTTAATTACCTACAATTTGAGGTATGATAGAAATTTATGCAACAATTTTTGTAAAAGTTATAAACATTTTTCTGTAGCAACTGATAGATTTAAGTTTGCTATTCGAACGGATATCATCGCCATTTAGGGGTTATTTTCGGGGGGGGGGCAAAACTCCGAGCGTCGAAGGGCTACTAGATCTTTTAATTACTTACAATTTCAGGTATGGTAGAAATTTATGCAACAATTTTTGCAAAAGTTATAAAACATTTTCTGTAGCAACTGATAGATTTATGTTTGCTATTCGAACGGATATCATCGCCATTTAGGGGTTATTTTCGGGGGGGCAAAACTCCGAGCGTCGAAGGGCTACTAGGTCTTTTAATTACCTACAATTTGAGGTATGATAGAAATTTATGCAACAATTTTTGTAAAAGTTATAAACATTTTTCTGTAGCAACTGATAGATTTAAGTTTGCTATTCGAACGGATATCATCGCCATTTAGGGGTTATTTTCGGGGGGGGGGCAAAACTCCGAGCGTCGAAGGGCTACTAGGTCTTTTAATTACCTACAATTTGAGGTATGATAGAAATTTATGCAACAATTTTTGTAAAAGTTATAAACATTTTTCTGTAGCAACTGATAGATTTAAGTTTGCTATTCGAACGGATATCATCGCCATTTAGGGGTTATTTTCGGGGGGGGGGCAAAACTCCGAGCGTCGAAGGGCTACTAGGTCTTTTAATTACCTACAATTTAAGGTATGATAGAAATTTATGCAACAATTTTTGTAAAAGTTATAAACATTTTTCTGTAGCAACTGATAGATTTATGTTTGCTATTCCAACGGATATCATCGCCAGTCAGGGGTTATTTTCGGGGGGGGGCAAAACTCCGAGCGTCGAAGGGCTACTAGGTCTTTTCATTACCTACAATTTGAGGTATGATAGAAATTTATGCAACAATTTTTAATGTCTGTACGCACCAATCACAGTGGCATCGCATTATTTTTATATCTTGCATCGTTCAATATTCGCTAATAATACCAATATATTTTCGTCAGTACATGTTTATTTTTTTCAAGAATCAAGCCCCTCTGTCCATATTATAACGGCACCCATGAGCAACCCTGTTGAAAAATTTATTCACTTTGCGCATCCGGATTGCCAGATTCGTATGTACCGCCGAACAATATACGCTCACAGGTAATAGCCGCAAGCCATGAATATTACATACCCTCATTTCGAAAATAAACCAGCGCGAATCAACCGTAAATTCTCGTTAGATTCGTAAGCAGGGACGCGAAACTCGAAATAAATTTCACCTCAAGGGTATAATCGAAACATTGGCCACGGTCATTTGTATCGATCCTGAAGCCGGCCGCTGCCTGAAAACAATTTCCTCGACTTTGGCTTAACAAAAAAAGTGCAGAAATGCCGTCCGCTGTATTCATATATCCTCCGGTTTACTCGTGTATACGTATATGGGCGCTCTGGAGCCAGAACAGGGCTATATCTGAGTTATGAGAGCTTCAAGGTTTATAGCTTTTGCTTCAGTTTTATATTGGTCCCGCCTGAATTCATGTGGTTGGTACTTATTGAGCATCGCTGTCAAGAACAGTTGCAAAAAATTCAGAAGCTTCCTATTATTTTAAGATTTTCTGAACTTTAACAACAGTTTGATGACCTGTTTCAATCCATAATATTTTATTTCTATTTTCTTGTATTGAAAGCCCATTTAAATGTGGGTTTAACACGAGTTTGCTTATTAGAATCGGTTGAAATTTGACTGAGTTGACTTGACATTCAAGGAATATACCTACGGCCCGACCGTAATAACCGTACTCGTGATTCACATTAACTAGACATTATTTTGTTTGTTTATTACCCTGTTTTATTGTATTTTAGTCTATCTAATATGTTATTAAGTACTATTCGACTTGTACCCAAATATCGTAAAATAATTGATGGACAATCTTAACCTATTACAATTGCGTATACTATTAGGACGATGTAGGTCTTTAGTATCACCAAATTTCATATAAAATAGCAATCAAACTGATCCATAAGCAGTAAGAAATCAGTTCTAGTGCAAGCTTCAGTGCAAATATGTAAAAGGGAAAATGTGTGACAATCGCAATAAGTTTTGTTACGTCTGCGGATTGTTTGTGGACAAACAGCATCGGCTACAATTAGTAAAAAAATAAATCAGTGGTTGAGGCATACAACAAATTTTTTGACCGTGTTTACACCGCAAGTCGCTGGTATGAACCAGAATACGTGTGTGTAATTTGTTCGTCAAAATTGAAGTTATGGAAATCAAAAAAAATTTGATAACTCAAGAACTGGAAAGGCCTTTTCTACTCCGATGATATGGCATCATCAAACATTTCCTAGATTGAGTGAAGCTAAAATTAAAGAAGGTAGGTTACATTTCAAATCGTTCATAGTAAGAATTTAGGTATTTCAACTGATCTATTTTCAGGAATATTTATTGGGCCACAAATTCGGAAAATTATGCAGGACAACGATATTGCAACTAAACTGAATGATGTGGAAAGACGAGCCTGGAATCCTTTTATTTCATCGTGCGATAACTTTCTTGGTACTGATAAAAGTGCCGACTACGCAAATGTTGTACAAGAGTTTTTGAGTGCCTACGGTGGAATGGGCTGCAACATGTCTATCAAAATTCGCGTTTTGCATTCTCATTTGAATTTCTTTCCGGATATTCTTAGCCAACTCAGTGACGAACACGGTGAACGAGTTCATCAGGAAATGGAAGCTATTGAAAAACGTTTTCAAGGAAAAAACACCATCAACATGATCGCAAACTACTGCTGGTCACTTAAACGCGAAACAGATGATGCTTTGTATAAACGACGGAGATCGAGTAAACATTTTTAATTTTGTTGTATTTCTTGTTATTTTTTCTATTTTTCATAAATCACAATAGTAATTCAGTACTGTTTCAATAAGCGAGTGACAATTTTACTGTTGGTGCAATTTATTTTGAACCCAAATATACATGGAAATGTAATGCACGTAAACTCTAATGTACTTAGTAACATATTGTGATAGCAACATATTGTATATCAAAGTGCTAGTAATGTCTAATTAATGTGTATAAAGACTACGGATTTATTACAGTCTGCCTGTATATTTCTTCTCCGTAGTGTGATGTGTCTAGCCGGTCAATAAAATTTGATAATTCTGTTAAATTTCAACCGATTCTAATAAACAAACGCGTATTAGACGCAAATTTAAATGGGCTTTCAATAAAATATAACAAAAAAATATTACGGATTCAAACAGGTCATCAAATTATTGTTGATATTTAAAAAATCAGAAAATAATTGGAAACTTCTGAACTTGAACGTCCATAACTTTTCGATTTGTTATTGGATCTGACCGAACAGTACATCTTTATAATGATCTATGCTTCCTCTTTCATTTACATATTCTATTTTGGAAATGGAATAGAAAATGGCGGAGTTATGAATTTTTATACACGTGGAAGTACCTAAAAACGTTTTTTTTAAATCGAGATTTTGGATGTGTTTGGAAAATTTTGGAAGATAGAACAATAACTTAACTATTGCAGCAGTATAATATTTTTATGTACAGACAAAGACATTAAAAAATGCAAGTAAGGCGCCATGCATTCGAATTAAAGTCACCAAACTTCCTCAATAATATCTCCAGCTGTTTCAACACAAATAACCGTCGATAATCTAAATTACAGCGTGATTTCTGTCTGTGTAGAGGCAGGTAACATCCGAATTGAGCAGTTCTCGGTATAATTGCATTATAGAACGCATGGTGGCAGCACCGTCGACGTGCGAAGGTGTGCGTCTGTGTTTGAAGGAAGCGAAACAGCTGGAAACGTTTGCATTTCTGATGAGGCGGGTCGTGAAAATCGTTGACGACTGAAATCATGAACACTGATTGCCAACCGGTGCTGAAGGGCAATTTTCGATAAATAATTCTGACGAAATTCTCTGATAGAGTACGAAAGACCAACTTCTTTAGTGTTAATAATATGGTGTGATGTATAGGACATCACGTTAAGATAAAAATGTAAATAGACACAGCAGAAACATAATAGTTACTATATTAGTACGCGCAAAAACTAAGCAGAGAAATCATGTGGCACGTTTATCGATATAACTCGAAGACGGTGCGATTTCGTATATAGATAATATGGGTTTGTTGCATTCAGAATGATCAGGAGAATCGAAAACGGTATAAAAGTTTTGGAAAAACGAGAAAAAAAAATCTCTCCCGGCGCCTCCACCATTTTTATATTTAGCATTTTACGCTGTTTTTGAGTCAACTATGAGAAAATTCAATTGAATACGTCGTCTATTGATACCGACTAGGTTGTTGGTATAAATCACTAAAAAATAATATAGGTTCATGAAGAACTTGTCAAAAACACTTCATGACTAAACGTCATATCCGTTTAATTGCTTTCATAAACATATACAATTCCTGAACCGCGTTCGTAATTTTCTTACAGTTGTCAAAACATAGACTACTTGCACCGTTAGATACAGGGTGTAATTAGATATAACAGCTCTACGTCTAGCATAACGAGAGGAAGTGGCAAGGATAATTCAGAAGGCAACAAACACGGTCTGATAATACGAAAATGCACCGTCGCGTTTCATAATTAGCACTTCAACTGAATTTACAGTATGATAATAGACCGTAGTACGAAGCATCAAACTACATAATTAATATGACGCGCATTACGTGTTGACGAACACAGCACGCATATACAGGGTGTATTGTATTTATCGTTATCTTTGCGTTATCTTTGCGAATGTTATGAACATAGTCACCAATTTATACACAAATTTATACACACCCTGTATACACACCCAGTATACACACTCGTATACGATTCATTACCTCGAGGTTTCGAGGGAAAGAGGATAAAAACCACCCCCGACGTACATACATCCGTTTCAAACGCCCCGAATGCGGAGTAGGCGTGAACGCCAGACTATCTTTTCGCAGTTTTGGAAGCTCTTTCAGGAGAACATGCCATTAGCTCGCCTGCTGCCTCATTCTGTTGGTTACAATGTGTTCTATTCAAGCAAATGCGAATATTGTGTTTACATGGCTATTGTGTTGAGTAAATATTGTGATGGATATGTGTAATAACGTATCGTATTTTGTGGGTGAAAATTGTTGATATTATGTGATGAGAGTGTATAGCATGATGGATATATTTATTGGCTGCAATAATATCATTTGTTGGTACATCAATATGGTTCGGTATTCGTGTAAGTGCATTTTTGCATGCATTATTAAATGCATTATGGTATCGGTTTTATTATTGTTAGTTAGAAAGTCGTATTTTATATGGCATAACAATACTTACAATAAAATTGTTCTCTTTATTTACAAAATATATTGGCTAGTTAATATATCAGCTTTCAACAGAACTATGATTTATAGGTTAGGTGCTAAAAAATGACTAAAAACACTATTAACCCGCGACGGCTACTGTGATAAAAACTTACATGACAACCAGTGAATACAGGATATCGATATAGAAAAGTAACCTAAAAAGTTAACTCAAAAATAGTGGTCTAAGAACTTACTAAGGAATTTGTTATAACGCTTAACGTTTAATAGCGGTGTCTACCTAATTCAGCTAAGTAGCCGTTGAGGCTTACACATCTACACGCACTTATAATTGAAACCAAATTCTAATTTCGGTGAAGTAGTTTATTAAAATAAATCATTCTTAGTAAAATTACATGCGATGGAGGTAATACAAATAATTGCACACAACTAGAACTAAGACAAAGTTGGAAGCGACGTACAAAAAAAGTATACGGTATTGGCATGACCAGAATTCTGTCCAAAATGTTACCGAAAACATATACGTTAGAAGTGCTATAGCTTGCTACGTGCATGCTGACATTACTATTTATTATTTATTGCACATATACAATCCCGAGGCAGTATTTGAATATGTATTAAATATTATACAGGGTATCCCGCGTCGAGCTGCCATTAGACGTATATGGAGAACCAAATGAAATGAGAGAAAATTGAAAATTTATGGACTTGTATTGTTGGACTCGATCGTAACAACTAACATATTTCGAGTTTTCGGTTACTTCCGGTTTCACCGGAAACTATGTCTAGTTTTATATTTCAAATGGGACAGCCTGTATTTTATCGTATTTTTGAAATCTTCATTCAATTTTAGATCAATTTTATGTTACATTCCCCATACCTAACATGTGATATTTTTGAGGTATTCATTTTTTTCATTAAAGAATGACAGCCAAATGACAGCATGTTTAACGGAAAACGGCAACGTTTTTGAACAGTTACTGAAATCGAATTAAGCAGTTTTTTTAATTTACTTTACGATTTTGTTTTATTTTTAATATTGTGTTTTATTGTAAGCTTATAATTTTATAAATACTAAATTAATTATAATGAAGAATGACCTAAAAAAACTTGTTTGATAAAGTTCTGTTTATTCCAAATTGTTCAGTTGTTTTCAAACGCAATCTAGATTTGGCAATGTTTGCAATATCTACTGTGATGTTTCAAGATCGATTTCAGTAGGTACAAGTACATTTTAGGTATAGGACATTGTACACAAGGTTGATTTAAAATTTTCCATAGAATTGACAAATGTACTCATATGTTAGGGTTGCCATTTGAAAAAAAATCGACTTTTAGTACTTTTCTCGAATTCAACTTCGATCTTATAATTTGAACACTTTTTACAAAAATGCATTTCGACGGTTTAACCCTTACAGACGTTATAAGAGTGCCCAGAATCGTACACCAAATATCATCAGTATCATCACACAAAATGTTACTATTAATCCACGACTTACAGCTTCCACCACGTTTCAAACCCACAATTCTAACCACACATCAATTCCAACAGACAAACCTCTACTTCACCATCACCACCTACCAATTAGACACCCTTTTTGCCTTTAAAATGCCATCCCTAAGACGCAAGCATCACAGTAGGCGCCGTCTGCAGACGCTCCACGTTATTAATAACTTCCATTACCGTGGGCGAGTGTTGTTCGCATATCCTCGGCGGCCGACGTAGATCACAGCCACCTGAAGAGATTTGCATAAACAGGCCGCGAGCGCTATCTCGCGGCGACCGCGTTTACTTTGCGCTTACAGCCGACCTATTACTGGCAAATGCTATTCGCTGATGAGTAATTACGCGTGCAGATTATGGTGCACGCTGCTAATTGATGCAGTTGAATCTGCAACCACCTAAGATGTTGGCGCGCCGAAGCATGCGGTCTTGCAATTCCCTGTGGTAGTTGCGGAGTTGTTACCAGGTAGCTATGTTAGCGCACAGCTGGATGCTGCGGGATTATGTACCTACTAACGATGCGAGCATGGTGTCGTATGTGGGAATTATTTGCGGGTACCTGGAGGTTTGGTTAGTCCTGGGATTAGTCCTGGTTAGTCCTGCAATTTGCTGTTACTGCTATATATTAATTGAGGATAATTTTCGTACATCTGTGGTTTCGATGGGGATTGGTAGTGATGTGAATGTTTGACCTGCGGAATAGTAGATTCACTGAGGACTATTTAGCATCGCTTGTTCGCCCAAAAGAATTGTTTTTACTCAGAGTTAACACACCAGAGTTTCAAAGTTATAAAGCTTTGAGGAACATAATGACATATGGGGCATTTCACGTGAAGCGGACAACGAAAAAAAGTGAGGTTTTTAAATTCGTTCATAATCGGCCAAATTGTACGTCTAGAAGATATAAATGTGCATACAGAATATTTTTTTAATGTGAGGTTTAGTTGCCAAGTTATGGCCATCTAACGAATTGATGTGAAGAAAATACGTATCTTTTGGAAGCAATTTTACAAATTAAACAAATTTACAATAAAATATTAAACGTGGTGGTTTATATAGAAAATTTGTTGATCTTTTTAATTATGAAATCCAGTTCGTAGTTGGAATTTTTTTTCTTGTATAAAACCAGAAGTAAATATTTTAAATTAAAGTTTTAATAACTTCGCCCCTTTTTAAAAAAAATAATTTTACTCTCATAATAAAGCTTAAAGTGTGTAGATATAATACACTGAAAGTTTTAAAATGGGATCTCAAATAGTTTAGGAGATACGTGTATGTAACTACATACGTGACGCACTGTGCGGGTACTAAGTGCTTGCTGAGCGCGAGCACCATCTCTTCCTGGGACTCAAGGCCATTTGACGTGATACTAGAATACAACGCATAATGTGCGCGTACACTTATCCGGGCAATATAGTGTTAACTTTGTGAATCTATTTTTTTACAAAAAAGATTTTAATACGGATGCTGAAATTCGTTTTCACGCAACATCTCACGGAAAGGGGCCATGTGATGGTCTTGGGGGGAATCTCAATCGCTTAGCCACACGTGCAAGCTTACAGTTACCTCCAAGTGAAGCAATCATTACACCCATGCGATTGTACGAATGGGCTAAATCATCTTTAAAAGAAACGGCCATTTATTACTGCTCCGCAGCCGATATTAAACTGCAGAGGATTTCTCTGCAACCCCGATTGGATGCTGCAATCACCATTCTAGGAACAAAAAAAAAATGCACGCTTTTATTCCATCAACCGAAGGCCTTCTTGTAAAACAAATTAGTATTGATTCTCCTGGTAAAATAGTAAAAATTCTCTAAAAATTCTTACAATGCTGTTTCATTTTGTTTTAATGCGTTTTCGTGCAAACAATGCGAGCTCAGCAAGCTCCTAGTACCCGCACAGTACGACACGTATGTATTTACATACACGTATCTCCTAAACTATTTGAGATCCCATTTTAAAACTTTCAGTGTATTATCTACGCCCGTTAAGCTTTATTATGAGAGTAAAATTATTTTTTAAAAAATGGGCGAAGTTATTAAAAATTCAATTTAAAAAATTTACTTCTGGTTTTATACAAGAAAAAAAATTCCAACTACGAATTTGATTTCATAATTAAAAAGATCAACAAATTTTCTATATAAACCACCACTTTTAATATTTTATTGTAAGTTTGTTTAATTTGAAAAATTGCTTCCAAAAGATACGTATTTTCTTCACATCAATTCGTTAGATGGCCATAACTTGGCAACTAAACCTCACATTAAAAAAATATTCTATATGCACATTTATATCTTCTAGACGTACAATTTGGCCGATTATGAACGAATTTTAAAATCTCACTTTTTTTTTGTTGTCCGCTTCACGTGAAATGCCCCATATACGACATTTTCCAAACACCTCCAAAATCTCGATTTTTTTCAAACAAACTGTTTTTTGGTACTTGAATGTGTATAAAAATGCAGAACTCCGTCATTTTCCATTTGATTTCCAAAGTAGAATGGAAATCAAAGAGAGAGCACAGACCATTAGGACGATGTTCGGTCAGTTCCAATAAAAAGTTATTAATAAGAAGTTTTCCATTATTTTCAGATTTTCTGAACTTTAACGACAGTTTGATGACCTGTTTCAATCCATAGTATTTTATTTCTATTTTTTTTTTATTGAAAGCCTATTTAAATGGGCGTTCAACACGAGTTTGTTTATTAGAATCGTTTGAAATTTGAGTGAGTTATCGATGTTTAATCACCGTCTTGACATTCACACTAGGCAGGAATATACCTACGGCCCGACCGTAATAACCGTACTCGTGATTCACATTAACTGGACATTATTTTGTTTGTTTATTACCCTATTTTATTGTATTTTAGTCTATCTAATATGTTATTAAGAACTACTCGACTTGTATCCAAATATCGTAAATCATTAATCGACAATCTTAACCTATTACAATTGCGTATACTATTAGGACGATGTAGGTCTTTAGTATCACCAAATTTCATATAAAATAACAATCAAACTGATCCGTAAGCAGTAAGAAATCAGCTCTAGTGCAAGCTTCAGTGCAAATATAAAAAAAGTAAAATGTGTGACAATCGCCATAAGTTGTGTTACGTCTGCGAATTGTTTGTGGACAAATAGCATAGGCTACAATTAGTAAAAAATAAATCAGTGGTTGAGGCATACAACAAATTTTTTGACCGTGTTTACACCGCAAGTCGCTGGTATAAACCAGAATACGTCTGTGTAGTTTGTTCGTCAAAATTGAAGTTATGGAAATAAAAAAAAATTGATAACTCAAGAACTGGAACGGCCTTTTCTACTCCGATGATATGCCATCATCAAATATTTCCTAGATTGAGTGAAGCTAAAATTAAAGAAGGTAGGTTACACCTTACATTTCAAATCGTTGATAGTAAGAATTTAGGTATTTCAAATGATCTATTTTCAGGAATATTTGTTGGGCCACAAATTCGGAAAATTATGCAGGACAACGATTTTGCAACTAAACTGAATGATGTGGAAAGACTAGCCTGGAATAGTTATATTTCATTGTGCGATAACTTTCTTGGAAATGATAAAAGTGCCGACTACGCAAATGTTGTACAAGAGTTTTCGAGTGCCTACGGTGAAACGGGCTGCATCATGTCTTTCAAAATTCACTTTTTGCGTTCTCATTTGAATTTCTTTCCGGACAGTCTTGGCCAACTCAGTGACGAACAAGGTGAACGATTTCATCAGGAAATGGAAGCTATTGAAAAACGTTTTCAAGGAAGAAACACCATCAACATGATCGCAGACTACTGCTGGTCACTTAAACGCGAAACAGATGATGCTTTGTATAAACGACGGAGATCGAGTAAACATTTTTAATTTTATTGTATTTCTTGTTGTTTTTTTTTTCTGTTTCATAAATCGCGATAGGAAGTCAGTACTGTTTCAATGAACGAGTGAAAATTTTACTGTTGGTGCAATTTATTTTGAACCCAAATATATCTGGAAATGTAATGAACGTAAACTCTAATGTACTTAGTAACTAACATATTGTGATAGTCTGGCAGGTAACAACAAAAAGGAAAAGAAAAAAACCAGTGTCATAATTTTAGAATAACATTGTAAATCTAAGTGCTAGTAATGTCTAATTAATGCGTATAAAGACTACGGATTTATTACAGTCTGCCTGTATATTTCTTCTCCGTAGTGTGATGTGTCTAGCCGGTCAATAAAATTTGATAATTCTGTTAAGTTTCAACCGATTCTAATAAACAAACGCGTATTAGACGCAAATTTAAATGGGCTTTTAATAAAAAAATAGCAAACAAATATTACGGATTCAAACAGGTCATAAAATTGTTGTTAAAGTCGAAAAAATCGGAAAATAATTGGAAACTTCTGGTGATTTTTGAGTAGGATAACTTTCAGTTGACATGTATTCTTTTGTTTTCAGATGAGCCAATGATACATCGATGACATCTCCACATTGAAGGTATGTGCAATTGCATTTCTTATGGAAACTATTGTTTTCGTATAAACACAGGATGCTGTGATTTTATATCAAAACAATTGTTATATAATATTATCTACATAAACAAAAGCCTTCCCTGAGGTTTACCAGTGTACTATAAAGCTGAGATTGCTATTAAGATCCTTTCAGAAAGCTACCTTACACCGCTAATGCTTTCATAAAGCTCCGTCATTCGATTAGGCTGAAAACACGAACGGGCGAAAATATTTTACCGAGCAGCGCTACCGCGTAATATTTCATGGTTAATCTTTTGGCTGTACAACGAACACGCTGTAATCCATAGTGGATTTTCCTGAAAATCTAGTGCACGGAGATGCAGTAAACTTACACTTGACTTAAATTGAACGCCTTGTTTTTCTGGTTTTGCCCAGGGAAGCAGAAAAGATCACCCATAAAATGTTTGTGGAGCTGTATAATTAAAATAGTACTAAAGGGAGTTTTATCTGACATCCTACAATAAATTCCTTACAATCTGGGTAATAATACATATTGAAACTAATCTAAAAGATTGACCATCAATTTAAATCTTAATTCTGGAAACTAGGTGCTTATCTCTAATAGGCTATCCACTGATGTCCTATATTTACTTTGTCCTAAACAAGAAGCACTAATACTTCACTCACTGTGCTCTGATTTTTACACATTTCACTGATTCACTAGTTCGAAGGGTTTAGTTCTTTTTCGTCTTCTCACTAGATTCTGGTTGTCCAGTAGCTGCAGGGCCTCTACGTTGACGTGATGGCTTAGGCGAGATTCATGCTTAGCGGCGAATCTTTTTATTTCTTGGATGACTTGTGGGACATCAAGATCACGGTGCAGGTCACTATTCCGTATGTACCAAGGAGCGCTAACCATATTCCTTAGTACTTTATTTTGGAAAGTCTGGATTCCTTGTATATTTGTTTTTTTTTTTGCGTGACACCTCGAAGTTGAATGAATGCCGAAGTATAACCAAATCGGTTTTAGTACTTGGTTGTAAACTTGTAGTTTGTTCTGTACTGACAACTGAGAGTTTCTTCCCAGAAGCCAGTACAGTTCTCTGTATTTAACGCCAAGCTCTACTCTTTTCTTCTTAACGTGTTCTTTCCACCTTAGTTTTGTATCCAGTGTCATACCCAAATACTTTGCAGTATTGGCATATGGAACTATGGCGTCGTTAATCTTGACATGAGGTATGTCCTCGATTCTCTTGTTTGTAAAGTTATTGTGGACAGATTTCAGTTCGTTGAGCTTGGTCTTCCATTTTTTGGTCCATCTATATACTTTATTACTAGCTTGTTGAAGATTCCTAGTAGATTCTTCAATAGTTGATCCCACTGCCATTAAAGCCGTGTCATCTGCGAATGTGGCGACTGTTACATTTTCCAGCTGTGGTAGGTCACTTGTATATCGTAGATAGAGAATTGGTCCCAATACACTATCCTGGGGTACCCCAGCTTTTACTTCTTTTAGTTCCGAGTATTCATCGATTTGTTTTATTCTGAATTGTCTATCAGATATATAGGATGTTTAGCAGCTCGACGTATTGTAAAGGTAGCATACTCTTTAGTTTGTGTATCAATCCTTCGTGCCTAACCTTATCAAAAGCTTGTGTCACATCAAGAAAGATTGTTTCGATATCATTGGTAACAGTGATATTGGGCGATATGATTTGGCCTCATTCGGTGGTTTGCCTAGTTTTGGTATCATGATAACTTCTGCTACTTTCCAGACATGGGGGACGTATTTTAATCTGAACGATGCATTTTTTAGTTACTTCAGCATAACAATATCTTTCTTAGGTAACTGATTAAGAACTTCTCCTGTGATAAGATCATATCCAGGTGCCTTTTTTGGATTCAGGTTTGACTTGATTTCGTTGGCAACTTCCTTTTGAGTAACTAGCTGTATGGCTTCTTCTTCATAAGTTATATCGTCATTCGTGATTGGCTCTGATTCGATGTTGTGGGGCTGGAAGATTTCTGTTAGATATTTGAGTAATGGCGAACACATGAACACGAACACATGAAAAATAAAATATTCTAAGACATCCTTTTTATATTTCAGTTTCATGTTTTTTTTATTTAAAATATTGTCATGTAATATTGTCATGCATATCTTCTGAATACATATCCAAGATTGCATCTCCGAACCCTAATTGTCCGTACGGATATTAATTTAAGACATTTCATGGAACCTTTTTGTTGATCAAAATTATTTTTTTGCTTTTTTTGTTTTTTTTTTGTATATTAACTTAAAATAGTAAAAAAATACGAGAATACTTTTCAGTCATACTTTTAGAACCTATAAACTCGCATAACCAATTCATAATCCAACACCGTTTACTTTTTTTATCCCTAGCATCCCCACAGGTAATAACACTCACCGTGCTAAAAAAATCCGCTCCCTAGATGTCGTTTCCATCAACTTTACCACCGCAGCGGGTTTCCTGCCGGTCATTCGCCTTTTCCGCTATGAAAAAGCGCACTTTTAATATTTATTACTTTCTAAACCGAGCGGCTATTTGTTCACCACCGGCATAGGTTAAAGTTTTGCCCTGAAACGGCGAGCTTTTCCTGGGAAAACTCCCCCTTAAGGTGCTTCCCTCCCATGAATTTTTGATGGCGACTCGCTGAATCGTAGCCATCTAACGGTGGCGTCCAACGATTCGAAATAAGAAGGTAGAAAATTGTCACTTCCTCCCCTTCTAAGGTCCCTATAAATGCGTAACGAGAGTTTAAATTGACAATGTCAGGTGATGGAGCAGCGTGGAGGCTGTAACAAGATCAACGAGATACGTTGAGTTCCAAAGGTCACCGTGACAGCTCTGCTGTTGCGGAAAATTCAGTTTCAAGAGCGATAAGTGTGCCTTCTGTTGTCGTCCTGCTAATTGATGTTTCGTTTTGTTGTTGTATTCTTTTGGAGGTGATGTAGTGATGTTAGAATTGTGCCGAATGTTAGCTTTGAATGTTAGCTTTGTCTAGAGATTGTAAAATATGGATTTACATAACTTCAGTAACGACATTGCTGGGAAGAAACAATGCCATTTGTTGGAAAGGTGCTAAAGACATATGGCTATATCCCAGAATGTTGTAAATATAAAAGCAACTTCAATTTTCGCTGATTTTGTAATACATTATAGGCCTGTAATCTTTATAGTTTTTTATTGAACCTTTAGGCTAATAATATTAACTTTTATCTTTGTGTATTTAGCTTGTTAAAAGTAATATCATATTGTTGCTGTTATTTCTACTTTCTCTACTAACAACAACATTTTTCCTCAGAATGTAAAAAGGGCGAAGCGAGTTCGAATAACGAACTATTTTTAAATTTGATCTTACCTATATCCTAATGTCGCGTCCGTTACCAAAAGCCATATTAATTGTTGTCATTAGTCGATAAACATTTGAAATTCGTAACCGTAACACTATGAGGCGGCCCTTTGACTTATTTCGTTGCAAAAATCATAACTTTTGAACTAATGAAGATATTTAAAGAAATTAAATTGCATCTGACAGTATAATATCTTAGCTTTGAAATACAGTAGAACATCAAAAATCCGAACGTCAAAAATCCGAAACGTCAAAAATCCGAACGCGTTTTAAAAGAGTTTAAATACATAATTATGTAATAGTTTGTGTAATAGATGTATATTTGATCTACTAAAGTGCATGTTTTTAGTCATTTTTAGACATTTCTTAAGCCTAAGTGTCATTTTCTAGGTTATTTTTGAACAATTTGATAATCCGAACCACCTTCGGTCCCAATAGGGTATTACGGCACTTTTCAAATTCTGTTCTATTACAAAGTAGGTTAGCTTAGCAGCACCCTTTCACACGTAAAAGCCAAACAACGCTTTAATTTAGGAGAAAACGCGTTTTGAAATTCAAATAAAAATCCTACTTGTGACGTCACAAGGAGGGATTATAATGCGAAACTTGATAACGTCGCGCATAGTTATTTTATGTTGCTGTGGTGCCAACAGTCGCGTAGTTCACTCTGTTTACCGTTCGTGTATTGAGGTTAGGTGGTCAGTGATTTTTTAATATATCAACACCAGCAAACACCATACATAATCAACATGAGCAAACAATAATATAGAGTTTGTTGTGTGCCGGGTTGCAACAGCAAATCAGTCGAAACACCAGAATTCAATACACCATTTAGACGAAATGGTGTATCTACCTTGTAGTTTCATAAACACACAGGAATATATTATAAGAAATGTATTGTCAATATGTATTATTAATAAACTTCTATTTAAGCAGTTATTTTTTACTACTAGTCTTTCCCTCTACATTCAAATTTCTTTGTGAACCATGTGATTGGGGGATGTTTCATTACATTGTCGTTAATTTACTATGAACAATTGCAAGCTGGTTGAATAATATGTATGACAGTGTATGATCGTGGGCAAATTTTGCGAAGTCGCTTTGGTAAAATCATCTTCCACAGAACACATGCTTGCACTGGTAACTTAACAACTTATAACAACTTACTTAATAAGTAATAACTTTACGATACGCTGTAAATAGTGCCGTCGAAGTTTGTCAACACACATACAAACAGCGGTGCAAACACTGTTACAAGAAAATTCCCTAGGTTTTAACCAATTTCTTGGCTACGGTGCCAATTCTACACTTGGCCAATAACGACTGTGATCGGAAAATTCAAATTTTAATTATAATTTTCTCAACAAATTCTGAATGTAATTTAATTTTAATTTAATAGAATTTCGGGTTATATACTGTAAAATCGCTTAATACACGCTTTTGCTTAAATTTCCACATGACCGTAATACCCTATTAGTCCGGATTATCGGCGCTCTACTGTAAATGGAAATACAGTGTACTACAGCAAACAGGGTGCTTGTTGAAGAGATATTTTTGAAAAATGCAAACCATAAAATGTTCAGTAAATACCATAGTAAAATTACTGAAAGTTTGTTTATAAAGTTACTGATTTGAAATCGGACTTGTTTCAAGCTGTACGTTGGAACGGTTGTACCTTGAAACAGGTCCGATTTCAAATCAAGTATGCTTAAGGTGGGTTCTGATTAGTGGTAATGGCAGTGGTGGTAGATGCCATTATAGTATTTCTGATAGAAAGTGTTAGTGGCTGAAGTTTATGTACATGCAAACTAATATGTGTCACTATCACGGCTGGTGAGAAATACTATAATTTCGTCTGCTACCACTGCCATTACCTATCATTACCACCAATCAAACGCACCTTTACGTTCTGATTGATCTCGTAGTAGCTCGATCGGTCGGTACTCGGTATAGTAGCGTGTAGTAATCCAATTTTACTATATTATTATAACTGAATTAATTTTATGTTAAATTTCTGAAATAAAGTTAGAGTCGAAATGAACATTATTGTATTTTATGCTTTGGAAAAAACTGTCGCGTCCGTAATGTCGCGTCCGAACTCGTACTATACATCATAAAAAAAAGCTGAAAGATATTTCCCAGATTTCATAAGTCTACCGACAGAAGACATTCTTTGGCCTTCATTTGCACATAAAACAAAAGGATTTTTTTCTCCAAACATCGCTGAATTTCTACTCGCGTTAAAAAAAACTTAAAGAAATTTTATAACTAGAACATGGATTTTTTTGCATCGTTTAGATCTATTAAGTTCCAAACTTTTGTAAACTTCAGTGCAAATATTTATTTTTATTTATATTTTAAATAATTTTTATCTATCTTTTTCATTAAATCATTAATTAATTTCATTAAAAAATCTATAGATAGACAACAAGAAGATATGAAGAAATATTTAAAATATTTTAATTATTTTACATCAATATTAGCATAATGAATTTACCCTTTATATTAAACATGGATTATAGATTATCGCTACATTTAAAACAATAAAATATCCCTAAACTGGCTTTTTAATTAAATCGTTATCGCTAACTAACGAACTTTGCAAGTGAAAATATATAATCCAATTAATTAATTAATAATTAAATTTTTGTAACCATTCTTTGATTATTAATATCAATATCGATCATATTTATATCGTCAATACCCACAGAATGCACCGTAAATAAATGTTAAAATTAAACACGAATATTTGTGTTTAATTTAAAATATTTCGAAAATGAATAGCCTAGCCGCGTGATGACCGTACGTAATACCTATTCATTGAATAAATAATCTGCACGTACAAAAGTGTTATTATATATTTAATTTCGTTTTTGTGTCGGGCTCAGGCTAGCAGGAAAAAGCCGTAAATTTTAAACTAAATGGATCGGAAAATTATTATTTTTGGCCGTTTGTGTTAGTACCGTTATTTTCCGTGCCATTGACTGTACGTGTGTCTGTATACAGGTGGTCCGAAAGCGAAGATCTATATAAATCTAAATGACTATCAACAATTTCTGCTTCATTTTTTTTAGCATTTTTAAATTAACGCTTCTCTTTTCATTTTCTCGTAAATCGCATACCACAAAAATTTCAATTTTTGTTCAGGTTGCGTATAGAATAGCTTCTATGGATTGGCGTTTTTGTTTTCTTACGTTTTTATGTAATAAAGGTAGTGAACAAGATTTTGATTGAAGTGACGGCAAGGGTCGTTTTTCATTTTATAAAAAAAAGGCCGTAGAATGAAATAATAAATTTTTTTTACCCCTCCATCCGGAACACCTGTTTATGCTCAAGCCTTTAGGATATTTTAAAAAAACAATGGTTTGGTTTAGTTTATATGTTTTGCTGAAAGAGCTTCATAGACATAAAACTGAGTACAAAATAAACACTGATTCAAATATCCATTTATCCCTGTTTTATAATACACACTGTTAATTTAAATATTTATGACTACACGAGAATAAAAGCGTTTGATTGTTTTTGTATTATTATTTAAACACGCCCAACACGCATGACCAAAAATGGGTAAACGTAAAAAAATACGTTTTTTTTTATTCATTTTGTAGGGGAAATAGTGGAATATAATATTGTTAAACAATAATTATTTCAAATTGAACAAAATTTTACAGTATTTTTGATATTAAATAATAATGTAATAATGTAAGATTTAATATAGAATATTTAAGACTTAACGGAGATTTAACGTAACATTGATCGAAAAAATTGTCAATTTAAATAATCATACTTACTTTAATTATAAACATTTTTTTTACCAGAATGTACCGGAAGTAGTCATAACTGCCCTGTTTCAAAATTGTATATTGAAAGCTAAGTCGTGTGGTATGATTGTTAGATATTTTAAAATAAAGCGTCTTTCGTTGGAAAGAAAAATCTTACTCAATCATTCCTCATTCCTCTCGGTGTAAACAAGAGCGCGAGAGAACTGAAAACAAGTACCCGATTTTTGTTTGCAGTTTTAAATTAACGATCGTCTTTCCGATTTATTTTCTCTTGAACCACTTACTACAAGAATTTCAGTTTTTGTTCAGATTGCATTTAGAGTCTCTTCTATAGATTGGCGTTTTTGTTTTCTTCAGTTGTTATTTTTTTAAGACCGAAATAAACATGAACAATATTTTGCGCCGTTCGGCTCCCCCTCGCTTGTCGGTTTTGGTGCGAGGCAGTCGAACGAGATGCAAAGTTTTGACGCGATCAGTGAATCCGTTTGAATCCGTGTTTGTGAAATATTGTTTGGTATAATTAAATTAAAGTTATTATGCAATTCTTTTTCTACAGTCGCATTAAATAAAATATGACGATTGATTACGTGCATATCCCGATATCGTGCTAATATTCGTTATTGAGATATCCGCTTCCATGAAAATGTTGTACGCAACCTTTATTACACAAAAACTGCACGAAAACTAATATTACTGAAGTCTTTAACCTGAGTCTATTCTAGGTTATGTTCAGTTCACAGTTTAACCCGTGGATATACACCGTTTAACTTGATCTAAAATTTACTAATCGAAATTAATGTAAAAACTAGAGTTTAAACTGAATGTACAGCTTAAACAGAGATGGAAAAACTGGTCATACAAGGTCATATTCAGATATTCTGGTCAGTCATGAATTAGCCTAATTATTATTTTCAGTAAGGTAAGGTAAGGTAATCCATCCCCGCTACCTTACCTCACCTTACCTTACCTTACCTTACCTTACCCCACCTTACCTTACCTTACCTTACCTTACCTTACCTTACCTTACCTTACCTTACCTTACCTTACCTTACCTTACCTTACCTTACCTTACCTCACCTCACCTTACCTTACCTCGCCTTACCTTACCTTACCTTACCTTACCTTGCCTTACCTTATCTTACCTTACCTACCCACTCAACTGAATCATTCCCTTACTCGACCATCCTAAATAATAATTAATTCTCGAGCGAGAACGAAACGTAACAGCATTAAATCAATTAGCCCTGAACTTAATTTTCATAATCTGAAACGTCCTGGCGTAGCAACGGCCGCGCCATTTGAATATTTCACCATTCGTTCATCTGGGACATCCTGAAGGAAGAGCGGGACGTCTCGGCGCTCCGTAACGCGCCTTAAACGGATTAAGTGAACGTGCCCACTCGACGAAGTACAAAATTTACTCGCACTCCGTGCCGCTGCCAAACAGAACGCCAAAACCAAAAAGTAAAAACGCGGCGTCGAGCTCTTATCTTGGAACCGTTTCTGGCTAGGATTTTACCCGAAATATTCGTCTTTCTCGTTAACTATCTTACAGCGGAGTAGATTTACAAAGTCGTTAAAGGGGAAAGGGCAAAGGAGTGGTTCGATGCACTCGTTACGAAATTGAGATTGCATGTTCTGCTTGGTGTCCTTATGCGGTGTTCAACGTAAGGGTGTTTAATGTTTATAACTTTTGCAAATATAGTTGCATAAATTGCTAACATATCCCAAATTGTAGGTAATTAAAAGACCTAGTAGCCCGTCGACGCTCGAAGTTTTGCCCCATGGACAACAACCCTTAAATAGCGATAATGTCCGTTCGAATAGCAAACGTATTTCAGTCAGTTGCTACAGAAAAATGTTTATAACTTTTGCAAAAATTGTTGCATAAATTTCTATCATACCTCAAATTGTAGGTAATTAAAAGACCTAGTAGCCCTTCGACGCTCGGAGTTTTGCCCCCCCGAAAATAACCCCTAAATGGCGATGATATCCGTTCCAATAGCAAACAAATCTATCAGTTGATACAGGAATATGTTTATTACTTTTACAAAAATTGTTGCATAAATTTCTACCATACCTCAAATTGTAGGTAATTAAAAGACCTAGTAGCCCTTCGACGCTCGGAGTTTTGCCCCCCCGAAAATAACCCCTAAATGGCGATGATATCCGTTCGAATAGCAAACATTAATCTATCAGTTGCTACAGGAATATGTTTATAACTTTTACAAAAATTGTAGCATACATTTCTATCATACCTCAAATTGTAGGTAATTAAACGACCTAGTAGCCCTTCGACGCTCGGAGTTTTGACCCCCCAAAAATAACCCCTAAATGGCGATGATATCCGTTCGAATAGCAAACATAAATCTATCAGTTCCTACAGAAAAATGAATATAACTTTTACAAAAATTGTTGCATAAATTTCTATCATACCTCAAATTGTAGGTAATTAGAAGACCTGGTAGCCCTTCGACGCTCGGAGTTTTGCCCCCCCGAAAATAACCCCTAAATGGCGATGATATCCGTTCGAATAGCAAACATAAATCTACCAGTTGCTGCAGAAAAATGTTTATAACTTTTACAAAAATTGTTGCATAAATTTCTATCATACCTCAAATTGTAGGTAATTAAAAGACCTTGTAGCCCTTCGACGCGCGGAGTTTTGTCCCCCCGAAAATAACCCCTAAATGGCGATGATATCCGTTCGAATAGCAAACATAAATCTACCAGTTCCAACAGAAAAATGAATATAACTTTTACAAAAATTGTTGCATAAATTTCTATCATACCTCAAATTGTAGGTAATTAAAAGACCTAGTAGCCCTTCGACGCTCGGAGTTTTGCCCCCCCGAAAATAACCCCTAAATGGCGATGATATCCGTTCGAATAGCCAACATAAATCTATCAGTTGCTACAGGAATATGTTTATAACTTTTACAAAAATTGTTGCGTAAATTTCTATCATACCTCAAATTGTAGGTAATTAAAAGACCTTGTAGCCCTTCGACGCGCGGAGTTTTGTCCCTCCGAAAATAACCCCTAAATGGCGATGATATCCGTTCGAATAGCAAACACAAATCTTTCAGTTGCTACAGAAAAATGTTTATAACTTTTGCAAAAATTGTTCATATTGTAGGTAATTAAAAGATCTAGTAGCCCGTCGACGCTCGAAGTTTTGCCCCTTGGACTACAACCCTTAAATAGCGACAATGTCCGTTCGAATAGCAAACGTATTTCAGGCAGTTGCTACAGAAAAGTGTTTATAGCCCTTGCAAAAATTGTTGCATAAATTTCTATCATACCTCAAATTGTAGGTAATTAAAAGACCTTGTAGCCCTTCGACGCGCGGAGTTTTGCCCCCCGAAAATAACCCCTAAATGGCGATGATATCCGTTCGAATAGCAAACATAAATCTATCAGTTGCTACAGGAATATGTTTATAACTTTTACAAAAATTGTTGCATAAATTTCTATCATACTTCAAATTGTAGGTAATTAAAAGATCTAGTAGCCCGTCGACGCTCGAAGTTTTGCCCCTTGGACAACAACCCTTAAATAGCGACAATGTCCGTTCGAATAGCAAACGTATTTCAGGCAGTTGCTACAGAAAAGTGTTTATAGCTCTTGCAAAAATTGTTGCATAAAGTTCTATCATACCTCAAATTGTAGGTAATTGAAAGGTCTAGAAGTCCTTCGACGCTCCGAGTTTTTCCCCATGGAGAACAACCCTTAAATGGCGATAATGTCCGTTCGAGTAGCAAACTATTTCATACAGTTGCTACAGAAAAATGTTTATAACTTTTGTAAAAATTGTTGCATAAATTTCTATCATACTTCAAATTGTAGGTAATTAAAAGATCCTGGTAGTCCTTCGATGGTCGAGCTTTTTCCCAATGGACAACAAGTCTTAAAATGGGGTAATGTCCGTTCGAACAGCAAACGTATTCCAATCAGTTGCTACAGAATAATGTTTATAACTTCTGCATAATGTACGCAAATAATTTACCAGAACAATCCGCTGCGAGTCTTTCCCATTTCTATTTACTTACGACAAACAGAGAAGAAAAGAAATCTCAATTGGAAAACAAAAATCTATATTCCACCCCATAGCGCCCCCCCGAATCACAAATATAGTTACGTATGCACCCTTTCATATACAAAATAGCGCAATGTTTACTTTCGAATACCCCCCAAGATATGCCGAGACCCACTCAACCCCCACATCTATCTCCAAATTCCCTCTGTTCTCCACACTTCGACCATACCTTCACCCTTACCCCTCGGCACCGGAAGCGCATCGCCCAGCCGCGATTTGAATGTAAAACTTGTGGGCTGGCTTGCCGCTCACCAGCCGCTGCTTTTCAGACCCATTTCCGGTGTACGCACTCGCGTGAAAGTACCCCCATTACGCCTACAGATGGCGCCGGGGAATACCTTATTTCCAGTGTGGATACTAGAGGCCTACTTTGGTTTTTTATGCGAATTCGAACACTGCCCCTCCTGTATGTTCAGTAGAAACGTGACGGGGGCCTTCTTCCAGATTTTGAGGTTATGGATGCTAAATATTTACGAGATTTCGGGCGTCAGTTGAAGAGTGGATGATTGGGGAGTTGAATTGCTATTCTGTTGGTTCTGATGATGCGTATGTCGTAAGGAATATGGTTGGTATCGTTTTGGTGTAGTGATGGAAGTGTTATGGAATTGAGATTGTGTTTTATGTTTACGTTACAGTAGTCGTTTGTACTTTCCGCTGGTCAAAAGGATTAGGGAATAATTATGAATTTCTCAAAAAGCTTCTGGTACAACTTGGTGCATCTGCCCTACTTCCAATTTTCCTATAATCCTCCTAGAGAAGGATTCTGGGATATCATGTTTCAGTGTTTAAAAGTTCAAGCAAAACAAACATAATATCATTCTCACACCATGTATTATATGCTCCAAACTGAAAGTCCTGTAAATCCTACCAGAGGCTGAAAGAATCATCAAAATCAGTTAATTGGTTTGGGAGAAAATCAACTTTCAATTTGTGACAAATTATTCATTATCCCCTAATTCTTTTGACCGTTGTAGTAGGTTCTTGAAAGATTGTGCCTCTGCTTATGAAAATGTTCTGTAATGATCTGTAATTATGTTGTAAAGAGTTTTTGATAACCATTTCCAAAATCCAGTATAGTGGCAAAAAATGCAAACAAAATTTCAGACTTATTAATATATCATTAAAATAAATCTTATTTCCTGTAACATTTGAAAACTCCTGCTGCATCATGTTCACAGAATTTAAAATCAAGGCCCTCGCAAAAAAATCAACTTATAAGTAACTTTAGTACAACTTTGGCTAGCTAATCATTTACATTTACAATTTACTATACATTTACTATACTTTAGTGTGTAATATAAATTAATTTTCTAAAAAAATATAGTCCATGCTGTAGTACAAAACGTTATGAAGCTAGATGAAATTTGTTGGAGGTTGATAAATGCTTGAAACTGAAGCAATTTTTACAGGTTTTTTCGTTTTCGAGTCACTATAAAAAATGCTATTATTTAAAAGATTCACTTATTTAAGGGTTTAACCTCCAATAAAACGTATTTTCTATAAGAATCAATAGTTAACTATGTTTAATTGCCTTTGTATCAACAATTATTTTGGTAACTAATAAAATTTGAACAATTTGAAACGTCAACATTTAAATTTAAACAATCTGATGTAGCCAGGCACATGACTTTAACATACTATTTAGCAGTGTTTCCCAACGATGTCGATCAAAAAGAATTTGCTCATGCAGCTAAACTATTCATTTTACCAAAAAATGTCATAGACATAAATTATACAAAATTTCCTCTACTTTAATTTATTATTTAATTTTTTTTTCGAAAGTACAGAAATGGCGGTTGATTTGCAAAATCTTTGAAAAATGCTAAGAGTAAACCTCCAGTTTGTTTGGAGGCTTTTGAACAACAATTCTTTCAGTTCTAAGTTTGGTCATGAAACTTCTAAATACGAAGTTTCGTCCCGATACCTTTAGTAGTTTCTCCGAAATCGTCATTTTTATGTACATTGGTCAAAAATTTTCAGGGGACCCAAAAGGACATTATTCCACTAATGTCCACTAATTTCAACACGATTACAATACTTTATCATACTACGTATGATAAAGAAAAAATACAATAGATTCTACTTCCAATAATTTCAATTAATAACAAATTCTGTCCCCAAATAAAAGCAACAGTAATTATCATGGACGACAATTTTCATATCTTGACAAAAAATCATTCTTTATAAGCAGTTTTAGATGACCTAACACATTAATCTTTCAAAAATCGATAAAAATATTAAAAATTATCTATAAGATGGAAAACTGTACATTTTTAATTTGGTGTATTGCGTTTAAGATTATTTGAATAAATACTCAGAACTTTTACGTATTTTGATACTAAATGTGTTGATTTTCTTACAAAAGAAAAAAAATCTGATGTGGCCAGGCACATGACTTTATCATACTATGTATAAAATTAATAGTTTAGCTCCATGAGATTCTATTTGATCGAGATCGGCCATGTCTGCATTAAAATAAAACTAGTAGAACTAGACAGATATGACTATTAAAGCTGCGTTCGGATATTGTACTCCGTTGACACCGGGTACACCGTCCAAATGACACTTACGTGTTATTGGGTGTAAAAAGTGTAATACAATATCCGAACGCAGCTTATATTGACAGACGTTATTGCCAAAACATTAGCGTTATCATTAGTGTCAATACTGTCATTAGAATCAAAATTTCTGACATATCCTGGCTACTAGTTTTAATGTAGTACGACCGATCTCGATAAAATAGAATTTGCTCATGCAGCTAAACTATTGATTGCACCAAAAAATTTCATATTCATAAATTATTCAAAATTTCCTCATCTTTAAGTTATTACTTAACTATTTCGACGAAATTCCAGAAATGGCGGCTTATTTGCAAAATCTTTCAAAAATGCTAAGACTAAACCTCCAGTTCCTTTGGACCCTTTTCAACAGAAAGCTTTTCAGCTCTAAGTTTTGTTATGAAAGTTCTAAATATGAAGTTTCGTCCGGATACGTTTAGTAGTTTCTCCGCAATCGTCGCCACAAAAAAACGGGTACACACACACACACACACACACACACAGACATTTTTTGTACCTTGGTCAAAAATGTTCAGGGGACCCAAAAAGACATATTTCCGCTAAAATCACAAAAAAATTTGTTGGCACGATTACAATACTTTACATACTGCGTATGATAAAGTAATATGGCGTATTCCAAGCTAACAGTGAACACACCAGTGAAAATCTGTCTGAAAATCATAAATTCCTAGAAATGCTTAATGTGTAGTAATTAATCAATATTTTAAGACTTAATTTTTTTAATGGAAGCCTTAATCACAAGCATTCGCATTTTTGTAGCTTGGCGCCTATTTAAAATTTTGTTAGTGTTATTTTCTGTTATTATTTTAGTTTAATATTATTGTATAAAATAGTTCTTTAAAAAAAAAATTAATTTTAATTTGAAATATCCCAGTGGCGTACCATTTTTTTCTATAAAAAAAAATGACATCATTCTTAATTGCCTGTCAAAAAATGGGCAATAACTACCTCTTAAAACCCACTAAATATCATTTGCATATCTCGATCGGTTTCAGAGTAATAAATGAATCGTCGTTTTTTTAAGAAAATCTTTAGCACCCAGTATCTCAGAAAACGGAGCGGACATACGTTTATATAGCAAACTGTCACTATTTTTTCATGCAAAATCACCTCCTGAACACCCTGTATATCAAGCGAAATTAAGATAAATATAGATGAATTATACTATTTAGTTTCTCAGTTTTATTTTGCTTAAGTTTATTATTTTTATTGTTTATTCTAAAAACATGCGAGTGGATGTTCATCGTTAATAAAACTATATTTTATTCTTATTTAAATTACTGGCTTTCCTACTGTGTCAGAAAATGCATTAAAATGCCCAGACCGTCACTATGGAATATACAAAAGTTAAGAACGTATGTAATAAAAAGTTCCCAGCGAAACCAATATGCCGGCAAACTCGTCTTTAAAAATTCAGATTCTTCAAAGCCTCAATCTCCTTTCAGCAAATAGAAAAACAATTTCCCCATCGAAACACACGACACATGTCGATACACAGAACGAAACGAACTTTACAATCCTTCCTTTGCCTTCTGAACGACAAAACGGCATGCACAACCCATCTACTGTAGCACAGAAGAACTGCACTCAAATTCCATATAACTGACTATAAACCACCGAATTCCTTGTTCCCATTTCCTCTCCGGAGTTTCAATTTTTCCGCCAAAACTTTCCCGAATCCTCCGTACAACTGCTACAACTCGGATGTCGACAGTAAAAGCTCGACTTTATATAGCAAAATTCGCTGCCCAGGGCAGCAAAACTCGAACGCCACTGAATATGGAACGGGCAGAATCGATCCCCTTCGAGATGGCAGCGAAGTGTCCGCAACCCTCTGGGATATTGCATATCTCACCCAGTGACATATTTGCCCGTTTCTCTTTTTTATTACGCGACTGACAACACCGTTGAATTCAGCACATCCCAGTGCGTAAGCGTGACTACATTAGAACGCTCTATCTCTCAAAAAGTTATCTCATTTGTTTCGATACAACTTTCGACGCTGATTACGCTGGTGTTATTAGATTTTTCCTATTTGGAACAGTACGGAAGTTATGACGTTCCAAGTTACCAAAAAATATTGCAAAACAGTTATTTTACTATATTAGCAACATTTAACGCAAACTGTGTCCGATCTAATCGGCCAATATTGACGTTTCGAACGGTACCGGATGGGAAATTGGTCGAGGAATTCATTTCTGAAATCCGCGTTGCTCTAAGATGCCCAGTTCGCGAGAAAACCGCGAGAAACCGCGGAAACTATAGTTTCTCACTTTCTGGACAAACCGTACGCGTTACGGGACAATCGAGCACACCGTTGAATTCAGCACATCCCGATGCATAAGCATGACCACATTAGAACGCTCTATCTATCAAAAAGTTATCAAATTTTTTTCGATCTAAATTTAGCACATTGAAATAGAAAAAAATTGAACTTTGCAACGGTTGGGCATAGAAAGGTTTAGTAGAGATAGAGACTTTTCCTATGTAAATTTGTAATCAGCGCACCCATTTTAGTAGGATAACAGAGGTTTCATGTCGATCCGGGTCTTAGTATTTAAGATAGGTGTGCCACTTCAAACGTATAGTTTAAAATATGTGATTTCTTCAAAATTTTAGCCAGTCGGCGAAAACCCAACTGCTTTCAAACAAATTAAGGTTGTGGTTCCTGATACAATTTTTGACGCTGATTACGCCGGTATAATTAGATTTTTCCTATTTGGAACGGTTCGGAAGTTATGACGTTCCAAGTTATCAAAAATAATGCAAAACAACCTCTTGCATGGAAATATAAAACCAATAAGCAGCTCAAAATCTTCTGACAAAATACGTTACTTTCAACAGTTTGTTTCCACCCCAAAATCGATAAATTAATCAGGATAGTAGATCCTAAAACTGCCCCCGCTTAGTGCATATTTTCTTTTTATAACCGGAAGATAACGGTGGCTCGAAAATCGACAGGATATCAATTAGTCTGTAAGGAAAGGCGGCAAAGCCTCGCCAGACATGTTCATTAATTTTCCAAAATGGAATCGCCAAGAGAAGAAAAACGCAAACAAAAACGCGAGGTGGGGTAGACGCGAGGGGTTGGATTAAAGGGGACTTCCGGTCGCGGCAAGCACGTCTTTCGTCCGGTGATATTCGAGAAGAAGTGGAGGGGGTAGATTTGGAGCCCTCAGCTGTTCTTATAATCCGTTCTCGATTTTATGGTGGGAGGGCTACGTCGGTTTTTCCGGCTTTATTTTTAGTCTGCGCGGAAAATTGAGCTGGCGAATTTTTCGTGGCTTTGATTAAAAATCTCCCGAAAGAAAGGTGGGCCACGATTTTGTAGTATGTACAGTAGGGTGGTTCAAAAATGCATTGCAAAAATTTTTGTGACGATAGAAAGCAACGATCCCCCCAAATCGTTTCCAAATCCAAAAAAAGTGGATAACGTATTTTTTCTTTTTTCGAAATTTTGATTCTTAATGGTGCCTGTCGAGGCCTCCAATTTACATAAGAAAATGCATGGGAAAAAGAAATTTAAAGTATTTTTCGAATAATTGTTCGGGGTTTGGGAAAACTTAAGATTAAAGTTATAGGACTTGCAGAGGACATTCCAATGAAGAATTGGAGCTATTATACATATGGCTTTGATGCCCCCAACCCACCCCCACAGTGCCCTGAAAACTACCGTTAAATGTACATTCTTCAGAAAATTTCCCCTTCTAATCACTTCATTCTCTTCTTTCTCATAGAAATCATTACCTACTATAAATCTAGTTGAATGTTTATAAACATTTGTCAGGTGATTTCCATTTGTTTAAACAAAGTCCATTTGTTTAAATAATTCGCTTTTCTCGAAACTCCGTCGAACATCTGTTTTTTGAGTTCGAAATGACAGTTTATAATCTTAGAGTGACATTATTCATTAAACAAATCTTCCTATTGTTTAAACAATCAATGATTATTAATTTTCAACTGTTGTTCTAATTATGGTAGAAGTCAGCTTTTTTATGAAATTAATTTATAAATTTCATTTTCGAGGTATCTTGCCTATGTTATTAACTAATAAATCCATATTTGTTATACAATTTTTTTGCAATTCTCCTAACATTCATTTTTTAAGATCGGTCTGGTCAACTGTTATTGTCAAGTGACATCATTTATATTTTGGGATAATTTCCATTGTTTAACTAGTAAAATATTATTCAAATGCATAATGGTGATATACAGGTGGTATGTAAATTTTAAAATAAATTAAAAATTACAGCCACAACCTGGATGTGAACCAGGGACCTTGGACCTTGTTCAAATCATTATTAAGTAAAATATTATTCGTTTTCAATATCATTTATTCGAAAAAATTGAATTGATTTAAAATTCTTTTTTTTTCGGGGGAATTGGGGAGTACATTTCTTTTAAAAGTATTAAATTTCCTAAGTCAACCAATTTTATTAATCATATTTCTTTCTGCATTTCTTATTCTTATTTCCTACCACTGTGTGTCGCAAGATAATGTTGATTTGTTGCCGTCTGGAAACTGTTCCCTGTACTCTAATTTCATGAAATATTAAAAACGAATAATATTTTATTATTTAAACAATGGAAATCATCCAAAATATAAATGATGTCACTTGAGAATAACAGTTAGCCAGACCGATCTAGAAAAAATAATTTTAGTTGAATTGCAAAAAAAGAATTGTTTAAACAAATGGGATTTGTTTAAACAAATGTGGGTTTATTAGATAATATAGGCAAGATATCTCGAACATGAAATTTATTGGTTAATTTTTTAAAAAAAGCTGAATTTTCTACCATAATTAGAAAAAAGTTGAAAGTAGATAATAATAATTTATTGTTTAAACAATAGGAGGCATTTTTTAATGAATAATGGCACTCTAAGATAATAAACTACCATCTCGAACTCAGAAAACAGAATTCAGACGGATTTTCGAGAAAAACGAATTATTTAAACAAATAAAATTTGGTTAAACAAATGGAAATTAACTGACAAATGTTTATAAACATGCCACTATACTTATAATAATGATTTCTATGAGAAAAAAGAGATTGAAATAAATAGAAGGGTCAATTTTCTGAAGAATCTACATTTTTTCATTTAAGAGTAGTTTTCAGGGCACTGTGGGGGTGGGTTGGGGGCATCAAATCCATATGTATGATAGGTCAAATTCTTCCTTGGAGAATCCTCTGCAAGTCCTATAACTTTAGTCTTCCCAAACCCCGAACAATTATTCGAAAAATACCAAAAAATGTCTTTTTCCCATGCATTTTCTTATGTAAATTTGAGGCCTCGGCACCATTAAGAATCAAAATTTCGAAAAAAGAAAAAATACGTGTTCACTTTTTTTGGATTTGGAAACGATTTGGGGGGATCGTTGCTTTCTAAATAAAAATAGCCAATTTGACCCACCCTAATGTACAGCTGAAAATTTAAATTAAAATATAAGAAACATTAAAATATAATGTCATCAAAATCGTAGATGTTAAGAGTTCGAATTCAAAGGTATTATTGATTCTATGATACCTTATCTAAATATAAACTCGATTATCCTGATAAGCAAGCAATGTAATGCTTATCTTTTTCAATGTTTACCTGTATAAAGTAATCAAATAGTTAGTCGAAAACCAACCGTTAGCGATGAGTTCGGTAAGTACAACTACTTTCTTGTCGCTCATATATTATACTTTTGTCATACTTTTTTATACTGCATGACAAAATAATATTTTATTTCCATCTTGTATATATTCTTACATCTTAATAATGTTAATATCATTTACAGTTTGGTATTAGAAGGGCTCTGCTTGTTAGAGAATTTAAACGTTCTGCACAGGTGCGAATTACAGGGGATGTACTCAGTTGTGCAACCAGGCTAGTGCTGTATAATATTTGAGTTAAAGTTGGTAACAAACACGTTCATTTTCTAGATTTGACATAAACTTCAGAAGTGATCCAAACAAGGTAGGTGTTCCAGTGCCATTGCACTTGGCGTTTCACATCAACAATGGCACACTAGTGGTGAATTATTTTCAAAATGGTTGGAGTTCGTTTCACACCGTCTTTGCAAACATGCCAATCAAGCAGGGATGCAGCTTTGAGGTTGTTGTTCAGTGCAAACAAGATTACTATGAGGTAATTTGGCTTATTAATGCTATTAGCATTTTACAAAGATATACAGTGTGTCCACAGATGGACTGTACGTAGGTACAATGTATCTAAATTATATTATTTAAAGTAAAAGTCACTAAGGCAGATCTTAATACCTACTATTGAAAAAAAAAAAACGAAATTTTATAAAGAAATTGGAATAAAAAAAATTGCAGATTCTCGTGTAAATATACTTGTTGTAGATTCTAGTAATTTAATACTTAAACACCATGTATTATGTGTGTAACTATTGTATGTCACATCCCGGAGAAACTTTGTTTTTATACTTAGTGAGTTTTACCTTTATACATTCTTATACTTCAGTGGCATTAAAAGAATAATAGTTTATTTTTTGACATATTTTTATAATACAACTGTTAGAGAAACAATAAAAAAAGATGAAATGGGAAAAGAATTTAAGAAATTTTCTAAATTTGCCTGCCTGACAGGTTTCGGGAAGCCCCCCCATTTTGGAAAAGCTGCCATAACAGTTTTGCTTTATTTCGTTCTCAATAATGTTGTTACCCTGACAATTTGTATTGAACATGATTGTAAAGAAAATTTTAAACCAAATAAGTTTTATACAATTGGAAAGAATTATACAGACATAGAGTACAACTATTTTATTATTATAATCTTTTGTTCTTTATATTTCAAATAAGTTATGTCTGTTTTTTACTTTATCATACAAAAAATTTTTGCGGAAATATGTCCTATTGGGTCCCCTGAACATTTTTGACCAAGGTACAAAAAAAGTCTCTGTGTGTGTGTGTGTACCCGTTTTTTTTGTGGCGACGATTCCAGAGAAACTACTAAAGGTATCGGGACGAAACTTGATATTTAGAAGTTTTATGACCAAACTTAGAGCTGAAAAGCATTCTGTTGAAAAGGGTCCAAAGGAACTGGAGGTTTAGTCTTAGCATTTTTGAAAGATTTTGCAAATAAGCCGCCATTTCTATTTCTTAACTATTTCGTCGAAATAGTTAAATAATAAATTAAAGCAGAGGAAATTCTGAATAATTTATGACTATGACAATTTTTGGTACAATCAATAATTTAGTTGCATGAGCAAATTCTATTTCATCGAGATCGGTCGTAGTGCGTTAAAACTAGTAGCCAGGATGTGTCAGATTTTTTATTCTAATGACAGTAGGTAGTGTCAAACGCTAATGTTTTGACAATACCTACTGCCAATATAAGCTGCGTTCGGATATTGTACACCGTTACACTTTTTACACCCAATAACACGTGTCATTTGGACGGTGTACCCGGGGGCCAACGGAGTATAATATCCGAACGCAGCTTTAATCGACATATCTGTCTAGTTCTAGTAATTTGATTTTAATGCAGACATGGCCGATCTCGATCAAATAGAATCTCATGCTGCTAAACTATTAATTTTTTATATAGTATGATAAAGTCATGTGCCTGGCCACATCAGATATTCTTTCTTTAATTTAATTAAATAGCAAGTTTAACTATAAATCTAAAAGGGAACTTTACTAATACAAAAATGGAAAAAAATTAATACAAATTTGTACTTTTGCTCCATAATGGATTTTGGATTTTTATGACGGCCCCAAAATTACCATAATTTCCAAAAACAAACCTTTTTGTCTTTTTGCAAGCTGAAGCTAACTGTTAATTAAATTAAAAATCAATTAATGGAGTAAAGTAAAGTAACGAAATTTTTTCCAGAAAAGTATGGTTTACTTTATAAAGAATTTGAGAGTGTATGTGACTCGGTCGATAGTCGCAATAGTACATTAGCAAATGCAATTATCATAATTTGTTGTAATAATATTATGTTGACTTACGCGATAAGATAAAGGAAGAATAAACGATAAAAAAGCAAATCTTATACACTAAAACTGACAAATTTGATATCTTAGCATTAAATCACATTATACATTTAATTGTGAAAAACTGACAATTAACATTTTGACTGTGCGTTGCATTTTTAATCTCAAACTCTTTATAAAGAATGACTTTGGGTTAATTCCATCTGGGGAAACACTGTAGATTTAATTAGTTGTTTTAGACCTTACCTTACCTTACCTTACCTTACCTTACCTTACCCTACCTTACCTTGCCTACCTTACCTTACCTTACCTTACCTTACCTTACCTTACCTTACCTTACCTTACCTTACCTTACCTTACCTTACCTCACCTTACCTTACCTCACCTTACCTTACCTCACGTTACCTTACCTAATTTATTACCTAGTTTATTATGCATCACAGGCTCCTGGTTATCCTCTTTTTTTAATTTCAGGTTAGCATTAATGGCAGGAATTTCTGCAGTTTCAAGCATCATCTCTGTCCAGATATTACAAAGGCAATCGAAGCAACGGACGATGTTAGCATTTCAAGCATAGCAATCGAACAAGGTTGTTGTTGCTGATTTTAATAAAATTGCTATTCTATCTAATATTGTACAATATTATTTACCTAAAACTGCTTTTTTTCCGTACATTTCTAGTGCACTCGCGAAGTATTCATAGTATATTAAAAGGTCCAGTATCTCATAATCCCACTGGTTTAGTTGTGCAAAGGGTGAATTTAAAAATAGCCGCGCAAATTTGTTGAAATCTCTTTTAATCCGCTTTGTTTTCCTCGTTCGTGGCCGCAAGTTTGAAGATGGGTACATCGTCGCAGCGCGTGGGACCCCGAATCACATTTTGGGCAATTACAAGACGTGCGTAAATATTTTCCGCCCTTCGGCAAAATTAGATTACGTTTAAGCCTGTAATCTATAATCCTCTTAGGGCCCAAGATTTATTTACGCTTATACAAACGCTTATCATCAATAACAACTACCAACCCCTTACCACAAATTAATTAACGTCGTTGATACAGCGACAATTTTTCAAGGGTTTATAAAACCACAATGACCTAATTGCAAAAGTATCCAGTTTTACCTTACCTCACCTTACCTTACCTTAGTATTATTAAAAAAATATTTTTGACCTCAACTAATGGTGTATTATTATCAGTGGCCGGACAAAAATGTATGTCTCGCAGTGCTAGAAGTCGCCCAGCTATGAGTGTGCGTAGCGGGCACGCATGAGTCAATGACGACTTATGCGGTCGATTGGATTGATATCCATAGACGCGAAGCGCCTGGCGGTCGGTAGTAAACCGAGTGAATTTAATATTAAATGTTTGTCGTAACTATATGCAACACGTGCCCACTGAAATATTTTACTCATTTCTTGGATATGCATTGAACGATTGTATTACTGCATATTTTTCAGAATTATCTTCAGTAAAATTATTTCGCTTGGATGTTAAAATGTCTTTAAACCTTGAAAATGATCTTTCTACATCGCAGCTAGTCACAGGCGCAAAAGAATAAACCAACACCAAATTAGAATATTTTTGAGAAATTCCTTCATCCGTAAATGAATTCGTAGAGATTTGTTTTAAAATATTAAAATCCGTAACCTTTCGTACAGAGATTCAATCCTTTGAAAACTGCTTGCAAGTACAACATTTTGTTGTTCTAGAAACTTTATGGTTGGCAATATTTGCGCAAAATTTGTATCAATAAATTTTAATTGTTCATGCAAATCTTGTAATGATAGTACTTTTTTGCAGTCTTTAATACTAACTGCTTCATCAGGCAAATTTAAGACGAAGGGTTTGATGATATCAAAGTTTCTTGCATAAAAAATTGCTGCTTCTAACCATGTACCCCATCTCGTAATAACTGGTTGTGGTGGCAAAGGTAGATTAGGGCACTTTTCCTTGTAAAAGAGACAACCTGGAAGGAGCTTTCAATAAAATTTTTTTGCATGTGCTTATTAGCGTATTCACGTCTGGAAATTCTTCCCGAATAAACTCACAAATTCTATGAATAGCGTGTGCAAAACATGTCAAATGAAGAATATTTGAAAAATGTTGTTTAAGTAATTTTCCAACGTTTAACATAATCGCAGCAGCGTCAGAAACAAACTGTAATACTTTGGTAGCGTCTGTGATTCCTACTTTTTTTATGGCGTCATTTACTATTGTACATATCTCTTCAGCTTTGACGGTACAGCGAAACTGAGTAGATATTAAATAGGGTTTATATAAGACTTGCGGGTCCAACAATCCGACAACGACGTTGACCACACATCTACCCTTCATATCCGTAGTTTCATCTGCAGAAACCCAAATATATTTATCGGATAGTTTTGACTTTATTTTAGAAATTGTTTTGTCATATTGCCCTTGTACGTAATATTTTCTAATTGTGGATTCATCGGGTAAGTCTCGTCCAGTATACTTCTTGATAAATTTTTTAAAAACGGGATTATTAATTTTTGTGAAAGGTATATTAGCAGAAATAAATGTTACACATAAATCATCAAAAAAGTTTTTAGTTGACGTTCCTGATACATTTTCCATGTCTTTTTTTTTACATGAGCCCGAAGACATTGCTTACTACGAATAATTAAATTTCGTGAGCTGAAATTGCAAACCACTTCCCCTTTCTTAACGAACGTGAAAGTATTGCCAAACTCAGCTAGCAAACGATTCATTGCAGGATTTTCAAACTAAGTACAACTATAAAATAAAAAAATAATTCAACTCTAAGTATAAAACAGAAGAACAAATTCGAAATGGAAAATAAAAACAGATTTCACACAAAATTTCAAGAAACAACACAATTGAAAGAAACTGCTCAAATTATCTATCGACGAAGCGGAAATTTAAACAAGGCAAGCGACTGTACTCGATCAACGCCAAAGCAGGTGTAGTGGTATGTACACCATGAGCCTGAGTAGTACTGTTGGTACTGTAGCAAACTGTCAACTTCGTAAAGTTGGGATAAAATCATGACAAAATCATGTTATGGATGATTTTCTTCAAAATTCTGTTCAGAATGTTACCGAAAACATATGTTACATAAACTATGAAATCCTCAACACTTAAGATGTACTATAGCTTGCTACGTGCATGCTGATATTCAATAAACTATTTATTCAGGTAAATGTGGTCCTTGTAATGTATCTGAAAAGGGGGATTAGATGTTTAGTTGACTAGAATGATGCACGATAACTTACCAGAGTCGGAAAACATCACCGAAAACGTCATGTTGGCGTATTTTGATGAACAGAGCAAAACTAAGAAAGCCCCAAACCTTTGGCAATACTATAGCATGCTACACGCATGTTTAAATATGTATAGAATATAGATATTTCGCAGTTCATGCGATTGCCATCGATTCTAGAAGGTAGTTTGTGGTTATGTTACGTTTGACATATGGCATTTGATATCAATGTGACCAATCTCAGAAAAAAGTTGCTAAAAAAGGTGTTTAATGTGTAATTTGTTAATGTGTGCAATGTGAATTCAAAGTAGAAAAACCAATATTTATGAAGTAAAATGATTGCGATTAAAAACGATTTATATTCCTTATGGGTATGATAATAATATTTACTTATTTATAAGGTATAAATTATTTCAAAGTGTAAATATTTGAGTGCATTACTAATAATCTAAAATTAACCGAATATTGTGGAGTTGTATTGTTTCGAAATCTGACTGATAACCGTTCTAAAAAGTCGTTCAAATGAATTACAGAAATGAAAACAGCGCTTACCTAACAAGTGTCTCGTGAGCACAGGTTGCAAGTATCATTAGATATAATTTCCGACATTACGAGCTACACGAAACTGTACTTTGTACTTTGCTTGTTTTACTTTCCAAGTTTAGTATTTACATAATAGTTATGTGTATTCCGTAAAAGCTATTTTCCCTTTATCATATATGAATTACATACTATGAACAAGATGCTTATTAACGTATTGAAACTAATCTCAAAGATTTACCATCAATTTGATTCTGAATTCTTAAAACTGGGTACCTGTCTGTCCTCTGTTGTCCTATATTTACTTTTCAGTGTTTGCATATGGGTATATCCTAGGTCACGGACGCGACATTCCTACGCGATTAACAAAGCTTAAAATAGGAAAGAAACGGAAAAATCGTATGCATATTTTAATTAATGCAAAGTACTAGTAGAGTGCTATATTAAACAAACAAATTTGGGAGGATAAATAGTTAAGTGCACATATACAAGCAAAAGCAAAAGTGTTCCGAAGCGACAAAAAATGGAAGTTTTTTTTAACGCGAGTAGAAATATTCCAAATTCAGCGATGTTTGGAGAAAAAAATCTTTTTGTTTTATGTGCAAATGAAGACCAAAGAATGTCTTTTGTCGGTGGACTTATGAAATGTGGGAAATATCTTTCAGCTTTTTTTTTATGATGTATAGTACGAGTTCGGACGCGACATTACGGACGCGACAGTTTTTTCCCAAAGCATAAAATACAATAATATTCATTTCAACTCTAACTTTATATCAGAAATTTAACATAAAATTAATTCAGTTATAATAATATAGTAAAATTGTATTACTACACGCTACTATACCGAGTACCGACCGATCGAGCTACTACGAGATCAATCAGAACGTAAAGGTGCGTTCTGATTAGTGGTAATGGTAGGTAATGGCAGTGGTAGCAGACGAAATTATAGTATTTTTTACCAGCCGTGATAGTGACACATATTAGTTTGCATGTACATAAATTTGAGTCACTAACACTTTCTATCACAAATACTATAATGGCATCTACTACCACTGCCATTACCACTAATCAGAACACACCTTAAGCATACTTGATTTGAAATCGGACCTGTTTCAAGGTACAACCGTTCCAACGTACAGCTTGAAACAGGTCCGATTTCAAATCAGTAACTTTATAAACAAACTTTCAGTAATTTTACTAGGGTATTTACAGAAAATTTTATGGTTTGCATTTTTCAAAAATATCTCAACAAGCACCCTGTTTGCTGTAGCACTCTGCATTTCCATTTACAGTAGAGCGGCGATAATCCGAACTAATTGGGACCGAAGGTGGTTCGGATTATCAAATTGTTCGGATTTTAGAAAATAACCTAGATAATGACACTTAGGCTTAAGAAATGTTTAAAAATGCCTAAAAACATGCACTTTAGTCGATTAAATATACATCTATTACACAAACTATTACATAATTATGTATTTAAACTCTTTTAAAACGCGTTCGGATTTTTGACGTTTCGGATTTTTGATGTTCTTCTGTATTTTAAAGCTAAGATATTATACTTTCAGATGTAATTAAATTTCTGTAAATATCTTCATTAGTTCAAAAGTTATGATTTTTGCAACGAAATAAGTTGCAATGCGAATGCGAATATTGCTTGAATTTCAAATGTTTATCGACTAATGACAACAATTAATATGGTTTTTGGTAACGGACGCGACATTAGGATATAGGTAAGATCAAATTTAAAAATACTCCGTTATTCGAACTCGCTTCGCCCTTTTTACATTCTGAGGAAAAATGTTGTTGTTAGTAATAAACAACAATACGGACCAGTCTGAATTTTTCGCTTGCGGTTGACCTTTTTTGGAATATACCCATATGGAATTATAAGTAAAAAGTATTATTAAATAATTGCCAATCATGAAGGTACTCACCTAATCAAGTAATGTGCTCAAAGTTACTGAAGAATATCAGCGCGGTGACTGTTGAATGTTTTATTAAAAGAAATCGTTTCTACAGGATATTACTTCAATATAGATGTCCTCCATACGACATTGTGATATTTTGTTGTAGAATTCGTCCGATAAGTACTAGGCTAGAATTGCTCCAACCGCTTTGGGTAGCTTTTGTGCTAATATATTTGGGCTTTGTATTCAGCGTCAGTGCCGCTGCCTATCGTCTCCGGTAAACATTATCAAAGCGGCTGGGGTGGCGATCCAGCTACCGCCCGTTACGTTATCGGGGTGCATTTACCGTCAAGCACTTGCGGGTTTCGCACTACGTAAACATTATCGCACGTACCAACAATAGCCTTGAAAGGATAACCTCAAACCAGACGAGAGTCATGATATACGGCTTTCCTTTGTCACCATGCCATTCACCCACCTGGTCTCTACAAGAGTTACAATATAACGCCTGAAAATTGAATTGAGCATTGTCCATAGAAAATCACGATTTTATATAATATTTTTTTTATAAAAATTGCATCGTCACGTTTTTCTAAAACATAATGTTGGGACCTTACCCTACCGTACCTTACCTACCTCACCTTACCTACCTCACCTTACCTACCTCACCTTACCTTACGTTACCTCACCTTACCTTACCTTACGTTACCTCACCTTACCTTACCTTACGTTACCTTACCTTGCCTTACGTTACCTTACCTTACGTTGCCCTACCTTACCTTACCTTACGTTGCCTCACCTTACCTTGCCTTACGTTACCTTACCTTACGTTGCCTTACCTCACCTTACCTTACTAAACGATTCTAGCATGGAAATATAAAACCAATAACAGCTCGAAAAGTCTGTTAAAATACATTACTTTCAACAGTTTGTTTCCACCCTCAAATCGATAAATTAATCAGGATAGTAGATCCTAAAACTGCCCCCGCTTAGTGCATATTTTCTTTTTATAACCGGAAGATAACGGTGGCTTGAAAATCGACAGGATATCAATTAGTCTGTAAGGAAAAGCGGCGAAGCCTCGCCAGACATGTTCATTAATTTTCCAAAATGGAATCGCCAAGAGAGGAAAAACGCAAACAAAAACGCGAGGTTGGGTGGAAGAGAGGGGTTGGATGAAAGGAGACTTCCGGTCGCGGCATGAACGTCTTTCGTCCGGTGATATTCGAGAAGAAGTGGAGGGGGTAGATTTGGAGCCCTCAGCTGTTCTTATAATCCGTTCCCGATTTTATGGTGGGAGGGCTACGTCGGTTTTTCCGGCTTTATTTTTACTCTGGGCGGAAAAATGAGCTCGGGAAATTTACGTCGCTTTGATTAAAAATCTACCGGAAAAAAAGGTGGGCTGTGAGGTCCGTTATGTATATTATTAATTTTTTCAATCGCTTGCTAACCACGATTTTGTAGGTGGGTAAGAAGTTTGCAAATTCTAAAGGTTCTTTTCCATGTATATCGGTAAACTCGATATGAACACTTTTTTTAATTGATGTTGTTGATCAGCAAGCTACTGTAAACACTCCAATTTTTGTTGTTTGCTTAACAAAGAAACACTCAAGTCCGACATCCGGGATGTTTCTGATTACAAACATTTACATTATTTACATTACATTATCGCAAATGTCAGAATTTGAGCTTCATAAAATCCTTTGTGCAAGGATTATCTAAATAATCTACATCTACACTCGACATACACCACCTTTTTTAAATTAATGTTGATAAGCAAGTCGGTAATCTAAATTTTTTATTTTTAATGTGTACCTATATAAAGTCATCAAATAGATTGTCAAATACAACACGTTAACAATGATTGAGGTAAATGAAAATATTTTCTATATCCGTTGTGCACCTTAATAATTATATTGCTACTTCCTTAAATCGTTATAAATTATTTATAGACCGGTCGTCGAAGAGCTTTGCTTGCAAGACAATTCAAACCTTCTAGACAAGTAATCATTAAGGGATCTGTACGCCAAAATGCTACCAGGTAAGTGCGTTATAGCACATATTATAAACTGACAGCCTTGAGTTAGGTTAAGTTTGGAAATATATTTTCGTTTATTTTCAAGATTTGACAAATGTAAGAAGCGATGCAGACGATTCAGGCAGTCCAGCGCCATTACACATGGCCTTCCACATAAACACTGGTGAGCTGGCAACAAATTATTATGAAGATGGTTGGAGTTCCTATCACACCACGTTTCCAAACATGCCTCTCGAACAAGGAAGCAAATTTGAGGTGCTTGTTCAATGCAACGACGACTACTATGAGGTAACTTACTTAGATTGATAGTTTTATTTTTGAGATTTTTTTTGCGAAACTGTACCTGACCTAACATTACTTTACCCTACCTTACCTTACCTTGCCTAAAAAGACAAAAAGAATAATGCAACTTACTAATCTATCTAATCATCTTACCTTATCATATCGTACTTTATTTTTGTTAAGGATGTGTTAAGTTTATTATGTTCAAAAAGCTCTAATATTTTCGTCTGTTACTTCAGATTTGTATCAATGGGGAGAATTTCTGCAGTTTCAAGCATCATCTGTCTCCTGATATGACAACGGCAATCGAAGCAAGAGGCGATGTTGACATTTCAAGCATAGCAGTCAAATAATCATAGGAAATATTTGTAATAATAATATTTTTATCGGATCAAAAATGATTACACTAACAATAAAACAATAAACTGTTTTGTAGCACATGATCCCACTGATTTACTTATTTATTTATTTATTTATTTTTAGTTGTCAAATTTTAAGAGTTTACAAGATATGCGTAAATATTATTTTACCTTACCTTACCACTATTTAGCATGGACCATCAAAGTGAACGTTGCTGAACTATGAACCTAAATTAACATCTAAAAGCTCAACTACGTAATGACAAATGAATCAAGTTTTATGTGTCAAAAGCCTTGGAAAAAAGAAGGTTGACACTCGCGTCATAGCGAGAGTTTATATACAGCATTTTATTTATTTAAAACTGAACTCTAATAACATGAAAGGGACGCATCTTAGCGAGTAAAAGCTCGACTCATCTAATCTGCAATAAACTTTATGCGACAATTACTAGCATCTTAGTTCCTTCTGACGTTCAGCCCTTCCTCGGAACTAACTGAATTAATTGTTTTTAAGGCGGAGTGTGCGAAATTAAGCTGCAAAGTTTCTTGCGCTTGAGCTTTATTGACACGGTCATGGTTGCTTAAACGAGTACTGAAGTGCCAGCTTGAAAGTGCTTTCTATACAGCGACTGATTGTTCCGGACTGCTGTTGGAATATAATTACAGTTAGAAAATGATGAAGTTTTATCCTTTGTATGCTTGATGTGAGGTTATGTCGATAAAAAATTAAATTAAGCATGGTTTTCTTTAGGAAAATACTGAAATATTTATTGATTTATAATGTAGACATTCGGTCTGGTGGGACAAGTTGTTGAGTCAATTGTTTCGGAACGACCCCTGTGCGCTCTCATATGCCTTCTAACATTGGTCCTTTGTGCACGATCATTGTCATTTCGCTGGATTTTAATGGGTTCTCTCGTCTTTGCGCGTTACGAGCACATGTCGTGTGTTTTATTAAACCAGTACCTACTTTCGAATTTTTCGACTATTCTTTTCACAGTAGATGCATTTGGGCCATAATTTCACGTCCATAGTTCATGGGTTACAAATTATTTTTATATATTCCCCAGTCACAGATGAATTGGGTAATAAATATTGTACCATCAAATAGCATGCATAATTTCTCTATCCATTTTATCTTTCAGGCTCATTAAAACAAAATATCCCGCCTAAGCGACGGTAGCTTATATACTGCTTTATCTATGTTATACCTACGCAAAGTTCATATAGCGCGGCCTTTATTAAGTTTGCTGTTATAATACGCCATTAATCACGTGATGAGTCTATTAACTACCGGCACTGTTTCGCGAGTATTCTGAATGCATTCCGCGTAAACATTAAACGGGAACGGGAAGTAGTAAATTATAAATCCGAGATCCCCGCTGTGTTATTGCATATCCGAAGTCCCACACAGTCTAGGGCCTTTATAGTCAATCAGTCTTGCATATTCATGTTGTAGGTATGGGTCAAGACGTAAGGTGATGGCTGGAGAACTGTTGTTCCACTCCTGTATGACGACAGTGCCAACGCAGCTTTTGTTGCCTGTAAGTCCGAAATGCCATGGGAATTATTCTGTTCTGGAACACTTTTAAATGTCAGTTTGTTTTCTTTTTTCAATTGAAGCATTACACTTTTAAATAAGAAAGTTATTATAAGATATGATATAAAAGTATCATTCTTTGATTATCTAATAACAGTATTTACTTAAACTTTAATATTTAATATTGTTGACAAACTAATCTAATCCTTGTCTATTAATAAATAATTTCCCAATTTTTTTATTTTTAGTGCGTTTGTTTTATAAAGCGTAGTATAAAAAAGTTATTTTTGTACCATAAATTTATATATTTTCCTGCTGGTTAAATTTCTTTTTTGTTACATAAACAAAGCATAAAAAAAGACTCTTCCTACTGTCAGATCGACTTAAAATTTGTAGGAACTTAGTTTTTCAGTATGTAGAACAAATTCAAAGGGTGGCGTGCCCTAATATTGGACAAAAAATCATCAAGAGTAACTAAGGTCCACCCTAATGTTCACAGTTACCAATTCCAAAGAGCCCAGTAATAACAATCAATGAAACAAACATACATACAGTTATAACAAACAATTCTCCAATTTAATTATTGCTTGACGTTTCCTGACAGCGTAAAATTAATCCAGCCCTTTCACAAAGGACCTCGTGTATTCAGCCCCACAGTTGATTGCGTGTGTCTGTTTACATATCAATAATTTTCAATGGAACCAGTGTTGGATAATTTTGATGTTTCTACGTAATGATACGTACATACAAATCGGTACCATTTGGGCGACGCGATGTCCTGGCAGTCCTTTCTGTGTCCCTATAATGCCGGCCGGTCGCATTTACCGATATTACGGCTACTTGGGCTCTGCTAATGTAACGCTGGACGTTTGAAATAATTGGAAATGCCCCATTAAATCGCCTGCCTCTACCGGGCAACTCAAAATCAATAGTCATGGTGACCAGATACACTCCTATACTATTATCATTTATAAGGGAGAGTATGGCATAACTGGCGCAGTCATAATGGTTGAACCAGTCGCACTGATGTGACTAGCTTGAAATTGAATTAAGTGCTTGTAGTCCAGGTAAAATTGAAGATGCTGATGTAAAAAGGGGATAGCTACATTTCTTTTATTGATAAATGAAGTTTTTCTACTTTGCATTTACAATGCATACATTGTAACCAGGGTTCGGAAATATTCATTTCTGAACGTTCGCGTACGTACTTATGATTTTACACGTGAACGTGGACGTTTCAATATTCTCTGATGCGTTCTCGTTCGCGAACGAGAAGCATAAAACAAGTCCAGACCGTTAGCGTTCGCGTATGTTAGGTAGCAAAAATTTCTGCTGTTGTTCGTTCGCGTGTGTGTTGGTGAGTCACACAGCGTGCGTTCTTATATGTAGCTATCACTTGCATCGATACGTTCGCGAACGGTCACTGCTGTCGTTCGCGTTCATATGTGAATGTAAGTGCTGCGTCAACCATTCGCGGAAAGTTGGTGTGGCTCTATTCTATCTTCCATGCGTTTCCGATTTATAAAAAATGTTGCTGGAGATTATCAGAAATTGTTCAGAACTCCCCAAGGATCAAATCCACAACCACTATTTTTTTCACAGCCCCCACCCTCCCCTGCAGTACCCTAAAAATCAGGCAAAATTTTTCCCAAATTTACAGTTTTACAAAGTTACGTCATTTCATTATTTCTTTTTTGAAGAAATTACTATTATTGGATTATTGACATGTCATTTATAAACTAATTTGTTTAAACAATTACTTTTTGTTTAAACAAAAATATACGATGTTACGAACATATTTTTCCAGTTTTTGAAAAAATTATTAAATTTTTGTTTTTTTTTGTCACTTATTAACTAATTAGCAATTGTTTAAACAATGGCCATTTGTTTAAACAAACATATTTGATGTTACGGACATATTTTTCTAATTGTGCAGAAATTATTAGATTATTGGCTTTTTTGTCATTTATTAACTAATGTGCAGTTGTTCAAACAAATACCATTTGTTTACAAAAATATACAATGTTACGGACATATATTTCTTTTGAGAAATTATTATTAGATTGTTGGCATTGTTAGTCATTAATTAACTAATTTGCAATAGTCAAAATAATAATAATTAGTGTTGCAACCACATTATTGGTTTGACCGATAGCGTAAAACCTCCAAAATTAAAGACCAGATATCCTACAATAATTTTTGCCAAGAAATACGTACTAACATTGTATATTATTGTTTATACAAATTTATTTGTTCAAACAATTGCACATTATGTAACAAATTACAAAAAGCATGCCAACAATGTAATAATAATAATTTCTACAAAAATAAAAACAAAAACATTGTAAATTTTTGTTTAAACAAATGGTAATTGTTTAAAGAATTGCTAATTCGTTAATAAATGACAAAAACTCAATAATATAATAATAGTTTCTGCAATAAATATAAAAAATATATTCGTGATAATGCATATATATGTTTAAACAATTACAAATTAGTTAAACATGCCAATAATCTAGTAATAATTTATGCAACTGAAGAAAATTATGCCCATTACAATGTATACATTTGTTTAAATAAATGGTATTTGTTTAAATAAATGGTATTTGTTTAAACAATTGCAAATTAATTAATAAATGACAAAAAAGCCAATAATCTAATAATTTGTACACAATTAGAATAATATGTACGTAACATCAAATATTTTTGTTTGAAACAAATGGTAATTGTTTAAACAATTGCTAATTAGTTAATAAATGACTAAAGAAAATAATAATTTAATAATTTTTGCAAAAAAATGTAAAAATATGTTCGTAACATCGTATATTATTGTTTAAACAAATGGTAATTGTTTAAACAATTTTAAATTAACTAGAAATGAATATACGGACATACCGTATCATACGGACATACTACCGTAATGATGAAATATTCAATGTATCTAAGATGCTGATATCCAGGTGGGATGCAATTTTTTAAGTAAATCAAATATTACAGCCACAACCTGAATTCGAACCAGGGACCTTTGCGTTTGTACCACAATGCTCTCCCATCTGAGCCTCAGTAGCTCAGATGGGAGAGCACTGTGTAAACGCAACCAATTGCAAAGAAGTTAATTAATGACAAAGAAGAATAATCTAATAATAACTTCTCCAAAAAAAGAAAACTTGTCCGTACTATTGTATATTTTTGTAAGCAAGTGGCAAATTGTAAATGACAAAAAAATGCCAATAACCTAATAATAATTTCCTTTAAAAAATAATTTAATACTTTCTGCAAAAAATGGAAAAATATATTTGTAACATCGCATATTTTTGTTTAAACAAATGGTAATTGTTTAAACAATTTTAAATTAGTTAATAAATGACAAAAAACATGTCAATAAGTCAATAATAGTAATTTCTGCAAAAAATAATAAATCACGTAACTTAAATTGTAAATTTGGGGAAAATTTTGCCTGATTTTTAGGGTACTGCAGGGGAGGGTGGGGGCTGTGAAAAAAATAGTGGTTGTCGAGGTGATCCTTGGGGAGTTCTGAACAATTTCTGATAATCTACCGCAAGTTTCTTTCTAAATCCGAAACGCATAGAAGATAGAATAGAACCACACCAAATTTCCGCGAATGTTTGACGCAGCACTTTACATTCACCTACGAACGCGAACGACAGCAGTGAACGTTCGCGAACGTATCGATGCAACTTATAGGTACGTATATGAACGCACGCTGTGTGATTCACCAATACACACACGTACGAACAACAGCGGAAATTTTGTCTACCTAACACACGCGAACGCGAACGGTCTGGACTTGTTTTATGCTTCTCGTTCGCGAACGAGAACTCATCAGAGAATATTGAAACGTTCACGTTCTCGTTCGCGTACGAACGGGAGTGAATGTTTCCGAACCCTGTTTTCGGAACAAATTGTAACACCGCTTTTAGTAACTTTTATCCTATGATTGGTCACAGTGATATCAAATGGCATGTGAACATATTATAACTGCAAAAACAAGTAAAATGTTTTTATGTTTTTTGTTGGTACCAATGATTTTAAAGCTTAAAGCTTATTTCCTGGTTTTCATTTCCGGAATGTACCTGAAGTAAGCATAACTGCACTTAATTTCATACCTAGGTCTTGTGTGGTATTATTGGATAGATATTGTACAATAAAACATCTTTCGTTGGAAAGAAATTTGACTCAATCATATGGTTTACGAAATAAACCATATGATACTGGACTATGGAAAAACTTATTTGTGTGGACAGTCGACTGTCCAAACAAATGTGTGATTTAGTAACAATTTTTCAAACAAATGTCGTTTCTTATTCAAATATCTATCTTATGATACCACACACGACCTAGGTCCTGGTTTAAAATTCCACCCAATGCCCTACTTTTTTACAATTTAACACTAATTTACACTACTTTCAGTATATTCTGGAAATCAAAACTGTTAAATTGATCAGGCTTATGTTCAAGCAAAATTTCATCATTTATAAAATTTTGTAAAATCTAAGCGTCGAGTTCGAAATTAATAATGTTTTTCTACACGATGTAAACCTACTGGCCTCGGGGTACTCAATAATCCATCACATTCTCCGGTGCCCAATAATGTTTTACAGGAGCTTTGGTGCGCTTAATAATTGAAATATATTTCTGCCTAGGGGCACCAACACGCTAGAAACAATTATCGACGAATTTTGCAATATAAATTTGCGCGCCGAAGTTGCAAGCGTGCTAAATTACAGCACGTTGGAGGTTCACAGTGTTTCCGACGGTGGCGTCACCTAGCGGCGGTTCTACACATGCTAAAAGTTCGACGATAACACACGCGCACTTTTGCAATTTATATTCCTCCATATTGGGGCCGAAGTAGAATGCACCGCATGGAAAATAACTTCGGTACCGTCGGTTATGGAATTTTAGAACAGGATTTACGGAATTTAGGGTTTATGTATCTCGACCATGGTTTGATGGAATTTTGATTATTTAAAAACGCTCACTTTTGAAATTTTTAAAAAGAAAATCGGATACTCGCTTACACTGTTTTCAGTTAATTCTCAAAGTTTGATAGTGGGGGATGGAAAGCGGTCTTAAAAAAATAAATGTTTACAAACATAATATTTAGAAGGAGAAGTAACCGTAACATCAAATTATATTGAAATTGAACAGTTGTTTATACTCTAATTGTACCGCTTCTATGATATTTATAGTCTAATTGAATCGGTCGGTTCGAAAAAAGTCCAAAAAGTGAGTTCTGAGAACATTAAAAAAATAATTTTCTCGGTGCATCATTTTATTTATATTTGCATTAAAAGCAGAGCTATGATTAAAACAATCATCATGGACATGTACTGTTCTTGAACTCTACGGAAAAAAGCGTACATTTTTAAAAATATGTGTGTATTTAAAGCATTTAAATAATATTTTTATTGTGATGTAGGTATGTATATTGTTTTTGGCGTCCTTATTCATTTCATATCGTTGTATTTTCCGTAACGCGTTAGTAATGCAGCAAAAACAAACATGTGCATTGTGCATACTTCGTACAAGGATATTATTTCCTTATCGAAATTGAAATATAAAAAGACATCTCGTACTATTCCTCGAAAACAATTTCTTTCGACAAGAAAAATGTATTTTTCTGTGGAGCATTGACGGTATGAGTATGTTTTTGTCAAATATTCGAGCAACATTCGGCGTAGTTATTTTACAGCCATAATAGAACACGTTTTTGTCCAGCCGGCCGGTCCGCTTCGAGAATTTGAAACGTGTTTTCTTAGTGCACATGTACTAAGTTTCGAATCGAAACAACATTTTTATACTCTAAGAATTTTTAAGCGTTTACTTATTTATAAAATATCAATCTCAGTTTAATTTGCTTAGACAAATAATATACTGGATATTAAAACAACTTAATTTTCTTTTTATTTCTGCAACGAATTAAATTGAAAATTCTAATACTTCTAGTACTGTTGTTGGACTAAAATTCTTTGTTTTTTTTTTTTTAATTAAGGGTTATATTATCTAAATAGACACCAGATCTAACGATGCTATTAACTTAACAAAACCGGATACCCAAAGACTTTTTATTTTTAAATGAAGATTTGCAAACAAAAACTTATTTGTTGATTTATCAAATGAATCGGTCGGTTCGAAAACACTACAAGTCCAAAAAGTGAGTTCTGAGAAAATTAACAAAATAATTTTGTTGGTGCAATATCTTGAAAAGTATAGCAGTTAGCTATTTTGTGCCAATAGACAAAATATAAAGTAGTTCACGGAGAATTAAATGTACTACATATTTTATTTATATTTGATTAAAAGCAGAGCTATGAATAAAACAATCATCATGGATATGTACTGTCTTTCAACTCGACGGAAAAACCGCTTACATTGTTAACAATACTTGTTTATTTAAAGCATTTAAATAATATTTTTGTTGTGATGTAGGTATATTACGATGTAGATTTGCATGAAACTTTATTCCCGTAATATTTGAAGATTTATAATTAAAAATGTTGTCAGATTTTTTAAATAAATTCTAAATGGTAGATTATACATGATTAGTCAAAATTATCGGAACACCTTAGTAATTTTTTAAACGTAAAGAATTTCAAAGAAAAATTCATATAAAAGTTTTTTGGTTTTAAACAAGCTATATATTTTCAATATACGGATGATCATTTTATTCTGAAAATTTGGTAAACTTTTCTTTTTCTAATAGAACAGGCTGTATATTTAAAAAAAAATTAATTCTAAGAGGTTGTAAGAATCATTTTTTTATAAAATGCACCATCTTTGAGTTATGAGCATTAACCGATTATTAACGGATAAAAAAATAAAAAAATCAACAAAAAAATAACTAAACTATGAAATAGCATAATAAATTAAATATTCAAGCTGGCAAATTAAATAAATGTGTATGTATGCGGGAAAATATTCTTAATTTGAAGTCCAGGAATTTTGATTAATTGCTTATGACTATTGTATTGTATTTAAAAAAAAAAAATGATTTCTATAAAAGAATTAAAAAATGTATAAAAATGTTACCAAATTTCCAGAATAAACAATAGTTTGTGTAAACACAAATTTTTTTCTCAGTTGGAGAATTATTTAGGTTTTCGGTAATTTCGTCTATTTTTGATTAACATACTCCATTCAAAGGTTACAATAACACCGGCGCAAAAACTGGTCTAAAAACTGTACATAAAATTAATTAACCTCAAAATCCACAACTATACAATGTCCGTTCTCTCTCTCGCGCTCTCTCTCTTTCCCCTCCCTTTCGCCCATTCTACTAAAATATCAAGCAAGCAAGCCATTAAAAATAAAGCAACAAAAAAAGAAACAAAGACTGCCAGTTTCAATGCTTGGTACTTTCTGGAAACGACAGGCTCTTTTGTCGAACGCCGGTGGAAACATTACGGAAACGGACAAAGCGAACTCTATAAAAAAATCCACGCAGAATCGGAGACCATAGCTCAGCAGGGCTTCGTATTTCATGCTCAATTGCTCGCGAGGCTGTAGTTCTTTCATCTCGGTAATAAAGGTATTCGAAATGCATTTGCAGTCGGTTCGTTTGTGTTGCAAATTGATTATACAGAGTCGATTTATGATGTCTGTGCGACGTAAACCTTTAATTAAATATTTATCTATTGGTTTGTAGGTAGAGATAATGGTAGGCACTGTTCCTTTGAAGATTAGAGTAGATTGGATTGAAATTAACACTGATTAAAAAAATAGTATATTATTATACAAGTTTTATAAGACGTCAAATTGGCGCACGAGTTGTTTTGGGCACGACGAGCGTAGCGAGGAGTGCCCAAATGGAACGAGTGCGCCAATACGTCTTATAAAACGAGTGTAATATACTATTTTTCTACTTTGCGTTATTATTTTTATATAAATTTAGAAATTGTGGTTACTATATCGCGGTAAATTAGAATCTAGGGTATTTTGCGGGTACCACGTGGCAGCACTGTAGTAACTGTCAACTTCGTTAAAGATGAGATCGATGAGATAAAATCATGACAAAATCTAACTGTGAATAATTTTACTCTACTTTAGCCTACAAGTTTGAATAAATATTCAGCGAGGTTGCAACGATGATCATAATGGAGCTTGGGGCAACACTTTTAACCCTACTGTGATAAATACATGAAACTTAACCTAAAAAGTTAACTTTAAAATAGTGGTTTCATAAGTATATTAATCAGAATAGAAGTGTTTGGCGGTGACTGATTAGTTACTTCGAAGAACAAGAAATTACTAAAGAATTGTTATAACGCTTAACGTTCAATAGCGGTGTCTAATTCCTAATTCCGCTACGTAGCCGTTGCGGCTTATATATTTACAAGCACTTATAATTGAAACCCAATTCTAATTTCGGCAAACTAGTTTATTAGAATAAATTATATTTAGTAAAATTACATGTGATGGAGGTAATACAAATACGTTGCACACAACCAGAACTAAGACGAAGTCGAAAGCGACGGACAAAAACGAATACGAATTGAACCGAGCATCCAAGCGTCCAAAATATTACTGAAAAACTTATACATAAACTAGAAATTCTCTACACTTTAAATGTACTGTAGGTTCGTACGTGTATGCTGATAAACCATTTATTGCGCATATACAATCTTGCAGCAGTAATTAAAATCGTTCATATCTACGATGTAGGTTTGATCTTCGCATAATACCTTATTAAAGTAAATGTGGTCCTTGAATTATATCTGAAAAGGGGATTTGATGTTTAGTTGAAAAGAATGATAACGATCACTTACTAGAGTCGTAAAACATCACCGTAAACGTCATGCTGGCGTATTTTGATGAACACAGCAAAACTAAGAAACCCCCAATCCTTTGGCCATACTATAGCAGGCTACACCCATGTTTAAATATGTATAGAATATTAATATTTCGCAGTTTATGTGATTGCAAGCGATTAAGAAGATGCAGTGTGTGGTTATGTTGGGTTATGTATTGTACATTTGACATATGGCATTTGATATCACTGTGTACCAATCAGACAAAAATGTTACTGTTTTCGGTATTACAATGTGTTAATTGTAACACTGAAAACAGTGTTACAATGTGTGCATTGTGAATGCAAAGTAGAAAAACTATTTTATGATATTGCCTTGTAGTATTTCAATTCTACATACACATTATAAAATTTCAGATTATATTTTTCCAGTTTTGTAGTGTTGTTGTTGAACAATACAAGTAAGTTAACTCCTAACTTTGATATAGCATTCCAGCTTTGCCTAATAATCCTTAAAGGACATAAAAAGTGCACCTGTCGACTTACGTAAAGCGAAACTTTAATATTAATGAGGACATTTAAAAAGCCGTTTCCACTTGCAACTAATTTCCACACTTTTTAGTCCTCGCGCTGTCTACTCAGAATCACCGTTCACAGCCACCATGTCCCGGACCGCCCCCCCACCCCCATTTCCCCACCCTGCTCCGCCCATGCCCTTAATTAAACCTGAAGTCGGTTTTCAACGGAAACTAATTACGGAAAACACTTAATTCGACTGTCATTCGTCCAATTTCATCTCAACCAGTATTCACCAGTATTCAATTTAAGTGTTAGTTTGGACGAGTGGACTTTCCTAGATTTTAGTTACTATTGTGGAATGAATTGCCTATTAGGCGTGACAGAAGAGCGTTAAAAATTGCTTAAAGTTATAGTGGATGAAAGTCTCTACAAGTTTTGTGGAAATATTTTTTTCCTAAATCCAATAGTTTTGGAGTTATGAAGTATCAGTGTATTTTTCAAAATATGCATGTACACTGCCGCTCATGGAAGTTCGGACAGATAGTAAATATATAGGAAATAATGATAAAAGCATTGATAACGTAGCAATAGGCACCTCTATTTATACCAAATAGCGAACACATTCTTAGCGTTGATTTCCAGTAACATACGACATGATCAAATGTGCTAATTTAAAATAATTTTTATATTTAATTATTATGCAACGTGTATGCTGTTTTGCAACTGGTTGTTGGGAATTTTCTAGTTTCCATTAAAAAGGATTAAATACAAAATAACAAATAGAGTCATAAATACTGCATCTCAGACAGATCTTGCGACCATATTTTTACCAGATTTTTGCATCAAATGCTCGAATTCGTATTCAAACGAGTCCATGCCTGCAATCTGTAGTTTGAACAAGATAACTCTGTCACGCGGAAGACATGATGCGACGCAGAAAGCCAACAAGCAAGGAACAACGTTCTGTAATTATCGCTTTTCATCAGGAACGATTGTCAGTTCGTGAAAATGCAAGAAATAAGTCAACGATAAGTGACACTCTTCACCAATATGAAGAAACATGAAATTTGGATGACGTATTCGGCCGGGACTATCACGAATAATTTACCAAGAGGATGAAGAACAATTAAAATTAATTTTTGAGCAAAACAGAAAATTGACCGCACCTAAAATCACCTCTGAAGTCAATCGCGATCGTGAAAGACCAATTTTCGTAAGTTCAGGGAAACGACGTCTCCAAGCGGAAAATCTGCATGGACGCGTTGCCGTACGAAAACCATTGCTTCGTCGGGGAAATCGTCAGAAATAACTTCAGTGGGCACGAACACATCGAAGTTGGACAAATGAAGGCTGGAAACAGTAGTGTCTGACGATTTTCCCGACCAAGCAATGGTTAGCGTACGGCAACGCGTCCATGCAGATTTTCCGCTTGGAGACGTCGTTTCCCTGTGCTTATGAAAATTGGTCTTTCACGATCGCGATTGACTAGAGGTGATTTTAGGTGCGGTCAATTTTCTGTTTTGCTTAAAAATTAATTTTAATCGTTCTTCACCCTCTTGGGCCGAATATAGTCCCGGCCGAACACGTCATCCAAAATCCATGTTTCTTCGTATTGGTGAAGAGTGTCGCTTATCGTTGACTCACTTATCGTTGAGTTATTTCTTGCATTTTCACCAACTGATAATCGCTCCTGATGGAAAGCGATAATTACAGAACGCTGTTCCTTGCTTGTTGGCTTTCCGCGTCGCATGATGTCCTCCGCGTGACAGAGTTATCTTGTGCAAACCACAGATTGCAGGCACAGACTCGTTTGAATACGAATTCGAGCATTTGATGCAAAAATCGGGTAAAAATGGGGTCGCAACATGTGTCTGAGATGCAGTATTTATGACTCTATTTGTTATTTCGTATTTAATCCATTTTAATGGAAACTAGAAAATTCCCAACAACCAGTTAAAACAAAACAGCATAAATGTTGCATAATAATTAAATATAAAAATTATTTTAAATGAGCACTTTTAATAATGTCGTATGTTACTGGAAATCAACGTTAAGAATGTGTTCGCTATTTGGTAGAAATAGAGGTGCCTTATGCTACGTTATCAGTGCTTTTATCATTATTTCCTATATGTTTACTATGTGTCCGAAGTTCCATGAGCGGCAGTGTACATATATAATGATGTGGGCAATAATCTTCTTTTCCATAAGTTAATGAACTACTTTATTTTCAATAGTGTGGATTTGAATTCACGATTATTCGAAGTTACAATGTTTGGTATTTTATTGCAGATGGACATAGGGAAGACAGCTCGAATGTACTATGGAGCAGCAAACAAAGATGGCCAAGGAAGACATTATAAGGTAGGATTTAAAAGATTTTATATATGCGGTTTTATCGGTATTGAAAGACCTAACTAATTTCATATATTTAGGTAATAGTAAGAATGACAGTCACTGCAGCAAATATGCTAACAGAATTAACAAAAAAATGGGCTAGGGATTTTTGATATAAGAAATTCCTGTTGATTTTTAGCAGAAGAAATATGTCTCTGCTTGACAAATGCTGACGTTCAACATAAAAATGTAAATATATAAAAATGTTAAATGTAAATTTGAGACAGAAATTCTGAATTATGACTAGTTTTTTTTAGAAAATGTGTGCCAAAAAGGCATTGACGATATAATAGCACAATGACAATCGCTGATGCTGCATGAGGTTATATAGTCTCTAGCTAGAAAATCCCTCTTACGAGGAGACTACTAAAGCTCCATCTATCGTCATCCTTCACACTATTTTCAAGTCAACGAGTTACTTAAATCAAAACGTTTCAAATCGTCTTCTTAAGGCAAATATTTAGTTTGCTTTTTTGTATTAATTATATTAATTATATTAATATTATTATTTCAAGTATGTGTTGTCTTAAAACGAACAAATTATGTAAAGAATGTCATTTTCTTAACATTAGACAACCATTTTGTATGTGTGGTTCGTACATAAAAGTGTAATGTCCTTGTCATTGTTCAATTTACAATTTATTTTTTTAAGAGAACACAACGGTCTACATATTGCTCAACATGCATTTGTCCTCTTTAAGTGTAAAGCCAGCGATATCAAATAGAATCAAATTCAAACCAAGAGAAGGTAATACATGTTTAAAATTGTCCAATACTTTTCACTAAAATAAAGTTTCAAAATATTGGACATCCATGTAAAAAGAAGTCATAGGTATATATAATTTCTATGGGTTTTAGATCACACTGTAGCAGTTGCATTATAGTATATTAGTAATTAGATTGCTTTGTTAATAAATAAAAAAAAAATAATAAATTTTCTGGTCGAATTTTAGTCCTGTTTTTTCAAATCCTGAAAGCCTGGATTTTGTCGGAAGTATTCTCAATTTCTCGACAATTATCCACAGAATACAAACTTATTCCACTGGCGTACAATATCCCCCACTTAAAGCCACAAAAAGTAAAACAATCCCAGCTTTTTCCAGCAGTTCATAGTTTCACCGCAGCTTCCCCATTGCGTTTCGTAACCAGCCTGCATCGAGTCCCTCAAATTGACTTAATTAAAATGTTGATCTTGTTCGGCGAAGTAATGAACTTCCTCTCCCCTCCACCTCCTTCATGTACTTTATTTTTATTTGCTACCGCCAGACGGCGCTGTACGCTTCGAGTACCAGCAGCCTTCCCCCCATTCTTGTCCAGGTCTCTCGCAGTTATATAGCTCTTGACGGGCTGACTCGGATAATGTCATTTCGTGCCATATATTTGAGATTATGCTAGAAGCACAACTGCATCCAGCTGCGTTCTTGTCAGCTCGAATTTCAACGTTACTTGGGCTTTAAATTTGCAGTTTCCCGGCGTCAAGTGACTTCTGGTGCGATTTCCTTATAACAACGGTGGAAGGTAGGGTGAATAGACTGGAAGACAGGGCACTGTATGCTGTAATAGTGTTTATTGCAGTGTGTGTATATATATATATATATATATATATATATATATATATATATATATATATATATATATATATATATATATATATATATGCATAAGACAACAGTCTGAATAGCTTCTTCATTAAATATAATTAATGAATTGTACCTCTTCGAGTTTAAAATATCTCAAATTTCACCATATGTGTCCAATAAATCTTGTCTATTGATTAGCATTTATGTTTCCTTATGTTTTTATGCAATAATTGTTGTAAACAAACGTGTAAAAATCTTGTTTCGTGTTATGAAGTCTAAAACTTACCAAGATAATCAGGCCAATAGCTTATTTGACTGTATTAAAAATATGGCTTGTATTATAGTCATCCTAATAGATCACAGTTTAAGAAAACTATTTGTTATTACTTTTAAAAACAATGCTTTATTTCTATTAAAAACCAAAATTAAAATTGAATTTTATTCACGTCCTATCACGTGATTGAAAACGCTCTGTAATTGGCTCAGTCTCCAGTGACGTCATTCGTTAGTACGCATAGACCGCGTTCGGTTTGTCAGGGTAGGGTATGGGACTATGGGGAGAGCAATGCTTAGATAACCTGGGTCGGCTGTCTCTCTCTTATATGCAGATAAACGCAGTATGACGTTAGTCCGCCTATTATGCAACGCGTTACTCTCACCGTACCCTACCCGATTATCCGAACGCGCTTTTATGCTTCTCCCGTTTGAATTTAATAGCACTAAAGTGCCATGTAAGCATAACTTTGTAGGTTAGGTTAGCCTTAACCTTAAGCTGTCAGATCAGATAATACCTGGTTCGAAAATACGATAGATAACTTATTCTAGTCAGTTTTACTTATGTCGAAGTAATCTTCACAACAAAAAAACACTTGTATTAGCCGCTATTTATTTCATTTGGATTTCTACGAGCCAACCACTTTCTTCGCAGTTTCAAATCTTGCGGAACAGCTACAAATAGTTTCTCCGGAGTTTTTATTGACGTATTTCTGCATTGTGGATTTATACACCATTTATAACCCATTTTTATGTAGAAATTGTTAAAACAACACATCATACAACACAATTACCAAACGGCGACGATGCTGATGCTGACAGACCATATGGACCGATTTGACATCAACTATCGTGTGACGTCACACAACAGAAAGTATCGTTTTGGCGGGTTTTGTGATTCAATTTTTAACGCTGATTTTTATGAAATATTGAGGAAATAATTACGAAAAATAATGCATTTACAATGTAGAGTGAAGGAATAAACACACTAAGATGGGTTTCCAATAATAGTCAAATACCCTATTATAAAGAAACCTAAGTAACGTTGTCTTGTGAACGAAGTTTGGTTAGTCAATAGTTTTTTGATATTAACAAAATGACCCGTTTTCTTCGTAGTTTAAAAATCAAAAATGTATATTGAATATCTAGTATTTCCACATTATTCTCTTTCCATCTCTTGTTGGTTCTTTGAGTGGTAGTTGCCGATACTCACCTAATCAAGTAAGGTGCTCAGTAAATTTTTCCTTCGTCAATTTTCTCTACAATATGTTACGTTAAGCTATTTCTCAGACTACTAATTTAACTCTACTCCCTTATCAACTAGTTACTTTTAAATTCGTTGCGTAATCCACCCACAAGTTACTAATCAGTATTACATAAACCATAACCAATCAAATATTCAAGCACTTTGCTTATCCACGCGACTGCTTGTTCCAACGGCTACGTAACGCGATATTACACAATCTGAAACGTTTCAGTATATCGATTTATATTCGAGAAGTGCTGGCCCAGTTCTATCATACCCTTTGGGGAACCGATGCAATGCAACTTCGAACAAACTAACTAACTTCCAAAAGGACATAAACGTCACAAGAGAAATATGTATCGAGACGCGTTCTGGCCGCAATACTGCTGTCAGCGAGTTCGCAAACTTTCCATCGAGAGGGCACATCCACACCAAACAAGGAGCTCATTGCTGCCAAACGACAATAGCCACAATGAAAACTTATATTGCCAACGGCTTTGAAGTATATTAAAGTTTGTCATTTCACTTGTATTATCCGTTAAAAAGTCTTAAGCTGAGGCTACATATTCGTATACTTGCCAAATATCAAATATTTGCCACGTGTTAAATATTTGGCAAATAGAACTATAACCGCAGTATACCGACTGAATTGTCGGTATACCTACTTACAATAAGAATTAATTTACTGTGTATTTTAAAATACATAAATATTACAATGCACTTTTGTCAGGTTCGGATATCGGAAACATATATAAATAGACGAAATTCGATTTCATTCCATACATACAGAAAAATAAAACGAAACAAAACAAAAGTGACCCTTTGGTTTTATGACTTTAGCAGGTAGGTATCCGACGACCGACAATCTCCGACCTACGTTTGGTGTACGCTAGCTGCGGGCATGTTAACATCTTATTTTCTTCGGCTGTACATACACCATCCCTTTCTCACATTACAACGCATCCCCAATTCTCAACCAGCAGTATCGAAAATCCTGGAAGCTCACCACTAGGGTTCACAGGGAACGTGGGCGTAAATCGATGCTGTCCCATTTCCCCCGAAAGCAACGCAGACCAGGTTGGGGCATCGCCGGGCGTCTCCACCGTCCCATCCCAGCTTGGACTTGTAATAACAGGACGACAATGAAAGTTTAGATGGAAGAACGGAAACTCGTCGGGGCAAGACGAAGGTGCCACGTAAATAATTGATGTCGGCCAGCCCCTCACACCCTCCCTCTCTCTCTCTCTCTCGCTCATCCTCGCCACCCTTAAACCCGGCTAACTTTGAAACGGTTGAAATTGTTCAGAATAGAACCGTCCCCACCCCAGTTATGAATAACGTAATTGGGTAACGGACTGGTGATTTCTTTCAGCGTCCGTTAGCACCGCTGAAAGGAGTTATTGCGTTGAAATTGGACGTCGCGGCGGAATACTAAATGGGGATGGTTATGGTAGGATGTGGGTTCATCCCTGTAAAGTTCGTGTTTGTCGTCACCTCAGGAATTACGTAAGCTTGGTGGTAAAACTGACATATTTTGTATTCTGGGGTTATTTATTTGTGGTGGTGTTTGAAGGTCAACTTTTTTTGGAGAAATTCAGTCATCATAAGTTACGTAATGCATAGTTGAATCGGCGAGTTCGAAAACAGTACGAAAACAGTAATTTTGAGTCAAATCGTTGTTGAGGTACGTCGTAATAATCAATATGAATACAGGGTCATTATAAATGATTGTAGTCGAAGTAGGCCATGCCCATGTTAATAAATTTTTGCCGCTTTACTCGAACAACTGTCAAACTTGAAATAGGTTATGCAACCATTTTAACTTTTCATGTAGAACAGATGAATTCCATTCAAACAGAGCGGCAACCAGATGTATTTACATATGATACCATGGCCTACATCGACTACAATCATTTATAATGACCCGGTATTATCAATATCAAAAAGATAGATAATATTAAAAGTCTAAGTAAAATATTAAAAGTCCTCAAGTACCTATGTAACGTGAAAATTTAGAATTTACAATCACGTGACTTCCGCACCGACTACCACCGAAGAAGATGAAATTTAATACTATCATAATATCAGACTCTATCATAACGCTATAATAATATACAGAATTAGTCAAAGTCACCGGAACACCTAAATAATTTTCCAACCGTAAACAATTTAAAAATAAACAATAAAAGTCGTTTTGCTTTAAACAATCTATCGTTTAAATATATTTTTAATAGACAGGTATTTATTAAAATTCTGGAAATTTGGTAACGAAATTTTTTAATTCTAAGAGTAATTCTAAGAATCTTTGGTAGGACTAATTTTTCTATAAATACATCATTTTGAGTTTTGAGCAATTAATTAATAATAAACATAACCAATTATAAAAAATTAAAAAGATATCAAACAATAAATTTTTCTGTGTTTAAACAAACTATCGTTTATTCTGGAAATTTGGTAACCTTTCTTTTTTCTGATAGCACATCCTGTAAATTTTTTAATACTAAGATTAATTCTTAGAATTTTTTTGTAGAAATCATTTTTTTAATACAATCATTTTTTTTTATTTTTTTTAATCAAAACTCCTGAACTGCAAGAATTAAGAATATTTTCCCACATACATAGGTACATACATATATACATAACATATAAATGAATCGGTCGGTTCGAAAACACTACAAGTCCAAAAAGTGAGTTCTGGGAAAATTAACAAAATTATTTTGTCAGTGCAATATCTTGAAAAGTATAGCAGTTAGCTATTTTGTGCCAACAGACAAAATATAAAGTAGTTCACAGAGAATTAAATGTATTAGATATTTTATTTATATTTGCATTAAAAGCAGAGCTATGATCAAAACAATCATCATGGACATGTACTGTTTTTGAACTCGACGAAAAAACAGCGTACATTTTTAACAATGTTTGTTTATTTAAAGCATTTAAATAATATTTTTATTGTGATGTAGGTATGTATAGTGTTTTTGGCGTCAACAATAAATTCCTTATTCATTTCATATTATTATATTTTCCGAAACGCGTTAGTCTTGCAGCAAAGACAAACATGTGCATACTTCGTACAAGGATATTATTTCCTTGTCGAAATTGAAATATAAAAAGACATCTCGTACTATGCCTCGAAAACAATTTTTTTCGACAAGCAAAATGTATTTTTCTGTGGAGCATTGACGGTATGAGTATGTTTTCCTCAAATATTCGAGCAACATTCGGCGTAGTTATTTTACAGCCATAACACGTTTTTGTCCAGCCGGCCGGTCCGCTTCGAGAATTTGAAACGTGTTTTGTAAGTGCACATTTTTATACTCTAGGAATTTTTAAGCGTTGACTTATTTATAAAATATCAATCTCAGTTTAATTTGCTTAGACGAATAATATACTGGGTATTAAGACAACTTAACATTTCTTTTTATTTCTGCAACGAATTAATTTGAAAATTCTAGTACTGTTGTTGAAGTAAAATTCTTTGTTTTTTTCTTAAATTTTATATTATCTTTTATATCTCTTTTATATTATATTATCTAAATAGACACCAGATCTAACGATGCTATTAACTTAACAAAACCGGATACCTAAACAAATTTTAAATGAAGATTTGCAAACAAAAACTTATTTGTTGATTTATCAAATGAATCGGTCGGTTCGAAAACACTACAAGTCCAAAAAGTGAGTTCTGAGAAAATTAACAAAATAATTTTGTTGGTGCGATATCTTGAAAAGTATAGCAGTTAGCTATTTTGTGCCAATAAACAAATTATAAAGTAGTTCACAGAATTAATTGTACTACATATTTTCTTTATACTTGATTAAAACCGGAGCTATGATTAAAACAATCATCATGGACATGTACTGTCTTTGAACTCGACGGAAAAACAGCTTACATTTTTGACAATACTTGTCTATTTAAAGCATTTAAATGATATTTTTATTGTGATGTAGGTATATATGATGTAAGATTTGCATGAAACTTATTTCCCGTAATATTTGAAGATTGATAAAAATGTCATGTCAGATTTTTAAAATAAATTCAAAATGGCGGATTATACCTGATTAGTCAAAATTACCGGAACACCTTAGTAATTCCTTAACCGTAAAGAATTTCAAAGAAAAATTCAAACAAAAGTGTTTTGGTTTTAAACAAGCTATATATTTTCAATATACGGATGATCATTTTATTCTGAAAATTTGGTAAACTTTTCTTTTTCTTATAGAACACCCTGTATATTTAAAAAAAATAATTCTAAGAGTTTGTAAGAATAATTTTTTTAAATCATTAACGGATAAAAAAATAAAAAAATCAAGAAAAAATAACTAAACTATGAAATAGCATAATAAATCAAATATTCAAGCTGGCAAATTAAATAAATGTTTATGTATGCGGGAAAATATTCTCAATTTGAAGTCCAGGAATTTTGATTAATTGCTTATAACTAAAAAATGACAATATTGTATTAAAAAAAAATGATTTCTATAAAAGAATTAATCCTGGAATTAAAAAATGTATGTTACCAAATTTCCAGAATAAACAATAGTTTGTTTAAACGCATTTTTTCTCTCTGTTGGAGAATTATTTAGGGTTTCGGTAATTTCGTCTATTTTTGATTAATTGATCATATGACTGATATCAGTAGAAACTGAGTAGAAAAGCGTTGCATGAGCGAGCAAAAAAGCACTGTTCTGGACTTGTTTATTTCGCCCAAGCATTCTCTTTAGGTCTATTCGATAGAATAAATCATAGTGAACATTTTGGCTATTTCAGTTCAAAATGGCCAATTTTGGACTTGTACTGTTTTCGAACTCGCCGTTTCAAATATGCCTATACAATTTACTTTAATTTGGTTGCTATAATATTTTCATATTTTATTTAATTCTATTTCATAGTTTTGTTATTTTTTCTCGTTTTTTTTCTTAAATTGTATCCGTTAATTATCGATTAATTGCTCATCTCAGAGTTGATGCATTTTATAAGAAAATTATTCCTACAAAAAACTCTTAGTAATAATCTTAATTAAAAGATTTAAAAATTAAAAGATGGTCTATTAGAACTAGAAAAGTTTACCAAGTTTCCATAATAACATGAACACCGTGTAGGTATATTAAAAAAAAATCTGATGTGGCCAGGCCTGATAATAGTTTAGCTGCATGAGATGCTATTTGTCTAGTTCTACTAGTTTTATTTTAATGCAGACATAGCCGATCTCGATCAAAGCTGCGTTCGGATATTGTACTCCGTTGACAGCGGGTACACCGTCCAGATGACACTTACGTGTTATTGGGTGTAAAAAGTGTAACGGTGTTCAATATCCGAACGCAGCCTATATTGACAGTAGCATTTTCAAGACATTAGCGTTTGACACTAGCTACTGTCATTAGAATCAAAATAATCTGACATATCCTGGCTACTAGTTTTAAAGCAGTACGCCCGATCTCGATGAAATAGAATTTGCTCATGCGGCTAAACTATAAATTCTACCAAAAAATGTCATATACATAAAATATGGAAAATTTCCTCTCCTTAAATTTATTATTTAACTATTTGGACGACATTACACAAATAGCGGCTCATTTGCAAAATCTTCGAAAAATGCTATGAGTAAACCACCAGTTCCTTTGGACCTTTTTCAACAGAAAGCTTTTCAGCTCTAAGTTTGGTTATAAAACTTCTAAATATGAAGTTTCGTCCCGATACCATTAGTAGTTTCTCCGGAATCGTCTCCACAAAAACGGGTACACACACACACACACATACACACACACACACACACACACACAGACATTTTTTTGTACCTTGGTCAAAAATGTTCAGGGGACCCAAAAAGACATATTTCCGCTAAAATCTCAAAAATTTTTTTTGGCATGATTACAATACTTTACATACTGCGTATGATAAAGTAAAAAGAATATTCAGAGGATAGCTTGTTAAAATAATCTTTTTTATTTATTTTTTTGAAATTTTGTACCTCGAAGAATTATTTTGGTGTTCCGGTAATTTGGATTAATTTTACTTAATTGCTTATAAATAAAAACTGACGAAATTTATAAAAAAAATATGTCTACAATAAATTCGAACAATTAATCTTAGAATTAAAAATGTAAATATATACAGGCTGTTCTATATGAAAAAGAAAAGGTTACCAAATTTCCAGAATAAAATAAACAACCTGTATAGTCAAAATATATTTAGACGATAGCTTGTTTAAAACCAAAAAACTTTTGTTAGAATGGTTCTTTGAAATTCTTTACTGTTGAAGAATTGCTAAGGTGCTCCGGTAATTTTGACTAAGCCTGTATAATCCGCTATTTTGATATTATTTTGAAAATCTGACATGAGGTTTTTAATCATCAATCTTCAAATATTACCGGAAATAAGCATGAAACCAAGATTTTTTCATTTAAATGCTTCAAATAAACAAATATATTGCTAAAAATGTGTTCAAAAACAGTACATGTCCATGATAATTGTTTTAATCATAGCTCTACTTTTAATGCAAATATAAATAAAATATATAATACATTTAATTCTCTGTAAGCTACTTTATATTTTGTCTGTTGGCACAAAATAGCGAACTGCTATACTTTTCAAGATATTGCACCGACATACTTAGCGGTGTGAGTAGTATAGTGAATTCGGTAACAATTCACCTTCATATCGTAATATTTATCAATCCGCGCCCCTTTCTTAATTAGGTGAGTACCTTCAAAGTAAATTTGTGTTGTAAAAATACTGATAAACGACAAAATACTGTTCAACATCTTTAAGATAACATTTAACTATCTTTATAGCGTTATTCAACATAAGAAATTGCCCCATTAACATGAATAAATTCCTCCATATTCTCGTGACATAACATATCGTTTTTTCCCCTGCTCGTGTCTCCCCGTTCGCATATGGAAATAAATTACACCAATAAACGGTTCCGTATAAATTCTCGCTTCCGTTTCAGTTATCAATTTACTATATAGCGTTTACCCAGGCAACTCCACGTATACTCAGATCGACGGGTTTTCCTTTAGCAATCTCGGTCACAAAACTTTCACCCTGCTTGAAAACAGATCATTCCTATTCTAAACCTGACACGTGGCAAAATCCACACCTGATCGCGCCTGCATACCAGTGAGCAACTTTTCCCATCTGAGAAACGTGACCACCGATAGCGATGCTGGAGAAATTTCTCCGGGTGTGCTGAAACTGGAACTGAAACCCGCTGAAAGCGTCTTGGAGGAGATTTGAAGGTGGATTTCCGGTTGGCCTTGTGGGTTTCTATGCTTTATTGAATAACCTTGACAGAGGATTAGGGTTGCCAGATTTAACTTTTCAAAATATATGAGAGATTCTGGTGAAAATATATATTTTTGCTGCCTATGATTTTATTAAGGAGTTTTAATGGGTTAGTGCCGTTAGTTATAAGCTGTGTTTGCTTATTGAGTTCTTTGTTGTTTCTTTAAAAAAATATACGTAACCCGCACGAGAGAATCGCCCTAACTGCCACCTCTCGTTTCGATAGTATTGCATTTTTATGCATTTTTTAGTTCTTGCATTTTCACGAACTCACAATCGTTCCTGATGAAAAGCGATAATTACAGAACGCTGTTCCTTGCTTGTTGGCTTTCCGCGTCGCATGATGTCTTCCGCGTGACAGAGTTATCTTGTGCAAACTACAGATTGCAGGCACAGACTCGTTTGAATACGAATTCGAGCATTTGATGCAAAGATCTGGTAAAAATGGGGTCGCAACATGTGTGTGAGATGCAGTATTTATGACTCTATTTGTTATTTGGTATTTAATCCTTTTTAATGGAAACTAGAAAATTCCCAACAACCAGTTACAAAACAGCATAAATGTTGCATAATAATTTAATATAATAATTCATCTAAATTAGCACATTTAATGATGTCGTATGTTACTGGAAATCAACGTTAAGAATGTGTTCGCTATTTGGTAGAAATATTGCTATTGCTATTGCTACGTTATCAGTGCTTTTATCATTATTTCCTATCTGTCTCTGTGTCCGAATTTCCATGAGCGGCAGTGTACGTAACTAAAAATGATGATTATTTATTTCAGAAATCTAGTAAAAAATATTAGGATCAGTTGTATTATGCTCAGTATTAAGAAAACCGATTATTTCAGATCAGTATACTCCATAATATGTCTTGTAGCACTATAAAACACTCCAAAAAGCAACCAAGGAATCATTAAAATCATATTGAAAATTCTAAATGTACGTAATTAATCAGAAATTAATAAATGAATACATTGTTTAGTAAATACTTCACTCAAAGCAATATGCTTTCATCCAAGCAAATGATAGCAAACTATAGCCGCAAGTAGATATTTTCTCAAGTTAGGAATAAAGAGATGTTGTTGAATTGAAATGATCATATTATGCTTGTATATCTGAGAAAATATTTTCTTGCAATGAGTATAGATATTATTCATTCAAGAAAACACGTTGAGAATAATGGAATTTTCTTAAAGTGAATATATATGCTTGACAATGAGAAAATATTTTCATGAAATGAGTATAGACATTATTAGCTCAAGAACATGATCATAATGTATTGAATAGAAATTACTGTTTTAGTTTTTTTTTAAAAGGTAGGGAATTGTGTTAAATAAGTAGACAATAACTTAGCGAATGATATTTGTTTTATTGTATGAAATTTCTTTGCTTAATTACTTATATACTTACCTATTTATAAATTATCACTACCTACAATATCTAAGGCATGGAAAAAAACACCATATTCTATTAGACATCAAATTGTTTCCATTATATTACACAAGTAAGTTTTCTGTGGCATGTATGTTGATTTGGTGACCACTATATGGCTAGGCAAAATTTACGTACCGTGTGCGTCACAAGTCACAACTACGAACTGCGTCGCAAATACGTTGAACATAAGTACTGTAGGCTATTCACGCAAAATTAAAACTATATACTTTCATAATATTATAGATCGCGTAGTTATTGCGTACAGTACCTACAAAATTAGTAAAGATATATACATATTGAACTCTTCCCGGACAATACTCGGTAGTCAGCGAAAACGACGCCATAGCAGACCCCAACTAACTGAAGGCAAAGGCCGATGCGAAAAATCTTAAATCTCGGCAACGTTCGTACACGTTTGAGTGTAAATGCGCAAGCGCGTTGCAAGCAATGGCTTACTTGATTCAAGTTATTGATCAACTTCTTGAATTGAGAATTTAAACTACCTGGTTTGGAAATTATATACTTAACCGAAACTAATAACTCTGAGATTGGGATATTCTTGAATTGTGAGAACAAGGAATTTTTAAATGAAAGAAATTGTTTCAAACCAAGTAAATATTAACTTTCATCTAAAGCAATAACCGCAAGTAAATAATTTTCTCACGTTTTGAGAATATACTTCGCTGTGTGTAGGTATATTACTCTATATAAACATATTCTGGTTGGCGCTTTTAGCAACATTTTCTTGAATACACTAATCAACAAATTAATTAGATTTTCCAGATAATTAGCGTGTACACAAGTAGTTCAAACCCCGTCCATTAAGTCAACAAAGATTTCTCAAAAAAAAAAAAAAAAACGAACCGACAGAACTTAAGAGTTGTAAAGTTTTTCGAAATCAGAATGTTGTAGCTGTGAGCGTTAAGAACTTTGTTAATTATAGAGAGCGTCTTCGTTCCCCCACCACCACCGTCTTTGAGTTATACCGGAAACAATTGAAATCGCTTTTTGCGAGCTCTATTATTTGAAGACGCCCGAGCACAGTACTCCAGTTAAAACTTTGCTCTACCGCTTGATTCGATCCACTTTTCAAGTCCAGGAAATTGGTTTAATTGAAATTATTGATTAAATTTAAAATTCCAGCCACTTTTCATAAGTTATTCCCACCGAGTTTGAACGGTTTTCCGGTTTATACGTGGAGGTTTCTGTTTGTATTTTCCCTGCCTTATTTTACAAGTCATGTAAATTTACGAAGGAATGTGGAGATGAAACGATAGAGGTAAACTTAATTATCTTGCGGGATATGTCGTTTAATGAAATAATTCAGAGCGCTCGTGGTTGTATTTTCCACTAAATACACGTAATATTATGTGAAACGTACATACGAAAGACACTGAGTACATACACTGCCATATATCTACACATAGAGTTGTTTGGGGCATTAACAATTAACACTTAATGTATTATGTAATTTTTTATTTTTTTTATAAACATTCGCGCTCTTGACTTCGCGGCTTCGCTTAGATTACTATGACATAATACAGTAGAGCGCCGATAATCCGAACCTCGGTAATCCGAACGTTCGCTAATACGAACGTTAAAAAAATAATAATAAAATAAATCACTGAGTAACCTAGGGAAAAGCCATTTTTGTCGGTTCCTGTTTACTGAAAAATGTTGCTTCGATATGTCTTCGATATGTCTTCGATATGTCTTCGATATCCCTTCGATATGTCTTCGATATCCTTCGATTTTTACTTTTTGACATTCCTATAGTTTAAGAAGAGCGGGATGGAATGGTGTTGGTTTTATTAAGATTGAACTTCTATCCAATACTCGTAGTTTCTAGTATTTAGCTGCAATATTTGATAATCCGAACAATTTGATAATCCGAATCACCTTCGGTCCCAATTAGTTCGGATTACCGACGCTCTACTGTATATCAACCCAATTCCGCGGCTACACGGTTTGGCCAAAATAAGTGATTAAGGCGGTTTATACAATTTTTGGCTTGCAAGCCATCGACGAGGCGACGAAAGTTCAGAATGAGATAGAGCTATACAAACTAAACAGCCGACGTGCAGCACGCTAAATATTACACGTCAGCTTCGAAATGTAAATAGGATAGCTGGACGTTTCTTAACTCACTAACAATAAAGTGGGGGGCATTATTTGTGTAACTGCCGAGGTGGACGTATAGCGATCTCAGTCAGCGTGGTACATACGTGATAATACATTTCTTACAAATTACGCAATATTTACTTATGCCATGAACGAAATAAATCATATAAAATAAATGATTGATACCAATTATGGATACCTAACATTTTTATCTAGTTATTTTGACGTCGAATGACTGTTGAACTACTTTGATTTGATTATTTTTTCGGTACATAATGACAATGACACTCATGAAGATTGTCACTTGCTTTTATTTTTTTTTTAATTTCTCAATCTTTGTGCCGATGGTAACAGTGGAAATGAAAAGTAACAGAATAATGGCGTTTTGTCTTCTTTTATAGCACCTACCCCTGGAGAAATTAATTTGTGAAATAAAAATGCGCTAAGCCCATGCAAGAAGATAGACAAATTTACGAAATCAAATCGAACCAGTTTGAATAAAACTAAAAAGCAGTTTGAATAACTAAAAAAACAATTTGAATCAGTTTGAATAAAACTACATTCCATATTTTACGTTTTTCCTATTATTTAACCTTCACATTAAATATGGATCAGGTGGAAATTTTCGTCAATCGAATTAAATAGAAGCACTTTTTAAAAATAAACTTTTTAAATAGGGGATAAAATTTCATTTACAAATTTATGAGAAGAATTTAAAATGTACATAATTTTTAATGATGTTTTTTAAGTGTTACTTACGTGCATGTCGAATGCCCCTATTCACAATTATTTCAATTATTTCACAATTATTGATCAAAATTATGTTGTAAAACGTCGTAGATAATAAAACACAATACCTGTCGAAATATCGAAGTCCGCTAATACAATATCAGGTGCTTTTTAATTATTTAACACAAACTTATCGATATCTAAAAACAATTATTGAAGATATGAATAGTGAACCCCAGTCTGCAATGATAAAGAGTGTTACTTGACAAAAATGAGTCAAAGCAAAAAATTAAATAAAAATTATATGATTCCATTTAAAATAACGAAGTCGATACCAACTTCCTGTAGACCGGAAATGACAGTCAATTCCAGAGTATTTTAATTCAAAAGTTCGGATCGAGTAGACCCCGATTCCTGAAATTCAAACATATAGAAATAGTGGTACATCAAAAAATTCTGCTGGAAGAGTTCCGTGAGACATTCTGTATGTAAGAGATTATAATTTATGAAAATAAGGACATCCCTTTCAACTTTTGAGGTAGTAATTATAACTACTATATAGTCAACAGGTTGTGGGCTTTCCAAAAATGTATCGTTTAATGAGATCGGTTAAAAAAACTTTTATAGGTACCTTTTATAAAAATAATTCAAATTACGAGAACCCGTCAAGAGAGGCGATCTAAATGTCGGAAGTGTTGTTTGTACCTGCGAGACATACGGTGCCCACTTTTTTCATCGTCTACTGGTTACTGCGACCGACCCCAGTCAGCGGCATCGGTAAGCAAACCTTTCCCTCGCCGAAATATGTATAACATCGAGTACGATTTCTATTTATATAAAACCGCCACAACAATGTGGGTGTCTCCAGCCAAATAGGGGCGGTCCTACTTAGTACAGCGGAATAGATGGCAGCACTTTACCACTGCTGATTTGTAACAAAACATGCCTGTTTTTCGTACATAATTTCTCGTGACTGTATGCAATTAACAATTAACTCATTAAAACTATTTTTTTTTGCTCTTGATAGCACCTGGATTATCTCCATATCTATACTATATCCAAATTTCACGATCATATGTCACAGCGTTCACGGGACGTTTGAGTTGAAAAAATGCACTAATTTTTAGCGCTGTACAAGCCGCTTTAAGATGTGCAATTTGTAGGGAAATTAATGTAGTTTTAGCACAGTCAGCCCTTTTAACTAACTTAAAAACTAGGTTTTACATAAAGTAGGAAAATTTTCCCTTCTTTCGGCACGCTCTAGCGGCCAAACCGTTCAAACAAACATGCATTTCATGAGTGCTCTTATAGGAAATTTAAAGTACTTTATTTTTGTATGGAATGGTCTACCTCGAAAAGTGCATCGTTTTATCACTTTTTCGCAAAAAAATGGAAAACGGTCGAAAATTTTTAGTTTTTCTGCGATTTTCGTTGGGAAGATAAAAATCTTTCTTTAAATAAACACTTAGATAATTTCTTAAGAAAAATAAATGGTTCCTCTTAAGTTAAGTGTTATTTCGGGGCTAAGGTTTACAGAATAAGCCCGCTATACACCTAACAAAACCGCGCTCATATGTGAATCGGCCTTATCGTCTCCTAGCTGTAATTTATTTTCATTTCTGTGCTGTTTCTTGGGACTTGACTAGGAAGATGCGAAAGTTTGTTTGCGTGGATTTTTTGGGCGGAAATGTTTATGGAATGTCAAGCGTCGCGCCGCACGACATTAATATTCATTAGGGTTCTTTTTGCTGGGGATGAATTACGGCCGTTGTTTGCTTCTAGACCGAAAATGGAAATATACGAATAATTGGAATAAATGCTCAGGTGTAATTGCTTTAGAATGCTATAAATTAATTGAACCACCCTCGTATATTGAATTCGCGTATAAAGTGAATAGACATGTAGAGATTTTCTCGATATTTAACATGGTTACCAACATGTTGTTAGCTTTATTCAAAACAGCTGCATACCGGCGAAAATTAAATCATAACATTTACCAGCTAGTCGAGCGGTGTAGTTTTACGAAAATCAACATTTGAAATTGTACGGTAGATTGAACTAACGAATGCCTGCAGTGCTGATGCAGTTTGTATTTACCGGATTTCAAATTAGTAACGTTATTTGTAAATTAAGGGCATGTTAATGCACTCTATTAGAAATCCAAATAGGTACTAGCAAAGTAAATTTAATTAGTGTACCTAATTCGTGGATTAATGACGACTACACAATACATTAATTGTTCCAGAATTAACTGACACTGAATTAATACGATTTGTTACTTAATACCTTGCAACCTCAAATCGTATAAGTAAATAGTATCTAGGGTTTTCGAGGAAAGCCGGAGCTGCATATTCGTATACTTGCCAAATGTCAAATATTTGGCAAATATAATTGGCAAATTAATATTGATGGCTCTAAACGATGCCATGAGTGATTCCTTTTTCCTTTTAAGTTTGTTCACCGAATATTTTTCAAAACTCAAAAGAAATCTCTCAAATACCAACAAATTTGTACAATATTCGTGTGTGATTTCGGATCGTCAGAGTTGTACTGCAACAGTAAATGGATCGGACATTGATGCATCGCCACATAGCATTTTCTAATACGTGAAGATCTTCTTTGAGGACATGCTACATGTGCGTACCGAATGGGCACTAGCTATTTTTTGACTAGTTCGCATTATTTGCACATTAGCTTTTTCAAATCAAACTGATAATTTGATTACGAACAAGCAAGGTTTTACTTTATAATGCCGACATATTTTTAATTACATATGTGCAGAATTCACTGCGTACTAACAAGGGCATTCTTGTGGAAATTTACGAAACAAATCTTGACGAAACTTTTTGTTTCATTTTAATGATTTTTTGTTTAATTCATCAGTATTAATAATTCGCAGCATCTGATTTTAACAGGCTGCAAAATTCAATACAATAGGTCATTTGGTGAGAACTAATTTAAATAAACTATTACTTTGAAGAATAATTTGTTTTTACTTTATCATACGTAGTATGACAAAGTATTGTAATCGTGTCGAAAAAATGTTAAAAGAAAAGTTTAAAAGATTTTATTGGAAATATGTTCTATTCAATTGGGTCCCCTGAATATTTTTGTGTGTATGTGTGACCCGTTTTTGTGGCGACGATTCCGGAGAAACTAAGGTATCGGGACGAAACTTTATATTTAGAAGTTTTATGACCAAACTTACAGCTGAAAAGGTTTTTGTTCAAAAGAGTCCGAAGGAACTGGATGTTTCCTGGAGGCATTTTTCAAGGATTTTGCAAATGGTCATTTCTGTAATTTCGTCAAAATAGTTAAATAATAAATTAAAGTAGAGAACATTTTGTATAATTTATGTTTTTGAAATTTTTTGGTAAAATTAATAGTTTAGCTGCATGAGCAAATTTTATTTGATCGAGATCGGTTATGTCTGCACTAATATAAAACTAGTTAGCCAGGATTTCATTCTAATGACAGTAGGTAGTGTCAAACGTTGATTTTTTGACAATACCTACTGTCAATAGAATCAAAATATCTGTCAAATCCTAGCTAAGTAGTATTATTTTAATGCAGCTAAATTATTAATTTTATGTATAGTATGATAAAGTCATATGCCTGGCCACAGCAGATTTTTTTACTTAACTTAGGAAGATATTACCCATAAGCAAAATGTTGGGTATGATTTCTTCGCCATTTTTAAAGTTCTACTAAATCCAATTGTACTGCTAGGTTGGTTGTATAAATGTGTCTCAAAATTAAAAAAGGTAGCTGTCAAACAGTAACTTTTTTGTTAAATAAATACCGACACCAAATTTTGTCTACTGATCTATTTGGTCTACTGTTAAATATTTTTGACCGTTTTCGAATAATAAACATCATAAGAATCGACAAATATGTATATAAAAATACAACAAGCAAATAAAGTATAATTTTCCAAATAGCTTATTTTATAGACAGGCTCATCTATATTGTTCATAGAAAAGCATCAACTTATGATACACTCGGTAGATGCTGTACGTTTTCCATGGAAAGAAATAACATTCCGTTATGTGGATAGGTAAAAACAACAATAACAATAATTGTTTTAAATTTCTGTCTAAGACGGTTTCCGGAAAATAAAATTGTTCACAAACTTACAATTTTATGCGGTTCTCGCCCGTTAGAAAATTCACACATTTTACTAATAATTACAAATCTAGTGTCAATATTCGTATACGACCTAGTTCATACAAACACCGTTCACACAAACACAGTTCATACACCTTGGCATTTGCTATACCCACTTCAACTGAAAATACCAAATAAATACTCAAATACCAACTATTTGATTAATATTTATATATTTAATATTTATAAATCTATTTTTGAGGTGGACTCGCTACACACAGAAAAGTGATTATTTGGAACGAGAAAACAGAATTTCTTGAATTTATTTACTAGATTCAAATGCATATTTACTTGGATGTAGTTAGGTATATACAAGAAATGCCACATACTCAATCTAAGTAAAATAATTGCTAAGATAAATGCTGTCGACAAATAAATTCTTTCTTTATAAGAACCAATATTGTATTGAAAGAAGTAATTGAATTTTTCGTCCCAAAAATGTCAATTTCTCCAACGAACATTTAATATAAGTAAGTATTGTTTACTGGATAACAACCCACCAATTATTTAACTGAAGTGATTCTCACTTCTTTCAAGTAATCCCTTTCTCTGGAATAAGTATGCGCACCGTGATATTGTCAAGGCTCGCGCGCCCGCGCGTAGGGCTGGCGCCGTAAAGGAGCGAAACCTAGTACGACAACAACAACGAAGTACGCGTAGGGGATGTGCCTTGTGATTAGTGTACAATAAACGTTTTAACACGGAATAATTTGATGTAAGGCACGCAGGTTAGAACGAGTAAGTAAATATAACATACCTTTCTTGTTAATTAGCAATAGAAAACGTATTTATGCCAAATCTTTAAAATTCTTACATTAAGTAGCTAAAAATATTTACCGGGAGTAAAAATATACACTTCATTGAAGACTGTGTACTTCCTTCACCAGAGTAACAACTTTCTTTTATCTAGTAATTATTTCAAGAAATAAAATTTCTTGGTTGACGTCAATAATCTCTCGCGTATATACGAATCTACCAACTACTTCATCCAAGTAATTCTCTTTTCGTTCGAGAGATCACTTTTCTGTGTGTACGAATTGAATAGAGCTGCTTTCTTTTTTGACAAATATTCGTATACTTGGCAAATATTTGATATTTATATGTGTTGGTACGACTTCGTCAGGACGTAGGTTTTGTTACGTACTTTTGTATTAAAGTCACTGCTGTATTGCTGTAGTTATTTAGTTTATATCCCTAAAGCTTGAGGCATGGAAAGCTTACCGGTAAGGAGCTTTGCGTCCGCTGCAACTCCACAGAGATGATTTCGTACTACCTTAGAGGTTTGAACTAGGTTTAAATTACTTTATTGCATTTTCCATCTTGAATTACTGCTATATTGGTATTGCAGCAAGAATGATAAAACTATAAACACAATATTTGAATTATTAGCTTCATTATCATATGAGGTAAAGATGATTTTTGAGTTTCATATTACAATTATTTTTATAGACAAATGAAGGCCAATTTGTTAGTCGGAAGATTGTCTTTTTTCTCAAAGTGCTCCCAAATTTGGAAAAGTCAAGATTTCTAAATATCCGTGTGATTTTCCACTTTGTAACTAGATCCAGGGACATATGTATATAACATACGCCATTACATTCACCACAATATATAATATTACCAAACCTTCAGGGCCTACACCCATCTATATAGCCCTCCTGCCATTATTCATCATTGTTTAACGTCAACGTTAGACATCCAGTTTCGTCTTTCTCGTGTATTATCCTCTAAGAAATGGAGGTGTATTATAAGACGGCCGCGAGATGGCGCTGTCACGAAAAATACCGATTTCCAGAGGGACGAAAAAAATAGTTACGAAACGTCTACGTTGCGTGGAAGATGGTTGCGTAGCGATGTGCTTTTGTTACGCAAGCAGACAGCAGACGCGAAATGGCCTTTTTCTGGACCGGATGGCTTCATGTCTAAAGACAAATTTGCGGTCGTTTCTTATGTGGATGCTCGAGACAGCTTTAGATGCCGGTGACAGGACGTTTAATAAAAGTTTTGAAATAAAACGAAGTTCGTCACCGTTTTGCGTCGAGATAACACGTTTTTAGTACTGGTAGTATTATTACCAGTGGCGGGACAAAAATGTATATTTTCCAGTGTCGTGCATGGGACACGTGCTGGTGGGGACGCGGCTAGCCGGTCTGGCTTCGGCTCATGGTGTACATACCACTACACCTGCTTTGGCGTTGATCGAGTACAGTCGCTTGCCTTGTTTAAATTTCCGCTTCGTCGATAGATAATTTGAGCAGTTTCTTTCAATTGTGTTGTTTCTTGAAATTTTGTGTGAATATCTGTTTTTATTTTCCATTTCGAATTTGTTCTTCTGTTTTATACTTAGAGTTGAATTATTTATTATTTTATAGTTGTACTTAGTTTGAAAATCCTGCAATGAATCGTTTGCTAGCTGAGTTTGGCAATACTTTCACGTTCGTTAAGAAAGGGGAAGTGGTTTGCAATTTCTGCTCACGAAATTTAATTATTCGTAGTAAACAATGTCTTCGGGCTCATGTAAAAACAAAAAAAAAACACATGGAAAATGTATCAGGAACGTCAACTAAAAACTTTTTTGATGATTTATGTGAAACATTTATTTCTGCTAATATACCATTCACAAAAATTAATAATCCCGTTTTTAAAAAATTTATCAAGAAGTATACTGGACGAGACTTACCCGATGATTCCACAATTAGAAAATATTACGTACAAGGGCAATATGACAAAACAATTTCTAAAATAAAGTCAAAACTATCCGATAAATATATTTGGGTTTCTGCAGATGAAACTACGGATATGAAGGGTAGATGTGTGGTCAACGTCGTTGTCGGATTGTTGGACCCGCAAGACTTATATAAACCCTATTTAATATCTACTCAGTTTCGCTGTACCGTCAAAGCTGAAGAGATATATACAATAGTAAATGACGCCATAAAAAAGTAGGAATCACAGACACTACCAAAGTATTACTGTTTGTTTCTGACGCTGCTGCGATTATGTTAAAAGTTGGAAAATTACTTAACAACACTTTTCAAATATTCTTCATTTGACATGTTTTGCACACGCTATTCATAGAATTTGTGAATTTATTCGGGAAGAATTTCCAGACGTGAATACGCTAATAAGCACATGCAAAAAAATATTATTGAAAGCTCCTTCCAGATTGTCTCTTTGCAAGGAAAAGTGCCCTAATCTACCTTTGCCACCACAGCCAGTTATTACGAGATGGGGTACATGGTTAGAAGCGGCAATTTTTTATGCAAGAACCTCTGATATCATCAAACCCTTCGTCTTAAATTGCCTGATGAAGCAGTTAGTATTAAAGACTGCAAAAAAGTACTATCATTACAAGATTTGTATGAACAATTAAAATTTATTGATACAAATTTTGCGCAAGTATTGCCAACCATAAAGTTTCTAGAACAACAAAATGTTGAACTTGCAAGCAGTTTTCAAAGGATTGAATCTCTGTACGAAAGGTTACGAAGCATTGAAGCACCAATCAGTAACAAATTACAAACAAAATTTGATGCGGTAGTACATAGCAATCCGGATTTTACTATTTTAAAACAAATCTCTACAAATTCATTTACGGATGAAGGAATTTCTCAAAAATATTCCAATTTGGTGTTGGTTTATTCTTTTGCGCCTGTGACTAGCTGCGATGTAGAAAGATCATTTTCAAGGTTTAAAGACATTTTAAAACATCTAAGCGAAATAATTTTACTGAATATAATTTAGAAAAATATGCAGTAATACAATCGTTCAATGCATATCCAAGAAATGAGTAAAATATTTCAGTGGGCACGTGTTGCATATAGTTACGACAAACATTTAATATTAAATTCACTCGGTTTACTACCGACCGCCAGGCGCTTCGCGTCTATGGATATCAATCCAATCGACCGCATAAGTCGTCATTGACTCATGCGTGCCCGCTACGCACACTCATAGCTGGGCAACTTCTAGCACTGCGAGACATACATTTTTGTCCGGCCACTGATTATTACTTTATTGGTAAACTAAATTTTAATCATTCGATAAAAGTTTTTATAAAGAGAAAATTTTTGGTACTCACCTAATCAAGTAAGTGTCAATTTTTACGACAAATTTTAAATTCAAGCATTTCTGTGACAAAATGTATATCCCAGACGGAATTTATGGTGCAGATGCGTTTGATAATACATTTTCGTATCAGATTCTCGCGGGTATTCTTCCTCATGACACAGTGGCGTGCGACAATTCAATATATATGCGCGGTTACAATACACGCTCGGTAAATCTCGGGAGGCATTGTGCCACTTCTGGGAAAATATTGGATGCAACGTTTTGCAAGCGTGTGAGGTAAAAATAAATTTATCCTGCAGAATGTAGAGACGATTTGTCACCAGATGCTGCGATATCACGCTTTCTAGGACATTCGAAAAGTTAAACATTAAGGGGAAATGTTAAAATTAATATTCAATGCCATTTTCACTGCAGTCTGTTATGGCAGTTAATGCCAAGAATTGTTTTACTGTGAGATTGGTATTTTATAAATAAGTCTACGCTTGAAAATGTTGCTAGAATATTCGAGCAAAACAAACTGACACCGTCAATGCACTACAAAAAAAAATATTTTTCTAGTTGAAAGAAATTGTAATCGGAACAGTTGGAGATTTTCTGCTGAAAAATTGAAACCCGGCTGGATTTCGTATACATCTTCGGTTGGGAGTTTCAAATAACCACCAAAACATCATTTTGATTCTCGCAAGCCTTAAGAGGGGAGTCCAACAGCTGATCGACAACAACTCGGCCGTTTTTGATGAGTTTGGAAAATTACTCGAGAATTGCTCTTTGGGATGTCCACGGTTTCGTTAAAGGCACTTTGGAACAAGATAGACTTCACCGACGTGCGGTCAACATTATACGGTCTAACGTGTTTGACGCTGTTTCAATTTATTTTTGCACACGTAATCAGGCTGTCCGCTGTATAGTGATTCTTTACAATGCTTACCAACATAACATAGTAACACTAAAAATTACGGTGATAAATTGTTGATATAGCCTATGTTGAGGATTTGAGATATTTATCATATATTTATATAACTTCAATATTTGTCTACTGTTTATGAAGTGATATCTGGAAAAACACACGTACTATGAATATGTGAAATATGTACGTAGCATTGTGTGTGTGTGTGAAGAAATACGTGTGATCTATCGCAAAACCCGTACCAATACCTTTGGTCACAGATTACTTTCTTTTGGTACGATAGATTATGCACTCATTTCTCAGCTGATAATACACTTATGCCATATGCCTAGCTAATGAAAAACACGCAAGTATACATATTACACATATGTATGTACATCAACAGCTCAGGGATTTGATAACGTATAAGAAAAACAAAACACTTAATAAGTTATTCTTTATTTACAAATTTGTAATTCATATATTAAAAAACAATTAGACAACATATTATATAGCTTTATTAAAACTATATTATAATGTCAACATAAAATCACAAAAATGATGATGCTCGCTATCATCAGTCACGCATATGGTTCGTAATGCTTGTTCGGTTCTTCGGGGATAATTTCAATAGAATCTGCAGTTTGTTGTCTTAAACATAAATTCTCCATACACTTTGCACTTCAGAAGAAAAACATCTGGAGTCAGTGGTTGTCAAGTCGACTATGTCCCATTATATAATATTTCTCATATATTAATATTATAGAGCTCTTCCAGTAATATTACCAAGAAATTTGATAAAAAATCGGTAATCTTCAGCATACCTCGGTGATTTTACTGTCAGTACTTCGATCAACAAAATAGTACGTCAGGATTTTGATTCTCGGTAATGTAATTTGAATCCAATTACAAAACCCGTAATGAGCTTCTGCATCATACCATACTTGGAGCTTGAATTCTCTGGTAGTTGAATGGATAAAACAGCACTGTTTATATGTATATTCTGCTAGCTAACCTAACAATTGACATGGTGTTTTTAATAAAATAATAGTATATTTCTTTAGGCACAAACCTGATTGATGTCTGATACAATGGTAGAATTTTTATGTAATATCCTAATTTCGATTGGAATACTGCTTTGTGCGGTGTTTTCTTTATTTTCAGATTATATCTGGTTTGTAGGCTAGAGCTTTCGATATCTGTCCAGTAAAATATAAATGTGAATTTTAGCGAGTTACAGTATTTTTTTTTGTGGTATATGGTAGATAGAGATAGACCCATTACTATTATCTTCGGCTAATGACGACTAGTTCTCGAGAACATCGTAGATGGACACACTGTTCAGACTCGAACATCGATGGATAAATTGGGAAAATACGACGCCGATTCTTCGAAGGTGTCGCTTCATTTCTTTTCATTTATTGGATTTTTTTTCAAATTGTACATTGACGTAATGTTATTCCTGAAATCAGGATATTACCCGTCCTCCAATTATACGTCTATCTTTGAGCAGCAATTGTTTAAAATTGGGCATGGGTATAATAAATATGGAACTTTGGCGCACTAGAATAGTTAATTCAGATTGTAGTCATCTGATAAGATGCTATCATTATTCAATAATTAACCCACAGGAGCATTGAACAGTTTGAATAATTGGACCAATAGGGGACCACCAGAACAGACCTGAAGTTAGGCTGAACCAGCCTCTTAAGACTTTTTTCCCAAAATTTCCAAGACATGTGGTAGCCTAATACATTTTCGCACACAGGGATGATAAAATCATTAACATCAATCAAAAATTGCAAAAGATTTTGACCATCAAAGCTAAAATTACAGAGTTTTGTTTGTTTAGTTAATTAACATTGTGTATTATAAGCTAAAACAAACATTGCTTGGTCTTTAAAACCTTTTTAAAACCGGTAATTTCACCCAGCTATCGCCATGAGAGATATCCACATCCCAAAATAATATTTCTGATATGTCCGCAGTGGCAATTTTCTGCCGCTTGAGTTTAAATTGCATCAGGGCATCATTATTTAATATAAAACGGTCACGCCCGTTCCCACTCCACTGATTTATGTGTTCTTCAGCACTCTGCGCTCGTTTAACCGGCCGGTAATTTATTGTTGCAATCATCAGAGCGCCGTGATCATTTCCGTCATTTATCAACCAGCAGCGCCGGAGATCTGATGTTGATAATACTCTCACTCCGCTTGAACGGTGGTTAATTCGATTTGCTCTGGTTAAAAATCGGCGAACAGAAGCAAGAGTTTTATGGAGTGTATTTATTTTTATGTGGTATCTTTTGCATTCCTTCCGTTCGTTTGAAATGTTTGATCCTGCTCGGAAGAAAGGGGTAAAATCAAATTTTCGAGAAATACGCGTCTAGAGTACAGCGCTGCCCGGCGCTAAATAATAGTATGGAGACATGTGTTTGAAGACTCATAACTCTGAAACTACTTATCAAAAGGAAATAAAATAAAGTGTGATATATTAGTTAATCGTTTCTATATGTAGTGTATCACTATCGAAATTTTGTACGGGTCGGTATAAAGATGAGGGCGACAGAAGTGTAAAGAGGTACCCGATTTCTGCAGTTTTAACTGTTTTAAATTAACACTCGCCTTTCCAATTTTTTTTCTTCTAAACCTCTTATTGCATAAATGTCAGATCATCATCGAGTAAAATTTGGAATCTTGTCTATTGATTAGCGTTTATGTTTTCTTATGTTCTTATATAATACTATTTGGAAACAAGTTTGTAAAAATCGGGTACGATTTTTCACAAGTCTCATGATGAAGTTTAAACCTAAGAGCAGACGGTTTTGATAGTTATACACGTTATATAGAAATGTTTCAGGAGTATTACGCAGTATATTTGATTTTTCCGTTATGTCATCTCAGAGTTATGAACATCTTTGAGGTGTGTTTGAGTATGTTTTATGGCACAATTCACGTTGCTAATCAAGTCAAGTGCTGTGACTGCACATGTTCCGCGGCTGTTTATCCACTACAAAATTATAAGATTTCTGTAAACTGAAACCTTCAAAACTTCTAAATTTATAATTTAGTAGTATATTATCTATTATTTTTTTGAGAAAGGTATCTTAGTATTACGACTTGTTACTGTATGGCGATTTCGCCATTTATATTTCTATGTTTCGTTACTCCAGTTGCATACTATAATATCGGTGGTAAATGAAAAGTGAACAAACCCGAAAATGGCAAGCAATTTCTGAAAAGTTTATGAAATTCACAACTTGTTGATTTTAGTTTTACCCATTTCAAAAATAACGTTGTACATATGAGTTTGTATGATTCTTGAGCTACTGGAGAATCAATAAATATCAATAAAAAGTATTTAAAAATGTTTAAAATGATACGTATGTTCATTTTGAATACTACGGTTGCTGATAATTGTTTCAAATAGGTTTAAAGTGTATTTGTTTTTACAAGATCATATTAATTAGTATACAACATTTTGAATTAAAAACATAAATTAATATTGCTTATTCCAGTCATACATATGTAGTCTAAAACTTACCACGATAATATTTCGTTGGTAATATGGCGTAGTGCTCGAAAACAATTTTTTGTGTGCATAAGAATGTATTTTTCTGTGCAGCATTTACTACAACGTTATTTAGGTGTCTCAGAAAACAAATTAAAATTAAATTCGATGCCGAAGAAATTCTCTAGCTATGAACCGAATGTTTTTCTGCGTTTCGCAAACTTGAACGCTTTTTCTCGAGTATAATGTTTTCAACTGTATATCTCGAACGCACGTGTCTCTTTGAAAATATTTTATTAAGTCGATTTCTTATTGATATTGTGCAGTTGATAAATTATCCATGTGACAACGATGTACGCAAACAGTACCCTTTGATATTGATTCCTCCCGCGAAAATATAGTTTTGTGGAATCTTCTACCTTACTTTGCCAAATTTTGTCCGATTGATGTCGGATAAATTGCATGTTAAAGGATAAGATTCCAGCATTTCGAATCTGTCAAAACCCAAAAATCGATAATTTAGCTGTAAGACCCCTTTCTTTAGGGGGGGGGGTCACATATGTAAATATATGTTTATGTAAATATAATAATATTATAGTGCTAGTCAAAATTAGCGAAGCTCCTAAAAAATTCTCCAACCATAAAAGAATTAAAAAATATTTCAGTTTTTGGGGTCTAAACAAGCTCTTGTTTAAATAGGGTTTTGATATGTGATATATGGTAATATATGGTGTTCATTTTATTCTGGAAATTTGCAAACCTTTCCATTTTCTATGGAAAACCTTGTAAATTTTAATTTGTGCTTTAATTCTAAGATTACTGCTTTTCGTTGGAATCATATTTTTTTAGAAAATGCCTATTTTTTGAGTTATGACCAATTAATCAAAACTCCTGAACTTAAAATTAAGAACATTTTCCCACATATACCTTTAGTTTAATGTGGCTGATTAAACAATAAATTAAGTTCTATTTAAATGTGTTAATATATTTTTTATTTTTGTATCCGTTTGCTTAAAGTAAAAGTTCACGAGTTTTATTAATTGCTACTAAATATACAGGGTGTTCTATTAGAAAAAGGAAAGGTTTGCATGTTTCCGTAATAAAATGAACTGTATGTTAAAAATATTTTTGAACGAGATGTTGTTTAAACAAAAAAAAAAGCATTCAATTGAAATATTTTTTTAACTTTTTTATGGCTTTTGAGATTTTTTAAGAGTTTTGGTAATTTTGACTATTAAAATTAAAATATGTAAAAATATATAGGATGTTCTATTTAACAAAAAGTTACCAAATTTCCATAATAAAATGAACACCCGTATATTAAAAATATATTTAAACAATAGCTTGTTTAAAGCTAAAAACATTTATTTGGAAAATTTCTAGAAATTATTTACGGTTGGAGAATTATTTAAGTGTTTCGGTAATTTCGACTTATTTTTAAATGTCTCGTAGAAACTTTGATACGATTTTTACTTTATCATACGCAGTATGTAAAGTATTGTAGTCGTGCCAAAAAAAAATTTTGAGATTTTAGCGGAAATATGTCTTTTTGGGTCCCCTGAACATTTTTGACCAAGGTACAAAAAAATGTCTGTGTGTGTGGATGTGTGTGTGTGTGTGTGTGTGTACCAGTTTTTGTGGCGACGATTCCGGAGAAACTACTAAAGGTATCGGGACGAAACTTCATATTTAGAAGTTTCATAACCAAACTTAGAGCTGAAAAGCTTTCTGTTGAAAAGAGTCCAAAGGAACTGGTGGTTTACTCATAGCATTTTTCGAAGATTTTGCAAATGAGCCGCTATTTGTGTAATGTCGTCAAAATAGTTAAATAATAAATTAAAGGAGAGGAAATTTTCTATAATTTAGGTATATGACATTTTTTGGTAGAATTTATAGTTTAGCTGCATGAGCAAATTCTATTTCATCGAGATCGGTCGTACTGCTTTAGAACTAGTAGCCAGGATATGTCAGATTTTTTGATTCTAATGACAGTAGCTAGTGTCAAACGCTAATGTTTTGAAAATACTACTGTAAATATAGGCTGCGTTCGGATATTGAACACCGTTACACTTTTTACACCCAATAACATGTAAGTGTCATTTGGATGGTGTACCCGGTGTCAACGGAGTACAATATCCGAACGCAGCTTTAATCGAGATATCTGTCTAGTTGTACTAGTTTTATTTTAATGCAGACATAGCCGATCTCGATCAAATAGAATGTCATGCAGCTAAACTATTAATTTTATATATAGTATGATAAAGTCATGTGCCTGGCCACATCAGATTTTTTTTTGGTGGATTATTGAGTTATCTAATGAAATTTATGTAGCATAACGTAGTGGTTGCGTTTCATAAAAAATCTCACTTTTGAACAAAATATTACTTAGAACCTTCTTATAATACAACCATTGTATAATAACAAGCAAGCTTCTAACGTACGTCAAACAATAACAGTTTCTCTCATTTATGAACCGTTTAGCTTAGGCCATTGTTGTGCATTTTGCCTCCCCACATTAAATTTGAGAAACAAACAGCACTAAACTCCCATTGTTCATTGTGAGCGTAAATTCCTGCACCCTAAACAAACTCGTACGTACATCCGGTAGGAGTGCTGCCATCCTGCATTAGTCGAAAACAGGTTAATAGGGCGCAAATTTCCAACTTATTACCCGGCGTTAACTTTTGCCCTGAGCCGACGCGCCAGAGCACAGCGCCTCCTAGACTCAACTATAGTTTGATAAGAAGCTTACGAAAACTTTCATCAACGCAACGTATAGTGCGAAAACTAAATTCAGCATATAAATTGAGTTAAACGGGATTTTGCAAGCGGAGAAGTTATGTGTTTTGTGTTGTAAGAAGTATCCATAGATGTTGGAATCCCATACAGGGTCTCCGAATAAGGTGGTTTCTTAAGTTATGTTGCGGAGAATTATAGTACTATGTTTAAAGAATGTTTCCCGAAAATTTCATTTAAAAATTCGTATAGCTACCGGAGATATGAGGCGTTTATTTGCAAAAGTCTCTAATCGCCAACATTTCAAAAATTCGTTTTTTCTTTTGCAAAGTTACATAATTATTTAACGGGGAATCGATTGCTTTTGTCAGAATTTTTAGATACAACCTATTTATCACTCTCTGTTTGCTTTGAACGTTCATCTGCAAAACTGGCTGTCTACAGCTGAACCAATAGCTTGGTGCTCTACTGTTCGCAGAGCAAGCAGGTGTTTTTTTTTTGTTTCACGTTGTAAAATAAATTCGTTTCAGTCTAAACATCAATGTTCTAGTGCGTTGTGATTTTTAACGGCAGTTTTGTTGTTGCGATTTGTTAGCATGGTTGAGATAAATACTCAATGTGAAATTTTACCCTGTCCGAAAGGAAAAGGACGCAAGAAAGAGCGACAACCAGAAAACTACTCTAGGAATGCTAAAAAAAGGCTCAGGTATGTTTTAAAAAGTCCGTCACAAGAATTAACTTCTTCGCCGACGGCTGCGGTGGTCAAAATAAAAACACTGCAATGATGAAATTGTTAGCGTACTGGGTTCTTAATGAGTCACCACCAAACATTAAAAAATTGAGATCACATTTCCAATCGTAGGACATTCCTTTATCCCTCCTGATCGAGTTTTTGGGTTATAGAGAGAGAAATTTAAAAAAAGAAAACTCCTGTTATTGTACAATCCAGCCACTATGATGACATCATAAGTAGACACGCCACAGTTAGAAGAATTGGCATTGACTGGAAGGTAGATGACTGGAAGAATGAAGCAAGGAAAAATGTAAAGCTTCCTGGAGCCTGGCATTTCAAATTTCGCCAGGCAAAACGTTTCATTTTTTACAAAAAGAGAGGATACTGTTTTAATACAGGGCGAGATTAATTACGCCAGTAACGTCGGAACAGCTAAAGGAATTTGTAAAAAGAATTACTACTAGGCAAAGAGCTTAAGGGCGACAAAAAATCTATTATTGGTTTGCTGGTTAATCATTATGGTGGCAATTGGCGACAATTACCAGAACTCGCCTTCTACAAAAACATACTGCATGAAGAGGATCAAGACTTGCGTTAAAACGAGAATGACATTTAATCCTTTTATTGCTTTTTCAAAGTTTCGTTGGCATATAAATAAGTGGTTTTTTTTATTTGAAAATCTTTTTTTTAATACTAATTACAGATTACTGACTGTATAATGATCTTTCAATAAAAATTCAACAACTTTTTTTAATGATCTATTTTTATTATTAGCAAAACTCTCTCTTTGCACCAAAACCTTATTTTGTTCTCAAAATCTGTGATACTTTCAGGTTTAGAATCATTCAATTTATTATAAATGCCAGGTAAACTACAGCAACCAACATAAAATAATATGAAAAAATAATTTTCATGTTCGCTAAAGCGTTTTATGTTGCTCCTGAAAAGTAAAGCAAGTAGCAAAGAGGAAGTTTTGCAAATAACGGCCTCGTATTATATATTATATAATACGATAGATATATAAAACGGGTCTTCAGTAGATTGGCTGTATCTCCGATATTTTTGACTGTTTATGGTTGAAATTTTCAGGAAACATGCCACATTAGTTAGACATTAAGATGTGCAATCTCATTTTTCAATAAACATTTTTTTACTTGCGGTTTAAAAGACCTAAGTGTTCGAGATACCAACAAAAATCTAGTCTTTTTTGAACATCCATAAACCGCAGCCGGTGCACTTTGCCTATATATTGCGTTATATTGAAAGCGTGGGCATAAAGGCGTTCATGTGTTCAGGCATGACATGTGTAACACGTCAACGTCAGGTTTGTTTAGAGTTCGCATAGCTCTACTTTATGCGCTGTCGCATCGATTACTTTAATTGTTCAACAGTGGTTGACCTATGAAATTTATTACCGTCCACAATAACTGTCACAAATCACATGTAAATTAAACTTTTTCTACTGACCGTAATGCCTGAATTACTATATCAAACTTTTGACTTGATTTTCTTTGATAAGTTCTTGTCAAATGTTTGATGAAGGCCATGAAGTTTCCATAAAAGTTTTGCGAGGTACCTATGCCATGTGACATAAGTACAAAATTAAAGTATGAATACACAAAACGGTTAAGTAAAATTAATGAATAAAAAACTGTTTCCTTTATTTTCTACCTTAATTTTTTAGGTACTGGTTGCGTTATTTAAAACATCAGCCTAAATCTACAAAGAAAAATGGTGGTCATGAAATAAATAAATAATAATTTAATCGTGTAATATAATCCATAATATAATTATATAACTTACGGACAGGTTTCTTTTATACTTTCTTATCTCGTGTTGTTCTAATAAATCTAACTTGTAGTTTCTTTACATTTTATGTTGATAAATGTTAGATTAGTTATAGATTTGTGTTCCGCTATCCGTTTTGCCAATGTTTTTTTAATTCAATTTAGAATTTACATGTACAGCCGAAGAAAATAAGATCTTTACATGGCCGTAGCAAGCCTACACCAAACGTAGGTCGGAGATTGTCGGTCGTCGGTCGTCGGATACCTACCTGCTAAAGTCATAAAGCCAAAGGGTCACTTTTGTTTCGTTTCGTTTTATTTTTCTGTATGTATGGAATGAAATCGAATTTCGTCTATTTATATATGTTTTTGATATCCGAAACTGACAATAGTGCATTGTAATATTTTATGTATTTTAAAATACACAGTAAATTAATTCTTATTGTAAGTAGGTATACCGACAGCTTCAGTCGGTATACTGCTGTTATAGTTCTAAAGGTCGTATCTGCAAATTTGTTGAATATTGTGTTAAGCACATTTTTAAGTCCTTGGTCATCAGGGCGCCGCCGCGCCGGCCGGCGTATGTCTGAAACACGAAACCGATCATTATATTCAGATATTATCCTTTAGTTAGAACTGTTGTTCAGCATTTTAGTTTAATTATAAAAATGTTATTTTTTGTTTATTAAAATTATATTTTGACATTCTATAATAGCATCCATACGCATTTTCTTATGTGTGATATGTAAGGGGAGGATTTACAATCCAATATGAATGATATCACATCAGAATAATATGTCGATAACTTCAATCTACTATGTTACTAAATTTATTATCATTAAATTGTTATTTAGCTTAATATTAATTAATTGAATTTTTTTATTTATTATGTAAGGTATGAAAACGACAAAATCTCTTGGACGGATTGCTATTTTAAAAATCCTCCAACTTGACAATTTGTAGTTATCAAAATATACATAAATATACATAGCTATATTAAATTCAATGTCCAACCTTCAATTGTTTTTACTTATGACGTCATCGATAGTTTTTTAATGGCCATTCCTTTTTTCTTACTGATTTTGATATATGTATCGCTTAATTGTCTCGATATAATGCATTAATAATCTTGTGTAATAAAATTTACTCAAAATTATAAGAAATTGATAACATATTTTGTGAGTGGCCTGTGAATATGGTAAGGATTATTTGTATGTTTTATATTTGATTTTCCAAGTATTCAATTTTGATTTTTGTGGAAAAGACGAGCAGTCAATTCATCGCTAATTTGATTATTGTAATGATAAAAAAATGTATACTGGCTGCCTCCAATATTCTAGACACCTCAAAAGGAGAGTCCCTTAGAAACCTTGAAACATTGACCCTTTAATCTGAACATCAGAAAATTGACATAAAAAAACATAAAATGGTTGTATTCAAAGTTATCCGTTCCTGCATAACAATTGGTAATACAAACTCGGTTAAATTACAAAATTAAAGGCCCGGAATTATATTTTATATAAAAATTTATTTTGCTAATATTTCAAGCTTCAAGTTTGCTGTAACTTTTTAAGGATTTGGAAAAACAATTAGGTCGATATGAAAAGTTTTACTCTGAAACATTTAGTTTCTAAAAATAATTTATGCGGGAAAAATGTGGGACATATAATACATGTGAACCTTTTATAATATATTTTAAACACTTAAGTAAATAAATGTGCAATACGGTCAAAAACTCTATAAATTATAATGAGCAGCTAAAAGGTCGTTAAAAATGTCCATTAGTGTAATTAAAACACCAAGGAAACAAAAACAAAACAAAAAGCACTTCAATTATTAATCTAGGCAGCTATTTGATTAAAAATCATAAATTTGTTGGACAACCACAATTAAATCAATTTTGGCTGATACAACAACAAAGGATTTTGTTTGTTTTGTTAGTGCAACAAATTGACGATACATATGTTCTGTGTTTAGATTGTCATAAATGTATCATTTCCTAAAACAGCAGGTCATACCAACCTCAACAAATATGAAATAAAGGCACTCCAAATTTATATCACCTCCAACCTAACAGAACACTTTTCTTATTTAATACATGCTTATGTTATTACTATATTATTAAATGTTTGTTTTTATGTTATTACATATATTTATTTTAAGTTATTACATATATTATATTTTACTGTTATATATCTACCTATTATTTTTATCTATACTATTCTCATTTTATATTTACATTATTTTTGTTGTATACATAATTATATGCATAAATAAAATATATAATATCCATCTATGTGAATTTTTTTGTGGTTTACGGAGTTGCCATTTTTCAATTACTTAACATAACTTAAATTAAATAAATATAAAAAAAATAAGATAAAAGTATATTATCTCGGTCTGCGACGAAGTAGAAACCGAGTTAGATTTTTTCACTTACATCAAACAAAAATATTGACGAATAACAATCTTTAGCTACGAGCGGCAGTTTCGCTCGTTCCAAATATCGAAAATATATTATATTAATTCGAAACTCAATTTCATGCCATCTATATACTGAAAACTTAAAATGAAATGAAACAGAAGTGACCCTTCGGTTTTATGGCTTTAGCAGGTATATACGACGACCGACAATCTCCGACCTACGCTTGGTGTAGGCTTGCCGCGCTCATGTAAAGATCTTTTTTTCTTCGGCTGTACATAATTCTCAAAAATATGACAAATCTCTTGGTTTCACCAAATCGTCAATAACTCGTACGCTATTGATAATAATATAGTAATCCCCATCAATTTCTGGAATTAATAATCAACATACCATGGATATGTATCTGGAGTAACGGATACATTTGCTAAGACAATATAATCACAGGTAGCTGGTACGGAACTGGTAAAATGATAGGTTTGTTATGTGTGACTATCTATGTCATCAAGAGGTGCGTTTGAGTAGGGTGTGGCCTGTGTTTATTCGCACATACATAGCTGAAATTAATACTATGTCAACGTGCTGAAGCTCTGTTGCGGTCATACGATCCACACCTGTGTTACATAAACTAATATTAATTATATCTGATACCAATATCGGTTATTACGTAGAGGTTATATGATTCCTACGTATCACAAACCTGTGCACTGCAAGTGTAACAACAGGTAATGACAAGTTATGAAGCATATTCGGTTGCATATCCTTTTTAAACGCAACCTTAAATGTATATGCCAGCTTTACACAGTAGTTATAGGTGTAAATTATAACTATAAAGTGCGACTCAACGCGACTGCGTTCTTACTTTTTTCGATACCAGTTTTGTTGTTATAACTCGAGAACGGTACGATTTTGTATAGAGATATATTGGATTTATTGCACTCAGGATGATTAGGGGAATCTAAAGATGTGTAGAAATTATGGAAAAATTCTAGAAAATTTTCCTCCAGGCGCCTCCACCAATTCGTTTATATTGCTTTTTACGTTAAATTTCGCTATAACTAAAGGAAACTTCATCAGAATGGACATAATAATTCTTAATTAGTATTATTCGCTTTTTTTTTGTTTTTTTTTCAGGCTTTCAGCCGTTCTTTTATTAATTTAAATGTAATCATTAAACCATTATGACTTGAACTCAATAATACCATACACTATGCATTATTATACTTGACAAACATTACTAAATATTACATAATACGTACTTCCCATCTATTCCACAATTACAGCAGCATTGAGTTCAATACTCTGGTGTATAAAGGTTCGTTTACAAAACCGACAATCCATACTTTGTCCGCTGTAACGTCAAGCCTTCGCAATGCTCCGCAAACAGGATTCAAGCGCCAAGTCTTGAATATTAATTCGCCAACCCTTTGAGGCGTTCTGCGAGAGCGAAGGGGTTATCTTGGACCATCCTACGAGGAATCGCTCATCCCGACTCACAATAGTGGAGTAATTACTAAAAGTTAGATGGGGATTCCTTCAGTGTTGCCTGAAATGCGGAAATCACTCCTTTTGTCTAGGACTTTAATTCCTTGGGAAATAATAAAGTAATGTGATTGTAGTTAGAACGTAGATTTAGTTAGGTTAGAATGTCTTTCAGCTGTACTGGGGTATGAATCAACAGTTATAATAGACAGATTTAATATTTAATGCAATCTAATAATGAAGTAGTGTTGCCATTCTGTTAACATGCTGTTTTAAATTTTCTGTTCTGTTTCGGTACCTACTTAGAAATCTAGAATTTGAGTTGGATTTTAAGAATTTTACTAATTAAGAAACTGTTTTAATTGTATAGTTACCACAATGTTTGTTCCATTTTCGGTATCCTTGTGGTAATAGTAATGTGTAGCTCACCTAAAATAACAAAAAAAAACATGCATTAATTTTTATAACTTTATTTTAGAATCAATAAATATCACTAGCGCTGTTAACAATGTAGAAACCAATATGTTTTTGAACTTGTCACTAAAGAGAGCATATGGTTCATATATATTCTATAAAGAAAAGGTTTCATAACGTCATAATACAAGAAATTTTATTAATTAACATTCTACTTCTATTGAAGTATCGTCAACGTGGCAAAAATTAGAAATAATATGGATAAAGCCCAGGCATTATTCTAAGGATTTTTCCCCACTCCACAAATATCGAATAATATTGTAAATATTTACATAGGATAAATTACTCTTCTCAACTTATCACCTAGAATTTCAGATATGAACCAGAACTATTACTCAAAATTATTTTATACACCATCGTATTATTTTTTATGTATCACGTTCAGGCCTTATCTCAAAAAAGAATATTTAGTACTTAAAAGGTTTTGTCATACCTATTTATATCATTTTTTAATGGAAATTTACTTAACCTATACCTTTGTCTTTGAAATAGACTTAAAAAAATTTTGTTTTGGGAATGTATTGAACTTTAGATTGTCCTATCAAAGAACTTGTAAATGGAATCTACGTAAAAATCTAATGTTTTGGAGCTTTTTGCATTTTTACGTCGATTGTATGAAGCCTGATTTATTTTGCTACATATAAAGATAAATTTACTATTAGTTATTATGATTCTACATAAAAAATATACTTTTGTTTAAAACAATTTTTCAGATAGTGTTTAAATTTGTTGCGTAAGGACCTATTCAATCGAATAGTTGCTATAGTTACACAATTTAAACAATAATTATTGTGTTTGAGATTTGCAAATGTCCAGAAACATTTTGTCTCAGTAGCTAGATTAATATTTTATAAGGAATTTAATAAATAAATGAAATGATTGAATTTATACTGACAGTATAAAGGTGCTCCCACACGCAATGCCAATAGGGGCCATCATTGGCCATCGGAGTGCTTCGCGTAGCGGGACCCAAACTGTGCCAATGCACATCGCCAATATGTCGACCTTGTCCGCTTTATTTCATTCTGTTTTAGCATTGTACGTACTACCGGAGAAAAGGTTAGTTATCTATCTATGTTTTATCATATATATACTGCATTATTTATGTTTGTACGTACTTTAAGGACAATGATGATTTATTATTTGCCCAAATGCCTGATTGCTCAAATGTAAAAACATGAAAACTTTTTTAATATTTTGTAAATTTATTCACAATAATTATGGTTCTTATAAGCATTATATTAACCTTACAGTTACAATAAATTAACAAGCAATAAATTAATATTCTGAAGACAATATTGAAGTCGTTATAATGGGTGACCCACGGCATAGGTACGTTTGTTTATTTTTTGTGTTTTTGACGCCGAAGGAATGAACGTTGTGTTAATAGACAGAAAATGCCAATTTATGGGATGGTCTTGAGGTTAGTATGACTTCCGGGTTTTCCAGAAATGACGTCATCATTAAAATTTTAAAAATTAATTCGCACACAATGGGGAGGCATACGGTATTTAGGTTCTGGGATTGCGGTCAACCTTACTCGCTAAGGTGGGGTGGGAAAGGTGAGGGAGGGGGTTGGAGGGAAGCGGGATATGAATCTACACACGATGGGGAGTCATACGGTATAGGGGTCCAAGGACTGCGGTCAACCCTCATCCCTACAATCTTGACTACAATCAAACAAAGTTGCATTTATATAATTAACAACAATTAACTATTTATTAATTAACAATTTATAGATTAGTTTTAAGCGGCAAATTTAAATAATCTGATGTACTTATTTAATGTATTCAACAAAGTTTAAAAACTACACTGGATGCTTTTCCTTATTTTGATTATCAGAAAAATATCAAAAAGTATATCTGTTACTAAAAATATTGGGTTGATAATAAATATACCTACATAATATACATACACGGAGTTTTAATATCTATAATTAAAACTCCGTGTATGCAAGGGTTCTCAATTTTTCTTTGTATCTTAATATAAATAATTTCAGTTTTATTATATAAATTATATTTTAAATCAAAATTATGAATTCATCGATTTGACTGAAATGAAATATTTATATAAAGAAACGACACAAATTAACAGGGTCCTGCATAAAAATATAGACCACTCAGTGTATCAGATCTTATCCCATCTTATTCCGCATTTGTTGCTTGAAACATAAAGAAAATAAAAAGGGAGATTTTTTTAATGTCACGTGGCAAATATAAAAAACTAAATAATTTTGTTTCCTGTATTGCTGTATATTTGTATTCCTTAATGTATTTAATATTTTCGAACGTACTGTATAAATAATGACTGAAAAACATGTTTAATATTTAACAACCTTATTAAACAGTGTCCTCTTTCGAGGGTTCCTTTTTTTAATTCTAAGCAACAATGCACTGCTTAAAATAATGGGAGCTGCGGCAACAGCAACGATATCGTCTTCACTGTTCATTTTTAATTCTCTACGGGACGCTACGAGCCTTCTACGACACACAGAAATACCTTGCGCCCAATACCAACGTTGGCCAATGTTGGCGAAGTGAATGCGCACACTACGCGCAGCGCGTCACATCACCAACGTTGGCGAGACGTTGGCACTGCGTGTAGGAGCTCCTTTATACAGTGGAACTTCTTGTTGAATGCCTAGAAAATATAAAAAGGGGTCGATATATTGACGTAAGTGCTCCAATTCGTAGGAACAAAAATTTGGGCGAATGCTCGATGCCAATTTTGGTAATATCACCCTGTTTCTTTGCTTTACTAATAATACTTAGTAAATAATACTATAATACTGGGACAAACATATATTTTAACTAATTTAGATGAATGATTTCCAATTATTTAATACGCAGGCATCAATATTTTACCTATTCTGTTAAATTTTCGTTTACTCAAATCAAACTGCAACGTAAACCACAACATGAAAAAAATTACTCCAGTTTTGGTAGGTTTTGGCAGTAATTTGTCTAATTTCTCTTGACTTTAAAATACTAATCTTGTTTCTTGTTACCTGCCTTGAAGTTAGCCTTAAGAAAGTCGATAACTAAACCGAGTTCCAAGCCCATGTTACACGTAAATCGAGATCTAGACGGCGACGAAGGTTCGGTAGAAAACGGGCAAAAGCAAAAAGAAATAATCATTTTTCCATTACGGCTGAAGTCGTTCGGCTCGCCGGAATTTGTAGCAACAAAGGAAAAAGGAAAACTTCGGCTAGTGGCGGATAAAAGAACGTCGGTAGTTCCTCCGTAAGATTGTTCTTACCTTTCCTTTTTTTCTCGATCAATTAAACCTACCGCCTAGCGGCGCCGAAGGTGACGTAAATCGTGTTACAGTAACGACCCCTCGCGGCAAAATGAGGAACCTCTCACGACGTCCGTGCTTTATGTTTTCAAGGTGTGTTAATCTCGCGATTGGATCCGGGGAAATCCCAGAGGAAGTTCATTTACGGATGAAATTTCCAATCTTGTCGAATATCCGGTTTAGTTTGGACGTTTTATATATTTTCTTTCGTCGTTAATATACATGAAACAATTTTTAACCACGATTAGTATCTGTGATATTTTTTGCAATATCAATTTTCTTGATATAACTCGAGAACAGTGCGATTTTGTATAGAGATATATTTAGTTTATTGCACTCAGGATGAGTAGGGGAATCTAAAAATGTGTAAAAGTTTTGGAAAAATTCAGGAAAATTTTCATCCCGGCACCTCCACCAATTCTTTCAAATTGTTTTTTACGTTAAATTTCGCCCTAACTAAAGGAAACTTCATCAGAATAGGTCAAATATTCATCCCTACTAATCAAATACTCGAAAATATATGTATAAATCCCATAAAATATACCTTAAATATGTAAATTAATAAAATAGCTAATAATCCTGTCATATTTAAAAACCGATAAAAATTCCAATAACCATTATAAAAATGCTTAAATATCTAAAAATAATCAACACGAGAAGCTGTTAGTTAGCACACTCTGAAAAATTAATGAAATTCAGGGTGAACTTTTTAATTAAGAACTTTTCGGACGAGCCCGGTTTTTTTTTTTTTTTGTGTCAAAACTGTCCGAGGCAGTCGCTATATCTGTATCGGAAGGGAAAAGATGCTAATGAAGACAAGGGCCGAAATTTATGTCAACAGTTTAAAATATTCACGCGGGACCCTTCAAACTGACGGCCGGCAGGAATGCTGAAAGCGCCGCTTTTCAGATGAGTTATAGATGCATAACTTGGAATATAATATTGGTTGAATATATTTTCGGTTTAATATGGGTACGCGATTATTCGGTACCTTATTAATTCACTTATAGAAAGTAGTTCTATGAATATTTTGTAAGATATAAACTTTAACTAAAATAGTTCTATAACAAGTATATACCTTTATCTATAATTTCATGTATATGTGTGCATTGATTCAAAATTTATCTAGCTATGGATTCTTGTTTTGTAAGAAGTGCATACGTCATAATTTTGTAGACTTGAATAAACTCATAACTGTCTGTACAAAAGTTCTTCTCTTATAAAGAAGTACATAGATGCCACTTTAGTTAATAGAGTTGCATGACAACTCAATACTTCCCTACAAAACTCCATTAACGGTCGGCGTCACAGGGAAGCTTACCACATACGACGCAGAAATCTTGCTCGCAACTGAAACGTATACAAGACATTTGATAGAGAGGATTAATTGAATATCTGAATTTGCAAGATTATATATAGAGATCTCAGTTTAATTGTCTCTATAAATTTATTATTTGTTATGATCAAATGGCCGCAATAAGAACATTTAACGGAGATAAAATAGAGATAAAACTCACGATGTTCTTCTGAACCGAATGGTATATACAACCATAATAAAATAAATTGTAATTTAGTCGTCTTGTTCAAAAAATTAAAAGAATCTGATCGTGTAAAATAAATTGACACATTCATTGGTCTGTAGTTTAAGCGTTTGATACGAGATGTCGCTCTTGTTTAACCCCTTGATGAAGGCAACCCAAACGAAAATATGTATTGATTTTTGCTTTCATTCATACGGATTCAATCTAATTCATAAATAGTGTCAAAACTGCAATGGCATTATTGAGGTTATGTTTTTGAAAATTATGCTTGAAACTGTACTGTTTGCTTTTTTTATAAGCTGCGAAATAATGTGTAATCAAACTGTGTTTATTTGAATAAGTGATTAATGGTTATAAAATTAATGAAATGTGAAGTATTTATAGTAAAGGTTTAACCGATGTATAACGGATTATTAGTAGCGTGACAAGTGTAACCCTCTATGAATTGGGGTCAAATGAATGGAAATCAAAAATTTGCTGGTCAACATAAGCTTCAGGATTTTTCTGTCACGAATTACAAGTAAATGTACAAGTACAGAATGGCACGTATCGATTGATTCGCTGCAGACCACTTCTGTACAACCCCGAAAATATAAAATCACACAATGAAATTAGCTGCAGTATATATGTTTCATAATGGTCTTTATTATTATTTTCGCATTTGAAACCATTTGATAGTGGTAAATTTGTAATGTACCAAGTTTCGAATGTTACATAACACCATTTTATGCTTCTTCGAAAAGAATTTATAAAAATAATGAATGCTAGTTAGCATGGCTGTGCTTGAGTTGAGTACAATCCCGAGCATGAAACAATTACACAATGAAGTTAGCAGCGGCAAATACATTTTATTGGTTATTATTATTTTCACATTCGCAAACCAAGTTTCGAAATTGGCGGATTTATTCAAGCTATACAGTACGGATGTATTATATATATGTATGTAGAATACATATAATATTTGTACTTACTATATAAATATAGTATAAATTATACTATAAATGTCTCATACATAACTTAGCACCAAAAATATTTTAAAAACATAAATCTAGCCCATGCCAAATGTATGTCATTGTATATCACGAAATTTTTTTCAAAAAGCAATATTATCCTACGTATTGCACCGACATGAACACTAGACAAAAATTATTACTTATGTATGTGTATTTTATTAGTTTGCAAAAAGTTGTAACTATTACATACTTATTCTAATGTAATAAGTATACCTGTACACAAAACTAGTCATAGGTATACAGCCACTAGCGCCTACGGTGTCCGCTAGTAAGTAGTCCCGGACATTCATGAATTCAGGCGACATTGAGCGACTGTAATTTAAATGTAATCGGCAACCGTCTGGGTGAGTACGGATCACTGAGTACCTGTCAAATTTGCCAGTGTTTAGAGTTTGTGCATAGAAATTTGTATTTTGTTAAAAATATTTAGAAAAACACATGTAAGTTACTAATTTGTATAGCAATTAATTAATTGATGTAACACAAAATCATTTCAATTTAGTCAGCAATAAACTTGAAATTTATTTGAAACTCCAATTTAACGTTCTGTTTACGGATTCATGTAGTGAATTCGATTATGCAAGGTATCCTGCAACATGTTTGCATAAATATCAGATAAATAAAGAGACACGGACGGGCGCCGTGAGAACTAAGGTAAGCGAATGTAAACAAAGCTGCATGGGGGGCGAGCGTGTTTTACCTAAGGGGTTTAGAATAACGCAACGTTTTTTTAAAATATTTCCAGCAAATAAAGACAAGCTTAGGGAATAAACTAGTAAGTACATCAGCATAATACATAATAATTAATAGTCAAAATATATGACTACCATTATAAATTATACTAATAAACTTATTAAAAAATAAAATGAAATATAAAAAATATTTATTTTTTAAATTGAATTTATGGCAAGAAGTTGCAGGACACATATATTTTTCTAATTCAATAACATATATATTTTAGCTTATGATATGACTGAAAATACAACGTGTACCATATGTAACGAGACTTATAGCAGTGTATGCAATCTGAGAAAACATGCCCGACGATGTCACCCTGACCAAATGAATGTGTTGATACCTGGAATACATAACAAGTCTAGAAGTTTTAAATTTTCTTGTGAATACGGTAAGAATTTTAATCAGAAACAAAATTTAGTCTTTCACCAAAGAATGCATACCACCTTCAATTCTCTTTTTCTCGAAAATTTTCTTATGTAAGGCCATAAAAATATTATGCTACCATTAAGACAATTAAAAGATCTGTCAAATTCATTAAAAAAGATATAGGGTTGTCATTTAAAAAAAATGTCGATGACGTCATCTGTTAAAAACAATTGAAGGTAAAAAAAATAATTTGATATCATAAGGTGTATTTTGATAATTATAAATCGACGTGTTCGAGGCTTTTTTAAAATAGCAAACCGCTCTTGAGATTTTGTCATGTTTCCATACTCGCTCACTGTATATAAATAAAATTATGTTTGAATACCTTTTTCGTTATTAAATGTATAGTTATTTTGTTTTCAATAAATGGATTATATAACAATTAGTAGATGTTTTAATCGATACAATATTCATGTGGGTAAGTAGGAACGATTGCTGTGCACTTAATACATTTTAGAACTATAGAGTATATAGAGTATAGAATCATAGTTGTGAGTAATAGTATATTTTCACGCCGTGTGCACTTCAAATGATACTTAATATATTAAAATGCTAAATAACTTCTATTTGGATCAATAGTCTTGGAGATATTTAACTTGAAAGTTTTATGAGCGCGAGTAAATTAATAAGCAAAGAACGTGGAATAATATTCATATTATTATTAATGCCAAAAATTATTATTTGTATCACATGTTCGGAATATCATCCATTGTTAATGTTTATTTATCCATCATCTGCTTTATCTCTTTGTTTATTATTTAGCCACTGTCACAAAACTTTAGAAAAAAAACTTAACATCTCGAAAACTATAGCCGAACAAAAAAATGAGGTATCGAATTATAAATCACCCTAAATCACATATAAACATAAGGTATCAATCAAGTGGCACGCTTTTGTAAGAATTGCAATTATCGTGCAGCTGGCTTGTCGGCTTCGCACCGTATTTCAACATTGTCTGTAATTTTTGCATAGCTTCCACCATAAAAAGGTACTCTTGAGATAATTCTCATATTTCCATTTTAGGTTTCTCCTATTAGTGTCCGACTTTCTGCGTTACACGGCATAAGCGCGGACACGATTATTTTATTAGAACAGAAACAAAAGAACTGTTGTTAAAAAATAAGATACTATATTATTTAATTAGAGACTTTACAACGTACGCTATAGTTTGTTTACATCGGTGTCACGCCATTTTCAGTCGAATCAAATATAGGGAGAACCAGTCTGTAATACTATCGCATTCGCTCGAAAGTCGAAAATCGGTTGGTTTCTATCGTATACACACTAATTCTATGTACCTATACCGAGAGCTTTCTAGCGTAGAGTCCCGATTGAACCCGACGGCCCACCGCCTGCGCTCGTGAACGTCCGGGACTACTTACAAGCGGACACCGTAGGCGCTAGTTATACAGCCTAAGTGATAACACTAATAACCAACCGATCGGTACCGTAATTAGTCAATAAAGTAAACTAAATACCCATGCGCACATACTAAATGTAACTTTTTTGCTCACTTCATTTTATTAATCACGATATGTAATTACACGTTGTGCAAAATGGTTCAAATCAGAGGTGTGGCCGGCGCTCGGCAAGAAAAAGCATCCCTGGACGGATATCAGGATATTCAACAGATGTAAACAATGTAGTAGTTTTCGTAGTAGAAATGTGTCTGCTATCCATTCCACTTTGTGTCATTTGTCTTTGTCTAGTCACGTTACCCATTGTAAACGCTATGTACAGTTTCAATTCGGATATTACTGCATCGTGTGTGCAACCCAAATAGCACTTTTTTTACGGGATTAGAGAATTTTTTTCGTTTGATGCCGATCCTTAAACTACAAACTAACCTCATTAATTCCAACATTGCTACATTTTCCCTAGTAGCCTACACTATAGACATATTCTCATCCATTTTCATCCACTACAATGACACTTTTTAACTAAATAAATCGACGTTGATCATGATCTTACACTGGATTACACGTAATCTCGTAGACACCAATCACTGTTCGGATTGCCCGTCAAATTGAAGGAATGTCGGCCTTCTGAAGTTAAATTAATGACATCAACAGATTCAGGTGTGAGCTACAAGTACCGGCATTAGTAAATCATTATCGTAAAGCATGATTGAGTGTTCAGTTACGTCGAGAGTGTCGCAAGCGACGCTACCGTCTGCCAATAGGTACACGTTACATTATATTGACCCTATAAATCACATTAAGCAAATCGCTACCAATGTCGATCCTCAATATGTAACAGGAGTCCCTCAGGTACGAATATGCTGCATCCAAATTGATACGCGTAGGTACATATTATATTGAATCCATGATGTAGTTTAGACTTGACGCGCATGTGGGGCCTACACTTAGAATTTACAAGTGATATCGGAAGAGTGTATGCGAATTGTGTCTTTTGTTTGATTTATAGGGTAGTTGTACTGCTTTGAGAAAAGGAAGATGCTTGTATTTGTAGGAAATAAATAGGTTTATCCCGTATTTGGGATATAGTAGGAACTAGGGCGGTTTGGTTGACCTCTAAATGACCCGTTCGTGCCCAGGCACCCTACTTGCGATTTTAAAATGGACTATTAATCTTCAGGCTTTTAATTTTAAAGGCAATACTAAGGTGTATTATTTTACAAGGAACAAATATGAAATAAGTTCTGCCGTTTCAGGGATACAGCCAAAAACGTGACTGTAAAACTTTTAAAACATGCTTCCGTTGAAATGACTGTTTTTCTTTAAAAGGGAATGAAATCATTAAAATATTGACCTATAAATATCAAAGATAGAACTATAAAATTTTAGAATTTCTTGTTTTTTTACCAGCTTGTATTTAGTTCTAATTAGTTCATTATGTCATTATTTCGCTTTTCCTTTAATATTTTTGGCGTTCTATCCGTTTTAGATTTAATTTCTGTTAAAAAAGGGAACACATATTGATGTTGGAAACAAAGAGAGGCTTTTTGGACCTTTTGACAATAAGTAGGTCTGCTCCATTTATCAAAGTGAAAAAAAAAATAATTCTGATAAAAACTAGAAACGAAAATGGGTGCGATTTAAGCGTGCATTATTGAATATGTGCATATGTGCATTAAAATAGATACTTTGTGCATTAAAAAAAGAAATAATGTGCATTAAATAAATATGAATATGTGACAAAAAAAATTTATAATGAGCAATATTTAATTGATATTGTGCCCTAGAATGAATAACTTGTGCATTAAAATAATAAATGAGCACGAAATCTAGAGCGCATCAAAATTGATTTTTACTGTCAATGATATTCGACCTTCGAATGGCGGTTACTTTAAATGGGTCACTCGGCAATATAATGTTTAATATAAATCTTACACTAAACAATAGTTTGTGTATATGTATTGTTCCCTAGCGATTGAACTTTGAAATGTATATGTTACGGTTAAAGTGATAAATGTGGTTTGTATTAATAATTACCGGCTATTATTAATAATAACCGCATCATTTGGTCAATGTGATTAGAAACACTTAAATAATCACATGGACCGGCTATTATTAATAATTTCCTAACGGGCACGGTAAAAGTGATAAAAACGTTACGTTTTACAAAAGATCTTTTGTATACAATCTTCAAAGAAGTTAGCTAAGTTATTTTGATTACTATGTAAGCTATTATATTTATTTACTCGACGCAAATCATCAGTACGGCTAGCCCAATGACCAAAATTACAAATAATACAAAACATTGATAATACACAATGTTTTCTTTTGTCTCCCTTGTACTTTAGAAACTACTGGATATAATTGGTAATGATATTTGGTATACACCCAATGACGGCTCAATGATGAAAACATAAAAAGAACATTTTATACAGAGTGTTAAAAAAAGTTATCCATTTTATTATCAATAACGCCAATTTTATATTTAATGCATGTGGGTAGTTTTTGTAAATGTACAATTACAATTTATTAAGTAAATTCTCAAATCCCAATTATCTTGAAATTCTGCGCATTTAATATAATTTTTTTTAATATTGTATTTTCATGCAAATACAAGATTAAAAATATTCAGATGTTTATTTTTTTTCTCGCCAATTCATGCAAGAATAGGCGAGACTAGTTTACATAGATGTTTTTACATAAATTGCACCGCATTGCATTTTTGTGTGGTTCTGTTCCTAACACGGTATTTTTACTTTTGGTGTTTGACAATAAAGTACTATTTTATAAATAAAAGATTAAGCATTGTAACAACTTGCCCCAATCTTCCCTACATTAGGTTGTCCATTACCTATACCTACCGTAAGCATATCTAATATCTGACGGATATAATCTGTTTTATAAGGCGGTTATTATAAAAGTGTTTATCACCAACAAAAAAAATACTTTTAAAAACATTATTTATTTAGGTATATGAAAAAATATAACAATAACAAAAACACGATAATTCTCAAGTCCAGGAATCAGTTTAAAAATGAAATATATTCTTAATCAATAAAATGAACAGTAGGTAACTCAAATAAAATCTGTATCACATTTGTGCACTTACAAATCAAAAATAAACAATATTCATAGTCAATAATAAAATAAAAATAAAATACAGTTACAGTTCACATTTGTGAGCAAAACAAAAGAGGATGACGTCCTATTGTTACAAACTTTATCGTGCTTTATTTTTACAATATAAATGGTGTAATTCTTGTACTACCACAAAAAATTAAGGTCTAGAAGGACTTCTGTGTTCAAAATTAAATATAAAACATTTTTTAAAGTTTTGTATTAAAAAGATAATAAATAAGAAGTTATAAATAAAAATAATTTTTCTTGCCACGAATTGCAAAATACAGAAGCACTATGTATGTATGCACTGGCAGAATAATACAAACCGAGTTTCTCATTTATTACTTGCTTAGCTTTTAAGAATTGCGCAAATAAGCATGGCCCAAAGACTTACACACTCGTGCATGCAATTAGTATGGATTGGCCTCTCTTAGTCTCGTTTTGATAATCTTCCTTATTTTAGTCATGAGTAGTAACTAAATAAGTTAGTCAGGACTAACGTCACTAAAGGCCCAACACTGAAAACCCAGTGAATAGATTCGTTGTGTGGCGGTTATGTAGATACTAACAGAATTCCAAATCTGAGGCTGTGTTATATTATTTACCTTAATGCAATATCGAATTGAAATATATCACATTGACCACAGCATGCTGGAAATTATTAATAATAGCCGGTTCATGTGATAAATTCTTCACTTTAACCTCGCCACTTGGCTATTATTAATAATAACCGGTAATTATTAATAACGACAGGACTATGCTCTACGATACACATAAATGCACTACGGGTTGCAGTAGTTATTGCAACTTGTAATCTCTCCAGGGCGCATTATAATGTTCTAATGGTACAATGTAGATTATTGAATGCGCTTACTAAATTTTCAAATGTTGATTTATTTAAACTATTGGACATTTATTTTTTTCAATAAAAAACTATTTTTTGAGATGCACATTATATTTTTATAGGGGTAACGATTGTATTGCATTTATTTAAGTGCAGAAATATATTATGAAAGGAACATTCAAATATATAAAATGCACAATTATTTATTCTGATGCAGATATTATAAATATATTGCACATTTATTTTTTTTTAATGCTCAAGGCATTTTTTGAATTGCTCAAATATTTTTTGTACTGGTCAAATATTTTTTGTATTCGTCAAATATTTTATCAAATGCTTACAATAAATGCACGTTTTATATTATATATTGCGCAAATAATTTATACTGTTTTTAAATTCTCAACATTGTGACGTATCATTTAGCATTTAGGGTATGAGGTTATGATCTGAACAGAATGTAGATTGTTTAATAATAGCTAGTCCAAAACAAAAAAGTAAATTCGACATGCCGTTGTTTCACTTTCTATACTTCTAAACATAGAAAGTACAAAAATAATATATTATGCTATGAGGTAATAATGTAAGAAATAACTTGCAAATGGAATAGTATACTTTCTCTACGACTTTGCAATGAAATTTTATAAATTAATTTATTGCATATATGGAATGCGGTATAGATATTCTGTTATGTATGTCACTATGTCGGTAGATCAGATTTGGTATATTAAATAAATCAGATTATTGATTATTAAGTCAGTTTTTTTATTTCAATTTTATTCAAGTACTGAGTTCAAATATCTTTGACAGATTAAATTTGTTTGTAACGCTTGTCACTTAGCGACGTTGTTAACACCATGACAACGTCGCTAAGCAGTGGTTCAAAACAGGAATGAAATGAAAATCAGAACTGTGATTGGTTCTAAAGTTGTGGGAAATGAAAATTTCATTAATAGGGAGTACACAAATATATTACTCAATTAATGATAATACTTCCACATCATAAAGGATTCACACCCTTATAAAAATACAAGTACACTCACGTTGCTGAACAACATTCTCCTAAGTAGTATCGCCCACTCGCTTCCGCAAAAACCGGAAACTCCCTCAAATTAACTTCGTCTGGGTTAAAGGGGTAGTTTGAAAGTTCCTGTATTGCCTTCGTTCTTCAGGCTTCTAAAGAGCCAGTCAATATTGGCCCACAAATAAAATTATACCACCCTTTTCACGGGGAACTTTAAATCACTTTGCGTCGCCATTTCCACCTATTTTTCGCTCCTTTTTCTTTACCAGCTTTTCACCGTTCCGTCCGCCCCAAATTCGGGTTTAACGTGTTTATCGCAAATACACAAACGGAGGGAGGGATAATTAAATTTTAAACCTTAAAATCTTGTTAGATTAGCCGTCCATCTCGTTCATTAACATAAAATTCCATCAAATAATAACGTTTAGTCCATTCCAAAATTTTAGGTACTCACTTAATTAAGTAACCGGCTGAGAAACAAATGTTTGCTTAGTTTCTAATGGTGTTTTTCGCTTGCAAACTTATGTAGACACCTATTCCTGTAGGAATATTTGTTCGAATTGAATTTGGCTTGCATCAACACGGTGGCGAAACGACATAGTGGGGGAGAGGAAATTGAATTTCCTACTTCTGTTGTATACGCGCGTGCTTTGGACGAACAGCGTCAGGTCTGTACGATTCTTACAAAGATTGCTCCGTTTCAAAGCTGTCCAAGGTCTAAGCTAAGCAGGTCATAAGGCCACGCAACCCTTTGAAGTCACATCTAACCCTTCATGAATAGTTTTAGCAGAGAAGTTTGTATTTGTTAGGATCGGTCAATTTGCATTGAATATCTCGCAAAACAAACAGGAGACGAAAGGTTAGGATTGGAAAAATAAGTCAAGTGAATTAATAAACATTGTGGAATAAGGAAATGTCCATATTGCAAAGTAGTAATGTATTCAAATAAAAGGCCTCTTTTCTTTGCGAATAATTTAATTTACTATACTAGTTTCAACAGTTCACTGTCATCATCAGTAGTATAATCTACGAAACAAAGGATATAAGAAAAACTTAGGAAAACAATTAAGATTATACTCACAGTCAGACAATAAAAATTCTACATCCAGAATAATAGCATTAATATCAAGTACAACCTTCAAAAATACATGAAACAATGCAGAAAAAACCTGTCGAAGGAAATATAAGGTTAATGACACTGATGATGACAGTGAACTGTTGAAACTAGTAAATTAAATTATTCGCAAAGAATATTTGAATAAATTAATAAACAGCGTGGGGGTACCACAAGATTCTGTGTTGCCTACCAAGTGATATTAAATACAGTAGTCCGCTAAGGTGGTTTCTAAATCATCGTGTTTATTTATTGGTTAATTTTAATTAATCACTATTTTTAGAGCAAAACGTAACTATTAAATGCAGAAAATCCCTCGGGTATAATAGTTATAATCCTAAAAGCATGGAAATCCATAAACTACATAGCCATCATGTATTTTTTTTTGTGTTTTTTGACGCTCTCTGGATGCTATTTTTTGCTCCCAAATTGCTTTTAAAAGCGTGCTTTTTCGTGGATTAAATTTAGCCGTCCGCGTGCAAATGCGACACAAATCTATTTCAAACTATTTCCGAACAAATGTTGACACTTTTATTGCAACGTAGTTAGTGAATGCTGTACTATCTATTAGTATATAGATTGATTTGTACCGAGTGTTAACAATTGAATTATTTTTTTTTAAATAATATTAACTAGAGGGCGGATGTTTTGGGCAATGTTTTGTATGATGTATATGTGCTAATAAATACATATATTATACAAAAATAATGCAAGGTATACTTACTTTTATAACGCTGTTTTGTGTTTTTTTCTCATTTTTCGTGCTCATTTTAAGCGCTTAAAAGCTTAAAATAGAATGCTTTTCTCTAAAACCAAATTGGTGATTTGGAATAATTAATTTCTTTCTCTCAATTACAGATTTGATTCTCTAGCATAACAAATATTATCATCTAAAATAATCCTGGGGTGACATCAATATTTGATAACTAGTCACTACTTATAACAACTCGTACATAAAGATACGTAAAATCACATAAAATAATCAAAGATTCCCATCGCAGCTCGAGTTCGAAAATATTCGGATCAATTCACAAATAAGAAAAGGTTGAAAGTTTAAAATGATAAATCTGCGGAGTTCTATTCGACAGGGGAACGAAACCAATAATTCTCCTCTGCATAACAAAAGCCAGTAGACGGAAATGCCTGGAACGCACCCAAGATTTTCCGAATACATTTTAGTGTTGACACCGCGCTGGAATAAAGCGTAGAAATTCGCGGTTGAATCTGTTTGCATGTAATAGATCTTGTATTCCATGGCTGGTCTGATTGATTCCTTCTATTCGCATCGCATCTCGTTTGTTTGCACAAATTTGCATTCTATTTTTATAGCTGGGAATATTTCCCTGTACATTTTCCATAATTTGTTAATTGACAAGATTGTTGTTGATGGATTATCAACTATTTAATACAGTAGGACGTCTTAAAAATGAATTCGCACTATACAGAACATCACGTCACGTTAAGCCGGGGCTACACATTCGTATACTTGCCAAATATCAAATATTTGCCACATGCTAAATATTTGGCAAATATATTTGCCACGCAAATCGAAAATTGGTTGGTCTAAACGATGCCATGAGTGATTTATTCTTCCTTGTAAGTTCGTACACCGAATAAATTTCATCCATCCTTGATTACCGGCTGATATTTATAAAACTCAAAAAAATCTATGACATACCAACAAATTTTTACAATATTCGTTTGTGATTTCGGACCGTCAGAGTTGCACTGCAACAGTAAATGCATCGGATATTCATGCATCGCCGCATTTTATAATACATGAAAATTTTCTTTGAGGACTTGCTACATGTGCGTACCGAATGGGCACTAGCTATTTTTTTGATTAGTTCGCCTTATTTGCACATTAGCTTTTTCAAATAAATCTGATAATTTGATTACGAACAAGCAAGGTTTTATTTTATAATGCCGACATATTTTTAATTACATAAGTGCAGAATTCACTGCGTACTAACAAGGGTATTCTTGTGGAAATTTAGAAAACAAATCTTGACGGAACTGTTTGTTTCATTTTAATGATTTTTTGTTTAATTTATTAGCTTTCTGTATTATTAAGTCGCAGCGTCTAATTTTAACAGACTGTAAAATAATTGGTCATTTGATGTGAACTAGTTTAAATAAATCATTATTTTAATGAGAAAAAATATATATTTTTTTATTTAAATTAGGAAGCTATTGTCCATAAAGAAATGTTAGATCTGGTTTCTTCATCATCTTTAAAGTTCTATTAAATCCAATTGTACTACTAGGTTCGTTGTATAAATATGTCCTAATATTGTCTGAAATACAGATCAATTAGCTTCTGAAACAAAAAGTTAAACAAATGAGCTTTCAAAATATTACCCTTTTTCTACTTTGCATTCACAATGCACACATTGTAACACTGTTTTCAGTGTTACAATTAACACATTGTAATACCGAAAACAGTAACATTTTTGTCGGATTGGTACACAGTGATATCAAATGCCATATGTCAAATGTACAATACATAACCCAACATAACCACACACTGCATCTTCTTAATCGCTTGCAATCACATAAACTGCGAAATATCAATATTCTGTACATATTTAAACATGGGTGTAGCCTGCTATACTATGGCCAAAGGATTGGGGCTTTCTTAGTTTTGCTGTGTTCATCAAAATACGCCAGCATGACGTTTACGGTGATGTTTTTCGACTCTAGTAAGTGATCGTTATCATTATTTTCAACTAAACATCAAATCCCCTTTTCAGATATTATTCAAGGGCCACATTTACTTTAATAAGGTATTATGCGAAGATCAAACCTACATCGTAGATACGAACGATTTTAATTACTGCTGCGAGATTGTATATGCGCAATAAATGGTTTATCAGCATACACGTACGAAGCTATAGTACATTTAAAGTGTAGAGGATTTCTTAGTTTATGTAACGTATAAGTTTTCGGTAATATTTTGGACGCTTGGATACTCGGTTCAATTCATATTCGTTTTTGTCCGTCGCTTTCGACTTCGTCTTAGTTCTGGTTGTGTGCAACGTATTTGTATTACCTCCATCACATGTAATTTTACTAAGTATAATTTATTCTAATAAACTACTTTGCCGAAATTAGAATTGGGTTTCAATTATAAGTGCTTGTAAATATATAAGCCGCAACGGCTACGTAGCGGAATTAGGTAGACACCGCTATTAAACGTTAAGCGTTATAACAATTCTTTAGTAAGTTCTTGTTCTTCGAAGTAACTAATCAGTCACCGCCAAACACTTCTATTCTGATTATTATACTTATGAAACCACTATTTTAAAATTCTTAACTTTTTAGGTTAAGTTTCATGTATTTATCACAGTAGGGTTAAAAGTGTTGCCCCAAGCTCCATTATGATCCCTCGCTGAATATTTATTCAAACTTGTAGGCTAAAGTAGATTAAAATTATTCATAATTAGATTTTGTCATGATTTTATCTCATCGATATCATCCTTAACGAAGTTGACAGTTACTACAGTGCTGCCACGTGGTACAAAACAAAACAACTCGTGCGCCAATTTGACGTCCTATAGAACTTGTATAATAATATACTATTTTGTTGAATAAGAAAGCTACACAAAATTGTCTCTACTATTAAAATATTTTTAACCGCTTTCGTTTCTCTTCAAATAATAAACATCATAAAAAGCGACAAATATATAAATACAATCAAATAAAGCGTAATTTTCTAAATAAATTATTTTATAGACATGCTGTCTATAAATTTTTTATGATGTTTATTACTTGAAGAGAAACGAAATTTCATAGAAAAGCATCAACTTAGAATACACTCTGTATATGGTGTACGTTTTTCTTGGAAAGAAATACCATTGCGTTTATGTGGACAGGTAAAAACAACAATGATTTTTTTCTAATTTCTGTCTGACGGTTTCCGGAAAACTGTCTGTCTGACGGTTTCACAAAATTAAAATTTTATGCGGTTTTCGCCCTTTAGAAAAATCAAAAATCTTACTAATAATTACGAATCTATTGTCAATCTTCGTATGCCACCTACTACATACAAAACGAAATTAAAAAATGGAAAAATTAAACAGCGTACTCAAATGAAACCATTATTTGTCGCCTAGGCACTTGCTATATCCACTGCAACTGGATATTGCAAATATCAAGTATTCGTCGTAAAAAAAACGTCCGCACAGCCGACCTTCTGATTCGTATAATAACAACGATGAATTGTTAGCGAATACCGTGCAGGAAATCGTGCTATAATTCAGCTATTCAGCTGTTGCATGGAAACTGAACTGTCATGGTCAAGAATGTAATGAACAATGAACAGTAAACAGAACAAATTTTAGAAAAAGTGTTAATACATTGCTTATGATAGAGATTTGCTAGAAACAATGGAGGTGTGATAGGAAAAGAAGAAGCGAAAGAAAAAGAGAGAGTGAAAGAAACGTACAAGAAAAATCGTATGCTGAAAGCTACTGTATTTAAGGTGTATATTTCTAATGGGTCCGTAAATGATCCCATTCTTAAAATGTTAGCTTTATATCCTATTTCTTAAGAACTTCACTCACAACGAAATACGAACTTTTATTGAGTGTTCAGCTACCATATAACATTTCTCCTCTCCCGTCCTATTGGCTTTCCAATTCATCAATTTCAGCCTCACATTATTGATTGATATGAATACACCCTCCCCACCCCAATATTATATATATACTCCACATCATCAATTTATATCAGATTTACTCCCCAGATATCGCATGAAAAAGGTGCTGCGTATTTTGTTTTAATACAATTTTCAGTTTTTTTGTGGTGCAAGTCATAAATTAGCATTTCGCGCGACAGATATGTTTAAAATCGATGCCGTTAAAAACGATTTATAGTTAGGGTAGTGCTTAATAGGGAAGTTACTTGTATCGGAATAGCTGTGATAATAAATCTGTGGAGTTTTTCGTTTGTAATAAATAAATGTTGAAGCGAGACGACCGAAGTGTCCATAAATTTCATTGCTTAATTGTTCGAGTTTGATTGAAATGTGTGTGGAATTGACAGTGACGTAAATGCTACTCGGTATTATTTTACAAGATAGGGCTTAACGCTTTTGCAACCGATAGTAAATCCATTAATTATAATAGTATATTATTATACAAGTTTTATAAGACGTCAAATTGGCGCACGAGTTGTTTTGGGAACGACGAGCGTAGCGAGGAGTGCCCAAATGGAACGAGTGCCGCCAATACGTCTTATAAAACGAGTGTAATATACCATTTTTTCTACTTTGCGTCATTAATTTTATATAAATTTAGAAATTGTGGTTACTATATCGCGCTAAATTAGAATCTAGGGTATTTTGCGGGTACCACGTGGCAGCACTGTAGTAACTGTCAACTTCGTTAAGGATGAGATCACTGAGATAAAATCATGACAAAATCTAATTGTGAATAATTTTACTCTACTTTAGCCTACAAGTTTGAATAAATATTCAGCGAGGTCGCAACGATGATCATAATGGAGCTTGGGGCAACACTTTTAACCCTACTGTGATAAATACATGAAACTTAACCTAAAAAGTTAACAATTTTAAAATACTGGTTTCATAAGTATAATAATCAGAATAGAAGTGTTTGGCGGTGACTGATTAGTTACTTCGAAGAACAAGAACTTACTAAACAATTGTTATAATGCTTAACGTTTAATAGCGGTGTCTACCTTAATTCCGCTCCGTAGTCGTTGCGGCTTATATATTTACAAGCACTTATAATTGAAACCCAATTCTAATTTCGGCAAAGTAGGTTATTAGAATAAATTATACTTAGTAAAATTACATGTGATGGAGGTAATACAAATACGTTGCACACAACCAGAACTAAGACGAAGTCGAAAGCGACGGACAAAAACGAATACGAGCGTCCAGCGTCCAAAATATTACCGAAAACTTATACGTTACATAAACTACGTTACTATAGCTTCGTACGTGTATGCTGATAAACCATTTATAAGTGCGCATATACAATCTCGCAGCAGTAATTAAAATCGTTCATATCTACGATGTAGGTTTGATCTTCGCATAATACCTTATTAAAGTAAATGTGGTTCTTGAATTATATCTGAAAAGGAGATTTGATGTTTAGTTGAAAAGAATGATAACGATCACTTACCAGAGTCGTAAAACATCACCGAAAACGTCATGCTGGCGTATTTTGATGAACACAGCAAAACTAAGAAAGCCCCAATCCTTTGGCCATACTATGCAGGCTACACCCATGTTTAAATATGTATAGAATATTGATATTTCGCAGTTTATGCGATTGCAAGCGATTAAGAAGATGCAATGTGTGGTTATGTTGGGTTATGTATTGTACGTTTGACATATGGCATTTGATATCAATGTGTACCAATCTTAGACAAAAATGTTACTGTTTTCGGTATTACAATGTGTTAATTGTAACACCGAAAACAGTGTTACAATGTGTGCATTGTGAATGCAAAGTAGAAAAAAGTTATTAAACATCAAAGTTTTGCAAAATGTTAGGTATTACAGTTCACTTACCGATACCCACTTACCTAATGTACAAACGAAGAAGAGCTTTACGTAAGATTTCTTATATTTCACATTCATAGAAACCGATTACATCCGAGCAGAGTGCTGAATTCCCCGAGATTTTCTAATGTTATTACAGACCGCAAAAACGGGATTATCTCTGCGAAAACCCTATTTAATTTATTACCGAAGCGAAGCCGATCCATTTCCTAGATAGTCGCCAGCTACGACGGAAAACTTGTAGATTTGAACCTTTTCTCAGGGGGTACTTTTTACCTCCGGGATTAATCTCACTATATATCAGCTGCTTAGTTCGTCCTTTTAGAGACCTTTTTAAAATCGTACGATTTATAGCACTTCGCTTCGTCGCAGTCATACACTGCACCGGAAGTTTGAAAATCTTAGAACACTTACGGAGGTCTCACTTCGCTTTCGTGGACACCAGCAGTGATTTATAAATTAAAGTTTTCGCCAGCAGGGGATTGGTCTATTTGCGACGGTTGTAATTTGTTTAATTATGGTGAAGTTAATTTTCAACTTCGAGTCGGAGATGTAAGATAAATAAGGAGGGTTTGTCAACTTGCCAGAGGCGGTTAGTACCGACTTGTTAAGCGAAAACTAATCCCGACCCTGCTGTGTGCTCTGATAGAATTTCTTGTTTGGATAGTCTATGGTTTTGCAGATGAGAGAAGTAAGTACATATACTGCTCAAAAAAATTAGGGGATGACATTTTTCGAAACCTGTAACTTTTTAAATAATAGTTCTAGGCAAATCAAATTTGGTATACTTCAACGGCATAAACGAAGCCATGAGTGATTTAGTTTTCCTTTTAAGTTCGTTCACCGAATATTTTTCATCCATCCTTGATTACCGACCGATTGTAATAAAACTCAAAAAAATCTATGACATACCAACAAATTTGTACAATATCCGTTTGTGATTTCGGACCATCAGAGTTGCACTGCAGCAGTAAATGCATCGGACATTGATGCATCGCCACATAGCATTTTCTTTAAGGTGCTCCCACACGCAGTGCCAATAGGGGCCATCATTGGCCATCGGAGTGCTTCGCGTAGCGGGACCCAACTGTGCCAATGCACATCGCCAATATGTCTACCTTGTCCGCTTTATTTCATTCTGTTTTAGCATTGTACGTACTACCGATGAAAAGTTTAGTTATCTATCTATGTTTTATCATATATACTGCATTATTTATATTTGTACGTACTTTAAGGACAATGATGATTTATTATTTGCCCAAATGCCTGATTGCCCAAATGTAAAAACATGAAAACTTTTTTTAATATTTTGTAAATTTATTCACAGTAACTATGGTTCTTATAAGCATTATATTAACCTTACAGTTGCAATAAATTAACAAGCAATAAATTAATATTCTAAAGACAATATTGAAGTCGTTATAATGGCTGACCCACGGCATAGGTACGTTTTTTTTTATTTTTTGTGTTTTTGACGCCGAAGGAATGAACGTTGTGTTAATAGACAGAAAATGCCAATTTATGGGTTGGTCTTGAGGTTAGTATGACTTCCGGGTTTTCCAGAAATGACGTCATCATTAAAATTTTAAAAATGAATTCGCACACAATCGGGAGGCATACGGTATTTAGGTTCTGGGATTGCGGTCAACCTTATTCGCTAGGGTGGGGTGGGAAAGGTGAGGGAGGGGGTTGGAGGGAAGCGGGATATGAATCTACACACGATGGGGAGTCATACGGTATAGGGGTCCAAGGACTGCGGTCAACCCTCTTCCCTACAATCTTGACTACAATCAAACAAAGTTGCATTTATATAATTAACAACAATTAACTATTTATTAATTGACAATTTATAGATTAGTTTTAAACGGCAAATTTAAATAATCTGATGTATTTAATGTATTCAACAAAGTTTAAAAACTATACTGGATGCTTTTCCTTATTTTTATTATCAGAAAAATATCAAAAAATATATCTGTTACTAAAAATATTGGGTTGATAATAAATATACCTACATAATATACATACACGGAGTTTTAATATCTATAATTAAAACTCCGTGTATGTAAGGGTTCTCAATTTTTCTTTGTACCTTATAAATAATTTCAGTTTTATTATATAAATTATATTTTAAATCAAAATTATGAATTCATCGATTTGACTGAAATGAAATATTTATATAAAGACACGATACAAATTAACAGGGTCCTGCATAAACATACAGACCACTCAGTGTATCAGATCTTATCCCATCTTATTCCGCATTTGTTGCTTGAAACATAAAGAAAATAAAAAGGGAGATTTTTAATGTCACGTGGCAAATATAAAAAACTAAATAATTTTGTTTCCTGTATTGCTGTATATTTGTATTCTTTAATGTATTTAATATTTTCGAACTTACTGTATAAATAATGACTGAAAAACATGTTTAATATTTAACAACCTTATTAAACAGTGTCCTCTTTCGAGGGTTCCTTTTTTTAAATTCTAAGCAACCACTGCTTAAAATAATGGGAGCTGCGGCAACAGCAATGATATCGTCTTCACTGTTCATTTTTAATTCTCTACGGGACGCTGCGAGCCTTCTACGATACACAGAAATACCTTGCGCCCAATACCAACGTTGGCCAATGTTGGCGAAGTGAATGCGCACACTACGCGCAGCGCGTCACATCACCAACGTTGGCGAGACGTTGGCACTGCGTGTAGGAGCTCCATAATACGTGAAAATCTTCTTTGAGGACTTGCTACAGGTGCGTACCGAATGGGCACTAGCTATTTTTTTGATTAGTTCCCTTATTTGCACATTAGCTTTTTCAAATCAAATTGATAATTTGATTACAAGCAAGCAAGGTTTTATTTTATGATGCCGACATATTTTTTAATTACATAAGTGCAGAATTCACTGCGTACTAACAAGGGCATTCTTGTGGAAATTTACTAAACAAATCTTGACGAAACGTTTGTTGCATTTTAATGATTTTTTGTTTAATTCATCAGGTTTCTGTTTTATTAATTCGCAGCATCTAATTTTAACAGACTGTAAAACAATACAATTGGGTCATTTGGTGTGAACTATTTTAAATAAATTATTATTTTAATGAGAAAAATGTATTATTTTATTTAAATTAAGAAGATATCTTTATATGTCTCTTTAAAGTTCTACTAAATCCAATTGTACCTAGGTTCGTTGTATAAATATGTCTTAGTATTGTCTGAAATACATATCAATTAACTTCTGAAACAAAAACTTAAACTAATGAACTTTCAAAATATAACCTTTTTGTTGAATAAAAAAGCTACACAAAATTGCCTCTAGTATTAAACTATTTTTCACCGCTTTCGTTTCTCTTCAATTAATAAACATCATAAAAATCGACAAATATATAAATACAAACAAATAAAGTATAATTTTCCAAATAAATTATTTTATAGACATGCTGTCTATAAAATTTTTATGATGTTTATTACTTGAAGAGAAACGAAAACGATAAAAAATATTTTAATAGTAGAGAACTTTGTATAGCTTTTTTATTTTACAAAAGGGTTATATTTTTAAAGCTCATAAATGAGTATCATCTATATTGTTCATAGAAAAGCATCAACTTAGGATACACTCTGTATATGGTGTACGTTTTTCTTGGAGAGAAATAACATGCGTTTATGTGGACAGGTAAAAACAACAATTTTTTTTTTATTTCTGTCTGACGGTTTCACAAAATCACAATTTGATGCGGTTTTCGCCCTTTAGAAAAATCAAAAATCTTACTAATAATTACAAATCTATGGTCAATCTACGTATATGACCTACTACACACAAAACGAAATTAAAAAATGGAAAAATTAAACAGCGTACTAAAATGTTCATCGAGTGCAAGTAAATGAAACCAATGTTTGTCGCCTAGGCACTTGCTATATCCACTTCAACTGGATATTGCAGATACCAAGTATTCGTCGTAAAAACCCGTCCGCACAGCCGACCGTCGAATATATAAATCTATTTTTGAGGTGGACTCGATACGAATTGAATAGAACTGGTTTTTCCTTTCACAAATAATCATATACTTGGCAAATTTTTGATATTTGGCAAGTATACGATACATTTTTAACTGCACCCTCTTTAAGATATTGTCAGGGTAATATCCCCACAACCACCTCCCTTATAAATTACAATTAACTAAAAGCTCCTTCCAAATTGGCCGTTCGATAAGACCATCAGATTGTGGAGATAGGAGTTTATGGGAGAAGGCTTAAGTTTGCGGTGGCTATAAGAAGCGGCCCGATTACCAGTTCTACCCTAACGCCCACTTTATTAACAGAAATTGATAAGGGTTTACTGCGATGGGAGCAGGAGAAAAGAAACTGCGACCTTGGGCGAGTTTCGGCCAAGAAACGAGCCCCACACCAGACCTTGTCCTCCCTGAAAATTAATTTCTGTATTATCGCTGTAAAAAATTGCTAAAGTTGTAACAGGGCCTTTGGGAATTCAGGGGGAAAGTTAATTTTAAAGAAACCTGCAAAGTTAGTTCTTAAATCTGTAGATATGTCTGGGGAATAGCTCTGTTTAAGGGTTTTGTGAATTCTAGGAAAAAGTACTGCGAATCATTTTATCAAAAATTTATACACACAGAAAAGTAAATACTTCACTCAAAGCAATATGCTTTCATCCAAGAATGATTAGTTTGCTATAGCCGCTATTGTTGAATTGAAATGATCATATGCTTGTATATCTGAGAAAATATTTTCTTGCAATGAGTATGGATATTATTCATTCAAGAAAACTATTCTCACGTTGAGAATAATGGAATTTTCTTAAAGTGAATATATATGCTTGACAATGAGAAAATATTTTCTTGAAATTAGTATAGATATTATTAGTTCAAGAACATGATCATAATGTATGGAATAGAAATTACTGTTTTAGTTTTTTTTTAAATGTAGGGAATTGTGTGAAATAAGTAGACAATAACTTAGCGAATGATATTTGTTTTATTGTATGAAATTTCTTTGCTTAATTACATATATACTTACCTATTTATAAATTATCACTACCTACAATATCTAAGGCATGAAAAAAAACACCATTTTCTATTAGACATCAAATTGTTTCCATTATATTACACAAGTAAATTTTCTGTGACATGTATGTTGATTTGGTGACCACTATATGGCTAGGCAAAATTTACGTACCGTGTGCGTCACAAGTCACAACTACGAACTGCGTCGCAAATATAAAAACGCAAAAGTAAAACTATATACTTTCATAATATTATAGATCGCGTAGTTATTGCGTACAGTACCTACAAAATTAGTAAAGATATACTTACATATTGAACTCTTCCCGGACAAGACTCGGTAGTCAGCGAACACGACGCCATAGCAGACCGCAACTAACTGAAGGCAAAGGCCGATGCGAAAAATCTTAAATCTCGGCAACGTTCGTGCACGTTTGAGTGTAAATGCGCAAGCGCGTTGCAAGCAATGGCTTACTTGATTCAAGATATTGATCAACTTCTTGAATTGAGAATTTAAACCTCTTTGTTTGAAAATTATATACTTAACCGAAACTAATAACTCTGAGATTGGGATATTCTTCAATTGTGAGAACAAGGAATTCTTAAATGAAAGAAATTGTTTCAAACCAAGTAAATATTAACTTTCATCTAAAGCAATAACCGCAAGTAAATAATTTTCTCTCGTTTTGAGAATATACTTCGCTGTGTGTTGGTTTTTAAGTACCCCCACAGAAAAAAGTCTAATGGCGTCTGATCAGGGGACCTAGCTGGATCGCGAATACAAATGTTTTGTACTAAGTAGTCTGTATAGCAAACTCAAGCCGCCAAAGGCATTTTTATACATAAAATGATTACACAAACTGATCTTACAGCAATGCATGTTTGTTTTGGTTACGTAAAAAGGCAAAACAAACAGAAAACTCGTGATTATTTACTGAATCAAACACGAAAAGCTGCGTAGTGATTTCGTAGCGACCTTTCATGTTTCTACTCGAGGAGTATTTCTGTTTCTCTCGCATGTGCGCGTATTTGAATGAACAAATTCGGTCGGGGGAAATGAAAATGTCGCCACGCTTTATGCACGGCGTAGTTTGAAGCAGGAAGGGCTTCGAAAAGAAACGCGAAAAGTAACTGGTAAACATTCTTTGCGAATTACCACTTGGAGAATTTGTGCAGCGCGCCAGGGCGGATTTTTCCTTATTTAAATATTCCTTTTTTATTATTTGCCGAGGTCGTAAGGAAGCTCAGCAATGTCGGAATGGCGCCGTTTTTTATTTCAGTTTCCCACGTTTCTTAAATTGCTTTGGAAACATTATTTGAAATTTTTATGATGGAGTGTTCGAGAAAGGTAAATTAATTTGATAAGGGTGTTAAAATGTTTGTTAAAATGTTGAGTCCGACCCTGTTCAGCGCAAGAAAAGTATTGACCTACATTAGTGTTTGTGTATTACCAGAGACAGACTATGGCAATAGGGTTGACTGTATTAAAAATATGGCTTGCATTATAGTCATCCTAATAGATTACAGTTTAGGAAAACTATTTGTTATTAAAAACATGCTTTCTTTCTATGAAAAACCAAAATTAAAATTGAATTTTATTCACGTCCTATCACGTCATTGAAAATGCTCTGTAATTGGCAGTCTCCAGTGACGTCATTCGTTAGTACGCTTAGAGCGCGTTCGGTTTGTCAAGGTAGGGTATGAGGAGAGCAATGCTCAGATAACCTGGGTCGGCTGTCTCTCTCTTATAAGCAAATAAACGCCGTATGACGTTAGTCCGCCTATTATGCAGCGCGTCACTCACACCGTACCCTACCCGATTATCCGAACGCGCTCTTATGCTTCTCCCGTTCAAATTTAATAGCACTAAAGCGCCATGTAAGCATAACTTTGTAGGTTAGGTTAGCCCTAACCTTAAGCTGTCAGATCAGATAATACCTGGTTCGAAAATACGATAGATAACTTATTCTAGTCAGTTTTACTTATGTCGAAGTAATCTTCACAACAAAAAACACTTGTATTGGCCGCTATTTATTTCATTTGAATTTCTACGAGCCAACCACTTTCTTCGCAGTTTCAAATCTTGCGGAACAGCTACAAATAGTTTATCCGGAGTTTTTATTGACGTATTTTTGCATTGTGGCTTTATACATCATTTATAAACCATTTTTATGTAGAAATTGTGAAAACATCACATCATAGAACACAATTACCAAGCGGCGACGATGCCGATGCTGACAGACCATATGGGCCGATTTGACATCTACTATCGTGTGACGTCACACAACAGTAAGTATCGTTTTGGCGGGACTTTTTGTGATTCAATTTTTAACGCTGATTTTAATGAAATATTGAGGAAGAAAATACGAAAAATAATGCGTTTACTTTGTAGAGTGAAGGAATAAACACACTAAGATGGTTTTCCAATAATAGTCAAATACTCTTTTGTATGCGACTGATGACTAGTATGCGAAATACCTTCTATCGCTTACGTGGTAATACCAGGCGACAATTTCGTACAAATGTGAATAAAACAATATTCAAACTACTTAGGTTTGAGAATACATTGTACAGCATTGTTTCGCAAACGATTATGAGCATGTTTCAGTTCAGATCGGATATTGTTGAGCAAAAAGGAGGCGAGCTGGCCGGAAATGAAGCGGTTGAAGATCTCGGTCTAATAACCATAAATTACAGTTTAATAACCACCAATTTGGTGGCCGCTGAAGCTATCGTTATAGCAGGAGGGAAGCAATTAGTGAATATCGTGTACACTTTGGCCTGGATGTCCGCTGAAATATGGACAGGAATTAATATTGAGGGAAGTTGTTCAATAATGCTAATGCACGTGCGTGAACGGCATGTAGAAATGGGGGAAATAATCTTCTGATTAAAACTCTTGATAGCTTCATTGCCATTATAAAAATACACCATCTTTTTATTTCCTTTTAGAAGAACCCCTGATGATACAAAAAAAAAATATAATACTTGTTATACAATACTTTGTTTAAAACATTAAAGGTGTATTAAAATTAGTAGTAAATGGCATTTGTTTTTTGTTTTGTAAAAAAGATAACACTGGAGATTTTATAGCATCGTATACAGGGATTTATTTAGAATACAGGATATTTGATTTTGAAATTTTTGAAAGATTTTTCTTGCTTCCTTTAAATTATTTTTTATTTAACTATTTGACACATATAAACTTGATCCAAACTTGTCTATAAACTCAGTACTAAGATGCTACTATGTATGTACATTTACAATACACGCTTATATACACTATTTTTTCGTGTAAAATACTAACATCAAATTAAAAATAGAAGGTATATAATTTTCTAGTCTAGTGATAGATTTATGATATTTTTATTCGTTTTTTTTTGACAAATTCGTTATGGAATCTGACATAAAATTAACGGAATTTGCAATTCTTTTACAGATAACATAGGTTAAAATTGGAAAAAGTACCACACCTGTCTCTATAAGTGTACAAAATACCATGTAAAAATATCAATATCGTACATACTTTCTACGCCTAAAACTTTTACTTCTTGTAGTACATGAATCAGACATATTTCATCACATAGCGTGGATACAACAACAACAATTGTTATAAATAAATATACATTACCACAACAAGTAATACACCTTGATCTATAAGTTGATGTATGTATAACATGTGAGAATTGATACAAAATTAAGCTCACTATGGATGTTTGTTTTTATAAGACGCATTAGCACTAATTATTCATTATTTATTTTGTTTCTTATATATTTATTAAATTTATTTTTACTATTTGTGATTTTATGTTCTTCCATCGTTTCTAATGTAAATTAAAGATTTTCTCGAATAAATAAATTGCTTGTATTGTGAAGATTGAAAGCATACCATACTTGCAATAATCGAATGTTTCAATCCAATGTTATGTTACTTTATGTACGGCTATGCTACATTTCTGCACACAGAAAAGTAAATACTTCACTCAAAGCAATATGCTTTCATCCAAGTAAATGATTAGTTTGCTATAGCCGCAAGTAGATATTTTCTCAAGTTAAGAATAAAGAGATATTGTTGAATTGAAATGATCATATGCTTGTATATCTGAGAAAATATTTTCTTGCAATGAGTATAGATATTATTCATTCAAGAAAACTATTCTCACGTTGAGAATAATGGAATTTTCTTAAAGTGAATACATATGCTTGACAATGAGAACATATTTTCTTGAATGAGTATAGATATTATTAGTTCAAGAACATGATCATAATGTATTGAATAGAAATTACTGTTTTCGTTTTTTTTTTGAAAAGGTAGGGAATTGTGTGAAATAAGTAGACAATAACTTAGCGAATGATATTTGTTTTATTGTATGAAATTTCTTTGCTTAATTACAGATAATACTTACCTATTTATAAATTATCACTACCTACAATATCCAAGGCATGGAAAAAACACCATATTCTATTAGAAATCAAATTGTTTCCATTATATTACACAAGTAAGTTTTCTGTGGCATGTATGTTGATTTGGTGACCACTATATGGCTAGGCAAAATTTACGTACCGTGTGCGTCACAAGTCACAACTACGAACTGCGTCGCAAATACGTTGAACATAAGTACTGTAGGCTATTCACGCAAAATTAAAACTATATACTTTCATAATATTATAGATCGCGTAGTTATTGCGTACAGTACCTACAAAATTAGTAAAGATATACTTACATCTTGAACTCTTCCCGGACAATACTCGGTAGTCAGCGAACACGACGCCATAGCAGACCCCAACTAACTGAAGGCAAAGGCCGATGCGAAAAATCTTAAATCTCGGCAACGTTCGTGCACGTTTGAGTGTAAATGCGCAAGCGCGTTGCAAGCAATGGCTTACTTGATTCAACATATTGATCAACTTCTTGAATTGAGAATTTAAACTGCTTGGTTAGAAAATTGTATACTTAACCGAAACTAATAACTCTGAATTGTGAGAACAAGGAATTCTTAAATGAAAGAAATTGTTTCAAACCAAGTAAATATTAACTTTCATCTAAAGCAATAACCGCAAGTAAATTATTTTCTCACGTTTTGAAAATATACTTCGCAGTGTGTGATAATATCGGGTCTATTTGTTATGTAATGAAAAGTGTATTAAAATGAAATTTGGCTGATTTTGTTAAAAAGAAGACAGTAGATATTTTATAGCATCGTATACAGCATGATTTCTTTAGTGAAATTTAAAAACATTATACAGACAGGACAATTCCAAATGAGAGGTGGTGATTTTAACATTTTTGAAGGATTTTCTTGCTTTTTTTTACCACATTTGTTCCACACTTGTTGGGCTGTAGATCTTTTGAAAATTATGTTTTTGTTTTTGCAGTGATTTGGAACTAAAATCAACATCTTTTTGTATTGAACTAAAATTATGACAGTTTGCTTTCACTTGTCTGACAGTCAAGTCTTGGCTGTCCGCTTTGCTTTTGTACACATTACAACGTCATATGAAAAATATCGAAAAACACAAGGTGTTCAGGGTTCAGGCTGATGTTAGAAATGCTCTTCATTAATAAATAACAAAAATCAAAACGAAGACCTTGGTTTGAAGTGATGTGACCAGTGACCACTGTCCTTTTTTACCAAAACAAGACAAATGTCATGCATCTTTTTGGTGGAAGTAGAGTACTTTTGAAGTAAAACTCTTGAAAACAATGATTAAAATAGGTGGTGTTTCAAATGAAGTTTCATATCAGACAAATAGATGCAGCAAATAGCCAAGTAATTACCTAGAAAAGTTTTTCGAAAACGTAACGAATACTCAAATCCAGATATTTGATCAAATATTTACGTTTTGAACATTTTACAATAAAATAGTGAAAATAAGAAGATATTGATACGTATCTAATCCAGAAATGACGCGGATTTACAAAAACTGTGATTGCAAAGTGATTCCTGTCGGCCAAAACAAAGCGACTTAACGCCGTAACTGCGCGCCGCGGCTGATCAAAGCTATTTCGCATGCGTGTCATCCATCGCATATAATCGCATGAACGATTGAAACTGATACCAATCGATAGCGTATGTATCCCGTAGTAACATCTTAAAATGCTTAGAATCATAGTTCATATGAAAATGTTTTATTAACGAAAAACCATTGAAAAGTTGTGCCTGTAAGACATTAATCCTTCATTATTCGAATGTCACACAAACACACCAACATAAAGATTCCACAATCCAAAAGTGTCTTATTGTAGATAAACTAACTAACAGATAACTACGATGATATGAACAGACTAACGTAGAAAATTCCTAACAGCTAATCAAACAATTGTAAATTTATATTTAAAATTGTCATGTAGTTGTCGTACAGAATAAGTTAGAAAAAAAATATCAAAATTGTGTTTAAAATATAAAATTAGTTAATAACACCTAAGGACACAAAATTTTCTACATCTGTCACTGACACACAATTTTCTCTTAACCAAGTTCATCCACGCACCCAACAAACAAAACTGTAGGCTCGTATACGCGAAAATAATTAAATTAAGACACACCAATGAACTCTGGGTAAATTTATCGAATCAAGGAAATTAACAGGTACGCGGCGCCCCGACGGCCTCAGTCATTGTATATTAATTAACTTGAAAATTCAATTCCATCTGTCCGTTGCCGAATTCATTACAACGCAGCGGACCGAAAATCGGGTTTCAATTTCTCATCAGCATCCGAAACGCTCGAGCGCCATGCTGAAAAAACGGGAGAGAGGGATTGATAAATATTTTTCGAATGGTGTGACCCTTTAATTTTCCCATTTATTTCGAACCAGTGCTGACATTTTTGCACTGCCTATCTCTGCTTCGGCTGTGCCTATTTGGATCCGTTTCATTTTCGAATGCTCTGACCTCATTTAACTTTTGTACAGTGCGAATTGTGTGCGGATTTGAAAAGAAAAAAAAGGTGTGGTTCAACTCAATTTATGAGTGTTATTTATTTATAAAAAGAACGTATAGTTTGCATTATTTGTGAGAAAATCAAAAGTTGATGTTTTTTTTTTTATTTTCACGAGCACGTAATATGCGTTACACCTCCAGTATTGTAAATAATTTTATCTACGACCGACAATTACAGATCCAGTCACTTACTTTAATTTCTTAGCTCTCGACGAGTACATCAAAAACATGTATACTTGTATATGCCTAAGAAGTACCATATTGAAGTTATGTGGTCCAATTCGCTTATTTTCGTGTTATTTGAAAAAAACGTTATTTGAGCACAACTCGGCAACCAGTAGAGATAGAGACCTATGTAAATTCGTGATCAGCGCATCCATTTTAGTAAGATAGCGAAGGTTTCATATCGATCCGGGCCCTAGATTTCGAATTAGGTGTGCCGCTTCAAATTTAAAGTAAAAAAGTACGATTTTTATCAAAATTTTGATCAGTTTACAAAAACAAAAGTACTTCCCACCCAATTGAGATGTTGGTCCCTGGCACAGTTTTTGACGCCGAATCCGCTGGAGTAATTGATGTTTTTTTACATGGAACGGTACGGAAGTTATGACTTCTCAAAGTATCAAAAACTGCTAAAATTGCCATTTTACTATGTTTTGAATTGTTAAGGCGCACTGTGTTCCATCTAGCTATCCGATTTTGACGATTCACACGTCACTGGATAGGAAATTGGCCGAGGAAAGCACTTCTGAAGACCGCGTTGCTCTAAGTTGAGCGGTTCGCGAGGAAAGCGCGAAAAACCGCAAAAATCCTAACCTTACATTTTCTGGACAAACCGTACGCTTTACAGGAAAACCGAGCACACCGTTGAACTAAGCACAGCCCAGTGCATAAGCACGACCCCATTAGACAGCTCTATCTCTCAAAAAAATTTGATATTCTTTGCGATCTAAATTTAGCACATTGAGATAGAAAAAAAATTAAAAAAAAATTACTTTGCAACCGTTGGCGATAGATAGATTAACCCACCACCAAATGGTAGCTCTCGACGAGTACATCAAAAATATGTATACTTTTATATGCCTAAGAAGTACCATATTGAAGTTATGTGGTCCAATTCACTTATTTTCGTGTTATTTGAAAAATCGTTATTTGAGCACAACTCGGCAACCAGTAGAGATAGAGACCTGTTCTATGTAAATTCGTTTTCAGCGCATCTATTTTAATAAGATAGCGAAGGTTTCATATCGATCCGGGCGCTAGGTTTGGAATTAGGTGTGCCACTTCAAATTTAAAGTAAAAAAGTACGATTTTTATCAAAATTTTGATCAGTGGCAAAAACAAAAGTACCTCCCACCCAATTGAGATTTTGGTCCCTGGTACAGTTTTCGACGCTGATCACGCTGGAGTAATTGATGTTTTTCTATATGGAACGGTACGGAAGTTATGACTTCTCAAAGTATCAAGAATTGCTAAAATTGCCTTTTTACTATGTTTTGAATTACTAAGGCGCACTGTGTTCCATCTAGCCATCCGATTTTGACGATTCACACGTCACTGGATAGGAAATTGGCCGAGGAAAGCACTTCTGAAGACCGCGTTGCTCTAAGTTGAGCGGTTCGCGATAAAAACACGAAAAACCGCAAAAATCCTAATTTTACATTTTCTGGACAAACCGTACGCTTTACGGGAAAACCGAGCACACCGTTGAACTCAGCACAGCCCAATGCATAAGCACGACCCCATTAGACAGCTCTATCTCTCAAAAAAATTTGATATTCTTTTCGATCTAAATTTAGCACATTGAGATAGAAAAAAAATAAAAAAAAATTACTTTGCAACCGTTGGCGATAGAGAGATTAACCCACCACCAGATGATAGCTCTCGACGAGTACATCAAAAACATGTATACTTTTATATGCCTAAGAAGTACCATATTGAAGTTATGTGGTCCAATTCGCTTATTTTAGTGTTATTTGAAAAAACGTTATTTGAGCACAACTCGGCAACCAGTAGAGATAGAGACCTGTTCTATGTAAATTCGTGATCAGCGCATCCATTTTAGTGCGATAGCGAAGGTTTCATATCGATCCGGACCCTAGATTTCGAATTAAGTGTGCCACTTCAAATTTAAAGTAAAAAAGTACGATTTTTATCAAAATTTTGATCAGTTGGCAAAAACAAAAGTACCTCCCACCCAATTGAGATTTTGGTCCCTGGTACAGTTTTTGACGCCGAATACGCTGGAGTAATTGATGTTTTTCTATATGGAACGGTACGGAAGTTATGACTTCTCAAAGTATCAAAAACTGCTAAAATTGCCATTTTACTATGTTTTGAATTGTTAAGGCGCACTGTGTTCCATCTAGCCATCCGATTTTGACGATTCACACGTCACTGGATAGGAAATTGGGCGAGGAAACCATTTGAGCGGTTCGCGAGAAAAACGCGAAAAACCGCAAAAATCCTAATCTAATCTTCGGTTGACGTTTTGGCATTAAATCGCTAATTTTCAGTTGAATTCCTGAAGCGGAGGACTAAAATATTATTAGCACAATGCTGCAGATTAATTTAATTTGCATCTGTTCGAAAAGTTTTGGATGAATATCTCAAACTTGTACAACTGCTCCTTAGATATCCTTAGAAGTTCGCTCGAGGATTTACAGCATCCGGTAGTGTTACAAAGAGGAAAGTTTTGCATTTTGCAGTCGTTATGCCGAAACTATTCGAAGATTTGTAAATTCGCATTATTTCGTTGTAGTCTAATTTCCACTTTTGAACTGAATACTGGCTGGAAAACTTATAATATTCGGTAGAAAAGTGAGTATTTCATTTGAAATTAAAATACTAGTATTATTTTGTACCTTATTTTGTTTACTAACTCCTATTATGTCTCTAGCGTCTTAAGTCTTCGGCTCTTCTTCATACATGGTTGCTGTGGAATTATAAAATGCAAGCCTCCTATTTTTGATGGTGACATCGTTTTCTACTTGAACCGGAAAACTGTAGATTAATTCATTTAAGGTTTTGAGCTCGAGGGAATCAGGCGTGAAAGAAGGGACTTTTTATGGAAGGGGAATATGTTTTCGAAACGTGTGCGAAGGCCTACTTTGCAATTCAGGAGGGTTTTTTTCGAACATCTTTCACTTGTTCCCACGCGTGTTCTCTGAAAAGTAGACACGTACTTCCGCCAACTGCTAGGAGGCGTTTAAATTATTTCAATAAGGTTGCCAGAAAGGGACCGAGCAAATGGTGGAACGTGATTTTTCCAGTACGTTGGCCACACATCGAAATTCAACCCATGGCAAATTTTATAACTATAGTTTAAGAAGAGGGGAATCGATTGGTGTTGGTTTTATTAAGATCGAACAAAGGGTCAATGAGATACAACCTATTTATTGAATATCCCGATTTTTGCTAATCTTTCGTGTCACCTAATCAGTTATTAATTAATTACGGATACTAATTTACATATTTCGGATCGGACTTTTCGGACTTTTCGGATTCCACTTTTAGATTGACCGAAGAATGCTCGTTCGAACAGTGTTTGTTTCATTTCGATATCTCTCAGGGTACTCGAGTAATTAGCCTTTTTCTATACACGTAACTTCCCATAAGGGGGGCTGGAAGCCGGCCGTCCAAATTAAGAACGCAACTGTCGCATAACACGCCGACCTTTGTCTACGCCTACTATTTCAAGGCTGTATAACCGCGATCGGACTTTTTGACATTCCTATAGTTTAAGAAGAGGGGAATCGAATGGTGTTGGTTTTATTAGGATTGAACAAAGGGTCAACGAGATACAGCCTATTGAATATCCCGATTTTTGCTAATATTTCGTGTCGCCTAATCAGTTATTAATTAATTACTGATACTAATTTCCAGATTTCGGATCGGACTTTTCCACTTTTAGATTGACTGAAGAATGCTCGTTCGAACAGCGATATCTCTCAGGGTACTCGAGTAATTAGCCTTTGTCTATACACGTAACTTCCCGTAACGGGGGGGGGGGGGGGGCTGGAAGCCGGCCGTCCAAATTAAGAACGCAAACTGTTGCCTAACACGCCAAAAATGACAAATAATTGTCAAATTATTCGCGCGACATCTGTCATTATGACATTATGTCGTGCGTAAAAAACACAAACGCACAACCAAAAGCACACGTTCGTTATTAGTATATTATTATACAAGTTTTATAAGACGTCAAATTGGCGCACGAGTTGTTTTGGGCACGACGGGCGTAGCGAGGAGTGCCCAAATGGAACGAGTGCACCAATACATCTTATAAAACGATTGTAATATACTATTTTTTCTACTTTGCGTCATTAATTTTATATAAGTTTAGAAATTGTGGTTACTATATCGCGCTAAATTAGAATCTAGGGTATTTTGCGGGTACCACGTGGCAGCACTGTAGTAACTGTCAACTTCGTTAAGGATATCGATAGATGAGAAAACCATGACAAAATCTAATTGTGAATAATTTTACTCTACTTTAGCCTACAAGTTTGAATAAATATTCAGCGAGGTCGCAACGATGATCATAATGGAGCTTAAGGCACTTTTAACCCTGCTGTGATAAATACATGAAACTTAACCTAAAAAGTTAACAACTTTAAAATAGTGGTTTCATAAGTATAATAATCAGAATAGAAGTGTTTGGCGGTGACTGATTAGTTACTTCGAAGAACAAGAACTTACTAAAGAATTGTTATAACGCTTAACGTTTAATAGCGGTGTCTACCTAATTCCGCTACGTAGCCGTTGCGGCTTATATATTTACAAGCACTTATAATTGAAACCTAATTCTAATTTCGGCAAAGTAGTTTATTAGAACAAATTATACTTAGTAAAATTACATATGATGGAGGTAATACAAATACGTTGCACACAACCAGAACTAAGACGAAGTCGAAAGCGACGGACAAAAGCGAATACGAATTGAACCGAGCATCCAAGCGTCCAAAATATTACCGAAAACTTATACGTTACATAAACTAAGAAATCCTCTACAGTTTGAAGATACTATATTTTCGTACGTGTATGCTGATAAACCATTTATTGCGCATATACAATCTCGCAGCAGTAATTAAAATCGTTCGTATCTACGATGTAGGTTTGATCTTCGCATAATACCTTATTAAAGTAAATGTGGTCCTTGAATTATATCTGAAAAGGGGATTTGATGTTTAGTTGAAAAGAATGATAACGATCACTTACTAGAGTCGTAAAACATCACCGTACACGTCATGCTGGCGTATTTTGATGAACACAGCAAAACTAAGAAAGCCCCAATCCTTTGGCCATACTATAGCAGGCTACACCTATGTTTGAATATGTATAGAATATTGATATTTCGCAGTTTATGCGATTGCAAGCGATTAAGAAGATGCAGTGTGTGGTTATGTTGGGTTATGTATTGTACGTTTGACATATGGCATTTGATATCAATGTGTACCAATCTTAGACAAAAATGTTGCTGTTTTCAGTATTACAATGTGTTAATTGTAACACCGAAAGCAGTGTTACAATGTGTGCATTGTGAATGCAAAGTAGAAAAAGGCGATATACGAGTGTACGTATGTAAATGTATTTATTATCGATTTGGAAAACTATTAATGCCAGTGTTTGAAGGATCATAATTCTGAAACAACTTAACACAAGAACTTGAAATAATTGCATAGTGCTGTTGAATCGTTTTTATAATGCCGTGTATGAGAATCGATATTTTCACTTTTTACATGTTGCATATTTCAAATTGAACATCCTGTATGTTATAGCATTTTTGAAATCTTTAATACATTTTCATAAACATTTCAAAACCTAGATTGCATTGGACAACAACTATAGAAAAGTAAACAGAACTTTATTGAACAAGTCATTATTAAAGTCATTTATTATAATTACATTAGTTATGAATACCGAAAATTAAACAGAAAACATAAAAATAAAAGAAAAACGTTCAACTAAACTCCCAAAAACTAATTATTTTTATTTCAGTAATTTTCAAAAACATTGCTGTTTTTTTCCCGAAACATGTTACGATTCTTAGACGTTGCAAAGGCTTGCTTTAAACAAAAAATGAAATCAAGACCAAACCTACTGTTTACAATGGACAAAACAAGTGGAATCTGTTCCAATTTCATGTCGTTAAACAATTGAAGACGAAGACTTGTATTGCGGGTAGATTTTTGCAAATGGTTGTTAACTATCACACAGGAAAATGGCGATTTGATTAAAACCATAATAGACCCTGTTCAATGAATTTCTATTTTGATTCAGTTGTTTTCCAATACAATCTAGATTTCGCTGTGTTCTCAATTTCTATTGTGATGTTCAAAATCGATCTAAGTAGGTAAAAATGCATTTTAGGTATAGGACAGGTTGCCTAAGATCATGAGCATAAAGAAGGTACAGAGTTGGACCAAGTGAACTACCTTGTGGTACTCCAGGTTTAACGCTATCTGCCAGCTTATAGACTAGGCCTTCGTGCCAAACATTTTTCTTGTAAAGGTATTTATATTATCGTTGTTATTTTGTGGTTATGATGACTCAAACGCAACAATTAATTCTCAATCATCAACAGTCAGTAACGAAACTTCCCATCCCGTCCTTGTGGCAAACCATATTATATGGCGCAGTCGATAGGATTTGTTTGGTGTCACAAGGGAACACAAGGGAGCTCAAATACTTTTCTTTTTGTTACTTCCTAGCAGATGTTTACAATAAGAGAAATGATACATCTTTCTTATTATAATAAATCGTGACTAGGGCTTCGGTCCCTTGGGTTCGTTACAACCCTACGGGGGTTTTCATTTCGGTTAACACCGATATTCACTCCAGCCCTTTCCCTAAGATACACAGATACCGTTTACTTTAGCGCACAAATTTGAATTTTGGTGACCTTTGCCAAGTTGTCGTTATTAGGATTAATTAGCATATATACATGACCCTACTAGCCTATGACCCCTGATGATCCAGAATTTATGAAAGGGAATCTGTACCCATTAAGTTTCGACTCGCAAAACACGTAAAATTTCTGAGGTGTTTTCTTAGAACAGTCTAGTGGTAGATTTTTCATATTTTAGTTCGTTTTTGATAAATCTGTTGCTGAATCTCAGATAAGACTGGAGGATTTGGAAATTTTCTTCGGAGGACACAAGTTAAAATTGAAGAAAGTATCAAATAATAGATCTGTTTATTGCAGAACTGTTGCCAATATTTTTTTAAGTTACATATTATGTCATTGTACTTACCTAAAGTATAGTTGAGAACAAAAGCAAAATCTTTTCAGATTAGTTGAGGGTATTATTTTTGGGGTTGGTAGTAAAAGAAAAGCTTTCAAACTTATAGACCATATGTCGCCAAGATACCAGCGGTAATAACGGAAATACACACGCCTAAGCCATAAAGATAAAGAATTTCATAAGGTCCAAGTTCGGACCATGCAGCCATTTCCATCAAACCTACACGGCACACAGAGGTCGATTTTGCACATTTAGCTGATCAAAATTATTACTAAATACACGTAAAATATTAGAAAAAAAATCTAAGTATCAATGGAATGATATAATATTATTCTAACTGTAAATATAACCAGTTTTATCCTTAGGCTTTAGAAGACTTCAATTATAACAATTTTCATTTCCGAAATATACCGGAAGTACTCAGTTTTACTCAGTTTCAAATTTTCAAATTAAAACCTAGGTCGTGTGTGGTATCACTGGATAGATATTTTAAAATAAAACCTCTTTCGTTGGACACAAATCTTACTCAATCATATTGGTTTACAAAATAAACCAATATCGGATTATGTAGAATACAATTTCTTTTGGACAATTGACTGTCCAAAACTGATTTAAAGAGCTTACAATCGCCGTTATCTAATGCGTTAAATGATTGACTATCGATATAATATCACTTGCCTTCTCTACTAACTAAATTCAAAATAATTATCTGTCATTTCCGTCATGATTATTGATTACAGCTAATGCAGATGCCATAACTGATTATGGTTTCTTTCTTAAACTGCATGATTTATAAACAATTTTGTTCAAAAAAATTTTATTTCATATTAAAATATCTATCCAATGATACTACACATGACTTAGTTTCTGGTTATAAATTCCATCTCCATGCGGTTATCACTATTTTCGGTATATTCTGGAAATCAAATTTTCATGTTAAGTAAATTATTTTCGTGAACCTATGTGAAGTCATATAACCAAGAAAGTAGTATATATATGTTACAGTAAAAGCATCAACTCCGTTGATGTACACACTTACTGTCTGTGTATACACATACTGATTTGTATAGTAAAAGTATTCACAACTCTAGAAATGAACTGAAATGAATATATATATATATATATATATATATATATAGATGTATATATCGACGAACCTAGTAAGCTCCAATAAGCGAAGCCGAAACAAAAAAAATATTTAAAAAAACTGCTTCTAGTTATTGCTAAAAAGTATAAACTTAATTAAATTTTCAATTGTTTTTTACTAAATACCCAAACGATTAATAACAAATCACAATTTCGAACAAATTGATAAAATTGTCAGAAAATTGTCTAAAGCAAACTAAATTAGGAAATTACTCAAAATATAAATAAACAGTCACCGAACAAATACAATAACGTCGTATAATAACTCAGGTGGAAATATTCAAAACCAAATCTCCGCGAACGGATACGTTTAGCTTTGGCGTTTCATGAAAATCGGCTGAAAATAAATCAGTCGATAGCCGTAACAGCTTCAGAAGTGGGATGAATGAACAAGTCTCAATAGAAGACCGTACCTGTCCGTGGCAAAGGGGCCCCGCCTGTCGGTAAACGTCTTTTATGTAAAATTCTCACTACCAATAGAGAAAGACTTCATATCGGCTGCCTTTGAACCCGTCCAAAATTCAAATCTCCACCTAATGAGATAGGGAAAACCGACCTTTGGGGAATTGGCCTGAACAGAAAGTAATTTTCTTTTTGATCGGTTCTGTCCAAGCTACCTACGAGGGGTTATTGCTTGTTTGGTTTTAAGTTTTAAGTTATTCATAGCCGAAATTGGTCGAGGGTTATAAAGTAGCGACGAAATTAGACTGTGAAAAGCGGTGATTTTGGGTTATTTGGGACGACGTCTAAAGTTAATGGGTTAAAAATTGTTTTTATACACGCCTCGGTCACAGATGAATTAGGTAATAAATATTGTAAATTATAGCTTTCTACTAGTGCTAGTTTACCATACAGAATTCACTGAACTTAGAATCTTAGCGAAACTAGACTCTCAAAAGTGATGATTTTGGATTATGTCGGACAACATCCAAAGTTGATGGGTTAAAAATTATTTTTATACACGCCTCGGTCACAGATGAATTGGGGAATAAATATTGCAAATTATAGCTTTCTACTAGTACTAGTTCATCATACAGCATTTACCGAACTTAGAATCTTAGCGAAACTAGACTCTCAAAAGTGATGATTTTGGATTATGTCGGACAACATCCAAAGTTGATGGGTTAAATATTATTTTTATACACGCCTCGGTCACAGATGAATTAGGTAATAAATATTGCAAATTATAGCTTTCTACTAGTGCTAGTTTACCATACAGAATTTACGGAACTTAGAATCTTAGCGAAACTAGACTCTCAAAAGTGATGATTTTGGATTATGTCGACAACATCCAAAGTTGATGGGTTAAAAATTATTTTTATACACGCCTCGGTCACAGATGAATTAGGTAATAAATATTGTAAATTATAGCTTTCTACTAGTGCTAGTTTACCATACAGAATTTACGGAACTTAGAATCTTAGCGAAACTAGACTCTCAAAAGTGATGATTTTGGATTATGTCGGACAACATCCAAAGTTGATGGGTTAAATATTATTTTTATACACGCCTCGGTCACAGATGAATTAGGTAATAAATATTGCAAATTATAGCTTTCTACTAGTGCTAGTTTACCATACAGAATTTACGGAACTTAGAATCTTAGCGAAACTAGACTCTCAAAAGTGATGATTTTGGATTATGTCGGACAACATCCAAAGTTGATGGGTTAAATATTATTTTTATACACGCCTCGGTCACAGATGAATTAGGTAATAAATATTGCAAATTATAGCTTTCTACTAGTGCTAGTTTACCATACAGAATTTACGGAACTTAGAATCTTAGCGAAACTAGACTCTCAAAAGTGATGATTTTGGATTATGTCGACAACATCCAAAGTTGATGGGTTAAAAATTATTTTTATACACGCCTCGGTCACAGATGAATTAGGTAATAAATATTGTAAATTATAGCTTTCTACTAGTGCTAGTTTACCATACAGAATTTACGGAACTTAGAATCTTAGCGAAACTAGACTATCAAAAGTGATGATTTTGGATTATGTCAGACAACATCCAAAGTTGATGGGTTAAAAATTATTTGTATACACGCCTCGGTCACAGATGAATTAGGTAATAAATATTGTAAATTATAGCTTTCTACTAGTGCTAGTTTACCATACAGAATTTATGGAACTTAGAATCTTAGCGAAATTAGACCCTCACAAGTGATGATTTTGGATTATGTCGGACAACATCCAAAGTTGATGGGTTAAAAATTATTTTTATACACGCCTCGGTCACAGATGAATTAGGTAATAAATATTGTAAATTATAGCTTTCTACTAGTGCTAGTTTACCATACATATTTTACGGAACTTAGAATCTTAGCGAAACTAGACTCTCAAAAGTGATAATTTTGGTTTATGTCGGATAACATCCAAAGTTGAAGGGTTAAAAATTATTTTTATACACGCCTCGGTCACAGATGAATTAGGTAATAAATATTGCAAATTATAGCTTTCTACTAGTGCTAGTTTCCCATACAGAATTTTCGGAACTTAGAATCTTAGCGAAACTAGACTCTCAAAAGTGATGATTTTGGATTATGTCGGACAACATCCAAAGTTGATGGGTTAAAAATTATTTTTAGGCACGCCTCTGTCACAGATGAATTAGGTAATAAATATTGTAAATTATAGCTTTCTACTAGTGCTAGTTTACCATACATATTTTACGGAACTTAGAATCTTAGCGAAACTAGAGTCTCAAAAGTGATGATTTTGGATTATGTCGGACAACATCCAAAGTTGATGGGTTAAAAGTTATTTTTATACAGGCCTCGGTCACAGATGAATTAGGTAATAAATATTGTAGATTATAGCTTTCTACTAGTACTAGTTTACCATACAGAATTTACGGAACATAGAATCTTAGCGAAACTAGACTCTCAAAAGTGATGATTTTGGATCACGTCAGATAACATCCAAAGTTGAAGGGTTAAAAATTATTTTTATACACGCCTCGGTCACAGATGAATTAGGTAATAAATATTGTAAATTATAGCTTTCTACTAGTGCTAGTTTACGATACAGAATTTACGGAACTTAGAATCATAGCGAAACTAGACTCTCAAAAGTGATGTTTTTGGATTATGTCGGACAACATCCAAAGTTGATTGGTTAAAAATTATTTGTATACACGCCTCGGTCACAGATGAATTAGGTAATAAATATTGCAAATTATAGCTTTCTACTAGTGCTAGTTTACCATACAGAACTTACGGAACTTAGAATCTTAGCGAAACTAGACTCTCAAAAGTGATGATTTTGGATTATGTCGGACAACATCCAAAGTTGATGGGTTAAAAATTATTTTTATACACGCCTCGGTCACAAATGAATTGGGTAATAAATATTGCAAATTATGGCTTTCTACTAGTGCTAGTTTACCATACAGAATTTACGGAACTTAGAATTTTAGCGAAATTAGACTCTCAAAAGTAATGTTTTTGGATTATGTCGGACAACATCGAAAGTTGATTGGCTAAAAATTATTTGTATACACGCCTCGGTCACAGATGAATTAGGTAATAAATATTGCAAATTATAGCTTTCTACTAGTGCTAGTTTTCCATACAGAAGTTTCGGAACTTAGAATCTTAGCGAAACTAGACTCTCAAAAGTGATGATTTTGGATTATGTCGGACAACATCCAAAGTTGATGGGTTAAAAATTACACGCCTCGGTCACAAATGAATTGGGTAATAAATATTGCAAATTATGGCTTTCTACTAGTGCTAGTTTACCATACAGAATTTACGGAACTTAGAATTTTAGCGAAATTAGACTCTCAAAAGTGATGATTTTGAAGTTAGGAAGTTGGAGTTGAAGTTTCGGAACTTAGAATCTTAGCGAAACTAGACTGTCAAAAGTGATGATTTTGGATTATGTCGGACAACATCCAAAGTGGATGGGTTAAAAATTATTTTTATACACGCCTCGGTCACAGACGAATTAGGTAATACATATTGTAAATTATAGCTTTTTACTAGTGCTAGTTTACCATACAGAATTTACTGAACTTAGAATCTTAGCGAAACTAGACTCTCAAAAGTGATGATTTTGGATTATGTCGGACAACATCCAAAGTTGATGGGTTAAATATTATTTTTATACACGCCTCGGTCACAGATGAGTTGGGGAATAAATATTGTAAATTTTAGCTTTCTAGTAGTGCTAGTTTACCTTACAGAGTTTACGGAACTTAAAACCTTAGCGAAACTAGACTCTCAAAAGTGATGATTTTGGATTATGTGGGACAACATCCAAAGTTGATGGGTTAAAAATTATTTTTACACACGCCTCGGTCACAGATGAATTAGGTAACAAATATTGTAAATTTCAGCTTTCTACTACTGCTAGTTTATCATACAGAATTTACTGAACTTAGAATCTTAGCGAAACTAGAATCTCAAAAGTGCTGATTTTGGATTATGTCGGACAACATCCAAAGTTGATGGGTTAAACATTATTTTTCTACATGCCTCGATTACAGATGAATTGGGTAATAATACTGTGAATTATAACTTTTTACCGGAGCTGGTTTAACATAATATCGTACTATCTGCTTCTGTCTGAAAATTTAATGCAAGATTCGACTGAAACTTTTTGGTGGCGCCAAAGAAAAACTCTTGGGGATCCATTGAGAGTTCTTTCAGCAATTGTCTAAACGCTAATAAAAAATCTGGGAGAATGAGTGTTTTTTACAGTGTTGCCTGTAGGGTAAGGGATGAGTTGAAATATCACCGAGGGTAGAAAAACAAGGGACTCTTTTTTGCTCTCCTTTACAAAAGCGTTGAGCAACTTCGTATTTACGTAATTTCTCTTTGCACAGAAGATTCTTTGATGTTTTGCTTACCAAAATAATGAAAACAGAGTTCACCAGCTCCCTTTTTTACTTCATCATACATAGTATGATAAAATAACGCAAATGATCTCTACTAAAACGTGTTTAAAGGAATACGTTTATTTGCCAATAACCCTGTATGATATAATATCTAGTACAGAAAGAAATATAGATCTATAGGATCGTCAAAAAGCATTTACCGAACGAAACGAAGAAACAATCCAACAATCCGCGAACATAAAAATTTAATCATACTTTATTTTATCTACGAATCACGTACAACTCTAAAGTACCGACCAATACACTTCCCACTCAATTTACTAGTCTGTACCGTACAGAAAAGAGACAATTCTCAAGCTATAACAATTAAATTAGCTCAATAAAACCAAGACGGACGGACGAAATAATAAAACTGAAGCACTGGACCAATCAAGAAGGCAAACACAAATCGCTGAAAACGGCAGAAAAGTCTCTCCGTCCGTTTCTGGTTGAATTACGATGGAAGAACGACGAATTTGATCTAATATCTTAATGTGAGCGTCCGATGAATTAGCTAGTTGAACGGTTCCCCGCTAGGTGGCGGGATAAACGTGATAATACCGTAGGGCACAGCGTGAACTGATTGGATTATATCAGGGGTGAGCGGGAAAATTTAGGTAGTTTAGATAATTACAGATTAATGTCGTGATGATTAGAAGATATCGATATGTTTGTAATAATTACGATATTCACATCCCGTTAAGGGTTTAATGAGCTACTAGAAAGCTGGAATTTACAATTTTTATGGATGTTGTCCCACATAATTCAAAATCAGCACTTTTGAGAGTCTAGTTTCGCTAAGATTCTAAGTTCAGTAAATTCTATATGGTAAACTAGCACTAGTAGAAAGCTATAATTTACAATATTCATTACCTAATTCATCTGTGATCGAGGGGTGTATAAAGATAATTTTTAACCCATCAACTTTGGATGTAGTCCGACATAATCCGAAATCATCACTTTTGAGAGTCTAGTTTCGCTAAGATTCAAAGTTCCGAAAATTCTGTATGGTAAACTACAACTAGTAGAAAGCTATAATGTACAATATTTATTACCTAATGCATCTGTGACCGAGGCTTGTATAAAAGTGATTTTTAACCCATCAACTTTGGATGTTGTCCGACTTAATCCAAAATCGTCACTTTTGAGAGCCTAGTTTCGCTAAGATTCTAAGTTCAGTAAATTCTGTGTGGTAAACTAGCACTAGTAGAAATCTATAATTTACAATATTAATTACCTAATTCATCTGTGGCCGAGGCTTGTATAAAAATGATTTTTAACCCATCAACTTTGGATGTTGTCCGACATAATCCAAAAGCATCACTTTTGAGAGTCTAGTTTCGCTATGATTCTAAGTTCAGTAAAATCTGTATGGTAAACTAGCACTAGTAGAAAGCTATAATGTACAATATTTATTACCTAATTCATCTGTGACCGAGGCGTGTATAAAAATAATTATTAACCCATCAACTTTGGATGTTGTCCGACATAATCCAAAATCATCACTTTTGAGAGTCTAGTTTCGCTAAGATTCAAAGTTCCGTGAATTCTGTATGGTAAACTACCACTAGTAGAAAGCTATAATGTACAATATTTATTACCTAATTCATCTGTGACCGAGGCGTGTATAAAAATAATTATTAACCCATCAACTTTGGATGTTGTCCGACATAATCCAAAATCATCACTTTTGAGAGTCTAGTTTCGCTGAGATTCTAAGTTCCGTAAATTCTGTATGGTAAACTAGCACTAGTAGAAAGCTATAATGTACAATATTTATTACCTAATTCATCTGTGACCGAGGCGTGTATAAAAATAATTATTAACCCATCAACTTTGGATGTTGTCCGACATAATCCAAAATCATCACTTTTGAGAGTCTAGTTTCGCTAAGATTCAAAGTTCCGTGAATTCTGTATGGTAAACTACCACTAGTAGAAAGCTATAATGTACAATATTTATTACCTAATGCATCTGTGACCGAGGCTTGTATAAAAATAATTATTAACCCATCAACTTTGGATGTTGTCCGACATAATCCAAAATCATCACTTTTGAGAGTCTAGTTTCGCTAAGATTCAAAGTTCCGTGAATTCTGTATGGTAAACTACCACTAGTAGAAAGCTATAATGTACAATATTTATTACCTAATGCATCTGTGACCGAGGCTTGTATAAAAATAATATTTAACCCATCAACTTTGGATGTTGTCCGACATAATCCAAAATCATCACTTTTGAGAGTCTAGTTTCGCTATGATTCTAAGTTCAGTAAAATCTGTATGGTAAACTAGCACTAGTAGAAAGCTATAATGTACAATATTTATTACCTAATTCATCTGTGACCGAGGCGTGTATAAAAATAATTATTAACCCATCAACTTTGGATGTTGTCCGACATAATCCAAAATCATCACTTTTGAGAGTCTAGTTTCGCTAAGATTCAAAGTTCCGTGAATTCTGTATGGTAAACTACCACTAGTAGAAAGCTATAATGTACAATATTTATTACCTAATTCATCTGTGACCGAGGCGTGTATAAAAATAATTATTAACCCATCAACTTTGGATGTTGTCCGACATAATCCAAAATCATCACTTTTGAGAGTCTAGTTTCGCTGAGATTCTAAGTTCCGTAAATTCTGTATGGTAAACTAGCACTAGTAGAAAGCTATAATGTACAATATTTATTACCTAATTCATCTGTGACCGAGGCGTGTATAAAAATAATTATTAACCCATCAACTTTGGATGTTGTCCGACATAATCCAAAATCATCACTTTTGAGAGTCTAGTTTCGCTAAGATTCAAAGTTCCGTGAATTCTGTATGGTAAACTACCACTAGTAGAAAGCTATAATGTACAATATTTATTACCTAATGCATCTGTGACCGAGGCTTGTATAAAAGTGATTTTTAACCCATCAACTTTGGATGTTGTCCGACATAATCCAAAATCATCACTTTTGAGAGTCTAGTTTCGCTATGATTCTAAGTTCAGTAAAATCTGTATGGTAAACTAGCACTAGTAGAAAGCTATAATGTACAATATTTATTACCTAATTCATCTGTGACCGAGGCGTATATAAAAATAATTTTTAACCCATCAACTTTGGATGTTGTCCCACATAATCCAAAATCATCACTCTTTGAGAGTCTAGTTTCGCTAAGATTCTAACTTTAGTAAATTCTGTATGGTAAACTAGCACTAGTAGAAAGCTATAATGTACAAAATTTATTACCTAATGCATCTGTGACCGAGGCGTGTATAAAAATAATTTTTAACCCTTCAACTTTGGATGTTGTCCGACATAATCCAAAATCATCACTTTTGAGAGTCTAGTTTCGCTGAGATTCTAAGTTCCGTAAATTCTGTATGGTAAACTAGCACTAGTAGAAAGCTATTATGTACAATATTTATTACCTAATTCATCTGTGACCGAGGCGTGTATAAAAATAATTTTTAACCCATCAACTTTGGATGTTCTCCGCCATAATCCAAAATCATCATTTTTGATAGTCTAGTTTCGCTAAGATTCTAAGTTCCGTAAATTCTGTATGGTAAACTAGCACTAGTAGAAAGCTATAATGTACAATATTTATTACCTAATTCATCTGTGACCGAGGCATGTATAAAAATAATTTTTAACCCATCAACTTTGGATGTTGTCCGACATAATCCAAAATCATCACTTTTGAGAGTCTAGTTTCGCTAAGATTCTAAGTTCCGTAAATTCTGTATGGTAAACTACCACTAGTAGAAAGCTATAATGTACAAAATTTATTACCTAATGCATCTGTGACCGAGGCGTGCATAAAAATAATTTTCAACCCATCAACTTTGGATGTTGTCCGACATAATCCAAAATCATCACTTTTGAGAGTCTAGTTTCGCTGAGATTCTAAGTTCCGTAAATTCTGTATGGTAAACTAGCACTAGTAGAAAGCTATAATGTACAATATTTATTACCTAATTCATCTGTGACCGAGGCATGTATAAAAATAATTTTTAACCCATCAACTTTGGATGTTGTCCGACATAATCCAAAATCATCACTTTTGAGAGTCTAGTTTCGCTAAGATTCTAAGTTCCGTAAATTCTGTATGGTAAACTACCACTAGTAGAAAGCTATAATGTACAAAATTTATTACCTAATGCATCTGTGACCGAGGCGTGCATAAAAATAATTTTCAACCCATCAACTTTGGATGTTGTCCGACATAATCCAAAATCATCACTTTTGAGAGTCTAGTTTCGCTAAGATTCTTAGTTCAGTAAATTCTGTATGGTAAACTAGCACTAGTAGAAATCTATAATTTACAATATTTATTACCTAATTCATCTGTGGCCGAGGCTTGTATAAAAATGATTTTTAACCCATCAACTTTGGATGTTGTCCGACATAATCCAAAATCATCACTTTTGAGAGTCTAGTTTCGCTATGATTCTAAGTTCAGTAAAATCTGTATGGTAAACTAGCACTAGTAGAAAGCTATAATGTACAATATTTATTACCTAATTCATCTGTGACCGAGGCGTGTATAAAAATAATTATTAACCCATCAACTTTGGATGTTGTCCGACATAATCCAAAATCATCACTTTTGAGAGTCTAGTTTCGCTAAGATTCAAAGTTCCGTGAATTCTGTATGGTAAACTACCACTAGTAGAAAGCTATAATGTACAATATTTATTACCTAATTCATCTGTGACCGAGGCGTGTATAAAAATAATTATTAACCCATCAACTTTGGATGTTGTCCGACATAATCCAAAATCATCACTTTTGAGAGTCTAGTTTCGCTGAGATTCTAAGTTCCGTAAATTCTGTATGGTAAACTAGCACTAGTAGAAAGCTATAATGTACAATATTTATTACCTAATTCATCTGTGACCGAGGCGTGTATAAAAATAATTATTAACCCATCAACTTTGGATGTTGTCCGACATAATCCAAAATCATCACTTTTGAGAGTCTAGTTTCGCTAAGATTCAAAGTTCCGTGAATTCTGTATGGTAAACTACCACTAGTAGAAAGCTATAATGTACAATATTTATTACCTAATGCATCTGTGACCGAGGCTTGTATAAAAATAATTATTAACCCATCAACTTTGGATGTTGTCCGACATAATCCAAAATCATCACTTTTGAGAGTCTAGTTTCGCTAAGATTCAAAGTTCCGTGAATTCTGTATGGTAAACTACCACTAGTAGAAAGCTATAATGTACAATATTTATTACCTAATTCATCTGTGACCGAGGCGTGTATAAAAATAATTATTAACCCATCAACTTTGGATGTTGTCCGACATAATCCAAAATCATCACTTTTGAGAGTCTAGTTTCGCTGAGATTCTAAGTTCCGTAAATTCTGTATGGTAAACTAGCACTAGTAGAAAGCTATAATGTACAATATTTATTACCTAATTCATCTGTGACCGAGGCGTGTATAAAAATAATTATTAACCCATCAACTTTGGATGTTGTCCGACATAATCCAAAATCATCACTTTTGAGAGTCTAGTTTCGCTAAGATTCAAAGTTCCGTGAATTCTGTATGGTAAACTACCACTAGTAGAAAGCTATAATGTACAATATTTATTACCTAATGCATCTGTGACCGAGGCTTGTATAAAAGTGATTTTTAACCCATCAACTTTGGATGTTGTCCGACATAATCCAAAATCATCACTTTTGAGAGTCTAGTTTCGCTATGATTCTAAGTTCAGTAAAATCTGTATGGTAAACTAGCACTAGTAGAAAGCTATAATGTACAATATTTATTACCTAATTCATCTGTGACCGAGGCGTATATAAAAATAATTTTTAACCCATCAACTTTGGATGTTGTCCCACATAATCCAAAATCATCACTCTTTGAGAGTCTAGTTTCGCTAAGATTCTAACTTTAGTAAATTCTGTATGGTAAACTAGCACTAGTAGAAAGCTATAATGTACAAAATTTATTACCTAATGCATCTGTGACCGAGGCGTGTATAAAAATAATTTTTAACCCTTCAACTTTGGATGTTGTCCGACATAATCCAAAATCATCACTTTTGAGAGTCTAGTTTCGCTGAGATTCTAAGTTCCGTAAATTCTGTATGGTAAACTAGCACTAGTAGAAAGCTATAATGTACAATATTTATTACCTAATTCATCTGTGACCGAGGCATGTATAAAAATAATTTTTAACCCATCAACTTTGGATGTTGTCCGACATAATCCAAAATCATCACTTTTGAGAGTCTAGTTTCGCTAAGATTCTAAGTTCCGTAAATTCTGTATGGTAAACTACCACTAGTAGAAAGCTATAATGTACAAAATTTATTACCTAATGCATCTGTGACCGAGGCGTGCATAAAAATAATTTTCAACCCATCAACTTTGGATGTTGTCCGACATAATCCAAAATCATCACTTTTGAGAGTCTAGTTTCGCTGAGATTCTAAGTTCCGTAAATTCTGTATGGTAAACTAGCACTAGTAGAAAGCTATAATGTACAATATTTATTACCTAATTCATCTGTGACCGAGGCATGTATAAAAATAATTTTTAACCCATCAACTTTGGATGTTGTCCGACATAATCCAAAATCATCACTTTTGAGAGTCTAGTTTCGCTAAGATTCTAAGTTCCGTAAATTCTGTATGGTAAACTACCACTAGTAGAAAGCTATAATGTACAAAATTTATTACCTAATGCATCTGTGACCGAGGCGTGCATAAAAATAATTTTCAACCCATCAACTTTGGATGTTGTCCGACATAATCCAAAATCATCACTTTTGAGAGTCTAGTTTCGCTAAGATTCTTAGTTCAGTAAATTCTGTATGGTAAACTAGCACTAGTAGAAATCTATAATTTACAATATTTATTACCTAATTCATCTGTGATCGAGGCGTGTATAAAAATAATTATTAACCCATCAACTTTGGATGTTGTCCGACATAATCCAAAATCATCACTTTTGAGAGTCTAGTTTCGCTAAGATTCTAAGTTCCGTAAATTCTGTATGGTAAACTAGCACTAGTAGCAAGCTATAATGTACAATATTTATTACCTAATTCATCTGTGACCGAGGCATGTATAAAAATAATTTTTAACCCATCAACTTTGGATGTTGTCCGACATAATCCAAAATCATCACTTTTGAGAGTCTAGTTTCGCTAAGATTCTAAGTTCCGTAAATTCTGTATGGTAAACTACCACTAGTAGAAAGCTATAATGTACAATATTTGTTACCTAATTCATCTGTGACCGAGGCGTGTATAAAAATAATTTTTAACCCATCAACTTTGGATGTTGTCCGATATAATCCAATATCATCACTTTTAGGAGTCTTGTTTCGCTAAGATTCTAAGTTCCGTAAATTCTGTATGGTAAACTAGCACTAGTAGAAATCTATAATTTACAATATTTATTACCTAATTCATCTGTGACCGACGCTTGTATAAAAATAATTTTTAACCCATCAACTTTGGATATTGTCCGACATAATCCAAAATCATCAGTTTTGAGAGTCCAGTTTCGCTAAGATTCTAAGTTCCGTAAATTCTGTATTGTTTACATTGTTCCCCGTTATATCTCCATATTACACAGTTACATAACTGCACAATAAAACACTCACGTCTCGTAAATTTAGCTGCAATATCTTTTAAAGTGCACTGAAAACTGCGGGCGATACGATTGTAATGGAGATCATAAAACTAACCTAACATTTTCGACTATATCCTCGCAACAATATTACCGCTTTCAGCTACATAGGATACAAGGATATAACTTGTCAGCGGTTGGCAAACTTGCTATATATTTGGTTTCCTCGTGTTTATAAGAAGTCTGTTATAACCTGCTGTTAGTAAGTCAAGCCAAGTATTATTCTAATAAAATGCTGGACACAAATTGTGCAGTAATAAATTGTACGATTTTTATTTTTAAGTATTTATTTCTGGTCCACCTTTAGCGAAATTTATATTGAATGAACCCAATGTCCAAAGAGTTCAAAGAAAATCTTTAAAAATCTTAAACTCAGTAAACTGTACTTATTATTAACCTATAATTTACAATATTTATTACCTAATTCATCTGTGATCGAGGCGTGTATAAAAATAATTATTAACCCATCAACTTTGGATGTTGTCCGACATAATCCAAAATCATCACTTTTGAGAGTCTAGTTTCGCTAAGATTCTAAGTTCCGTAAATTCTGTATGGTAAACTAGCACTAGTAGCAAGCTATAATGTACAATATTTATTACCTAATTCATCTGTGACCGAGGCATGTATAAAAATAATTTTTAACCCATCAACTTTGGATGTTGTCCGACATAATCCAAAATCATCACTTTTGAGAGTCTAGTTTCGCTAAGATTCTAAGTTCCGTAAATTCTGTATGGTAAACTACCACTAGTAGAAAGCTATAATGTACAATATTTGTTACCTAATTCATCTGTGACCGAGGCGTGTATAAAAATAATTTTTAACCCATCAACTTTGGATGTTGTCCGATATAATCCAATATCATCACTTTTAGGAGTCTTGTTTCGCTAAGATTCTAAGTTCCGTAAATTCTGTATGGTAAACTAGCACTAGTAGAAATCTATAATTTACAATATTTATTACCTAATTCATCTGTGACCGACGCTTGTATAAAAATAATTTTTAACCCATCAACTTTGGATATTGTCCGACATAATCCAAAATCATCAGTTTTGAGAGTCCAGTTTCGCTAAGATTCTAAGTTCCGTAAATTCTGTATTGTTTACATTGTTCCCCGTTATATCTCCATATTACACAGTTACATAACTGCACAATAAAACACTCACGTCTCGTAAATTTAGCTGCAATATCTTTTAAAGTGCACTGAAAACTGCGGGCGATACGATTGTAATGGAGATCATAAAACTAACCTAACATTTTCGACTATATCCTCGCAACAATATTACCGCTTTCAGCTACATAGGATACAAGGATATAACTTGTCAGCGGTTGGCAAACTTGCTATATATTTGGTTTCCTCGTGTTTATAAGAAGTCTGTTATAACCTGCTGTTAGTAAGTCAAGCCAAGTATTATTCTAATAAAATGCTGGACACAAATTGTGCAGTAATAAATTGTACGATTTTTATTTTTAAGTATTTATTTCTGGTCCACCTTTAGCGAAATTTATATTGAATGAACCCAATGTCCAAAGAGTTCAAAGAAAATCTTTAAAAATCTTAAACTCAGTAAACTGTACTTATTATTAACTTACCTACGCCATAAAAATAATCGAAAAAACTTTCGATTCGATAAATTATAGTTTTCTGACTTTTTGTGATTGATATAGTTTAAGAAAATGGAGTTGGTTTTATTAAGATCAAACAACGGGTCAACGAGATACAGCCTATTGAATATCCCGATTTTTGCTAATATTTCGTGTCACCTAATCAGTTATTAATTAATTACGGATACTAATTTACATATTTCGGATCGGACTTTTCCACTTTTAGATTGACCGAAGAATGCTCGTTCGAACAGTGTTAGTTTCATTGGGATATCTCTCAGGGTACTCGAGTATTTAGCGTTTTTCTAAACACGTAGCTTCCCATAAGGGGGGCTGGAAGCCGGCCGTCCAAATTAAGAACGCAAACAATCGCATAACACGCCGACCTTTGTCCACGCCTGCTATTTCAAGGCTGTAGAAGCGCTATCGGACTTTTTGAGATTCCTATAGTTTAAAAAGAGGGGTCTCGAATGGTGTTGGTTTTATTAAGATCGAACAAAAGGTTAACGAGATACAGCCTATTGAATATCCCGATTTTTGCTAATTTTTTGTGTCACCTAATCAGTTATTAATTAATTAGGGATACTAATTTACATGTTTCGGAACGGGCTTTTCCACTTTTAGATTGACCGAAGAATGCTCGTTCGAACAGTGTTAGTTTTATTGCGATACCTCTAAGGGTACTCGAGTAATAAGCATTTTTCTATACACGTAACAGTCCCATAAGGGGGCTGGAAGCCGGCCGTCCAAATTAAGAAGGCAAACTGTCGCATAACACGCCGACCTTTGTCCACGCCTGCTATTTCAAGGCTGTATAATCGCGATCGGACTTTTTGACATTCCTATAGTTTAAGAAGAGGGGAATCGAATGGTGTTGGTTTTATTAAGATCGAACAAAGGTTCAACGAGATACAGCCTATTGAATATCCCGATTTTTGCTGATATTCCAAGTCACCTAATCAGTTATTAATTAATTACGGATACTAATTTACATATTTCGGATCGGACTTTTCCACTTTTAGATTGACCGTAGAATGCTCGTTCGAACAGTGTTAGTTTCATTGCGATATCTCTCAAGGTACTCGAGTAATTAGCATTTTTCTATACACGTAACTTCCCATAAGGGGGGCTGGAAGCGGGCCGTCCAAATTAAGAACGCAAACTGTCGCATAACACGCCGACCTTTGTCTACGCCTGCTATTTCAAGGCTGTATAATCGCGATCGGACTTTTTGACATTCCTATAGTTTAAGAAGAGGGGAATCGAATGGTGTTGGTTTTATTAAGATGGAACAAAGGGTTAACGAGATACAGCGTATTGAATATCCCGATTTTTGCTAATATTTCGTGTCACCTAATCAGTTATTAATTAATTACGGATACTAATTTACATATTTCGGATCGTACTCTTCCACTTTTAGATTGACCGAAGAATGCTCGTTCGAACAGTGTTAGTTTCATTGCGATATCTCTCAGGGTACTCGAGTAATTAGCATTTTTCTATACACGTAACTTCCCATAAGGAGGGCTGGAAGCTGGCCGTCCAAATTAAGAACGCAAACTGTCGCATAACACGCCGACCTTTGCCTACGCCTGCTATTTCAAGGCTGTATAATCGCGATCGGACTTTTTGGCATTCCTATAGTTTAAGAAGAGGGGAATCGAATGGTGTAACTGAGTAATAAGTTACAGCTTAATAAGTTGCTTATTCAACGTTTGTAATACCCGGCCTAAGAGAGAGCTATAAACCGCATTAATAATAGTTTGATACATTAGTGCATTTCAGTATAAATGCTAAATTAGAGTACGCCGGAGTTCCCGAGTCATGCGATGTAATTACAAGGAGTTTGCAGAGATTAACATATAGGATAACAACCAGCATGCAGTGCGAGATCCTGGTAGCTGGTGTACAGCGAAAAGACATTAATCAAATAAGTTACAAACTACCTCCGGCAACTCATTAAAACTTTTAAAACAAATTAAGGGCCATGTATCTAATAGATTACGGAGAAGACCTCCTAAAGTATTCGATCGAAAAATGTCGACATTATTAAGTTTCGAGCCAGTTTGGAATCCAGCCAAAACGGCAGGCAGCATTGTTGGGAAATTGAAGTTCCAAATCCTTGCGTAGGATCTGAGGATTTTCACTTTTAAACACACTTTTAAACTGTATCCCGATCTTTTCCGAACATTTTGATTTTAATGATTTACATCAGTTGCTTGCTTAATAAAGAAGTTACAATAAGAAAATAAAAAAATCAAAAAGTATACAAAACAGTATACAGTATGCCCCCCGATGGACCTAACTATACCTAACTAATGGACGCAATTTTGAATTTCTCGAGAAAATGTCATTCTTTATAAAGAGTTTTGGATGTCCTAAACTCTCGAAAGCCATTGTTAATATTTTGAATTAACATACAGGATGGTTAGAAAACACGGAAATGTTAAATTGGCCGAAGAGTAAACTATCGGTTTTTCGGAATTAAATCAAAATTGTTATAGGTAAAAGTTAGTTTGAATTAATTTTATGCTCAAATATCAAACTTAAATGTTCTATTTCAAATTTTACATCTCGGACCAGTGAAAAGACATTACATAAAACAGTACAAAATAGGGAAAAAGCAAACTGTATTAAAAATTGTTCACAGTCTGCAGTACACCTATTGTAAATTAATTATTGCCACAAGATTTGTCATCAATATTTTTTGTGATTTTATTTCTTTTACTGTGTGAAATTTACAAACATATATATGGCATGTCCCGATTAAATACGCATAATAGACGGATTTAAAATTGAACAATACACGTCGTTTCTGAGTGTACGAGATAATATTTTTGGGTCTGTTTTGTTGTAAGAAAATCATGAAGAAAGCTTTATTTTTAAGACCAGTGGTAGAGGAAGAAAATAAAAGTTTACACCAGTCGATATTGTGTATTGAAACGCTACATACTCTATTCATGCTATTTTCCTTTCGATGCATTCCTTTTAAGACGTGATAGTAGAGGCAGTTAAGAACCTATTTAACCACATTTATCACTATAAAAGCTATTATTTTTAGTATTATTTCAAAATTGTCTAATACTTACACTTATTGTTTCCATGAAAACTTTCGAAATGGGATCATCCTTCAAGCTGAAACGGTCGTTTTTTTAGTGGTATGACCCTAATACGCGTGTTTTGAACCCAGATTCGCATTCCGTATAAACACATTTATCGAAAACGCCTAACCAGTTTCTATTCACAAGCTTACTATTGTCTCTCCTCAACAATAATCCATTTTAATGCAGAGAACTGTGTATGCGAGTAGGTGCTTTCGATGTATTTTCTTGCCCTGAATATAAATCCGATTCGTTTCATGCAACCAATTTCCAAGAAATTCACATACAAGTACAAAGTGTTTTTTTCGGATGATTTTTAAGAGTCTAGGTCATCGGGGTTGTTTGCGATACATGATCCACAACGGAAAAATATACGTACATAACGGCATTTACAACATACAAGATGCATTGAACAAAATTGTCAATATCTTGATAACCGTAATCATTTGTATATAGCTAAATATGGTTAAATATGTTCTAAATTACCTCTACTAACACGGTTTCAAGGAATTGCATCAAATTACATATAAGCCCGTACATCAATTTTTGGATTTTCCTTTACAACGTGATAAAAATAAAATCACAAAAACCGCATCCGCACCTATCCGCAGCAGATATTGCAGTAGTTGTAATGTCACATATGTGTACTATAATTTGAACCACTTTCAAGAGCTTAATTAAGCTAAACTCTAAACTAAAACACTCAACACTCTCGGACCTGCAATAAACAAAACTGTGGGTAAATTTTAAAGTATAAAATTACATTTTTCCTTAACACACAAAATTACAACCGTTTTCAAGAGCGTCAACTTATGTGCATCTATGTTTAGCTATAGTAAACTCTAACGTCTGGCTGACAAGGACACGTGGCGCAGGGCTCAGGTGAAAAAAATATTGCCGTCTTTTAATACATCGGTCCTTTACCTATCCCAGAAACTGCTTTACTTTTTGGAATTTAACAATTTATAAATTTGATTTATGGCCAGCTTTTTGGGTCAAATACCCCAATGTGCGCCGTGCTTTTGAAATTTTTAACAGAAAATACCCTGAGGTATACGTTTCTGTCATTTGTGTTCGTGAATTGGTTAAAAAATTTCATGCAACAGGAGACGTTAAAAATATCAAGAAAAAAAGCGAAATGGCGAAGATGATGCAGGAGCTATGTTAGCTATTGATTCCGTGGACAGTTGCCCAAAAAAGTCGTTGAAGCAAAGATCTCGAGACTTGAACATCAATAGCCACCTTTGAAGGTGGCGAACATCACCACCTGCAAACGACCTTTTCAAATCAAAGATTTCATCCTTATAATCCAGTACTAATACACAATTTCACTTATTTTGTATGTTGGAAAATTTCTTGCTACCTACTTTGGACGACATTAACTTACAGCTCAGGTGTTCACTACACTATCAACACGACGGTTGTCCTGCTCATAGCGCATATCAAGTCAGGGATTGGTTGAACAGGCATTTTCCAAATAAGTGGATTGGACGATTCGGCCCTATAGGATGTCCACCACGTTCACCTGATTTAACGCCGCTTGATTTTTTTCTGTGGGGTTATTTAAAACAGAAGGTGTATGCGAATAATTTTCATGATAATGGACATTCTAAAATTAAAAATTAGGGAAGCAGTAGACGAAATAAATGAAGAAACAATTGACTTGGTATATCGGGAGTTTAGAAGAATTTGGAAAAATGGGTAGCTGTAGGAGGGGAACATGTGGAGTAATGTTTTGTTAAATTACTTTGTTAAAAATAAATAAAATATAAGACTTATATAAAACATCTTTTCGTGTTTTCTAACCATGTGTCCATCGGACACACTGTATACAAAATCACACAATTCTGATTAAATAAAAACATTACATAACGACTCACCTATGCTGCATGTTTATTCCACTCCAGTTGAAAAATAACCAACCCCTCCACCATCACCAACACACACAAAGTCAAAAAAACACTTTAAAAAAAGTTTTTTATTTTCAAATTTTTTTTTCAAAACATTTTCCTTTGCGTCCGAAATTTAAATATTCGGTGCCATGTCTCGCGAAATAATCAATTTTCTGGTGTCGACGTTTCGGCTAATGTATTCGGAACATCGTCAGGTTTTTTGCTGTCGCCCGACTGCTGTTGAAGTTGCCGACACTCGCGACGTGCTTTTTTGGTTATAGTAGGCGGTGAAAATCGCACACAACGCTCGCTGCGGCGTCACTGCTGCCGGCTCGGTTCAGAAGGCCGAGAAATGTCCTGGGAAAGCCGAACTTACACGAAGCGCTACGAACGCAAAACGTGGCTAGCTTGATTGAAGTTTACCGGAAGCTCCAGAGCTTTTTATAAGATATTCTCGCACGCTTTTTGTGTGTTGGTCAGTGGCTGAAACTACTGAAGTTGCTGAAGGTACTTAATGTACAGGGTGCTCGATAATATTACAACAAATGAAATTTATAGCATAATTATTTTGGATTTACTTTTCAAATAGCATAATTGTTCGATAGTTAGCAGGAAATCTTGCTGACTAAAAGTTTGAACTCGACTCCTACTTTAATAAAACTATAAATAAGCTTGCCTGAAAATGCAAAAATATTCAAGTGATGCAGTTGTGTTTTAGTTTCCAAAAAAAGAGAAATACACCACATTATATTAGAAATAAAGTCTCTCTGATTTTCACATTTGAAAAATACATGTAAATTAAGTAAGGACATTTTGCTGTAATTTCTGCTAATGTTGTTTTTCTAACAAAAATGTTTGGTAATACCGCTGCAAGTTGTAACTATAGCAACTAAACTTCTTTTTTTAATAGAACTGTATATTTTTCTCCCTGAAAGTTAGTAGAGGATTTTTCTGAATACAACCTTGCTTGTTCTTGCCTTATACCAGAAAATTTTCGTAAAAACAGTTTGTAATATATCGAAAGATAAGAAAGCTGATGTAGCCAGGCACACGACTTTATATCATACTATACCGGGTGATTCAATTTCGAGACCCACCATGGTGATCTCGCTTATTAGTGGAGATAGACTATGTTTATGCCTATGTTTGTGCTGATCAATTATCTGAAAAGAAATTTTAGCTATCATTTTTCATTTTAAAGATATCCGCAAAAAACTAAAATGTTAAGATATCGTTTTTAATATTTTATTCAAAACCAAACGTAGCTAGACATTTGAAACAAAAACGACTTTTTAACAAGGAATGCAGTGTTATTCTTTAATTTGAAATAACTTCAAAGATGGCGGCGTAACCATGGCCAACTTTTGTTTTTCTTATGGGCGCCATGTTGAATTTTGGCATCTTCCAATAGTCGTGTTTTTTCCCATTTTCGAAATGTATAACATGTTGGCATTATTTTTTAAAACTATGGTTAAAAATAATAAAAAAACCTTCTTCATTTTCTCATTGATTGTCATGCTTATCAGGTACCCAACTAGTGCTTGGTTACAGACCACCGGCGCCGGACTGACCATAGTGGGGCCATGGTTACGCCGCCATCTTTGATGTTATTTCAAATTAAAAAATGACACTACATTCCTTGTTAAGAAGTAGCTATAGAATGTTTTTCTTTCAAATGTCTAGCTACAGTTGGTTTTGAATAAAAATCGAAAACGATACCTTAACATTTCAGTATTTTTGCGGATATCTTCAAAATGAAAAATGATAGCTTAAATTTCTTCAAATTTAAACATAGGCTCTATCTCCGCTAATAAACGAGATCCCCATGGTGAGCCTAGAAATTGAATCACCCGGTATATAAAATTAATAGTTTAGCTAGCTGCATGATTATAAATTATTATTAACTCCTGAAAACGTGAATATTATGAATGGATAAGCGTTTTTGATAGATCAGAACTCAAAAATATTACCTGTTTTGAAAAAGTTGACGTCAAAACGTCAAAAAAATTTCCTTGTTGCAAATTTTTAGTGGCTACACATAATTTCTTAGAATCCTCAGAACTAAAGTTTTTCAGAAGGGTCCTTGAGCACTAGGGTGGTTCAAATTGGCCATTTTTATTTAGAAAGCAACGATCACCCCAAATCGTTTCCACATCCAAAAAAAGCGGACACGTATTTTTTCTTTTTTCCAAATTTCTATTCTTAATGGTGCCTGTCGAGGCCTCAAATTTACATAAGACATTTTTTGGTGATTTTCGAATAATTATTCGGAGTTTGGGAAACCTTAAGACTAAAGTTATAGGACTTGTAGAGGACTTTCCAAGGAAGAATTTAACCTATCATACATATGGATTTGATGCCCCCAACCCGCCCCCACAGTGCCCTGAAAACTACCCTTAAATCAAAAAATGTAGATTCTTCAGAAAATTGACCCTTCTAATTATTTCATTCACTTTTTATTTCTCATAGAAATCATTATTATAAGTCTAGTGGGATGTTTATAAACATTTGTCAGTTAATTTCCATTTGTTTAAACAATTTTTATTTGTTTAAATACTCCGTTTTTCTCGAAAATCCGTCTAAATTCTGTTTTCTGAGATCGAAATGGCACTTTATTATTTTAGAGTGACATTATTCTTAAAAGAACTCCTCTTTTTGTTTAAAGTTTAAACAATAAATTATTATTCATTTTCAACTTTTTTCTAATTATGGTAGAAAATTCAGCTTTTTTGAGAAATTAAGTTAATTAACACCATTATGCATTTGAATAATATTTTATTATTTAAAGAATGGAAATTATCCCAAAATGTAAATGATGTCATTTGACAATAACAGTTGGCCAGACCGATCTAAAAAAATGAAGGTTAGGAAAATTGCAAAAAAATTGTTTAAACAAATAGGCAAGATACCTCGAACATGAAATTTATAAGTTAATTTCACAAAAAGCTGACTTCTACCATAATTAGAACAACAGTTGAAAATTAATAATAATTGATTGTTTAAACAATAGGAAGAATTTGTTTAATGAATAATGTCACCCTAAGACTATTATAAACTGCCATTTCGAACTCAGAAAACAGATGTCCGACGGAGTTTCGAGAAAAGCGAATTATTTAAACAAATGGAATTTGTTTAAACAAATGGAATTTGTTTAAATAAATGGAAATTACCTGACAAATGTTTATAAACATTCAACTAGACTTATAGTAATGATTTCTATGAGGAAAAAGGGAATGAAGTGATTAGAAGGGTAAATTTTCTGAAGAAAGTACATTTTTCATTTAATGGTAGTTTTCAGGGCACTGTGGGGGTGGGTTGGGGGCGTCAAAGCCATATGTATAATACCTCAAATTCTTCATTGGAAAGTCCTCTGCAAGTCCTATAACTTTAATCTAAAGTTTTCCCAAACCCCGAACAATTATTCGAAAAACACCAAAAAATTTCTTTTTCCCATGCATTTTCTTATGTAAATTTGAGGCCTCGACAGGCACCATTAGCAGTCAAAATTTCGAAGAAAGAAAAAATACGTGTCCGCTTTTTTTTTGATTTGGAAACGATTTGGGGGGATCGTTGCTTTCTATCACCACAAAAATTTTTGCAATGCATTTTTGAACCACCCTATTGAGCACTGATAGCGTTTATATGAAAAGAAAGAAAAGCCCAAAGAAATCTATCAATACCTCCTATTTGCAAAATACTTCCCATTCGAAGTAAATGCTGCTTTTAATTCAGTTTTTCTCGAAGATTTAAGGCCATAAAATCAGAAATAAAGCATGCCTCTAGTAAATTGTAAAAATACAACAAAAGTAGCCTCTGAAAGATTGCTTTATATAATTTATTTTGTTATTGTTAGTGCAAAATTTGATTTTTGATTTTTTATTGATGTCTCTTTCTTCCTCGAGATGGTTTATACAATCGTTTATAGGAAACAGTGTTACTTTTTTATTCGTTTGGAATGAGAAAAACAAACTTATTTAATTCATGTAGCTACATTTGTAGTAACTATTAACATAATCCCACACACTATGTCTATAGAATATCGACTTGAGTTTATGAATGCCAGATAAGCGCTTGCGAAAGATTCTGCTAAAGTATTTTTACATCTTTGTTATAGGGGGCTGTAAAACTCTTGACCCAAAAACAGCAGCGTAGCGGCAATAAAATGCATATCGGGTTGGGCAATTTTATTCCATTTTTATTAACATTTTTAAAATACGGGCAAATTTTAGACGACGAAGAACTTGAGAGTGGATTAGAATTTCCAAATTATGTTGATGACGTAAATTTTGTGGCCGGTCTTATGCAGTTCGCCCTGGCGTACAAAACTTGTTCAGAACTAGTAACTACCAACCTTAATTTGAGCCCCCATACCAGCAGGTGCGACGCCTCTGAAACTTTGATACGTTTAAACTAAATACAATTACAAAGTGCGGACCAAGACTTTATGGAAAGCAAGCGCTTAAATCATGAGAACAAATTCTAAATCTAAATAAAATAATTTACTGTGTTGACGTGACATTTGGAGTCAAAATTGAGACGTCATCGTCATCACTGGAGGGTTAAATGTGTGCATAATTGAAAGAAAAATCAACAGCAATAACATTTATCAAATTTATGGTTATATTGTATCTTTAATATTCAAAAATATAAAAGCTTGTAAGCACAACCAATGAGTAATGTACTATCGTGGCCATATATTATGTCCTTTCTTCTGACGTCGACTTTCTCGCAAAACTAGGGACGAAAAAAATTTAAAAAATTCTGATGCTGCAGCTATAATATAGCTGCAATGCCAGTAATTCTGTTATTAGCAGTGGCCGGACAAAAATGTATATTTTCCAGTGTCGTGCATGGGACACGTGCTGGTGGGGGGGGACGCGGCTAGCCGGTCTGGCTTCGGCTCATGGTGTACAACCACTACACCTGCTTTGGCGTTGATCGAGTACATTCGCTTGCCTTGCTTAAATTTCCGCTTCGTCGATAGATAATTTGAGCAGTTTCTTCAAATTTTGTGTGAATATCTGTTTATATTTTCGATTTCGAATTTGTTCTTCTGTTTTATACTTAGAGTTGAATTATTTTTTTATTTTATTGTTGGAAAATGTATCAGGAACGTCAACTAAAAACTTTTTTGATGATTTATGTGAAACATTTATTTCTGCTAATATACCTTTCACAAAAATTAATAATCCCGTTTTTAAAAAAATTATCAAGATGTATACTGGACGAGACTTACCCGATGAATCCACAATTAGAATATATTACGTACAAGGGCAATATGACAAAACAATTTCTAAAATAAAGTCAAAACTATCCGATAAATATATTTGGGTTTCTGCAGATGAAACTACGGATATGAACGGTAGATGTGTGGTCAACGTCGTTGTCGGATTGTTGGACCCGCAAGACATATAAACCCTATTTAATATCTACTCAGTTTTGCTGTACCGTCAAAGCTGAAGAGATATGTACAATAGTAAATGACGCCATAAAAAAGTAGGAATCACAGACGCTACCAAAGTATTACTGTTTGTTTCTGACCCTGCTGCGATTATGTTAAAAGTTGGAAAATTACTTAAACAACATTTTTCAAATATTCCTCATTTGACATGTTTTGCACACGCTATTCATAGAATTTGTGAATTTATTCGGGAAGAATTTCCAGACGTGAATACGCTAATAAGCACATGCAAAAAAATTTTATTGAAAGCTCCTTCCAGATTGTCTCTTTACAAGGAAAAGTGCCCTAACCTACCTTTGCCACCACAACCAGTTATTACGAGATGGGGTACATGGTTAGAAGCGGCAATTTTTTATGCAAGAAACTTTGATATCATCAAACCCTTCGTCTTAAATTTACCTGATGAAGCAGTTAGTATTAAAGACTGCAAAAAAGTACTATCATTACAAGATTTGCATGAACAATTAAAATTTATTGATACAAATTTTGCGCAAGTATTGCCAACCATAAAGTTTCTAGAACAACAAAATGTTGAAGTTGCAAGCAGTTTTCAAAGGATTGAATCTCTGTACGAAAGGTTACGAAGCATTGAAGCACCAATCAGTAAAAAATTGCAAAAAAAATTGATGCGGTAGTACATAGAAATCCGGATTTTAATATTTTAAAACAAATCTCTACGAATTCATTTACGGTTGAAGGAATTTCTCAAAAATATTCCAATTTGGTGTTGGTTTATTCTTTTGCGCCTGTGACTAGCTGCGATGTAGAAAGATCATTTTCAAGGTTTAAAGACATTTTAAAACATCTAAGCGAAATAATTTAGAAAAATATGCAGTAATACAATCATTCAATGCATATCCAAGAAATGAGTAAAATGTTTCAGTGGGCACGTGTTGCATATAGTTACGACAAACATTTAATATTAAATTCACTCGGTTTACTACCGACCGCCAGACGCTTCGCGTCTATGGATATCAATCCAATCGACCGCATAAGTCGTCATTGACTCATGCGTGCCCGCTACGCACACTCATAGCTGGGCGACTTCTAGCACTGCGAGACATACATTTTTGTCCGGCCACTGCTTATTACAGATGTGATGGTAAAATAAATGGCAAAAATCAAGAAATCGCTTTAGGGACTTTTTTATCGAAAATTTTTACTACTAATAATTGTTCAGAATTGTCCAAAAAACCCTAAATCCAAAATTTCATGAAAATTAAAAAAATTTTCTCCCGTAAATATTATTTGCATAGGCAGACAGTTGCGCTTAAAAAAGTATGCTGTGGAAATTTTGTTTGAAATAAAACCTGAACTGTCAAAGTGCTTTGTTGTATTTAATTAAGATAATATGTCGCCATGTTTGTAGGGTAGGTACCTTTTGCATAATAGCCTTTATTATTATTCAATACGAATTTAATAAATAAAATTTTTCTTTGACAGTTCAGGTTTTATTTCGAACAAAATTTTCACGGCACACTTTTTTAAGCGCAGCTGTCTATGCAAATAATACTTGAATAATAATACTTTATATAATATATAATAATAATAATACTTGAGAATTGCAATATTTTTTCATTTTCATGAAATTTTGGATTTAGGGTTTTTGGGCAATTCTGGACAATTATTACTAGTAAAATTTTCCGATAAAAAAATCCCTAAAGTGATTTCTTGATTATTGCCATTTATTTTGCCATCACTAGGTGCTTTGCATTTAAAGAAGGCAATTGCTTTTTTTTTTTGACTAAAAATAAAAAAGATATGGTGTTACACTCTTAAGTGGGACACACTGTATTAAAAGTAATCCAAAAACTAACCTCACTCAATTCAATGTTCCATCGGTGACGGCTTCAATAATTTTTCATTTTAGCGTTATTTTTGTTTCCAAGTAAGTAACACTACTGTACTTTTGACTGGACAATATCGTATTTGAATAACACAAAACAATTCTTGTGCGGATTACAGAGGTTTTACTGTATTTTATCAAATATTCGACTACCCAGTTTTCTAGGCGAACATAAATAAATTTCAGTGGAAAATTGTGTTTCCTTCACCAGCCAAAGCGAAAATCTGTTTCACATTTTCCCTGTCGTAAGCAAAGTTTAAAATTTCGCTGACAGTCCACGCTAAAAGGGTCTCCTCCGCAAAAAGTTCGCCCTTATTTCCCGGAGCGACATCCGGGCAAATCTCCGCTCGGAAGCCTTAATTTATCCGGGCTATAATATTTAAATCAATTTTTCAAAAGGGAAAGGTAGAAAAGGTCTTCTAGGATAGCAACTATAACATACTACATCTGTAATAAGCAGTGGCCGGACAAAAATGTATGTCTCGCAGTGCTAGAAGTCGCCCAGCTATGAGTGTGCGTAGCGGGCACGCATGAGTCAATGACGACTTATGCGGTCGATTGGACTGATAGCCTTCGCGCCTTGTCGGTCGGTAGTAAACCGAGTGAATTTATTATTAAATGTTTGTCGTAACTATATGCAACACGTGCCCACTGAAATATTTTACTCATTTCTTGGATATGCATTGAACGATTGTATTACTGCATATTTTTCTAAATTATCTTCAGTAAAATTATTTCGCTTAGATGTTAAAATGTCTTTAAACCTTGAAAATGATCTTTCTACATCGCAGCTAGTCACAGGCGCAAAAGAATAAACCAACACCAAATTGGAATATTTTTGAGAAATTCCTTCATCCGTAAATGAATTCGTAGAGATTTGTTTTAAAATATTAAAATCCGGATTTCTATGTACTACCGCATCAATATTTTTTTGAAATTTTTTACTGTTTGGTGCTTCAATGCTTCGTAACCTTTCGTAGAGAGATTCAATCTTTTGAAAACTGCTTGCAAGTTCAACATTTTGTTGTTCTAGAAACTTTATGGTTGGCAATACTTGCGCAAAATTTGTATCAATAAATTTTAATTGTTCATGCAAATCTTGTAATGATAGTACTTTTTTGCAGTCTTTAATACTAACTGCTTCATCAGGCAAGTTTAAGACGAAGGGTTTCATATGTTTCTTGCATAAAAAATTGCCGCTTCTAAGCATGTACCCCGTCTCGTAATAACTGGTTGTGGTGGCAAAGGTAGATTAGGGCACTTTTCTTTGTAAAGAGACAATCTGGAAGGAGCTTTCAATAAAATTTTTTTGCATGTGCTTATTAGCGTATTCACGTCTGGAAATTCTTCTCGAATAAATTCACAAATTTTATGAATAGCGTGTGCAAAAAATGTCAAATGAAGAATATTTGTAAAATGTTGTTTAAGTAATTTTCCAACTTTTAACATAATCGCAGCAGCGTCAGAAACAAACAGTAATACTTTGGTAGCGTCTGTGATTCCTACTTTTTTTATGGCGTCATTTACTATTGTACATATCTCTTCAGCTTTGACGGTACAGCGAAACTGAGTAGATATTAAATAGGGTTTATATAAGTCTTGCGGGTCCAACAATCCGACAACGACGTTGACCACACATCTACCCTTCATATCCGTAGTTTCATCTGCAGAAACCCAAATATATTTATCGGATAGTTTTGACTTTATTTTACAAATTGTTTTGTCATATTGCCATTGTACGTAATATTTTCTAATTGTGGATTCATCGGGTAAGTCTCGTAATTAAGTTTTGTGAAAGGTATATTAGCAGAAATAAATGTTTCACATAAATCATCAAAAAAGTTTTTAGTTGACGTTCCTGATACATTTTCCATGTGTTTTTTTTTATTTTTACATGAGCCCGAAGACATTGTTTACTACGAATAATTAAATTTAGTGAGCAGAAATTGCAGACCACTTCCCCTTTATTAACGAACGTGAAAGTATTGCCAAACTCAGCTAGCAAACGATTCATTGCAGGATTTTCAAACTAAGTACAACTATAAAATAAAAAAATAATTCAACTCTAAGTATAAAACAGAAGGACATATTCGAAATGGAAAATAAAAACAGATATTCACACAAAATTTCAAGAAACAACACAATTGAAGGAAACTGCTCAAATTATCTATCGACGAAGCGGAAATTTAAACAAGGCAAGCGACTGTACTTGAGTAACGCCAAAGCAGGTGTAGTGGTATGTACACCATGAGCCGAAGCCAGACCGGCTACCGCGTCCCCACCAGCACGTGTCCCATGCACGACACTGGAAAATATACATTTTTGTCCGGCCACTGGTAATAAGAATAGATGACAATAGAAGCATAGATAAAGTATCTATGGGCTTACATAAAGCATATTTCATTTATATTAATTAACCCATCTGAACATATGCAGCTTTTGTCATTTAAATTATCAAGCTCATTCTATCGTGAAATGAACAAACGTATAGCTTCCTGAATCGTCCTATACAAAATCTGGCAACAATACGCCTGGACGTGGACAAACCCTTCAAAAAAACAGCCCGCTTTCATAGCCGCCCATGATTTATCACTTCCAATCTCGTTTATAGTTCACATCGAAATACACTGTCTTCAACGAAAGTTCTAAACTTTGTCTGCGATGTGTTTTTGCAATATATATCATCGATATCCACCATATATTCCAAGCCAGTAAATAGTCAACAATATCTCCGTCGAAATGTATACAGGGTGTCCGGAAAGTAATGGGACTCAGCTTAACCGTATATTCTTGATGTCAAATGGGACCGATTAAACAAAAAATCCCATAGTAAAAAGTGCTTCCTTAAGAAGTTATAAGGTGTTAGAGATAGGAAATATGTATCTTGTTTTGTGTATTTTTCAGAAAAGGAACGGCCGATTAAGCTGAAAATTGGTACCCTTAGGTCCCGGCTAGGATACGAGCGGCGAGCGGCGGGCGGCGGGCGGCGAGCGGCAGAGCGGCGACCTGGCTACGATGTAAGCGGCACCATGAGCGGCACCATGAGCGGCACGACAATTCGTCGTGGCAATTATTAGTAGTTCGTAGGTCGTCGTCCGGTAATGTTGTCAAACTGCTACTCACGGAAAATTATAACCTTCGGTTGAATAAGATCCGTAGGTTAAAACGTAACTACAAAGTGCATCCTATTAATGCAGTGCGTCAGCGGTACGGCGATTATCACCATTTATTTCACTACTTAAGAAAATATAGAAAACGGGTTTTTAACTATATGAGAATGTCAATTGCAACGTTTGACTATATTCATGACAAACTCAGGAAATATTTAGAAAAATATAGGTCTGGACTGCGACATTTGTATTATTGTAATATTAATAGTATATTTACGACGTAGTCTTCCACATAGATTTAGACAGACTTTGACAGTACGTTCGTATAGTGATGACTGTTCGTTTGAATAATAAAGTAATTATTCGAACGAACTGTCATTATTACACAAAGCTACTGTCATCATAATCATTCATGTGTATCATGGTAGGGATATATAGTCATAGATACTAAATAATTCTCCAACCGTAAGAAATTTAAAAAAATGGTTCAACCAAAAGTTTTTTGGCTTTAAACTACTCTTCTAATATATTCTAAATATATTTTCAATATACAAGGTGCTCATTTTATTCTAGAAATTTGATAACCTCTCATTTTTTTAAATAAAACAGGCTATATATTATTAAATTTTTTGATTCTAAGATTAATTCTAAGAATTTTTTATATGCATCATTTTTTATAAAATGCATTAATTTTTAATTATAAGCTATTAACCAAAAATAGTCAAAATTACCGGAACATCTAAATAAATTTCAAACTGCATAAAATGTCAAAAGCTCTGTGTTCTTTGGGTTAAACAACCTCTAGTTCAAATATTTTCTTAATATACAGGGTGTCTATGTTATTATAGAAATTTGCAAACCTTTTCTTTTTCTAACAGAGCCTGTATATTTTTATATTTTTTAATGCTAGGACTAATTCTAAAAATTTTTTGTAGGAATTATTTTTTTACAAGATGCATTATTTTTTAGTTATAAGCAATTAACCAAAATAAACTTTTACTTGAACCAAACGGGTTAAAAATAAAAAATCCAAGAAAAAATAACTCAATTAAATACAATTAAATCAATGTTCAACCTGCCACATTAAAATAAATGTATGTATATATGTATGTATATATGTATATATGTATGTATGTGGCAAAATATTCTTAATTTGAAGTTCAGGAGCTTTGATTAATTACTCATAACTCAGAAATGATGCATTTTCAAAGAAACTTATTTCTACAAAAAGTTCTTAGAATCAACCTAAGAATAAAGAAATAAAATAGGTATGCAGGATCTTCTATTAGAAGATGGAAAGGTTTGCAGATTTCCATAGTAAAAAGACCACACTGTAAATTAAAACTATATTTAAACCAGATGTTGTTTAAACCCAAAAAACTTTTATTTGAAATATTTTTTGAATTTTTTGCAGTTGGTAAATTTTTTTGATGTTCCGGTAATTTGACTATTTTAGGTTAATAGCTTATAATTAAAAAATAATGCATTTAATAAAAATATGATTCCTATAAAAAAATACTTAGAATTAATCTTAAAATCAAAAAATGTAATAATATATAGTCTGTTCTATTTAAAAAAGGAGAGGTTGTTTAAAGCTGTTTAAAGCAAAAAAACTTTTGTTTGAACAATTCTTTGAATTTTTGTACGGTTGGAGAATTATTTAGGTGTTCCGGTAATTTTTGCTAACCCTGTATAATTCTGCGGTGAGCGGCACTAGTAAGCGGCAAGGTGGTGCCGCTCACGATGCCGCTCTGCCGCTTACTGTATCGTAGCCGCTTTGCCAAGTTAAGGCTTTGAAACAATGTAAACATATATCATTAGCGGCACCGGTCTGCCGCTCGCCGCTCGCCGCCCGCCGCTCGCCGCTCGTATCCTAGCCGGGACCTTAGGCTTTTGGAGACGCCAAACATGATAACAAACAGTATTAGGACATTTGCATATTGTAGAGGGAGCTGTCGGCAGCTTTTCTGGGGGAATAATATTATGATACTTTTATTATTATTATGACTTTGGGCGGGACGACTAAAAATTTGATTTCCAAAATAAAAATGCAATTGAAAGAGAGAACATAGACCATTATAAGGATGAACTGTTCGGTCAGTTCCAATAAAAGTCGAAAAGTTATGGACGTTCAGATTCAGAAGTTTCCCATTATTTTCAGATTTTCTGAAATGTAACGACAGTTTGATGACCTGTTTCAATCCATAATATTTTATTTCTATCTTTTAATTGAAAGCCCATTTAAATGTGCGTTTAACACGAGTTTGTTTATTAGAATCGGTTGAAATTTGACTGAGTTATCGATGTTTAATCACCGTCTTGACATTCACACAAGGCAGGAATATACCTACGGCCCGACCGTAATAACCGTACTCGTGATTCACATTAACTAGACATTATTTTGTTTGTTTATTACCCTGTTTTATTGTATTTTAGTCTATCTAATATGTTATTAAGTACTATTCGACTTGTACCCAAATATCGCAAAATTATTAATCGACAATCTTAACCTATTAGAATAGCGTATACTATTAGGACGATGTAGGACTTTAGTATCACCAAATATAAAATAACAATCAAACTAATCCATAAGCAGTAAGAAATCAGCTCTAGTGCAAGCTTCAGTGCAAATATAAAAAAAGTAAAATGTGTGACAATCGCCATAAGTTTTGTTACGTCTGCGGATTGTTTGTGGACAAACACCATGGGCTACAATTAGTAAAAAATAAATCAGTGGTTGAGGCATACAACAAATTTTTTGACCGTGTTTACACCGCAAGTCGCTGGTATGAACCAGAATACGTCTGTGTAGTTTGTTCGGCAAAATTGAAGTTGTGGAAATCAAAAAATGTTGATAACTCAAGAACTGGAATGGCCTTTTCTACTCCGATGATAGGGCATCATCAAACTTGTCATATATAAGGTGGAGGACTGCTATTTTTGTGAATGGACGTTAAAGGCCATCATTTTAAATGGAAGCTATGGAAAAACGCTTTCAAGGAAAAAACACCATCAACATGATCGCAGACTACTGCTGGTCACTTGAACGCGAAACAGATGATGCTTTGTATAAACGACGGAGATCGAGTAAACATTTTTAATTTTGTTGTATTTCTTGTTTATTTTCTATTTTTCATAAATCACGATAGTAACCCAGTACTGTTTCAATAAACGAGTGTAAATTTTACTGTTGGTGCAAATCATTTTGAACCCAAATCCATTATTTCCACGTTTGACAGAAACAGAGACGGCGTGACATCTTTCATCTCTCTTTAATGTCATTGGGGGGACAACAAAGCAAAAGCGCCATAAGAGATCATGTATTTCTGGCTTTCTAAATCAGCTTAAAATAAACCATTTGGTGCGAAAGTGATTCAGCTTGGATTTTTTTCTGGATTTTGGAATATTTCACAGTGAATATTATTCACAACGATGTTTAAAAGTGACTTCGAAAATGAGGTTATGTTTCAAACGCGTGTTTTTGCTTTAGTGTTAGTTTTAAAACGGGCAAAATTTGTAGCGTGGCTAACTGCAGGTCGAAAAGCCATCGAGATAAGGAAATTTCCTTTCATATTATTACCAAAAGTCCTCAAGCCAAATTATCCCAACAGTTTGTTGTCGCATTTTAGAAGGGAACGATAGCTATAGGTCATTAAGAGAGATCCAAACTTCTCTGAAGGCCAACTACAAAATTGGAGGGTTTGCAGTATGCATTTTATTGCAGGTAAGAGTTGTATGAAATATAGATGTGAATTATTTGTTTATAATGTGTCATTTTAAGGTAAACCAGCTCGAAGAGTGCTCGAATGGTGACCATCCCGATTGGGTGCCACCTAGGGCTGTACGAGTTATCGAAAACTTCAAGTCTCGAATTTCGAGCTAAGTAAATCTGGTTTCTTTCCGAACCGAACATTCGGTTTTTCGAGTTGGCTCGCATTTGTTCGGTTAAAAAATTGAATAAACGTCAAAGCATTGGTTGTATCCAAGCAGTGGTATGATAGAACAAAATTTTAGTGTGACAAATTGACAGTTAATCAGACCGACTTGTGTTCGGTACGAAAAAAGCGAGCGCTCGAACAGCCCTAGTGCCCTGCATGACGTTCGTGCAAAAACTGTCAAATGTAATCAGGAAATAAAGTGTAATATTGTACTTGTCACATTATTCTACTCATATTCTACATACATTTCAGATTTTTTAAATAATAAATATATTAATTTACAATCATTGTTTTACTGATTTATTCTACCTCGACTACTCCCTTGCCTTCAGGCTTCTTAACGTAAAATTTCAGGTAAGACAACTGTTTTGTGATATTGCAAACAAATGTAAAATCCCAGAATGGATCGTCTCTAAAAAATCGATTCAGAAAAAGTTCGTTTTTGGACCATACAACAAAGTCAATATTGGCGATGTGTAATTTAAATTTGATGACAGTAAGCATGTCCTAGTTGGTTAAAATCCTCAGTGAATTGAATATTTTCCATACCTGCAAAAAACACGCGTTTCAAACATAACCTCACTTTCTGAAGTCACTTTTTAACATCGTTTTGCATAATACTCACCGTGAAATATTCCAAAATTAGCTTCAAAACATATTCAATAAGGTCCACACACCCAGACAAAAATCCAATCTGAATCACTATCGTATCAATTGGTTTATTTTAAGCTGATTTAGAAAGCGAGAAATACATGATCTCTTATGGCGCTTTAGCTTTGTTTTCCCCCCAATGAAATTAAGACAGATGCAAGATGTCACGCCGTCTCTGTTTCTGTCAAACGTGGAAATGACGGATATACCTGGAAATGTAATGAACGTAAACTCTAATGTACTTAGTAACATATTGTGATATTGTCTGGCAGGTAACAACAAAAAGGAAAAGAAAAAAGAAACTGTCATAATTTTAGAATAACATTGTAAATCTAAGTGCTAATGTCTAATTAATGTGTATAAAAAACCGTTTTATTAGACACTATTTTTAAGTTACCTTTTTAGGTTATGTTTCTATATCTATATCCTTTATTCACTGGTTGTCATGTAAGTTTTTGTCACAGATTTTGTCATGATTTCATCCCAACTTTACGAAGTTTAAAGTTTACAAGTTTAAACTGCATTGGTAGACCCGACATTTTCGTACCTAGGAGCTACAGTAAACTCCATTAGTGTAATAGTAGATCCTCAAATTAACACACATTTATTAATAACAGCACATAACCGAACTAATAGGCTATAATTTATATTAAACACGACATACAATAACCGCTGTAATCAGTTGTGAAACAAACGACAGCAGATAATGGAATCAATAATCCGACACAACGTTTCGTCAACCATAAAATTAATACGATGGGATTGCCATAACGGTTGATATACCCTTGATACCGTTTCAGACAATAAACAAAAACATCCCAAATTGTCACAATCGCTATTATTTATATTGAGGCTGCGATTATTAAAGCCAAATGTGGGAGGCCAGATAACGGTGGAGTGCGGTAGCAATCCAGTCATCGATTTAGCCATAAATTGCCAAAATTTATTGTCTGTTTAATAAACAATAAATCCAGCTATCGGCTCTACTGTTTGCTATTAATTTTGTTCGTGGACCTGTTCATATCTAAGCCTAAAATGCAGTGTAATGATGACTTGTTTTCTTTAATTTTGGTAGTGTGACAGTTTTCAATTTTCAGTTTAAAATCAATCGGGGCTCCCATTCTATTTTCAAAATTAAAATTCTTAAAATTCTTCTTGGTAACTTCAAAAAGGACAGAAAAACTTGTTTGGATCAAAGAAATCACTTTTTAGAAAAATTAATTGAAGAAATAAAACATTAATTATACGAAAGAAAAGGTAATTATTAGCAATTTTGTTTTTATTTTAATTAATACTTTGATGTTGGATAACTTTTGAACTGCATCACCGATTTTTATGATTTAACTTTGGGACAGTTTTTCAAACAAATTGTAAGAGATGTCAATATTTTTTCTATTGGCGTATATTTATTATACTTTAGTGTACAAAAAAATGTGCCATAAAAAATATATGCAAGAAGTGGATACTGTTTAACTGGATTTACTGGATAACTGGATACATTTAAGTTTTACCATTTTTAATGAAACACAGTATACAATAAGTCCTTAGTCTTCTTCAGTCTGCCCTCTCTCCCTCATCTGTATTTTAATGTTTGTCGCATCTGGAATTTTTAGTGTTTTTCTTGGCGCAGCTATTTATTTTGTTCCTGCTTCGCTTCCTTTCTTATTTCTCTAGAATGACTTTCTTTTTTTATATTAACAAATATTCTCGCCAAGCATTAGATAATAATGTTACAGAAGAACACTTTCTTTTTATTTTATTTGGGTGTTTCAGGTCAGAATAATGATTTTTTTAATGGAGCTGGCGTGAGTTCAACTGTTATCTCCAAAGGTGGTGTATTAATGCCAAAATCGCTACTCTGTACTGCTAGTGTAATAATTAGGGATTATTCATGTCCGTAATAGGGTATTTGACTGTATTAAAAATATGGCATGTATTATAGTCATCCTAATAGATTACAGTTTAAGAAAACTATTTGTTATTACTTTTCAAAAAAAAAATGCTTTATTTCTATGAAAACCCAAAATTAAAATTGAATTTTATTCACGTCCTATCACGTGATTGCAAACGCTCTGTAATTGGGTCAGTCTCCAGTGATGTCATTCGTTAGTCCGCCTTAGAGCGCGTTCGGTTTGTCAGGGTATGGTATGAGAGCAATGCTCAGATAACTTGGGTCGGCTGTCTCTCTCTTATATGCAGATAAACGCCGTATGACGTTAGTCCGTCTATTATGCAGCGCGTCACTCTCACCGTAAAATACCGGGTTATCCGAACGCGCTTTTATGCTTCTCCCGTTTGAATTTAATAGCACGAAAGCGTCATGTAAGCATAACTTTGTAGGTTAGGATAGCCCTAACCTTCAGCTGTCAGATCAGATAATACCTTTCGAAAATACGATAGATAACTTATTCTAGCCAGTTTTACTTATGTCGAAGTAATCTTCACAACAGAAAACACTTGTATTGGCGGCTATTTATTTCATTTGGATTTCTACGAGCCAACCACTTTCTTCGCAGTTTCAAATCTTGCGGAACAGCTACAAATAGTTTATCCGGAGTTTTTCTTGACATATCTCTGCATTGTGGATTTATACACCATTTATAACCCATTTTTATGTAGAAATTGTGAAAACAACACATCATACAACACAATTACCAAACGGCGACGATGCCGATGCTGACAGACCATATGGGCCGATTTGACATCTTGACATCACATCATCTTGACATCTTGACATCACTAACCGGTGACGTCACACAACAGAAAGTATCGTTTTGGCGGGACTTTTTGTGATTCAATTTTTAACGCTGATTTTTATGAAATATTGTGGGAATAATTACAAAAAATAATGCATTTACAATGTAGAGTGAAGGAATAAACACATTAAGATGGTTTTCCAAAAATAGTCAAATACCCTATTCCGACACTCGTGTCGGAATTTGGACAAAATGCGTACAATTAATTGTAATATAGCAAACGATGTAAAATATGTTATTTTCTTGTGTAAAGAGAGCAATAGAGCCATATGTATTACTTCTAACCATGTACACAATTCCCACATACATGTCTGACTTAAGGACGTGCTATATTTACATGTACCTAATTCCGACACCCCTAAATTTGTAAATAATAGTGGTTAAAAGAGTAGTACACCGTATTATTATGAAAATATAAAGCATTTTTAGTCAGCCTAAATAGATATTATTAGAATTTTCTTAATTACTGTTATCCTTTAGCGATGTAAAAAGAAGTCGAATGGCAGTTACCTTATAAGGAAAAAATCAACTTTTAGCATAACACTCAATTATCAAGATCAGTCAAACTTTTAGGTTACATTCTGGCCGTTAGAACATTGGTAGAATAAGAAACGATTATGAGTTGATAAGTGTAATGTCAAATCAACAAACCGGATGTCCTAAAATAAAGTTCAATGTTGTAAAGTTGTGTAAAGTTGTAAAGTTTGTATGTAAAGTTCACGATAGCCCCTATAAAAATAAACAGAAAACAATATTTCAAAAGCGATGTGAAACTAGATCAAGATAGTTTGGAGACTGAACCAATATTTAGTTACAAAAGTTGAAAATTGACAAATTGGCTGCTGTTTAAATTTCAAAGTTTCACTTATTATGAGGTTCAGCCACCAACAAAAACTATTTTCTCTAACAGAAAAAAAGAATAACTCAATAAATAATTCTGTTTGTTCGTTAATAAAAAATCTTGTTTCAGCATTTCTATAACTGTATTTTTCTTGGCTAATAATAATTCTTGCTTATAACTCAAAAATAATTAATCTTGAGAATAAAAAAAAATTAAAATATGCAGGGTGTTCAGTTAGTAAAAAGGGAATGTTTGCAAATTTCCATAATAAAATAAAGAGCCTGTATATTAAAAATATATTTGAACGAGAGGTTATTTAAACCCACACAACTTTTATTTGAAAATTTTTTTGTGGTTGGAGAAATATTTAGGTGTTATGGTTTACTATTTATGGTTAAAAAAAGGGAAATGTTACCAAATATCCATAATAAAATGAACTTTTATTTATACAATAATCATTATGATAAACTATATTATGTAAACATTATATATTATATAAGTGTCAATTTATAATTATCAGGGTCAAGATAACTGAAAAACTATTCACCTGGCAAAAAAGTTTCAGATAAAATCTGTAAAAATTATCAATAATTCGTATATAAAAACTTTCTGTGTATACAGTTATTCTAGGCGCGGTTATTGAACAATTTATAATATGAGTCAACGCCCACATGTAAGAAGAGATAACACCAAAAAAACAAAACTAAATCGGTTCGTTTGTTCATTCTATCAACACAACCAGAAATATCGGTTGATTCTTTAGGAGTAATAATTAAGAAAAAAATATTAAATCTGATATCATGTAAGTGTGTACTGTGCCATGTTTTAGCACCGTCATTAACACTAGTTTCTTGTAGCTGTATGTCGTCGTTATCATTGCATGAATGTCGCACAAATGCGGTTATGTTTCGACTGATAGGGAACAGTTACCACACAGGAAGAAGATATAATTTTTCTCGGTGCTAAATGGTTTTTGTTTTGCACCAACATGCAGCCAGGTCACACCTAGATAAATAATTATAAAGTTATGATGTGTTTAAGGTGTTGTTTTTTATTCTTGTTAGTGATAGTAGTTGTCTCCACAAATGCGACAGTTCCACCAATGACTTTGCTGGGAAATGGCAGCCAACTACATTGCGTCATCGCTAATGATACTTCAAATTCGGCCATTACATTTGTTGGGGACGGTTTTATCCAAGAACCTGGTAAGTACAACAAAATATACATAATGAGTGCGTTTTTACGTAAAGTAATCTGTAGCTGGAATCAACGTTTTTAGTATGACAGATCACTTCAAAGCAACTCTTTTCGTTCTTCATGATTTCCTAAAACTGACCAAAAAAAATGACAAAATAGTCTTAAGCTGAATAAAGTGATCACATAAAAAAATCGTTGATAATTAGTGCTCCCTTTAATTTTATTTAATTACTTCTTGATTGAATTGAAAAAATAAAACAAATAAGTCCACATAAACATTTTTCTGATGAAATGGGAAACTGAAACTTAAACCGCAAGTATTAGAATATAATTATCTGCTGGCATGTACAGGGTGTTACCAAAACTATGAAAAACTCTACGGAGTAAAGTTTGAAAGCTATACAAAAATGTTATTTGAAGAAATTGTTTAGATATATTAGAGGGTATTAAATAAGAAATATAAATCTCATCCGTCGTTGCATGAACACCCGGTATATGGAACATCGAAGGTGACTTAAAATTCATATTTATGGAGTTCTAATATTTAGAAAACATATTTTGGCATATCTTTAGTCATTTTTAGTATATTATTTAACAGTACATAAGTAAGGATGTAAATCTCGAGCTTAAAGTTTATACACGAGCGTTGGGCGAGTGTATACACACTTTTATGAAGGATACAATAAAAACACCCTGTATATGCAATGGAGAAGGTGATTGTAATTTCGTATTTGATGAGCACTAATATTTCTAAATATTTTTTTCAAATAACATTTTTGCGTAGCTTGTAAAATAAAGGTACTTTACTCTTTAGAGTTTTTCATAGTTTTGGTAACACCCTGTACAAGCAAGCTGATAATTACATTATAATATTTGCATTTCAGGCTTAAGAAAATTTTGTACTGAAATAAAATTTTCTGAAAAATTGATACTAAAAATTTGACAGTTGAGGTACACAAATAGTAACAAAATAAACTTTATGTCCTACATGATCAAAAAGTGACATTTTACATCTTAGTTACGGGACGAAAACAGCTACTTTTCGGGCCCTAGGGCGACAAAGATTCTTTATGCGCCCTAGGGCATAAAGGATTGCCATGGTTATATGTCAAATATATCAAATATTTGTCATTCAAATTGTAAATTTTAAATCGTCAATGTCAATTATTGGCGATTGTATTGTCACTCAACGCCGAACTGTTTGTATGGTTATTCAACTCCGTAGATACGCCGTCACTTGATAACGTCAAAATATTTATATTATTCAAACGGAGGAACAAAACCATTGTAGGACATAAAATTTTGTATGTACCTCGGGCATTACTTGATGTTTATACCCTCGGGCGACTTAAAAAGCGCGAGGGCCGATAGGCCCGATGTCACCCTCGGGACATAAACATCCGTCTAATGCCCTTGGTACATAAATAACTATTAATGTCATTTTTTTTAAAACAGATTTTTCAAATCAATCTTTTACAATTTTTATTCAAGCAACCCCTTTTTAATACTTATCACAATCTAGAGAATATAAAGCAATGAAAAAAAAAAAAAACGACATATGGCACCATTTTTCAGATCGCATAAAAATATTGTTGGTATTGACTAAATATTAGTGGACGAGCAATGTATGTATATCCAGGATAGTTCACGTCATATGGAGAACTGTTGTAGATGCTGGGTAGTCTTCAATATTCTGCATAATTTCTTGGACACACTGTTATAGGTCATGTATTATCTCGAACAGACGGTTTATACATTTTTCATTACATTTTATTTATACATTTTTCATTATAAATGATTGTAGTCGAAGTAGGCCATCCCCAAAAATGTACACAAACAACACAAACAACTGTCAAATTTTAAATAATATAACTTTAAATACAGTGGTATTCCGTTCAAATAGACTACTTCGACTACAATCATTTATAATAACCCTTTAGTATACCCGCACATTTACTGTGGTGAGGGTATATTGAGTTTGCCACAACATTTGTATATATATATACAGGGTGTCCGGAAAGTAATGGGACCCAGCTTAACCGTATATTCTTGATGTCAAATGGGACCGATTAAACCAAAAATCCCATAGTAAAAAGTGCTTCCTTAAGAAGTTATAAGGTGTTAAAGATAGAAAATGTATTTCTTGTTTTGTGTATATCTCAGAAAAGAAACGGCCGATCAAGCTGAAAATGGGTACCCTTAGGCTTTTGGAGAAGCCAAACATGATAAGAGTATTAGGACATTTGCATATTGTAGAGGGAGCTGTCGGCAGCTTTTCTGGGGTAGAATTATTAAGATATTTTTATTATTATTATGACTATGGGCGGTATGACTAAAAATTATGATACGGACGTTAATTTCACATAAAAAATGTTTACCTATTTTATGCCGATAAAATCCACCGTTTTCAAGAAAAACGCAATTAAACATTTTGTGTATTTGCTAAAAGCTATATCATTATAAAAAATTTAACTTAATTTTCATTTCTTCTTTATTTATAAATTTATAAGGTTTGCAAAATGTCCACCGTTTAGTTCAACACATCTTTCACAACGTTTTCCTAAGTTTTGTCGTACTCTAAAAAATGACTCAAAGTTATTTCTAATTTCATTTCCTGCGTCAATAATCGTTCTTTGCAAATCTTGCCTAGTATTAGTAGACATGCCGGTGTACAATAGATTTCATAGAGCTCCATATTAAAAAATCTAATGGGTTGATGTCTGGGCTTCTCAGTAGCCAAGGATAATCAGTCCAGCGGTGCGGAAAGTGGTTGTCTAAATAGTTTCGCACAGTTTTCAGGAAATGAGCGGGAGCACCAATCATTTGGTAGCAACGCCTGCACATTAGTGTGGTGGTAGGGATAAAGCAGAAAAATGTTATGAGCGCTTGTCCGGGGTACTAAAGTAGCTGCACATAATTTCCGTACTCTTACTTCAGGATCTTCTTCTATTCGGAACAAAATATCTTCCTCCTCCTCAATGGTTGGCGAAGTTGATCGTCCTGCATGGCGCTTTAGCGCCGAAAACTTCCATGTTCATTCAGCGGTTGAAATATATTTTGGAAAGGCTTTCTATTGGCTGGCGACGATTTTGGTACTACTGCCTGTATGTTCCCGCTGCTGCTGCTCCATTAAATTGCTCTTGAGCATAAACAGCAACCATATCGGTCATTTACGAGTTTGAAAAAAAATTGTGCCGAGGCATATTTTTTTGTGATAAAATACCTCAAATATGTAATGAACTGTGAAATAATCAATTAAATACAGTATCGTTAAGCAAACTGACAGAAATGCATTTACGTTTGACACATAGTAACTTGATAGAATAGCATTGCATAAACTACAGTTATTAAATACACAGTACGTTTAAATGCGTTTTTCTTGAATACGGTGGATTTTATCGGCATAAAATAGGTAAACATTTTTTATGTAAAATTAACGTCCGTATCATAACTTTTAGTCATACCGCCCATAGTCATAATAATAATAAAAATATCATAATAATACTACCTCAGAAAAGCTGCCGACAGCTCCCTCTACAATATGCAAATGTCCTAATACTCGTATCATGTTTGGCTTCTCCAAAAGCCTAAGGGTACCAATTTTCACCTTGATCGGCCGTTTCTTTTCTGAAATATACGCAAAACAAGAAATATATTTTCTATCTTTAACACCTTATAACTTCTTAAGGAAGCACTTTTTACTATGGGATTTTTTGTTTAATCGGTCCCATTTGACATAAAAAATATACGGTTAAGCTGGGTCCCATTACTTTCCGGACACCCTGTATATATATATATATATATATATATATATATATAATGGATGTTAATTCTTTGCAGAAACCTGCATATATTGATATGAAACTTTGAAATAGTTAATACAAGATGGCGGTAATTTTTTAAGTTAAAAAACTACACTTAAAAAATACTTAAAAAATACTATACTATACTTAAAAATTTACCGCCATCTTGTATTAACTATTTCAAAGTTTTATATATATATATATATATATATATTTGATCAGCATTTAAAACTGAATCGATTTAACTGTCCGTCTGTGTACACGAGAACTGCCGTAATTTTGAAGTAATTGATCTGAAACTTGGTATACAAGCTTATCTCTTAAAAAGTAAGGATAAGTTCGTGCATGGGCAAAATCGGATAACTTGTTCTCTTTTAATATTTTGCGGTGGGGTGTATTTTAACTTCAGCACGGTTGAAGATAATTTTCTTACAAGTCTCTCACTGTTTTTGTCACAGAACATAAGCTACCAGTAAATATATGCAGACTTCGAACAAATGACGCCACATTCGGATGTGTGACACAAGGAATTCCTGATTTTGGTTATCAAGGACATGTGTTTGATCGACGTTGGGAGGGTAAGTTATAGTTCAACCTGCTAATCAACCGATATAAGTCATAAGTGATTTTCCTCTATCTGAAATTGAGTTTAAATGACTTTTGTGTTACCTTTTTGGTTTCTATAAACTCATCCATCAAAATAAATGGTACTTCATTAATACAATCTTTCTAATATTCCTGGCCTATGTGAGGTATGTTCTAAGATTATGACGTGTATCGGATGATTCGTTGACTGAACTTACCACAAGGTTAGCGTTATTTGATTTGGTACTTATATTTAATATAGATTTCGAAACTCTAACGACAAGCAAGGATACTTACACCTTTTCAAAATCCATTGGGATATTACATGGCAATATTAATATTGGATTTTCGGTGCGAGTTAAAGGCGATGGACATATACTGTTATGCGATGGCCCACAACCACAAAATTCAAAATGTTATTGGTTTATTTTAGAAGGTTTTAGAAACAGGATGATGAAAACGTTTATGCGTCGATGCGAGAAAGATATTCCAATAGTCAAAGACAAATTCCCAGAAAAATGTAATGAGCCTGTCGCAGAGAATAGTGTAAATTATAATACGTCTAGATTAAGCATAAAACATGTAACGATATACTTTTAGATATCCGGTTTAACTTCACTATCGAAATGGAGCCACTTCTTAATACGGATGCGTTCACGTGTTATATCCTTGTTCAAGATTGGAGATAAGAAGGCCATTTTAAGATACGAGGACTATAATCCAATCCATACAGGATATTTATTTTTTCGAAGCCCGAAATTCGAAGGATTGTGGAAGGTTCATAGGTGTAAGACGTTATTGTGTTTATTATTAGTGCAGGAAAATTAAATTGAGAGTGGTATTAATTGTAGACAGGAGTTTTATCATTGGAAATGGTAAAGGGGCTCATAGTGAACGTAAAAAAAATAAATGCGGGTCATGGGGTGGTATAGTGTTTATTTGGGGGGGGTTGAAAGCGGGTGCAAAGTATATTATTGCGTTTTCCGGCGAAACTTGACGTTTTATCCAAAAACGTCCTATACTAAGTTGTAGATCATAAAAAAATCTGCCACATTCACATGGATCACTTTTTACTATGAGCTCAAAATTGCCGAGAAAAATGCAAACGCCAATGCCAAAACAAATTTTCTGTTTTTTATTTTTCGTTGACGCAACAGTAATTCAATTTTAATCAAATTTTGTGAAAGCGTGCATGTCTATATATTAAATAAGCATACATTTTTTTATTACCCAAAAAGAAGAAGTTTTTGAGATATTTAGTTTTTTCCGTCAAAATCAGATTTGTTTTAAAAAGAAATTCTGTGGTGAAAAATCAACATAATAGTCCCTATTTAACAACATGCTCAAAAATTGAAAAACTCTACTGTCTCTCATTTCTACACTAATGCTACAACAATTAAATTAGAATAGGAAATGTTCAGATAAGTAAGCAAAATAATCAGTTTTTGTCTTAGAATAAAAAAGTATCCAATACAAAAGTTGTAGGTCAAGAAGAAATCTACAACTTTTGTAGAGGTTACTATATAACATAACCTCAAAACTTCCGAGAAAAATTGCGAAAAAGGCAACGATTGGCATAGTTATTTATTTTTCATTTTCTATTTGTAAATCTGTAAATATATATTGACGGGGTGGGGTTGTTCGGAAAGAGATATTCGAAAATGCAAGTCGCGGTAGGTACAGCGTGTCGTGTACTGACGATGCCTGTCTCTCCGTCTGGATTCCACGTTGTCAGTAAGGCCCTACGAGGTGCGCCAAGTTAATAGTTTCCTCCAGTCCGGTGAGCGAACTCATGTGCCAGGGTTGCGTGCCGTCATTTATGCTGCTTGGTCCAGGTCGTGTGTCGACACGTAGTGGAAGGGGGGGCTCCTACGCCCTCGCTGGTCATGGTACAATGGTGGCAACCTCGAAAGCGCTATTACGGAGCGCACTTGTATTAGGGACGTGTTACAATATTAACTTTTGCAATTTATTATTATTAATTATTAAAGTACTGTTTCTACTGATGATATCACATTTTTAACTACTTTAGTAGATTTTTTCATAAACAGTTTATGATTTTTTAAGACATAAATAATTTACTTTCAGAAGTTTCGTCAAAACTAAATTAAAATTATAAATACTAAGAAAAATTAACTTTTCGCATTTTTCTCGGAAGTTTGTGAAGTTTTAATTTATATTTCATTACATATTTTTTTTGTAAACATAGACAATTTTATGGAATTTTATGGGGGCACCATTATTCGAAGTACAAATCTCCATATTCCAACTAGCAGTTCCAGCGTATGTGTCGCTGTGTACCTGAAACTTTGTGCCAATTGCAGGGCAGATGTCACGTTATTAGATGACAGTTTGGGTATTTTGGATACAAATACTATAGAGGGAGTCGTACAGGTAAAATAAATTGCTATTAATAGAAATATTAGGCCTTGCGAAAGATGAGCAAAGTCGTTTGTATGAAAAACATAAATCGCCTCTATAAGTCTATATGTATATTAACAAGTATTTCAAATTTGTAGCTTAAGTCCTTCCCTAAAACTTTTATGTCCATTTTTTTACTTGCAAACTTTTCGGTCGAATTATCGATCTTTCTTTTCGTACACATTGTATATTGATAGTAAATTAATAAGATAATTGGCTTAACATTGAATAATTACGACGATTTTTTTAGGGAGAAGACTGGACAGAGATTCAATTGAAAACTCAGCAATCACCTTCAAGCAGTAAATTTATAGTTAAAATAACACCAAGAGGGGCGTATCAAAAATACTGGTACTTGGGCGAGATTTTGGAATGCGTTCCAGACGGTAATATATAGTTATCAATATTATTATGCCTACCATGGGTGCCATTACATATGAGCTTGCACCGCCTTGCAAATATAAGAATTAACAACCTCATTTCCTTTGTTTATTTAATATTATCGACAATTAGAATAAATAACATTATGCATGGTTAAAATTTACATGCCAACATACGGTTGTAGTCAAAACAATACAGGTAAAACAAACTAGTGTCGAATGTAAACAAATACAAAGACAAATGACATGAGACAAGCCGACATCAGCGGACATCAGGGACATCAGGGTAAAATCAGGTGAAATTTAGGAAACGAAAGTGTACATGAAAAGGGGCCTGTCATTGAAAATTAATTGATCATTTAGTAAAGTGACATTTTTATTTCTTTTATGTATTTCTATTTCTAGTTGTTCTAACAGGTTCATTTTATAATTTTTCCTACATTTGTAGATAAATTTTGGGTCACTGTAATTACTACAGTGCCCTGTATCTAATCTATGTTGATATAAATTTGATGATGATTTGGTTTCATGTTCCGCTATTCGTTTTGCTAACTTCCTTTCGGTTTGACCTACAGAAAGTGAATTAAAATTTAAGCTGTTGACAGAGTAAACTTCACACTTCCATAGTATGTTTGGCGGTTTTGAAATTTGAAAGAAGTTTAGATAGAGGTCGTCTAGAGGGTTGCATAAACATTAAATCCACTCCTGTATAGGCTCCTAACCGTTTAATGCTTTAAATGATATATTTATCTCATTACATTCGATTCCTAATACTCAAAAACTTACTACATTAGAAATTATTCCCCTTGAACCGCTACGAACAATTTAATATCTTTTTCAGGTGTACGGAAAATATCTGCTGCTGTTCCAAAGTCAAAAGATATATGCTGCTATGTTGTCAAATCCGGTGAAAAGATTTGCAAAGTAGAGGAAATGGACAGCAAAACAACCACGGTGGCTAAACGTGTGTATCTAGATTCCAAGAAATCTTTTAATTTTAATAAATACTAATCTTTCTTTGTTCATGTTGAAAGAATCATATGATTGTCCAGCAAATTCTATTGGAAGTCGTTGTATTCCGTGCAATCTATTTGGTACCTGTGACTATTATAAATATTGCGAATATTCGTCAGATAAGCAAATTGAATGTCACTGCGCCAGAGGGTTTACGTCAAACGATTGCTCAACGTGTAAGTCTTAAATATTTCCCTTAAGTTGGTATTAATAGATTTGTTGTAGACTGTGGAGACTTGTGCTCACAAATTTGTAATCGCTGTTCTAAAGGCTGTTCCCAAGATGACCGACGATGCCAACAGTGCAAGAAGAATTTTCTGGGCGATTTCTGCGAATCATGTAAGCAGTGGTCGATAGTTCTGTTAGCTTAAGGGGGGATTCCGGTTTTTTCCTCTAAAATTATCCCCTTTTTTTAGAATTTTTTATTGGCGAGACTATGCAATAAATCGATTCCAAATTTGGCACAAATATTTATTCGCTTTTCAAGTATTTACCATGACCATGACACTGCGCGAAGATCCGCGGTCACTGGTTGGCGTGATTGGGCCACTCCAGGTGATCTGAAATAAAAATGTCGAATAGCAGCCTACTTTATACATAAGTAGTTATCGTTTGATGATCCAGAAAAAATATTTATATTTGAGGAAATGGTGACTTGTCAAACTCAAAATATCGATTTTTCTCAAATAATTGACAATGTTTCTCTATGAACAGAAAAGTACGCAACTTATTGCATTTTCTGGTTCATCAAACGATAAAGGGGTGTTTGCTGAACATCCAGTTAAAATTTTAAGTCAATCGGTTAGATAGTTTTCGAAATATCATGCCAACCGTCCGCGAAAAAACTGTCACGAGAAAAACACGTTTAAACATTCAAGTACAGTTTATAACGCGACATCGAGTACTTACAGCATTTTTCTGCTAATATGCTATATCTGGGTCATACTTTATTCCTTCCTCCACTTCGTAGAATTGATTTTGAGACATTTGCTCATTTCTACGCCTTCTTTGAGCTTATTTTGCAGGCTCGTGTGCACGTCTCGACGACCTCAACAAACGTAGTTTCTCGCCGACATTTGCACATAACTTCGTTTCCTTGCCAATAACGATTCCTATTGTTGTCATAGATTAAAGGATGGCAGACAATCCTTTATTATAAATGCCTGGCTGCTGCATAAGGCGCAATTTTGATGGGTTTTGAGCCACGGTGAAGATGTTTGCGTGCGAGGCGCCATACAGTAGAATTGAAGCTTTAAGGTGCTCTTACACGTAGCCACTTTTGTTGCGCGAGATTCTATTGCGACACTATGAAATGGCATGTTGTGTTCACACGTGAGATAAAATCAGTCAAAAGTTGCGCCACTTTCGACTAGCGCCAGCGCCAAGTGGCAGGCACACATTTTAAAGTTGCGATGCTATTCACACAGTACACGCCACTTTTCATTGCTGCAACTTGTAAAAGTGGCACGTCGAATGTCTAGAATTGGTCAAGGAACGACTGCGCACCCTCGTACTTGTAGTGGTTGTGTTTATATTCTGCCTCATTAAGTTTTAAGCGGCGATAGTGATACTGTGTTGTTGTTTATTCCATAAAAAATGGATTCAGATTCTGATGCCGATGAGAGGACTAGAGCAACTGCGTGTTATGAGCTAATGTTAATGAGCTATTCAAGGCCGCTTTTGTAGGAAAAGGCTCTTATTGAAATTTTAACTTTGCCGCGTATTATTGCATATTTTGTCGAACCTACAGGAGAAAGTCCCCAAGAATGATAGGAGGATCTAAATGTAGAGAAATTTCATTTTAAGTTTAACCTAACATTCCCATCAATGTCAATTTTTATGATCGTAAAAAAATTATTCGACCAAAAAGTCTCGTCTTGGGTTGGGTTGGGAATTACTTTAACAAGTAGAAAGAACATTTTGCTAAATGTGCATTATCCGGAAAATATAAAATCAGTTGTTTATTTACGAGGACTTTAGTTGGAATATTTATTGTAATATTTATTTACCTGTTTTTTTAGAATTACATATTTATTCGAAATTCTTTTTAGAGAAGAAGGATTTATTTTAACTTGTTTCTGTTGTTAACATTGTATGTTGAAATAATAAATATTTATTTATGTTCTTTTCTGTTTAGAGAATTAGTATTTATCGGTTAGCATCCTTTATTTACAAAATTACAATTTAATAAGTTTTTTACTCAAGGGTGTTGAGTTCGATAGTTATCGATAGTTTTAACAATAACTATCGGACACGCCAACTATCGATGTTTAACCAACACTACCGTATATACATCTATAAATGTTGCGCCACTAAAGTGGAAGTGGACCAACACGTCGGTCCATTTCTGTGTGGCGCTAGTACCGTGTTTTTACCTGTTTACACGCAGCAACATTTCAGCTGTACGCAACTTTAAAAAATTGCGCGCTGTACTGAAAGTGTCGCAATATTTATAGTTGCAGCGTTGTTCACACATTGCAATACAAGAATTGCGCAATTTTTTAACTTGCGCAATACGAAAAGTGGCGTCGTGTAAGAGCACCTTAAGTTGTTGTTTTGAGTGTCACCACCCAAACACTGTTCTAGCAATTCTCTCGACGACAAGTCGTTGTAAATCGACTTGATGGCATTTTCGACATTTTTAACAAGTGAGAGTTCGTGATTCAAATCATCCAGAGATTTCTCGGCTTCAGTTTTTCGCCATTTGCACCAACTCTGTGATCCCACAGGGCAGTACATATGCTCAACCAATTTTAGTATATTTCTCCATAAATATAGTGATCCTATACAACGGAAGTATGACCTCACTTCTTCCATATCCCATATCCCATTCTTCCGCTGTCGACAATTTATCGGCAGATATACTAGCAAATGCTTTTCTTACACGAGTGTGCATTCTCAGAAAATTAACTTTTTTTGTTGTCCATCAGCACAGTCCATCAGCACATGTAGGAGTATTTCTTGAGTGTTTCTTATCCATGACTGTGCACGAGAGAATTTCTCAAATAAAAACCCCGCACTGCAAGATTATTTGACTTGACAAACTCGACCGGAAAAATTGTTGAGCAAGAGATCCGACCGACCCGCGCGCTCCATATTTTTTGATTGGTTTTCTGATTTTCATCATATATCTGTCTAATTAATTGCTCTATCTTGTTCTCGTTGATTCTATTGTGACACAATAGAATCAACGAGAAAATCAGAAAACCAATCAACAACATTGTTTATGCAGCAAATTACTCTTAGCGAAAATACCGAATGTGACAATAACACGAAAAAACGACCGAGAGAAGAAAACGAATGACAGTTGAAACAGACGTTTGCATCTGATGACGGAGTAACCCGAAAGCCTGCTAATGCAAGATTTCAATAAACTCACTGAAGAAGCCAGGGTTGTTTTAATACTATATTTATCAACTTCAGCGAAACATGGAAATATTCCGAGCAAATCTAGCTTAAGTGATTTGAAAATTACTTTCTACAACGAAAAATTATTTTTATTTACACATGATATTCAATTGAGATGTAGCGAATAAATATATTGTTTTTTAATGGAATACGCTGTATATTGAGTAAAATCAAGCAAAAAAAAATGTTTTGCATAAAACAGGTTTTTCCATGTCTTAAGATAACGGACATATCGACCACGGCGATTCTAATAACTCCTCTTGTATATTAAGTTACGTCCAGACAATGTGCAGTGTGACGCGTTTGTCTGGACGTACCTTTAATTGCTTAGATTTGATAATGTTTATTTCGGTAAAATCAAAATCATCACAATATTTACAGTTGACCTGCCGGTATTAAAGGATAAACCAGAGATAGTAAATATCAGTCACACCAGCGTTACCATAAAAATAAACCCCGAGTATGATGGAAAACGGTCACCATCGTATTTCCAGGTTCAATTGAAAACAAAATTCGTGAGTAGTGATTTTTTTTTATTATAGACTATATAAAATAGTCGATTCAACTCGACGGCCTTTTTAGTTACATTGGACAGATATTAAAGAAGTACCATTTACAAATGTAAGCCAATTGGAAACCATATCTGGTCTATTGTCGAATACTTATCACAATGTTAGAATACTGTTAAAAACAAGAAACGGAGAGGCATATGAAGAAGATCAATTTATTCCAATCACAGATTTTACAACATCATGCCAAGGTAATATATTATAGTATACAGCGTGTCTCAAGAGTGTCGGGAAAATTGTACCACTGCCGATATTTTAATGTTGATTGTTACTTGATATGATTTTATTTGCTATTTTTAGAACTGTCTCCAGAGACAATTAAGGCAAAAGTTGACGGAGACTACGTTAGTTTCAGTATATTTGTAAGTAGTACGATAACAACTCATGAACTGAATTGATTTGCATTTTATTGTCTAGAATTCTCCGGAACGATGTAACATTGATTTGTACAGCATGGGGGACAATAATTTGCCAATTTCACAGGCCAGTTTTCAAATGCAAGCTTGCACACCGTACACTTATAAAATAATCAACAAAGCGACAAATGAATCTTTCAACATTTCTTTTCGAACTGGGGACAAAAGTAGGTACTTTCAGTTTGAATAAGCAATATGGACTATCATTATTTATAATTTTAGTAGGGGAAGTTGTTCAATGTCCGGTTGAACAAGCAACCCAGACTTCTGCTTACTTACAATGGGACTACCATGGAAATGGCAGTCTTAAATATAATATATCATACCAGGTAATATAATTAATTATAATTAATAAAGTATTCAAAATAAAAAAATAACGTCTTGACATGGACTCGAACCAAGAGCTCTATTCTAATTTCGTACCTAATTCATTCAAAAATTTCCTTTTTTTCCATAATACACAAATCAACTTTTCTCTTATTTTTCAGAAATTGGGTAACAATTGTAACCACTCTTATCAAAGCGAATTCATCAAAGTTGCCATGATCGAAAACACAAACATAACCATAAATAACTTAGAGCCCTATAATTATTATACTGTGTCTATAAACCCTGAAAATGGTACTAGCAGAAATATTAAAGTTCATACAGACGCTTCAGGTAAGTTACCAAAGTTACAATAAATTATATCCACAAAACTTTGAAACCCTTTGTAACTCAGATCTTGCTCAAAATTTTTTAAAACTGTTGCTGATTTAAAATTATTTCATATATCATAGAAGCTGTTACAGTGGGTTCCAAAACTTTCAATAACTGCAGTAAATTAATTTCAGATCAATTAAACGAAGAATCTGTTGAATTAACATATAGACAAGACCACAACACACTGACTGTAATTGCAAATATTGCTGATTGCAGCAAACTTACTGGTCCTATAGATTTTTCTTTGGAAGTAAGGTGTGAGAGTACTTGGTGTAAAATGGAGGATACACATGTCTATAATGCAAGCAAATTTATTGGCATGACAGAGCAATTTGCAGTACCAGGTCTAACCGATTACACACTATCGTCAGTTATACGAAGGAATAATTCAATAAAGAAAAATGTATTAAGAATAACGACAAATGAAACCGGTAAGTTATTCATTAAATATATTTGTTCTGAATTATATTGTTAACTATAGTTTGATTAAAATTAAAAGGAAAATGCTGTGCTTATCCAAATCTATTTTCCTTTATACATTAATATTGTTGGACGCGTCATTTTATTACGTCAAAGAACACATACTCACGAAAATACTACTGAAATTGAAATGAATAAAGTGGATTTATTTCTAAACCACTATTGCACATTTGTGATTCAATGTGAAAAAATATATACCGTATATTTCTAAATACTTTTCAAACTCGTAATACCGTGTTATAACGATTTGTATTTTACAGCCCCTGGTCCTGTTCGTAATGCTGTAATCTATAGCAAAACTGATAATTCTGTGTCTTTTCGTTGGATGCCACCTTATCCACCTATGGGCGAATTATCATATTATCATATAGAATACTTCAGTAAAACACGTCACAGAGTGCGTCCTGCTACACCACAGACAAAAGATTGCAATATTTTAAAATGTCCACTGTATGAAGGGTATCACTGCTGTGATATTGAAAAACTTTCTTTCGATGAGGATTATATATTCGAGGTAAATGAACAAACTCAATGAGGTGGCTAGTTTTTTACATTACGTTTTTGGATTTACGTTTTTTGTTTGTAATTTACGTCTCTGTCAAACATGACTAGGGACTAGTTAGTTACATTTTATTTTATGTTATTAATTTCAGATTTGTGCCATAAACAACAAACACCCATGCAGACCGACTCTGATTGTTAATGGAAGACCGCGATTTCAAAGTATGATTTGGATAACTAACACTTGTTTTTCAATATTTTAAATTTACTAACACTAGAAAAGGACACCGTTACAAAACACCTGTTTCAGAACCAATGCCACCGGCTGGCTTAGAACTTAAATGGGACAAATACAACAATTTGACAGTCGAATTTAAGCACCCAAATATAACCAACGGTCCATTGACAGGATATGCTATATATGTCAATGGTGACAAGAATTTGGTACATATAGAAACGGAACAACCCTTATATACCTATGGCGTAAGTAAACTATTAGAATAGATCGTGTTCCAAAGTTTTCAAAATCTTTAGATCTCTGGAATACAAAACAATGGGCATCTTAAACTCCTTTCCCCTACTCGACTACAACTTTAGTTTGTGTTCCAGCCAATTATGATTGAACCAGCAATACCTGTTCCTGTTAAAGTTTACGTAACAAATAAGGTCGGATATGCAGAAGCTATTCAACAAGATACCATTAGCCCACCTCCAAATCCTACAGTGCCAACTGTATCGAATATTGAGACTACCAACTTTACGATCAGCATACCAACATTTAAATTTCCAGATGAGGTTATGTGGTGAGTAAAATGTAAGGTATATGGGTCATTATTATCATTGGGCGGACGGAAATGTACAACTCTTACTGGAGGTTGGAATTCCTTCAGTTCGACAAAAATTCCTGGGCGAGTGTAACCTGCCCTCAGCGTCGGTGATTGACCTAAATTGCGGAAATAGACCGACGTAAAATAAACAAGTACATACAAAAAAATGTATTGAAGACTAGATGTTGCTCAGCTGTATCAATAAATTGTAATTGTTGATGCAAGTCCAGGTACTGATAGTACTTTTTTGCAATCTTTAATACTAACTGCTTCATTAGGTAAGTTTAAAACAAATGATTTTATGGTGTTACCGTGTGCAAAACATGTTAAGTGGAGTATGTTAGGATAATGTGTTTTAAGAAATTTTCCAATTTTTAACATAGTCGCAGCAGCATCAGAAACAAAAAGCAATACATTACTTTCGGTTAACACTATTTTTATTATGGCATCCTTTACTATGCTATAGATCTCCTCTGCATTGACGCTAGTGCGAAATTTGGTACAAATTAAATAGGGTTTGTATGAATCTTGCGAATCCAACACTCCGACAACCACATTGACAACACATCTACCTTTAATGTCAGTTGTTTCATCTGCAGAAACCAAAACACATATTTCGGACAATTTTGACTGTATAGTCTGAATTTTTTAAACATTGGATTATTAATTTTTTTAATGGGTATGTTAGCAAAAACAAATACTTCTCATATTATATCAAACTCAGTAGTTGACGTTCCTGATACATGTTCCTGCATGAACCCGAAGACACTGTCTATTGCGAATTCTTAGCTTTTGCAAACAGAAATAGCAAGAAACCTCACCTTTCTTAAGGAAGGTGAAAGTATTACCAAACTCTGCTAGCAAGCGGATCATTGTAATGAAAATAGTTTAAAATGAACTGTAACCACAATCCAGAAGAATAATATTTTAATAATCGGTAATAAATGCAAATATTTAGCTAAAATTGTAAGAAACAGGATACTAAATAGTAACGGATGAAGGGCAAATATAAACTACTAACTACCTACTATTCGGAGAAAGCGAAAAATAAAACAATAATTTTAAAATGTAAAACATAAATAAACAAATATATTCAAATTGAATCAAAGAGAATACGAACGAAACAAACACGCAATTCAAACCACTAAAGAACCTACCATGAGAAGAAAGCGTAAAACAGAACAGTTATTGCAAAATCAAAAATAAAAAGACACTCAAAATGAAATTTCCGTCCGTCCATTGGTCATTATAGATTTAAGATGGCGTTCAAATAGGAAAAGCAATTTTCAACCGCATATTACACCTGAATTTTCAAGTTTTTGCATGCAAACTATACATGAGAGTGAATTTTGAACATTTGCTATTAATTACAAAATATCTGGTGTTTGTGGTGGATTTTTATGAAGATTGGTGTTTCCTTAGCATCCAGAACACAAACATACTCGTAGTTTGCTAGTTTTGGGATTTGCTCCAAAATGCTAAGAATAAGAAAACCTTATAAATATAATGGACCCATATACATTAGGCTTGCAATATCGATGTTGTCACAAGAAACTAACGTTCACAATGTTTACTTTTAGCTCACTATTAGTTATTGTTAAAGCACCACTTAGTACTGAGTCCACTGGGCAAATGTCCGATGAAGATAAATCAATATTCAAGCAGTACAACATAGATTTTGATGAACATATTACCTGGATAGCAGTAGATTCCTTCCTGGAAGCTACAACTACCGATAAATGGACAATAGTCATTGGAACCGGCGACTTCGTCAATTCTATTCATTTAAAGACAGACGTGCACAATCGCATGTTAGCTTCAGATACTCCATACGAAGTCATTATTTTCATTACTACCACATTTCTCACCGAATCTAGAAACGGTACACACCAGTACTCAGTGAAAACCAAATATTCAGAAGAAGGAAACAACTACAGTTTATATTTATTGGCATTAATTATACTGCCTGTTATATGTGTCATCGTCTTCGTCATTTTGAGGTAAGGTCTTTATAATGAGTACTAAATAATGTAAATACTTGGGCAAACATTCTAGGCGGCGAGGTATCAAAATCACCACGCCGTTTCCAAACAGAAATACAGGTAAATAACATATGTATTGCTTAGCAAACAGAGTTGTTTTGGCCCAGGTTAAACTAATTTGGTGTATGGTGTATAATAATTGTTGTTATACCTTCAAATTTCAGAGACCAATTCAAATAATGGCATGGTAGCTTTTTCTGCGCTACCACCGCCAGTACAAAGACAACAACCAAAACTACTGAAGCAGAAACCTCCTGTAAGTGTAGATGAACATTCAATGCTCTAGTTAGTATTTCCCATGTTTTTAATAGATATACCAGAATACTGCTGAGGCTCTTGAAGAGGATTGTCAATTCTCGCGTGTGGTCAAAGTCACAGAGCTTGAACAGTACGTGAAGAAATCGTTGGAGAATAATCAATTCGCGAAGCAACATGCGGTACGTTAACTTCGTCTGACATTGAGTTGTAATTTTCTGATAATCGTTTTTCATGTTAAGCTGTTTCCAAGAGGCCAAACAAAACCTTGGCTATGCGGGATGAAGCCTGAAAACAAACCGAAAAATAGATACAACAACTTAGCAGCATGTAAGTTAGTGACATCGTGGAACATTTATACGATAAATAAAAAAGAGGATTTGCTTTTACTTTAAAAGTCAGCAATTAATCAACAAATAAATAAAGAGAAGCAAACACTTATTTCTTGTTCATTTTCAGATGACCACACAAGAGTGAAACTGGAGTTGTGCAACGGCGAGGCAAATTCAGACTACATCAACGCAAATTATATTGATGTTGGTTGTTATCTCCACGAAAAAAAATTTTCACATCATGTTCCTAACTTTATTTCAGGGCTACAATCATCCCAAGGCATTTATAGCGACACAAGGGCCAAAAGAATCAACTTTGAGTGACTTCTGGCGAATGATTTGGCAAGAGAATGTGGAACACATCGTCATGATCGCCAATCTTGTAGAAAATGATAAGGTAGGCATTACTCTGTCTCAATAAGAACGCAAGATTGAATTTAAAATTGAACATGACAATAGTCCACGAAGTTGTCGAGTCAATTGATTCGGAACGCCACTGTGCGCTCTCATATACCTTCTAACATTCATTGGTCCTTTGTGAACGATCATTGTCATTTCGCTGGATATTAATGGGTTCTGGCGTGTTTTACTGAACCAGTACTTTCGAATTTTGCGACTATTCTTTTCACAGTGGACTTTGCAACATTATTTCTTTCCTATTATTTCTCGTGCAGCGCTCCATGTTTACTAACTCCTATCAAACCTTGCGGTCTTCTTATACCAGCCTTTATATATGGATGATAACTGTCAATTCCTTTTCTTCTTTTTTAGAAAAAAGTAGCAAAATACTGGCCCGGCATCAATGAAACAATGCAATTCGACGACATATTGGTGAAGTATATAAGATCGGATATTTTCGCCGATTATGAAGAGAGAGACTTCCTGGTTACTCGCAACGGGCATACAAGTAGAAGGGTAAGTATAATGCTGTATACACGACTGAATACAGGCTGGTAACTCCGTTAATGTTGTCGATAGAGCAAAAATCTAGATGTTTTTTTTTTTTCATTATTTGTTTGGAAGTTATAACGTGAACCATTTTTTTTTCTAATAGCAATCTGTATTTTCGCATTTATACAGGGTGAGTTATTAGTATCCCGGCGGTGGATAGTTAATAAATCGTTTGAGAAAGAAAAAATATTTTATACCAAAGTTGTTTGACACGCCATTTCCTATAACGTGAAATTATTTTCATTTATACAGGGCGTTGCATTTAGGTGTAACTGAAAGTATGCACATTTTTTTAAATGGAACGTCCTGTATATTTTATTATATTATGAATACTACTAAATTTGTTTATCCAACCGTGTCACAGCGTTAATAGTTCCAGAATAAAATAGCAACCTTCTTTATTTCATTCTAACACACGTCAATGCGCATTATGTCAGCGGCTTACTGCCACTTGTCGTGAAATAAGCTATAGTTATTATGTGACAAAATTTGAAACGATTTGATGACTATCGACCGCCGGGATACTAATAACTCACCCTGTATAAAAAAATAATGGGAAAAGAAAATTAATACTTTCCTCGTTCATCCTTAGATTAAACAACTACACTTTGTGTCTTGGCCAGACCATGGAGTTCCAATGTACCCCCAGAGCATCGCCATCTTCCACAAGAGGGCGCTGGCCATTAAGCTCAGCAACAAGCCAATAGTCGTGCATTGCAGGTAAGCCAAAATTTCTTCAAAAAAAAGACCAAACAAAGCAACGCCATTTGAAAATTTAAAACCACACCCTTTTCAATTTCAGTGCTGGTGTTGGTCGTACTGGCACCTTCATTTTATGCGACACTTGCCTGAGAATGGCTGCTCGTGAAGGTCAAGTGGATATCCTTCAACACCAGTACAAGCTAAGGGAACAACGACCGAACATGGTCGACAACGTTGCTCAATACAAGTTAGCCCACATGGTGCTCTTGCAGTGTCTTATATCACCTGATACTAGCATACTATGCACTGAGGATATGATGCAACATGTTGAGGCGCTATTGGCTTCTAAGGAGATCCAAAAACAAATGAAGTACTTGGACGATAGTGCTTGGATGGATGACGCTGTGGAGACGCACAACGCTGACCACAGCACTGTCACCAGGCCAGAGAAAAACAGAATACGCTATGTACTTCCAGGTTGGTTTGTTTGCTCAGAAACACCACGTGAAGGTGATGGTAGCTTTCTAAAAACACTAAATAATAGTTTTAGGTTGTTTCAAATAGGGAAGTTTTTGTTGTTTTTAATATTGACATTCGTCATCTACAAACTCCCAGATCTTGTTTCTTGCAATGATTTCATTTCCTCTTCCATTGCTGTTACTTTTTTTTCCATTTTTCCTCATGTAAGCCTTCTAGAAATTATTCTTGTTTTACGCAGTCTAAATTTTTTAGGGATTCTCTGTACCTTCTCTGAAGTTTACATTGTTCTTCAATGTTACCTTCTTCTACAATACTCCGTTTTCTTAAATCATGAATCTGTTCTTCATATCTTCTTTAGATTCAATATTTTCCTCATCACAGTCACTTCATTTCTTTTAGTATTTCCATCTCCGTTCGCTTGTTCCTCCCTATAAATATTGTTTTGCATTTTTCTTCGTCCGAATTCATCGTTTTATTTTTATCTTTCTTGGTTACTTAACATTTTTCTTTGTTTTCTCCTTCATTTATTAAGCTACATGCATGCAGTGAGCGTGTAAAGTATGGAACATAACAAAATCTCTGAAACGATTTGCTATTTGAAAAAAAAATCCTTTATGTCCTACATGATCATAGTTGCATATCACGTCAAGTTATTCCGTTTTTTTGACGTTCAAAAACATTTGGGAACAAATTTTTGTGATTTCAGGTAAAAGTGCAAAGATTAAAGTTTGCTATGAGACCATTTTGAGGTTTCTAGGACAATGGGTTCAGCTGATATAAATTTGAAAAAATTACCAAAACAGAATGTGCATACTATTTATTATTTGGGTCGTTCTTTTAGAAATTGTACGGATTTCGCCAAAAAAAAAAATTTCACTTTTTTAAATTACACCAAACTTTTTTATGGCATTTTCTCGGAATTTTAGTTGATACCTGTGTCGGGAATTCATTAAATAAAATTATTTTCGGAGATATGAAGGCTTGAAGTTTGGATGATTTACGATTATTTGCCAAACCTTGCCATATTCAAAATTCAATATCTTTGGTTCTAGTAATCGTATCGGACTCATCTTTTTTTTAAATTTAAAGGTTGAAATATTTGCTAGATAACTGCGTACAATTATTATTTTAATTTATGTATGTAAAAAAATAAAAACAATTGTATTCTTTAAATAATTATTTCATAGTCGCCCCCACAATGGATATAATCGAAAAAATATAAATAATATCCGCCACACTTTTACCTACAAAATCCATATTTTTCTAGGATGGAGTTTCTTATAGTTCAAAAGATATTAAATTTTATCTGACGTGAGTCAAGCACCATTTTCGCTTTTGCGTGTTTGCAAACAAAGCACTGAAGAAGATACAATACACAAACTGATTCGCTGCTAGCGTTGCACACGATGGTTAGCTGCGCACATACGATTTGTACGTGAAAATCGAGAGGCGTTTGAACATTTAAAATAATAAATACTAAAATACTAAAATAATTAAGATTTTCTAATGATAGTTGATATAAGTATGGGAATAAAATTAAATACATGTTTTAAACTGTTTTGTGATTTCATTTTCATTGGCAAATATAATGAGGATTCAAGTACAATTCGTAACCGATGTAAGAAAAAACATATAAATCGTGCATTTATAGAGGTTTTTAATACATGATTTTCTATTCATTAAACGAACTCATAAATAGAAAATCATTTATTAAAAAGTTGTATAAATGCACGATTTCTATTAATGCATGATTTGATATAGCCAATCAAACGACTTACATAAATGGTCATATAACCTCAAACGACATCGACGAATAAAATCTATGTAGACGCCGCCAGAAGAATACGATCGACGAAGAAAATTTGTAATCAACTCGAATATTAGACGGCGACTAATGATCTGGACAATTAACGCACTCGCTAATCGCTCGTGCGTTAAACAGTCTCGATCAATAATCGCTCTTTTTAATATACTTGTTGGTTAAATAACTATATACAAACTTCATTCAAATGGATATCTGTTTTGTCTTTCTTGATTTTAGATAATTTAAACCGGCATGAGTTACAAATTCTTTGTTGAAGTGACCAAGATGTTAAAGGTATATTTAACGCCAATAATTGGTATTTTATTACTTTTCTGGGAGCCTCATTCTTTTTATATTTGGATGTGGAGACAAATTGAATGGATTGAAACATCTGTCGGTTCGAAATTTACATCGTTTGATACGGTTAGAAGACAACGGCATTTTTTAGAGGCGTTTAATAAATATTTTTAGCACTTCCACTCACTCTGTTCTTAAAAAACAAACTGAACTAGCATGTTGAACCAGCGTGCTGTCTGCGAGACGTTCAAGAACGTCGCGTACACGCCTGAAGTAGTCGCTTGCTGCGTTTTTTTATCAAATTTTGACACGCCGCGCGTTATTCACTTTCGATAAAATTTAATATCTTTTGAACTATAAGAGACTCCATCATATATATATATATATATATATATATATATATATATATATATATATATATATATATATATTAATATTATATATCGATAGAACCAACTATCACGTTCTGTGCTCTTCCATCCTTTTTCTTCATCAATCTCCATCAATCTTAATAATTCTATTTTTTTATCATCCCTTTGTAAATTTTTCGACCTGCGACGTTTTTTCATAACATATGCCCCTAACCGTTATTTTTATATCTTAACTTTTTCTTATTATTTTTTCAGGTTTACAAAATTATGAATGATACTACGTACCGATTTTATATTCTTAAAATTGTTATCGCAACAGTTTTGTTATTTCATACTATAAAATCTCCTTTTCTTTTTCAGACGAGTATTACAAGGTCATCTTGGCGCCATACCCTGTCCACGATGACTCATCTACGTACATTAACGCTGTCAGAGTGGTGGGTTTTCGAGGACTTTCCAAATATATCATCACCCAGTACCCTCTCAAGGACACTGTTGGCGACTTCTGGAGAATGGTCCATCAACAAAACGTCAGTGTGGTGATCTGCTTGAATACCATCGACACCAGCGATCGCGTAAATATAAGATACTTTTATTTTCTACAAAAAGACAATAGTACGAGTTGCTATTTGAAATTTTATAAAAATGCTATTAAAAATTTGATAGAGCATATTTTAAACACAAAAAAACCAATAACAGTAGTTTAAATAAATACGTAGGCTTTCACGGCCAGAATCGTTTAGAGAATAAAGTGCTTCCGGGTTATGCCGTGTGTCAATATTTGTTAATGCTGACGTTTCGCGAACCATGTTGCGCTCTTCTTCAGAGCTAACTGAATACTGAAGACCTACCAAAGAAATCTCCCTTATCTACCTAAATTTACACCTCACTGCGCACATCTGGAGCTACCGCTTCCATGTGCTTTTCCACCTGACCGCGTTAGGATCGATATCCAGACCCTACTAATGTCAGTGCCGTCCTCGCGATTGATATTGTCAGGATGTTTGTAAATTTCGATGGCTTCTCTAATAAGCCTTCGATGATAATTCCCCACCCTTGCCAACATCTTCACGTCATCGAAATCCATTGTGTGTCCCGACTCGTGGCAGTGTTCAGCAACAGCGGACTGTTGAATCTTGCCTAGCCGGGTGTCCCTACTATGCTCCTTGATTCGACATTCGATGCTTCGTCCTGTCTGTCCTACATAGCATGTTCCGCACTCAGGAGTGGTGTGATATCCTTGTTAGGCAAAAGATCCTTTACCTTAGCTGGTGCGCTGTACCTTACCGTGATACCCGATTTCTTCAGTAATCTACCGATTCTCTCTGATACCCCACTTACGTATGGTAAGCAAGCGAACCCCTTTGACTCTTGCGGTTCCTCTGAGACTTGCGGTTTTCTTTGTGTGACACCCCGTATGTCAGACTTGGTGTATCCATTCTGACGCAGGGCCCACTCCAAGTGTTTCCGTTCGTCGTCCAAGGCGCTGGAGTCGCATACCTTCTCGGCTCTGTTGAACAAAGTGTTACTTCTCTTCCGTTGGGTGTGGTGGTGTGGTTTCGCGTTCAAGTACCGATCGGTATGTGTCTTCTTACGATAGACTGTATGTCCAAGCCTACCCGTTGACGTTCTGTATACCAGCACATCCAAGAAACGCAGCTGATTATCCTTTTCTATTTCCATCGTGAATTTGATGGAAGGACTAACATTGTTCAGGTGGTTAAGGAACTCAGTAAGTTTATCTCTACCGTGTGGCCAAACCACAAAGGTATCGTCGATATATCTGATCCAGTGCTTGGGTTTGAAAGGACTTGACCTAATGGCTTTTTCTTCAAACAATTCCATGAAGAAATTGGCGATTACCGGTGACAGAGGTGATCCCATGGCTGCACCCTCTACCTGCTCATACATCGCTCCCGCCCACTTGAAGTATGTGGTGGAGAGACAATACTCTACAAGATCCGGTACATCGGTTGGTAGACCTAGGGGGACAAGTGTTGTCCGAAGGCCTTCGACTGCCTCCTTAACCGGAACACACGTAAAGAGTGATGTTACGTCGAAACTTACGAGTATATCCTGAGGGTCAATGACAACTTCCTTCAAAATCTGAATAAAATGTTCAGAGTTCTTGACAGAAGATGTAGTTTGTCCTATAAACGGATGGTTTTCGACAAGCATTTTGCTAACAAATAGGTTGGGGAGCCTATTGCGCTAACGATTGGTCTCAAAGGTACGTGGATCTTTGTGGATCTTTGGCAAACCGTAGATCCTAGGTGCCCTAGGTGCTTGAACAAGTAGTTTAAACTTGACCATTTCCGAAAGAAGATGTACAGGGTCATTTTAAGTTTGTTAGTATGTTTATTATAGTTCTTAGTAAATTTGCTAATAATAACAACTAGGTGTTGTAACATGATTCCTTTTAGACCCTTGGACAGTTCTACCCTACTGAGGAGTGTCCAGAAATTACTCCAGTGCCTTTCTTAAAGGTGCAGTTGGTATCAGTGGAGAACAACACCCACATAGACACGCTTACCTGCGATTTGGTGGAAACAGAAGAGGTAGTTTGAAATAGAACTTACGAGTCTAAACTAATATGAAGTGTTTCAGGGTAATCTAACCTCTAGTGTAATCCTTCTGCAGATGAAGGGATGGAAATATGAAAATATGACGCCTGACAGTATCGAAGGTATACTAGACTTCTACGAGGAAATGACTAGAATCGGGAAACGTAGTGATGAAATCATCATTTGTTGCTAGTAAGTTGATATATTAGGAGGAAATTAACAACTTCGAAGAAAAAATAGATTTGTATTCTGGTTATCACCAGTTATCAGTTGCGTGTACTCACCTAATCAGATAATGGGATGCGTTGGTTGATCATTCGATAATAAATAATCAAAATTTAACTTTGCAGTGACGGCGTAAGGGCATGTGGACTATTGTCAGCCATGTCGTTCATAATCGAGAAGATCAAGTTGGAACAGCTGTGTGACGTTTGCCTTGCCGTGAGGAATGTCAGACACAGCAGGAAGGAGTTTTTACGTGATGCGGATCAGTATAAGTATCTATATAGATGTGCCCTTGAATATGTTCGGAAGTTTGAACTATATTCAAATTTCCGATCTTAATTTGTTTATGTAATGTGTGGTATGAATCAAAATGTTGTTTATTTTGTATCTTGAGTACTATCGTGGCCATATATTATGTCCCCTCTTTTGACGTCGATTTTCTCGCAAACCTAGGGGCGAAAAAATTTAAAAAAATTCTCATGCAGTCTTTGATTAATACTCTACTACTCATTAAAATGAGAAAGCTGTATATGTTGGAGTTTTCCCGATTTTTCCAAATTAAGAAGAATTGGCGCTGTTTTTGGCCCGTAAATTTCATTCGTTTAACTTTAGCAATTAATTACTCCGGAAATAATCCATAGATATCAACGAATTAAAAAGTAAAATCACCCGCGGAATGTTAGCTGTCAATATGCATTTTTGTAAAATGATTGGCTGAGTGGTTGACCCACAAAAAGCTATATTAGGCAATGCCAGCAATTCCGTTATTAGAAGAGCTAGAATAATGAAATATAGACTATAGGCTACCCAATAATTCATAGGTTTAAAGTTTATTACATAATCATTGTTTATCTTGCATTTTCCATACAAAATATCGTGCTGAAACTCCGCGTGAATTCCGACGCTCTACGGTTTTGGTGTGATGCGGGGAAGGGAGTCGTTAGCGGTACTGTCAACAGTGAGAGAACGGCGGACAGCTGATTACCAATACACAAAAAGAACGATAACTTGTCAAGGTAGTAATTTTAACTAACAGAATTAAATTCTTAATTTTTAAATTCAGAATTTTGGTTATAATATGTGACCCCGCTACGAGAGAAATGCCCTAACTGCCATCTCTCGTTTCGATAGTATTGACTCCTGTGTTTGACGTCTCATAACTCTAAAACTACTGATCAGAAAAACTTGAAATAAAGTGTGTCATACTCCTCAATCATTTCTACATATGTTGTATGACTATCAAAATTTTTTGCCTCTCGGTGTAAACATGAGCGCGAGAGAAGTGAAAAAATGTACCCGATTTTTGCATTTGTAAATTTGTAAAACTGCCGTCATTCCGATTTTTTTTCTCCTAAACCGCTTAGCACAAAAATTTCAATGTTTGTTCAGGTTGCCTTCAGAGTCTCTTCTATCGATTGGCGTTTTTATTTTCTTCAGTTTTTATACAATAAGGTTGTAAACAAGATTTTGATGGAAGCGGATAGATCAGTAAGGAATGTTAACAGCACAACGCAGTTAGCATGCATATAATCCTTATTTACTGCGGCACATATCGCTTAAATTTAATATCATTCCGACCATTTGTTAATTTTTAAGACCGAAATAAACATGAACAATGTTTTGCGCGTGACTCCGCCTGAGTCCGTTTTTGTGTTTATTTATTAGTAATATTTAAATACAGGCAAAAACAATATAACATAAATACAACTCTTGATATATTACATATATTACAAATGGCAGCTCTGAGCGTATAAAACTGATACGTCGTTATATTGTGTCCGTAAACACTGTTCTCGGAGTAACTTTTGAGCCCGTGCGATCTCCCACTACCGGCAGCGTCGCTGTCGATCCCTTCCCCCGCATCACCCCGAAAACCGAAGACCACCGCGTCAATTGCGGCGATCATGAGATGCTTCAACACGATCTTTTGTAGGGAAAATGCAAGATAAACAATGATTCTGTAATAAACTGTAAATATATGATTTCTTATGTAGCAGCCTATGATCGACACTTCATCATCCTAGCTATTCTAATAACGAAATTGCTGGCATTGCAAACAAAATATAGCTTTTTGTGGGTTAACCACTACTCCGATTATTTTACAAAAATGCACATTGAAAGCTACCATTCCGCAGGTGATTTTACTTTTTACTTCGTTGAAATCTATGGATTATTTCCGGAGTAATTAATTGCTAAAGTTAAACGAATGAAATTTATGGGTCAAAAACAGCGCCAATTCTTCTTAATTTGGAAAAATCGGGCAAACGCCAACATATACAGTTTTCTAATTTTTATGCGTTGTAGTATATTAATCAAGGACAGGACCAGAATTTTTTCAAATTTTTTCGCCCCTAGATTGGCGAGAAAATCGACATGAAAAGAAGGGATATAATATATGGCCACGACAGTACATACTCGAGCATAAACTGATTTGTATTCATATCACCCAATATCTTAAATAGCAATCAACATTGATTAGTTTATATTGCTTGTGTGTTTTTTTAGTAATTTATAGTTTGAATTTTTTTAAAACTGATTATATTTTTGAATAATGCTAATATTTTGTTGGTTTATTTTAAATACTTAATTTGATTACAATCGTTTCTTATTCTATCAATGTTCCAACTATGTAGAGGTATACGAACAGCAGTGTAATAAATTCAACTTCTTCATAATATTCTGTAAAGTTATACTAACATTATTGACTGTTTGAACAGTTTCCTTCATTCTGGAAGTGTATGAGTGAACTTTTTTAACTTAAGGTGTTGGCTATATAACTTTTTTATCCGAGGGCAAAACTAAGTGAGCGCCGACTCCTGGTTGGAAGTGCTCTTTCTTACATTATTTACGAAGGCTTGGCCCCTTCGTAAACTTTCCCGTTTATCTGATTTTCAAAGCGGCCAAAGTGTCTCCGCCAATCGACTTCCCTTTGCTGTCAATTGAATGGTGATAAGACTACTATTCAGTAGAATGGCACGAAAAATATTTTCTTTTTCGATAGGTTTTCGTGTCCAACGGCAATAAATTTTAAAAAGTAATAAATTTAAATGTTTACATCTAAGTTACACTTAAAAATGTAAATTAATAACGCAAAATAAAATGGAAATGACTTGTAGATGTATGCCCTTCACGAGCACGAATCGTACTAGTCTGCGAAGAGATTCTTGGAGTATGCTTTCCCATTCCTTAATCAGGGCTTGTGTCAGTTCCTGTATGGTTGGTGGTGGATTAGGGCGCTTGCGAACACGTCGGTCAAACTGATCCCACACGTGTTCAATACCGACCGACCGACGCCATATGGGTATATCCCAAAAAAGGTCAACCGCAAGCGAAAAATTCAGACTGGTCCGAATTGGTTTTTATTACTTAATAATTAAGCTTAAATGTGTATATCTGGTAAATATAAAAGCAGTTTTAATTTTCGCTAATTTTGTACAAATTATAGGCCTATAATTTTTATATTTTTTTATTGAACCTTTTGGCCAATAATATTAACTTTTATCTTTGTGTAACTAATATCATATTGTTGTTGTTATTTCGACTTTCTTTACTAACAACAACATTTTTCCTCAGAATGTAAAAAGGGCGAACCGAGTTCGAATAACGGATTATTTTAAAATTTGATCTTACCTATATCCTAATGTCGCGTCCGTTACCAAAAACCATATTAATTGTTGTCATTAGTCGATAAACATTTGAAATTCAAGCAACATTCAGTTCCAAAGCAAGCTTATTCATTTGTTTCAGAAAGAAAAAAAAATTACTCACGACAAATCGAAATTAAAATTTTCCTTTTGACTTATTTCGTTGCAAAAATCATAACTTTTGAACTAATGAAGATATTTAAAGAAATTAAATTGCATCTGACAGTATAATATCTTAGCTTTAAAATACAGTAGAACATCAAAAACCAAACGTCAAAAATCTGAAACGTCAAAAATCCGAACGCGTTTTAAAAGAGTTTAAATACATAATTATGTAATAGTTTGTCTAATAGATGTATATTTAATCGACTAAAGTGCATGTTTTCAGGCATTTTTAGACATTTCTTAAGCCTGTGTCATTTTCTAGGTTATTTTCGAAAATCCGAACAATTTGATAATCCGAACCACCTTCGGTCCCAATTAGATCGGATTATCGGCGCTCTACTGTAAATGGAAATACAGAGTGCTACAGCAAACAGGGTGCTTGTTGAACCATAAAATTTTCAGTAAATACCATAGAAAAATTACTGAAAGTTTGTCTATAAAGTTACTGATTTCAAATCGGACCTGTTTCAAGCTGTACGTTGGAACGGTTGTACCTTGAAACAGGTCCGATTTCAAATCAAGTATGCTTAAGGGGTGATTAGTGGTAATGCAGGGGTAGTCGATGCCATTAGCCGGGACCTCTATGTACTTAACCATCGCAACGAGTTAAACGAAATATACCTAATAGGGTATTTGACTATTATTGGAAAACCACCTTAGTGTGTTTATTCCTTCACTCTACATTGTAAATGCATTATTTTTCGTAATTATTTCCTCAATATTTCATAAGAATCAGCGTTAAAAATTGAATCACAAGAAGTACCGCCAAAACGATACTTTCTGTTGTGTGACGTCACACGATAGTAGATGTCAAATCGGCCCATATGGTCTGTCAGCATCGGCATCGTCGCCGTTTGGTAATTGTGTTGTATGATGTGTTGTTTTCAGTAATAATATAACAAGAGAGTGAGAATAAATTGAAAATAATTTGACAGATTGTTTGAAAACTTGTTGCCACTCGAGCCCTGCGGGCTCTCGTGACTATTATTGTAAATGCATTATTTTTCTTGTTGCCAAATGGCAACAAGTTTGAACAAAATCTGTCAAATTATTTTCTAATTTATGGAACTCTCGAGTTATATTTGACTAGATTATTTTTTGATTCACAATTTTTTACAATAAAAAAGATCAATAAAACTATCATAAAATTATTGAAAAATTTAATTTAATTAATTATTACTTACAATATATGAAAATATCGTTGACACATTGTGAATATATTAAAAGAATTAACAATTTAAATTAGTACAATGAAAAACGCAATTATTAAAAATATTTCGAGACTCATTATTTATTGAGGATTTGGAATTGCTTGTTATATTAAGTGTTTCCTCCTGCGTATTTTCTCTAAGATTATTTATTATATTTGAATGATGTTCTTGGTTCAATTGTAAGTATGGTTTAATCGAACTTGCAGAATTATGACCAGTGACCTTGATTAGTTCTTGTTCTCCTACACCAGCTTTTGAAAGGTTACTTACTGCACTTGATCTGGCAGAATGGTTAGTTATTTTTTTAGTAACTGTGTCTAGACCTACCTTTTCTGCTGATTCTTTCATCCATTTTGAAATGGAATTTATTCCCACAGGAACGTTTTTATACCAAAAACCATGAGTTTGCCAAGCCGGATTTAGAGTAAGAAACAAGCGTTCGGTTTTAATATTTTCTTCACGTTTACTCATTAGTTTTTCAAAAAGACGAACAGGGCAAATATCTGGGTTATTTATGTTTGGAGTCAACCATTTACTATTAGCGCACCTTTGTGTTTTGTATTCATGATTGTGTTCAATGTGGCCAGTATTTAATCTTTTTATGTCGGTTTCTTTTTTAAAATAATGAACTAAACATTTCGTAGCTTCTCCTCCCCTCCAAGCTAGTTCATACGATGCAACGTGAAAAAACTTTCTTTGCAATCCACAAGGTGTATCTTCGTCCCAATAGTTAAAAATTTGCAACAATTCTGTATTAGAAAGTGCCACAGGACTTTGTTTGTGCTTTTCAGGATGTTTTTGTAAAATTTTTCTTTTTGCATCTCTTGCATTCCGAGCATTTCTGAATTCTATATCATGGAAAGGATCAAAGGACCTGTTATACTTATTAAAGTAAAGTTCTTGAACTAATTTTGCCATTTTATTCCACATTGTCTTTATTACTGCTTCTTTATAATCATTTCCGTCTTTTCTTTTCATGTTATAAAGCCCAATCTTTTAAAATCAATGCCAGAGTAGCTGTTGTAGTAGATTGATCCAGAATATAATTTCTTTCTTTGGCGAAGGTCTTATATTGTCTCCATATAGACTGATTACTTATTAGAGTATTTTTCGAAGTAGTTTCTAAAATCTTTTTTGTAATTTCTGCATTAGAAAAGGTACTAAACCGATGACTTTCACCCATTTCGCGTTGACACAATTAAGTAATTATTTTGACAAGTATCTGACAGTTGCTAGGCAAATAAAAGCTACAGTGATTATTCCCGAGAATAATCACAAGAGATTTATTCCCACTATAATAATGACATAATTGGTTGAAACTTACCCTTGTGACAAATAAAGAAGCATTTCATTTGTTTTAAGAAACGTCAAAAAATAATCAGAATTACTACATAAAAATGGGTTATAAATAGTGTATAAATCCACAATGCAGAAATTCGTCAATAAAAACTCCGTATAAACTATTTGTAGCTGTTCCGCAAGGTTGGGTCGTAGAAATCCAAATGAAATAAATAGCGGCCAATACAAGTGTTTTTTTGTTATGAAGATTACTTCGACATAAGTAAAACTGACTAGAATAAGTTATCTATCGTATTTTCGAACCAGGTATTATCTCATCTGACAACTTAAGCTTAGGGCTATCCTAACCTACAAAGTTATGCTTAGCACTTTAGTGCTATTAAATTCAAACGGGAGAAGCATAAGAGCGCATTCGGATAATCGGGTAGGGTACGGTGAGAGCGACGCGCTGAGAGAGACGCGCTAAGAGAGTGACAGCCGACCCAGTTTATCTGAGCATTGCTCTCCCCATACCCTGACAAACCGAACGCGCTCTAAGCGTACTAACGAATGACGTCATTGGAGACTGAGCCAATTACAGAGCGTTTTCAATCACGTGATAGGACGCGAATAAAATTTTAATTTTGGTTTGTAATAGAAATAAATCATATTTTTTTTGAAAAGTAATAACAAATAGTTTTCTTAAACTGTAATTAGGATGACTATAATACAAGCCATATTTTTAATACAGTCAAATACCGTATTGCAATCGGAATAGTCAACATTTGTCTACCATCTTTTTGTCAGCGCAAGTTTTCCAAACAATGGCTGTAGCTGAGCTATTACTAAGCGAGGTTTGAAAAATCTGACAGGCTTGGTGCAAGAAGCCATTATCTTAACGTGTTAACAGATTAGGAGCGGAAGATTAAACAACGTCTCGAAAAAGACTGAAAAAAGCGCCCGCCTTGCACTTTTAATAATTTTCAGACGCCGTGAGGTCGTTCCTCTTCTCAGACTTTTAAATTAAAATTTAAAAAATCTGGACACTCGGGCCATCGAACGAAGTGCCGAGAGGCCCTTGTGCTCCTTAAAGCGGATTTCCGAGGTTTTAATTTTAAATTACGACGGCGGTTTTACAGCTAATTACATCAAAAATCCAATTAACATACTCAATAGTCAGTCATGTTTAGTGACCTTATATTTTCGGGAATGTATTTGTTACGGTTAAAGTGATAAATGTGGTTTGTATTAATAATTACCGGCTATTATTAATAATAACCGCATCATTTGGTCAATGTGATTAGAAACACTTAAATAATCACATGGACCGGCTATTATTAATAATTTCCTAACGGGCACGGTAAAAGTGATAAAAACGTTACTTTTTACAAAAGATCTTTTGTATACAGTCTTCAAAGAAGTTAGCTAAGTTATTTTGATTACTATGTAAGCTATTATATTTATTTACTCGACGCAAATCATCAGTACGGCTAGCCCAATGACCAAAATTACGAATAATACAAAACATTGATAATACAGAATGTTTTCTTTTGTATCCCTTGTACTTTAGAAACTACTGGATAAAATTTATAATGATATTTGGTATACATCCAAGTACGGCTCAATGACGAAAACATAAAAAGAACATTTTATACAGAGTGTTCAAAAAAGTTAACCATTTTATTATCAATAACACCCATTATTTAATGCATGTGGGTAGTTTTTTGTAAATGTACAATTGCAATTTATTAAGTAAATTCTCAAATTCCAATTATCTTGAAATATTGCGCATTTAATATTAATTTTTTCAATATTGTACTTTCATGCAAATACATGCATGAATAGGTGAGACTAGTTTACATAGATGTTTTTACATAAATTGCACCGCACAAATGATGCAAACATTTTTGTATGGTTCTGTTCCTAACACGGTATTTTTACTTTTGGTGTTTGACAATAAAGTACTATTTTATAAATAAAAGATTAAACATTGTAACAACTTGCCCCAATCTTCCCTACATTAGGCTGTCCATTACCTATACCTACCGTAAGCATATCTAATATCTGACGGATATAATCTGTTTTATAAGGCGGTTATTATAAGAGTGTTTATCACTAACAAAAAAAAATTTTAAATACATTATTTATTTAGATATATGAAAAAATATAACAATAACATAAACACGATAATTCTTAAGTCCAGGAATCAGTTTAAAAATAAAATATATTCTTAATAAATAAAATTAACAGTAGGTAACTCAAATAAAATCTGTATCACATTTGTGCACTTACAAATCAAAAATAAACAATATTCATAGTAAATAATAAAATAAAAAACAGGTACAGTTCACATTCGTGAACAAAACAAAAGAGGATGACGTCCTATTGTTACAAACTTTATCTTGCTTTATTTTTACAATATAAATAGTGTAATTGTTGTACTACCACAAAAAAAATAAAGGTCTAGAAGGACTTTTGTATTCAAAATTAAATATAAAACATTTTTTAAAGTTTTGTATTAAAAAGATAATAAATAATAAGTTATAAATAAAAATAATTTTTCTTGACACGAGTTGCAAAATACAGAAGCACTATGTACGTATGCACTGGCAGAATAATACAAACCGAGTTTCTAATTTATTACTTACTTAGCTTTTAAGAATTGCGCAAATAAGCATGACCCAAAGAGTTACACACTCGTGCATGCAATCAGTATGGATTGGCATCTTTTAGTCTCGTTTTGATAATCTTCCTTATTTTAGTTATGACTAGTAACTAAATAAGTTAGTCAGGACTAACGTCACTAAAGGCCCAACACTGAAAACCCAGTGAATAGATTCGCTGTGTGACGATTATGTAGATACTAACAGAATTCTAAATCTGACGCTCTATTGTATTGTAGCATCACCTTAATGCAATATCGAATTGAAATATATCACATTGACCACAGCATGCTGGAAATTATTAATAATAGCCGGTTCATGTGATAAATTCTTCACTTTAACCTCGCCACTTGGCTATTATTAATAATAACCGGTAATTATTAATAATAACCTATTTATCACTATGACCGTAACATATTGACTAATATGGTCATTTTCGGTTAAATTTATGTTTTACCATTTTTAAAGTAACAAAGTAAAAATCCTTACTATTCTTCCGTGTGTCCTCTCTACCTCATCTGTATTTTAGTTTTTTTTGCAAGCTACACGCATGTTTAGATATGTATGAAAGTATAGTTACTTCGAAGTTTACGCGATTGCAAACGACTCTAAAAAGGTAGGTTGTGGTCATGTGTATTAACGTTTGGCATAAGTCATTTGATATTAATGTAACCATCTTAAAAAACGGTGTTACAATTTGCTCATTGTAACACGCATCCAAAACGTGTTACAATGTGAATGCATACTAGAAATAGTGTACGCAGTATACGCAATAATACGCACGAACTTTGCAGCGTTCTAAATAAATTATCACCGGACATTTTAGATGCCATGGCTCACTTCGATTTTCCGGTTACCCCGACTGGGATCGAAGGAGATTTAATCCGATTCCAGCAGTCCGGCATCAGATGAAACCTGTTGTCCAGCTCGTCCTTTACAATATGGAGACAACTAGCTAATTCGTTCTGTGAAATACGGTCATCCAATTAGTTCAGTGTCTAACTGGATGGTGGAGGGGTGATCGGGAGGGGGGGGGGTGGTCCTACGCTCGGGGAAAGACAAATTGAGGAGGTCAGGGTGTACCGGATTCGCCATTAATGAAAATGAATTTTAAATTGAATTACTCGGACTCGAACGCAAGCGAAACATTCGGATGTGCTTGGAGGAAGCTTGTGGACATCAACGTGGCCATGCTGGTGCATATATACCACGATGTGAATGCGCTGGTCACTTCACAAGTGTTAAATTTGCTTTTGAGGAGAGAATTTTTGGTGTATTTGGCATGATTTGAAAGAATGAAGATGGGCACTGCTTTATCTAAATGACAAATGTTAAAACCATGAATTATTTGTAAAGTTTTTCTTGTTCAATTAGATGAATTCATAGATAACCTCTAAGAAGTTACAGGGCGACCAAATAAAAGAAACGTGTTAATAGTTCTTGTGAAATGGAATGTGACAATAATCGTACACATCAAAACTTGAATATTTATTATCTAAGTCAACATCTTTTACAAACTTTCAGATATTGGGACGAATACAAAAACAAAATGTTGGAAATTGATCTAGCTTTGCAACAGAGTACCTGAGGACCAGACCAAGACCATCGCTTTGGATCTCCCGGTATAATACGCTGCAATACTTTTGTTTTTCAAAACTTATGTGTGATACTCAAGAGTACAAATTTATCAACAAAAATTTGTTCATGTGCTAAAAAAATTTCGAAATCGGTTAAACTTCACAGAAGTACTAAAGTTATATCTTAAATTGAAGAGTTTTACTAGTAAAGCTGTATCTTTTACAAAATTCAGATAATCTTAATGAATTTATTTCCAATGTCCTGAAAGAATCATTAAAATCGGTCAAGGATTACAAAACTTATTTCACATAAAATTTGATCAAAATATTAGTGGATTTTTTTAGTATTAAAGGATGACGTGGTATTAATGACTACGGTATTAACTGTTTTGTAGCAATTTCGTCTTATGTTATTTGCTGTAAATGACATAGATAAGAGTATAAGGGACAGACAGCCCATATTGTTAGATACTATTCGAAAATGACACAACAAACTACTAAAATTAATAGTTTAGCTGCATGAGATTCTATTTGATCGAGATCGGTTATGTCTGCATTAAAATAAAACTACTAGAACTAGACAGATATGGGGCATTTCACGTGAAGCGGACAATGAAAAAAAAGTGAGGTTTTTAAATTCGTTCATAATCGGCCAAATTGTACGTCTAGAAGATATGAATGTGCATACAGCATATTTTTTTAATGTGAGGTTTAGTTGCCAAGTTATGGCCACCTAACGAATTGATGTGAAGAAAATACGTATCTATGGAACCAATTTTTCAAATTAAACAAATTTACAATAAAATATTAAAAGTGGTGGTTTATATAGAAAATTTGTTGATCTTTTTAATTATGAAATCAAATTCGTAGTTTTTCGGAATTTTTTTTCTGGGATAAAACCAGAAGTAAATTTTTTAAATTAAATTTTTAATAACTTCGCCCCTTTTTAAAAAAATAATTTTACTCTCATAATAAAGCTTAAAGTGTGTAGATAATACACTGAAAGTTTTAAAATGGGATCTCAAATAGTTTAGGAGATATGTGTATGTAACTACATACGTGACGTACTGTGCGGGTACTAAGTGCTTGCTGAGCGCGAGCACCATCTCTTTTTGGGACTCAAGGCCATTTGACGTGATACTAGAATACAACGCATAATGTGCGCGTACACTTATCCGGGCGATATACATAGTGTTAACTTTGTGAATCTATTTTTTTACAAAGAAGATTTTAATACGGATGCAGAAATTCATTTTCACGCAACGTCTCACGGAAAGGGGCCATGTGATGGTCTTGGGGGAATCTCAAACGCTTAGTCACATGTGCAAGCTTACAGTTACCTCCAAGTAGAGCAATCATTACACCCATGCGATTGTACGAATGGGCAAAATCATCTTTAAAAGAAACGGCCATTTATTACTGCTCCGCAGCCGATATTAAACTGCAGAGGATTTTTCTGCAACCCCGATTTGATGCTGCAATCACCATTCCAGGAACAAAAAAATGCACGCCTTTATTCCATCAACCGAAGGCCTTCTTGTAAACCAAGATAGTATTGATTCTCCTGGTAAAATAGTAAAAATTCTCTAAGAATTCTTACAATGCTGTTTCATTTTGTTTTAATGCGTTTTCGTGCAAACAATGCGAGCTCAGCAAGCTCCTAGTACCCGCACAGTACGACACGTATGTATTTACATACACGTATCTCCTAAACTATTTGAGATCCCATTTTAAAACTTTCAGTGTATTATCTACACACATTAAGCTTTATTATGAGTGGGCGAAGTTATTAAAAATTTAATGTATAAAATTTACTTCTGGTTTTATCCCAGAAAAAAAATTCCATTTACGAATTTGATTTCATAATTAAAAAAACCAACAAATTTTCTATATACACCACCACTTTTAATGTTTAATTTGAAAAATTGCTTCCTAAAGATACGTATTTTCTTCACATCAATTCGTTAGATGGCCATAACTTGGCAACTAAACCTCACATTAAAAAAATATTCTGTATGCACATTTATATCTTCTAGACGTACAATTTGGCCGATTATGAACGAATTTAAAAACCTCACTTTTTTTCGTTGTCCGCTTCACGTGAAATGCCCCATATGTCGATTAAAGCTACGTTCGGATATTAAACTCCGTTGCCACCGGGTACACCGTCCAAATGACACTTACGTGTTATTGGGTGTAAAAAGTGTAACGGTGTACAATATCCGAACGCAGCTTATATTGACAGTAGGTATTGTCAAAACATTACCGTTTGACACGACTACTATGACACTACCACGATTACAATACTTTACATACTACGTATGATAAAGTAAAAATGTAATAGACAACCCATATTGTTCCTTAAACTTAAATTGCATTCACCCTGTAAATCTCCACCCCTTTTATGGTATGTAGTGGCATTTTTGATACATTATTTTATGTTATTAGCCACGGTTGTGACGCCTGTATGCTCAACAACACTACATATTTATTTATTTCAGAGTCATTGAACTCTTACCCTAGAATTTAAGAGTTTTTATGATTTTCAACCAGTATTATAGCCTTTTTATTAGTTATTAATATGCAAAGAGTAAATTATTGTTAATTTCCTATAAAAAATTCTAGCTCATGTTCATCGAGCAAGGCCCAATGTATAACGAACAATAATTTGTGGTTTTGCAATAAACATGATTAAGGAGTATCGAATGATGTCTATTTTTTCTGTATTCTCGGTTTTAAACATTATATCTCAAATAACTCGAGTGACTGCTAGCTAATATTGTCGCCGTTCTACTGTTTTCGATGGACACGTGCCAACAATTCTTATGGCAAATTAATAAACCATGCGAAGGCGATATTAGTGGGAATTCACACAGTTGTACTGCTTAAAATGTTTAAAACCAAAAATATTGGCTCAAAACTTGGCCAACTTGATAATTCTGTAAAATATTTAGAAAAAAAACAAGTGAACCGATTTTGCCCATTCACGAACTTGTATAGTCTATATCTGCCACGCCTCCATAAGGGTGTTACAAATGTTGAATCAAACTCAATATACCCTCACTAGATTAAATGTGGGGGGTATAAAAATGGACTAATTTGTTTTTCAATGCCTTAAAAAGTTGGGGCTGTGCAAATTAAAAGTATACAATATATATTGAGTAAACAAATGAAGAAACCAACCAAACCACAAGGGTACCATACTTTATTTTTTTCTTAAGAAAAACTACGGAAATACACCACCAACTTGACATCGACTAAAAATAAGGGATCTACCTACACGAGTAAAATAAAATATTTATACTATTCATATCTTGTTAACTTTTCGATGATATTTCAGCCGAAATAGTTGGGTAGAGAGCTGGGATTTTTGCTGAGATGGTCCTTAAATCTTGGCAAACTAAGTTAGGCGTACATTTCAAATCCTAGGACTTTCCTGCTGTACGAGTGGCTATATATATATATGCTTCCCAGTTAAGTCAATCTGTAATTTAGATGACTCTCCAGTGGCGTCCTCGTAGAAACGGGGAAGGGAAAAAGAAAACAACACAAGTGAAAATAGAAAAATTGAAACGAAGCCTGTGGACTTTGCGAGTATTTCTGGGCAGCCTCGGTCGAAAGTTGGTCAGGATTCTGCCGAGAGAGGGCGCGCGGCGTATTTCAGGCTGCGAATGTTCGGATGTGTACTTTGAAAACTTTGATAATCTCGAGATATTTCCTCGTACGTTTCCCCCCTTCCTTCAGCTGCGTTTTTATCTAGTTAAGCAATAAATTCTAAGTTTTTGAAATTTACATACGTCATTCATTTCTAGTTATATTTACTATTAAAGGTACGTTTTCCTCGAAGTGACTTCTCTTCGAGGTGGAAGAGAAAATTGCAGAGGAATAATTATTTTGTAAACCTCTGCTCGAAAGAACAACTGGTAAAATATTCAAATTTCTTAATAATTTTATGTTTAACAATTCCATTCCATGAGCGAAATGGGTGTCTGCGCTGATGGAGCTCGGGCTTTAACAAAAAAATAATTGCAGTCAATATTTTTAAAAGTCGAGCATTCAGTTCAAAAATGTTTTTAATATTATGTCAGGAGGTGGGTAGCAACAGAAGTCACTCTTGTTACATTCCGATGATAGATGGCTCTCGAGAGGTAAAGTTTTGAATCGTCTCTTCGAACTTAAATCAGAAGTTCAAGTTTTTCCCGAAAACGTTAATTTCGAATTCAAAAATTCTTTCTTGGACGAATTGTGGATGGCCCGGTTAGCATATTTAGCTGATATTTTTGGAAAGCTGTATGAATTAAATTTAGTTCTGCAGGGATCAAAGGTTCATTTAACTATCGTTGAAGATAAAATTACGAATAAATAAATCGAGTTAGTTATAAAAGAAGGTAATAAAAATAAATGTAGTTTATTGCCAGCATTCGAAGGCTCCCTTAAAGGAAGATGGGAAACATCAATGATGAATTAGTCGGATATAAAAAAAAATATTGGTTGCACCTCTTTAAAGAACAATAGTTATTTTCCCAAATCTATGACAATGAAAATTGGATCAGAAATCTAGAAGGTATGTAAATACCAAACTTCACAACCTAATAGAAAAATAACATTTAAGAACATTTGATAGGCATTTCCTCACACACAGCGCTGATAGAAGAATTTAAAATTATTACAATCATCGTGTTTTGGATCCAGAGGAAGAATTATTTTAAAGAACCTGGAGATGAAGATATTAGACTTTTAATGCCTTTTTGCGCCACGATTTATGTGAAATGTATGTAAGTATGGATTTTCGTCAATATTAAATTTAAACAACAAACATAAGCTAAAATTAATGATTGAGCCAAATTTGAGCTTGAAATTAATTGACACAGATCATATTTTAAAAAAAATGGTTTAGCAAAACAACCCCAAGGGTATTTTTATTTTACTTTTGTATACCAAATGAAATTTTTATTGTTATTGGTCGATGAGAATAAGTTTTTACAAAGTCAACTTTTGTTATAAACGTTATTAGTGTATTACAAAATAAATAAGTAGGATTATTTCTTTCCCTGTATTCATATGCATTTTTGTATAAAGGGTGGTGGTACGAAGAAATTTGGATATTTTTAGGTGGTACAGAACCTAAAAGGTTGAGAACCCCTGATCTAAAGCAATCTAAAGCAGCAAGCTGATGATGTTCTCCGGATTCAGGTCTGGACTTATCGCCGGCCATTCCATCACCTGAATTCCACGATCTTGTAAAAAGTTTCTGGTGATGCCGGCGGTATGTGACCTTGCATTAGCATTGTCCTGCATTAGGATGAAATTTTGACCGACGCCATATGCAGCAGGCAACACATGGTCCTCCAAGATGTTTTCGATGTATTCATGGCATTTAGTCCACCAGGAACCACAATACGATCAGTTCTGTTGTCTATCCTGATTCCAGCCTTAACCATCACAGATCCACGACCAAATCTATCCACTTCCTGTGTCGTAGCGGCTGCGTAGCGTTCACCAGGACGTCTATATACATTTACTCGACCGTCGCAACGAGGTAAACGAAATCTGGACTCGTCTGTAAACAGTACTGATTTGTGATGCTGCGGCATGATACGCGGGCAGGTCTTCTTGGTTTCAAATTCCCTTCGTTTAATCTGTTTCTAACAGATTGATCACAAATTTCTATTCCATGTGCTCGTCTTAGGTCGTTTAGGAGGTCTCGTGCTGTGGCAGTACGCTGACGTAGAGAGGAAAGGACAAGACATCGGTCTTGATTTTGAGTAGTTTTTTTGACTTTGTCCCGCTCTTCTAACATATTGGCCAGTCTCCCGAAACCGATTCCATAAACGCTGAATAACAGAAGGGGAAACTAAAAGGTCTCTGCTAACAGCACGAGCAACTTGCACTTCACTAAGGTGCATCATTTTACTTCTAGTGACGTTCCTAATCAACGAAAATTTACAACTGAATTCATTTGTCATATTTAGTCGGCTTTCATAATGTGTAATATTTCAGAAGCAAGTTATTCATATTGTATCAATGAATAACACTATAAAAATTGTTGCAATCGAAAAGATAATATATTTCCAAAGGTGTATAGATGGTGAAACGATTAAAAATTTTAACAGCGCACACTTGATTGTATCATTGGTCAATATACTAAATGTACAAAAAAAAATGGTATAAAACCAGGTGCTTTAATAAATTTACGCAAACTGTCCGTTATTTTGTTAACAATGGAACCAAAACGACCACCGAGGTAAGAAGTTCAGTGGACTGTTATTATTTTGAACAAGATATATGTTTTTTGAATGATTTAATGTTGTTTCGGTTACTAATGTTCTTATTTATACATAGAAAACTGGGCGATATTGGTCGTCTAGTGAAGAACATGAACACCTCATTTCAAATTTCATCTATTAAGATTGTCAATGGAAAACTTGACAATCTGCCACCAAAGGTGAGGAAGTTTGTTGAAGACAGTGCAAAACTGTGTTGCCCAGACAAGATTCACATCGTCGATGGTTCAGACTCTGAAAATAAGACGTTGCTGAAAAACCTGGAAGAACAACAGATCGCTGTACCTCTCACCAAAATGGAGAACTGGTAACTTTATGTGCACCATATACAGGGTGAGTTATTAAAAGGATTTAGTAACAATCGACCGCCGGGATACTAATAACTCATCCTGTATAGACAGCTGTATCTTGCATCCTATTGATTCCTATACTAGCGTCTTGTTTGCCCTCTAGTAACTAATCCCGAACACTTACGAGTGCAGGCGACGTTGAGCGACCATAATTTAAATGTAACCGTAGCTGTCAGAGTGAGTACGGAGTACCGGTCAAATTTACCAGTGTGTTTGTGTATAGACATTTTAGTTTTGTTAAGAATATTTAGAACAACACATGTAAGTTACTAATAAGTCAGCAAAAACCTTGAAATTTGTTTGAAACCCCGATTTAACGTTCTGTTTACGTATTTATGTAGAGAATACGATTATGCAAGGTATCCTGCAACTTGTGGGCATTAATCTTAGATGAATAAAGAGACACGGATGGGCGCCGTGAGAACTAAGGTAAGCGAATGTAAACAACGCTGCATGGGCGGCGAGCGTGTTTTAGCTAAGGGGTTGAGAATAACGTAACGTTTTTTTTTTATATTTCCAGCAAATAAAGCAAGCTTAGGGAATTAACCAGTAAGTATATCAGTATAATATATAATAATAGTGAAAATATAGGACTACCATTATAAATTATATTAATGCACTTATTAAAAAATGAAATTAAATATAAAATATATTTATTTTTAAAATGACTTTATGGCAAGATGTTGCAGGATACTTGTATAAAACGGCTCCAAAGTCGTTTTCTAAATCACTTAGCGAACTGTACATCGCTAAAACAGTTATTATGTTTTGAATAAATGGATTATATAACAATTTTAGTAAATATTTTAATCGATCCACTATTTATGTACTATCGTGGCCATATATTATGTCCCTTCTTTTGATGTCGATTTTCTCGCCAATCTAGGGGCGAAAAAAATTGAAAAAATTCTGGTCCTGTCCTTGATTAATATACTACAACGCATAAAAATTAGAAAGCTGTATATGTTGGCGTTTGCCCGATTTTTCCAAATTAAGAAGAATTGGCGCTGTTTTGGACCCATAAATTTCATTCGTTTAACTTTAGCAATTAATTACTCCGGAAATAATCCATAGATTTCAACGAACTAAAAAGTAAAATCTCCTGCGGAATGGTAGCTTTCAATGTGCATTTTTGTAAAATAATCGGAGTAGTGGTTAACCCACAAAAAGCTATATTATGCAATTTCAGCAATTTCGTTATTAGAAGAGCTAGGATGATGAAGTGTCGATCATAGACTACATAAGATATCATATATTTGCAGTTTATTACAGAATCATTGTTTATCTTGCATCTTCCCTACAAAAGATCGTGTTGAAGCATCTCATGATCGCCGCAATTGACGCGGCGGTCTTCGGTTTTCGGGGTGATGCGGGGGAAGGGATCGACAGCGACGCGGCCGGTAGTGGGAGATCGCACGGGCTCAAAAGTTACTCCGAGAACAGTGTTTACGGACACAATATAACGACCTATCAGTTTTATACGCTCAGACCTGCCATTTGTAATATATGTAATATATCTAGAGTTGTATTTATGATATATTGTTTTTGCCTGTGTTTAAATATTACTAATAAATAAACACAAAAACGGACTCAGGCGGAGTCACGCGCAAAACATTGTTCATGTTTATTTCGGTCTTAAAAATTAACAAATGGTCGGAATGATATTAAATTTAAGCGATATGTGACGCAGTAAATAAGGATTATATGCATGCTAACTGCGTCGTGCTGTTAACATTCCTTACTGATCTATCCGCTTCCATCAAAATCTTGTTTACAACCTTATTGTATAAAAACTGAAGAAAATAAAAATGCCAATCGATAGAAGAGACTTGAAGGCAATCTGAACAAACATTGAAATTTTTGTGCTAAGCGGTTTAGGAGAAAAAAAATCGGAATGGCGGCAGTTTTACAAATTTACAAATGCAAAAATCGGGTACATTTTTTGACTTCTCTCGCGCTCATGTTTACACCGAGAGGCAAAAAATTTTGATAGTCATACAACATATGTAGAAATGATTGAGGAGTATGACACACTTTATTTCAAGTTTTTCTGATCAGTAGTTTTAGAGTTATGAGACGTCAAACACAGGAGTCAATACTATCGAAACGAGAGATGGCAGTTAGGGCATTTCTCTCGTAGCGGGGTCACATATTATAACCAAAATTCTGAATTTAAAATTAAGAATTTAATTCTTTTAGTTAAAATTACTACCTTGACAAGTTATCGTTCTTTTTGTGTATTGGTAATCAGCTGTCCGCCGTTCTCTCACTGTTGACAGTACCGCTAACGACTCCCTTCCCCGCATCACACCAAAACCGTACAGCGTCGGAATTCACGCGGAGTTTCAGCACGATCTTTTGTATGGAAAATGCAAGATAAACAATGATTATGTAATAAACTTTAAACCTATGAATTATTGGGTAGCCTATAGTCTATATTTCATTATTCTAGCTCTTCTAATAACGGAATTGCTGGCATTGCCTAATATACCTTTTTGTGGGTCAACCACTCACCCAATCATTTTACAAAAATGCATATTGACAGCTAACATTCCGCGGGTGATTTTACTTTTTAATTCGTTGAAATCTATGGATTATTTCCGGAGTAATTAATTGCTAAAGTTAAACGAATGAAATTTACGGGCCCAAAACAGCGCCAATTCTTCTTAATTTGGAAAAATCGGGAAAACTCCAACATATACAGCTTTCTAATTTTTATGAGTAGTAGAGTATTAATCAAAGACTGCATCAAAATTTTTTAAAATTTTTTCGCCCCTAGGTTTGCGAGAGAATCGACGTCAAAAGAGGGGACATAATAGATGGCCACGATAGTACATAGGTAAATAAGAATGATGGCGGTGTACTTAATACATTTTAGAACTATAGAATCATAGTTATGAGTAAGTAATAGCTGTAAATTTCATATTTTCACGTGTGCACTTCATATGATACTTAATATGATAAAATACTAAATAACTTCTGATTGGGTCAGAAGTTTTCGAGATATTTAACTTGAAAGTTTTATGAGCGTGGGTAAATGAATAAACAAAGATCGTGGAATAGTATTATTGATGTTATTATTAACGCGAAAAATTATTATTTGTATCACATGTTCGGAATATCATCCATTGTTAGTATTTATTTATCCATCATCTGCTTTATCTCTTTGTTTATTAATTTAGCCACTATCACAAAACTTTAGAACATCTCGAAAACTATAGTCGATCCAAGAAAGAGGGTATCAAATTATAAATCACCCAAAATCACATATAAACTTTAGTTGTCAATCAAGTAGCACGTTTTTGTAAAAATTGCAATTATCGTGCAGCTGGCTCGTCGGCTTCGCACCATATTTCAACATTTTCTGAGAAATTGATAAAAAATGTTAATTGTTAATAAAAACACCCGGTATATGCAATGAAGAAGATGAGTATAATTTCGTATATGATATATTCGGAATTTCTAAATACTTTTTTAAAATAACATTTTTGCATAGCTTGCACCATAAGTGTACTCTTTAGATAATTACATTGTCATATTTGCATTTTAGGTTTCTCCTATTAGTGTCCAACTTTCTGCCTTACACGGCATAAGCGCGGACACAATTATTTTATTAGAACGGAAACAAAAGACCTTTTGTTAGAAAACAGGATACTACATTATTTAATTAGTGACTTTACAACGTACGCTATAGTTTGTTTACATCGGTGTCACGCCATTTTCAGTCGAATCAAATATAGGGAGAACAGTCTGCGCTATCGAATTCGCTCGAAAGTCAACATCGGTTGGTTTCTATCGTATACACTAATTCTATGTATACCGAGAGCTTTCTAGCGTAGAGTCCCGACTGAACCTGACGGCTAACACCGCCAGCGCTCGTGAATGTCCGGGACTACTTACTAGAGGACAATCTAGACGCTAGTGATTCCTATCGTCTTCCTTTCTGCTAAAAAAGAACGACCTTCATTCCTCAATATTAATTTTCAGTTATCTAGTAAGAACCAACCCAGCTGATACGGCTAGAATAGAATCAAAAACGTTCATTTGCACATTGGAAAAACAGGAAGCTGTTCCAAAAACGAAACCAGGTGTAATTCCGATGCTTGGCCATTGGATTTCTCCAGCCAATATGGACGCTTCCATCAAAGAACTCTTCCCTGGTTGTATGAAAGGCAGGACGATGTTCGTTATACCATTTTCCATGGGACCAATAGGGTCACCACTCTCTAAGATCGGTATCCAGTTGACAGACTCTGAATATGTTGTGGTGTCCATGCGCATCATGACGCGTATGGGCAAGGTAGTGCTGAAGAGATTGGGCGATGAAGACTTTGTTAAAGGTCTGCACTCTGTTGGTACACCAAAGAGTGGTAAACATGAGAATCCGAAATGGCCATGTGACCCACAAAGGACCATTATCTTGCATAAACCAGCAAGGAATGAAATAGTGTCTTATGGGAGTGGTTATGGGGGTAACTCGTTACTTGGTAAGAAGTGTTTTGCGTTGAGGATTGGTTCGACTATTGCTAGGTCTGAAGGATGGCTTGCGGAGCATATGCTGGTGAGTTGATTTTTCAGAATCATATCAAAATTATGATCATTGATAGCATTTATGCAAAGATAGATTCACAGATAGGACATGACATGACACAGATAGCTTGAACCCATCTTTCATTTCAATTTGTCTTATTGAAAATTGGTTGTCGTATTTTCTCAGCTTTTTGCAATGCACTAATCCTATTTCTAAAGCCTTATAGCATGAAAATAAGACACAAAAAGCCACAATTCTATTAAATAATCTACTGGACAGACTGGGAGAAATGAAAATTCATTCGACTGGTTGCTAAATGAGTCCAGATCTAGCAAGAGATTTTTCAAGACGAAAACGAAGATGGAAGAAGCTTTTCTAAACTGAAGCTTATTAAAAATTATCTCAACTTCTATTCTTTTTTCAACTATACCTTTTCAAGTTCAAATTGGCACATTGATTGTGTTAATATTATTCTGAACAATATTTTCTAACCGGCGCATTCTGTATTCAGTTTTGGAGATATTGTGCCGATCTTCTCCTGCTAAAACATCTCTTAGGTTATCTGCCAAATCTGGGACTATATGGACCGAGTCTTTAATCTATGGTGTAAAAATTCCTCTTCTGCAAAAACTTCTTCAATAGAAGAATGACAAGGTGCATTATCTATAACCATAACTACTGGTTCTTGGTATATATTGTGGGCGTTTCTCAAACATTGTTCCACAAATTCGTTTGCTTCTGGTTTTTTAACCGTCTTAGCTCATAATGTACATATTAGATCAGAAGTACCTATGCATCCAATCGGATGGTATATTTGCGCCTCGGCTACCGGCTGCTACAAATGTACAGTCATGGAAATAAGTAAGTTCGTATCGCTATCGCAGGATTTGAAAATAGTATGTCGGTTATATATTCGTGTACTGTTCTACCTCGACCCGGCCGGTTCGCAAAAAGGTGTCCGTCACGAGGTGGTTTTTCGATGGATGTAATGTAACGGGATTTAGTTTATTTTTAGCGTGTCCGACCTTTTCCTTAATGTGATATCTTCAATGCAATGTAATAAATGAAATATGATCACTACAGTTAAGTTTACGAGTAGGTAATGCATTTAATTAAATATAGAATTACTTTTATAATAATATAAATAAACATGAAATTTGATAATATGATACGAAAAGCTCATTTTAAGATATTCCGTAATATCATGACACATTATATAAATTTATGTTAACTAATTCACATATTAATTACGCAAGTAAATGCCTTTGCCCAGCAGTAGGATGACGGGCTTAGTAAGTAAGTAAGTAAATGCGCAAATCAACTTGATGCCAAGGATTATCACTAAATATAGACTATTTCAGAATTGTAATATTAAAATATATTCATTAAATGTAAATAAATTCTCTAAATTTAATTTAAATTTACATTTAGGACGAGCATGTATTTTGTATGAAGGACAGTGGAAATTTTATATCTGTATTTACTTTACAACAGTTAATGTTCAATTATCTTTCATGACATCCAATACATGCTTGACAACCAAAATAATTTAAATTATAGCAATATATACAGGCTGTCCCACGTTTCTTCCGCAAAACAATTTTGTTCAGAAAGTAAATTACTTTTTCAATTCATTAAAAAGTTACAGCCGTTTGAATTATTAACAATATCTTATTTTAAACGGCTCCAACTTCAGAAGGAACAGAGAAAAACAATAAGACCATATGAAACATATTACTTTCTACTTTCTAAAAAAAAACAAAACATTTTGGTATTTTCTTTTGTTCATTTGTTAAGACAAATTATTAAAATTTTACTTATAATTAATAATTTTCTATTGTTGTAATATGTATTTATTGTTTCATTTTTGGTTTTGCATTGTTTGATAACTAATTAATTTTTTATTTTTCTTTTTTGTTAATATTTCAAAGAGCTCTACAGAAGTTTTATTGTAATATAGTTCCAGTTCAATAAGCACACATTTTTCATTTACTATATATTAGCTGGAACATTATTTGAAATTTTATTTCTAAGTTTGTTTTCTAAATAAATTAAGAGGCGTGCATTAACAACGATAATAAGTTAAAAATAACATTTTGACTTATGAATTGTGTACTGTAAGGTTAGCTAAAATGCTTATTCATTAAAAATGAAGGTCTTTTTCATTTCCAAACAATATAAACTATAACTGAAAATGTTTAACGACATACTTTGTCAAAGTAATATTATAAGTTAATAATATGGTAACATACAGGCGGTATGCAAATTTTAAATATATCAAAAATTATAGCCATAACCTGGATTTGAACCAAGGCCCTTTGCGTCGCTAGCACAATGTCAATAGCTCAGATCGGAGAGCATTGTGCTAGCGACGCAAAGGTCCCTGGTTTAAATCGTCAAGTTGTTGGTTTCTCTTACGTATAGCTTTTATTGCACATGATTGTGAATAATTAATATGCACTAAAAGCTATACGTAAGAGAAACCAACAACTTTTCTTTCTAAAACGTCTCCTTTTCGGAAATTATATATTAATATAATATAATAAAATATTAATTCTTTTAGATGGTCGTATATTTTGGTTTATTTTTTTTAATAATAATTATAACATATTTACATTCCATCACAATTCGTCGAAAATTTAGAGCTTGCTTCCAAAAATTTTTGTAGATTAGTGATATACATAATTGTCATTATTTTTGTGTTGTCAGATATTTGAAACATATTGCTGTAAAGTAAATACAAAATAATAATATAAAAAAATAGTAATGATACATTCATGCTATACAAAATACATACTCCTTTCTGTTTATAAAGTTAAACACTGCAAAATATCGTTGAAGCTAAATATCTCGAAAACACCAGTAAATCACAATTAACAAATTACCATAAAGACAAATTTAAAGCAATTTAATTTTAATTTATTTCTATTTTAATGTTAACGTTATCTGTACCAACGATATGTTATTAGTTCTGAAGGATTGGATCACAACATAATGCGCCTTGAACTACTGCACATAGTGTAGGCATTTTAGTATTTCTCCGCTACGGGCGCTTAGAGCGTCCCTCCACCTTGTATGCACAGGGCGAATATGTTGGCTCTTTCTGGCTCTCGACGTACTTGTCTATATTAAGTAAATTGAATTGGAACATTTTAAATCACCATTTCACCTGCCAAAAAGTCCATTCTTCATTGCTTATGGAAAAAATGGAGAACGCATTTCAGCCGCGCAGAGCGCGACTGTTCCCCCACATGGACCATTCTACGTTGCGTGAGTTTTCGAAATCGACGAAAAACGGCCACTCGGGCGTTTTTGCTTCAAAATTTTCCAAAACGCGAGCGATTTTGGTGAAAGGACCTCAACATTTCAGTAGCTGTTTATTTCGCGTCGTCATGGCTGCGAGCTAGAAACGTCAAAAACGCAACCACCATAACCTCATCATAACATAACCTATTCACATTGCAGTGGGTAGGGATGTCCAAAATTTTTTAAACATCGATGTCTACATGGAATAAAACATCGAATTCCCATAATCGATATTGTACAAATATCGAGAAAAAAACATCGATGTTTTAAAATAGAGAGAGTCAAAAAGTTGTACGTATTAGATGCCGATGCCAGGCCTACCCGTAGAAAATGTGTTACGTTAATTTGATCTCCGCTATATTTCTACTGACCAGGCTGCCAACTAGTTTTATTGTATACATAAGACCGTCAAGGTGTTGACGAATACATTCTTGAGTGACTTGAGTTTCATATGATTGTAAAATCTTTTCTTTTAATTGCTGGAGAGTTATCTTTGGAGTTCTTTCAGTTTCATTTCCAAAAAACGACGGTGTTCGTCTGTGATTTTAACTCTGCGTTTACCTCCATGCTGTTTCTCTGGAACGTCTTTATTTTTCACTCATCTATACGCCGTTCTTTTTGAAACTCCGAGATCATTTGAAAGATTGCGCCAATCCCCGTTAGAATTATTAGTAGTATTTTTTTAGTTTAAGGCGTCAACTTTTTTTAAATAAGGCATCATGAGAACGTGGAAGAGTTCTTTTAAGATGTTAATTTGAATTGATGCTGAATGCTTTATAGGTAATAAAGCATAAAAACACCACAAAAAAAAACAATATGAACAGAATATGGAGTTTAAATATATACACTTCTTACAGATAACGGGTTTTACCAACCCAAAAGGCCGAAAAATCTACATCGCAGCAGCGTTCCCCTCCCAATGTGGAAAGACCAACTTAGCCCTCATGACGCCAACTCTAAAGGACTACAAAGTAGAATGCGTCGGTGATGACATAGCATGGATGCGTTTTGACAAAGACGGCCAACTAAAAGCCATCAACCCCGAAAAAGGTTTCTTCGGAGTAGCACCAGGCACCAATCACCACTCGAACCCAATCGCCATGAAAACAATCGAAAAAAACACCATCTTCACAAACGTAGCCCAGACCAACAACGGTGGCATCTATTGGGAAGGACTCGAAGACGAAATTGACCACAAGAAGACTAAAATCACCGACTGGAAGAACAAACCATGGCGACTTGGTAGCAAGCAACCAGCAGCTCATGGCAACTCAAGATTCTGCTCTCCAGCCAATGCCTGTCCAGTGATGGATCCTCTATGGGAATCTCCTGAAGGTGTTCCAATTTCGGCTATCATTTTTGGAGGAAGACGACCAGCTGGTGTACCTTTAGTCTACGAAGCGAGGAGCTGGAGACATGCTGTGTTTGTTGGTGCTTCAATTCGTAGTGAATCCACGTCAGCTGCAGAGTTTAAAGGGAAGGTGGTTATGCACGATCCGTTTGCTATGAGGCCCTTCTTTGGATATAACGCTGCGCATTATATGGAGCACTGGTTGAGTATGGAGAAGGAATCCAGAAAGTTGCCAAGGGTGTTTCATGTGAATTGGTTTAGGAAAGGTGATGATGGGAAGTTTCTTTGGCCTGGGTTTGGCGAGAATTGTAGGGTCTTGGATTGGATTATGAGGAGATGCCATGGTGACGATGTTGCTGTGGAGACTCCCATTGGTTGGGTGCCCAAGCCTGGTTCCATCAATATTGATGGTCTTGATCCTAAACCGAACATGGAAGAGTTGATGAGGGTTGATAAGGAGTTTTTCCTGGAAGAATTGAAGGAAATTCAGGAATATTTTGACGAGCAATTGTCTACAGATCTCCCACAATTTATGAAGGATGAAATGAAGGATATCAAGGATCGATTAGAAAAAGTTTAGTGGGTGTTATTAAATACTCTTTCAAAATGTGTAATGCTTATATTTTTATAGATCTAACTACTGTGAGGGTGCTTATATAACATAATAAACATATTAATCTTAAAACATTCGCACAATTCATATATAAATAAATATTCATATATGTAATTTTTAAAAAAGCTTTCAAACAATTTAAAAATTAATGAAAAAAAAACCCAAGCAATATAAATGAATAAATGTTGATTGCTAATTAAGATAAACTACATCATTAAATTATAATCGAAAATTTGCGTATCGTTCGAACTTGCGAACGTACTCAAAGGCACATCTATATAGATACTTAAACTGATCAGCATCACGTAAAAATTCCTTCCTGCTGTGTCTGACATTCCTCACGGCAAGGCAAATGTCACACAGCTGTTCCAACTTGATCTTCTCGATTACAAATGACATGGCTGTGAATAGTCCACATGCTCGTACGCCATCACTGAAACGTTAAAATTTGATTATTTATTATAAAATAATCAACCAACGCATCCCATTATTTGATTAGGTGAGTACATGCGATTGACAACTGGTGATAAACAGAAATAAAGCCGAACGAGAAAATGACAAAAATATTGAAATATCCTGAGTGTTGATCGTTTGAAATTGTCGCGCGAAGCGTCACATCGTTTCGCGCGCTTTATCCCCTTTCCCCGAGGGGAACCATCCTGCGCACCGCATCGATCACATTATTTTCCCTATTTAAAATTACCAAATAACTTTTATGTTATTATACGAAGGCAGAAAATTTTGATAGTCACTCCTGTTATGTAGAAATGTCAGTAGTATAACGCACTTTATTTCATTTTTGTTTGTTCAGCCGTTTCAGGGTTACTAGCCTTCAAGCACAGAGATCAATACTTTTGCAACCGATAGTAATCTGTTTTTTTTTCTTAGAAGTTCTTTATTTCTTCGTAAACATCAACTTACTAGCAACAAATGATGATTTCATCACTACGTTTCCCAATTCTAGCCATTTCCTCGTATAAGTCGAGTATACCTTCGCTACTGTCAGGCGTCATATTTTCATATTGCCATCCCTTCATCTGCAGAAGGATTAAACAAACATTTTCGATTTGCGTGGCAAATATATTTGCCAAATATTTAACATGTGGCAAATATTTGATATTTGGCAAGTATACGAATGTGTAGCCCCGGCTTTAGAACATACCTCACATATGCCAGGAATATTAGAAAGATTGTATAAATAAAATACCATTTATTTTGATAGATGAATTTATAGAAACAAAAAAGGTAACACAAAAGTCATTTAAAGTCAATTTCAGATAGAGGAAAATCACTTATGACTTGTATCGGTTGATTAGCAGGCTGAACTATAACTTACCCTCCCAACGTCGATCAAACACATGTCCTTCATAACCAAAATAAGGAATTCCTTGTTTCACACACCCGAATGCGTCATGTGTTGGAAGTCTGCATATATTTACTGGTAGATCATGTTCTATGACAAAAACAATGACAAATAAAACGCACTCATTATGTATATTTTGTTTTACTTACCAGGTTCTTGGGTAAACCCGTCTCCAACAAATGTAATGGCCGAATTTGAAGTATCATTTGCGATGACGCAATGTAGTTGATTGCCATTTCCCAGCAAGGTGATCGGTGGAACTGACGAATTTGTGGAGACCACTATCACTAACAAGAACAAAAATCTACGCCTCAAAGACATCATAACTTGCGTTATAACTTTTTATTTAAGTGTGACTGGGCAACAGGGATGCTAGACAAAAAGTGTTTAACAATGATTGAAAATGATATTTTCTTCCTGTGTGGTTCTTATCAGTCGGTTACATAACCACATTAAGCGATATCCATGATAACGGCGGCATTTAGCGGAAATGCATTTTAGTATAACAGAAATCGAGTTCATTTACTGACGTCAGTCTTAACAAATTTTTATTTATTGCTGTTGAAGAACCATCAACTTATAATTTTTAATTTTTATCTTCTAACCTGTAGCCTGCAGCAGACAAAGCTTTTATATACGAATTTGTCACAATTTCGAGATTTTGTCTGAAACTTTTTGTCAGGCAACTGCTCAAAAAATTAGGGGTACAATTTTTTCGAAGCCTGTAACTTTTTAAATAATAGCTCTAGGCAAATCAAATTTGGTATACTTGAACGGCATATATTTAACTAACGAAAATTACAAAAACCATGTGACAAGACTTATAATGTAAATTAATAACGCAAAACAAAATGGAAATGACTGTCATAGTATCGATGACAGTTTTGTTTTTTACTTTATCATACGCAGTATGTAAAGTATTGTAATCACGCCAAAAAGATTTTTTGAGATTTTAGCGGAAATATGTCTTTTTGGGTCTCCTGAACATTTTTGACCAAGGTACAAAAAAATGTCTGTGTGTGTGTGGATGTGGGTGTGTGTGTGTGTGTACCCGTTTTTTGTGGCGACGATTCCGGAGAAACTACTAAAGGTATCGGGACGAAAATTCATATTTAGAAGTTTCATGGCCAAACTTAGAGCTGAAAAGCTTTCTGTTAAAAAGGGTCCAAAGGAACTGGAGGTTTAGTCTTAGCATTTTTGAAAGATTTTGTAAATAAGCCGGCATTTCTGGAATTTCGTCGAAATAGTTAAATAATAAATTAAACTAGAGGAAATTCTGAATAATTTATGACTATAACATTTTTTGGTACAATCAATAGTTTAGCTGCATGAGCAAATTCTACTTCATCGAGATCGATCGTACTGCATTAAAACTAAAAGCCAGGATATGTCAGATTATATGTCAGACATGATTCTAATAACAGTAGCTAGTGTCAAACGCTAACATTTTGACAATACCGTCAAATATACTGTCAATATAAGCTACGTTCGGATATTGTACATCGTTACACTTTTTACACCCAATAACATGTGTCATTTGGATGGTGTACGCGGTGTCAACGGAGTACAATATCCGAACGCAGCTTTAATCGACATATCTGTCGAGTTCTACTAGTTTTGTTTTAATGCAGACGTAGCCGATCTCGATCAAATAGAATCTCATGCAGTTAAACTATTAGTTTTATATATAGTATGATAAAGTCATGTGCCTGGCCACATCAGATTTTTTTAAATCAAAAACCACTCAATCACATTTAATTTATTCCCATAATATCCATAATTCGGACACAAGATCTTCACATACATTACGTCATACCATTTTAACGTACAGTTCCTAAACTACAGATACACGAAATAATTCTTAATTTTCAAGTCGTCGGTTTGTCGAACGCCAGTTAACATGCCTGGTGTAGCTTTTATCTCGGCAGAAGCAGCGTTAAATCTGAACTAAACACAAAGAAGAAGTTGGTAACTCCTACAATTAAATGTAATGAAACAATGGAAACTAAAAGGACGACCGCTTCGGAGCTCTTTCATCTCTTTTAAAACGACTGGTCCAACTTTAATTGCATAGGTATCCAGATCCTCAACCCTGTCCCTCAAAGCCCTGTTCCAAATCCTCCGCTTCTGTGGTATAATCAGTTGTAAAGTCCGTAGTTGTAGGCGCTTCAGTTTCATCCTCGCTACCTGAAAAGAAAACTTTTATTAATATTTGCTCTGACTTTTATCAAAAACTTGCACGATGACAGAAAGATATTACCAGACAAATTAAGTATTATATATTAAAGTATTACATTAATAGTATATTATTTGACGAGCACATAACTAAGGATATAAACATGCGAACGATTTATATCCGTCGTGTGCGAGTCGAATACGACGTTTTATCTACGACTAACAAATTCCATGTTATATCAAATATTTTAAATGTATTTGTCAATGATGGCGATGCGAACTGTCACATAACTGTCATCCACGTAGGTTTTGACAGACTTTGACACTAGCGTTGTATAATGATGACAGTTCGTTTAAATAATGAAGTCATTATTTGAACGAACTAAAGTAGACTTGTCTGAATATAGATAGGTATTGAAATGTATGTACCATACATGGGCGTATCCAGGTCAAATCGGAAGGGGGGCAGCTTTCTAAATTTAGTGGTTCGAAAACGCATTGAAAACATTGTTGTGTTAAATTTACATGGGAAAATGCGTGGAAGAACAAATTTTTGGTATTTTTTGGAATAATTATTTGGGGTTTAGGAAAACTTAAGGTTACTTAAGGACTAGTAGAGGACTTTCAAAGGAAGAATTTGACTTATAATACATTTAAAATTTACGAATTGGGTTTGACGCCCCCAACCCACACCCCACAGTGCCCTGAAAACTACCCTTAAATGAAAAAATGTACATTCGTCAGAAAATATAACATTTTAATCATTTCAGTCTTTTTTTTCTCATAAAAATCATTACAATAAGTCTAGTGGAACGTTTATAAACATTTGTCAGTTAATTTCCATTTGTTTAAATAATTTGCTTTTTTCGAAAATCTGTCTGAATTCTGTTTTGTGAGTTCGAAATTGCAAATTATTATCTTAGAGTGACATTATACAATAAAATATTTCTTCCTATTGTTTAAACAATCACTTATTTTTCATTTTCACCTTCTTTCTAATTATGGTAACTTTTTTTGTGATATTAACTTATAAATTTGATGTTCCAGATATCTTGCCTATATTATCTTCTTCTTGCCTATATTATATAATAATCCCACATTTGTTTAAACAATATTTATTAACCAAAAATTAATTTTTAGATGGGTTTGGCCAACTGTTATTTAATTGATTCTACATCTTTTTTTTTTCGAGAAATTGGGGAATTACATTTCTTTTAAAAATATTCAATTTCCTGAAGTCAACCAATTTTATTAATTACATTTCTTTCTCCATTTCTTATTCTGATTTCCTATCACTGTGTGTCGCAAGGTAATGTTGATTTGTTGCTGTCTGCAAACTGTTCCCTGTACTCTAATGTGATGAAATATTGAAAACGAATATTATTTTATTATTCAAACACTGGAAATCATCCCAAAATATAAATGCTATCACTTGAGACAGTTGACCAGATCGATCTAAAAAAATTAATTTGCGAGTAACTGCACAAAAAAATTGTTTAAACAAATGGAATTAACATTAGTTTAAACTTAAACTAATGTGGGGTTAACCAACGCAAGTTAATTTCACAAAATAAGCTGACTTTTCTATCATAATTAGAAAAAAATTTGAAAATACATAATTATAATTGATTGTTTCAACACTATGAAGAAATTTTTTAATTAATAATGTCACTCTAAGGTAATAAACTGCCATTTCGAACTCAGAAAACCGAATTCAGACGGATTTTTCTAAAAAAAAAAAAACGACTTATTTAAACAAATAGAATTTGTTTAAAGTAATGGAAATTCACTGACAAATGTTTATAAACATTCCACTAGACGTATAGTAATGATTTCTATGAGAAAAACAATAATGAAATGATTAGAACGGTCAATTTTCTGAAGAATGCACATTCTTCATTTGAGGGTAGTTTTCAGGATACTGTGGGGGTGGGTTGGGGGCGCCAAATACATATGTATAATAGGTAAAATTCTTCCTGGGAAAGTCCTCTACAAGTCCTATAACTTTTCCCATATTACTTTTTAACCTCGATAGGCACCATAAAAATAAAAATTTCGAAAGAAAAAGATGTGTCCATTTTTTTGGATTTGGAAACGATCTGGAGGGGATTGTTCCTTTCTATATAAAAATAACCACCCTAGTGTCCATAAGGGAAATAGTGATATGTAATAAACATGATAACAAAATACAAAAGGGGTACCATATTTTCATCACCAACTTCAAATAAAATAAAAAGAATGAAACAAAATGCACATGCGAATACATATTTGCTTACCGAATGTATGCTGTGTTTTTATGTTTTCTTTTTTTTTTTACTTTAACACAGTTGACTTTCTAAAAAACTAAACCTATTACTTGTCTTCTTGATCTAATGTAAAGTTTCTTATTTTATAATAAAGTCTTTGTTGTTGCTTTACAACAAAATAGGGGTCACTAGCTCTATCTCTCTCAGTGTTCTGTCTAATATTGGCTCAACTATAGCACACTGCTTTGAAATGTTATGAAATACATCACTCCAATGTTGTGAAGAAACAAATGTCATTTGCTCTTTGCAACTCGATCTGGGACATACTGTATATACCTGTAGGTATTACTTATACCCTATTCACGATAAGAACATAGTAGTGGGGGGTGCAAACTGACCCCGATTTACACTGGAGCAATATGCTGTCAATATCGGCAAATTGAAGGGTTATGTCACGACAATGGTGTGCCATAGCTCCCACCGCTGATTTTTCAATTAGCCATCGTTATGTAATGTAGTGCGTTATATTAAAAACGTTGTATTAAGTCTGCTATCTTTTATTAAATATTAGTACACAATAAACACTTAATGATATCAATAAAAAATAATAAACAAAGAAATAAGACACAAAAAAAGGAATAAAATATCACTGTTTATTCTCGTATATCTCTACGAGCAGCAATTTGCTCCGACAGCAGTTCTCAAAGCGCCCTCACACGTGTTCCGTTATATTGCTGTTTAAAATAGTAAAAGAAAACACGAAAAGTTTGTCATTTGATAAATAGGAATTCCTTATTTCATTCGCTTGTAGATGGTTCAGTATCAGACCACAAATCTGATGATGATCCTGTATTGGTTGTTATAATAAACTCTTCTATAATATCTTCAACAATATTGTCCAGTTGATATAATTTGTTTTCTTCGCTGACTACATGTTTCATGCAAGGTTTCCAACGTTCCGCATTTGCAACTTCCAAACCCTCAAGAAGCAGAGTTTTTACCTCCGGCAACTGAAATGTTTTATTGTTTACATCGATTACATAGTTGACTGGGTTATCACTTGCATACTTTTTTGCCACATCTAGAAGTTCTACTTTCAACATACTGTTATCTACGGTTACGCCTTTTGACATAAGCCATTCTATTAATGCCCCTTTTCGCCAAGAGTTGTTTGGCACTTTATCCATCTTCACGGAATGGTAAGGAGCATTATCCATTACAATTACACATCCAGGCTCAAGTCGTGGCAACATATTTCTCATCCATTCCGTGAAGACGTCGCTGTTCATGTCTTCGTGGTAGTCGCCAGTCTTCTTTGATTCAAATAACAGAAGGCCGTTATCTACAAAACCTGCTTCCGAGCCGATGTGTAGAACAATAAGACGTTTTTCTTTTCCAGAAGGATCTGTTATACCTCGTGATAACCCACGAACAAATGCTTGTCGAGCGCTTGTTATAGTAGTATCTTTCCAGACCTTTGGTTTTGTGTGACCAGCATTAACCCATGTCTCAGCTAAGTAATAGATTTTTTACCCCATTGAGCGATACTGTCTAATACTGGTCAAATATCTTCGTCTCCATAAAACAATATCCTGTCTTTCAAATAAAATACTTTTCCTGCTTCGGTTCTCCCATTTAAATCCCAACATACGCAATATTTTCCACATTGTTGTTCGCTTCACCGTAGGTATGAAATCATCTGCTTCAATAGGCTATACAAATTTCCACTTAATTTCAATATTACATAAATAATCATATCATTACCGTTAATACTTTGGAAATAGTTGGTAATTCATTGTTAAAAGAGAAAGAATGAACATGTAGCCTAATTGCATTTTTCTGTAATTCATCCAATTTGTCGTACGTGTTTTCCCGTTTACATTTTTTGGTTGGAGAACATAATACTCCAGAAGTGCCCTTTTCCTTTACAATGGCCCACATTGTTGATTCTCCAATACCTACAAGCTTCGAAGCTAATTTTACAGAATCTGACTTCGAATTTCCAGGTTCACGACTGTACTCGAGATATGCATTGTAGGCCATCAGCCGTTGTCCACTGCGAATGGGCTTTCCTTGCGGATTTTTTGATGAACCAGCCTGCATTCCCTCATCCATATTAGCACTATTAAATATCATCGTAAAACATTGACAACAAATATTATCGGCAATATTAAGATTACCTGTTACAATGTTAATATTGTGTGGCGTTCTAAAAAGAACTGAGTTTTATTTGAATCGATTGTTGAAAATAAATTCGAAAGACCGCAAAATATTCCGAACACAACAACTAGAACTCAACGAAAATCTTGAATCTGACGCAAATGACATGACGTTTCAAAATTCAAGTGACAAGTGACATACGCGCGTTGGCTGGTGTAAATTTGGTTCAACTTTCAGCCAATCACAAGCCGCAAATTATAGCCCTATCTTTATCCAACGCTTTATTCTTAAAGTGAATAGAGTATAGGTATTTTCCCACATGAACTGTTTTAACAACGACGATAACCTCAAAATTCACAGATCTACTTAAATTACTACCGACTGTGTTAATTAGACTGCATACTCCAACGGCAGTGGTATTTACGAACACAAAGTAATACTTGACAGGCCTCCTGTCTTGCAACAGTCGAGTAATGAACGCCGAAAGGGGTGTCTTCTGCCTAAAGGGGGGTGACTTTGTGCCATCTTAGTTATTCCGTTTACATTTGCTGTAGGAAAGTTAGCGCCGTTAACAAGAATTTACCAAAATTGCTAGGTCAAATGTGACGTTTGCTCGGAAACTTTTAGATAAACATCAAAGGGGAATTCAGATGAGAGATGTCGCAACATTCGTAATTAAATTAGATGAATTTCTTTGAGGTTACGTCAACTGACAGGCACCGCGAAATACGAGTCTATTAGACGATTGTTTTACTGGCTTCGTATTAAATAATTAAGAGGATTCCATTTTAACAGAACGTAAGACAAGGAGGGTTATTAATAAAACATGTTTCCTGTGTTGAAGCTTGAAGCACTGAGCTTTCGATAATTTTGATGTCGTGGTCGGAGTTACAAAAGAAACATTGAAACCAAAATAATTTAGATGGTTGAGACTCGCTACTATCAGTTTCTAGTCAGAAATATAGTACAATCTCATTCAACTATCTACGGATGGAATAACATGCAATATATTTTCAATTTTTGTGAACCGATCTGACCGTACGGATGTACAGTCATGGAAATAAGTAAGTTCGTATCGCTATCGCAGGATTTGAAAATAGTATGTCGGTTATATATTCGTGTACTGTTCTACCTCGACCCGGCCGGTTCGCAAAAAGTTGTCCGTCACGAGGTGGTTTTTCGACGGATGTAATGTAACGGGATTTAGTTTATTTTTAGCGTGTCCGACCTTTTCCTTAATGTGATATCTTCCATGCAATGTAATAAATGAAATATGATCACTACAGTTAAGTTTACGAGTAGGTAATGCATTTAATTAAATATAGAATTACTTTTATAATTATATTAATAAACATGAAATTTGATACTATGATCCGAAAAGCTCATTTTAAGATATTGCGTAATATCATGACACATTATATAAATTTATGTTAACTAATACACATATTAATTAAGCAAGTAAATGCCTTTGCCCAGCAGTAGGATGACGGGCTTAACTAAGTAAGTAAGTAAATGCGCAAATCAACTTGATACTAATGATTATCATTAAATATAGACTATTTCAGTATTGTAATATTAAAATATATTCACTAAATGTAAATAAATTCTCTAAATTTAATTTAAATTTACATTTAGGACGAGCATGTATTTTGTATGAAGGACAATGGAAATTTTATATCTGTATTTACTTTACAGCAGTTAATGTTCAATTATCTTTCATGACATCTAATACATGCTTGACAACCAAAATAATTTAAATTATAGCAATATATACAGGCTGTCCCACGTTTCTTCCGCAAAACAATTTTTTTGAGAAAGTAAATTACTTTTTCAATTCATTAAAAAGTTACAGCCGTTTGAATTATTAACAATATCTTATTTTAAACTGCTCCAACTTCAGAAGGAACAGAGAAAACCAATAAGACCATATGAAACATATTACTTTCTACTTTCTAGAAAAGAAAAAACAAAACATTTTGGTATTTTCTTTTGTTCATTTGTTAAGACAAATTATTAAAATTTTACTTATAATTAATAATTTTTTATTGTTGTAGTATGTATTTATTGCGTTAAATTTTTGGTTTTGCATTGTTTGATAACTAATTAATTTTTTATTTTTCTTTTTTTGTTAATATTTCAAAGAGCTCTACAGAAGTTTTATTGTAATATAGTTCCAGTTCAATAAGCACTCATTTTTCATTTACTATATATTAGCTGGAACATTATTGGAAATTTTATTTCTAAATTTGTTTTCTAAATAAATTAAGAGGCGTGCATTAACAACGATAATAAGTTAAAAATAACATTTTGACTTATGAATTGTGTACTGTAAGGTTAGCTAAAATGCATATACATTAAAAATGAAGGTCTTTTTAATTTCCAAAAAATATAAACTATAACTGAAAATATTTAACGACATACTTTGTCAAAGTAATATTATAAGTTAATAATATGGTAACATACAGGCGGGATGAAAATTTTAAATATATCAAAAATTACAGCCACAACCTGAATTTGAACCAAGGCCCTTTGCGTCGCTAGCACAATGTCAATAGCTCAGATGGGAGAGCATTGTGCTAGCGACGCAAAGGTTCAAATCGTCAAGTTGTTGGTTTCTCCTACGTATAGCTTTTATTGCATATGATTGTGAGTAATTAATATGCAATAAAAGCTATACGTAAGAGAAACCAATAACTTTTCTTTCTGAAGCGTCTCCTTTTGGGAAATTATATACCCGTACCAACACAATTTATACTCATCCCAGGTCAAATTTGATGAAATAATTTTTATGTTCTTTTAGATGGTCGTATATTTTGGTTTATTTTTTTTTAATAATCATTATAACATATTTACATTCCATCAAAATTCGTCGAAAATTTAGAGCTTGCTTCCAAAAATTTTTGTAAATTAGTCTTATACATAATTGTCATTATTTTCAGTTGTCAGATATTTGAAACATATTGCTGTAAAGTAAATACAAAATAATAATATAAAAAAATAGTAATGATACATTCATGCTATACAAAATACATACTCCTTTCTGTTTATTAAGTTAAACACTGCAAAATATCGTTGAAGCTAAATATCTCGAAAACACCAGTAAATCACAATTAACAAATTACCATAAAGACAAATTTAAAGCAATTTAATTTTAATTTATTTCTATTTTGTGAATAAATGTTAATACATATGTCAGTTCTGAAATAACCTGAAAAGTAAAAATATTGACAACAACAAATTGATTTTTGTATTTATTAACACAAAAAAAGCTATTAGATGCAATAAGGTTGTAAGTATAATTTGTTGTGTTGTATGCAATATCTTGAAATGAGATTTTCATTTCATGTAATCGAAGACTTTTATGTTTATTAATATAAAATTAACGTCATATTTAATAAAAACACAGTTACATTGCAATGTAGGAATTACATTAATTAATTACACATTAAGCTAATAAATAGAAACATATAAATCATTATAAACCAATTCAAAGCATTCGACCAAGGTTTCGCAAATAATAAATTTCCGATATACGAGTTGAAGCGTAAACGGAAAATCTTTTGCACTTAGCGGCCGAGCGGTCACCAGAATAACAAAAAAATTGTACTTGGATGTATCATCGACACACTGCTAAAATATTTATAGAACTTACTTAATTCCAAGAGTGTACGAACACTTCCCTATAATTTTTATCGGACATTGGAAAAAGTGCGCAAGGCAACTCGGCGGCAGACGATTTATTTCAGTGGTGGCTGGCGGCCCCTAGCGGCTATTCGGTGAATTATTCATTGCAACGTGCATTTCTTGCCGCTTCCGAGTCGGGAATGCATGGCATTTAAGGTCCTGGCAAATTTCGCTGGTATTTATGGCTAGCCCAGCAACCAGCATAGATTTGCACCGTTTTATTGATATGTGTAAAAAAGTTTTTCCATAATACTCAATATTCGACAAACAAAGGTAAACTATTATCGAAAAAAAAACGCTAATTTTGCCTTAAAGGTCTTTACTGATTATTTAAATTAAAAATTACTGGCATGACTTGGATTTGAACTAGGGATCTTTGAGTTTCTAATACAATACTCTAACCAATTGAGCTATTGGAGCCTATGACTTATCTAGAAAATAAACTGCTTCCGGGTTATGCCGTGTGTGAAGATTTGTTAATGCTGACGTTTCGCGAACCATGTTGCTCGCTCCTTCAGAACTAACTGAATACTGAAGACCTACCAAAGAAATCTACACCTCACTGCGCACATCTGGAGCTACCGCTCCCATGTGCTTTTCCACCTGACCGCGTTAGGATCGATTTCCAGACCCTACTAATGTCAGTACCGTCCTCGCGATTGATGTTTCAGTCAGGATGTTTGTAAATTTCGATGGCTTCTCTAATAAGCCTTCGATGATAATTACCCACCCTTGCCAACATCTTCACGTCATCGAAATCCATTGTGTGTCCCGACTCTTGGCAGTGTTGAGCAACAGCGGACTGTTGAATCTTGCCTAGCCGGGTGTCCCTACTACGCTCCTTGATTCGACATTCGATGCTTCGTCCTGTCTGTCCTACATAGCATGTTCCTCACTCACATGTTATCTTGTATACCCCTTCGTTCTTCAGGAGTGGTGTGATATCCTTTGGGTTAGGCAAAAGATCCTTTACCTTAGCTGGTGCTCTGTATCTTACTGTGATACCCGATTTCTTCAGTAATCTACCGATTCTTTCTGATACCCCACTTACGTATGGTAAGCAAGCGAACCCCTTTGACTCTTGCGGTTCCTCTGAGACTTGCGGTTTTCTTTGTGTGACACCCCGTATGTCAGTCTTGGTGTATCCATTCTGACGTAGGGCCCACTCCAAGTGCTTCCGTTCGTCGTCCAAGGTGCTGGAGTCGCATACCGTCTCGGCTCTGCTGAACAAAGTATTAATAACACTCTTCTGTTGGGGAAGGTGGTGCGATTTGGCGTTCAAGTACCGATCGGTATGTGTCTTCTTACGGTAGACTGTATGTCCAAGCCTACCAGCTGACGTTTTTTGATATGTTATTTGAAAAACGCCGTTAATAAATCATAAAACAACACTTTCGTCTGAGCTTTGGTGCCATGGACTGTTCTAGTTAGCTAACTGCTTGTTATTCATATCGTCGTCATATCATCTGGCTTAATTTGTGTATTCGCGACGACGACGTCGTACCTTGGAAATGTGTTCCCGTTTTTACCGGCCGTCTCTTCGTGTAGCTGAGATATTTGAACACCAACGCAGGCGAATGTTGGTGGACACAACCCGCGTTGTCGTTTATTTTGTGGTGATAGAAGTGCAAAAAAAAACTACATAGCGGTTTCGAACCATATTGGCTAACCATAATTTTTATGAAATTCCAAATAGACTTATGATAACACATGATAAACACATGCACTGCTGAGGTGTTTATCTCAATCACACTGGGTGTTAAAAATAAGTGTAAAATATAGATAAAGTATACTGAATAGTTAACACTTGATACCGAACTCATGTCCAGAAACACACCTGCCACCGTTTAGGTCAGTGTTTCCCAACATTTTTTGTGCCATGCCCCACCTAAGCCTTTCTAAAATTGTTATGCCCTCCATGTATCACATACATAATTTTTAATATTAAAAAATAGCGCTGTTCACTGAAGAAACTTGATGATATGCTGTAGGAAGAAATATTTGAAGAAATTTTAGGAAATTGGTGAGGAAGTAAGTTTTCATAACATTTAATGGACAATATGTTATACACTTTGGGCAAAAAAACGAAAAACAATTTAATTTATCATGATATTTAGTCAATTCAAATAGTACGTCAAAAACGAATTGCTATTTTATATATATATATATATATATATATATATATATATATATATATATATATATATATATATATATATATATATAACAGAACGTTTCTGTCCAATGTTATGTTACTTTATGTTCGCGGACGTTTGTTACAAAAACAGATATTTTTAAAGATTGTGGAGAAACCATTGCCAAATTTGGTATTGTTATAGGCGGCATGTTTGATTTTAACATTTTATTTAAAATCTACAGCCCAACAAGTGTAGATGTACCATCTGTGAAACAAAAACAGAAAAAAAAATAATTGCCATACTTTCTGTATCATCTTTAAAGATTTATCATCTCAAGAATGCAGTTGGATTTGTCCTGCCTGTTCAATGTTGTCGTTGCAAACGTCCAACTCCACTGCTTTTTTGAGTAAAATGCACTAAAAGACGATGTTTAAAAATTTTAGCCTGTGTACTAAAAAATATCTGTATATGATGCGACAAAATCTCTATTGTTGTTTTTAACGAAAGAAAAATAAATGTCATTACTTACTAATTTTACTACACCTTTCATTTGATATTAAATTGACCCGACATTATTAGAAATTTGAATGAATTATTATCAGAAATGTTGCATTGCGATACATAAAGTAACATAATATTGGATTGATACGTCCAAATATTGCGAATATGGTATGTTTTCAATCTTCACTATATAACCAATTTGCTTTTTAAGGATATGCTTTAATTTACATAATATCAGTAATGGAAAATTTGTATCGTTTTATTTTTGCCCACAGTGTTTAATAATGAATAATAATATACAGGTTACACTTTTTTCCTCGTAAGATGTTTGTGTTTGATGCTTGCTGTAAAGAGATTTTATGTTAGGTTCCAATTTAGTTAACTTCAGTCTCAAGTTTTCCCGTTGTGTTATATACAACCGATTTCTGTTTTTTTTAGCAATTCATTTATGGCAATAAGTCCACATTCACCTAAATATGAAGAGCGAAATGGTAACAATGGTTTGCTTGCACAATTGGTTGAATTTGGATATATTATTTCTGCTTCCTCAAAAAGCGATGCCATCGCTCCTTTTATATTAAATATCTGGACAAATCCGAGTGCCATTTTCGAATTGCCCCCCTGAACAATCCAATTGCCCCCCTGTGGGGCGTGGGCCCCACGTTGGGAAACACTGGTTTAGGTGTTAGGAAAGTAGGTAGTGTGAAGTATCACATAGCTCCTACATATTCCCAAACCAAATAATTTGTATATGAAATTTAATATGTTTAAAGTTCATTCCAAAATTTGTAAAATTAATTCAAAACAATTAAAAACAATTATTATTAATTAGTTGCCTTAGTATTCTCGCATTTTAAGTGTTTAACGTATAATAGTAATAATAACAATTTTGTATTTCGTTGTCGATGATCGTTAGCACAGAATTTTCAACGTTAATGCGGCTAACTTTAAAATAATTTTGTCGCCTTTTTATTGTTTACCAATTTGTTATTAAGAAACAGAGTGAATTCCAACTAATATTGCCTTCGCATCGTTAATTTATTCTCTATAATAAGAATTTTTGGCTCGTGTTCATCGAAAGCAGTAGAAAGACGACAATATTAGTTTGCAACCACTCGAATTATTGGAGATAATGTTTAAAACCGAAAATACAGACAAAATGGACAAGATCGAAAAGGCTATACTGGTGTTTATTGAAAGGTGATAATTGTTCATTATAATTAAGCCTTGCTCGATGAACACAAGCTGGGAATTCTTATAGGATATTAACAATACTTACTGCAGCATATTAATAAGCAATAAAAATTCTACGATATTGGTTGACAATCAGACCAAATCTGAAATTCTAGGATAGGAGTACAATAATTCTGAAAAAATATATATTTACAAACAATTCTTAATAAAAATTATTAATTTCACATTAATAAGCGATAGAAAGGCGGCACATTTTCTTGCAATTCACTTAATACCAATATGCATATTTTTCTGAACTTCTCTAGAATTGCATTCTGGAGTATTGTAGTGCATGATTGTAGTAAGCAAACAACAAATTACAATGTAAAGCTTTTTCTGCCAGAAATGAAAATGTATAATACACAATCTGTTTCTAGTCTCCATTAAGTGACATTTTGCATCTTAACTATTAACAAGAACGCAACGAGTACAAAACAACCACTAAAATAAACGACTAATAACCCTAACAGACCGTCCCCGTTCCACAGAAAGCAAAAACCCGCTTGGAAACCGTCGACTCTCGTTTGTCAGCGTGGGTGCAAAGCTCACAAAAAGCACGGGAGAGCTTCCAGTCCTCTGAACCGTTGCCTACAGGCTGCCGATGTTTTAATACGCCAGATAGCCACTTACCACTCACTGAAAGCGTCCCTTTTGATCGAAGTAGCCCGACGGTGGTGCGCTGCGCAACTGCAACCCCATATACGGCCATAGAGGCTCTCTTTGCGAGCTAACGGCGCACAAGATTTCGCTCGAATTGAACAAAAGACTAGTAAATGGTGCACCCCTTTACAACATACATAATTTATGGATTTGTACGATAAGGAATTCGAAGCATGTGACTGTTAAAGCGACCCAAGGGTCTCAGTAGCGATCCAGCTTGCCATGAGAGGAAATCGTGCATTTGTCGACCGAATTTCCGGTCCAGATTTTCTATGGAAACGGAGTAATTAATAACGTTTTGGGGTGGGTTTTGTCCGAGTCGGGGTGGGTTTTATTGATATTCAGTGGTGTAGAATTAATACTATAGCAAAATTCTGACTGGACAATCTATGATATGTTGATATGTCGACTGACTGGCTTAAACGGTAAAAAAAGTTAGCTAAACTTTGATATTCAATAACGTTTGCAGACTTAAACCGATTTTTTTTATTTTTTCGAGACATGTAAAGAAATTTTTCAGATTTATCATATTAATATACATTTGATAATTAAAGAAAGTAAGATGTTCCAGCTGATTATTTATTCTGGGAGATCAAAAATAGTGTTTTTGGTCTAAGTTTGAAACATCCTGTGGGATAATTAAGGAACTTGTTCTCTCGCAGGTTGGCAACTAGGTACTCTCATACAAAACCATATCAATTCTCAACATCTTGTTTTCTAATTCTTCTCAATATCTGAATTTTTGTAGAATATACACAGTTTGAAGCAAGGTTTTGTGTTTCACTCATAATCAAGTAACATTTGCTGCAAGGTTTAACAGCAAATTTAAATTGCTAAGTTTTATTTGAAATTTGAAATTGTTTATCTTCTACAAAATTCATATATTGGAATGAACTAAAAACAAAATGTTGAGAATATGGATGTCTTTTTAACAAAGTACTTTAAAATTTGCTCATGCTCTGCAGTTATTTCACAGCGTGTATCGAAAGTAGATCAAAAAACAACATTATGGTCTGTTTTTCAAAAATTACAAAAGTAGGTGCTTATCTCTACGAAATTCAATGAATTACTTTAAAATGCATTAAAAAATAATGAAAACCGGTCAATATTACAAAAGTTTAGCAAAATAAGCGTTCCTTTAATAGTACCGGTCAGTGTATTATTTTTTCAAAACTGTACCTTTAAACTTGGCATATCTTGTTGTGCTGTACAGAGTCGTTAGATTAGAAGATATGTTTGTTATTTTTTTACCTTAAGATTTATTTATTATATAATTCATCTTTCTTAGTCCTTCTTACTATATTTATTAGTTGATAAAAATGTTTTTACAAAATATAAAAATTTATTTGGAATATTTATTTCGTGCAAAGGGTAATATATAAAGGTAATATATTCAAATTTAATCCCTATAATAAACGATAATGAAATAAACTTTGTATTGTATCAAACAATTTTTTTTAATTTAAAATAAATATGGCAAAACAATTAATCATTAATAATGCAAATAATGTCTAATGAATTATGTGTTGTTCAAACAAATATATTTGATCACCAGCACAACAATTTAAAGGAGTATGTGTGATGTTGCTTAAAATACAAAAATCTGTGTAACCAACCAATCTAAAAAAAAACATACTAATAATAATTTTTGTGTTTACGATCTTTTGAAAAGACGGTTGGTTTTAATTACTACCGCCCACCCCTCCCCGCTACTGTCCCGCTTTTCTACAATAAAAATCTGGTCAACTTATATGATCTTTTCCTTGGTTTAGGTTTGACAATATCAATTTGCTCCAAGATGTCCAATTAATATTGTCATGGCGACATCATTAGTTATAGTTATCATCGTGTTGCAGTGCTTTCCCCTTCTAATTCCAGCCGCGGCAGTACAAATTAAGGGTACGTTCGAAAGTCAGGCTCTCCCCCCTCCCCCTCGTTGTGCTCTGACCGCGGAAGGACATTACGGCAATTGTCCTGGACCGGAAATGCAACAGCTTGCTTTTCCCGCCCGGAGGTTAAGCTCCATTCTGGCCCAAGACACTAAACCGCAACAGACTGCTTGAAACGGACGTTTCTTGTCCATGAAAACGGCTTTAAGCTTCCGGCTTTTCCCGTACGTCGCCATCGTAAGAAAAGGTAATAACCAGAACAATCGAAGTTGATAAAATTTTAATCCTAGAACAAAATGTACCACCTATGGCTACTCCAGTAACTTTCCTTCAATTTTTTTTCTTTCTTATATATATTTCTCTAATAGGCTATCCACTGATGTCCTATATTTACTTTGTCCTACACAAGAAGCACTAACACTTCACTCACTGTGCTCTGCTTTTTACACATTTCACTGATTCGCTAGTTCGAAGGGTTTAGTTCTTTTTAGTCTTCTCACTAGATTCTGGTTGTCCAGTAGCTGCAGGGCCTCTACGTTGACGTGATGGCTTAGGCGAGATTCATGCTTAGTGGCGAATCTTTTTATTTCTTGGATGACTTGTGGGACACCAAGATCACGGTGCAGGTCACTGTTCCGTATGTACCAAGAAGCGTTAACCATATTCCTTAATACTTTAGTTTGGAAAGTCTGGATTCCTTGTATATTGGAGTTTTTCGCACAACCCCAAAGCTGGATGCCGTATAACCAAATCGGTTTTAGTACTTGTAGTTGTACACTTGTAGTTTGTTCTGTACTGACACCTGAGAGTTTCTTCCCAGAATCCAGTACAGTTCTCTGTATTTGAGGCCAAGCTCTACTCTTTTCTTCTTAACATGTTCTTTCCACCTTAGTTTTCTATCCAGAGTCATACCCAAATACTTTGCGAATGTGGCGACTGTTACATTTTCTAGCTGTGGTAGGTCACTTGTATATAGTAGATAGAGAATTGGTCCCAAGACACTACCCTGGGGTACCCCAACTTTTACTTCTTTTAGGTCCGAGTATTCATCGATCTGTTTTATTCTAAATAGTCTATCAAATATATAGGATGTTAGCAGCTCGACGTATTGTAAACCATACTTAGTTTGTGCATCAATCCTATTTTTTTTTTTTTTTTTTTTTTTTAGATCAGCGCCATTATTGGCTTTCCATGGCATGAGTGATGCAGATCACTCTGGGCGCCGATACGGCCCCATTACTCCGATAAATTGGCTGTCAACAAGTTCCAAAGGGTTTTATCAAGTCGACGCCCCTCAAGAATATATGCCAGGCTCAGCGCTCGGCAAAAGCAAAAGATTTTTGTCCGCTTCCCGTCTCTATAGATATATGCGCGAGGAAAAGCATCTTGTTACGCTCTGTTGCAAAAGCAGCACACACTCGACGAGACGGATTTCTTTGATCTCGTTTCGCCTCTTTATAAACTTTGCATATGGGAAACTGGTTTTGTAGAAAAGGCTTTATTCTTACTGTGTGACTTCACTCGGATGTATTTGTGTTTTTCCTTTTGTAAATATATTGAAATATAGTCACATTAGATACAGAGAAAATAACAAAGGATAACTAATCAGTAGGATATTCTACATATAAATCGAAGAAGAGCGTTACAAATTGAAAAATGATGTTAGAAAATTATTTTAATGAACAACTTGAGAAACTATCTTTAAATTTTATACGGTCAATGTAAAAAAAAATTTTAAAAATTAATTACTCCGGAAATAATCCATAGCTTTCAACGAATTAAAAAGTAAAATAATCTGCGGAATGCTAGCTTTCAATGTGTATTTTTGTAAAATGATCGGATTAGTGGTTGACCAAATAAATATATGATAAATATATGATAAATATATGACTATATGAAATATAGTCACATTAGATACAGAGAAAATAACAGAGGATAACTAATCAGTAGGATTTTCTACATATAAATCGAAGAAGAGCGTTACAAATTGAAAAATGATGTTACAAAATTATTTTAATGAACAACTTGAGAAACTATCTTTAAATTTTATACGGTCAATGTAAAAAAAATTTAAAAAATTAATTACTCCGGAATTAATCCATAGGTTTCAACGAATTAAAAAGTAAAATAATCTGCGGAATGCTAGCTTTCAATGTGTATTTTTGTAAAATGATCGGATTAGTGGTTGACCAAATAAATATATGATAAATATATGATAAATATATGACTATATGAAATATAGTCACATTAGATACAGAGAAAATAACAGAGGATAACTAATCAGTAGGATTTTCTACATATAAATCGAAGAAGAGCGTTACAAATTGAAAAATGATGTTACAAAATTATTTTAATGAACAACTTGAGAAACTATCTTTAAATTTTATACGGTCAATGTAAAAAAAATTTAAAAAATTAATTACTCCGGAAATAATCCATAGGTTTCAACGAATTAAAAAGTAAAATAATCTGCGGAATGCTAGCTTTCAATGTGTATTTTTGTAAAATGATCGGATTAGTGGTTGACCAAATAAATTTATGATAAATATATGATAAATGTATGACTATATGAAATATAGTCACATTAGATACAGAGAAAATAACAGAGGATAACTAATCAGTAGGATATTCTACATATAAATCGAAGAAGAGCGTTACAAATTGAAAAATGATGTTACAAAATTATTTTAATGAACAACTTGAGAAACTATCTTTAAATTTTATACGGTCAATGTAAAAAAAATTTAAAAAATTAATTACTCCGGAAATAATCCATAGGTTTCAACGAATTGAAAAGTAAAATAATCTGCGGAATGCTAGCTTTCAATGTGTATTTTTGTAAAATGATCGGATTAGTGGTTGACCAAATAAATTTATGATAAATATATGATAAATGTATGACTATATGAAATATAATCACATTAGATACAGAGAAAATAACAGAGGATAACTAATCAGTAGGATATTCTACATATAAATCGAAGAAGAGCGTTACAAATTGAAAAATGATGTTACAAAATTATTTTAATGAACAACTTGAGAAACTATCTTTAAATTTTATACGGTCAATGTAAAAAAAAATTTAAAAAATTAATTACTCCGGAAATAATCCATAGGTTTCAACGAATTAAAAAGTAAAATAATCTGCGGAATGCTAGCTTTCAATGTGTATTTTTGTAAAATGATCAGATTAGTGGTTGACCAAATAAATATATGATAAATATATGATAAATATATGACTATATGAAATATAGTCACATTAGATACAGAGAAAATAACAGAGGATAACTAATCAGTAGGATATTCTACATATAAATCGAAGAAGAGCGTTACAAATTGAAAAATGATGTTACAAAATTATTTTAATGAACAACTTGAGAAACTATCTTTAAATTTTATACGGTCAATGTAAAAAAAAATTTTAAAAATTAATTACTCCGGAAATAATCCATAGGTTTCAACGAATTAAAAAGTAAAATAATCTGCGGAATGCTAGCTTTCAATGTGTATTTTTGTAAAATGATCAGATTAGTGGTTGACCAAATAAATATATGATAAATATATGATAAATATATGACTATATGAAATATAGTCACATTAGATACAGAGAAAATAACAGAGGATAACTAATCAGTAGGATATTCTACATATAAATCGAAGAAGAGCGTTACAAATTGAAAAATGATGTTACAAAATTATTTTAATGAACAACTTGAGAAACTATCTTTAAATTTTATACGGTCAATGTAAAAAAAAATTTAAAAAATTAATTACTCCGGAAATAATCCATAGGTTTCAACGAATTAAAAAGTAAAATAATCTGCGGAATGCTAGCTTTCAATGTGTATTTTTGTAAAATGATCGGATTAGTGGTTGACCCACAAAAAGATATATTATGCAATGCGAGCAATTCCCTTATTAGAAGAGTATCGATTATAGACTACCTGATAAATCAAATGTTTAAAGTTTATTACAGAATCATTGTTTATCTTGCATTTTCCCTACAAAAGATCGTGTTGAAGCATCTCATGATCGCCGCAATTCACGCGGCGCTCTTCGGTCTTTGGTGTGGTGCGGGGAAAGGATCGACAACGACGCTGATGGTAGTGGGGGATCGCACTATGCATTAGTTACTAGGAGAACAGCGTTTACGGGCACAAATATAACGAAACTGTTATAATAGTTTCAATATTTATCTAAAAAAATCGGGCATACTTTTTAAATATTGTTCTGTTCATTAATGAATGAACGGCTCATAACTTTAAAACTAATGAGTTTTAAAGTTATGAGCCGTCAAACACAGGAGTCAATACTATCGAAACGAGAGATGGCAGTTAGGGCATTTTTCTCGTACACATATTATAATCAAAATTCTGCAAAAATTAAGAATTTGATTCTGTTAGTTAAAATTACTACCTTGACAAATTATCGTTCTTTTTGTGTATTGTTAATCAGCTGTCCGCGGGTCTCTCACTATCGACAGCACGACTCCCTTCCCGCACCACACCAAAGACCGAAGAGCGTCGGAATTCACGCGGCGCTTCAGCACGATCTTTTGTGTGGAAAATGCAAGATAAACAATGATTATGTAATAAACTTTAAACATATGAAATATTGGGTAGCCTACAGTCTATATTTCATTATTCTAGCTCTTCTAATAACGAAATTGCTGGCATTGCATAATATAGCTTTTTGTGGGTCAACCACTAATCCGATCATTTTACAAAAATGCACATTGAAAGCTAGCATTCCGCGGGTGATTTTACTTTTCAATTCGTTCAGCCTCAGAATTTTTCAAAAATTTCCTCCCCCCTATATTTGTGACAAGAATATCAATAGCAGAAAAGACTACTCTGCCTTCAAAAACTCCCCTAATGTATATAAATCAGGACAAGAGTCCCAGTCCGCAGTACGTAACTTCGATCTTTCTCTCTAATTTCCGACATCTTCATCCCCTGTTGAGACGATGTTCGTTATAATGCCGCCTGGGGGTACGTTTCACCCCCTCCAAGAGGTGCAAAGACGAACGGCTTACTATCGTCAACCTGGGGGACGTCCAGACACCACACAGGCACGTGCGTTGTGTAGGTTACCTCAAGCGAAGCTGCGAAGGGGTTGCGGTCTACCAAGTGGAGGGGGGGGGTGATTAATGTCGAGGAAACAAATGCCGAACGAACGTTGGCGTTTCCAAATTGATCAAGTCATGAATTTGTGCAATTAGTGGTAGTATTAAAGCCAATAAGTACTGGTTAGTGGCTTATGGTCAGTGGTAATATTCAAATTACGTCAGTGTAAATTGTTTTGTGTATATTTACATACCTATACTTAGGCTTACCATAATTATGAAATTCCAAACCGGGACAGGAATGATGTTCGAATAGACATATAAAATAATTATGTAAGTATTCAATTAAACGAATACTTACCAAATAAAACGTAGAATAAATTGAAATGATCGGTACTTTAGTGACCCAAAAAAACAGCAGGAGATATGTATAATTACTTATTGAACCACTTCTATTTTTGGATACTGTACTTTTCTAAATATAAGGACTATTATTTAATAAAAATTTTAAAAAAATATCTGTTTTAACCAATGCATAAAATTTGAGATGCCTACATTTATTTTGTAGAACAATAAATGAAGTGAAATTAGACTATCGGCTGGAAATACTCGGACTTACTCTAACGAGGAGGAAGAAATTTATGGGGATATTAACTACGATGGCGAACATGAAGAATAAAATAAGATGGCGTTTCCAAAATATTTTTGTGGAAACAATGGAAAATGTAATATTTCCACCGAGAATTTGAAGTTCGAGACTTATACGCATTGACCTGATAGGGCATGTGCACTCTAGACAATCGTACTAAAATAATTATTATTTATTCAGTTTACAATTATCCAAATAATTAATTATTTATTCTTATGATAGTATTACTGCCACTGTGACATAAATTCATAGTAGCAGTTTACAATGGCTGTAAGTTGTTGCATGAACAGGAGTATTACTACATTTCTGAGACTGTTGAATTTCGACCAACAAGATTGTCGACCAATCTGGATATTTAATATTAATTTATGAATTATTGTGTAATATTATTGTTAAGTCACAAATGACAATTTATATGCTTATTAACTTTTTTGCTGTTGTCGATCTTTCGAAGTAAGTCAAGATATGTAGGTGTTCCAATTAAAATTCTTAAACTATTTGACATTATTTAGCAAATGTCAAGTTGTTCGGGATAAGTCATATTAGAATCGCAAATCAATAATAATGAATGTCAAAAAAATGCGATACTTTTACTATCCAAAATTAGTTCCTTTGTTTTATCCTTGTTAGTTACCCCGGAAACTTGGGTTGTGTTTGATTTTAATTTCACAATATCTCAGAAACAGTTGACAAAAGTCTAATATAAGTTGGTCCAAACAATTAGGATAAATATCTTACTGAAAACTGCAATAATGTACCTAGTGTTCCATTTAAGCAAACATAAGTTTGTGTTGGTACGTTGTTGTAGGATATTGTGTAAGCATCCATATATATTCTTGCTGTAGAGCGTATGACTGTCTGCAACTTGTGTGTATGGAAAAAAACGTAAATTTGATTTCTAAAGCCCATTAATATACTTTGTTTATAGTGTGGGACACCCTGTACATAATATTCTAAAATCAATACCAAAGGACTATACAACCTCCATTATACAACTTTAATTCGACTAATGTTAGAAAATTATGCAGTCATTTTTTAAAAAGTTATAAATATTTTGCTAAACCAGAACACCGAAATGTACATTCCATGTTCAAATGAAGACACCTCAGTAGTTCGCCTCGGAGCATTCATGTATGACTAACCGAACTAATAATTTAAAATTTTGTGTAAGCTAGAAAGTTATTCACACATTTTTTTTTTAAATAAACATTTTATCTACGTAACCAAGTAAAATATAAATTTCCTCCAGTCGGTGCTCTACAATCTACATAATATTGTCATATGGATGTTTTTTATCTACAATTTCGTTTAGCAGAGAAATGATAGACAATTTTTGTAAAAGTTATAAACATTTTTCTGTAACAGAGATACATTCGTTCTATAAATTCGAAATTGTGGAATTGCGTAGAAATATTGTTACAATCATTAATCGATTAGTCACCATTTAACACTTTGTTGCTGATAACCTTCAACTCATGATAATCTTTCTCTCTATAAAAGGCAGCATCAAAAGCATGAGGGCAGTTTTCTTGACAGAGAAAATTTGATTTGCGCTCTTTGTACATTTCTAAAATATTTCAACTTGCTGGCAACTAAGATAGAAATCTGTGATAGTATGTTAAGAATTTTAACCGGGACATAATACCAAACCGGTCGGGACACAGGCACCGATGTCACAAACCGGGACTGTCCCGGTCAAACCGGGACGTATAGTAAGCCTACCTATACTACAACACCCGAAGTACCATGTTGAAGTTGCCTATTAACCCATTAACCTTACTTCTTGTTATTCTTGTTGCAACATCTAAAAAACTAAAAATAAAGCACTTACTTTCTTCATTCATAATTTCTTCATATTTCTCGTCCTTAGTTTCAAACGCGTCTTCTCTCTCTTCAACAGCAACAGGGAGCTTATTGATTCTCTTCAGGTTTGGCAGAAGGACTAAAACTGGTACCCTGGAAGTCAACTAAGTTAAAGATATAATATTCCAAAACTGGTTGTTATCAAAGGCCCACCTAGTCGGGTCTTCAACTTTTTCTTCTTCTGCGTCGACCTCTTCATCTTCTTCGTCTTGGTCTTCAGCTGCAGCTTTGGGTTCGCCTGAAATAATTGCATGGAGAGGTAAAAGAATTGTGGTGTTGATGGGATCTACATTACCTGCGACTGGGTTGTCTAAATAAACTAAGGTTTCGAGTGCTGGAAGGCACTGCAGTTTTCTGAATTGCCTCACCTTGGTTATCTTGTTCTGTCGCAGGTTGACGTAGGCCAAGTTGACCAAAAATTCCGTGAATCCGTCCAGTTTCCTGATCTGGTTGTTTCGCAAATGAAGCACTTTTAAATTTGTTAGTTTGGCCATGTCGTCTTGAACGAATTTGCTAATTCGATTTTCTGCCTGCAGTAAAACAGTAAGGGCGCGTTACTAGCTTTGTGTTACTATACTCTGTTCAGTGAAACTTTGCAGTGGTGGGCGGGATTTAGCAAGGCAGATTTACACTGGCCAGCACGGTGGCTATATAGTAACATTTTGTAACTATAGTACAACAAATTTTTCTAATCACATTAATGTCATCGATTTAAAGGTTAAAGAACGTTTAGTTTTGGTAAAAATTCGAAAAAAAAAATTAATTCTTTTCTAGCAATTTTGAGAAAATCTGGTTTGCTTTTCTTTCATATAAATGGGCATTGCCATAATAAAAGAATTACATTAAACAAATAAACATAATTTATTTACAATAGGTAACACGGAGAAAAATGTATGTAATAAACCATCAGTTAATAATTTTCCGGTTCGAAATCTGACATGAATCTCCCTCTTTCTTCATATTTGAATCCTAATTTGTGCAACATTTGCCATAAGGTAGTCCTGCCCATGGATGGCAGTGCTTCATTTTGGCCTACAGCTAACATTAGTTTGTTTAATGTTGGTTGGTCGGTTTGTAAATAGAATTGCTGCACAATCCGTCGCAAGTTTTTATGTGCATCATCCATCTTTTCGTGGACCTGAGGGTGTGGCCTTTTTGTTGATGGAGACGATACAAATTCTGCTCTTTCTTGTTCACTTACAATTGCCTAAACAGTTCTTTCTGAAATGTCGATTACAAATGCGGTTAATTTAACACTCTGTGTTTTTGATACACCCTCATTATGATGAGAAAAGATGTTGTATACAAGCGTCTTTTCCCCTCGACTAAGCGGTTTGCCCTGACTATGTTTGTATATATCACCAACATTTTCCGCAGGCCCTGGACCTGCAGCAGCTTCACCGATAAACTCATCAACACCAACAACCACTTGTTTGCGGAAATCATCTTGCTCGCTGTTCATACAGTTCAAACAAACGTCAAATTATGACAATTTAATTTGCGCTAGTGTAAATCTGCCTGCCGTTTGCACCAATCAACGGCGTGAATTTCGATCCCTATGCAGGCTAATACTGCAAAGTTTCGGCGGACAGAGTATAGTCTACTAAAGCCCTGCTCATATCAACTCTTTATTATCGTCCTGTTTAGATGCTAAGGGAATAAGACTTGACTCTGACAAGGTGACATGCCTGGAATTTTATTTCCAAAAATGCAAGAAAAATGGCAAATTTGAAAGTGTCGAAAGACCTAATGTCGTTTAGTTGCTCTAAAATCACTCACAAAAACGCGACAGATTCGTGACATTACATATATGACATACAGGGTGAGTTATTAGTATCCCGGCGGTCGATAGTTAATAAATCGTTTGAGAAAGAAAAAATGGAACAGCCTGTATAATAGGTGTTGGCTGTAATAACCCTTTATTTCGCTCCAATTTACTTACAGCTAAGTATGTCATACACCAAATGTTACTATTTTTGTGATATTTGCAATTTAACGAAGATGTTATGCTACTGTAAATTTTAAGTGGTGATAGAAGAAATAATTTAGAACTATCGTGAAAATTTGTTGACTTCTGAGTGTTGAAACTCAAATTTTCTTTGATGTGATTTATGTACTCACACAAAAACCAAATATACAACAAAAACAAACTGATAGGCATCTTTAGATTCAGATTTTCATTCATAGTAAAAAAATCTATTAAAAACACTTCCAAATAACCCACTTTCCATTCACACTATCAATATTACTCATACTATCATTCATATCATCCCAATTTTGAACTGTCTCTCCAGAAAAATAACCTATAACAAATCCGTTCTCAAACGTACCTCATCAAGACAGGTTTTAGCGTTTCTGTTTGTTTTTGTGTCTGAGCGCACATACTATTACAATGAAACGTCTCCGCACAATTTTCACACAAGTGAACAATTTTTCACGATAGTCCCCCTAAAATTACACTGTTTCTGGTTTACTTCGGTGCCCAACTGAAGTTACTAGGTCTTCATGTTCGCTCGCTGTACGCTTGTAAAAATTGCAAAACATACTTACTTATAAAATTGTGTAATACCTTGATAACCGTAATACTTTTTATATGAATAAATCTAGTTAAATAAGTTTTAAATGACTTCTTCTATAACCCTTTAAATATTTTACATCATGTTACCCAGCACAGTGTATACAGAGCAATATCCCTACTATATACTAAAAGTCTAACACAGTCCGCGCAAGAAGTTTACGAAAATCGGCGAATCGGGGGAAGGGTCTGCTCCTCGGAGAAGCGAAAAACGGCGCCGCAGGCGCCGATTTTCCGCCTAAAATTGGATTGTACAGCGCTTAGGCTTTTGATTTCGTCCAATTTCCGGCCAGTTCTCGTTATTTTTTAACTCGATTAGGCTAAATTTATGGAGTATCGTTTGGGACTGTCCTCGCCAGCGTGTCGTCATGCCAATCGATCGCGGTTGCTAGGCAACGGCCGCGCGCTTCGCGACGCGGTCACCAGACGGCGACACATCATGTCGCTATTGAGGTTACGCTACGAAGCAATAGATGGCGCGCCCGTAACCGCTTCGAACGTACGAGCATTAACGCTTCGGCGATCTACCTAGGTCGACCAGCAGGCCTATTAGGCCTGCACATTCTCCTAGTTTATTAAGATACTAAACTACTCTTTAAATTCCAAATATCACAAAAACTAGTCAAAATAGATATACGATATAGTAAATATAAATCACAAAGAACTTAAGGGACATTTCAATGAGCAAATAATATACAGGGTGTTCCATTTAAAAATCTCAAAAAAGCCATTTAAAAATGTTTAAAAACTAGTGTATGCTACGATCACCCTGTATAGCGCATCTAATTTTTCATGACATCTAGCTATGCGTTTAGTTATTATGTGGCCAAATTTTTAGGACAATATCTGCAAAAATGTAGTATTAACGTAGTTTTTAAGAAAGACCTGCAATTGCCAATATTTTGACAAACAATTGATAATCTCAGAAACTATTTACTTTACACCGGTACAACTTACACAGTTGGAAAGACAACTTCCTTAGTATTCATAATATCCTATATATATATATATATATATATATATATATATATATATATATATATATATATATATATATATATTCGTTAAATAAAACAGCTGTTCATTTGTGAATGATAAACTTTTGTATTTACAAGCGATCGATTTCTGTCAGTAGACCATCATCAGGTTAATCTAAAAGGCAAAACATAGACAATATAATTTATATAAACTTATGGTACAACCAGTCGAGCAGGTTAAAATTGTCAAAAACGGTGTTTGGGAAATCAACATGGAGCGGCGATATGCTATAGTGTACTGAAGACTCGTGTCATTGATACAGTTTGTGTGTACGCTTCATGCGCAGTAAGTACACACTATTGGAAAATTTCAAATAGATAGCGCTCATTAAATTCAGCGAATTCATTATTAATGTTGTGTCCATGTTTAATGTTGTTCTTTATTTCACATATTTCATAATATGTAATCCATTTTCTTTGATTTCTTCGACCGCCGGGATACTAATAACTCACCCTGTATAACTCAACCGACACATCGAGTTACAAAAAGATTTAACAGCTATAAGACGAGCCCTCGAGACCCATCTCGACCTTGTTTTTTCGGGTAATAATCCTTTGTTTTTTATTGGCCTACCCATTCCTTCCGTCAATTGCCCATCGTTACTTACCGCCTGCGCCCTTAGTTATTTGACCCTGCGAGTGTAGCGCCGCCGCCGGCCAATTCTCGCACATAAAACCTCCGACCGCCCTTTGAGTGTATCTCAAATGCGATCTCAATTGAGATCGGCTCGGCCGGTACTGTAGGGTCCGTTCTATAACCTTTGTGAAGGGATGGCGACGCGTTACAAGGGTATTTTAGCTAGTGGCTATACGTGGGGGCGCCACTGTTGTGCTTCCGACGGAGCACAGTGGGCCACAATGCCATAAGTGTATTCTGGACTAAGTTGCAGACTATGCTGAAATTGAACAATTTTGAAGGCGTGTACGATACCAGGTTTCAAATAAGTAACGTCTTTCTTGGTGATTTACTTCTTAAGTTGCTTATAGGTAAGCAAATGTATCTTTAGGAACAAGAATTCAAGATTTCTCGTTTTTTATGATCAATACCAGCTTTTGAAAAACGTGATATTTCGACAATTGCTTGCAAAACAAAACTTGGGCAAATACACCATCAAGTTCCACATGTAAGGCATAGCTAAGCTAGCTAAGCCAACAGTAATAAACAATCATGATCGCGTAATGCCAAGACCAGAAAAAAAGGAACTTTCAGATTCGGGCTTTCAACATTCCACGCTTGGATCATTTTTATGGAGTTATTATATACTTTATATATCCTATAATCTATCATTCCAAAAGAATTAGAAAGAATTAGAATTAAAATAGTAAAACCTCGTAGCCTGAGTAATAAATCCGTATTTTTATGAAACCCTTTGCATCGTGCTTCTAAGACTAGCTCAAATTGACCACTTTGTGTTTGACGCTTTTTGTTATACTTCTTTTTACTTAAACAATTTAACCAAATATATAAAAAATTAAATAACTCTTAATTTAAATATTATCATAGAGTCACAAAAATACTGTCCATATATGTACAATGTACATGTTGCAGATGCTGATTATAATGGTAAGGTCAATATAAATGTAATGTCAAATATTGCATATTTTATTCATACACACAGAATGTCTGGTAGGTTTGGCGTAGCCTCATAGTAAAATTAGAAAATAAATAGTAGAAAAATAAATATAATATGGTAAATTTTTATTTGGTAGTAAATGTAATTCCAGCAACTTTGGAAAAACGCTAATCTGCAAAGTAAAATATGAAATATATAACGAGCAAGTTGATTCAAGACTGACCGAACTGTGTAACTAATAAATGGATAGACTATTAGTGGATGGATACGACTACTACATAATCTAAATAAAATCTGTGTTTGCTGAACACCAAAAAATTTGTATATTTCATTCGAATTAGATTAATTACAAAAGCGATTAAAATAAAAATATAGGCTCCGAATTTAGCGAGTTATTAGTACTATACTACATGCTACATCGATGAACAGAGAATATCCGTTATCAAAAACACAAAAATATCAAAAATCCACCACTAGAAGCACAATTATATACTTCTGATCTTTAATTTGGTGTATTGTATGTACGATTCTGTCAACTAATAGCTAAGAAAACCCCTCAAAACTTGTCCGTGTTTTGCCAGTAGAAAGTTAAGGGTACGGATTCCTCTTAAGGCGGTTTATACAATTTTTGCCTTGCAAGCCATCGACGAGGCGACGAAAGTTCAGAATGAGATAGAGCTATACAAACTAAACAGCCGACGTGCAGCACGCTAAATATTACACGTCAGCTTCGAAATGTAAATAGGATAGCTGGGCGTTTCTTAACTCACTAACAATAAAGTGGGGGACATTATTTGTGTAACTGTCGAGGTGGACGTATAGCGATCTCAGTCAGCGTGGTACATACGTGATAATACATTTCTAACAAATTACGCAATCTTTACTTATGCCATGAACGAAATAAATCATATAAAATAAATGATTGATACCAATTATGGATACCTAATATTTCTATCTAGTTATTTTGACGTCGAATAACTGTTGAACTACTTTGATTTGATTATTTTTTCGGTACATAGTGACAATGACACTCATGAAGATTGTCACTTGCTTTTATTTTTTTTTTATTTCTCAATCTTTGTGCCGATGGTAACAGTGGAAATGAAAAGTAACAGAATAATGGCGTTTTGTCTTCTTTTATAGCACCTACCCCGTCTATAAACATAATGTCGTTGTCGGTATTCGTATTTCACGGTAACATACATTTTTTGTTTCCTTTTTTATGTTAGGAAAGTAGGTACGCATATAGACGTAAAACCCATATTGTTTGTGTCACAGTTTCGGCGCTAAGAATGACGAGAAGTCATTCCATTCTTTGTTGCTTTTAGAATCGTCGGTCTCCTTTTGTCGGATTCCTTATATCGACAAACCAAGACAAACCTATTTATCAATTTTTGACAAATTGAGTATAGTATTGACTATACATATTTGTATATTATATGTATTTACTATTGCTATTTCATATTTGCGTGGTGACAGAGATTATATTTTTGGTCATATAAATCGGTGAGGATTGAATTTTGTGAATTCAGCCTAATAAACGTTTAGGGTGATGTGTGGTATTTATCTTGAATAATCTGGAGAAATTAATTTGTGAAATAAAAATGCGCTAAGCCCATGCAAGAAGAGAGGCAAATTTACGAAATCAAATCGAACCAGTTTGAATAAAACTAATAAAACAGTTTGATCAGTTTGAATAAAACTACATTCCATATTTTTCCTATTATTTAACCTTCACATTAAATATGGATCAGGTGGAAATTTTCATCAATCGAATTAAATCGAAGCACTTTTTACAAATATACTTTTTAAATAGGGGATAAAATTTCATTTACAAATTTATGAGAAGAATTTAAAATGTACATAATTTTTAATGATGTTTTTAAGTGTTACTTACGTGCATGTCGAATGCCCCTATTCACAATTACTTCAATTATTTCACAATTATTGATCAAAATTATGTTGTAAAACGTCGTAGATAATAAAACACAATACCTGTCGAAATATCGAAGTCCGCTAATACAATATCAGGTGCCTTTTAATTATTTAACACAAACTTATCGATATCTAAAAACAATTATTGAAGATATGAATAGCGAACCCCAGTCTGTAATGATAAAGAGTGTTTACTTGACAAAAATGAGTCAAAGCTAAAAATTAAATAAAAATTATATGATTCCATTTAAAATAACGAAGTTGATACCAACTTCCTGTAGACCGGAAGTGAGAGTCAATTCCAGAATATTTTAATTCAAAAGTTCGAATCGAGTAGACCCCGATTCCAGAAATTCAAACATATAGAAATAGTGGTACATCAAAAAATTCTACTGGAAGAATTCCGTGAGACATTCTGTATGTAAGAGATTAAAATTTATGAAAATAAGGACATCCCTTTCAAACTTTGAGGTAGTAATTATAACTACTATATACTCAACAGGTTGTGGGCTTTCCAAAAATGTATCGTTTAATGAAATCGGTTTAAAAAAACTTTTATAGGTAGGTACCTTTTATAAAAATAATTCAAATCACGAGAACCCGTCAAGAGAGGCGATCTAAATGTCGGAAGTGTTATTTGTACCTACGAGACATACGGCGCCCACTTTTTTTCATCGTCTACTGGTTACTGCGACCGACCCCAGTCAGCGGCATCGGTAAGCAAACCTTTCCCTCGCCGAAATATGTATAACATCGAGTACGATTTCTATTTATATAAAACCGCCACAACAATGTGGGTGTCTCCAGCCAAATAGGGGCGGTCCTAGTTAGTACAGCGGAATAGATGGCAGCACTTCACCACTGCTGATTTGTAACAAAACATGCCTGTTTTTCGTACATAATTTCTCGTGACTGTATGCAATTAACGTCTGAATATTTTTTTTACCGATTGAGAAAAGACTGGTCTAGATGCTGACATGGGGTTTTGATCAGAACTCGCTTCCATTTTGCCGCTATAAATTAGACAAAATGGGTGACTTTTACCGTTTTTTTTTTTCTATATGAATTCATTAAAAATATTTTTTTTTGCTCTTGATAGCACCAAATTTCACGATCATATGTCACAGCGTTCACGGGACGTTTGAATTGAAAAAACGCACTAATTTTTAGCGCTGTACAAGCCGCCTTAAGAGGGGCGTTTATCCATATACCAGTGACATGCAAAATACTGTTAGAATGTGTAAGCATGGGGCATTGTTTCGGGATAAATATAAAACTCAACAGAGCTTGCTTTAATCATGAACTTAATTAGAGAAAAGAAGCTAATTTTTGACACAATATACTGGTTGATTTAATATGCTTTCATGGTGATGAAGCCAATATCATTAATCCCAGGACATGAGCCAATGTATGGGTGACATTTTAAGATATAGCTCTTTAAAATTGACCCAGCCGTTGTCAAGTTGATCTGGTTTTTACGCAATTGTGTCGAATTACTACGAACTGTCATCGCGGAGCTCCGTAAAGAAGGTTTCTGTAATAAAGTCCACAGACCGTGACAAGGGCGAAGAGTACCAACACCTCAGATCAATAATAACTAACAGTTGACAACAGGACTTGAGTACAAGCTTCACCGTTAGATGGAACCACATCCTGGGCGTACTACAGACTCAAGACCGACGTCGATCTCGCATAAACTCCCCACTTAAATACAAAGTCTCATTACGATTGGTACAAAAGCAAGCTTGTGACTCAAAAAAAGCAAGCTCAAAGGATTATAGTTTGTTATTTCATAATAAATAAATTAATAACATTTTAATGTTTTTTTCTTTTACTCAGATTAAACCTTAGACCTTTCTTGTTATACACACCAAATTTGATAACGATTCATCCAAAAATGACAAAGTTACAGAGTTTTCTGCGCGAAAGGTCATTTTAGCCCTACTGTGTGGGAGTACCTCGAAGCAATTTGTTACTGCCCTGACGAGGATGTGTTGGAGGCTTGAAGGGGGTGAGAAAGGGGGTGCAAGCGTTTGACAAATACGGCGGGCGTCAAATTTCCCGTGATAAACGGTGGCCGGAAGTGGTTTTTTCCGGAAATTGTATTCGCCTTATGCGTTTTTCTCCGACTGGGTTTGTGAATAGTGGGCCTATTTTCTTGTTGAAAATCGTCTGTCCACACCGTATGTATCATAGGTGGGAATCAATTTTGGTCCCTTTTATGTGTGTTTTTATTATCTTTATTTATTGATTCATGCATTGTCATCGGAAATCTGACCACATGCGAAATTTCAACTCGATTGGACATTGGGAAGTATGCAAAATATTGATTACAAGATTGTAACGTGCGAAACAAAGAAATAACTGAAGTTAAGGTAAGCGTAGTAATAATAAAAATAATTTTGCAGAAAATAATGACAACCTAATATAAAACAAAAGACCATATACCGAGATACATTTTATTTTCTCGACGAAAATGAAATTTCGTATTGGCCCGAAAACAATTTCTTTCGACTAGAAAAATGTACAGTTTAAATTAACGCTTGTCTTTCCGATTTTTTTTATTTTAAACCACTTACCACAAAAATTTCAGTTTTTGTTCAGATTGCATCTAGAGTCTCTTCTATAGATTGGCGTTTTTATATTCTTCAGTTTTTATGTAACAAATGTTGCGAACAAGATTTTGATGGAAGCCAAATATCTCAGGAACGAATGTTAGCAGGACAACGCAGTTAGCATGCAAATAATCCTTATTTACTGCGACACATATCCCTTGAATTTAATAGCATTCCGACCATTTGTTAATTTTTAAGACCGAAATAAACATAAACAAGGGAATACGACTTGCCAAGGGAATATTAGTATTGTGGTTACTACCATCGCATTAAACCAAAGGTTAGCTTATTCCCCTGGCAAGATGACATGCCTAGGGATTTTTTCGAAAAATGGCAAACTTGAAAGTCTCGAATGATCTAATGTCATTTATTTGCTCTAAAATATAACAGATATGACAGATTTGTGACATATATATGACAATTTTGTTTGCAAAATTTAAAAAAGAAGAAATGAGATGTTAATTTATTTGTAGTTACTAGCAATAAACAATTATGCTTTATATGAACAACTTATTAATAAGCAGACTAAATTGATGGATAAATTAAACGAGGAAGTGGAGGCGAGATTTGCAGCACAAGCTGAAATCCATAAAGGAATTATTACTGATAGAGTATTATTAGATAGAATATACAAAGTTAGCTGCTCTGGAATTAGCCATCAAAAATCAATTTGATAATGTGAAAAATATCAATACTTAAATGCGAGTTATTTTTTTTTATTTACCGCCATCGTATTACAATAATAATTCTGAAAAATATACCACCATGCCTTGTCATCTGCTATCATTGCCATCTCTTTCATCGATAATTTTATCACAAGTCATGTGAAGATATTAAGATATGTTGTGTGTTACCTGGACACTGAATCCTAATGTGAGTACAAAAACGGATGGAAAATGAGTTATTACCAGTTGATTTTTTTCTCATATCATCCCCTTCTGGTATTTTGCAATACCGTGGGCATAAGTTACCAATTGCAAAGCTTACTATTTTAGTTGTAGTAATAATCTTTATTCCAACATCTAGCTCTATACATTAGGTTTATTATTACATAAGTTATATTATATTTCATTTATTGTTAGGAAATCTGGAAACGATTTTCTAAGGAGGGGTGTTATTCCGGATTTTTCGTACAGTAGGACATTAGGAGGGCTATGAAGGGGGTTGTTTGGATGTCTAATTCTTGTGATGGATCATCTAAAACCTATTCTTTCAGCTATCATAAGTGAATCTATGGTTGATCTGCGCCGATTACTCCATAGTTTTGCTTCACATTCGATCATAGATCTGCGATGGTTTAATATGTGGGTTGCTGTCTTCACACTGATTACGTGGTTTTTGTGTGTTAGAGTTCTGAAGTGCGATGCTTTCTTCTTCATGTTTACTTTCGTTGTATTGACGTGTTTTTTGAATTTTGAATTTTTGAGTCAAATACTATTTATTATTTTAATTATAAGTGTTACTGACTATTGGCAGATGCCGAAAAAATCGGCAAAACCCATATTTAAATTGCTGTAAGTATCTGGCAATAGAGACATATTTAACTATACAAGTTTACCTCTGACTCAAAGGTTTTATTAGTTGGTCAATTTTAGCTAGAAAATAGTTAAAGAAGATAAACTAAATCTTTTAACAAATTCAGAATCAAAATGCCTATCTGCATGATTAATTCTAGGTCTAAGATCTTTTCACAACGTATAGGAAAAAGAATTTTTATTTCTTCCATAACCATTCTTTATCACATGTTGAAAAATAATACACAATTTTTTTAAAATAATACTGTTTTTTTATCAAAAATTAACAAAAATCACTTTGAATGACCAATACAGTATTATCACTTTCTGTACAACTGACAGCAAAATTGACACTGACAGCAAATTACCAGCAGGTTTTGTACTTAACAGCAACTTTTTCCTGCGGTGCCTGTTATCCTCACAACTGCCAAGGGAATAGCCTTAGCGACTTGTATAACTTGGTTGGTAGGAGCGAATTTTAGAGATGCCAGGAGGTTAAAATTGCCAAGGAGATGCCAGCAGGTCGTAATAGCGGGCCTAACAAAAATTGAAATTTTTGTGGCAAGCGGTTTACGAGGAAAAAAATGGAAAGACGAACGTTAATTTAAAAATCGGTGGCCTTTCCTCATTTCTCTTGCGCTCATGTTTACACCGATAAGTTGTTGGCTGTAGCCCATTTTTGTAGCATCAGCCAATCGTCAGCATCCCTTATAATTATAATAGTAAGTTAATGTTGTTTCTTTTTTCGCTCCAAAGATCAAATGTTGTGTTGGTTTAATGGCGTTAGGGAGCACTTGAATCAAATAAAAACTGAAATAGTTTTTATTTGATTCAAGTGCTCCTTCAAGTGCTGCAAAATACCAGACGGGGATGATATGAAAAAAAAAATCAACTGGAGTTTTACAGGATAGCTCATTTTCCATCAGGATACTGAGATATTCCTTGATGTCCAGACAGTCTCCGATTCCAATTTGAGAACTTTTGACATTGTTGCCAGATAGCACTGATCTACGTATGATCAGTAACGCATATTCTTCCACAAAATATGTTATTTCAAAATAACCACGGCAACCCGAGTGTTCTAAACGCCAAAATGTCGACTTAACCGCGAAAGAGAGAATTAAAACCGGCAGACAGTGAACTAATGGGGAAAATACGCCAGTTAGGTTTCAAAGCGACTGCTGTCGAATGTGAAATTCAAAAAAAACTGTCAACGGGTACGTGACCGGCGTTCAAATTCCTGAATCGCGTAAACAAATTGCCGCAAGTCGGCCATGTGCCGACAAATGTGCGAGTATTTGTGTGCAGACCGTTTATATACGTTTAAACGTCCAATTTTGCTAATGAACAATTTGTTTTAATGGGCAAACCCCGGGCAAAATGCGCTCCATGTTGACTGAATTTATTGGACCTGGTTCAGAAGTTTTTTAAACGCCATATTCGTTGATATTCCAGCTTTTAACATAAATACGAAGTGGCCAACAAGTATTCTATTGGAAACACTCATCATTTTGTAGAAATAGTAAAACCATTGACCCAATGGCAAACTGCTAGAATCTCTTTTCAAATCTTTCTTGAAGCATTTGCGGCTTGGTTGACGACAAATGAAGTGGAATTGACTATCACCTCTCTAACTAATTAGAATTTTCTTCAAATTTTGGCAATGCAGATTAGAAACATCAAACATTGGGTTACGCAATACCAATTTCTAAACAATCACTCTGATAAAGATAAACAGCAACAGGTCTATCATCAACATAAAAAATAACTCACCAGATATAAGCTTTCGAGGCCTTCTGGAAAAACGCCGCTGATGTCAAACATCTGATTACCTCGCAGTTCCAGTTGTTTCACAGATGTCAGCCGCTCCTGATCGAATTGTGGTGTATAGATTTGGTTATCTGTAAAATGAAGCAGAAAACAAATGATCCAAAATGCTCACGAATGTCCGATACAAAGACAGGGAAGGACACGCATGAAACAAACCGCAGACGTTTAAGGCGGTTTATACAATTTTTGCCTTGCAAGCCATCGACGAGGCGACGAAATTTTCAGAATGAGATAGAGCTATACAAACTAAACAGCCGACGTGCAGCACGCTAAATATTACACGTCTGCTTCGAAATGTAAATAGGATAGCTGGGCGTTTCTTAACTCACTAACAATAAAGTGGGGGGCATTATTTGTGTAACTGCCGAGGTGGACGTATAGCGATCTCAGTCAGCGTGGTACATACGTGATAATACATTTCTTACAAATTACGCAATATTGTGCTACTACAATTGTCTAATAGTATTATTATTATAATAAATATATATATATATATATATATATATATATATATATATATATATATATATATATATATATATATATATATATATATATATATATATATATTTATTTCAAGAAACAAAATGCATGAAAAATGACATACTAAATTCTTCGACTGTAAAAATGATTTATTTGTATTTAGAGTTTTTTATTACTGATAATACATTACCTACAGAATTGTTACCTTTTATTATTATTATTATTATTATTTTTATTATTATTATTATACTTTTACGATGTCGAAGAGATTACTCAGTAACCCGTAGTGTAAATATCTACTTTGTTTTATATAAGTATACTAATTTATATTCTACAACCTTTATTTTTACCTATTTAGACACGAATTAAGACCTTCCAGCGAAAAATTCGTTAAAATTTTCACCGTAGCACACTTGTTGTTGTTTACAAATACGTTTAACCTCAAAATAATTTAAATCCGCAAAAATATCTGGTGACATTTCTGGTAATGTTCTGGCGTCTGGTTTTGTTCCTCCTAGTTATTAAATAGAATATAGTAGCACCTATACGCAATGTCTGTGTATGGGTTGGTTGTAAAGATCGGACAACGGACAAATAAATTAGTGTGATCTTCTTAATCGCTTGCAATCACATAAACTGCGAAATATCAATATTCTATACATATTTAAACATGGGTGTAGCCTGCTATAGTATGGCCAAAGGATTAAGGGCTTTCTTAGTTTTGCTGTGTTCATCAAAATACGCCAGCATGACGTTTACGTTAACATCAAATCCCCTTTTCAGATATAATTCAAGAACCACATTTACTTTAATAAGGTATTATGCGAAGATCAAACCTACATCGTAGATACGAACGATTTTAATTACTGCTGCGAGATTGTATATGCGCAATAAATGGTTTATCAGCATACACGTACGAAACTATAGTACATTTAAAGTGTAGAGGATTTCTTAGTTTATGTAACATATAAGTTTTCGGTAATATTTTGGACGCTTGGATGCTCGGTTCAATTCATATTCGTTTTTGTCCGTCGCTTTCGACTTCGTCTTAGTTCTGGTTGTGTGCAACGTATTTGTATTACTTCCATCACATGTAATTTTACTAAGTATAATTTATTCTAATAAACTACTTTGCCGAAATTAGAATTGGGTTTCAATTATAAGTGCTTGTACATATATAAGCCGCAACGGCTACGTAGCGGAATTAGGTAGACACCGCTATTAAACGTTAAGCGTTATAACAATTCTTTAGTAAGTTCTTGTTCTTCGAAGTAACTAATCAGTCACCGCCAAACACCTCTATTCTGATTATTATACTTATGAAACCACTATTTTAAAATTGTTAACTTTTTAGGTTAAGTTTCATGTATTTATCACAGTAGGGTTAAAAGTGTTGCCCCAAGCTCCATTATGATCATCGTTGCAACTCGTGCGCCAATTTGACGTCTTATAAAACTTGTATAATAATATACTATTAAATTATTAATATAAAGAAATATTACTTAATATGTGTGTATGGTATGTACTTACATACATACAATATATATCTTTTCTGGACTACTTTAATATTTTTCTTTCTTTTCTTCTAAAATCTTAGTTATCTAGATCGATTATCCAGATAATCAATGAGTCCTTCAGGTAAATTAAACACTTCATAACTACATTACAAAATAACATTGTTCAAAACGTGTTAAAGTGTCTAGGCAAAGTTTTGTAGTTGATAAACCAGAAAAAAATCAGTTATCTTGTGTTTTCTGCAATACGAGAAATTATATAATAGGCGTATGAATGTATGCACTCAGGAATATTGCAGATAATACACAAGTTATATATATATAAGTTGTATATGTCGTAAGTTGTAGTAAGTTGTGACAATTGCTCTTAACAGTACACATCAAGATGAAAATTATTTACATTTCTTTCCTAGTGTTGGTACTAATAATTTCTGAAAGTAAGTCATTTTTTACTGCATAGTTTGCACTTATTTTCTATTTTTAAAAATATCTTAAAATTAACTTTTTCTATATAAAAGGGTACTTAATTTGTTAGTTAACTAATAGTAGTAATAGTAATTTGTTGTCAGACAGTTGCTGATTTTGTTTTATGTTCCAGGCCAATGCTTGGATTGTTACTCTTGCAGCAGTACCAAAGACGGACCATGTTTTTCTCCAAAGGAGAACAGTTTACCACTTATTGAATGCAGCGTGTCAACAACAAAGAACATTAACGCAACAACAACAACAAATGCAGCCAGACTAGGGACGGCAGTCGAAAATGACAAGGCAACTTGTTTCATGGTACAAATTTCTAATGGATGGGTAAAATCAGTCGAAAGGGGTTGTGGCATAAAATCAGCCATCGAACATCAATGCAAAACTTTAGAAAAAGATGAGGATGTCGATTTTTGTATGGACTGTTCCGAAGACGGATGCAATTGGTCAAGTGCTGCGAAAACAAGTTTGTCATACTTGTGTTTCCTAGTGTTTGTTGTTGTCAATACTGGATTTGCAACAGTGTATTGATTTCATTAATATTATTGTTGTTTAGTTAATTATTTAATACTTGTACAAAATAATTTGAAAACGTGTATAATATATAATTTTTATAGTTGTTAGGTATGTTTCTTTTTCACTCAAAAACCAATAAACCTTGCGTTTAAGAGTAGGACCTACAAGTTAAAATTCTTAACATACTATCACAGATTTCTATCTTAGTTGTCAGCAAGTTGAAATATTTTAGAAATGTACAAAGAGCGCAAATTTTTCTCTGTCAAGAAAACTGCCCTCATGCTTGTGATGCTGCCCTTTATGAGAAAGATACACATATCATGATTTGAAGGTTATCAAATGTGTTAAATAGTGACTAATCGATCAATGATTGTAACAATATTTCAACGCAATTCCACAATTTCGAATTTATAGAACGAATGTTACAGAAAAATGTTTATAACTTTTACAAAAATTGTTTATCATTTCTCTGCTAAACGAAATTGTAGATGAAAAACATCCATATGACAATATTATGTAGAGCACCGACTGGAGGAATTTTATATTTTAGTTGGCTACGTAGATAAAATGTTTATATTTAAAAAAAAAATTTGAATAACTTTCTAGCATACACAAAATTGTAGGTTATTAATTCGGTTAGTCATACATGAATGCTCCGAGGCGAACTACTGAGGTGTCTTCATTTGAACATGGAATATACATTTCGGTATTCTGGTTTAGCAAAATATTTGTAACTCTTCCAAAAATGACTGCATAATTTTCTACCATTAGTCGAATTAAAGTTGTATAATGGAGGTTGTATAGTCCTTTGGTATTGATTTTAGAATATTATGTACAGGGTGTCCCACGCTATAAACAAAGTATATTAATGAGCTTAAGAAATCAAATTTACGTTTTTTTCCATACATACAAGTTGCAGCCAGTCATACGCTCTACAGCAAGAGAATATGTGGATGCTTACACAATATCCCACAACAACGTACCAACACAAACTTATGTTTGCTTAAATGGAACACTAGGTATATTATTGCAGTTTTCAGTAAGATTTTTATCCTAATTGTTTTGACATCAACTTATATTAGGCTTTTGTCAACTGTTTCTGAGATATTGTGAAATTAAAATCAAATACAAACATTCTTCAAAAAATGTTTCCGGGGTAACTAACAAGGATACAACAAAGGAACTAATTTTGGATAGTAAACGTATCGCACTTTTTGACAGTTATTATTGATTTGCGATTCTAATATGACTTATCCCGAACAACTTGACATTTGCTAAGTAATGTCAAATTATTAATTGACTTACTTACTTCGTAAGATCGACAACAGCTAAAAAGTTATTAAGCATATAATTTGTCATTCGTGACTTAACAATAATAATACACAATAATTCATAAATTAATATTAAATATCCAGATTGGTCGACAATCTCAATCTCAATTCAACAATCTCAGAAATGTAGTAATACTTCTGTTCATGCAACAACTTACAGCCATTGTAAACTGCTACTATGAATTTATGTCATAGTGTCAGTAATACTTTCATAAGAATAAATAATTAAATAAATGGATAATTGTAAAATGAATAAATAATGATTATTCCAGTACGATTGTCAAGATTGCACATGTCAGCCCTCTCAGGTCAATGCGTATGTCTCGAACTTCAAATTCTCGGTGGAAATATTACCAAGTATTTAAAATTTAAATATTGCAATGATTAAAACAGATAATTAGTAGAAAAGTACACTATCCAAAAATAAAAGTGGTTCAATAAGTAATTATACATGCCTCCTTCTGTTTTTTTTTGTCACAAAAGTACCGATCATATCGATTTATTCTACGTTTCATTTGGTAAGTATTCGTTTAATTGAATACTTACATGTCTTTTCGAACGTCATTCCTGTCCCGGTTTGGAATTTCAAAAATCTGGTAAGCCTATTTATAGGTATACATTTGTAAACATCATAGTTGTTTAAAAAACCTCAAGTGTTTTGTCGATGATAAAGCAAGTAAAGATTGATTCATAATATTCTCTGGAAAATCCATTATCAGATACATTAATTTCCATTTAACTAAAAAAGGAAAAATGCCGTTATCTATAGAATGATTTATCATTATCAACGATAAATATCAGATTTGGCTTGCTACACATGCCCAAAGCGTCCACAAAACAAACATTTTATAATCCATGAACAAGAAAAAATTCAGATATCTTGTTTTTCAGAAACCAGACAATTCATATAATCCGGGTATTAACAGCAAAGGATTATGGGAGATAGTATATAAGTTATAATATATAAGTTGTATAAGTTGTCAGTTGTAGTAAGATTTAACAATTACTTTGAACAGTACCTACAGCCTTTTACAACACACCATCAACATGAAATCATTTTACATTTCTTCCTTAGTGTTGGCACTGATGATTGCTGATAGTGAGTACATGTCTTTATACTACACAATACTCAGTATTTTTGTTTCTGGTTAAGAACAAAATTCATGTTTATATTCGACTGCTTCTCTCGCAATTTTCGAAAATATAACACCACAAAATCTAACCTCAAACTTTGAACGCGTTTTTTAGTTCTCGTAAAATTCGGTCAGCTATTAATTTTGATTCTTGTTTCAGGCCAATGTCTGCAATGTTATAATTGTGCGTCCTACAACGAGGGACCTTGCTTTAAACCCAAAGAAAGCAATTTGACAACTTCTGAATGCAACTGGGATGCAATATCACCACTTAAAGGACCAACATCAATTGCAACAAAGCTTGATACGGTCAATAGAGCTAACGGAACTTTAGCTTGCTTCATGGTGCAATTCACCACTACGACAGGAACATCAGTTATTAGGAGTTGTGACATAGAAGATGTCATAAAAGCGGGATGCAAAAGTTTTGAAGAGGACGATGATCTAGATGTCGCTTTTTGCGCCAGTTGTAAAACAGACGGGTGCAATTCAGCTGTGACAACAAGTTGGTCATTGTTAGGTTCTACTTTGATTGTTGTTGTGAATATTGTAGCTGCAACGATGTACTGATTTCTTTAATTGTTAACTAACTTAAATATGAGTACAGTTTTGTTATTGAAAGAAATGTTTGTATAAAAATAGATGAAAACATGCGTGATATGAAATTTGAATAGTAGGTAGGTATTTCTGTTTACTAAAAAAAACCAATGAAACTAACCATTTGAAAAAAAGCGAAAAAATGCTTCAAATATGAGTAATAATTTATGTAGCTCTTAACAACAGTTTATAACAGTGTTTTCTTTTTAAATCTCAAGTGCTTTAATGGGGTTTATCGCTGATAAACAACATAATCATCTATTTTGAGTACATGTTCGGCTTAATGCTAAACCATTAAAGTTACGTTTCACCCAAACAGGAAAAAAATGCAGTTATCTTGCTTCGTAGTAACCCGGCAGATTATCTTTGTTGGCGTATTAAATTCCGCCCATAATTTCATTGTAGATTAAAAGCAGTGTACTGGGTACCTTTGAAAACATCATATTTTATAGTAAGAAAAACAATAACATGCAGTTAAATCTTCACAATATATGGAATCGGTTTCGGGAGACTGACCAATATGTTAGAAGAGCTGGACAAGGTCGAAATCGAAAAACTACTCAAAATCAAGACCGATTTCTTGTCTTTTCCTCTCTACGTCAGCGTACTGCCGCAGCACGAGACCTCCTAAACGACCTAAGACGAGCACATGGAATAGAAATTTCTTCTTGGACTAAATATTCATTAATTATGGTGACAACGCGTTTTTGGGTTCGCTCATACTAAATATGTAAAAATTTATTTAAAATTCAAAATGGTGGAATAAATATAGCGGCAAAAAAAATAAAAACTGTTGGATCCACAAAACTCACAACGTCACCTATCCTGTGATATCTAGAGCTTCGTGATTCCTAACCTGATGTCAGATTTTCAGAATTCAAAGTGGCGGATTTTATACAATCCAAAAACTGTCGGATTCGCTTGAAACATATTTTCTGGGATATTTTCAGCTGTCTGATTTCAAATTTGATTTGTCAAATTTTCAGCAATTTGTACAGATGGATAAATCGAACAGATTTTACTTTTTAAAGCATTTATTAAGAAAAAGCGCTTACGACGCAGCAACCATGCTTTGGATGAGGAGGTAAAACTGTAGGTCCAGGAAAAATAGTAACTCATTGCTGTTTTTTTTATTTTAGTAAATAAATGCCCGATTGCACCATTTTCAGTAATAATATAACAAGAGAGTGAGAATAAATTGAAAATAATTTGACAGATTGTTTGAAAACTTGTTGCCACTCGAGCCCTGCGGGCTCTCGTGACTATTGCCAAATGGCAACAAGTTTGAACAAAATCTGTCAAATTATTTTCTAATTTATGGAACTCTCGAGTTATATTTGACTAGATTATTTTTTGATTCACAAATTTTTACAATAAAAAAGATCAATAAAACTATCATAAAATTATTGAAAAATTTAATTTAATTAATTATTACTTACAATATATGAAAATATCGTTGACACATTGTGAATATATTAAAAGAATTAACAATTTAAATTAGTACAATGAAAAACGCAATTATTAAAAATATTTCGAGACTCATTATTTATTGAGGATTTGGAATAGCTTGTTATATTAAGTGTTTCCTCCTGCGTATTTTCTCTAAGATTATTTATTATATTTGAATGATGTTCTTGGTTCAATTGTAAGTATGGTTCTTTCATCCATTTTGAAATGGAATTTATTCCCACAGGAACGTTTTTATACCAAAAACCATGAGTTTGCCAAGCCGGATTTGGAGTAAGAAACAAGCCTTCGGTTTTAATATTTTCTTCACGTTTACTCATTAGTTTTTCAAAAAGACGAACAGGGCAAATATCTGGGTTATTTATGTTTGGAGTCAACCATTTACTATTAGCGCACCTTTGTGCTCCACCCTGTGCAGTTTTTGTAAAGATGGGATTGTATTCAATGCGGCCAGTATTTAATCTTTTTATGTCGGTTTCTTTTTTAAAATAATGAACTAAACATTTCGTAGCTTCTCCTTCCCTCCAAGCTAGTTCATACGATGCAACGTGAAAAAACTTTCTTTGCAATCCACAAGGTGTACCTTCGTCGCAATAGTTAAAAATTTGCAACAATTCTGTATTAGAAAGTGCCACAGAACTTTGTTTGTGCTTTTCAGGATGTTTTTTGTAAAATTTTTCTTTTTGCATCTCTTGCATTCCGAGCATTTCTGAATTCTATATCATGGAAAGAATCAAAGGACCTGTTATACTTATTAAAGTAAAGTTCTTGAACTAATTTTGCCGTTTTATTCCACATTGTCTTTATTACTGCTTCTTTATAATCATTTCCGTCTTTTCTTTTCATGTTATAAGCCCAATCTTTTAAAATCAATGCCAGAGTAGCTGTTGTAGTAGATTGCTCCAGAATATAATTTCTTTCTTTGGCGAAGGTCTTAAATTGTCTCCATATAGACTGATTACTTATTAGAGTATTTTTCGAAGTAGTTTCTAAAATCCTTTTTGTAATTTCTGCATTAGAAAAGGTACTAAACTGATGACTTTCACCCATTTCGCGTTGACACAATTAAGTAATTATTTTGACAAGTATCTGACAGTTGCTAGGCAAATAAAAGCTACAGTGATTATTCCCGAGAATAATCACAAGAGATTTATTCCCACTATAATAATGACATAATTGGTTGAAACTTACCCTTGTGACAAATAAAGAAGCATTTAATTAGTTTTAAGAAACGTCAAAAAATAATCATTGAAATTTTAAGTGACGCTTAAAGTTAAGTGTATCGTACCTCCATGGTAGCGTATACTTACATCTAGTTAAATGATGCGAAAATCGCTCTGGTCTGGGTGTAACTTAAACCTAGGGTTTCGTTGTATTTCGTGATAACGCTCATCAAAAAAAAAAATAGCTGAACTTCAAAACCCATTATAAACGTGATAAGCCGCGTATATTGATGCAGTTTGGCGCATTTGTCATAAATTCACCTGTATATAAAAGTGCATTTTCCACGAAATTAAAAACATTTATATGTGTATTGCTTTCTAGATTAGATAATTATGGGAGATTTATCAAGGTATAGAGCGTGGCAGATTTTTCTTAATGTACATATATATATATATAAATATAGAACATAAATCCGAATTTGTATTCATTTGTAGAAAATTCTCTCGAAAGGTAACACTACCTATTTTGTAGACTCAAAGATGATCAAGATGAAGTTATTATACGTTTCTTTTCTTGTGTTGGCACTGATGATTTCCGAGAGTAAGTACAAACTTTTTTTACAAACTAATTTAATTTCACATTTACACTTTTTCGATATAATTTTCCTCAAATTCGTCACATTTTTTCGGAAGAAGAAGACTTATTTTAGTGCTATGGTCCTATTTAATCCCAAGTGACATAATAATATTATATCGTTCCATTGGTGCTTAGATTTTTTTTACTATTTTTCCTGTGTCTACAGATATAATATTATCATACTTTTTTAACCGATCCCTTATCTAAATATTTGTAGAAGATACTCAGTATCAGTCAAACTTTGCAATATTAATTGCGGTTAATATAACTTTATTAATTAACTACCTTATTTATGTTATGTTTTTAATACTAGTAATGAATAAATGTAAATATGTGACCAGCTTCGAAGAAAGGGGTCTTACGGCTAAAGTATCGTTTTTGGGGTTTTGACAGATTCGGAATGCTGAAATCTTATTCTTTAACATGCAATTTATCCGACATCAATCGGACAAAATTTGGTGAACTTAGATAGAGGATTCCACAAAACTCTATTGTCGCGGGAGGAATTAATAGTGATGTGTATTTTCATTTTCCTTATTTGAAGTAAAATACGCATGAATAATTAATCAACGGCACAATATCAATAAGAAATCGACTTAATAAAATAGTTTCAAACAGACATGTGCGTTCCAGATATACAGTTGATTATTTTTTGACGTTTCTTAAAACCAATGAAATGCTTCTTTATTTGTCACAAGGGTAAGTTTCAACCAATTATGTCATTATTATAGTGGGAATAAATCTCTTGTGATTATTCTCGGGAATAATCACTGTAGCTTTTATTTGCCTAGCAACTGTCAGATACTTGTCAAAATAATTACTTAATTGTGTCGACGCGAAATGGGTGAAAGTCATCGGTTTAGTACCTTTTCTAACGCAGAAATTACAAAAAAAATTTTAGAAACTACTTCGAAAAATACTTTAATAAGTAATCAGTCTATATGGAGACAATTTAAGACCTTCACCAAAGAAAGAAATTATATTCTGGATTAATCTACTACAACAGCTACTCTGGCATTGATTTTAAAAGATTGGGCTTATAACATGAAAAGAAAAGACGGAAATGATTATAAAGAAGCAGTAATAAAGACAATGTGGAATAAACCGGCAAAATTAGTTCAAGAACTTTACTTTAATAAGTATAACAGGTCCTTTGATCCTTTCCATGATATAGAATTCAGAAATGCTCGGAATGCAAGAGATGCAAAAAGAAAAATTTTACAAAAACATCCTGAAAAGCACAAACAAAGTTCTGTGGCACTTTCTGTGGATTGCAAAGAAAGTTGTTTCACGGTGCATCGTATGAACTAGCTTGGAGGGGAGGAGAAGCTACGAAATGTTTAGTTCATTATTTTAAAAAAGAAACCGACATAAAAAGATTAAATACTGGCCGCATTGAATACAATCCCATCTTTACAAAAACTGCACAGGGTGGAGCACAAAGGTGCGCTAATAGTAAATGGTTGACTCCAAACATAAATAACCCAGATATTTGCCCTGTTCGTATTTTTGTAAAACTAATGAGTAAACGTGAAGAAAATATTAAAACCGAACGCTTGTTTCTTACTCCAAAACCGGCTTGGCAAACTCATGGTTTTTGGTATAAAAACGTTCCTGTGGGAATAAATTCCATTTCAAAATGGATGAAAGAATCCGCAGAAAAGGTAGGTCTAGACACAGTTACTAAAAAAATAACTAACCATTCTGCCAGATCAAGTGCAGTAAGTAACCTTTCAAAAGCTGGTGTAGGAGAACAAGAACTAATCAAGGTCATTGGTCATAATTCTGCAAGTTCGATTAAACCATACTTACAATTGAACCAAGAACATCATTCAAATATAATAAATAATCTTAGAGAAAATACGCAGGAGGAAACACTTAATATAACAAGCAATTCCAAATCCTCAATAAATAATGAGTCTCGAAATATTTTTAATAATTGCGTTTTTCATTGTACTAATTTAAATTGTTAATTCCTTTAATATATTCACAATGTGTCAACGATATTTTCATATATTGTAAGTAATAATTAATTAAATTAAATTTTTCAATAATTTTATGATAGTTTTATTGATCTTTTTTATTGTAAAAATTTGTGAATCAAAAAATAATCTAGTCAAATATAACTCGAGAGTTTCATAAATTAGAAAATAATTTGACAGATTTTGTTCAAACTTGTTGCCATTTGGCAACAAGTTCAAACAATCTGCACAGTACGACACGTATGTATTTACATACACGTATCTCCTAAACTATTTGAGATTCCATTTTAAAACTTTCAGTGTATTATCTACACACTTTAAGCTCTATTATGAGAGTAAAATTATTTTTTTAAAAAGTGGCGAAGTTAATAAAAATTTAATTTTAAAAATTTACTTCTGGTTTTATACAAGCAAAAAAATTCCAACTACAAATTTGATTTCATAATTAAAAAGATCAACAAATTTTCTATATAAACCACAACTTTTAATATTTTATTGTAAATTTGTTTAATTTGAAAAATTGCTTCCAAAAGATACGTATTTTCTTCACATCAATTCGTTAGATGGCCATAACTTGGCAACTAAACCTCACATTAAAAAAATATTCTGTATGCACATTTATATCTTCTAGACGTACAATTTAGCCGATTATGAACGAATTTAAAAACCTCACTTTTTTTCGTTGTCCGCTTCACGTGAAATGCCCCTTATGTCAACAGCACGAATTTATTTTTAAACAATATTAAACATTTGTGTTAGTTTATTTCACTAGTTTCTTTCAACAGTTTCTCAAAAAAAGGCTGTAAGTTTGTGGCCAGTCAGTTGTTAATTTTGTTATTTTTTCCAGGCCAATGTTTACAATGTTACCAATGCACTGACTTCAACGAAGGACCTTGCTTTAATCCTAAGGAGAGCAATCTGACAACCGAAAGTTGCCCTTTTTCTTGCTATATGAAGCAATACACGGACGATGGAGTCAAGACAGTTAAGAGGAATTGCGACATGCAAGTTGCTATAGATCATGATTGCGAAATATTACATAAAGATAAGGAAATTAGTGTTGATTTTTGTACTTCATGTAAGGAAGATGGATGCAATTCAGCTGTGACAGCCAGTTTGTCCACCTTGAGTTTGATATTCGCTTTTGTTGTAAGCATCACAGTTGCTTGAATGTGTTTATTTCTATAATAATCGTTTTTAGTATTTTTAAGTCTTGTTATTTTTAATAAATAACGCTGAGCGACAAATTTTAACTGTTTGTTTATTTCCTTACATATGATTCTACGCAATGGCGGACTGGCCAGGTGGTGCCAGGTTGCCCGATGGCAAGTGGGCCCCCCTTAAGTGGGCCCCCCCATAAGACAATATGTTGAAAATATTAATAATATATTTATTTATACTCAAACTTGCACGGGGCCGCCTTAAGAATTTATTTTTATTTTTTGGCAATAAATAAGAACCCAATAATAAAATAGCATGATGAGTTTTAAGAAACCCACTTTGGGAAACAATAAAAATTCTCCACAAGGCCCTTGTTAAGAGAACTTGTTAAAATGTATTACTATTTGAACTTGAAACGTTTTACTGGACGTTTATCTTTCATAAAAAACAAGTTTTTTTTTTAAATTTGGTTGACCAGGTTCTGGCAAAAATATTCATCCGAAATTGAAATAACAATACGTCACAAAGTACAGAATTGTTATGGTATGACGTGGTAGTTTCTACCAAGAAAAATTAAAAATAAAAAAGTCAATGCTATAATGTACAAAATTAAAACTTGAAAAATCGGATAATTGATATACATGAAAACAATGTGGAATATTTGCTGAACATATGAAAGGGACCAAAATAAATCAAATAAATAAAATTTTACTTTGGTACAAAAATGAATCACTTATACAGAATGTTCTTTTATACATGCAATAAAAATAAAATTAAGTTCATTTATAAAATAAAATATGTAAATTAAAAAAAAATACAAAAAAAAATGTTGCGCATTTTTGTGTTGATCAATGATATAAAAAGTAATACACCTTTTTTACTTTCGAAGATATCATAAAATCGATGTACAGGGTGCTATAAAAGTTATAGATAATCACCAACAAACTTATGTTTGTTTAAACGGAACACTAGGTATATTATTGCAATTTTTGATGAAGATTTTTAGCATAATTGTTTTGACTTCAACTTGTAATAGGCTATTATCAACTGTTTCTGAGATATTGTGAAACGATTGTCAAAATGAGCATTTTCAAAAAATTATTCTAAGGTAACTAACAAGAATAAAGAAATAAAAGAACTCATTTTGGATAGTAAATGAGTCGCATTTTTTACAGTTATTATTCATTTGCTAAATAAATTAAATCCTAATATAACTTATCCGGAATAACTGGAGATCTGCTAAATGTCAAATAACAAGAATTTTAAATGGAACACCCTGTATATCTTGACATATTTCGAAAGATCGATAAATCAACTTTCCTAAAATGTCTAAGTCGGTAGGTCTATCGTCAACAGCTAAAAAGTTATTAAGCATCTAATTTAACATTTATACGCATACAAAAAATATTTCATAAATTAATATAACATATCTAGTTGCCACGACAAAATTCAGCAATCGCACAAATGTAATGGGTCTTCTGCAGCAACATTCAACCATTGCAAACTGCTACTATGAGTTACACAAACGAGCAATTTATGATCATCCAAGAATTAGTTTTATTAGTACCAGTCGAAAATTATTTAAAATTTTTATTTATTCACGTAATGTTCTAAACTATTTAAAGAATTTTAATAGATCCTTGGGTTAGTTGTAGTGATCTAGCGCCTTAGCCAGCTAAATCGCCAGTTTAATTCATTTATTTCGGGATGTTAAGTAATAAGTTTATGGGGATGTTCCAGTTCCTACTGATAACAAAAACAAGGAGTGATTTGGTAGCAATGTGGTGTTCTTCAGAAATCCTAACATTTCTGTACTCTCATAAGAATAAATAATTTAATAAATGGATAATTGTAAACTCAATAAATAATAATTATTTCACTACGATTGTCAAGAGTGCACATATCAACCGTGTCAGGTCAATGCGTTTCAGTCTTGCTTCACATTCTTGGTGGAAATATTACATTTTCCATGGTTTCCACAAAAATATTTTGACGCCTCCTTATTACTATTCTTCATGTTCGCTATAGTAGTTGTAATATTCCCATAAATTTTTTCCTCAATATGTCTACAGAGTAACAAATCAAACTCGATTAAATCAGGCGATCTAGTTTTTCAAAGCGTTGGACCACCATGAACAATTTAATGTCATTGATAAATATTATTTAAAAAATTTTAGATTGATATATAAATTACTAATTCTTTGAAGAAAATAAATATCACAAATTATACGTTTGTATAAATCAAAATTGCAGAATGCTAAGCTGCTGCATGAAAAGAAGAATTATTCTAATTGAGAAATTGTTGAATTTCGTCGAACAATCTGGATATTTAATATTAATTTATGGATATTGTGCATAAGTTACAAATGTCACATTAGATGCTTAATAACTTTGTAACTGTTGATGATAGACCACCGAGTTAGACATTTTAGGAAAGCTGATTTATCGATCTTATATATTGTATTTATTCGTTCTATTTCTTATTTTTAACATTCTATTTCATAATATTTTTGTAAGTTTTTCTTTGTAAGTTTTTCTTTGTAAGTTTTTCTTTGTAACTCTTTCATTTTTCATTTTTCCCCGCAATATTCTTCCGCATAGTAAATGAGATACCTACTGAGTAAAACGTTCATATGGACTTATTATTTTTTCAATTTATGACAAAGTTATAACCGTTTGAGTTATTAACAAAACCGTATTTTATCCGGCGCCAACTTCTTAAGCAATTGAGAAAACCAATAAGTCCATATGATACTCTTTACTCAAAATGATATTTGTTTTATATGAGAAAAAATTAATAGAAAGCTTGATTGAACGGCTGAATTTTTCAAGGAATTGAGAAAACAAATAAGTCCTTATAACAAATTTATTCAGAATGACATTTGCTTTATAAAAATAATTTTCGGGGAAAAAGTGGGACACCTGTATATATATATACCGGCAGCATAAACAAAAAAAGGTGGGCCCCCCTTAGCTGCCTGGCAACCAATATTTTTGGACCCAGTCCGCCACTGATTCTGCGTATGATTCTATTGGTGTTTAGGAACTGTGAAATAAATGGTTTTTACTAATACACACACAATAAAATAGGAACTTTTTGTTTGTTGTTTTAAGAATCCTCAGGCATGTCCCCATACAATTTTGGCTGGGCATTACTAATAATGTGCAAAAAGTCCTCATAGATTTATCAAAATGTATATTCATAAAAGACCATGGTCTTAACAACATAATTACCAAAGCATTATAGCTCAAACCATAATATGAAATTCAAAACTCAAATTTGATAAATTAAAAAAAAAATGCTATTTGCAACAATGCGTTAATTTCATCCTTGCAATTGAATCGGCGAGTTCGAAAACAGTACAAGTCCAAAATTGGCCATTTTGAACTGAAATAGCCAAAATGTTCACTACGATTTATTCTATCGAATAGACCTAAAGAGAATGCTTGGGCGAAATAAACAAGTCCAGGACAGTGCTTTTTTGCTCGCTCATGCAACGCGTTTCTACTTAGTTTCTACTGATATCAGTCGTAAACATTCGCCAACTTCGTAATTTGTATTCAAATCGTTGTTGAGGTACGCCGAAGTAATCAATATGAATATCCAATATCAAAAAGATAAATAATATTAAAAAAGTCCACAAGTATGTAACTGGTGAAAATTTAGAATTTTACTACCACGTGACTTCCGGACCGACTACCACCGTAGAAGAGGAAATTTAATACTATTATGTATATAATCATCAAACTCTATATCATACTCTATCATATCGCCATATATGTATGGGGTTAGTCAAAATTACCAGAACACCTAAATAATTTTCCAACTGTAAACAATTTTAAAAAAATTTTCAAGTAAAAGTTGTTTTGTTTTAAACAATCTATCCTTTAAATATACTTTTATTATACAGGGTGTTCATTTTATTCTGGATATCTCGTAAGTTTTCCTTTTTCAATTAGAACATCCTGTATAACTTTACATTTTTTAATTCTAAGATTAATTCTAAGAATCTTATGTATTATATTTTTATAAAATGCCTTATTTTTGAGTTATGATCAATTAATCAAAGATGGACGAAATTACCGAAAACCTAAATAATTCTCCAACTGAGATAAAATTTGTGTTTAAACAAACTATTGTTTGTTCTGGAAATTTGGTAACATACATTTTTTAATTCTAGTATTAATTCTTTTATAGAAATCATTTTTTTTTTTAAATACGATACTGTCATTTTTTAGTTATAAGCAATTAATCAAAATTCCTGGACTTCAAATTAAAAATATTTTCCCGCATACATACACATTTATTTAATTTGCCAGCTTGAATATTTAATTTATTATGCTATTTCATAGTTTAGTTATTTTTTCTTAATTTTTTATTTTTTTATCCGTTAATGATCGGTTAATTGCTCATAACTCAAAGATGATGCATTTTATAAAAAAATTATTCTTACAAACTCTTAGAATGAAATTTTTTTAAATATACGGGCTGTTTCTATTAAAAAAAGAAAAGTTTACCAAATTTTCAGAATGAAATGAACATTCGTATATTGAAAATATATAGGTTGTTTAAAACCAAAAAATTTGTGTTTGAATTTTACTTTGAAATTCTTTACGGTTAAAGAATTACTAAGGTATTCCGGTAATTTTAACTAATCATGTATAATCCGCCATTTTGAATTTATTGTAAAAATCTGACATGACATTTTTAATTATCAATCTTCAAATATTACGGGAAATAAGTTTCATGCAAACCCTACATCACATACCTACATCACAATAAAAAGTATTGTTAAAAATATAAGCTGTTTTTCCGTCGAGTTCAAAGACAGTACATGTCCATGATGATTGTTTTAATCATAGCTCTGCTTTTAATCAAACATAAATAAAATATGTCGTACATTTAATTCTCTGTGAACTACTTTATATTTTGTCTATTGGTACAAAATAGCTAACTGCTATACTTTTCAAGATATTGCACCAAGAAAATTATTTTGTTAATTTTCTCAGAACTCACTTTTTGGACTTGTAGTGTTTTCGAACCGACCGATTCATTTGATAAATCAACAAATAAGTTTTTGTTTACAAATCTTCATTTAAAAATTCTTTGGGTATCCGGTTTTGTTAAGTTAATAGCATCGTTAGATCTGGTGTCTATTTAGATAATATAATCCTTAATTTAAAAAAAAAAAACAAAGAATTTTAGTCCAACAACAGTACTAGGAGTATTAGAATTTTCAATTTAATTCGTTGCAGAAATAAAAAAAAATGATAAGTTGTTTTGATACCCAGTAAATTATTCGTCTAAGCAAATTAAACAGAGATCGATATTTTATAAATAAGTCAACGCTTAACAATTCCTAGAGTATAAAAATGTTATTTCGATTCGAAACATCGTAGGTACATGTGCACTAAGAAAACACGTTTCAAATTCTCGAAGCGGACCGGCCGGCTGGACAAAAACGTGTTCTATTATGGCTGTAAAATAACTACGCCGAATGTTGCTCGAATATTTGACGAAAACATACTCATACCGTCAATGCTCCACAGAAAAATACATTTTTCTGTCGAAAAAATTGTTTTCGAGGCATAGTACGAGATATCTTTTTATATTTCAATTTCGACAAGGAATTAATATCCTTGTACGAAGTATGCACATGTTTGTTTTTGCTGCATTACTAACGCGTTTCGGAAAATATAATAATATGAAATGAATAAGGAATTTATTGTTGACGCCAAAAACACTATACATACCTACATCACAATAAAAATATTATTTAAATGCTTTAAATAGTCGAGTACAAAAATAGTACATGTCCATGATGATTGTTTTAATCATACCTCTGCTTTTAATGCAAATATAAATAAAATATGTAATACATTTAATTCTCTGTGAACTACTTTATATTTTGTCTGTTGGCACAAAATAGCTAACTGCTATACTTTTCAAGATATTGCACTGACAAAATAATTTTGTTAATTTTCCCAGAACTCACTTTTTGGACTTGTAGTGTTTTCGAACCGACCGATTCAATTATTTGTCATTATACGATATGTCATTGACAGAAATGTTTTAGGAGAAAATAATAACAAAATAAATATGCATAATATATAATTTCTATAGTAGTATTTTTTCTACCAAAAGAACCTAACTTTTTGGATTAAAACTAAATCACCCTGGATTATGTATTATCTTTGTAGACAAAGTAGTAGTAAGTAGAAAAAAGTAGCATATTATTAAAAAAAATATGTTCACAGTAAAAATTTAACTCAAATCAATCGGATCAATAGATTTGTGTAAAGTTGGTTGCCAACCAAGTTTGTGAGAGTGAGTTACTATTTTATACGCCTTGCATCCGCTACCGAATATACAACCTCGCATAGGTGGTGGTCTACCCGTCAGGCGTTTAAGTCCCCACAATTACAAAAATTGCGTTTCCCTGCGATAAATAATAGCTTGGAGACATGTGTTTGACGACTCATAACTCTGAAACCAATTATCTAAAGCAAATGGAATAAAGTGTGATATATTGGTTAATCGTTTCTACATGTAGTCTATTACTATCAAAATTTTCTGCGCTTCGGTTTAAAGATGAGCGCGAGATATGTGCAAAGAGGTACCCGATTTCTGCAGGTTTAAATGTTTTTAATAAACACGCCTTTCCAATTTTTTTTCTAAACTTGCTGCAAAAATGTCAGACCCTACTCGAGTAAGATTTTTAATCCTGTATGTTGATTAACATTTATGTTTTCTTATGTTTTTATGTAACCGTGGTTGTTAACAAGTTGTTTATGCACTACAAAATTATAAGATTTTTGCAAACTGAAAAAGTCATAATTTCAATATTGATAATTTAGTAGTAAGAGCACTTATATTACCTATATATTATTTTTTTGAGCAAGTCGCAGTGGTCGATTTTGCACCTTTAACCGGACAAAATTATTTTTTTTTCTAAGAAAATATCTAAGTACCAAAGGGGTGGTTTTTGAGGGGGTTGAAAATAAATTTTGTTTTAAAATTCTGAAACTTTGTGAATGTGCTACTATTATTCCCGCAAATGTGCAAAAAAAAAGAAACTTTGTAAATGTGATATAAATTTTCCTACAAATACGTGAAAAACAGGAAGAAAATCCAAGTACGTGTGGGGTGGTTTTGGACGGGGGTTGATTAATAAATTTGGTTTGAAAATTGTGAAACTTGCAGGAACTATATAGTTATTACAAGTTAAAATTGTTTCCGAAAATAGTCACAAATAGGTTTAAAGTGTATTTGTTTTTCAAGATCAATTCATTTTGTATTAAAAACATAAATAATTATTGCCTATTCCAGTCATATGTAGTCTAAAACTTACCACGATAATATCTCGTTCGCAATCCGGCTCGGCGTAGTGCTCGAAAACAATTTTTTGTGGGCATAAGAATGTATTTTTCTGTGCAGCATTTACAACGTTATTCGACGTTCCTTATCTCACAAAAAGCATCAACTTACAATTCGTTGCCGAAGAAATTCTCTAGCTATGAAACGGTTTTCATTTTGCGTTTCGCAAATTAGAAACGCTATTTCTCGAATATAATCTTTTCAACTCTATATTTGGAAACGAACAGGTCTGATATTCAGGGCCACCCTAACCACAAGACTAAATGGGCTATAGCCCTGGGGCGCCAACCTTTTGGGGGCAGCAATTTTTATTGGTGTTATATTTTATGTTATTATTAGTTATTTTGATGTTAGTTGATTATATTATAAATCTTTTCATGACAAAGTCAACCAAATAACCTCTTCTAAATGAAATAGAAAATTGTATGTCTGCTCTTAGAATTTCCCAAGTTACAATATGGAGTATCAATGAAAATTATTCTGGTTTGGTTCGGTTAGCGCAAGTTTTCTATGATGTGCCAGCCTAGGTTTGCCATATTTTACTTATCAACATATATGAGACATCTAGTAAACATGTATGAGATCATGAAAAAATATATGAAATACTGATCTACTTGATCATGGTTTCATTGTTGTTCATTGTTAATAATGATAACTGCATCTTTTACTTTGGCGTTCCAAATCTACTGTGCTTTTATTTTATATGGGCTTGTTATGAGGTGTTATTTTTTTAGAAATGTTAATTACAGTTAATTACAGTTATTACTCAATTATGAACTGTTCTTACTTATTGATTTTTTTGTTATTTTTTAAGAAATATTCAGTGAGCGCGCAAAGTAGGAAGCTGACAAAATCCCGGAAACTCTTTTTGTTAACTAAAAAAATTCTCGAACACGTAGATTATACACATATTTGTAACAAATTCAATTTCCCGTTTTGTACTTATGACATCATCGACAAATGGCAAACTTCATATTTTTCTTGTTGATTATGATAGATCTTGTTAATCGTCATCATGGTAGCATACAAATTGTATGACCCGACATCAGAAAATTTACGAGAAAAAGTTTAAAAATTAAGGATTTTGTCTGTGAATGAAAAGCGAATAGCAGTTTTAGGTAGATATGTTTGCAATAGGAATTGAACCATCAGCACACTACTTAGAATCGTTGTAAATGATTGAAATATATTGTGAACAAGCTTTCAGGATTTCAGGTAAACGTACAAAGTTTAAGGTTTACTATGAGATCCTTTTGAGGTTTCTAGAACATTGGGTTCAGGTTTTTGACATTTTTATCTCACTTGTTTCAACAATCTTACGGGAGAGTCCGTGTTCGTACACAGCGCAACTAATTTTACCCAAAACGCATTTTCATATTCTATTCGGAATATCCATGTTCCCAAGAGTTAAAAATCAACGTGTTCGAGAATTTTGTACAATAACTAGCCCTCATTTAGATTTTCTCGTATTTTCATACTTTACGCACTCAATGTCTACATACCATAAATATGAAAATAACAACTTCCACTAAAATGTTGAACAGTGTCGTTCTAATATTTAAATGGCTTAAATCCAAAACAATAACATTTACAGTAGAGAAAAAGCGGTTCAGATTTGTATAGAACCAGACGGAGACCAGCTGCTTTACTTATTAGGGATGTAAAGACGTACTACATATACTATAAATTATTATGATACTTATTGCCTCCTTTAATCGATGAAAAATTTGCTTATCGAATTATGTAACACAAAGGTTATGTTGGCAAAACTTGAGTATTTGGACTATTGTCGCACAAACTAGGCTGACAATTTATATCGAAGAATGGTTTAAATTAGAAGCCAATTTATTCCCAATTTATTCCTTATAAAGGGAGTTTGTAGGAATTCCCGCAGTACAGGAACTGCTGATTTATGTTTTTGTAAGATTATTTTATATTTGATGGCAAATCTAATCAAATGTTTCAACATAAAGCTTTTGACAATTTTTCAAGGATAATAAATAATTGACTCAAAAATTGCGTCTACATTTCCTAACGTGGCCACAGCACTACGCACTGCGCATTTTTAGTAATGCTACTACAAATTCTTTAGGGCAGACCAAATTAAATTATTTGAGTAGTTCATTTATATAGAGTGACCTATTTAATAATTTAAATTGGTGTGATATTAATTTGTAAAAGAAAAAGCACGGACAACAAATATATGTTACTTTTGTTTTTGTTTACTATAAACGTTGGTTTTTTCATTTCGTCTTTTTTTTTCGAATTTTGTATTAATATTATGTTTTTGTTTAGTATAATGATAATGAAATGGCTTTTTCTAGTTCTGACACTTTTGAATAACTTTGTCGGTCACCCCGCATCCGTTAGCTATCTCGTGTATTTTCTTATGAAGAGGGGCGCATTAATTTTAGTAGCCCACGAGCTTCGAATATCTAAGGACGGCCCTGCTGATATTTGCAAATATTTTTAATTTAAATATAAAAGATCGCAGTTTTTGTTTTTCCACTTCATAACCATCACCGACCATAAATATCCGATATATACCCAACACATCCAACAGCGTCACTAAAATTGTTGCCCAAGGATCGAACCGACACATGAATACATATTTTCAATTAAACAGACAGATTTAACTGTATTCCTTCCTCGAAATAGTCTATTCACCTCTTCGCAATCGTACAACAATCGCCTTATAATAATACCGTTGACCGTTGACAATTTCCTGTCGATGAAAACGGTGATAGAAATAGTATAAAAGATTTCAGGCGTAGTTTTCACGGACGTGATTGACGCATGAAACATTTAACAGTATTTTTAAGACTACCAAAGGATCGTTCATCTGTTGCCGAATATATTATTAAATGGATAATTGTCGATCGACCAGTCACACGTCAAAATACCATTAGGCCATTGCTATTGCTAAATTGTTAAGTGATTGTAGAATGCGTGTTGAAGTGGTGGCTCGTCCACATTGTGCGCTGTGGATGGCCAATGCTGGAGCTGTTGGGTCAGGGTATTGTCCATAGATGGCGCCCTGGGTATCTTTCTGGTGTTCTTTTTTTTAGAATCCACGAATAATTTTGATTTGGAGCTCGTCTAACCCAATAAACCACTGTTATTTCGATATTACATCCAACGGGCAACATTCTAGACTATTTATTAACTTCAATTGACAATATTACTTACAATTATCTGTTACATAAAAACAAAATAACCTCTAGGAAACAACAATCTGGCAGAGTTATTGGTCAAACTCTAACATTATTTGAATCGGCGAGTTCGAAAACAGTACAAGTTCAAAATTGGCCATTTGAACTGAAATAGCCAAAATGTTCACTATGATTTATTCTATCGAATAGACCTAAAGAGAATGCTTCGGCGAAATAAACAAGTCCAGAACAGTGCTTTTTTGCTCGCTCATGCATCGCGTTTCTACTCAGTGTCTACTGACATCAGTCGTAAACATTCGCCAGCTTCCAAATTTGCATTCAAATCGTTGTTGAGGTACGCCGAAGTAATCAATATGAATATCAATATCAAAAAGATAAATAATATTAAAAAAGTTCTCAAGTATGTGACTGGTGAAAATTTTGAATTTCACTACCACGTGACATCCGGACCGACTACCACCGTAGAAGAGGAAATTTAATACTGTCATGTATATAATCATCAAACTCTATATCATACTCCATCATATCGCCATATATGTATAGGGTTAGTCAAAATTACCGGAACACCTAAATAATTTTCCAACTGTAAACAATTTCAAAAAATTTTTCAAGTAAAAGTTGTTTTGTTTTAAACAATCTATCGTTTAAATGTACTTTTATTATACAGGGTGTTCATTTTATTCTGTGTATGTCGTAACCTTCCCTTTTTCAAATAGAACATCCTGTACTTTACATTTTTTAATCTAAGATTAATTCTAAGAATCTTTCGTATGATATTTTTATAAAATGCCTTATTTTTGAGTTGAAATTACCGAAAACCTAAACTGAGAAAAAAAATTGTGTTTAAACAAACTATTGTTTATTCTGGAAATTTGGTAACATACATTTTTTAATTCTAGGATTAATTCTTTTATAGAAATCATTTTTTTTTAAATACCACTTTTTAGTTATAAGCAATTAATCAAAATTCCTAGACTTCAAATTAAAAATATTTTCCCGCATACATACACATTTATTTAATTTGCCAGCTTGAATATTTATTTTATAATGCTATTTCATAGTTTAGTTATTTTTTCTTGATTTTTTTATTTTTTTATCCTTAATGATCGCTTAATTGCTCATAACTCAAAGATGATGCATTTTATAAAAAAAAATGATTCTTACAAACTCTTAGAATTAAATTTTTTAAATATACAGGCTGTTCTATTCGAAAAAGATAAGTTTACCAAATTTTCAGAATAAAATGAACATCCGTATATTGAAAATATATAGGTTGTTTAAAACCAAAAAACTTTTGTTTGAATTTTTTTTGAAATTCTTTACGGTTAAAGAATTACTAAGGTATTACGATAATTTTAACTAATCATGTATAATCCGCCATTTTGAATTTATTGTAAAAATCTGACATGACATTTTTAATTATCAATCTTCAAATATCACGGGAAATAATTTTCATGCAAATCCTACATCATATATACCTACATCACAATAAAATTATTTAAAGGCTTTAAATAAAGAAGTATTGTTAAAAATGTAAGCTGTTTTTCCGTCGAGTTCAAAGACCTGTCCATGATGATTGTTTTAATCATAGCTCTGCTTTTAATCAAATATAAATAAAATATGTAGTACATTTAATTCTCTGTGAACTACTTTATATTTTGTCTATTGGCACAAAATAGCTAACTGCCATACTTTTCAAGATATTGCACCAACAAAATTACTTTGCTAATTTTCTCAGAACTCACTTTTTGGACTTGTAGTGTTTTCGAACCGACCGATTCATTTGATAAATCAACAAATAAGTTTTTGTTTACAAATCTTCATTTAAAAATTCTTTGGGTATCCGGTTTTGTTAAGTTAATAGCATCGTTAGATCTGGTGTCTATTTAGATAATATAATCCTTAATTTAAAAAAAAAACAAAGAATTTTAGTCCAACAACAGTACTAGGAGTATTAGAATTTTCAATTTAATTCGTTGCAGAAATAAAAAAAAATGTTAAGTTGTTTTGATACCCAGTAAATTATTCGTCTAAGCAAATTAAACAGAGATTGATATTTTATAAATAAGTCAACGCTTAAAAATTCCTAGAGTATAAAAATGTTATTTCGATTCGAAACATCGTAGGTACATGTGCACTAAGAAAACACGTTTCAAATTCTCGAAGCGGACCGGCCGGCTGGACAAAAACGTGTTCTATTATGGCTGTAAAATAACTACGCCGAATGTTGCTCGAATATTTGACGAAAACATACTCATACCGTCAATGCTCCACAGAAAAATACATTTTTCTGTCGAAAAAATTGTTTTCGAGGCATAGAACGAGATGTCTTTTTATATTTCAATTTCGACAAGGAAATAATATCCTTGTACGAAGTATGCACATGTTTGTTTTTGCTGCATTAATAACGCGTTTCAGAAAATATAATAATATGAAATGAATAAGGAATTTATTGTTGACGCCAAAAACACTATTATTTAAATGCTGTAAATAAACAAATATTGTTAAAAATGTACGCTGTTTTTCCGTCGAGTTCAAAAACAGTACATGTCCATGATGATAGCTTTGCTTTTAATGCAAATATAAATAAAATATGTAATACATTTAATTCTCTGTGAACTACTTTATATTTTGTCTATTGGCACAAAATAGCTAACTGCTATACTTTTCAAGATATGGCACTGGCAAAATAATTTTGTTAATTTTCCCAGAACTCACTTTTTGGACTTGTAGTGTTTTCGAACCGACCGATTCATTTGTTTTCAATATTTTTGCCTTTCCAAATGTGTGACAAAATAAGCCTATAATTTGAATCTGCTGCTCATAATGGTAGGTACTTTAGGAGAAGAGCCGAGTTATAGGTGGTGGGTTTCAATATGATCTTACATTCCAGATAAGATAACTAACCTATCACCAGACAAGTTCTGAGCTTCAATGACGAAAATTATGTCGGTCCTCATCATAGAAAATCAATTAATATACAGAGTGATTTGCAATTATAGACGAAAATTTATGCGGACAGGAAACTAAAGTGTAATTTCAAATTTCGTGACTACATTTAATTAAACAAATATTATTAAATTAAATTGAAGTAAGTAGTAATTTTGACAATGAAACAAATTTAAAAGTGCTTCACATATTTTTATTTATAATTTGGTATGTTTTTGCATTTAATTTTCACCTCGAGCTATAAATTACCTTGTATCAGTCTAATTTTTAACATTGTATGTGTGTATGAGCAAGCTTTTTCTTATTTAACAAACTTTAAGGGAAAATACAGAGATCATCTGTTATAGATACAATTAGTGTGTATAAATATCTTCTACTTGGGTGTTTATTCCCACACTTTCTTTCTCAGAACGTAATTATTGTTCTGACTAAAACGTTTCATAAGGACTTATTTATTTTTTCAATACCTTAAAAATACTAAAATATTAACAAAACAGTATTTTAAATGGCTCTAACTTCTTCAGGAATATGAACTTGTTATCAATAGGTCCATATGAAACTTTTTACTCAGAATAAATGTTTCTTAATTTTTGTATTTTGACCAATGATTTTTTTTTTAATTTATACTTAATTTATTTATTTAATTATTTATAAATGGTACTTTTTGTATTCTTCGTTTTCGCATTGTTTGATTTGTATTTTCTTCTTCCTTCCTTTGGTAATACTTGAAGGAACTAAAAAGAACAAATAAGTTTGTACCTAGAGAGAAATATCTGCCATGTTACAGAAAATGAATATAATAATCTACCAAAAAAACTGTAAAAGAAGAATTAACAGTAACATCGCTGGTTATTGGATACCAGCTAAATTTCTGTATTGCTTTTACAGAATTCACATATTCCACAAACGTATTCCTGTTAAATTAGTATCACACAGTATCACCTTAATTTGACAGGGCATTTTTTAAATTTTACAGGAAATACTTTGATTTCACAGTAGTCGAAATATCTATATTCTATACTTCAAACCTACATCGTAGATATGATCGGGTTCAAATACTGCCGCGGGATTGTATATACGCAATAAATAGTTTATTGAATATCAGCATGCACGTAGCAAGCTATAGTACATCCAAAGTGTTGAGGGTTTTTTAGTTTATATAACGTATATGTTTTCGGTAACATTTTGGACAGAATTACAAGTGCGTGTAAATGTAGCGGAATTATGTTTCTATATTTATATCCTTTATTCACTGGTTGTCATGTAAGTTTTTATCACAGTAGCCGTCGCGGGTTAATAGTGTTGTTTATTAAAACTTGTACGCTAAAGTAGAGTAAAATTTGTTTGTTAACACCGCACAACTTCACGCACAACTTCAATAAGGTTAATCACAGCTCCCAGCCCTAACGAACACTCAGTATAATCAATCATTCGCCAGAATTCCACACTTTTTAAGAAACCCCCTCCATACCAAAAATAATTCTCACGAATTCTTGCATTTCCTCTCGAAAAAACACATCATTAACTCTATCCCATGGCGATACACCAAACCGATCGATTAAAAACTTAAAAATAAATAATCCATCATCCCCCAGAAGGAAATACATCCCTTTCCCTTTTTATCGAAGTCCATATTCACTTCCTCTATCTACCTGTGGCCGCTAGATCCATTAGCGAGGAGTCTTGAAAGGTATACAGAGGGTTTCTACTATTGTTGACGTATTTTTTTCGTGGGGAATTTTTTAGGGAAAGAAATAAAAAGAACGATCGGTGCAAGGGTTGTGACGAGTAACTTGAACCCCGATTTGAAGTTCCGGATGCTGGCGCTGCAACACGACACCAGATTTTGATTGATTATCACGAGAGGTAGATTTGATTGATGGTTTTCCGATTTTTGCTAATTGTAGCGATGACGAATCAAGTGTGAAATTTTTAATTTCTGTGGGAAATGTACGTTTTTTAAGTGTATGTATGTATATGTTTGCCCGAGGGAGAATTTATTTTAATGGATTTGTGCGCCGGTTCTACAACGGTTGAGTATGAAAAGTCAAAGGGTTGCGAGTAAAATTGATGATTTCTGCTTGATGTCGAAGAACCGATTTGACAGATGTTGCGTGTGGTAATAAGTATGCATATATTGTGTTTTGTTGAATGGGATATATGCAAACTGTGAGCGTGCAAGCATAATTCATCATTGGCAGCTTTGAGGATGCAAACTATTTCGCATTATTTTATTTAGTTTTATAGTCAATAGGATGTGGTACTTAATGATTTTGTTCACAAGGTTCCTCAAATAAAAAGGCACGTTCCTTCCATATACACTGCTTAAAAAAATAGTTACTTACTACTAAGTTACTTCGCACTAGTCTGCGAAAAGTTTCTTGGGATATGCGTTCCCATTCCTCAATCAGGGCTTGTGTCAGTTCCTGTAGTGGTGGATTAGGGCGCTTGCGAACACGTCGGTCAAGCTGATCCCACACGTGTTCAATAGGATTCAGGTCAGGACTTAACGCCGGCCATTCCATGACCTGTATTCAACGTTCTTGTAAAAAGTTTCTGGTTTCTGGCGAAAAATTCAGACTGGTCCGAATTGTTTTTTATTACTTAATAATTAAGCTTAAATGTGTATATGTTGTAAATATAAGAGCAGTTTAAATTTTCGCTAATTCTGTAATAAATTATAGCCCTGTAATTTTTATATTTTTTTATTGAACCTTTTGGCTGATAATCTTAACTTTTATCTTTGTGTATTTAGCTTGTTAAAAGTAATATCATATTGTTGTTGATATTTCGACTTTCTCTACTAACAACAAAATTTTTCCTCAGAATGTAAAAACAGCGAAGCGAGTTCGAATAACGGATTATTTTTAAATTTGACCTTACCTATATCCTAATATCGCGTCCGTTACCAAAAACCATATTAATTGTTGTCATTAGTCGATGAACATTTGAAATTCAAGCAACATTCAGTTACAAATCAAGCTTATTCATTAGTTTGAGAAAGCAAAAAAATATACTTACGACAAATAGTAATTAAAATTATATTTGTTATGCAATTTGTCGCGTCCGTAACCGTAACACTTTTGACTTTTGACTTATTTCGTTGCAAAAATCATAACTTTTGAACTAATGAAGATATTTAAAGAAATTAAATTGCATCTGAGAGTATAATATCTTAGCTTTAAAATGCAGTAGAACATCAAAAATCCGAACGTCAAATATCCGAAACGTCAAAAATCCGAACGCGCTTTAAAAGAGTTTAAATACATAATTATGTAATAGTTTGTGTAATAGATGTATATTTAATCGACTAAAGTGCATGTTTTTAGGCATTTTTCAGACATTTCTTAAGCCTAAGTGTCCTTTTCTAGGTTATTTTCAAAAATCCGAACAATTTGATAATCCGAGCCACCTTCGGTCTCAATTAGTTCGGATTATCGGCGCTCTACTGTAAATGGAATACAGAGTGCTACAGCAAACAGGGTGCTTGTTGAGATATTTTTGAAAAATGCAAACCATACAATTTTCAGTAAATACCATAGTAAAATTACTGGAAGTTTGTTTATAAAGTTACTGATTTGAAATCGGACCTGTTTCAAGCTGTACGTTGGAACGGTTGTACCTTGAAACAGGTCCGATTTCAAATCAAGTATGCTTAAGGTGTGTTCTGATTAGTGGTAATGACAGTAGTAGTAGATGTCATTATAGTATTTCGGATAGGAAGTGTTAGTGCCTCAAATTTATGTACATGCAAACTAATATGTGTCACTATCACGGCTGGTGAGAAATACTATAATTTCGTCTGCTACCACTGGCATTACCTACCATTACCACCAATCAGAACGCACCTTTACGTTCTGATTGATCTCATAGTAGCTCGATCGGTCGGTACTCGGTATAGTAGCGTGTAGTAATCCAATTTTACTATATTATTATAACTGAATTAATTCTATGTTAAATTTCTGAAATAAAGTTAGAGTTGAAATGAACATTATTGTATTTTATGCTTTGGGAAAAAAACTGTCGCGTCCGTAATGTCGAGTCCGAATTCGTACTATACATCATAAAAAAAAAGCTGAAAGATATTTCCCACATTGCATAAGTCGAACACTTTTGTTTTTGCTTGTATATTTGCACTTAACTATTTATCTTTCCATTTTGTTTGTTTAATGTAGCACTCTACTAGTACTTTGCACTAATTAAAATACGCATACGATTTTTCCGTTTCTTTCCTATTTTAAGCTTTGTTAATCGCGTACGAAGGTCCTCCAAGATGTTTTCGATGTAATTCGTGGCATTTACTCTATCAGGATCCACAACAAGATCAGTTCTGTTGTCTATACTGATTCCAGCCCAAACCATCACAGATCCACGACAAAATCTATCCACTTCCTGTACAGTAGCGGCTGCGTAGCGTTCACCAGGACGTCACCAGGACGAAATCTGGACTCAAACTAGCAACTTCAAATAATCAAAACGGATGCAGAAATTTCCAGTCATCTTTCCAATTAACGGCAAAAAAAGCACCCCGCAGTTTTTTCGAACACATCCCTTGTGGAACAGCTAAAATTAAGATTCCGACAGAGTTTCCCATGTTTCTTAGATAAACCCCTTTCCGCCCGGGCAGCGCACACCTTGAGCGGCCGTGCAGGCTCAAAAAACAACCCTACACCCTGAGAAAAATGCAAAAAGCCGCTGTTTAAATACATTAAACTTTTACCCTTTCCGCGTTTGAAAAAAACGAACACCTTTCGCGTCCGTATTGTGCTAAAAAAAGAGTATCCGAAGCCGGGAGAAAACAGTGGTAGGTAACCCTATACCGAATTTAAACCCTTTACGGGTAAACACAGCTGCGCGTCGCGCAAATTTCAATCGGAGTTTATAAGTAGGTAGGTAAAAATGTAAGGGTTAAAACTGGCTGGCGAGCAACCCTTCGCAAGAATTGTAGCATGTATACGTCGAGAACTATTGAGACTGTTTCTTTTTTTTTTTTTTTCGTTTCTTTATTCGGAGTTTTGCACGTGGTTTCTTTGATTATTAGCAGATTTCTTTTGTTGCTGCTCAAGGTATTATTGTCTGGTGTTTCAGTGACATGATGGAATTGAGAAGGGCGTTTGTTGTATTTGGTTATTGAGAAAGAAACAATGTCGTCTAGTCTAACGAATAAAACTATAATATAATATATTAGTATAATATAATAGCGACAATAATAAAACAAAGAGGCAAATTGTTTTGGATTAAATAAAATCATGCCCTTGTAAAAGCTCTGTACAGAAGTTAGAAGCTGATAAAAAACGCTCATCAGGCAAGTAAGAATATTGGAAGTAAGCCAAATTGAGAAAAGTTGCACTAAAGACAATTAAGAAATCACAACTCAAAATAATAGAAGAATGATTATGAAATTGACAATAATTATTCAATATGCATCAACCAATAATATAAAGACCTTAGCAGGTCATAGGAACGTGTCATTAGGCAGGTAAAAATGTTGAAAGTAAACCAAAGTGAAAAAAAAATGCTCTAAAGACTGTTAAAAAATCACAACTCAAAAAATAATGGAAGAATGATTATGAAATTGACAACAATTATTCAAGATGCATCAGCAAACAATATAAAGAAGTCAGAAGCTGATAAGAAACGCTCATCAGGCAAGTAAAAATATTGGAAGAAAGCTAAAGTGAGAAAAGATGCAAAAAGACAATTAAAAAATCACAACTCAAAAAATAATAGGAGAATGATTATGAAATTGACAATAATTACTCAATATGCATCAACAAATAATATAAAGATCTTAGCAGGTCATAGGAACGTGTCATACGGCAGGTAAAAATGTTAAAAGTAAACCAAAGGAAAAAAGTTGGTCTAAAGACTGTTAATAAATCACAACTTGAAAAATAAGGGAAGAATGAGTATGAAATTGACAACAATTATACAAGATGCATCAGCAAACAATATAAAGAAGTTAGAAGCTGATAAGAAACGCTCATCAGGCAAGTACAAATATTGGAAGAAAGCAAAAGTGAGAAGAGTTGCACTAAAGACAATTAAAAAATTACAACTCAAAAAATAATAGAAAAATGATTATGAAATTGACAATAATTATTCAATATGCATCAACAACGAATATAAAGACCTTAGCAGGTCATAGGAACGTGTCATTAGGCCGGTAAAAATGTTGAAAGTAAACCAAAGTGAAAAAAAATGCTCTAAAGACTGTTAAAAAATCACAACTCAAAAAATAATGGAAGAATGATTATGAAATTGGCAACAATTATTCAAGATGCATCAGCAAACAATATAAAGGAGTTAGGAGCTGATAAGAAAAGCTCATCAGGTAAGTAAAAATATTGGAAGAAAGCTAAAGTGAGAAGAGTTGCACTAAAGACAATTAAAAAATCACAACTCAAAAAATAATAGGAGAATGATTATGAAATTGACAATAATTACTCAATATGCATCAACAAATAGTATAAAGACCTTAGCAGGTCATAGGAACGTGTCATTAGGCAGGTAAAAATGTTGAAAATAAACCAAAGTAAAAAAAAAATGCTCTAAAGACTGTTAAAAAATCACAACTCAAAAAATAATGGAAGAATGATTATGAAATTGACAACAATTATTCAAGATGCATCAGCAAACAATATAAAGGAGTTAGGAGCTGATAAGAAAAGCTCATCAGGTAAGTAAAAATATTGGAAGAAAGCTAAAGTGAAAAGAGTTGCACTAAAGACAATTAAAAAATCACAACTCAAAAAATAATAGGAGAATGATTATGAAATTGACAATAACTATTCAATATGCATCAACAAATAATATAAAGACCTTAGCAGGTCATAGGAACGTGTCATTAGGCAGGTAAAAATGTTAAAAGTAAACAAAGGAAAAAAGTTGGTCTAAAGACTGTTAATAAATCACAACTTGAAAAATAAGGGAAGAAGGAGTATGAAATTGACAACAATTATTCAAGATGCATCAGCAAACAATATAAAGAAGTCAGAAGCTGATAAGAAACGCTCATCAGGCAAGTAAAAATATTGGAAGAAAGCCAAAGTGAGAAAAGTTGCACTAATGACAATTAAAAATCACAACTCAAAACATAATAGAAGAATGATTATGAAATTGACAATAATTACTCAATATGCATCAACAAATAGTATAAAGACCTTAGCAGGTCATAGGAACGTGTCATTAGGCAGGTAAAAATGTTAAAAGTAAAGAAAGGAAAAAGTTGGTCTAAAGACTGTTAATAAATCACAACTTGAAAAATAAGGGAAGAAGGAGTATGAAATTGACAATAATTATTCAATATCCACAACTTGAAAAATAAGGGAAGAAGGAGTATGAAATTGACAATAATTATTCAATATCCATCAACTAACAATATAAAGACCTTAGAATATCATAAGAAACGTTCATAAGGCAGGTAAATATGTTGGAAGAAAGGTGATAAAGTAAACTGCGTAAAATTTGCACTAAAGACTCAGGATTTTAAAAACACGCAACGCAGGGTCAGTATTCATCCCGAACCACTTAAAATTCACTATAAGATCCAAATCCATCGTCCCCTTACAAATTGCCGACGCAAAGTATCATATCAACTGACCCCACAGACGATCCAGATCACGAATCTATCGCACTGGGTCGTGTCGACAACGTCAGGGATCACCCGTCGTAGGTCATAGCATCAGGGGTGGCGCGTGTCCGGCACTGGCACGCACTCCGTCCGACCGTCAGTCCGGCCGGCCTCGTGCGTACCTACTTACCGACTCTACTCGGACGGGACGATCGCAGGCGGCGCGCTTTGCACAGCACACCATGATTTATGTATCGCCGGAGCGCTTTTTTATTGCGTCGAGACCAAATAATGCACGTTACGAAGTCCGGACGTCCACATCTGACGTCTTCATGCGCCTTCGACGTACGGTCTTCGACGGATTGGCGAGGAATTGTAAATGAAACGAAGATGGTATGCGTCGCGAGACGTTCGATTGAATGACAGCTGTCATATGGGATTGTGTATGACGCCGCGAGATGGCGGTGTGGTTTTGTAATGAGGCGGAACAGCTGTTTTTTCTTGTTTTAAGGAGTTGGGTCGGTTTGTCGATATTTGAAAAGCGAATTGTGCGTTGGAATACGACTATGATGCTTATAATAGAGTTGTTTATAATTTTATTTGTTCTGAATGATGGATGATTGTTGTTTTAACCAATAATAGACAAGAAAAATTGTTGTGGAGGCAATTATCATCAGAAGAAGCTAAATGGTTGCTGATAAAGACAGAAAAAGTGACGTAATGGCTTATTTTATGGTATGAAACATATTACGTAAGAAAATTTTGCAGAAAAAGACAGAATTTACTGTGTTTTGTTGTAGTTTTGTTGCACTTGTCCCGCCTGATGAAACGTCCCGTATTTTGTCGCGATTTTTAAAAATATTATTCTAATGGCCAGAATTTCCTATACACCAGCCATCAAACTAATGATTGTTGATATATGGGATATAGATATTTCTTCACGAAATTTTGTACACTTATACCGGAGGGTGTAACTTAGATCTATCTTGTGATACTTTTTCCAATTTTCACTTTTGTTCGTCGTACAAAAAAATCGAAAAATCAGTCAATTTTATGTCAGATTCAGTAACTTTTTGTCAAAAACGATCAAAAATATTAAAAATCCAACACTAGAGGGAAAATTTTATACCTTTTCTCTTTAATAGCTAAGAAACCCCCTCAGAACTTTTACGTCTTTTGTGAGTAGAATGTCGGGGGTACGGATTCCCCTTGTGTTTAGAGAATCGACTGTGTATTCTGTAAAAGAACAGATCTGTTGTATAGAAATGTCAGTCAGTCAAGATTGACAAACTCTATGAAAAATATTGTTGACGGACAACGTACTACTTTGAGCTCCTGATTGGGTGAATGAATGAATGGTATTTTATAGTCATAGAAATGCAACACTTTCCTTATTTGTAATAAAGTAAAATATTATTATCAAATTTTGGTTCAAAAGAAAACATCATCACTTTATCGTTCATAAAATTTCTTTAAAAAATTAAAATTAAATTAACCTTTAATCACATAGGTATTTTTAGATATTTTTCATTAATCTAAAAATCATTACAATCTGGATAAATAGTCAAGAAACGAAAATGTAACGGGTGATCTAAAATGATTGAGGACAGGTTGAATTTCCCGCCACAGTTTTAGTGTTACTAAGATGGTATGTGTGCATGATACAGGTTATGATCACTGTCAGATACCATAGTGAACTCGTCAGTAAGGGTTACGTTCCTCTGCAACGATATTTCATCTTTTTCTCAATTAATTTGTTATTGGGTTCTTGAAGAATCTTTCTAAAAATAAAATAATAATTAATTAATTCAATTAATAGTTTCAAGTTAATAAACCTGATTATAATCAGAGAATAAATCCCTTTACAAAAAGGAACACCTACGCCACTGGACCAAAATAACAGCTGTCATTTGCAACCATTGCCAACATCACAATTATTCAAATTGGCGGGAAATTCAACATGTCCTCAATCTTTTTAGATCACTGTGTATTATTATATTTATCATATTTCAGAAAAGAAACTCCATTATTGGAAATAAGTTGGAAACAATTCACGTGCTTTGGTGTAGGTACTGTTGTTGGCTATTTGTAGTCATGTGATCTAGTTTCGTCTTTTTTTTTAATAGTTGATTTTTTACTTTATCATACGCAGTATAATAAAGTATTGTAATCGTGCAAAAAAAAATTTTAAATTTAGCGGAAGTTTGTCCTTTTGGGTCTCCTGAAGATATTTGACCAAGGTAAAAAAAAATGTCTGTGTGTGTATGTGTGTGTGTGTGTGTGTGTGTGTACCCATTTTTGTGGCGACGATTCCGGAGAAACTACTAAAGGTATCTGGACGAAAAAGAAAAGTTTCATGACCAAACTTAGAGCTGAAAAGCTTTTGGTACAAAAGGGTCCAAAGGAACTAGTGGTTTACTCTTAGCATTTTTCGACGATTTTGCAAATAAGCCGACATTTTTGGAATTTCGTCTAAATAGTGAAATAATAAATTAAAGTTGAGGAAATTCTGAATAATTTATGACTATGAAATTTTTTGGTACAATCAATAGTTTAAGTGCATGAGCAAATATCGGTCGTACTGCAATAAAACTAGTAGCCAAGATACGTCAGATTATACGTCAGATATGATTCTAATGACAGTATACTAAACACCATGTCAAAGAATATTTCCAACCGTATTCGTCTAAATAAGATTTGTTCCAAATGCAAATACCCCTTTTATCCCGGAATATAATTGATTTGAAACACCAGAGCGCCAGACAGGCCGTGAACAAAAAAAAAACAGGCCTGCAACGAGTATGCTATCCACGCTGACTCTCTGCTACAAGCATAACACACCAGTCAGGGGCATGACTAAATATTTTCGGCCTTTTCTGGCAACCCTTTTAATATATTCCCATATTTAAGCGATTCATTAATAACAACCACTACACCGGGCGCAACGTCACTACCTACGCCCTATCTCTCCGTCTCTTTCCAACCAAACCCATAATATACCTTTTAAAGAGAGACGGCGATACCATGTAAGGTATACGGGGTTCGTGAAAACCGATAGTCAGTCCGGTGGATCTCATTTATCATTTTTAAAAAAGTTGTGAGAAAAGTAAAAAACGTTTAAAAATTTCGTGGCGACCATCAATCATGTGGATAGGTCCTCGTTTTGGGGTATCTGGCCGGACGGATACCATTTTTTGAAATCCCGAATTTCTACTTTTGTGTGTTATTATTAAGCGTTTCTCTCCTCGGTGTGTTATTTTTTGGTTGTGTTTCGGCGTTGGTCCTATCCGGCTCGTTGTGGCGAGTTCCAGACGTGTAGTTGGCGAGTAGTCGTTAGCCTTTGTGCTATCGGGCGCACTTTGATCGTTTTCTACTTCGTTAAAGGGGTTAACGAATCCCCGGTTCACAATATCGGCCTAATTGGTGGTAACGTTTCTATGGCTGGTTCGCTATATGTATGGAAAACGAGTGTGATACGTCTGATTGTGTTTTGTGAATTGAGTTTAACTCATAAAGTATTCTGACATATAGATTATGATTAGAATTGTACCTGGAATATATATTTTTCTTTCAACAGTTTCACATCCACAGCCTGAATATTTCCAATTTTCAAGACCTTGTAACTTTAAGGCATTATTTGTTGTTAAATGCAATATGTTTATTGTATTTCACTGTCTTCGCCGCTAGAAAACTAGGTACTATTTATAAAGTTTGTTAACCCGCATATACAGGGCGATCTACGGACATGTGCCATGTGCCTGCAATATGAGGCTTAATTTTCAGTAAAAAATATGAATATTAACACTTAAGATTTAACTTAATATTTGATCGGCCTCTGTCAACCGAGCAATACAATTGTTTTGTTTGAATGATTGTGCTCACAACTTTGCCCAAAAAACGTTATCAGTGCTATAAGAACACCTGTGAAAAAACTTTCAGGACTTCAGGTATAAGTTCAACATTTAGTGTTTACTTTCAGACTATTTTGAGGTTTCTAGAGGATACACATATAGAAAATTTTGTTTAATTCAATAAAGTATGCATAGACTTCAAGAAATGTGTTGTTTCAATAGAGACAAAGAAATATACGTCATTTTGAACAAAAGCATAAATATGATATTATAGAAAATCAATTTGCATCAAAATTCGATTTCCTTGGCGAATGGAAATGTATTTTTAAGTAACAGCACGATTTTCAATAGCTTTTTTATCAAATATTTTCTTATGTAAAGCCATATAGGTTTGAACATTGTCGAATTAAAAAAAAAATCCTCTTTGAACTTTCATAGGAAATAATATACCGTTGACATTGTAAATTTGGTTGCTATAGCAACAAAGCGAAATAATTATAAGCAAAAGACAAATTCCAAAACTGAACTCGACATTTTGTTTTAATTATAAAAAGAAAAACAGTGAAGTAGGGTTTCTGGTCATATCATCTGTTGAAATAATACTAAAAAGAATATTTGATAAAATCAGAATTCCCTCATATTATTTATTAAACAGGAACAATATACCTATACCTATAAAAATCTCATAGAGTTCATACATTAATATAAACTTTATACAGTTATTTTAGTTTAAGATCAATTAATTATTACGTCCGAATAACAATAAACAGCACACGAAGATAAATCGATAATTCTTCAAGAATTCACGCCAACCCTTACGATTACCTCACATCACAAAAAAAAACTACCTCCCAGCTATCAGGAAGTGCCCTTTTTCTACTTCCTTTATACCTTTAATCTTAATGCAGTCCCCAGCCGCATGACATCATTGCCACCCCATGCTATGGTGACACGACAAAAAGATTTCACCCCCTACCCATACCATAGCAGCACATGCACACCTCTCCACACATGAAGAAGAAAAAGAGAAAAAAAAATCGCTACCTGCTTCGCAAAAAATGCTAATTGAATGTTCCCGTCACGTTAAACCCATAGTTATACCTGCTCAAATTTCTCGCAACCAAGTGAAACTGAAATCCGAGAACTAGGAATTCCCCCAAACCTGGAAAATAAGGGTGCAAGGGCTTGCGTTTACCCCTTTTTGCGCGCGACTGACACTCGATAGGTTTTTTTTGTCAAATCTTGCCGTGAGAAGTGTTCTCTGCTAACGAATGGGTTATATAGAAGGGGTTTTTAACCCTTAAGTCTTTTTTTGTGTATTGCTAAACTATGAGAAAATATTTCTGGGGATTTCGGGTTAGAAAGGTTTACGATGTTTTGATGGGGTTGAAAGGGATGTTTAACGTAGATTGTCAGTTATGTGTCATCAGCTTCGTTTCGGGTAGTAAATTTTTGGTGTTTGTAATTTATGTGATTCATGTGAATGATGGTATGTCAATCCAGAGAAGCGTTTTTTGAAAATGTTATGACCTAGAAGTTTGACTGATCTTGATAATTGAGTGTTATGCTAAAAGTTGATTTTTTCCTTATAAGGTAACTGCAATTCGACTTCTTTTTAAATCGCTACAGGATTAACAGTAATTAAGAAAATTCTAATAATATCTATTTAGGTTGACTAAAAATGCTTTATACTTTCATAATAATACGGTGTACTACTCTTTTAACCACTATTATTTACATATTTAAGGATGTCGGAATTAGGTACATATAAATACATATAGCACGTCCGTAAATCAGACATGTGTGTCGGAATTGTGTACATGGTTAGAAGTAATACGTATGGCTCTATTATTGCTGTCTTTACACAAGAAAATACCATATTGTATATCGTTTGCTATATGACAATTAATTGTAAGCATTTTGTCCAAATTCCGACACGAGTGTTGGAGTTACGGACATCAATAATCCCTAATTATTACAGGGTATCGGAATTACAATCATCAATAGCAGCGGAGAGTAGCGATTTTGCAATTGATACACTGATAAAAATGAGTGCGAATTTACAAATGAAATTTACATTTTCTTCAGTAAACCTACCCTATTTGTCGGCAATTTTACCATAATTTTAAGCAAAAATACTAAATATCATTGAAAATGCAGTTACATTCATTAATTGTACAAACTGTAGGTAAATTTGCTAACAAATTTGTAAATTTCATAATAACAATTACTTCAACGGAATAAAATTACAAATCTATACATTAAAACTACTGTCTGATATGTAAATTTGCCCTCTGCTCGTGCAATTTTCCTTTCTAGATGGGAAAGTGCTACCGAGATAATTTTTATCGCGCCTGCGCAATAATGGGATATACAGTTCGAGTTCCGTTCGCCATCCGTTTGGTTGTGTTTACAGGAGCTAAGTTAGAGTTTTATTGAGTGCGATTGTTATATACAACTAATCTAACACTGCTAGTGCCTCTGTGACTTATCCTTTATCGGTGTCGTGTGGAATATTTGCCCCATATGGTTCTATAGTATTAAAAGATATAATATTGGTACATTCATCTCTTTGTATATTATGGAGGACTTTGCAAATATATACTACAAAGTGCAGGTAAAAGTTTGCAGTCTTGATACGTATAATTTCACTTTCACTAATTGGATGTTCTTTTTAGGATACAAGTGTTGACGATACTGACATTCTACAAATTCAAGGACTTGTGTGGTGTCCATAGGTAAGATTTCGCGTATTGTTCTTTCTTGTACATGCGGTCTTACAATCAAATTTATTACTAACATGTATAACACATATCATTTCAATCACCAATATAAAAAAAATACTTTTCTATAAATACTCATTAATAACTTTACACACACTCGGTACCTCAAAGGAAGGCAGCTGCTGACATTGTTATACCCTGTATATGATATATGACTCATGTACTTCTTATTTTGATTTCAGGTGACACATTTTGGACTATATTATATGCTGTGGTTGGATTATCCCCAGGTTATCTTACTCTGGAGACGGTTTAGCTTTTTAAAAATTATTCCAAGTCAGGGTTCAAAAACGAATAAGGTGACCATAGGTTTACCATAGGCATTTCAACTTAATATTGTTGAAATAATATTTAATTTATATTTAAAAGATATGTTTCTCTCTGTTAAGCAGATCGATTTATTTTATTATACGATATGTAGATAAGTATAGTCCATGGGTTCCTATTTTATTTCATTTACTTATGATTACATTTTTGTCAAGAACTTCTATTTATTTAGTGTTAAAAATATGTAGATATATATATATATTATAAATATGTTTCACATGTTATTTATTGTTAAAATTATAATAAAACTTCATACTATTATTTTTTGTTTTTATTTATGATCTCCACATTAATAGGATTTTACTAGTGATTTTACAGTTTACAGGCTTGTCCGAGCACTCGCAAAACCAGTTTACAAACAGTTCTTTTGTGAGAAACCAGATAATGTTTCATTGGTATTTATAATGGTGTTATCATAGCAACATATGTGGTCCATCACAAAAGTACTGATTGTTAACTGGTTTTCAGTTGCTTGGAGAAATCTAATATTAAAGTTGCAGAAAATTTACTGTACAACAATTAATTGCATTTCCGTGTCTACGGTAAATTTACTGAACGTCAGTAATTTTACTTACAAAAGTATATATAAAACCGTATACACATCGGAAACCTCATTTCATATGAGAAGTAAATTTAAGCTCAAAGTAAAATTACAAACCACATGGTTTGTAATTCCCTTCGACACACGGAGGTTAAAAATGACCGCCGTGCCACACGGTAAAATTACCTTTTTAGTTTTATCAGTGTGTGTTTCATTAATATTAACTTGAATGTATTTATATTTGTCGGAATAATGGACCACAAGTGTCTGATTTATTTCAAGCCTACAAAACCTGCAACTATCGTTTCCCAACAAATATTCGTTTTTAGTTGTTTTTTAAATTAATTTTGAATACTCATTTCTACCTATTTTGGATATATCCCAAACCATTCATTAAACGTTTTAAGTTATAAGTAGAATCACCCATTATCGAATGTCATTAACCCTTTGAGAACTCAAGACCAGAGTAAACAAATGTCTCACGAAGAGTTACATTTTAGAAATGCGACTGAAAAGTACATCAGCGGCATACAAACAAACAGAACCCGTCAGCTAGGCAGCTAACCGTGAACAAAATAGTCACAGTAAATCATACAAATACGAGTGTGTAGTGGTAGATACATGTGGTGTACCGGAAAAAAGAAACTATAGCTTCTCTAAAGGTGATATAGAGTTTCATTTAATTATTTATGTGTGTTGGCATAGACAATTCTCAGTCATACATTCAATAAAACTAAATATTTCATATCGTCTTATTCAATTTAAACAACTTTTAATAAATTTTAATATTAAGTAGGTAATTCTATGCTTCTTCCTTTCAGTAACACTCTGTATAAACGATTAGCAAAGTTTGGGTGGCATGCTTTGTTAACCAGACCCCCATAGAAGCATTGTATATATCTATTTGTACACATAATGTTGTACACTCATGGAATTAAGTAAGTTCTATAAATATTTTAGCAGTGTGTCAATGATACATCCAAGTACAAGTTTTTTGTTATTCTGGCCGACCGCTCGGCCGCTAAGTGCAAAAAATTGTCCGCTTCAACTCGTATATCGGAAATTTATTACTTGCGAAACCTTGTTCGAATGCTTTGAATTGGTTTATAATGATTTATATGTTTCTATTTATTAGCTTAATGTGTAATTAATTAATGTAATTCATACATTGCAATGTAATTGTGTTTTTATTGAATATGACGTTAATTTTATATTAATAAACATAAAAGTTTTCGATTACATGAAATAAAAATCTCATTTCAAGCTATTGCATACAACACAACAAATTATACTTACAACCTTAATGCATCTAATAGCTTTTTTTGTGTTAATAAATACAAAAATCAATTTGTTGTTGTCAATATTTTTACTTTTCAGGTTATTTCAGAACTGACATATGTATTAACATTTATTCACAAAATAGAAATAAATTAAAATTAAATTGCTTTAAGTTTGTCTTTATGGTAATTTGTTAATTGTGATTTACTGGTGTTTTCGAGATATTTAGCTTCAACGATATTTTGCAGTGTTTAACTTAATAAACAGAAAGGAGTATGTATTTTGTATAGCATGAATGTATCATTACTATTTTTTTTTATTATTATTTTGTATTTACTTTACAGCAATATGTTTCAAATATCTGACAACTGAAAATAATGACAATTATGTATATCACTAATTTACAAAAATTTTTGGAAGCCAGCTCTAAATTTTCGACGAATTTTGATGGAATGTAAATATGATATAATTATTATTTTAAAAAAATAAACCAAAATATACGACCATCTAAAAGAACAGTTATACAACATAAAAATTATTTCATCAAATTTGACCTGGGATGAGTATAAATTGTGTTGGTAACGGGTATATAATTTCCCAAAAGGAGACGCTTCAGAAAGAAAAGTTGTTGGTTTCTCTTACGCATAGCTTTTGTTGCATAGGATTGTGAACAATTAATAACTTGACGTATTGAACCAGGGACCTTTGCGTCGCTAGCACAATGCTCTCCCATCTGAGCTATTGACATTGTGCTAGCGACGCAAAGGGCCTTGGTTCAAATCCAGGTTGTGGCTGTAATTTTTGATATATTTAAAATTTACATCCCGCCTGTATGTTACCATATTATTAACTTATAATATTACTTTGACAAAGTATGTCGTTAAACATTTTCAGTTATAGTTTATATTGTTTGGAAATTAAAAAGACCTTCATTTTTAATGTATATGCATTTTAGCTAACCTTGCAGTACACAATTCATAAGTCAAAATGTTATTTTTAACTTATTATCGTTGTTAATGCACGCCTCTCAATTTATTTAGAAAACTAGAAATAAAATTTCCAATAACGTTCCAGCTAATATATAGGAAATAAAAAATGTGTGCTTATTGAACTGGAACTATATTACGATAAAACTTCTGTAGAGCTCTTTGAAATATTAACAAAGAAAGAAAAATAAAAAATTAATTAGTTATCAAACAATGCAAACCCAAAAATGAAACAATAAATACATATTACAACAATAAAAAATTATTAATTATAAGTAAAATTTTAACAATTTGTCTTAACAAATCAACAAAAGAAAATACCAAAATGTTTTTTTTTCTAGTAAGTAGAAAGTAATATGTTTCATATGGCCTTATTGGTTTTCTCTGTTCCTTCTGAAGTTGGAGCCGTTTAAAATAAGATATTGTTAATAATTCAAACGGCTGTAACTTTTTAATGAATTGAAAAGGTAATTTACTTTCTGAAAAGAATTCCTTCCTTTCAGTAACACTCTGTATAAACGATTAGCAATGTTTGGGTGGCATGGTTTGTTAACCGGACCCCCATAGAAGCATTGTATATATCTATTTGTACACATAATATCGTACATGAATGATAATCTATCAAACGGAAAAATATGCTTATCGAACCGTAAATGTACTAAAGCTGACTTGAAATATCAGATTCTCCGCGTGTTGTCATGTTAGAACTTGATTAATAGCAGCTACGCGCTTAACGGTAACAATGGAATACGATCGGTATGTAATAAAATTCGAATATCATTAGAGGTTAAACCATGTATCTTTTATAAAAAAAAAAACTACCGAAATATGGTGAAATTATGGCTAGGGATAAATAAGAAGTGTTAATTTCGTTAGACTGTGAAAAGTTTATTGCGTCTAGGTGCGCGGTGTTTATATTTTTTATACTCATATTGTCTTACAGATTATATACAATCAAATATTCATTGCTATAGCATGCTATGGTGGAAAATAAAGGATATTCATTTCAAACTTCCCACTCTGAAAAACTTTTGATGTCATAACGTCACGAAGTTAACAAAATACATATTTTTAGAGGACAAAAATTCAACAAAATGTCGATTTAAAAACTCCTTGTTGAATTTTTGCTCCCAATCCTACAACCACAACCACCCCCACATTAGATGTTTTTGGAAGTACTGAATTTCATATTTGACATACATACATTTTTATAGTGGCGTTGACCAAAAAGTTGACCATGTTATTTTTATTGTTATACAGGATGACATTCGCTTTTTTGAGTAGAATACGAAAATCGTAGCAAAAAAAAAACACAACATTTTTGTAAAAGTGTAAAAGTCTTTCCAAATTTTTTTCTCCTAAACCGCTTGCCCAAAAAAATTCAAATTTACACAGAGTATAACTTAAGATCTTGTCTACAGATTCGCGTTTGTATTTTACTAATTTTCTTTGCAATAAAGGCTATAAACAAAATTTTCATGGAAGCGGATATCTCGGCAACGAGTATTATCACGATAACGAGACAGGTACGAAAACAATCGCAGAATTTTGTTTAATGAGAGTATTGAAATAGAAACATATTTCAGATGTTCATTAATTTTATAAAGCGACATAAATATTCGATGTAATTTTGGTACAGCGCGCAAGTACGTCACGTCTTTCAACGCAGTCGTCATCAGCTTGGGTTTGAGGTCGACTACAGCATGTATCACCGGCCCGTACTTAGAAATAAAAGAAACATCGTACATATTTATTATTGTAACCAGCATTGAAGTTGAAGGTTAGAAATGGTGGACTCTTTGTTTAATGAAAGAATAGGTTGCATAGTGTACAACGAAGAACTGTAAGATTTCTTTTTTGTTTTTAACGCCTTTTGAATCAACAGCAGCAATCAAATATTATCAGGTAGCATAAACAAATAAAATAACAAAACCAAATATTTTTTCTCAGGCCTCAATATTATGATTTTTGGTAAAATCAAGATAACATAAATACATAAATATTCATTGAATAAAGTTTCTTGAGTAACTGCGTTGCGTGCGTACGTATTTTGCAAGTATTGAGCAAGAATGCTGAGGTATTATTCCAAGGAAGTAAAACAATGAATTATCAATGTCAGAAATTCCTTTCTCAAATAACTAAAGCACAGCTGTTGTGTCTGTCAAAAAATCACCATCAAGAGAAGGTACCTACTTCTATTAGATTTTATCGGAATTATATAAATCGGAAACAATGAAGTAAAATTATTGTCGTTACCTGTAGCCCATTGCAATTGAATTAATCTGGGCATATGTACAAAATAAAGTTGCAAAAAGCTACAATACATTTGAAATTAAAGATATGTTAAATTTATGTAACAAAGCTCTGTCGCAAAAGAGATAGGACAAAATTGTGTTGCAATTTTGCAACACTATTTTTGGTTTTGAAAATCAAAACAAATACATTGATATTTATCATATTTTTGACTAAATTGTAGAAACCATTATAATATCAACTAGCATGAAGATGATGATGACTTATTAGACTGCAACGACAACAGTACAAATAATGATAAAGAAGTTTCCGCAATATTGTTCCAATGTTGGTGGTTCTTCTGAAACTGCACAATTCGTTCAAAGTTTAGGACAAATACTTGTCGCAATTGAAACATCAACTACTGATTTTTGGCAGAAATAATGTTGTAAAATAATAATAAATCACAAAGCAGAATGTGTATACAATTCCAGAAATAAAAAAAAATCATTTATGCTATTTTCAAAAATAAAACCGAACGAGAAAATGACAAAAATATTGAATACGGTCCTGAGTGTTGTTGGTTTGAAATCGTCGCGCGAAGCGTCACACCGTCTCGCGCGCTTTATCCCCTTTCCCCGAGGGCAACCGTCCTGCGCACTGCATCGATCACATTATTTTCCCTATTTAAAATTCCCAAATAACTTTTATGTTATTATACATTAATTAGTGCAGGCAAATTAAGTTGAGAGTGGGTATTAATTGTAGACAGGAGTTTTATCATTGGAAATGGTAAAGGGGCTCATAGTGAACTTAGAAAAAATAAATGCAGGTCGTGGGGTGGTATAATGTTTATTTCAGGGGGTTGAAAGCGGGTGCAAAGTATATTATTGCGCTTTCCGGCGAGACGTGATGTTTTATCCAAAAACGTCCTATACTAAGTTGTAGGTCATAAAATAATCTACAACATTCATATGGGTCACTTTTTAGTATGACCTCTAAATTTCCGAGAAAAATGCGAATGCCAATGCCAAAACGAATTATCTGTTTTTAATTTTTAGTTGTCGCAACAATAATTCAATTTTAATCAAATTTTGTGAAAGCGTGCTTTTTTATACCTTAAATAAGCATACATTTTTTTATTACACAAAAAACAAGAAGTCTTTGAGATATTTAGTTTTTTCCGTCAAAATCATACTTTTTAAAACAAAATTCTGTGGTGAAAAATCATCGTACAGAGTTCTTCTGGGACTCATTGTTGTTGTTTTAACATGTACTTATTCATACAATAATAAAAACAATAGTTCCTATTTAACAACATGCTCAAAAATTGAAAAAACTCAAAAACGACTTTTGCAACACTGAATTTTACAGCAATTAATCATTATTTGCTTAAATTTTTAAGAAAATTGCAATACTGATTACGACATTAAATTGTACGGAAAAAAATACAAAGGAAACTGGCTCTCATTTCTACACTAATGCTATAACCATTAAATTAGGACAAGAAATCTTCAGATAAGTAAGCAAAATAACAGTTTTTGTCTTTGAATCAAAAAGTATCCAATACAAAAGTTGTAGGTCAAGAAAACATCTACAAATTTTGTAGAGGTTACTATATAACATAACCTCAAAACTTCCGAGAAAAATTGCGAATAAGGCAAAGATTAGCACAGTTAAATAACTATGCCAATCTATAAAAATCAAATAAAAAATGAAAAATAAATATTTTTCATTTTTTATTTGTAAATCTGTAAATATATATTGACTGTAGGTGCAGCGTGTCGTATACTGGCGATGCCTGTCTCACCGTCTGGATTCCACGTTGTCACCAAGGCCCTACGAGGTGCGCCAAGTTAATAGTTTCCTCCAGCCCGGTGAGCGAACTCATTTCCCAGGGTTGCGTACCGTCCTTTATGCTGCTCGGTCCAGGTCGTGTGTCGACACGTAGTGGAAGGGGGCTCCTACGCCCTCGCTGGTCATGGCGCCATGGTGGCGACCTCGAAAGCGCTATTGCGGAGCGCACTGGTATTAGGGGCGTGTTACAATATTAACTTTTGTAATTTATTATTATCAATTATTAGAGTACTGTTTCTACTGTATTGATGTTGTCACATCAATACAGTAGTCTACTTTAGTACTAAATCTACTTTAGTAGATTTTTTCATAAACAGTTTGTGATTTTTTAAGACATAAATAATTTACTTTCAGAAGTTTCGTCAAAACTAAATTAAAATTCTAAAAAAACGAATCTTTCGAATTTTTCTCAGAAGTTTTGAGGTTATGTTATATAGTAACCTCTACAAAAGTTGTATATTTTTTCTTGACCTACAACTTTTGTATTGGATACTTATTGATTCTAAGACAAAAACTGACTATTTTGCTTACTTGTCTGAAGATTTATTATTCTAATTTAATGGTTATAGCATTAGTGTAGAAATGAGAGACAGTTTCCTTTGTATTTTTTTCCGTACAATTGAATGTCGTAACCAGTATTGCAATTTTCTTAAAAATTTAAACAAATAATGAACAATTACTGAAAAATTCACTATTGCAAAAGTCGTTTTTGAGTATTTTCAATTTTTGAGCATGTTGTTAAATAGGGACTATTATTTTTATTATTGTGTCAATAAGTACATGTAAAAACAACAAAAATAAGTCCAAGAAGAACTCTGTACAATGATTTTTCACCACAGAATTTCTTTTTAAAAAAAGTCTGATTTTGACGGAAAAAACTAAATATCTCAAAAACTTCTTGTTTTTTGTGTAATTAAAAAATGTATGCTAATTTAAGGTATAAAAATGCACTCTTTCACAAAGTTTGATTAAGATTGAATTATTGTGGCCACAACGAAAAATAAAAAACAGAAAATTCGTTTTGGCATTGGCATTCGCATTTTTCTCGGAAATTTTGAGGTCATAGTAAAAAGTGACCCATATGAATGTTGTAGATTTTTTATGAACTACAACTTAGTATAGGACGTTTTTGGATAAAACGTCAAGTTTCGCCGGAAAACGCATTAATATACTTTGCACCCGCTTTCAACCCTCCCAAATAAACACTATGCCACCCCATGACCTGCATTTACCTTTTTTACGTTCACTATGAGCCCACTTACCATTTCCAATGATAAAACTCCTGTCTACAATTAATACTGGTTTTGGCTTATAATCAGTTAATTTGCCTGCACTAAATGGATGAGTATCACAGTAAATAAGGATTGTTTACGTGCTAACTGCGTTGTCCTGCTATCGTTCGTTTCTGAGATATCCGCGTCCATAAAAACCTCGCTTACATACCTTATTACATAAGAAATCAAGAAAATAAAAACACCAATCTATAGAAGAGATACTAACTGTAACGTGAACAAAAATTTAATTTTTTTTGGTAAGTGGTTTAGGAGAAAAAAAATCGGAAGTCGAGAATTATTTTAAAACCGAAAAAATCGGGTACCTTTTTTTACTTCTCTCGAGCTCGTTTCTTAACCGATGGGCAGAAAATTTTGATAGTCACTCCTGTAATGTAGAAATGGTTCAGGAGTATAACGCGCTTTATTTCATTTTTTTTTGTTCAGCCGTTTCAGAGTTACTAGCCTTCAAACACAGGGGTCAATACTTTCGCAACCGATAGTAGGGCAGGACTAATTAGTCCTTTTTGCCCTAAAATAGTACCACATTTTTAAAATTTTTTACAATTCAACATTATAAACTAATAATAACAATCATTATTTTGAATCAATACTTACAATTGAGATCTAAAACCTGTAGCATTGGCTGGTTGATATCGCATGTCTCTGTTATAAGATTCCTGCTTAGGGAAAGCACCTGCAAAGGAACGCATAGTTGGTCAAAAAGGAACAAAAGCCGGCCGATCGACGAAACAAAAGCTATCAAGAGGTAAGACGCGGTCTTGATCTAGTCGCCAAGTAATTTGCCCGTCGATCCGTGTACACAATGCACCGACTACTTGATTTGCTTCCCTTATCCCGACCGGAGATCTAGATGAGAAGCAACTTAAACTTCCATAACTCAACATAACAATGGCGACGCTTCTTATCGAGATGTGAGCGTATGAAATGATAAAATTCCGAAACGGTTTCGATTAAAACGTACTAGGAATCATCGATGGAAATTCTTCTTCTGATTGTTCGATTATGGACAAGTTACCACGCAGGTGCTTTCTGGTATTGAACGTTACAGTGCAATTTTGTGGGATAACTTAACGAAAGTTGATGGGTTAAACATTATTTTTGGAGATGCCTCGGTCACAGAGGAATTGGGGAATAAATATGTACTGTAAATCACAGTGTTTTACCAACTCACACTGGTGCCAAATACTGCAATTGTTGGAATAAGTTAATTTTGTGAATTAGTATCAAGGATATTAATAAAACAACATACAGGGGTGTTTTAGAAATAACGGCTAACCTTGAAGGAGAGTATCTACCAAGGACACAGAAGCAATTTTGGACAAATAACCCATAGTCTACTTCAAAGTTTTAAGTACTAACAAAATTGTATTGAAGAAATCTTCTAAGGCCGGCCCTTGTAAATAGCCGATCGCGCACAGTGAACTACATATATATACTACGTAGCGAGGCAAATGCATTTAGTATGCAACCCGCAGTGAAGTGGGCATGCTATCTCTTTCTATCTCATACGGTACTATGACCGTATGCGGTTTGAATTTAACTTTTTTATTTGTAATATCTTATTCAATTTAATTGGAACAAATTAATCAAACCTTAACTCTTGCAGAGTCTTAAATACATGAGATAATAATCGCAGATTTAATAAAAGTTATATTTTATTCATTATTCCGCCTAATTAAAATTTACAGACTATACTCTATTCACTTTTAGAATAAAGCGTTGGATAAGATAGGGCTATAATTTGCGGCTTGTGATTGGCTGAAAGTTGAACCAAATTTACACCAGCCAACGCGCGTATGTCACTTGAATTTTAAAACGTCATGTCATTTGCGTCAGATTCAAGACTTTCGTTGTGTTCTAGTTGTTGTGTTCGGAATATTTTGCAGTCTAACAATCGATTCAAATAAAACTCAGTTCTTTTTAGAACTCCAGACACTATTAACATTGTAACAGGTAATCTTAATATTGCCAATAATATTTGTTGTTAATGTTTTACGATGATATTTAATAGTGCTAATATGGATGAGAGAATGCAGGCTGGTTCATCAAAAAATCCGCAAGGAAAGCTCATTCGCAGTGGACAACGGCCGATGGCCTACAATGCATATCTCGAGTGCAGTCGTGAACCTGGAAATTCGAAGTCAGATTCTGTAAAATTAGCTTCGAAGCTTGTAGGTATTGGAGAATCAACAATGTGGGCCATTGTAAAGGAAAAGGGCACTTCTGGAGTATTACGTTCTTCAACCAAAAAACGTAAACGGGAAAACACTTGCGACAAATTGGATGAATTACAGAAAAATGCAAATAGGCGACATGTTCATTCTTTCTATTTTAACAATAAATTACCAACTATCTCCAAAGTATTAACGGTAATGATATGATTATTTATGTAATATTGAATTTAAGTGGAAATTTGTATAGGCTATTGAAGCAGATGATTTCATACCTACGGTGAAGCGAACAACTTTGTGGAAAATATCGCGTATGTTGGGATTTAAATGGGAGAACCGAACCAGGAAAAGTATTTTAATTGAAAGACAGGATATTGTTTTATGGAGACGAAGATATTTGACCAGTATTAGACAGTATCGCTCAATGGGGAAACAAATCTATTACTTAGATGTGACATGGCTTAATGCTAGTCACACAAAACCAAAGGTCTGGAAAGATACCACTATAACAAGCGCTCGACAAGCATTTGTTCGTGGGTTATCACGAGGTATAACAGATCCTTCTGGAAAAGAAAAACGTCTTATTGTTCTACACATCGGCTCGGAAGCAGGTTTTGTAGATAACGGCCTTCTGTTATTTGAATCAAAAAAGACTGGCGACTACCACGAAGACATGAACAGCGACGTCTTCACGGAATGGATGAGAAATATGTTGCCACGACTTGAGCCTGGATGTGTAATTGTAACGGATAATGCTCCTTACCATTCCGTGAAGATGGATAAAGTACCAAACAACTCTTGGCGAAAAGGGACATTAATAGAATGGCTTATGTCAAAAGGCGTAACCGTAGATAACAGTATGTTGAAAGTAGAACTTCTAGATATGGCAAAAAAGTATACAAGTGATAACCCAGTCAACTATGTAATCGATCAATTAGTGGAGGAAAGTGGTCGCAAAATCTTACGATTGCCTCCATATCACTGCGTTTTAAACCCAATTGAATTAATTTGGGCCCAAGTTAAACATCATGTCGCCGCAAACAATAGAACATTTAAGTTGCCGGAGGTAATAACTCTGCTTCTTGAGGGTTTGGAAGTTGCAAATGGGGAACGTTGGAAAGCTTGCATCAAACATGTAGTCAGCGAAGAAAACAAATTATATGAACTGGACAATATTGTTGAAGATATTATGGAAGAGTTTATACATATTATTATTACATATTATTTATACATATATATTACAACCAATACAGAATCATCATCAGATTTGTGGTGTGATACTGAACCATCTACAAGCGAATGAAATAAGGAATTCCTATTTATCAAATGACAAACTTTTCGTGTTTTCTTTTACTTTTTTAAACAGTAATATAACGGAAGACGTATGAGGACGCTTTAAGAACTGCTGTCGGAGCAAATTGCTGCTCGTGGAGATATACGAGAATAAACAGTGATATTTTATTCCTTTTTTAGTGTCTTATTTCTTTGTTTGTTATTCTTTATTGATATCATTAAGTGTTTATTGTGTACTAATATTTAATAAAAGATAGCAGACTTAATATAACGTTTTAATATAACGCACTACATTACATAACGATGGCTAATTGACAAATCAGCGGTGCGAGGTATGGCACCTGCAAAAAATGTTTAACAAACTTGTGGGTGATGACGCCATTTGTCTTAAATTAAAGTACACTTTGACATTGAATTTGTAAAATTAGTATCAGTAACGCATATTCTCTCAAAAATATGTTACCACAAAATTACCACATAAGTAGGAAATAGGTCATGTGATATACCTGTAAATATGGCATGGGCTCCAAAGCAGCAGATTCAATCCTATTCCTTTGGGCTTTTATGTAGACAGTGAATGGCATTTGAGATAAAACCTGCACTCCGTCCAGAGTTAGGAAGTTCCCGCTTACGTCGATAAAAAGCAGATGCTTGAAGTTCAATATAATAGCAATATTCGTCAATTTCCTGAAATAATCAACCGGAAAATAACCAATTCCTCAACAATCCAATCCCCCAAGCATCAGCATGCAAACGACATACGATTTGCAAATCAAATTTTCGCAAATACGAAAGATTTACTCACTGGTCAACTGCTGATATCATCAAATATGCATATCTGACCCCACTCTCGTCTTTTCCGAGTGTGTTTAGACATCTGGAGGCTTCCTCAAATGTTAGGATCTTCTCTACGATTATTTGTTCGGATAATATTCGTTGCCCTTCCGGTCCTATAAGTCTATGAAGGGTTAATTATGTAAAAATGGTTGTGAGGATTTTCAGGGTGGATATACTTCAGTGGTGCCTCTGGTGGGACTTCTTCGTCTTCTTCTTCTTCTTCTGACATGGTGGATGATTAATTTTAGCCACCACAGCTGCGTGAAACGATGCTTTTTTAGCTGGTGAAGGTAGGTGACAGATTCTGACATATTCTTGCTAGGTAACATTATTAGTTGATAGGAACACAATATTGACATGATTGACAGTGATGGGTGGTTACTTTTGATGTGGTTGGTGATGCGTTTTTAACCCTTGTGTGATATAATAACTAATGTTATTATGTATTAATGTTATTATTAACTAATGTTATGTCAATGATAGTAAATATTTACAAAATTTGTTTTTGTTAAGATGTTAAAATATCCGTTTATTTCCCCAAAAGGGGAAACTATTTCTGTTAGTCGATGTTAGCGAGGACTCAGTAGTTCAATTGGGTCAAGATTATTTTTCCAAAAATTTATCTTCATGTTATTCTTATTACTTTAACCCACCAAGAACTATTCACACAACTATTCACGTAAAAACTCCACTTATATAACTCACTCGCCCCCCATCGTTCTAATTTATTCCTGTTTTGCACACCCAACTAAAAAACAAACAAAATTAGGGGATTCCCAACCACTGTATAACACTTGTTAATAGCTCTCTGGAGCTATGGGAAACACCTAGAAACATAAAACATAGCACACCGTGAGAAACCCGTTCCAAACACCAAATAAAAAATTTACCATAGAGGAAGTAGTCTCAGATGCTACGGAATCATGCATAAACCCACTACTGTAATACCGCGGCCTTAAAAAACACCATTTCTAAAAACATAGGGGAGATATTTCGTCTCTCATATTCACTAAAACTAAGGGAGGAATAATTAATGTGTTCTTATGGCTAGGTTATGTTTGTGACGTTCCCAAGATATGAACATCTGGCCGATGAAGGGTTGAATGCACCGAAAGGGATGCGATCTCGAGTTTCTGTTATAAATATAGCGCGGAGGTATTTTTATCCGTCGGTTTTTAATTTAATATTTCAAGGGGTCTATCCCCTCACTATACCACGAAATAATAAAAGTGTACGTCGTAATTTCAGAATTAAATGAGTCTTCTTCCTGAATTACCCCGACTGGATATGAAACATGCGGTTATAAAATCACAGAGTTATTTTCTTTATCTCATATTTCTTTTAAACTTCCCACATCTGTCTGTATGACGTAAAAAATGAAGGTGTACGTTTATGTAAGTTAAGAAATTAATGATTGTGGCTTTTTGTGTATTTTGCTTAATGATTTTGTCGCATTTTTGCGTGTGTTTTCTAAATGATATGCGGATACAACGATTTTAAACGTCGTTAGGTAGGTACAGGTTTAAGGAAGTTGTGATTTTGGGATTGCTGGGGGTGGTTGAAATTGGGTTAGTCAGCTGTGGTTCATTTATTACCGGCTTCGTGGGCATGGGACTGGGATTTAGAATCATTAGTTAAGGTGTTAATAGTTCTGCTAACAGATTCTCGAAATATCGTTCTTCTTGGTAAATCCGTCATTTTAGAAATGGGTTTTCTGTTTTAAGGTAGAAAACTTAGTTTTAAAAAAATAGTAATCTTTATTAGGTAATAGAAACATATTTACCAAGTTTTTTTTACAAAATTTCAAAACTGTTTTCCCTGTATTATTGCTTATGTTGTACTTCTACAAAAAGATTATTTTGAGTTTAGATATCAGACACTTTTAATGAATTTAATTTGTCAAAAATACAGTAATCTAAGCTAAGTGACTATCCTGGACAACAATGAAGAAAATTAAACAATTTAATACTATTTATCGTAAGTTTTTTTTTGTAGAATCTATATCTGAAGACACGAATTCTGAATTTGGTCTAGTTTTTGAAATAATCATTTTTAAATAACTAGAAACCAAAAATGCATTATTTTTTTCTCAAAAAGTGGACGCAATTCAGTATTCCTGCTTTCAAATTCAGATTCTAAAGAAAAAAATCTGATGTGGACAGGCACATGACTTCTATTTGATCGAGATCGGTCGTGTCTGCATTAAAATAAAACTAGTTAGCCAGGGTTTGGCAGATGCTGTGATTCCATTGACAGTAGGTATTGTCGAAACATCAACGTTTGACACCACCTACTGTCATTAGAATGAAAATATCTGTTAAATCCTAGTTTTATATTAATGCAGACACGACCGATCTCGATCAAATACAATTTATTCATGCAGCTAAACTATTAATGTTACCAAAAAATGTCATGGACATAAATTCTTTAGAATTTCCTGTACTTTAATTTATAATTTAACTATTTGGCAAAATTGCAGAAATGGCGGCTCATTTCCAAAATCGTTAAAAAATGCTCAGAGGAAATATCCAGTTCCTTTGGGCTCTTTTGAACAAAAAGCTTTTCAGCTCTAAGTTTGGTCACGAAACTTCTTAATATGAAGTTTCGTCCCGATACCTTTCGTAGTTTCTCCAGAATCGTCGCCACAAAAAACGGGTACACACATACATTTACAAAAACGTCAATATCGATCTGTAATAATAAAACAAGAATTCCCAAGATTTGCAAATCGTCCACGTATAATGCAAGTGGCATGCAATTTAAGCACTCTGTACCAGTTGCGCATCAAGTAGCCAGATGTTCGACGAAGGCGACATCTAGGGACCCCCACCCGCACTACCAGCCGGCACCCTTTTGTAGCACGAAATGACACAAAAAGAATCGACCAGAACAAAAAATCCCGAGTAGGCGTACGACATTTTTATTATTGCGATTGAGCAAGTAGGTACCCAGTAAGTTTCAAGTGATTCAAAAATAGTCTACCCCTTCCGTTCTCAGAGTCTGACGCGCTTCCGGCTTCTCGTCATCTCTCAGACTAACCCTTTCTTCAGACATCTGGAAATAAATGCTATCGAAAAAAGCGGAGCCTTATTAGAAAATTTATACATTAAAATGCGACATATGGTTGTGGGCTTTATGTGAATCGCTGGGCGTAGGTAACCCTTTTGGTTTTAAAATAACCTCGGTTTTATTGCTTTTTGTCTTTTTTTTAGTATTCTTTATTTTCCGACTGTTTATGTTTTGTTTTGTTATTTTTACAATCGTTCGAAGTGATTTGAAGGGAAGAACGCGGTTCGGTTTTGTAATTGTGTACTCCAGTTGTGGTTCTCTGCAGTTCTCGGTAATATAAAGAGCACAGGTATTGCAAGGTATGGCAGATTGACTGATTTAAATTTTACTACCGTGGTCTCGGGTCTGAGGCAAACGCATTAAATTTTTAACGACTCTGTTGGAATTCAATCTTTGTATTGTGTTTGCCACAGCGCAAGTACTTTTACGCTAGTAGATTTTGCGTTTCTGCTTGTGAGAATATTGGGTTATGATATTTGCATAATTGACGAGCATAGCATCTAAAAATATGATTCTTCTTGATGACTGCGTAAAGAGCCCTCATATCACGCAAAACGTAACCGAAAATTTATAGGTTACAGTTAAGGCAAAAGGCCGCCAAGCTCAATAACGGGCGCACTACTACGGGAGTACTATTACAGCGATGTTGCTGCTTCATTTCAATTACAATGATCTTTTAGTAAAAATACAATGGAAATATACCCTAAATTCGTAAAATTACAACGTATGTTGTGATTTTGCTATTATAATAGCGGGTTTGTTGATATTGTAACGCCCAGACGCATGCGCTACGTTTGATCAGCTGTTTTGCAAACGAACGCCGGCACGCATACCATCGAGTGCAATATGTAGTTGGGCGCGTTGTATTTCTGTCTCCGGTAAGTAACAATGATACAGTTAACTAAAACTTGTCTAGATACCATGTAGGTGTAGGTTAAAATACCATGTCACACCGCAGAACAATTGTATTGCCTTTGTAGATCACCAACGACGACAATTAGCCATTAGAAATTGGTGTTAAGGGGCTGGTTCAACCTAACTTCAGGTCTGTTCTGGTGGGCCCCTATTGGTCCAATTATTCAAACTGTATAGTGCTCGTGTGGGTTTATTATTGAATAACGATAGCATCTTATGAGATTATAACAATCTAAATTAACTCTTCTTGGTCGGACTTGCTCGATATTTATTATACCCATGCCCAATTTTAAACAATTGCTGCTCAAAATAGACGTATAATTAGATGTCGTGATTTCAGGAATAACAATGTAATTATGTTTTTTGTGTCAAGTCCGTCGTAGTTTCACTTTACGTCAATGTAATATTTGTGAAAATTCCAATAAATAAAACGAAATAAAGCCCACTTTTAAAAAATCGGCGTCGTATTTTCCCAATGTTTCCATCCATGTTCGAGGCTGGACAGTGTGGCCATCTACGATGTTGTCGAGAACTAGACGTCATTAGACGAAGATAGTAATGGGTCTATCTCTATCTACCATATACCACAAAAAAAGGCTGTAACTCGCTAAAATTCACACATTTATACTGGGACAGATTTCGAGAGTTCTAACCTACAAATCCGATATAATCTGAAAATGTAGAAAACTTGGGGACACTGCACAAAGAAGTATTCTAATCGAAATTAGGAGATTACATAAAAATTCTACTATTATATCAGACATCAATCAGGTTTGTGCCTAAAGAAGTATACTATTGTTTTTTAAAATTTCCTTTTCAATTGTTAGGTTAGTTAGCAGAATATACATATAAACAGTGCTGTTTTATCCATTCTACTACCAGGGAATTCAAGCTCCAAGTATGGTATGATGCAGATAGCTCATTACGGGGTTTGTAATTGGATTCAAATCACATTACGAGGAATCAAAATCCTTACGTACTATTTTGTTGATCGAAGAGGATTTCTAGACAAGGGATGTGGTTCCTAATTTTCATAATTTCCACGAACTGACAATAAAATTATCGAGGTATGCTGAAGATTACCGATTTTTTATCAAATTTTTTGGTAATATTACTGGAAGACGTCTATAACATTATTATATGAGAAATGTATAACGGGACATAGTCGACTTGTCAACCACTGACTCCAGATGTTTTTCTTCTCAAGTGCAAAGTGTATGGAGAATTACGTTTAACACAACAAACCGCAGATAGTATTGCAATTAGCCCCGAAGAACCCGTATGCGTGTGGTCTCATGATAGCGAGGATCAACATTTTTGTGATTTTGATATTATAATATATTAATAAAGCTATATAATATTATAAAGCTTATGTTGTCTAATTGTCTTTTATAAATAATATATGAATTGCAAATTGGTAAATAAAGAATAACTTATTAACTGTTTTGTTTTTCTTATACGTCATCAGATCCCTGCGCTGTGGATGTACATACGTATGTAATATCGACCCATGCAACAAAGACTATAGTAACTACATTTAGTTTGTTAGTTACGATAGTCTTCGTTGCATGGGTCGATATGTATTTGTTTTTCAGTAGCTAGGCATAAGTGTATTATAGGCTGAGAAATGAGTGCATAATCTATCGTACCAAGAGTAAGTAATCCGTGACCAAAGTTATTGGTACGGGGTTTGTTTTCTAGGAGGTATAAATGTATATGGGCGCATAATCTCAATACACTTTCAAACATTCCACATATTCACAGTACGTGTGCGTGTATTCATAGTACGTGGTTTTTGCATATATCACTTCATAAACCGTAGACAAATGTTGAAGTTATTTATCATATAAATATATGATAAATATATCACATTCTCCACATAGGTTATGTCACGGTTATGTCAACAATTTATCACAGTAATTTTTAGAGCTACCATGTTATGTTGGTAACCGTTGTAAAATCACTAGACAGCCTGCGTACGTGTGCAAAAATAAATTGAAACAGCGTTAAATACGTTAGATCATATAATGTTGACCGCACGTCGGCAAAGTCTATCTTGTTCCAAAGTAGCTTTAGCGAAAACGTCGACATCCCCACGCAAAGACCAATTCTCGACTGATTTTTTTAAACTTATCAAAACCAGCCAAGCCTCTGCCGATCAGCTGTTGGGCAGGACACTTAACGTTAACGCCATACCTGGATGAAAGCTGTAAGTACAGTCTTCTACGTTTCTTTGTGAAAATTTGCTTTACGATTGAAGGGTTTTATACCAACAGAAAGATAACGTGCAATCTTCCTTTTAGGTTAACTTTTTTGTGTCTGTCTAATATGTTTCCTTGTTCTTACAGATACAGATGCGGAACATTTTGCACCAAGTGTGTTTGTCAGAAAAAGAGTGAACGAGTATGTGTGTTCGTGGTTGACCGAAGTGCATTTATATTTTAATCCGTGTGTTTTCTATGTTTAAGTATTTGCGTACGCTATGTATTTATTACTTGCTTCTCTGTAGTTTTAATGTATTTTTATGTCCCTCAAACTAATCTTGTCACACAGTACCTATTATTATCATGGAAGTGCATTGTCCTGAAAAATATCATCTCTCAAAAGTCTAGAACGAGATTAATTTCCATATCTGGCAGTCCAGTTGTTTAAATCAAAGTGATCGGCGCCGGACTACGGCCCTAAGCGATCGAAATGATAAATTTCGTATCAGTCAATATTATAAAAGCCCGTAGCTCCGTTGGTCGTTGTTGTTCTTGCATATTCATTCTGCTTATTGTAATATATCTGTCTTAGACAATAGGCACATCGTGTAGGGAACCGGTTCAGCCACATACATACAAGCACGCGTGGTTGTGGACTCAGAGGCAAAAGAAAACGTTAATAGAGAATATAAAACATAAGAATTATATGGCATGTTGATTAGTTCGTATTGTATTCGATCGGACCGAAGGGATTTTTAATCAAGCGAAAGAGAAAATGGCCGCTTTTGAGCGGTGTTTGTAATGACTGGTAATGGTGCCTGGTGAACATAACCTAGAATCATTAGATTAATATGATTAAGAAAGCATTTAATTAATGACATTATCAGTATATTACTTCAAATTACCCTGTTGTTGAAATACGATTAAAAAACTACTGATGAAGAATTTTTTTTCTTCTTTATGTGATATTTTTTTAAACCTGTAGGCATGGGCGCCGTTTGAAAATGTTCCAGGGGTGGCAAAATTTCTTTTAGTGTTAAATGGTGACGTAATATTAAGTACTACGCCATTAACTGTTTTGCAGCATTTTCATCTTGTGTTATTTTGCATACACTCTGAAAAATCTCTATCGCTTTAAGGTAGTGAAATGTTTTTGTTCACATTTTTGTGTGTTAATAGCCTTCCATGGTCGTGATCTCTGTATGCTCGACAATACTTACTTATTATATATTGAATTCATTGAATTTCAAGTCATTTTGCCGTCTTTCTACATCGTTTATTAATGTGGGATTAATATTTTTAATTAATAATTGTTTGTAAATATATTTTGTTTCTGAATCATTGAACTCTTATTCTAGAATTTAAAATTTTGTATAATTTTCAACCAATATTGTAGCATTTTTATTACTTTTTAATACGTTAGGAGACATTGTTGTTAATTTCCCATCTTAATAACAAATTGATAAGCAATAAAAAGGCAACAATATTATTTTCAAATTTACCCCGTTAACGAGAAATAATGACTAAATGTAGAGAAAAGTGGATTAATTTGAAAATTCTGTGTTTAGTATAATCGACGACGAAATAGTATTTTTTTTATTTTACTATTATAGTTGAACACTTGTAAGGCGACAATGTTAGGTCAACTACTAACTTTTGAACGAACTCATGTACGGAAATGTATTGTGTCAACGCTGGAGAGTGTCAGAAGATGGTACCAATATTACAAACAGCATAGAGAATCAATTGTCATGTATCATAGGATGGCCCTTTTAATACCAAATAACTTTTGTCTGAAACTTTTTATTATTTAACGTTTTTGAAACTCCCTTTTCATTAACCGAAGTTTTGCAATTTTAGTACCAATGTTAGCCAATAATGGGTTATCTATAAATCTTTTTAAATTATTTGATTTTAAAATAGTTATTCTATGATACTTTATACAACCTATTTTACTAAAGCAATTTCTAAAGTTGGTACAATATTCCGGCTCTCTGCAGTTCCTAAACGGCGTCTATCTGGACATGAGTTCGTTATCAAAATTTGGTCTACTATCAAAAGTTGACTATTATACCTTATCTATATATTCTACGCTAATTAGTTTAACACTCAGTGTAATTAAGATAAACTGCTCAGCAGTGCCAAAAATTGCGAAGTAATGGAAACTAATAAGTACGATCAAATAAAAGTGCATACAACAATACTTATTTTGGACTGCAGCGCAAAATTTGGATACCGTATCTTCTCATCTTGTGGCTCTTTCGCCACTGTTACGAGTTATATCGCAATATCTAATAAAACTGACATTGGTGACAATAGCCGATAATAATCAGAATAGTCATCATTTATCTAGTAATTTTTTTTTTCATCCTTCTCTATACGTAAATGTCATTTTTGCATCTTTGTGGGGACACGAAAGATGCTAATTGCCCGCTAGGCGTTTAGTTAATACCTTTCAAGCCTAGCCGCGAAAATATGTTACACACAGGCCGGGCGGCGACTGACCTGTCTGTTAAATAAATACATAGCTTTCAATTCGGTTTGATATGCAAGATCCATCTGATCAAAAAGATCAAGCTGATTTATGATCGAAAGATCCATCTAATATGATAATAACCGATTTATCGATCAGATCTATTTATCGGTCTTCAATTGTGATCAAAGGTCGATCACAAATTTCTCGACCACTCCTATCTTTTTCGTTTTTCGCGTAGCGGTAGTTGGGTTCGAAATCCAGGGGGGGGGGGGGCAAGCGCCCCCCCTTGCCCATATGTAACGGCGCCCATGCCTGTAGGTACTAAAGAAACCAATAACCGTGCCATGTGTATTTACTATTGAGTTTTCAAGAACTTATATAAAACGTACCACGACAAAAGTTGAATGTTTGACATTTGAAACTGGATTTCGAAACATGGGTTAAAGGCGTATAAAAGTTGCATATCAAGTTAGGTTATTGCGTTTTTTAGTATTTCGCTTCAAATGCTTCAAAATCATTTGAGTCTTGTCGATTTAGATTTGGGTGGACATATAAAACCAATAGATTATAACAAATCTGATGTGGCCAGGCACATGACTTTATCATAATATATATAAAATTAATAGTTTAGCCGCATGAGATTCTATTTGATCAAGATCGACCGTGTCTGCATTAAAATAAAACTAGTGTTAAAACTAGTGTATTGTCAAAACATCAGCGTTTGACACTACATACTGTCATTAGAATGAAAATACTGTCAAATCCTGGCTAACTAGTTTTATATCAATGCTGACACGACCGATTCTCAAAGCAGAACAAATTATAAACCATACTAAAAAAAAAGAAAAAAAAAAGAAAAAGACGAATGGAGTGGGTACATGATTAACAGGAATAACAGGGAATTACTAAATCATTGAAAGATTGTAGACTTAGGAGAAGGTTAAAACAGTTTTTCAGAACGGAGATATTATGTCAACATCTATTCTGTCAAGTCATTTGTCATCAATTTTTGACAAGTGATCACGTCGACGGTATTTTTACTTGAATTGTCAACAACAGAAATATATCTCTTAGTCCGACATTGTTGCTGGTGGATAACATGTCATTCATTTTCATAAATTTCAATAATATCATCAAAAATTCAGTAAACATACCGATATGATCAGGACATTATTCTGAATATATTAGCATTTTTTGTATAGGTGGGAGTTTTATCTATGACGTTCAATGATTTTGCATCTAAATTGAGTAGACTATTATTTGTGAACGAACTTTCAGGATTTCAAGTGAAAGGAGAAAGATTAAGGTTTACTATGAGACCCTTTTGATGTTTCTAGGACAATGGATTCAGCTGGTATTTACAAAAATTACCTTTTCTACATTTTGACATCCCTTTTTCAAAATCCTCAAGCGATAGAAAGATTTTGAAGACGTATTCATTTTCAGAAAAAATAATTCTACCCAAAACGCAATTTCATACTCAAAATCACAAAAACGACGTTTCCTACAGTCAATATTTGACAATTTTTAATTGTACTTTTCTAAAAAAAAATTATATAATAAATAATTAATAAAACAGCGAATTTGTGCTCAAAATGGCCCCTAAATGAATAGTTGTGCTGAATCCGATGCTGAATTCGAATCTGTGTATTGCTAACAAAACTTCGTGACGCAACATACAAAAAAGTAAAAATTTTAATTTGTTTGGGGTTTTTTGTTGCTGCAGAAGACTGGAAGAGAATAAATAAAATGAAGACGTACAAGACAAAATGTACACATAATTTGAATACAATGTGAGTTTGAAATTTTTGTAGTCAGTGGTTTTTGTGTAGGGAATTAGAAGTTCTCTCGTTTATTATCTTCCAACCAATAGACAGCAATTATTATTAAAAATAAACAATACAGTCAATGTTTTAAAAAGTAAATGATGTTTTCTGACCTAAAAATAACCACCATCGGCAAAGTAAACAAAATAAACAACGTAACAGTAGTTTCCCATGCTCGTCCATAAACGTCTTGTATCATATTAGTATAAAATGAATGATTAATGATTGTATTAATTAGCATCCTAGGAATATTTCCTACTTGACCGAATATCTATCTATCCATCTTGAGCTGGGTAACGCACTGCTTGTTCTAAAGTAACCGAAGACCTGTATTTGCGTTTATCTATTTGCGACCTGTACAACTAACGTGTTGTAATTAATAATTAATTATAAGCTAATTAATTTTAATTTTTAATTACTTTGTGGTTTTCCTGTATCTTCTGACAGCATTCGATTTTTACGTGATGGTTTCAAACCAGAAAACGAATTAACTTGTAATTAGTTTTGATAATTTTTCGTTTGAGTACGTAATTAGTTTAGAACCTTCAAAAATCTATCTTTTGAGTTCCTAATTATTAAGGTTTATTTATTAAATAGTAAGTTTATGGTACGTTGTCTGTAGTATTTTTCTTCCTTGCTTGGTAGGTACTATAATTAAAAAATATATCACTGTGATTGTTATGAAAGATCAAGATCTGTTCATATTCGCAATCCCAGTGGAATCGAAGTCATTTTGCCATTGTAATTTTGACAATGATGCTACATATGCGCAATTAACACTCGTTAATCAAAGGTAATGAAGGTAGTAATCAACATTTTCTAGGATAACAATACACAATTTGTTACAACATCACACGTTGTACGCACCTATATAAAGATATCAAAAACACAATGAAGATTCATGTGTTTCCGTAGCAATTCAATTATTCTGTACTATTGTTGCTACTAACTTCGATGACGTCATCACATATTTATATTTAATCTTACACCAACGCTTTAAAAGAAAACAAAATCTCAAGACATATTCTAAGAACAAGGCATTTCCTATTTATGTATGCCTTATTAACAATATTTTATGAACTGCTTGCTTATTTGCATGTTTTCAAGCTATCAATCACAATGCCATTTATGGTTTTCAATATATCGAATGTTTTTGAAACTTGACCTTTGCAATTACATAATTATTCTTTGAATACTGCACCTTCAAACCTTTTCACACCTCGGTTTATTAAATATTCAATGAAACTGCACCTTTTAACAGATGGAATTGTTCTTACATAAACACCGTACTCTTATTTTCTTGAGACGAAATTCATTTTGATATAGAAATGTGTAATTCTAAAACTAATATAAAATGGACATGTTCCAAAAAAAACTATAATGTGTTTAGCTAAGTCCAGTAGCACAAATAAAATACATACACAAGTCCACGAATTCAATTCGTACTTAAAAACTACAAACACACAAAAAAAAAACACTTACCGACATCCATACTATCTTCACACTATATCCTTGGAGTACATTATCCATTTCCATTGCACCAAACCACACAACACACCACAAAACCGCAAGAAATACGTTAATTTCTCGAAGAATATCCGCGAACTGTCAAATACCCGGGCCACCAAGCGCCATGTTTACTCACGTGATCAGGCACAACAAATCACAGCGCTTGGTCTAATTCCTTGCCGTACCATCCGTGTTTACAACTTGTATAATCGACGAAAATACACTTATCTACCGTAGTTTAGGCCCGTTTTCACAAAATGAACCACTAGCGATGTTTCTTCGATAGTTTTACGGCACTTGTTGTTGATATTAGTCCGAAGTAACGCGGATGTGAAGATAAATATCGAGAACGTCCTAATCGCGACCGCGTCGGACAGTATCTCTGCAAAACTATTTGACGTTTACGGCACTAGCAGTACTGCCAACACCATTATTTCTTTTGCACTATATCGAGGCGTTGACGTTTTATAGATTTTATGACTTTATTTATTGTTTTTTATGAATATTATGTAGGTAATTAATTGATAAAGCAGGAAATGGATTGTTGGAATCTTATAATTAAGTGTTGACTGATTGACTTTCATTTAAATCATAACCTATTTCTCTGCGTGGCACAGTGGTTGATATACTCAATCCAGACGCTCAAAACTATGCATTTTGATAGCACATAATTATTTATTGTTCTTACTGGAATAAATGCCTTAATACCTTTCAAACAACAATCCGAATAATGAAGGGTATTGAAGAACTATTACGATTTGTATATCATGAAGACAACTACCATGTCAATGTTTTATCAAAGCAAGGCAGAACATGCAATTATTTGCCTTTGTTGATGTCTATTTTATCACGTTCTGTCAGAAGTGGGTGAGGTTATGTGAAATGGATAAAATTCAGCAAGGTATGTACTTTATGGAGAATATTTAAAATTGTCTATAACTAATCGCGTTTATGAATTATGAATATTTATTTTATGGTCAATCAATCTCGTAGATTATACAACATTTCCTAATGTTTTGGACACAAACTCAAAAGTTTAGCACTGTTTACACAACTGTTTACTGTAATTTTGTAGATAATAGTATATTTTATCAAGCACAGAATGAATTAGCTGCTCTAACGTTCCCCATCTTTTGTAATTTATTTTTTAGTTTTGTCGAACGGGTTTGTCCGTTTGGATATAATATTTGACCGTACTTGGCGGTACTTGGTCATTTATTATTTTGTTTTCTGTTTACGCGTATTTAAAAAAACAGTACTATGTAGCGGTAATAATGCCTGGTTTACAGGAGGACAGTCAACTAAATTTTAACTAAATTTTAAGTCACTTGAACGCGTGTGAATGGTGCGTTAAGTAGTAAGTGACAAGTTGCCGAACAAGTAGAAATTTAGTAAGCGGAATAGAAAATATTCTATTTTTCGTGCAAGTAACTGCGCTACGCGCGCAGCGCTTCCCCCACCTAGGCCGTGCACTTGTCACTTGACCCGTGTAAACGCGCACAGTTTAGTCAAAGTTATTAGTATCTGCCTTTTGTATCATGGGTTAAAGTTTTTTCTTGTCCGCTTACTTGAGCGCCAATGCGTGTGAACGGCCCTTACCACAAATACAGTAACTAAAAATTTAGTTGTCACTTGCCGATGAGTGTGAACGACACTTACCACAAAAGCAGTAACTACAAATTTAGTTACCACTTACTGTCCTCGTGTAAACCAGCCATAATGGTGTTTACTGTCAAATAAGACACTTTCATCATAATGGCGTATCCTTACCTAAAATAATTTAATAAATTTAGTGTCCGACAGAAAGCTGGACACATAAGGAACAATTTTGTATTAACAATTTTTCTGAAATGTTTATTTTTAATAAAAGTTTCTGTATTGTCTTAAATCTAAAACATAAATATTAGAATGAAATTATCTGCTTGCATGTACTCGGTGTTACCAAAACTATGAAATATACTTAAGAATAAAATACCTTTATTTTAAAAGCTTTGCAAAAATGTTATTTGAAAATCTGATTAGACAAATATTAGATGGCATTAAGAGGCTGGTTCAGCCTAACTTCAGGTCTGTTCCGGTGGGCCCTTACCAATTGGTCCAATTATTCAAACTGTTTAGTGCTCGTGTGGGTTTATTATTGAATAACGATAGCATCTTATGAGATTATAACAATCTAAATTAACTCTTCTTGGTCGGACTTGCTCGATATTTATTATACCCATGCCCAATTTTAAACAATTGCTGCTCAAAATAGACGTATAATTAGATGTCGTGATTTCAGGAATAACAATGTAATTATGTTTTTTGTGTCAAGTCCGTCGTAGTTTCACTTTACGTCAATGTAATATTTGTGAAAATTCCAATAAATAAAACGAAATAAAGCCACACTTTTAAAAAATCGGCGTCGTATTTTCCCAATTTTTCCATCCATGTTCGAGGCTGGACAGTGTGGCCATCTACGATGTTGTCGAGAACTAGACGTCATTAGACGAAGATAGTAATGGGTCTATCTACCATATACCACAAAAAAAGGCTGTAACTTGCTAAAATTCACACATTTATATTTACTGGGACAGATTTCGAGAGTTCTAACCTCCAAATCCGATATAATCTGAAAATGTAGAAAACTTGGGGACACTGCACAAAGAAGTATTCTAATCGAAATTAAAAATTCTACTATTATATCAGACATCAATCAGGTTTGTGCCTAAAGAAGTATACTATTGTTTTTTAAAATTTCCTTTTCAATTGTTAGGTTAGTTAGCAGAATATACATATAAACAGTGCTGTTTTATCCATTCTACTACCAGGGAATTCAAGCTCCAAGTATGGTATGATGCAGATAGCTCATTACGGCGTTTGTAATTTGATTCAAATCACATTACGAGGAATCAAAATCCTTACGTACTATTTTGTTGATCGAAGAGGATTTCTAGACGACATGTGGTTACTAATTTTCATAATTTCCACGAACTGACAATAAAATTATCGAGGTATGCTGAAGATTACCGATTTTTTCTCAAATTTTTTGGTAATATTACTGGAAGACGTCTATAACATTATTATATGAGAAATGTATAATGGGACATAGTCGACTTGTCAACCACTGACTCCAGATGTTTTTCTTCTCAAGTGCAAAGTGTATGGAGAATTACGTTTAACACAACAAACCGCAGATAGTATTGCAATTAGCCCCGAAGAACCCGTATGCGTGTGGTCTCATGATAGCGAGGATCAACATTTTTGTGATTTTGATATTATAATATATTAATAAAGCTATATAATATTATAAAGCTTATGTTGTCTAATTGTCTTTTATAAATAATATATGAATTACAAATTGGTAAATAAAGAATAACTTATTAACTGTTTTGTTTTTCTTATACGTCATCAGATCCCTGCGCTGTGGATGTACATACGTATGTAATATCGACCCATGCAACAAAGACTATAGTAACTACATTTAGTTTGTTAGTTACGATAGTCTTCGTTGCATGGGTCGATATGTATTTGTTTTTCAGTAGCTAGGCATAAGTGTATTATAGGCTGAGAAATGAGTGCATAATCTATCGTACCAAGAGTAAGTAATCCGTGACCAAAGTTATTGGTACGGGGTTTGTTTTCTAGGAGGTATAAATGTATATGGGCGCATAATCTCAATACACTTTCAAATATTCCACATATTCACAGTACGTGTGCGTGTATTCATAGTACGTGGTTTTTGCATATATCACTTCATAAACCGTAGACAAATGTTGAAGTTATTTATCATATAAATATATGATAAATATCTCACATTCTCCACATAGGTTATGTCACGGTTATGTCAACAATTTATCACAGTAATTTTTTGAGCTACCATGTTATGTTGGTGACCGTTGTAAAATCACTAGACAGCCCGCTTACGTGTGTAAAAATAAATTGAAACAGCGTTAAATACGTTAGATCATATAATGTTGACCGCACGTCGGCAAAGTCTATCTTGTTCCAAAGTAGCTTTAGCGAAAACGTCGACATCCCCACGCAAAGACCAATTCTCGACTGATTTTTCTAAACTTATCAAAAACAGCCAAGCCTCTGTCGATCAGCTGTTGGACAGGACACTTAAATATGAAACTATAATCGCATTCGTCGTTGCATGTACCGGGTGTTGTCAAAAAATATGAAAATGACTACTAAGAGTAAACTACGATGATTTTGAAAGATAAGCAAAAATGTCTTGTGAAAAAGCTATTTAGAAATTTAAGAATGTACTAATACGAAATTATAATCACCTTCGTCGTTATACCGAGGGTAATCAAAATTATGAAAATCCAACAATCCCCCAAGGATTGAATCAGGACCTATACCAGTAACATGTTGTGATTATACGATATCTATATACGATTCTTACTATTTAGAATAAAACTCAACCGCATAGGTAAATGTTTATTTCAATACATGCATTCATAGTGGACAAGCACAGATGTTATTTAATCGTGCTGAACATGGGCAATTATTCGTAATAGTCCCGGCCGAACACGTCATCCAAATTCCATGTTTCTTCATATTGATGTAGAGTGTCACTTATCGTTGACTCACTTATCGTTCACATATTTCTTGTATTTTCACGAACTGACAATCGTTCCTGATGAAAAACGATAATTACAGAACGCTGTTCCTTGCTTGTTGGCTTTCCGCGTCGCATGATGTCTTCCGCGTGACAGAGTTATCTTGTGCAAACTACAGGCTGCAGGCACAGACTCGTTTGAATACGAATTCGAGCATTTGATGCAAAAATCTGGTAAAAATGGGGTCGCAACATGTGTCTGAGATGCAGTATTTATGACTCTATTTGTTATTTCGCATTTAATCCTTTTTAATGGAAACTAGAAAATTCCCAACAACGAGTTACAAAACAGCATAAATGTTGCATCATAATTAAATATAAATATTATTTTAAATTAGCACATTTAATATGTCGTATGTTACTGGAAATCAACGTTAAGAATGTGTTCGCTATTTGGTAGAAATAGAGGTGCCTACTGCTACTTTATCAGTACTTTTATCATTATTTCGTATATGTTTACTATGTGTTCGAACTTCCATGAGAGGTGTTTGTTAGCTCAATTGGTTAGAGTTCCCGACCGGTACTTGCGGAAGTCCCGTTTCAAATCCAGGTGAGGACTATTTTTTTTTAAATGAATTCTCGTCTAATTTACCATTTGTATCCTAAGTCTTATAACAGACAATACCTACGGCGTCATTATCTCTTCGGCTATTCACTCTTACCTGGAATCATTAAAATAAAGGAGCATTTAGCCAGTAGATCGTGATCATTGCCACCTAGTTAATTAAGGTACGTTTTTATTTTTCCTGAATGTGCCTCTTGTAGATAGTCAGTCACTCCTGAGCACAGCGTCAACGGCGTTGCTCGGTATCTGCACTTCTATAGCCTAACCCTTTCTCAATTAAACCTTCTACGGTGCCTCACTCTGGCTCTAATTGATCTGATTTCGAGTTTTTATTCGAGTAGTCAAGAACCCAACAGGAGATCACTAAGGCGATACTTGTTAGGTGCTGCCCTCTGACGGTTATGTTCGCTATATGCAACATTAATTGCTAGTCTCTATAATGTAAGGTAGGTAATTTGAAGGGGGTGTTTGTGGGTGGTTTATTTGCATTTATAAGTCGAAGAAATTAGATTTTTTATAGAGTCATTATTAACGGTTTCGTAAAATCATAAAAATATAATAAAAACTAAAAAAATCGAATGTCAGGAAAATTAAATAGGAGAGATTGTAGTAAGTAAGTAATCAATAATGGGAGTAATCTCAAGAAAATTTAAGGTTTTGTTGATTTTACGTCGGTTTAAATCAATAAAGTTCCGACTGGATTTCAGTAATCCAATAAAAATCTATGCTTAGTTGAAAAATAATCACCGTTTATCGTTTAAAACGTCAATATGAGCTTATAGTATAAAGTTTACACATAATCGCGAAATTACAAGTAAAATATTTTTTGTTGGTTTACTTAAAATAGAATTGTTTGTTTTGTGGTAAAGCTGGAATTAATGTTTATCGTGTGTCAATTAATTAATAAATAACACCGCTTGATAGAAAATTGAATTAGGAGAATTATAATAATTATTTCAAAATTCTTTAATATCTATGACAAACATAATCTTATAATATTAACAATATGAACATATTTAATTCAAATAAACATGCAATGACTCAAACAAATCTGTTGTTTCAATAGAAGCAAAGAAATATTTATTTGATAGAAAGAACGTTTATTTGTGTGAAACAATTTATATTTTAAATTAAATATTTCAATTTGTATGTTATAAGTAACGAGATTAAGAAATTAATAATTTATTGAAGGAATTAATGTAGACTTTTTATTGATAAGAACTTTTCAGAGGGTACTGAATTGTAATATGAAAACACTTTCTCACAGAACAAGTGCACAATTAAAGTAAAATAGTTAGATATTAGCTATTTTGCTAAACTATGATGTTCAAAAACATTTGTAATGATTGACCAATTTTCATTATTTTTTTCGGGACAGTGTAAAAAGATTTCGAGAACTAAAATTATTTTGAAAAACTTATGTTGTGACAGTACTGTCAATACCATAAAAATATCAGTCAAATCCTATTTTGACGAAATTACAGAAATGTGCAAAATCGTTGAAAACTGCTGAAAGAGTTAACCTCCAATTCCTTTGAACTCTTTTGAACAAATAGCTTTTCACCTGTAAGTTATGTCATGAAACTTCTAAATATGAAGTTTTAATACTTGTTAAATACTTTTAGTAGTTTTTCCGGAATCGTTGTCACAAACTGACATTTTTTTGTACCTTGTTCAAAAATGTCCAGGGGACCCAAAAGGACATATTTCCGCTAAAATCTCGAAACTTTTTTGAACGCGATTACAATAGTAAAAAGGTGTCCTTTGAGACACCCTGTGGATAAATTAAGGATTTTTGTCCTTAATTTTGTCTCAATATCTGAACACTTTCCTAATTTGTCAGCTAAAGAAAAACGTTCCAAATTTAGCACAGTTTTTCAAAAATTGAACAATTCTTGTAAAATCGACTTTGACAAAATTAATACAAATGCCAAAAGAGAGAACAATAAATCCTGTTACAAACAATAAAATGCTGAAATGGTGCTGAAGGAAAAGCTAAATTGTAATTTTTATGCATCTTCACAAACATTTAGATATGGAGACCAACACAAAAACAAAATGTTGGGAATAGATATAGTTTTGCAACGGAGTACTTGAGTACTTCTGACCAAGCACCTTAATTTCTCCCTACTTGTCCCATACTTGTACCACACGGTCCACTGCTCTCGAACAAGTTATTTAAGTGCTGACAAAATATTCAAACTGTTAAAGTTCACAATAGCTATCGAACATTGTTTGAATCTTTTTCAAACATTGTTTATTGTTTTTTTTGTTGACCATATCATGTGAATTAACCCCAGTGTAAGTTTAAAAAAAATCAGAGAACCGTTTATTCAAACGGTCGAGCCCTGCGGGCTCTCGTGACTATTGCCAAATGGCAACAAGTTTGAACAAAATCTGTCAAATTATTTTCTAATTTATGGAACTCTCGAGTTATATTTGACTAGATTATTTTTTGATTCACAAATTTTTACAATAAAAAAGATCAATAAAACTATCATAGAATTATTGAAAAATTTAATTTAATTAATTATTACTTACAATATATGAAAATATCGTTGACACATTGTGAATATATTAAAAGAGTTAACAATTTAAATTAGTACAATGAAAAACGCAATTATTAAAAATATTTCGAGACTCATTATTTATTGAGGATTTGGAATTGCTTGTTATATTAAGTGTTTCCTCCTGCGTATTTTCTCTAAGATTATTTATTATATTTGAATGATGTTCTTGGTTCAATTGTAAGTATGGTTTAATCGAACTTGCAGAATTATGACCAGTGACCTTGATTAGTTCTTGTTCTCCTACACCAGCTTTTGAAAGGTTACTTACTGCACTTGATCTGGCAGAATGGTTAGTTATTTTTTTAGTAACTGTGTCTAGACCTACTTTTTCTGCGGATTCTTTCATTCATTTTGAAATGGAATTTATTCCCACAGGAACGTTTTTATACCAAAAACCATGAGTTTGCCAAGCCGGATTTGGAGTAAGAAACAAGCGTTCGGTTTTAATATTTTCTTCACGTGTACTCATTAGTTTTTCAAAAAGACGAACAGGGCAAATATCTGGGTTATTTATGTTTGGAGTCAACCATTTACTATTAGCGCACCTTTGTGCTCCACCCTGTGCAGTTTTTGTAAAGATGGGATTGTATTCAATGCGGCCAGTATTTAATCTTTTTATGTCGGTTTCTTTTTTAAAATAATGAACTAAACATTTCGTAGCTTCTCCTCCCCTCCAAGCTAGTTCATACGATGCAACGTGAAAAAACTTTCTTTGCAATCCACAAGATGTATCTTCGTCCCAATAGTTAAAAATTTGCAACAATTCTGTATTAGAAAGTGCCACAGAACTTTGTTTGTGCTTTTCAGGATGTTTTTGTAAAATTTTTCTTTTTGCATCTCTTGCATTCCGAGCATTTCTGAATTCTATATCATGGAAAGGATCAAAGGACCTGTTATACTTATTAAAGTAAAGTTCTTGAACTAATTTTGCCGTTTTACTCCACATTGTCTTTATTACTGCTTCTTTATAATCATTTCCGTCTTTTCTTTTCATGTTATAAGCCCAATCTTTTAAAATCAATGCCAGAGTAGCTGTTGTAGTAGATTGATCCAGAATATAATTTCTTTCTTTGGTGAAGGTCTTAAATTATCTCCATATAGACTGATTACTTATTAGAGTATTTTTCGAAGTAGTTTCTAAAATCTTTTTTGTAAATTCTGCATTAGAAAAGGTACTAAACCGATGACTTTCACCCATTTCGCGCTGACACAATTAAGTATTATTTTGACAAGTATCTGACAGTTGCTAGGCAAATAAAAGCTACAAGAGATTTATTCCCACTATAATAATGACATAATTGGTTGAAACTTACCCTTGTGACAAATAAAGAAGCATTTCATTGGTTTTAAGAAACGTCAAAAAATAATCAATAGAAGAAAATATGACCCGAGATTAGGTACATAATTGCATTTCCAACTGTGGACAGAACTTCAAGCACAATTTAGACCATAAATACTCTGTTATAATGCTACAAACTCCTTTGAAGACCAAATACAATTGATCTTCCAACCTAGGACTTCAGTAACACCAAATTAATTCAAAGGTTTGTTTATACTCCAACAGGTGTGAAAACTGTTTCAAACGACATAAAATAGTCGTAAAACGGATCAATATCGTCGCGGTCTTCCACAAATACCGTAAACGTAAAACTGACATAAAACTTACGTATCCGATCGTTACACTTTCACATATGTTTCAAGTTTTAGGCCCCAGCTTATTCAACATTTATTCCGCCACTATCATATCTCCTCGGTTAATAAAACCCTCGTTTTTACCCGGTTTTATTATAACACATTAGACGCCGAGTAGGTACCTTTAAATCTTTGACCATTAAAACGTTTAATGTCGCCTTTTCCCATAATGCCTCCCCGACTTTTGTGGCAAAGCATCGTAAAATAAAATCAGTATATAGTATACTACACCCTCAGCGTCTTATGTTTTAATGATCTCTCGGTCTTCTGTGCATTTGTTGTTTCTACGCTTACCGGACTCTTGGGTATCTTTGAGAAGATAAGAAGTTAGCCTGCCTCTAGCTATGGCTGTATTTATTACTACGATAAATCTATTTTTTTCGAAAACTTGCCACACCTATAGTATTCGCCTTTTGCGTCGAATAAATTTACCTCTTCGTTGTGGTGGACGCGTAATAAAAGTAAATAATCTGTATGGTTTGTATGCCTACTTATTGTACGACTATTGGCGATTTCCAGATGAGATTCGAGATATATTGGATCCATGGTGTATCTTGATCGTAGTTATGGCTACGGGGTATGTTTAAAGCGCTTAATTTTCTTCACTTGTTTTAAAATCGATGGTATTGCTTTCGTATTAAGTACAGTAGCGTTTGATCAAAATACACACAGTGAAATGGTTGTTGAGTTTTGGATGTCCTAAAAAGTCGAAAGCCATTGTTAATATTTTGATTTAACATACAGGATGGTTAGACAACACGAAAATGTTAAATTGGCCGAATAGTAAACTATCGTCCAATCCATTTATTTGGAAAATGTCTGTTCAACCAATCCCTGACTTGATATGCGCTATGAGCAGAACAACCATCGTGTTGATAGTGTAGTGAACACCTGAGCTGTAAGTTGATTTCGTCCAAAGTAGTTAGCAAAAAATTTTCCAACATATCATGTTATGGTTTACAGTACCGTCAAAAAAGTATGGTCCAATTATTTTCTTGTAATAAATCCCACACCAAACATTCACTTTTTTATATTTTTGAGAATTGGTTGTAATACGGAAATTTGGATTTTCTTGAGACCAATATCTGCAATTCTGTGAACTAACAACTCCATTTGTGGCAAACGTCGCTTCGTCAGAGAAAATAATTTTACTATAGAAAAATCTATCGACCATAATTCGTTCTCCCATTAATAGGCAAAATTCTAATCGACGAGCATCATCTGCTTCTACTAAAGTGTGTATTAGTACTCATGGGCGCCGTTTGAAAATGTTCCAGGGGGGGGCAAAATTTTTTTTAGTATTAAATGGTGACGTAATATTAAGTACTATGCCATTAACTGTTTTGCAGCATTTTCGTCTTGTGTTATTTTGCATACACTCTGAAAAATCTCCATCGTTTTAAGGGAGTGAAATGTTTTGTTCACATTTTTGTGTGTTAATAGCCATCCATGGTCGTGATCCCTGTATGCTCGACAACACTTCTTATTATATATTGATATTCATTGAATTTCAAGTCATTTTGCCGTCTTTCTATATCGTTTATTAATGTGGGATTAATATTGTTAATTAATAATTGTTTCTAAATATATTTTGTTTTTGAATCATTGAACTCTTATTCTAGAATATATGATTTTGTATAATTTTCAACCAATATTGTAGCATTTTTATTACTTTTTAATACGCTAGGAGACATTGTTGTTAATTTCCTATAATGAATTCTAGCTCGTGGTCATCGAGAATCTGATATAATATCTTAATAACAAATTGATAAACAATAAAAAGGCAACAATATTATTTTCAAATTTACCCCGTTAACGAAAAATAATGACTAAATGTAGAGAAAAGTGGATTAATTTGAAAATTCTGTGTTTAGGATAATCGACGACGAAATAATATTTTTTTATTTTACTATTATACTTGAACACTTGTAAGGCGACAATGTTAGGTCAACTACTAACTTTTGAACGAACTCATGTACGGAAATGTATTGTGTCAACGCTGGAGAGTGTCATAAAATGATACCAATATGACAAACAGCATAGAGAATCAATTGTCATGTATCATAGGATGGCCCTTTTAATACCAAATAACTTTTGTCTGAAATTTTTTATTATTTAACGTTTTTTAAACTCCCTTTTCATTAACCGAAGTTTTGTAATTTCAGTACCAATTTTGGCCAATAATGGATTATCTATAAATCTTTTTAAATTATGTATTTGATTTTAAAATAGTTATTCTGTGATACTTTATACAACCTATTTTACTAAAGCAATTTCTAAAGTTGGTACAATATTCCGGCTCTCTGCAGTTCCTAAACGGCGTCTATCTGGACATGAGTTCGTTATTAAAATTTGGTCTACTACCAAAAGTTGACTAATATACCTGATCTATATATTCTACGCTTATTAGTTTAACACCCAGTGTAATTAAGATAAACTGCTCAGCAGTGCCAAAAATTGCGAAGTAATGGAAACTAATAAGTACGATCAAATAAAAGTGCATACAACAATACTTATTTTGGACTGCAGCGCAAAATTTGGATACCGTATCTTCTCATCTTGTGGCTCTTTCGCGACTGTTACGAGAGGGCAATATCGCAATATCTAATAAAACTGACATTGGTGACAATAGCCGATATAATAATCGGAATAGTCATCATTTATCTAGTAATTTTTTTTTCATTCTTCAATATACGTAAATGTCATTTTTGCATCTTTGTGGGGACACGAAAGATGCTAATTGTCCGCTAGGCGTTTAGTTAATAACTTTCAAGCCTAGCCGCGAAAATATTTCTGTTAAATAAATACATAGCTTTCAATTCGGTTTGATATGCGAGATACATCTGATCAAAAAGATCAACCTGATCTGTGATCAAAAGATCCATCTGATATGATAATAACCGATTTATCAATCAGATCTATTTATCGGTCTTTTTTTTTTTCTTCTTCTTCTTCTTTGTGATCAAAGATCGATAACAAATTTCTCGACCACTCCTATCTTTTTCGTTTTTCGCGTAGCGGTAGTTGGGTTCGAAATCCATGGGGGGGCAAGCGCCCCACCCCCCCTGCCCATATGTAACGGCGCCCATGTTAGTACTGGATTATAAGGATGAAATCTTTGATTTGAAAAGATCCTTTGCAAGTGGCTACTGATGTTCAAGTCTTGAGATCTTTGCCTCAACGATTTTTTTTTGATTTCCTTTCTTTTTCTTGACATTTATGACGTCTCCTATTGCATGAAATTTTTTAACCAATTCACGAACACAATTGACAGAAACGTATACCTCAGGGTATTTTCTGTTAAAATCTTCAATAGCACGGCGGTACGATACCTCACCTATGCCGTAACAAAGAACTAAATAAACCCTTTGCTCTAAAGTCAACATACTTTCAATCAGTTTCTATCAACAAATTGCTTGCATATGATTGGATTTATGTAATGTCTCTTCACTGGTCAGAGATGTAAAATTTGAAATAGAACATTCAAGTTTGATATTTGAGCATAAAATTAATTCAAACTAACTTTTACCTATAACATTTTTGATCTAATTCCGAAAAACCGATAGTTTACTCTTCGGCCAATTTAACATCTTCGTGTTTTCTAACCATCCTGTATGTTAAATCAAAATATTAACAATGGCTTTCGACTTTTTAGGACATCCAAAACTCTTTATAAAGAATGACCTTTTCTCGAGAAATTAATAATTACGTCCATTATAGGTATAGTCCCCCCCCCATTGGGGGGGGGGTCTCCTAACACAGGCATGTAAAGCCAAGAAAGCTTCTATCGAAAACCTTTTAAAGCTGTTTTAATTCGGTTTTTTCGTCGAAAAATAAAAGAACATCGAAAGATTTTAAATTTAAAATTCTATAAGTTATGCCGAGTCAGCATAGCAGTGATTAAATCTCTGTACTAATTAGTAGGCAGTCCTTTTCTCGTCCAGGCATGCATAGAAGGTCCCCCTATTCAACTTAGGTATATATCGAATAAAATAGAAATATGAACATTTATTTTTATCAAAGCTTTTAACAATCATCACAATTTCTTTTCTAGTAATTTATTAAGAATGTAATACAAGATCTCATTTTTATACCTATTTAATGATAACTGAAAAATAAAAAATCAGTAACCTTTGTAGGGTATTTATCTGTTATGGTAGATCTCACAAGAACCAAGAAAAGTAATAATTTGAATGTCCTCACGTATGAATTTAAACATAGGCTATGAGGGTCCTTTTTTAAAAATCGTATTCCAAAATTACAGAGCCCTTGGCCGCGATTCAGACAATAATCGAGAAGAATCGAACAAACCGCAGACGAGAAAAAGAAAACAAAAGATTCGTCTTCGCAATAATGGTAACAATGATAGAAATGCGAAAGACATTATATTTATATACAAGACGATCAAATGTTATCATTCGCGAAAGAATAACAACTTTGATTCAAACAAATATATTTTTAAACAAGAAGAGATTTCTTTCTTTTAAAGTAATTCGATAAACAATAATATCTACGATATAAGAAATAAAAAGAGGAAAAATCAAAATTTATGATTTTTCAATGTGAAGGAAAACCGTAATATAAATTGAGACCAATGGTCATCAGTTATATCATAGTAAATAATAAGGTATTTGACTATTTTTGTTGTGAAGATTACTTCGACATAAGTAAAACTGACTAGAATAAGTTATCTATCGTATTTTCGAACCAGGTATTATCTGATCTGACAGCTTAAGGTTAGGGCTATCCTAACCTACAAAGTTATGCTTACATGGCACTTTACTGCTATTAAATTCAAACGGGAGAAGCATAGGAGCGCGTTCGGATAACCCGGTATTGTACGGTGAGAGTGACGCGCTGCATAATAAGCGGACTAACGTCATACGGCGTTTATCTGCATATAAGAGAGAGACAGCCGATCCAGGTTATCTGAACATTTTTGGTTTTTAATAGAAATAAAGCATTTTTTTTTTAAAGTAATAACAAATAGTTTTCTTAAACTGTAATCTGTTATGATGACTATAATACAAGCCATATTTTTAATACAGTCAAATACCGTATTGCAAGATGTGTTTTTTTTGCAGTGGTGGACCACCTAGCGTACCAGACCTTTGTCCCACCCTGTATACTTAACCATTCAGTTTCTGTATCTGCAATCGAAAGAAACGTGAGGAGGACCTTCTTCCTCAGGTACGTCGGCTATAGCTGGTCGTTATTAATGCTGGATGTTCAATTATTTTTTCGTCGGATATTCCTCGAAAACAAAAGATTACGAACGCTTATTATAGGTTACGGGTCTCTCGTAATGTGCGCTATCTGGTCTCGGTTGGACAGTTGAAATTACAACCGTTCTGACTGCCTCCACTGCGTCGATTTTCTAATGTTTTGTGGAATTGTTCCTTCGGACGTCAAGGCTATGGTAATAATGAGACTCCGCCTTTAGCTGTGGTATTTGATTCTTCTTCTGCTAGTTCGATCGGTTCCCAGTTTTTATGATAGTTTGCCGGTTATTATTTATGGGTACTGAACCATCCGTTTCCAGCTGTAATTACAATCCTAGCTCCACTCGGGATTTTGATAATTTATGTCTTTATTGAGGAGAGGAATGACTGAATGGGAACATATACGTATTATATCGGTATTGAGTTCATTGGTGATTTGGTCAGTCATTATATAAATTTAACTCAATCGATACAGCGTTACAGGTGGTTGTAAAATTATTGTTCTTCATCTTTGTCATGGGCTCTTTACCGATGAGCTAGTATTTTTTAATTTCTTTGCGAATCTTTCTCTATTATATGAATGTTACTTTCGCCTACTTTCTATTGGTTTCTGTCTGGTTTCTATTGGTTTTTGTCTGGTTGCTGACTGGTTTCTAGTGGTTTCTGACTGGTTTCTAGTGGCTTTTACCTGGTTTCTATTGGTTTTTGTTTGGTTTCTATTGGTTTCTTACTGGTTTCTAGTGGTTTTTATCTTGTTTCTATTGGTTTCTGACTGGTTTCTAGTGGTTTTTATCTGGTGTCCCATTGGGTTCTGCCTGGTTTCCATTGGTTTTTGTCTGGTTTCTAGTGATTTTTATCTGGTTTCTATTGGTTTCTGACTGGTTTCTAGTGGTTTTTATCTGGTTTTCCTTTGGTTTCTGTCTGGTTTCTATTGGGTTTTGTCTGGTTTCTATTGGTTTCCGACTGGTTTCTAGTGGTTTCTGTCTGGTTTCTATTGGTTTTTGTCTGGTTGCTGACTGGCACCTAGTGGTTTCTGACTGGTTTCTAGTGGTTTTTATCTGGTTTCTATTGGTTTCTGACTGGTTTCTAGTGGTTTTTATGTGGTTTCCCTTTGGGTTCTGTCTGGTTTCCATTGGTTTTTGTCTGGTTTCTAGTGGTTTTTATCGAGTTTCTATTGGTTTGTGACTGGTTTCTGGTGGTTTTTATCTGGCTTCCCTTTGGTTTCTGTCTAGTTTCTATTGGTTTTTGTCTGGTTTCTATTGGTTTCTGACTGGTTTCTAGTGGTTTCTGACTGGTTTCGCGACCTTAACGACAAAATGTGCATTTGAACGACAAAATATGTGTTGTAACGACAGAAAATGTAGACAAACGACATAATATATGTTTGAACGACAAAAAATGTAAATAAACGACAATATTTATATTTAAACGATAAAATCAGCAAACTATGTGATTTAACCTCAAATACCATAAATGACAGCAGTATGACAAGCAACGCCGCGATAGGCCAGCCGTACAAAACTCCTTCCATAGTCCTACAGTGTGCTACCGTTAAAAGTGTGGTTATATGTAATTAGTTTTTAAGTTCGCAGAAACGTTGGGAATCATTAATAAAAAAATAAATTTATTCAGTGTATAATTGTTGCTCAGTGGGTCATCAGGTAAGTTATAATTATAAATTATATATGATTTGAGTTAGAGATAATATGGATAACAAAATACAACTAGAAATCGAACAGTGGTAGGCAATTGCTTGTTTGATTGATATGATCTTTTTAACTAAAATATTTGTCAGTTGCAAAAGTTCAACTTTTAGTACTTTTTTACAGTTCAAGTTCGACCGTATAATAATAACAGGGTCTTTACCCTGTAAATTTCTTATTATATCAATTAGTGTGGTGCTTATTTTTTGTTCCCTTATTTTTTATGCAGGACTCTCTCAATTTGTTCATTTGTTTAATTTAATCATATTAAAAAGGAAATGCTTTTGGTTTGTTTACTACAATAAATTTACATACCACAGTTATTAACTTAGATAAGACAAATAATTAATGAACTATTGAGTCAGAGCACTACATATTTCCAAGTAGATACTTAATCTGTCAAATATACAATAATCTAAGCTAAGTGCCATCAATGAACACAATCGAATAGTCTATGGAGAAAATCCTTCCAAAAATAGTTTTTACTTGCTCGATTTTGTTCGGTCATTGTATTTTTGACAAATTAAATACCTGTAAATATGTGATCTAATAGATTTGTCTGGTTTCTATTGGTTTCTGTCTAGTTTATGCCTGGTTTCTATTGGTTTCTGTCTGGTTTCTAGTAGTTTCTATTGGTCTCTGCCCGGTTTCTATTGGTTTCTGTCTGATTTTTAGAGGTTTCTAGTAGTTTCTATTGGTCTCTGTCTGGTTTCTATTGGTTTCCGACAGGTTTCTATTGGTTACTGTCTCGTTTCTGCTGGTCTTTGTCTGATTTCTATTGGTTTCTGTCGTGTTTATACTAATTTTTGTCTTGTTTCTATTGGTTTCTCCCTGGTTTCTGTTGTTTTCAGTCTTGTTTCTGTCGGTTGATATTTGAGATATGATTTTTTACTAGTTAATACACACCTTTAGTAAGGACTTACTTCATTTCTTAACATCCAAATGAAGTTAATTCACCAGGTACCGCGCCTTGCCAATACCAGGAAGATCTTCTTCACACTTACACCAATCAATGTTTAATTTTCAATAATTACACTGCAAAATCCCTAGCACACACACACACACACACACACACACTCATAGGAATCGTATAATAACACAATAATACATGAGGCAATAATACAGAGCTCCGTTCCGAGTATCGATGAATAGTTTTAAAAAGATCCAACGTCGAACGCGCCTTGCTTTCAATAATTTCCAGACATGTAAGAAGCGAGATAGGGAGAACTGGTCCGCCGTCTCTCGACCGACGACTCAGTTTGGCTTAAGTAATATTTCAAATATTTCATTTATCGATGATCTCCGTACAAATGCCGCTTATGGATTCCTGGAACCTCACGAGGAGAAACGAAAGAAACGCTGCTCTAATGACAGCGGCGCGTCTCTCTCGCTGTTTGCGGTGTTATTGTTGTCAGATTTTGTGGTTATCTTCAATGGTGGGTTTGGTTCGTTCGAATATTTTCGACAATAGCTGCAAATGCTTTTATATTTTAATCAGTTGGACCACGAATGGTCAAATTTATGTTTCTGTCTGGTTTATGCCTGGCTTTTATTGATTACTATATGGTTTCTTTAGGTTTCTATTGGTTTTTATCTGGTTTATGCCTGGTTTCTATTGGTTTCTATATGGTTTCTGCCTGGTTTCTATTGGTTTCTGCATGGTTTCTATTGGTTTCTGTCTGGTTTCTATTGGTTTATGCCTGGTTTCTATTGGTTACTATATGGTTTCTGCCTGGTTTCTATTGGTTTTTATTTGGTTTATGCCTGGTTTTTATATGGTTTTTGCATGATTTATGCGTGGTTTCTATTGGTTTCTGCATGGTTTCTATTGGTTTCTGTCTGGTTTATGCCTGGTTTCTATTGGTTTCTTTTGATTTCTGCCTGGTGTCCATTGGTTTCTGTCTGGTTTATGCCTGGTTTCTATAGGTTTCTATTGGTTTATGCCTGGTTTCTATAGGTTTCTATTGGTTTCTCCCTAGTTTCTATTGGTTTCTGCCTAGTTTCTATTGACTTATCTCTGGTATATGCCTGGTATCTATATGGTTTCCGCCTGGTTTCTATTGGTTTCTACATGGTTTCTATTGGTTTCTGTCTGGTTTATGCTTGATTTCTATTGGTTTCTTTTGATTTCTGCTTGGTTTTCATTGGTTTCTGTCTGGCTTCTGTCTGGTTTCTGCCTGGTTTCTATCGGTTTCTACATGGTTTCTATTGGTTTCTGCCTGTTTATGCTTGGTTTCTATTGGTTTCTTTTGATTTCTGCTTGTTTCCATTGGTTTCTGTCTGGTTTAAGCCTGGTTTCTATTGGTTTATGCCTGGTTTCTATTGGTTACTATATGGTTTCTGCCTGGTTTCTTTAGGTTTCTATTGGTTTTTACCTGGTTTATGCCTGGTTTCTATTGTTTTCTATATGGTTTCTGCGTGGTTTCTATTGGTTTCTGCATGGTTTCTCTTGATTTCTGTCTGGTGTATGCCTGGTTTCTATTGGTTTCTTTTGATTTCTGCTTCGTTTCTATTGGTGTCTGGTTTATACCTGGTTTCTATAGGTTTCTATTGGTTTATGCCTGGTTTCTATAGGTTTCTATTGATTTCTCCCTGGTTTCTATTGGTTTCTGCCTAGTTTCTATGGGCTTCTCTCTGGTTTATGCCTGGTTTCTATATGGTTTCCGCCTGGTTTCTATTGGTTTGTGTGTGGTTTTTAGTGGGTTCTGCCTAATTTTTCTTGTTAACATTTGAGATGTGAATAAATGTGTTATATGGATCATATTTGTTTCAACAAAATATATTTTTGACCAATTGTTTTGAGATATTTATTGAAATTAAATAAATTAATATTGCTTGATACAAGATAAAAATATTTTATAATAAAAATCTAATAAAGCTGGCCGTTTTCGATATATGTTCTTCAGAAGAAAAATGTGTCGCAAAACTTTTTTTTGTTCCAGATAGTAAATGGCACACTCAGCAGTATGTTTCATATTAAATAATATTCAAAACGGTATTTTAAACGGCTCAAATTTCCTTAGGAATTGAAAAACGCAATAAGTCGACATGAAACTTTAAACTCAGAATGACACTTACTTGTTGAGAGACAAATGTCAAAAAATTTCATATGTATCTTGTTTCTTCTTTCATTTGTTTATTTATTTTATTTTTATTTTGAATTTTTTACTTTTATTGTTTATTTTCTTTTAAGTAATATTTAAAATGTTTCATTTATCAATAATCCTCAATTAACCTTCTGATAAACATATTTCGGAAATTGTAAAGTTTCAACTGCCTGGTATTGCTTATCTTATTACAAAATATGATGCTCTGTCGTGTTGTCAATGACTTGGGTAACGCACAGGTTTACCAACACATAAATACGTTGTTTCTCGTACGTTATTTTGAAGTTTTCAAGACCTATAACTTGAAAACGCCAACCCACACAGAAACCATGTATAGATATTTTGTGTAGTAAATTAAAAGATTTAGTAACTATAGGTGTATACAAAACAATTTGACTATATTATGTTGATTTCTGTCTGGTTTCTGTTGGTTTCTGTCTGTTTCTATTGCTTTTTGTCTGGTTTCTATTGGTTTCTGTCTGGTTTCTATTGGTTTCTGTCTGGTTTATGCCAGTTTTCTATTGGTTTCTGTCTGGTTTCTAGTGGTTTCTGTCTGGTTTCTATTGGTTTCTGTCCGGTTTCCATTGGTTTCTCTCTGGTTTCTAGTAGTTTCCATCCGGTTTCTCTGGGTTTCTACCTGGTTTCTAGCGGTTTCTCTCAATTTTCTGTTGGTTAACATTTGAGACTTAAACAAAAATGTGTTAAATCTTGCATTATTGCTTATTATAACATATATTAGGTACAAAAATCTTCGGTTTTTCTATGATTTAACCCAAACTATCGATTAAGTACAGTTTTCCTATTCGTACAAAGTAAAAAATCCTGGTTCAAGTGGCATCTCCATCAGTTCCATTGGTTCGGAACGATCTTATCTACGGTATTGGTTCGATGCGAGCAAAACCGATGGTCAGACGCGATCTGAATAGGGCATATCGGTATTATTATAAAGAGATAACTAACAATGATTTCGGATTTTTTTAGAAACGCCGCGTAGACGTCAAAAGATCGCTTAGTCATCGACAGTCTCGAAGTCTGCGGCCCTCATCCACCCGACCGTTCGGACGTGTCTGGTGGTATTGTTGAAAAACGCTGTGCCACACTCAAGAAGTTTTATATTGAAAAGTGATGTCGAAAAGGTGGTATATGATGAATATTCAACGTATGTAGACATGTGGTTTGTAATTTATTAAGAAGTACCTTCGGATTTGTTCTCAACGGATTTACGTGCCTTCCAAAACATGTCGAAAACGTTCGCGCTAAATATCGAATATGTGCATTTGATTTGACTGATGTTTATTGTCGCCAATAAACAAAATGCGCGCTGTGTCTTATTCTAGTAACTAAGATCGTATCGATCGTCTTTTTTTTTGGGATGGGAATTCAGGCCGTATAATTCGTCGTGATGTATCTGTGACTTGTTTTAGAAATTGTTGCTCGTTCTAAATTGGTTTGAATCTAGGACCGTTACACGATATAACGAATTAAGCAGTTCGTTAAAAACATGAAACTGTACTATTTATCCATCGTGCTGGATAATAATAAATGTCATTCATTTTTTTTTTTATTCGAAGATTGTATCTTGATTTGAAATAAGCGGATATCATAATTTTGCGTAATTATAATAATATGGTGACTTCACAATAGAGTGTGTTATATACAGTGCGTTTTAAACAATTATATTATTTTTTGTTGAATATGGTTTTCATCTTCTCGTATGCATATGACAGAAGAAGAAAGATTTATTATTCAAATATTTGTTTGATAACAATAATTCCTTTTAATTTTAAATCTAAAAAAATTATTTGGTTTTTAATTTTTGTTTACATATAAATGTTAATTTAGGTATATTATTAATTTGTTCAAGGAAAAAATCAATTAATTCAGGATGATTATTCCAAACACAGAAAATCACATCGACAATCAACACCAGAATGCAATATGTTTACTGGTCGAATATTTTATTTTCTATGTGGTCAACCAATAAGTTTGCAAATAAAACATATACCTACAGGTTTAGTCAAAATTACCGGAACATCTAAATAATTCTACAACTGTTAACAATTTCAAAAAGTTCTTCAAACAAAAGTTGCTTGGTTTTAATGAAGCTATCGTTTAAATGTATTTTTAATATACAGAGTGTTAATTTTATTCTGTAAATTTGGTTACCATACTTTTTCCAAATAGAACACAGTACAGAGTGGGCCAAATTCGATGTTACTATAGGAGATCTCGGTAACTACAAGAGATATCGAAAAATGAGTAAGGTTATTGTGTCGTCTTTTTTTGAGAGAAACTCAATGGTGAAAACCAAAATTAGCTATCGTCTTTTGTTTTCGAGTTATAACAGAAAACTCGATTTTTCGCTATTTTGATACTTGTCGATATCTTTGTTGTGTTTTTTTAAATGGAAACCATAGCTGGGTATAACTGAAATAAATAGAGCCTATTTTTCCCTTTTCAACGATATATAACATGCCGGTCCAAAATATTCCAAAAGTAATGTTTTATTGAATAACATGAAATTAGTATATATCAGAGAAATTATAATTATTGTCTTCAAGATTTCTCCGAGTAGGCGTACGTCACTAGTAGTTTGACACTACTAATCAGTGAAATTAGTAAAATTTCATTCTTTTATTTTAATTGAAAATTACGGAATGCCGTTTGAATAGTATGAAAAATGCGCAATAATCGAATGTTTTATTCAAAGTAATAACACTAGTTGTGATAAAACATTCGAAACATAATTCAATCGTTATCCAGGTAGTGCACGACCGCACAAACTTGCTTTTGGGATTAAAAGACCATCCCATCAATTACGGGTTAATTAATATGCCAAAAGCCGAACATTGTGGTATGGATTGGTATGCTGAAGATTCAGTTTCTATTTCACGACTTGAAGTTGAGGGATTTGCAACTGCGGCTGCAACTATGTTGGTGGCAGCTTCTTCAGCATTTTCAATATGGTAATGTTTGAGTCTTGGCATACTAAATGACCCGTGATTGATGAGATTTTCTTTTAATCTCTCAAAAATAGATTTGTGAGGTTGTGTTCTTTCTGGATAACGATTGAAGTATGTTTTGGATGCAATTTCAGCATTGTTATTACTTTGAATAAAGCATTCGATCAATGCGTATTTTTCATATGATTCATACGGCATTTCGTAACTTTTAATTGAAATAAATATTCAAAAGGATGCAAATTCAATACTTAAGTCACTAATTAGTAATGTCAAACTACTTAATTAGTAGTGTCAAACTACTAGTGACATACGCCTACTCAAAGAAATCTCGAAGACAATAATCATAATGCCTCTGATATATACTAATTTCATGTTATTCAATAAAACGTTACTTTTTGAATATTTTGGACCAGCATGTTATATATCGTTGAAAAGAGGAAAAAAGGCTCTATTTATTTCAGTCACAGCCAGCTCTGGTTTCTATTTAAAAAAACACAACTTTATGTTATATCTACAAAACTGTTAGAGATATTTAAAATCTGTGAATTCCACTGAATTCTAATCGAAAAAGTGCCTGAAGAACGTGCAAATATCATTCGTCCGATTTAACAAACACCAAAGATATCGACAAGTATCAAAATAGCTAAAAATCGAGTTTTGTGTTATAACTCGAAAACAAAAGACGATACCTAATTTTGGTTTTCACCATTGAGTTTCTCTCAAAAAAAGACGACACAACAACCTTACTCATTTTTCGATATCTCTTATAGTTGCCGAGATCTCCTATAGTAACATCGAATTTGGCCCACCCTGTACATATTTAAATTTTTTATTTCTAAGAATAATTCCAAGAATTTTTTGTAGGAATCATTTTTGAGTTATAAGCAAGTTTTTGGTTTTAAACTAGCTATCATTTAAATATATTTTTAATATACAGAGTGTTCATTTACTTATGGAAACTTTACAACAAAGAATTTTTTGTACGAATTATTTTTTTTTATAAAATGCAAATTAAGAATACATTCCTACATACACATTTATTTTAATTTGGCAGTTTGAACATTTAATTTAATTCTATTCACTTTTTTGTTATATTGTCCACATTTCTTTTTATTTGTTATATGTTAGGCCACATCAAAAGTTTATGAGTTTTGATTAATGGCTTATGACTAAAAAAAGACGCATTTAAAAAAATAATTCTTACAATAAATTCTTAGAATTAATCTCAGAATTAAAAAAATAAGCAAGGTGTTAAAAATATACAAGGTGTTCTATACAAGGTTACCAAGTTTCCATAATAAAATTCACACTCTGTATATTAAAAATATATTTAAACGATAGATAGTTTAAAACCGAAAACTTTAGTTTGAAAACATTTACAAAATATTTTACGGTTGGAGAATTATTTAGTTGTTGCGGTAATTTTAGCAAATGAAATGATTTCTACAAAAGAATCTTCAAATTAGTCTTAGAATTAAAATATGTAAAAATATACAGGATGGTCTATTTGAAAACAGAAAGGTTACCAAATATACAGAATAAAACGAATATTAAAAATATATTTAAACAATAGCTTGTTTAAAACCAATAGCTTGTTTATTAGGAAAACTTTTTATAATTGTTTACAGTTGGAGAATTACTTAAGTGTATTTTGACCATAAATTATTAAATTGAAAGAAATTTTGTTGTAAAACAATATTAAACAAATCTATAATAGCCTTAAGGTTAGTGCTATGAAAATTAAGTAATTTGATGTGTTTTGGATGTGATATAAAATGTTGTTAATTAATTGTATATTTTATTTTATCTATGAAATCAAAAGAGTTTCTAATTCATATTTATTATTTATTATTATGCAAATTATTAATTAATTATCCAATAATTCACCCCAAAGAAACGCACCTACGTCAATAAACTCATAAGCGTATTATTAAGCCGGCATAGTAGGTATCTTCTGTTGAGGAATGCTGCGCCCATGAGAAAAGTTTTTTTTATAACACGTCAGTTTTTGATAAAGGTTTGAACATTCGAAACTCTTGTCCGACTCGCTCTTGCCGCTCGGCCCGATATTTTATTTCTTTTTCTAAATGAATATTTCTTATCTGATCACGCGAGATAATTAGTATGTATTGAAAATCCAAGTCATCTCCGCGATATTTATCGATATATAGATATACGCCGTCACTGCCTCTTCCCACCAAACGTAGGCGATGTTCATTTGTTCTCTCTTTTCCACCAACGATCGAAATCAAAGCATCCTGAGAAGGCGTATGGTGGAATTTAGATGAGATGTAAAAAGATCAATTTATAGGTATATTTTCTTAAAATGCACCAATCATGTATTATAATTGTTAATACATTCAGACTCCATTGTTATCCAAGGAGTTATTCTCAACGTATGCTTGGATTAAAACTATTGTTATCCTTCGATTATTCTCGTCCTTTCGATCATTCGTTCGTCTCTTTCGTTGGATTTCAGTCTTTTGTTTTATTTCTTCGTCTCACCATTTTGATAGGCCTATTATGACTGGATGGATTTGTATTGTTTTAAGATATGTTAAATTCTCAGAACTGAACACTCGAGATGACGTATAGAGATGGGAGATGAAATATTCTGGGGGGGGGGAAGAGAAAAAGTTAAATTCGTGAAGTAATATTACCGATTTGTATAGACAATGAACTCGGTTAAGTTTATTGTACCCATTCAGTGTCATTAGTCTTCGATTATTGCTGGCAATGACCTTAGATCCTTCAAATTTTGCGGTACTGAATAAATAATAATGTTTCTGATTGTTTGTGGTGCTCCCATAGTTTATTGTTGGAATTATACTGAAAGATTTTACGTCCTTCTAAACACTCTTCAAGTCTTTAACCTTAAAATAAAAGCGAATTGTTTGGTTTATGGCATACAGGGTCTATATTAATTCAGTGCATAATGTGTAGTACTCAGTGGCGGACTGGCCAGGTGGTGCCAGGTTGCCCGATGGCAAGTGGGCCCCCCTTAAGTGGGCCCCCCTTAAGACAATATGTTGAAAATATTAATAATATATTTATTTATACTGAAACTTGCACGACACCGCCTTAAGAATTTATTTTTATGTTTGGCAATAAATAAGAACCAATAAGAAAATTGCATGGTGAGTTTTAGGAAGCCCACTTTGGGAAACAATAAAAATTCTCCAAAAGGCCCTTGTTAAGAGAACTTGTTAAAATGTATTACTATTTGAACTTGAAACTTTTTACTGGACCTTTATCTTTCATAGAAAACAAGTATTTTTTTTTAATTTAGTTGACCGGGTTCTGGCAAAAATATTATTCATCCGAAATTGAAATACCAATACGTCACAAAGTACAGAATTGTTATGGCATGACGTGGTAGTTTTTACCAAGAAAAATTAAAAATAAAAAAGTCAATGCTATGATGAACAAAATTAAAACTTAAATCGGATAATTGATATACAGGAAAACATTGTGGAATATTTGCTGAACATATGAAAGGGACCAAAATAAATCATTTAAATAAAATTTTACTTGGGTACAAAAATGAAACACTTATACAGAATGTTCTTTTATGCATGCAATAAAAATAAAATTAAATTTATTTATAGAATAAAATATGTAAATTAAAAAAAAAAATACAAAAAAAAAATTAGAAACAAAGTTGCGCATTTTAGTGTTGATCAATGATATAAAAACTAATATACCTTTTTCACTTTCGAAGATATCATAAAATTGATGTTCAGGGTGTTATAAAAGTTATAGATAATCATTCGCCTTACAGCCAGAAAATATTTTCATGTTTACAGGCTGTCCCACAACAACGTACCAACAAACTTGTTTGTTTAAATGGAATACTAGGTATATTATTGCAATTTTTGATCAAGATTTTTACCCTAATTGTTTTGACTTCAACTTGTATTAGGCTATTATCAACCGTTTCTGAGATATTGTGAATGGATTGTCAAAAATGAGCATTTTCAAAAAATTATTCTAAGGTAACTAACAAGAATAAAGAAATAAAAGACCTCATTTTGGATAGTAAAAGTATTAGTTATTATTCATTTGCTAAATAAATTAAATTCTAATATGACTTATCCGGAATAACTGGAGATTTGCTAAATGTCAAATAACAAGAATTTTAAATGGAACACCCGTATATCTTCACATACATCGAAAGATCGATAAATCAACTTTCCTAAAATGTCTAAGTCGGGGTAGGTCTATCGTCAACAGCTAAAAAGTTATTAAGCATCTAATTTAACATTTATACGCATACAAAAAATATTTCATAAATTAATATAATATATCTAATTGCCACGACCAAATTCAGCAATCGCACAAATGTAATGATTCTTATGCAGCAACATTTAGTCATTGCAAACTGCTACTATGAGTTACACAAACGAGCAATTTATGATTATTTATGATAAAATTTTTTATTTATTTACGTAATGTTCTAAACTATTTAAAGAATTTTAATGGATCCTTGGGTTGGGTGTAGTGGTCTAACGCCTTAGCCAGCTAAATCGCCAGTTTAATTCATTTATTTCGGGATGTTAAGTAATAAGTTTATGGGGATGTTCCAGTTCCTACTGATAACAAAAACAAGGAGTGATTTGGTAGCAATGTGGTGTTCTTCAGAAATCCTAACATTTCTGTACTCTCATAAGAATAAATAATTAAATAAATGGATAATTGTAAACTGAATAAATAATAATTATTTCACTACGATTGTCAAGAGTGCACATATTAACCGTGTCAGGTCAATTCGTTTCAGTCTTGCTTCACATTCTTGGTGGAAATATTACATTTTCCATGGTTTCCACAAAAATATTTTGACGCCTCCTTATTACTATTCTTCATGTTCCCTATAGTAGTTGTAATATTCCCATAAATTTTTTCCTCAATATGTCTACAGAGTAACAAATCAAACTCGATTAAATCAGGCGATCTAGTTTTTCAAAGCGTTGGACCACCATGAACAATTTAATGTCATTGATAAATATTATTTAAAAAATGTTAGATTGATATGTAAATTACTAATTCTTTGAAGAAAATAAATATCACAAATTATACGTTTGTATAAATCAAAATTGCAGAATGCTAAGCTGCTGCATGAAAAGAAGAATTATTCTAATGGAGAGATTGTTGAATTTCGTCGAACAATCTGGATATTTAATATTAATTTATGAATATTGTGCATAAGTTACAAATGTCACATTAGATGCTTAATAACTTTTAACTGTTGATGATAGACCACCGAGTTAGACATTTTAGGAAAGCTGATTTATCGATCTTATATATTGTATTTATTCGTTCTATTTCTTATTTTGAACATTCTATTTCATAATATTTTTGTAAGTTTTTCTTTGTAACTCTTTCATTTTTCATTCTTTCCCCGCAATATTCTTCCGCATAGTAAATGAGATACCTACTGAGTAAAACGTTCATATGGACTTATTATTTTTTCAATTTATGACAAACTTATAACCGTTTGAGTTATTAACAAAACCGTATTTTAACCGACGCCAACTTCTTAAACAATTGAGAAAACCAATAAGTCCATATGATACTTTTTACTGATATTTGTTTTATATGAGAAAAAATTAATAGAAAGCTTGATATAAATTTTTTGTTCATTTACTTATTCAATTTATGTTGATTTTGTTTTAAATATTTGTATTTAACTTTATTTACTTTCTATGGTTGTAATGCGTAAACACGCTTCTGCCCGGCGCCTCCAATTCGCACATAAAGAGCGGCGTTCAATGCCATCACGCACAATTTCAGCACAATTAAAAATTCGCTCACGAAGTTCATTTTCATTGTTTACTTCCGTCTTATACACTAATCCTTTCAAATTACCCCAGAATTAAAAATCCAGAGGATTCAAGTCTGGAGAACGACTTGGCCACCGTCTTGGTCCATTAATCCCTATCCACTTTTCACCAAATGTTTCACTTAAATGTTGCACTACAATGCGGCTCTTATGTGCAGGAGCACCGTCGTGCATAAACCACATTTCACGGCGAACATCAAGCGGCACATTTTCTAACAAACCTGGTAGTGTGTTTTGTAAAACATTCAAGTATTCTTCAGCATTAAGACGGGGCAGTTCCACTGGCCCTACTAAACAATTGCCATAATTCCGGCCCAGATATTAATGGCAAATCCGTGCTGAAAATTAGCAGGTCGTATAATTCGCGGATTTTCTTAGGTCAAGTGGCACATGTCAAGTACCAAATTTGGAAAGTTTTCATTGGTTTGACATTGACCACGAAACCACTCACAAAACATGACCCTCTGTAAATAATCCTGTGGGAGCAAATCTTGTACACGCGTTTCCCGATATACCCGAAGTAAGTTTTCACGTAGTGTTCTGTGCACTATCCCGTGGGAAACTCCGGCTTGTCGAGCAATTGTTCTAGTGCTTCGTCGATCATCTTCGTGGACCATGTGCAAGATTTGTTCTTCGGTATTTACCATATTACGATCGCGTGGACGGCCTCTTCCTCCATGATTAGGCAAAAATACCCGATCAGGACTATCCATTAACCGTTGAACCACGGAAACAAAAGTTCTATTATTAGGGACGCGCCGGTTTCTAAATCGTTGCGAATAAGGTCTTTGAGCGGACGTTGCATTTTTTCTGCATTCACCATAAACAAGTAACATGTCCACGTACTCACCACTACTAAAATTGTCCATTTTGAAACACAAAACCACAAAATAACTACCAAGAAACCCGATAAACAGAAACAACTGCAGAGCGTAAACTAAAGCACGCACGGGACTTCCCCTCCCTCAGCTGTCAGCTGTTTCGTCTCTAGGTCAAGTCGCTACTACCCTTTCTAAAAACGTGCGGTGTCAAATTCTGCATTTTCAATAATTAATTACTCAATACTGGTGTCACTTAGAGAAAAAACGTATTTGAATTTTTTACTCCAATTATGAAGATCTATAACCCCTAGATTGCATTTAATATGAAATAGTATGAAATAGTATGAAATAAAAGATTTACATGAAAGGTGATTGATTTTGTTTTTACTATTAAATAAGTATGATAGATATTTTGATTTACTTTATATTTTTGTTTTAGAGGTTACCTAACAATTGCCAGAAGGAACTTAGGGGATACTTCATTTGACTTGAATTTAGGATGTATATCTATACAAGTAAAAAAAAATGTTATATTCAAATACAAATATTTTAATTTTTAAGCTGTTTATTTAAATTTTAAGAAGATGATAACAGATGACAATTGATCTTAATATATCAATACACTCAAGGTTGGATCAGTTCGAATATCTATCAATTGTTTATATCAACATTCTGGACAATCCGAGTTCTATCACTTGTAATAATAAAATTATTTATAGTGTAATTGTTAAATTTCTATACCTGATAACCGAATTTTATTCAAGTGCCACAAAAAGAATCGAGTCTTATCTCTGATTATTTGGAGATACAGAATCTGACATTTAAGGAAAAAATATACATACGAACTTATCGATAAAAATAATTGTAAATTACGGTTATTCGCGAAAATTTACGATATCAGTTGACGTAACTGTTGTCCTTTTATTAAAATTTTGCAATGTTATTTTTTTTTTGCAAAACTGTCCTAAATTTAGTTTAAATTATGAGATAAGAAATCAACTTAAAGCATCCGCGTTTCTCTGACATTGATATCAAACAATAACAATGAGTTCATGATAATTTAAAAAGTCATTACAAAACAAACTGGTTTTTGGTCTCATCTCCCACGTGTTCAAATATTTCTTAATATTTCTTAATATTATGCAAAAACAAAAACGGAATTTATGTAAAAACCAATTTTATATCAATTTCTAATTAGAATTGTTTATTATTTTTTTATCTTATCTTTAGCAATTCACACACACAGACACACACACAAGTACACAATACGTTATAAGAGGCGTCATTGTAAATTATACTATTTTTATAACTTTTTAATATATTTGAGACATTTTTTATTTATTGATAATTAATATCAATTTTTGTAAAACGGAGCGTCGTAATCTCTCTTCGCAAAAATAGAAATCTCGCAATTTGACGAGTTAGTATCTCGTTTGATATTGAACGGGTTGTAGTGAGTACGCTGATATTTTAATATCGCGGTGACTTTTTTTCTTGTGACTCTAATTGGATTGTGACCGATAAGTTTCGTGCGGTAATTGTGTAGGGTTGGACAATTGGAATATCAATCAACATTCCGGATACGATAAACTTGATCAGTAAGTGCAAATAAATGTATATGTATATACAAATATTACACCAATTGCCAGACAACAGACATATGAAAAAGATCCATACTTTTGTTACTATTACAGATAGAAAGTTGGTTTAATGAATAAAGTAGTACATATTTGTGTGCTCTCTAATAACACTTTGAGAAAACAGTTGAAAAACTAATGGTTTCAGAGGTATTTTGAAATAAAATACAATAAATAATGTTGTAGTCATGATGATCATCCGCATTCAATACAAAACATTCAATCAGCTGATCAGTACTCTTCGATGTGCTGTGTACACAGAAGTTAAAAATATGCAAATTAATAATGAAGAGGAGTATCTGCGAGAGTAGAACTACACAAAATCCATATTTATGCCGTCATGGTTAATTTTATTAACAATAATAAATTAAATTAAATTTGTGCAAAGGTCCACAGAAGATTGCTGTTCAGTAAAATCGCGTAAAATTAGGTTAGGTTATTCGAATATGTATAACCACAAGTTTCAATTGAAGGGGTTCATTAATACGACAACTGGTTAAATTCTAGTAGTTGTGGTTAAAAGTTTTAAAGGTTTTCTCGTTTATTGGACACTAATTTAATTCTTTAACAATGATCATTTAATTTAACTGTGGTAATCTTTCCACTGTACATTTAATATATTTAACAAACTTGTTTTAATAGTCGACGAATACAAAATTGTATTTGACTATAACATTATTAATTTACTTGTATAGATATACATCCTAGGTAAAAGCCAAAGGAAGTATCTCCTAAGTTCCTTCTGGTAATTGTTAGGTAATCTCTAAAATAAAAATATAAATTAAATCAAAATAACTTTTCTATTTCATTTACCATTTGTTTATCTACGATATACCGGGTGGTCTTTTTAACTTGAGACTCCTAAATATCTCGAGAAATATGCATGGTAGGTACGTCAAAAGTGTCTTAAATAAACTTGTGGGACGCAAAGGGGGAAATGAGATGGCAATATCAGTTTCATTGCAGATGGCGCTGCAATCGGTGAAAATAATAACTTCATCTTTATAAATGGGAATACCCAACTTTTTTTTTATAAAATTACGATTTTACGCTATATAAGAACAATCTTTGTATGAACATTTTTTTCGAACGATGCATCTATCAAAAGTTATTGACGATGGAAGTTTGTGGCGTCTGCGGTAGTTACGACCGCTGCCACTGCATGGGATGCGCTCGCCGGCTGGCAGTCAAAGCGACGACTGAGTAGACCAGTGTTTCCCAACGTGGGGCCCACGCCCCACAGGGGGGCAATTGGATTGTTCAGGGGGGCAATTCGAAAATGGCACTCGGATTCGTCCAGATATTTAATATAAAAGGAGCGATGGCATCGCTTCTTGAGGAAGCAGACATAATATATCCAAATTCAACCAATTGTGCAAGCAAACCATTGTTACCATTTCGCTCTTCATATTTAGGTGAATGTGGACTTATTGCCATAAATGAATTGCTGAAAAAAAAACAGAAATCGGTTGTATATAACACAACGGGAAAACTTGAGACTGAAGTTAACTAAATTGGAACCTAACATAAAATCTCTTTACAGCAAGCATCAAACACAAACATCTTACGAGGAAAAAAGTGTAACCTGTATATTATTATTCATTATTAAGCACTGTGGGCAAAAATAAAACGATACAAATTTTCCATTACTTATATTATGTAAATTAAAGCATATCCTTAAAAAGCAAATTGGTTATATAGTGAAGATTGAAAACATACCATATTCGCAATATTTGGACGTATCAATCCAATATTATGTTACTTTATGTATCGCAATGCAACATTTCTGATAATAATTCATTCAAATTTCTAATAATGTCGGGTCAATTTAATATCAAATGAAAGGTGTAGTAAAATTAGTAAGTAATGACATTTATTTTTCTTTCGTCAAAAACAACAATAGAGATTTTGTCGCATCATATACAGATATTTTTTAGTACACAGGCTAAAATTTTTAAACATCGTCTTTTACTGCATTTTACTCAAAAAAGCAGTGGAGTTGGACGTTTGCAACGACAACATTGAACAGGCAGGACAAATCCAACTGCATTCTTGAGATGATAAATCTTTAAAGATGATACAGAAAGTATGGCAATTATTTTTTTTTCTGTTTTTGTTTCACAGATGGTACATCTACACTTGTTGGGCTGTAGATTTTAAATAATATGTTAAAATCAAACATGCCGCCTATAACAATACCAAATTTGGCAATGGTTTCTCCACAATCTTTAAAAATATCTGAAGTACACAATTAGATTTCTCGTGTCTATGCAATATTTTTGTAACAAAAGTCCGCGAACATAAAGTAACATAACATTGGACAGAAACGTTCTGTTATATATATAATAGCAATTCGTTTTTGACGTACTATTTGAATTGACTAAATATCATGATAAATTAAATTGTTTTTCGTTTTTTTGCCCAAAGTGTATAACATATTGTCCATTAAATGTTATGAAAACTTACTTCCTCACCAATTTCCTAAAATTTCTTCAAATATTTCTTAATAAAGCAAAAAAAAAGTTTCAGACAAAAGATACTTCTTATTTAGCGCAAAATCATAATTTGATAAAAAAGTTGGGTATTCCCATTTAAAAAAGTGAAGTTAGCCTCATTTTCACCTATTGCAGCGCCATCTGCAATGAAACTGATATCGTCATCTCATTTCCCCCTTTGAGTCTTACAAGTTTATTTAAGACACTTTTGTCGTATCATGGATATTTCTCGAGATATTTAGGTGTCTCGAGTTAAAAAGACCAACTGCATTACAGAATTGGCCTGATAATGTATATAAACAATTTTTAGCTTCAACTGATTTCTGAGAAAAATTCACTACATTTTTGTGTTTATTATCTACTAGCCAATTCTCAGGGTACAATTTTTATGTGCTTAACTAATAAAATTCATCCTAATTTATTGTTGTATGTTTATAAACTGGTATGATTATTATACTATCCAGAAGCATATACAGTACTATCAACAATGAAATAAAAGTTATCAACAAACGAAATTGATCAATAAAAAATGCTATCTATGGTTATTTTTGCTTCTTAAGTTTAAATTCCACTTGCCTTATCAAAATTTCACTAAGACCTCAATACATATAATTGACGTACTAACAATTTACTACTGTTATCTATCTAGATTTATATTCACAACAATGTATGCACTATTGTTGCAGTTATTCGAAAATTAATGCAACTGCAATCATGTAATTGTGTCGTAAAACCTTAAAAACTTGTTTGCAAGAAAGATATTTTTTATTTTTAGATATTACCTATGACGATAAAATCATCAAAACTCGTAGTTTGATATGAACTGATTTTAGGCTGATAAGGAACCATGCGCTAATCTCATGAACGATGCTCGGTTAAAATCAAACTTACATCAAACTTCAAGTAGGTAGATTTGAAGTAGGTTACTGTGTTTACCGAATTTGCGTTTTTTGCCAATATCTTGTTTCCTATTGGTCGGACCACAATGGAGGTTATGATCAAATTTGTAGATATATTAATTCACTACAGAATTGTTATATATATTTTTTTGCGTTAGAGCTACCGTTTTCGAGTTATACGTCTGTAAAGACAGTGCTTGAAGACATGATAGAGCATCACCTTTTATTATGAGAAAATGCAAACGTTTTAAATTTTTTTTACAGTTTGTTGATTGTTTTGTATTCATTTCTATTGTTTACAATATTTTAGTTAATTCGTTAATTATGAACAAATGAATTAAAGCTATTTATTATTACTGTTTACATAAAATTAAATTTAACAATTTGGGGACCTCATTTGGGTTTAAATTTAACACGAAACCAATGTGAACTTTTGCTTTATTTATAACTCTTTCCCATTCATGTTGAGAACTTGATATGGGCCTTCGAAAACAGATAAAAACCGGTAAATTTAAAATATTTGCATACGCTGCGTCCGCCGTCTTAATTAGGTGATTTAAATTGGTGCGACCGGCTGACAAACAGACAGGCTGTGAATAATTTGTCAAATTATTAATCTATAACAATATCGCAGCTGATAGATTTATGCTATTGACCTTAACAGCGCTTGGAGGCGAACTGGTAAAAATGACGAAATGGAATTGTCTTGACTGAACGAGGTGGAATTTAAGAAATTAAGTTAAATATTCTTGAGTATAAGTGTTAGTTATAGTTTGCTAGACCCAAGGTCTTTCAAATGTAAAATAGTTCCTTGTTCATTGGTTTTATACTTTATACATTACTCCACATGTTCCCCAATTGTTTCTTCATTTATTTCGCCTACTGCTTCCCTAATTTTTAATTTTAGAATGTCTACATTATCATGAAAATTATTCGCATACACCTTCTGTTTTAAATAACCCCACAGAAAAAAATCAAGTGGCGTTAAATCAGGTGAACGTGGTGGCCATCCTATAGGGCCGAATCGTCCAATCCACTTATTTGGAAAATGTCTGTTCAACCAATCCCTGACTTGATTTGCGCTATGAGCAGGGCAACCGTCATGCTGATAGTGTAGTGTAGGGTAAGTGTGGCTGTAAGTTGATTTCGTCCAAAGTAGGTAGCAAAAAAAATTCCAACATATCAAAATAAGTGTTTTGTTTACAGTACCGTCAAAGAAGTATGGTCCAATTATTTTCTTGTAATAAATCCCACACCAAACATTCACTGTTTTATATTTTTGAGAATTGCTTGTTATATGGAAATTTGAATTTTCTTGAGACCAATATCCGCGATTCTGTGAACTAACAACTCCATTTGTGGTAAACGTCGCTTCGTCTGAGAAAATAATTTTTCTGTAGGAAAATCTATCGACCATAATTCGTTCTCCCATTAATAGGCAATCATGTCCTCTACTAAAGTGTGTATCAGTACTGGTTTATAAGGATGAAATTTTTGATTTGAAAAGATCCTTTGCAGGTGGCTTTTACTGATGTTTCGAGATCTTTGCCTCAACGATATTTTTCATACTTTCAATCAGCTTCTATCAACAAATTGCTTGATATTTGAGCAGGAAATTAATTCAAACTAACTTTTACCTATAACATTTATGATCTAATTCCGAAAAACCGATAGATTACTCTTCGGCCAATTTAACATTTTTGTGTTTTCTAACCATCCTGTACGTTAAATCAAAATATTAACAATGGCTTTCGACTTTATAGGACATCCAAAACTCTTTATAAGGAATGACTTTTTCTCGAGAAATTAAAAATTTCGTCCAAAAGGGATAAATGTGGTTTGTATTAATAATTACCGCCTATTATTAATAATAACCGCATCATTTGGTCAATGTGATTAGAAACACTTAAATAAATCACATGGACCGGCTATTATTAATAATTTCCTAACGGGCACGGTAAAAGTGATAAAAACGTTACTTTTTACAAAAGATCTTTTGTATACAGTCTTCAAAGAAGTTAGCTAAGTTATTTTGATTACTATGTAAGCTATTATATTTATTTACTCGACGCAAATCATCAGTACGGCTAGCCCAATGACCAAAATTATGAATTATACAAAACATTGATAATACAGAATGTTTTCTTTTGTCTCCCTTGTACTTTAGAAACTACTGGATATAATTGGTAATGATATTTGGTATACACCCAAGGACGGCTCAATGCCGAAAACGTAAAAAGAACATTTTATACAGAGTGTTCAAAAAAGTTAACCATTTTATTATCAATAACACCCATTTTATATTTAATGCATGTGGGTAGTTTTTGTTAATGTACAATTACAATTTATTAAGTAAACTCCCAAATCCCAATTATCTTGAAATTTTGCGCATTTAATATTAATTTTTTCAATATTGTATTTTTATGGAAATACATGCAAGAATAGGCGAGACTAGTTTACATAGATATTTTTACATAAATTGCACCGCACAAATGATGCAAACATTTTTGTATGGTTCTGTTCCTAACACGGTATTTTTACTTTTGGTGTTTGACAATAAAGTACTATTTTATAAATAAAAGATTGTAACAACTTGACCCAATCTTCCCTACATTAGGTTGTCCATTACCTGTACCTAGTGTAAGCATATCTAAATATCTGACGGATATAATCTGTTTTATAAGAAGGTTATTATAAAAGTGTTTATCACCAAGAAAAAGAAAAGACTTTTAAACACATTATTTATTTAGATATATGAAAAAATATAACAATAATAAAAACACAATAATTCTCAAGTCCAGGAATCAGTTTAAAAAAAATATATTCTTAATAAATAAAATTAACAGTAGGTAACTCAAAATAAAATCTGTATCACATTTGTGCACTTACAAATCAAAAATAAACAATATTCATAGTAAATAATAAACTAAAAATAAAATACAGGTACAGTTCACATTTGTGAACAAAACAAAAGAGGATGACGTCCTGTTGTTACAAACTTTATCTTGCTTTATTTTTACAATATAAATGGTGTAATTGTTGTACTACCACAAAAAAAAAGGTCTAGAAGGACTTTTGTATTCAAAATTAAATATAAAACATTTTTTAAAGTTTTGTATTAAAAAGATAATAAATAATAAGTTATATATAAAAATAATTTTTCTTGCCACGAATAGCAAAATACAGAAGCACTATGTACGTATGCACTGGCAGAATAATACAAACCGAGTTTCTAATTTATTACTTACTTAGCTTTTAAGAATTGCGCAAATAAGCATGACCCAAAGAGTTACACACTCCTGCATGCAATTAGTATGGATTGGCATCTTTAGTCTCGTTTTGATAATCTTCCTTATTTTAGTCATGAGTAGTAAGTCAGGACTAAATAAGTAAGTCAGGACTAACGTCACTAAAGGCCCATGTGCCGATTATGTAGATACTAACAGAATTCCATGTCTGAGACTCTATTATATTGTAGCATCACCTTAATGCAATATCGAATTGAAATATATCACATTGACCACAGCGTGCTGGAAATGATTAATAATAGCCGGTTCATGTGATAAATTCTTCACTTTAACCTCGCCACTTGGCTATTATTAATAATAACCGGTAATTATTAATTATAACCTATTTATCACTATGACCGTAACATATATATATATATATATATATATATATATATATATATAATGGATGTTAATTCTTTGCAGAAACCTGCATATATTGATATGAAACTTTGAAATAGTTAATACAAGATGGCTGTAGTTTTTTAACTTAAAAAATTACCGCCATCTTGTATTAACTATTTCAAAGTTTTATATATATATATATATATATATAACCCGAATTATACCGAATTATATAGATATATATATATATTAGACCGAATTATATAGATATATATATATATTAGACCGAATTATATAGATATATATATATATATATATATATATATATATATATATATATATATATATATATATAGAAGTAGAGAAGTAGAAAAATTCATGAACTTAACCTTTATTTTTCAAGCTGTATTAATCTACACCCACCCATAAATAACAATCGCCAAAACGTATGCAAAATATAGCGTCAAACGTGTTATTAACACTTAAAAAATCACCGATAATGGTAGACTATCGGGAGGTATCCTGGTAACCGTTTTTGGGTTTGATTTTCATAGCGATAGGCGTTTCGATTTTTTTGCCGCGGCCGCCAGGTGTAGTTTAGCTGTTAACTGGCCAATTTAATTGATTTATTGTTTAATCATCGGTTAATTTACTAACCGAGAAAAGTTTCGCCGAATTCAGAGCGGATACTCTAACGAACAAGGCTATGATTATAAGAAAATTACTGTACCTGATAAGTTAAGTTTGATTTTTATAATGTTATGAGTTATTATAATAGATGCAAGGTTGTGTCTGATACAATACTCAAGTGATTCTTCTGGCATCTTGGTGTTTTTGTTCCAAATTTTGTATTGTTGTTGGGTTTTGTGTATTGCCCACAAACAAAACAAACACTACTTATTTTGTAATTGCAGTTGATCTGCCATGATTACAAATGAACACAAATGAATAGTTGATGAGCTCTTAAAAAATAAATTGAGCACTTTAGCAAGCTTCACAATGTCTTTAACATATTTTAATTTATGTTTTTGCTCATGTTAAATATCTGGCAACTATATTCGCCACGCAAATCGAAAATTTTTGTTATTGATCGGTCTAAACGATGCCATAAGTGATTTATTTTTCCCTTTTAGTTCGTTCACCAAATATTTTTGATCCATCCTTGATTACCGGCTGATTTTTATAAAACTCAAAAAATCTATTACATACCAACAAATTTGTACAATTTTCGTTTGTGATTTCGGACCGTCAGAGTTGCACTGCAACAGATAATGCATCGGACATTGATGCATCACCACATAGCATTTTCTAATACGTGAAAATCTTCTATGAGGACTTGCTACATGTGCGTACCGAATGGGCACTAGCTATTTTTTTTTGATTAGTTCGCCTGATTTGCACATTAGCTTTTTCAAATCAAACTGATAATTTGATTACGAACAAGCAAGGTTTTATTTTATAATGCCGACATATTTTTAATTACATAAGTGCAGAATTCACTGCGTACTAACATGGGCATTCTTGTGGAAATTTACAAAACAAATCTTGACGAAACTGTTTGTTTCATTTTAATGATTTTTAGTTTAATTCATCAGCTTTCTGTATTATTAATTCGCAGCATCTAATTTTAACACACTGTAAAACAATACAATTGGTCATTTGATGTGAACTAGTTTAAATAAATTATTATTTTAATGAGAAAAATATATATATTTTTATTTAAATTAGGAAGATATTGCCCATAAAAGAAATGTTAGATATGGTTTCTTCGTCATCTTTAAAGTTCTACTAAATCCAATTGTACTACTAGGTTCGTTGTATAAATATGTCCTAATATTGTCTGAAACACAGATCAATTAGCTTCTGAAACAAAAATTTAAACGAATGGGCTTTCAAAATATAACCTTTTTGTTGAATAAAAAAGCTACTCAAAATTGTCTCTACTATTAAAATATTTTTAACCGCTTTCGTTTCTCTTCAAATAATAAACATCATAAAAATCGACAAATATATAAATACAAGCGAATAAAGTTAAATTTTCCAAATAAATTATTTTATAGACATGCTGTCTATAAAATTTTATGATGTTTATTACTTGAAGAGAAACGAAAACGATTAAAAATATTTTAATAGTAGAGACAATTTTGTGTAGCTTTATTATTTAACAAAAAGATAATATTTTGATAGCTCATAAATGAGTATCATCTATATTGTTCATAGAAAAGCATCAACTTAGGATACACCTTGTATATGGTGTACGTTTTTCTTGGAAAGAAATAACATTGCGTTTATGTGGACAGGTAAAAACAACAATATTTTTTTTTAATTTCTCTCTGACGGTTTCCGGAAAACTGTCTGTCTAACGGTTTCACAAAATTATTTTGCCGTTTATAAAAATCACACAATACGAAATTAAAAATTGGATAAATTAAGCAGCGCACTAAAATGTCCAACGAGTGCAAATAAATGAAACCAATATTTGTCGCCTAGGCACTTGCTATATCCACTTCAACTGGATATTGCAAATACCAAGTATTCGTCGTAAAAAAAACCGTCCGCACAGCCGACTGTCGAATATATAAATCTATTTTTCAGGTGGACTCGATACGAATTGAATAGAAACTGGTTTTTTGTTTTCACAAATAATCGTATACTTGGCAAATTTTTGATATACGAATGTGTAGCCCCAGCTTAACATTGAGTAATTAAACTTTAAACTTTTAAAAACCCAATCCCAATCACTTGGAATCGATAAAATCGACTAAAGAATTCATCCAAAATCTTTCATCTCACTTCATCGATACGCACAAAGAAGAAGAAGCGGTCAGGTCAGACCACGAACATATCAGATATTAAGTCATTTACGTATAAAATAAACCCAATGATTTTTCAAATTCAAAAAGAATGACTGAGCTCATTTTTTAACCGCTGCCGTCCAGAACGTGACCGACCTCAAATCTACATATCCTCCAGTCGATCTGAACGCTCCGGTCCGGTCACAGTCTCACCGAATAATAATAATTATTTTAAACAATGGACTGCATGCTGAGATCCAATATTCCAGTCGTATTTGAATAACAGAGAACTGGTCGAAGAAGGCTATGCACGTGAAAGAGAAGCGATACAGAATTGAGATGGCGACTGACTCGAAGTCTTTCTTGATATTCTTATTATTGCCGACGTTGGTTATAGTTAAATTATTCGAAAAATTTGGTGTAAGATGATTGAGTGCTTTGGGTGCTATCTGGATTGTTAGAGATGGAGTATTTTTTGGTTATGGGAAGGGGGGGGGGGCTAGATAATAAAGCAAAAGAAGAGCACGATTTTGATAGAAATGATTTCTAAACGATTTCAGATCTTGTATTGAGATTTCGGATAAGGCCGACGAGGTTGGGTTATGGACTTATATATAATTGGTTGGGGTCATGAGCAACTTGATTTTAGGAATTGATATTTGAGGAGTTATTGTAATATACAGTTTTGTCGTATTGGTGCTTAAAATTTTACCGTTAAGATCTGTTCAGCTCCATTTGTTAGATTCTTATATAATATTCCTGGTTTGGTTTAAAAATACAATAATTACAAAAAGCGACAACACGTGAAGATTTTCCTCTACTGTATTGATTTCCACAGTAGTAAATAATAAATCAGTGGTTGTTGCATACAACAATTTTTCGGACCGTGTTTACACCGAAAGTCGCTGGTATGAACCAGAATACTTTTACAAAATTTTAATTTTTTTCAGTAAACCTACCCTATTTGTCGGCAATTTTACCATAATTTTAAGCAAAAATACTAAATATCATTGAAAATGCAGTTATATTCATTAATTGTACAAACTGTAGGTAAATTTGCTAACAAATTTGTAAATTTCATAATACTTCAACGGAATAAAATTACAAATCTATACATTAAAACTACTGTCTGATATGTAAATTTGCCTTCTGCTCGTGCAATTTTCCTTTCTAGATGGTAAAGTGCTACCGAGATAATTTTTATCGCGCTTGCGCAATAATGGGATATACAGTTCGAGTTCCGTTCGCCATCCGTTTGGTTGTGTTTACAGGAGCTAAGTTAGAGTTTTATTGAGTGCGATTGTTATATACAACTAATCTAACACTGCTAGTGCCTCTGTGACTTATCCTTTATCGGTGTCGTGTGGAATATTTGCCCCATATGGTTCTATAGTATTAAAAGATATAATATTGGTACATTCATCTCTTTGTATATTATGGAGGACTTTGCAAATATATACTATAAAGTGCAGGTAAAAGTTTGCAGTCTTGATATGTATAGTTTCACTTTCACTAATTGGATGTTCTTTTTAGGATACAAGTGTTGATGATACTGACATTCTACAAATTCAAGGACTTGTGTGGTGTCCATAGGTAAGATTTCGCTTATTGTTCTTTCTTGTACATGCGGCCTTACAATCAAATTTATTACTAACATGTATAACACATATCATTTCAATCGCCAATATAAAACAATACTTTTCTATAAACACTCATTAATAACTTTACACACACTCGGTACCTCAAAGGAAAGCAGCTGCTGACATTGTTATACCCTGTATATGATATATGACTCATGTACTTCTTATTTTGATTTCAGGTGACACATTTTGGACTATATTATATGCTGTGGTTGGATTATCCCCAGGTTATCTTACTCTGGAGACGGTTTAGCTTTCTAAAAATTATTCCAAGTCAGGGTTCAAAAACGAATAAGGTGACGTAAGTTTACCATAGGCATTTCAACTTAATATTGTTGAAATAATATTTAATTTATATTTAAAAGATATGTTTCTCTCTGTTAAGCAGATCGATTTATTTTATTATACGATATGTAGATAAGTATAGTCCATGGGTTCCTATTTTGTTTCATTTACTCATGATTACATTTTTGTCAAGAACTTCTATTTATTTAATGTTAAAAATATGCATATATATATATATATTATAAATATGTTTCACATGTTATTTATTGTTAAAAATATAATAAAACTTCATACTATTATTTTTTGTTCTTATTTATGATCTCCACATTAATAGGATTTTACTAGTGATTTTACAGTTGACAATACAGGCTTGTCCGAGCAGTCGCAAAACCAGTTTACAAACAGTTCTTTTGTGAGAAACCAGATAATGTTTCATTGGTATTTATAATGGAGTTATCATAGCAACATATGTGGTCCATCACAAAAGTACTGATTGTTAACTGGTTTTGCAGTTGCTAGGACAAATCTAATATTAAAGTTGGAGAAAGTTTACTGTACAACAATTAAATTGCAATTCCGTGTTTACGGTAAATTTACTGAACGTCAGTAATTTTACTTACAAAAGTATATATAAAGCCGTACACATCGGAAACCTCATTTCATATGAGAAGTAAATTTATTAGCTCAAAGTAAAATTACAAACCACATGGTATTTCCCTTCGATACGGAGGTTAAAAATGACCGCCGTGCCACACGGTAAAATTACCTTTTCAGTTTTATCAGTGTACTGTCATTAGAATGAAAATATCTGTAAAATTCTGGCTAACTAGTTTTATATTAATGCAGGCACGACCGATCTCGATCAAATAGAATTTGCTCATGCAGCTAAACTACTTAATTTATTATTTAACTATATTAACGAAATTACAGATGTGGCTGCTCATTCGCAAAATCCTTGAAAAATTCGTAGAGGAAGCATCCAGTTCCTTTGGACTCTCCTGAACAAAAACCTTTTCAGCTCTAAGTTTGGTCATGAAACTTCTAAATATGAAGTTTCGTCCCGATACCTTCAGTAGTTTCACATTTTTTGACATTTTTTGTACCTTTTTCAAAAATGTTCAGGGGACACAATAGGACATATTTCTGCTAAAAATTTTTTCGGCACAATTACAATATCATATGTATGATAAAGTAAAAATATTATAGATTGAAAAACATTAGAAATTAATGGAAAATTGAATATTTTGGACTGGATCTCCCTGCGTATCGAACCAAACTATACATCTTTATAACGGGTTGTGCTTCTTCTTTAACATGATTTTTTTATTGTGAAAATCGAATACAAAATGGCGGAGTTATGAATTTTTATACACATGCAAGTCACAAAAATTTGAATTATGTTTAAATAAATACAGATTTTGGTGGTTTCTGGGGAATTTCTTTTATACCATTAGAAGTATGGCACACTACACCTTACACTATGTCTCATGAAAAGCACATTTTGTTTATTTTTGTTGTAACACAGTGTAGTTATTTGAATTAAATAAATCTCGTTTCTTATAATACACAACTTGTAAATTTTAACTGAAACATAAATTGTTTGACACAAATAAACGCTGTTCTATTAAACAAATATTCCAAACAAATGCATTTTTATAAATGTTTAGTTTTAACCACATTTATTCAAACACATCTTTCATTCACCACATTTATAATATTATTATATTAAACGCAGCACCAAATCTATTAAGAGAAAGTGTCGTTTTATATTTTAGTTTGGTATTAAATCTATAATTGTTTCGTAATGTATTTATCGCTTTGCCGATGCAATCAATTAATAATTGATAATAAAAACATGTTCAAATTAAATTTTATTCTTGTACTGTAACGGTTTATCGCGTTCCAATCAAATTTTAAATACAAAATTCTATATAACTAACCAAGCTTAATCATCTGCCAAATTCACAAATTGATAATAGATTCAATCAAATCAGAAAAATACCCAATCGAAATTATATTCTATCCAAACGTATATTTTATTTATATTAACATCACTTGTCAGTCAACTATTACTATACCATTTTGACCAAACATACTTCAACCAGGCGCCAGTAGATGACAGACAAATTTCTAACAGCACAACAAAAAAAGCTACGCTAACAAAAAAACTCCTCTCCATTGGATGTAAATCCGTGTTACATACTAACGCATATATTCCCTATTTAGAAACACGTTACAGCAAACAAGAGACCCACAGATATCATATCATCAAGTCTGAATAGCGTCTTCAGAATTCAACTGTCTGCGTACAAATCCACCAACGCAAGAAGCCTACCATACAAACCACGAATCCTAAATTAATAAGCACAGCAGCTCACAAAAGAATTCCAGAGGCATAATGGATCGAAAGAGCATGCGTGTTTTAATAGAGGCGATCCATCTACCACTGTGTTCCTTAACCAACTCGTTCTTGGTCATTTCTTCTTCGTCCAGGTTCATCTCCACAAAGGAACCACCAGACACGATGGTTTGAATGGCTTTTTTCTGTATAAAAGTAAGAATTCTTCGTGAGTTTAGTACCAGGTTCATCAGTGTTGTTTTGTTCGGAGTGAAGATGAGTTTTGAATTTGCTGCCACAAAAGAAGTGTAATTTTTCATTTCATTTCAGTCATTTTTTTCTGTTCTGTCGTGTGTTTTCTTTGTACAAAAAAATTGTTTTCACCTAATGGAACCAAGAAATTAAAATAAATATGTTTTACTATTAGTAATTATAAGTACACATAACCACAAGTTGCCTTTTCAAATTCAAGGTTCCTCAAATTCAGAAGTTTCCCATTATTTTCAGATTTTCTGAACTTTCACGACAGTTTGATGACCTGTTTCAATCCATATTATTTTATTTCTATTTTTTATTGAAAGCCCATTTAAATGTGCGTTTAACACGAGTTTGTTTATTAGAATCGGTTGAAATTTGACTGAGTTATCGATGTTTAATCACCGTCTTGACATTCACACTAGGCAGGAATATACCTACGGCCCGACCGTAATAACCGTACTCGTGATTCACATTAACGAGACATTATTTCGTTTGTTTATTATCTTGTTTTATTGTATTTTAGTCTATCTAATATGTTATTAAGTACTATTCGACTTGTACCCAAATATCGTAAAATCATTAATCGACAATCGTAACCTATTACAATTATTGCGTATACTATTAGGACGATGTAGGTCTTTAGTATCACCAAATTTCATATAAAATAAGAATCAAACTGATCCATAAGCAGTAAGAAATCAGCTCTAGTGCAAGCTTCAGTGCAAATATAAAAAAAGTAAAATGTGTAACAATCGCCATAAGTTTTGTTACGTCTGCGGATTGTTTGTGGACAAACAGCATCTGCTACAATTAGTAAAAAATAATTCAGTGGTTGGGGCATACAACAAATTTTTTGACCGTGTTTGCACCACAAGTCGCTGGTATAAACCAGAATACGTGTGTGTAGTTTGTTCGTCAAAATTGAAGTTATGGATATCAAAAAATTCAGGAATGGAAAGGCCTTTTCTACTCCGATGATATGGCATCATCAAACATTTCCTAGACTGAGTGAAGTTTAAGAAGGTAGCTTACCTTACATTTCAAATCGTTGATGTAAGAATTTAGGTATTTCAACTGATCTATTTTCAAGAATATTTGTTGGGCGACAAATTCGGAAAATTATGCAGGACAACGATTATGCAACTAAACTGAATGATGTGGAAAGACGAGCCTGGAATAGTTTTATTTCATTGTGCGATAACTTTCTTAGAAATGATAAAAGTGCCGACTACGCAAATGTTGTACAAGAGTTTTTGAGTGCCTACGGTGAAATGGGCTGCAACATGCAACATCATGCAACATCACTTTCTGCATTCTCATTTGAATTTATTTCCGGACAGTCTTGGCCAACTCAGTGACGAACAAGGTGAACGATTTCATCAGGAAATAGAAGCTATTGAAAAACGTTTTCAAGGAAAAAACACCATCAACATGATCGCAGACTACTGCTGGTCACTTAAACGCGAAACAGATGATGCTTTGTATAAACGACGGAGATCGAGTAAACATTTTTAATTTTGTTGTATTTCTTGCTTTTTTTCAATTTTTCATAAATCACAACAGTAACTCAGTACTGTTTGAATAAGCGAGTGAAAATTTTACTGTTGGTGCAATATTTTGAACCCAAATATACCTAGAAATGTAATGAACGTAAACTCTAATGTACTTAGTAACATATTGTGATAGTCTGGCAGGTAACAACAAAAAGGAAGAGCAAAAAAGACAGTGTCATAATTTTAGAATAACATTGTAAATCTAAGTACTAGTAATGTCTAATCTTCTGAACTTGACCGTCCATAACTTTTCGTTTTGTTATTGGATCTGACCGAACAGTACATCTTTATAATGGGCTGTGCTTCCTCTTTCATTTACATTTTTTATTTTTGAAATCGAATAGAAAATGGCGGAGTTAGGAATTTTTACACACGTGCAAGTAACTAAAAACATCACTTGTCAGTCAACTATTACTATACCATTTTGACCAAACATACTTCAACCAGGCGCCAGTAGATGACAGACAAATTTCTAACAGCACCACAAAAAAAGCTACGCTAACAAAAAAACTCCTCTCCATTGGATGTAAATCCGTGTTACATACTAACGCATATATTCCCTATTTAGAAACACATTACAGCAAACAAGAGACCCACAGATATCATATCATCAAGTCTGAATAGCGTCTTCAGAATTCAACTGTCTGCGTACAAATCCACCAACGCAAGAAGCCTACCATACAAACCACGAATCCTAAATTAATAAGCACAGCAGCTCACAAAAGAATTCCAGAGGCATAATGGATCGAAAGAGCATGCGTGTTTTAATAGAGGCGATCCATCTACCACTGTGTTCCTTAACCAACTCGTTCTTGGTCATTTCTTCTTCGTCCAGGTTCATCTCCACAAAGGAACCACCAGACACGATGGTTTGAATGGCTTTTTTCTGTATAAAAGTAAGAATTCTTCGTGAGTTTAGTACCAGGTTCATCAGTGTTGTTTTGTTCGGAGTGAAGATGAGTTTTGAATTTGCTGCCACAAAAGAAGTGTAATTTTTCATTTCATTTCAGTCATTTTTTTCTGTTCTGTCGTGTGTTTTCTTTGTACAAAAAAATTGTTTTCACCTAATGGAACCAAGAAATTAAAATAAATATGTTTTACTATTAGTAATTATAAGTACACATAACCACAAGTTGCCTTTTCAAATTCAAGGTTCCTCAAATTCAGAAGTTTCCCATTATTTTCAGATTTTCTGAACTTTCACGACAGTTTGATGACCTGTTTCAATCCATATTATTTTATTTCTATTTTTTATTGAAAGCCCATTTAAATGTGCGTTTAACACGAGTTTGTTTATTAGAATCGGTTGAAATTTGACTGAGTTATCGATGTTTAATCACCGTCTTGACATTCACACTAGGCAGGAATATACCTACGGCCCGACCGTAATAACCGTACTCGTGATTCACATTAACGAGACATTATTTCGTTTGTTTATTATCTTGTTTTATTGTATTTTAGTCTATCTAATATGTTATTAAGTACTATTCGACTTGTACCCAAATATCGTAAAATCATTAATCGACAATCGTAACCTATTACAATTATTGCGTATACTATTAGGACGATGTAGGTCTTTAGTATCACCAAATTTCATATAAAATAAGAATCAAACTGATCCATAAGCAGTAAGAAATCAGCTCTAGTGCAAGCTTCAGTGCAAATATAAAAAAAGTAAAATGTGTAACAATCGCCATAAGTTTTGTTACGTCTGCGGATTGTTTGTGGACAAACAGCATCTGCTACAATTAGTAAAAAATAATTCAGTGGTTGGGGCATACAACAAATTTTTTGACCGTGTTTGCACCACAAGTCGCTGGTATAAACCAGAATACGTGTGTGTAGTTTGTTCGTCAAAATTGAAGTTATGGATATCAAAAAATTCAGGAATGGAAAGGCCTTTTCTACTCCGATGATATGGCATCATCAAACATTTCCTAGACTGAGTGAAGTTTAAGAAGGTAGCTTACCTTACATTTCAAATCGTTGATGTAAGAATTTAGGTATTTCAACTGATCTATTTTCAAGAATATTTGTTGGGCGACAAATTCGGAAAATTATGCAGGACAACGATTATGCAACTAAACTGAATGATGTGGAAAGACGAGCCTGGAATAGTTTTATTTCATTGTGCGATAACTTTCTTAGAAATGATAAAAGTGCCGACTACGCAAATGTTGTACAAGAGTTTTTGAGTGCCTACGGTGAAATGGGCTGCAACATGCAACATCATGCAACATCACTTTCTGCATTCTCATTTGAATTTATTTCCGGACAGTCTTGGCCAACTCAGTGACGAACAAGGTGAACGATTTCATCAGGAAATAGAAGCTATTGAAAAACGTTTTCAAGGAAAAAACACCATCAACATGATCGCAGACTACTGCTGGTCACTTAAACGCGAAACAGATGATGCTTTGTATAAACGACGGAGATCGAGTAAACATTTTTAATTTTGTTGTATTTCTTGCTTTTTTTCAATTTTTCATAAATCACAACAGTAACTCAGTACTGTTTGAATAAGCGAGTGAAAATTTTACTGTTGGTGCAATATTTTGAACCCAAATATACCTAGAAATGTAATGAACGTAAACTCTAATGTACTTAGTAACATATTGTGATAGTCTGGCAGGTAACAACAAAAAGGAAGAGCAAAAAAGACAGTGTCATAATTTTAGAATAACATTGTAAATCTAAGTACTAGTAATGTCTAATCTTCTGAACTTGACCGTCCATAACTTTTCGTTTTGTTATTGGATCTGACCGAACAGTACATCTTTATAATGGGCTGTGCTTCCTCTTTCATTTACATTTTTTATTTTTGAAATCGAATAGAAAATGGCGGAGTTAGGAATTTTTACACACGTGCAAGTAACTAAAAACGGTTTTTTTTTTAAAAAATCTGGATTTTGAAGGTGTTTGGAAAATTTCAGCTATGCCATTATGTTCATCTTTACCAGCTCAACAACTTCCGCTATGTCTCGTGAAAAGTATATTTAATTGTTTTTGTGACACAATGTTATTTATTAAAACTTGTTATCTAAAGCTATTGTTCTCAAATTCAGTAATATTTTGTTTTCAAATTAATATATTTATGTTTTCTTTAGAAAAACAACAGTTGGAACCTTTCTACAGATTGTGCTTGTTCTTAATTCAGTGCAAGGAAATAAGCGGTTGTTTTTTATATTTTATTTTTCTTTTATCAAAGTACTAATATTTTCGATAATCTATGATATGAGTAATGGATATTCCCCACCATATTTGACAAATCCATGCTTTCCTTCAGCTATATTATCCATGGTATACGTAGAACCTCAATAATAACAACAAGACCAACAATAATACTCATAATAATGGTAAAATAAACCGACTGCACCAACAGTAATAACGAGATTCTTCGCCGATATGGTTCCATCGCGAAACCGAGAAAAATTCCTCGTTAACTCCGCTCGATTGTTGCGATACCAGGAAAACAGTCGACGGTCCGGACCCTGCGTACGATTGCCCATTATCCGAGCTGATTTGCATATCGCAGCGCTTTTTCCGGCGTAATTCCCTCATAACGGCGGTGTCACGTTCAACCTGGACGCCTTAATAGAGTGTTAGTCATGCCTCGTTGGAGATTCTGTATCTCTTTCTCTACCCGATGACGACGGAGCGTTCGAATCGTATTGTTAGGACGTCATGGACACAGTGTCCTATCGTCTTTGTTCAACTCTACCGAGAGGATGATCATACTCGTCGATTTTCTTAATTAACACGAAGGATAACAACATGCGATGCACTTGCTTACATTGGAGACATTGTTGGTATTGAGATTGTTGAGGATGTGGTCTCGGAAAGGTTGTTTTAGGCTTGGTTGTGATTATGCCGGGTGCTTCTGTTGGTAGTACTGCTAGGATCCTTCGTTTAGAGCGTTTATCGCGTTTGGGGTATCTAAAAAGCAGTTGCCTAGAGTCCTTTAAGCGACAGAGAGAGCTGTAGATATTTTTTTTTGTCCCCGAATCACGTCCCCGAATCTCGTCCCCGAATTCCAACCCTACTGCATTCCTATATGCAGCACGGGTTGGAATTCGGGGACGAGATTCGGGGACGAGACTATACATACTATATACATTAAAATTAGTTTTATATCAAATTGCATACTGTCGCATTAGCAAAAATAATTGCAAAACTGTACTAATATAATCAAGAGCATGAGTGTGTACGCGGTTGTTTTAAAAACTGATCCAGAGTATTCCAAGGACATTTTAATGTTAAAATTCGTTTGAACTTATCAGGTTCTATATTACCTCACGGTGATCCGTTACTACATTCCCAAAAAAGGCAATAAAGCTCGTTTATTTTACAATTTGTGTTTTTGATTATTCAGTTTTGATTCAGGTTTGCTTTGATAATTGTAAATAAACTTCTCAAAGAATTTCTAGCATCAATGCAAAGCTGTGCATGTTTTTGTTGTCCAATGCATCATTTATCTGCGAAAACAAATCTGCGGTTGCAGTAAAGTATCTATGAATAAAAAATTGTATGACATTTACTGCATCGTAAATTGTCTTGTTTTAGGTTTTTGTAAAATCTGTAATGTAATTTTTAACATTTGATAATTTTTAGTTCATGAAATCGTATTTTGTTGTATTATTCAGGATCGTTGAATTCAAGCATGTGTTTGTTACCTTCTTCTGCCTTAAGATTGATCTTATTATCCATAATAAAATAATTAACCTTCTTAATATATTTATTGGTTATACAGTGAGCGCGTAAAGTATGGAAACATGACAAAATCTCAAGAACGGTTTGCTAATTTAAAAAATCCTCGAACGTGTCTATTTATGATTATCAAAATATTTTTTTATTATGATTTTATTATGATATAAAATTAATTTGTATACCTTCAATTGTTTTTAACAGATGACGTCATCGACATTCGTTTTAAATGACAACCCTATATTTTTTAAATGAATTTGACCGATCTTTTAATAATTCTCTTAATGGTAGCATAATATTTTTATGGCCTTACATCAGAAATTTTTCGACAAAAGTACAATTGAAGGTTTTGAAATAAAAGTGACAAAATCTCCGGAACGGCTCAACTGAATTTAACAAAATTTTGGAATTTAGTATTTTGCAACCATGTGAACTCACTAGCGTTATTATCGTTGATGCAACGTTTAGAGTTTCTGAGATATAACCTCAAACTTTTGAATTCGAAACAGAACACCCTGTGTATTTTGACATTTCTGTTACAGTCTTCCATTGCCTATTCAATGTTACTATGCTTGTTACAGTATTATATCAAAAACATCTTAAAATTAACAGAAACCTTTGATACTTGGGTCTAAAAATTAACAAAGATAACAAAAATAACAACAACAAAAAAATAAACTGGTCCAATTTAAAACAATGTGTTCTTGTCAATGGTTGAGAATCCTCATAAACCAACTAGAGACTAGAGTAGTCGCAGTAAAAATGTAATAATGTTTTGTTCTCAATTCTTTCTTTGTTAATTTTTAGACCTAAGTAATAAAGGTTTTTGTAAATTTCTAGATGTTTTTGATATAATAATTAAGACTGTAACAGAAAATGCCAAAATATACAGGGTGTTGTTTCAAATTCGAAAGTTTGAGGTTATATCTCGGAAACTGTAAACGTTGCGTCAACGATAATAACGCCAGTGACTTCACATGGTGGCAAAAGACTTAATTCCAAAATTTCGTTAAATTCGGTCGAGCTGTTCTGTAGAATTCATTAAAAAAATATAGGGTAGTCATTTAAAAAAAAGTCGATGACGTCATCTGTTAAAAACAATTGAAGGTAGAAAGATTAATTTGATATCATAAGGTGTATTTTGATAATTATAAATCGACGTGTTCGAGGATTTTTTAAAATAGCAAACCGTTCTTGAGATTTTGTCATGTTTCCATACTTTACGCGCTCACTGTATATACTTAAATTCATTAATTTTAAAATTTATTATGTACAAAGGACATATATCTGAAGAATTTATGCTAATAGAAAGATTTCAAATTTACAACTTGAAAGGATAACAAAATAACCTTTTTCTTGTATCCAAGAATATTTATTTTTTTGACAGAAGGAGATGGCAAAATAATTAGTCACTAATAATGAAGGAGATTTGTTTAAACAATTATTTTTTTATCACATCTGAATTTAAAAGTGTCCTTAAGGAAAGAATATATGCACCCAACTCAATATTTTAAAATTATGAATTAACCATTAATTATCCATACGATTGCTGAAGTGTCCCTTTGTCCCTTTACCCTTGTGTTCGCAATAAATGACGAGTTACATGCAAAAAAAACTATTATTTGCCGCTATTTGAATTGTTAATATCGACTATTAAGCAGTTACGCATTCACAAACTTAAATACACGATAATATTTTAAAATTAAATTATATTATGTACTATCGTGGCCATGTATTATGTCCCTTCTTTTGATGAAAAATTGAAAAAATTCTGGTCCTGTCTTTGATTAATATACTACAACGCATAAAAATTAGAAAGCTGTATATGTTGGCGTTTGCCCGATTTTTCCAAATTAAGAAGAATTTGCGCTGTTTTTGACCCATAAATTCCATTCGTTTAACTTTAGCAATTAATTACTCCGGAAATAATCCATAGATTTCAACGAACTAAAAAGTAAAATCACCTGCGGAATGGTAGCTTTCAATGTGCATTTTTGTAAAATGATCGGAGTAGTGGTTAACCCACAAAAAGCTATATTATGCAATGCTAGCAATTTCGTTATTAGAAGAGCTAGGATGATGAAGTGTCGATCATAGGCTACATAATAAATCATATATTTACAGTTTATTACAGAATCATTGTTTATCTTGCATTTTCCCTACAAAAGATCGTGTTGAAGCATCTCATGATCGCCGCAATTGACGCGGCGGTCTTCGGTTTTCGGGGTGTTGCGGGGGAAGGGATCGACAGCGACGCGGCCGGTAGTGGAAGATCGCACGGGCTCAAAAGTTACTCCGAGAACAGTGTTTACGGACACAATATAACGACCTATCAGTTTTATACGCTCAGAGCTGCCATTTGTAATATATGTAATATATCAAGAGTTGTATTTATGTTATATTGTTTTTGCCTGTATTTAAATATTACTAATAAATAAACACAAAAACGGACTCAGACGGAGTCACGCGCAAAACGTTGTTCATGTTTATTTCGGTCTTCAAAATTAACAAATGGTCGGAATGATATTAAATTTAAGCGATATGTGACGCAGTAAATAAGGATTATATGCATGCTAACTGCGTTGTGCTGTTAACATTCCTTACTGATCTATCCGCTTCCATCAAAATCTTGTTTACAACCTTATTGTATAAAAACTGAAGAAAACAAAAACGCCAATCGATAGAAGAGACTCTGAATGCAACCTGAACAAACAATGAAATTTTTGTGCTAAGCGGTTTAGGAGAAAAAAAATCGGAATGACGGCAGTTTTACAAATTTACAAATGCAAAAATCGGGTCCATTTTTTCACTTCTCTCGCGCTCATGTTTACACCGAGAGGCAAAAAATTTTGATAGTCATACAACATATGTAGAAATGATTGAGGAGTATTACACACTTTATTTCAAGTTTTTCTGATCAGTAGTATTAGAGTTATGAGACGTCAAACACAGGAGTCAATACTATCGAAACGAGAGATGGCAGTTAGGGCATTTCTCTCGTAGCGGGGTCACATATTATAACCAAAATTCTGAATTTAAAAATTAAGAATTTCATTCTGTTAGTTAAAATTACTAACTTGACAAGTTATCGTTCTTTTTGTGTATTGGAAATCAGCTGTCCGCCGTTCTCTCACTGTTGACGGTACCGCTAACGACTCCCTTCCCCGCATCACACCAAAACCGTAGAGCGTCGGAATTCACGCGGCGTTTCAGCACGATCTTTTGTATGGAAAATGCAAGATAAACAATGATTATGTAATAAACTTTAAACCTATGAATTATTGGGTAGCCTATAGTCTATATTTCATTCTTCTAGCTCTTCTAATAACGGAATTGCTGGCATTGCATAATATAGCGTTTTGTGGGTCAACCACTCACCCAATCATTTTACAAAAATGCATATTGACAGTTAACATTCCGCGGGTGATTTTACTTTTTAATTCGTTGAAATCTATGGATTATTTCCGGAGTAATTAATTGCTAAAGTTAAACGAATGAAATTTACGGGCCAAAAACAGCGCCAATTCTTCTTAATTTGGAAAAATCGGGAAAACGCCAACATATACAGCTTTCTAATTTTTATGAGTAGTAGAGTATTAATCAAGGACAGCATCAGAATTTTTTAAAATTTTTTCGCCCCTAGGTTAGCGAGAGAATCGACGTCAAAAGAGGGGACATAATATATGGCCACGATAGTACATAAATGGGACGTTTCCAAAATATTCTAAACACCAAATACCGTTGTATTCCAAATATACCTGCGAAGCGGACAAAAAAACTGACCGACTTGCATGCGTACAACGTATTGGTATTGGTTTGGTACCAGTTTTGTGGTTTTGCGTAAACCACCTATACTAGCAATCAGTTGATCATTTGGTTACACGCGTTACATCACGTGATAGATTTCAGATCGGTGTTGTACGGTCTTCATACATAATTTAGTATATTGCAATTATTATATATTTAAATTCCTTACGTTGTACAATACATCGGTGTTTGCAAAGTGTTTAAACAATAGTGACGTCAAACACTTCAAGATTTTACGATATATTTTGACATTGTGGTGAGTGCTATTTAATATTTCAAAGATAACGCCATTTCCGGAAAAACCGGAAGTCATACTAACCTCAACAGTATCCCAACAATTGCATTTTTTTGACGTAAAATCTGGAACCATGAGTATGCAAACGATTATACGCAATAAATTATTCTCTAGTAACGAATTTATCCACCTATACCACCCAGTATGCCATTGTTTTAATCATTTAATCGAGCTTGTGAAATTCGAAAATGAATTTCAAACTAATTTCCGTGTAATTTCACGATTGCAGCCGAACGCTTATGCATACCTACATCCGGGGGAACAACGGCCCTATTCATGTCAAAATCAGAATAATGTCGCAATAAAAGAAAGCTGACCCAAGCGACCACGAATTTTATCGAAAAGACCAGCGAGCGCAGCGACGCTACGCACAGTGGTCAACTTTGTGCTTTGAGGTGATCAAAATCATTTTTTTTTTGTTGTCAATGAACTTAAAATAGTCGTGAAGTAATCTGATATAACTGATTATGGTTTCTTTCGTGAACCGTGTGATTTAGAAACATCTTTTTTCAAATAAAAATTGTTAATTTTTTAAATATCAATGCAATGATACCACACACGACCTAGGTTCTGTTTTTTTTTATTTTTTTTTTATATTCCAAATTTTCATTATATTATATTATTAAATTTTTATTATATTATTCTACCTGAACCCAGGTCCTAGACACCAAATGGTCTCATAGTAAACCTAAATCTTTGTATTTTTACCTGAAATACTAAAAATTTGTTCCCAAATGTTTTTGTGAAAGTCGGAAATTGAATTTATTTATTTAAATTTATTTGACAGTTTGTTAACTCATGACGTCTAAACTCTGACAGTATTTGTCAACCTACAAATTTGTTCAATTTGTAACTTACGTCACACACTTACTTAGACTGCATACAAACATTTACTTATTTATTTTCATAATAAGTTTGATCACCTTTCAGTGGATTTGGGTTTATCCTTATTCGTTTTTTAACCCTGACTTGGAATAATTTTTAAAAAGCTAAACCGTCTCCGGAGTAAGAGAACTTGGGGATAATCCAACCACAGCATATAATATAGTCCAAAATGTGTCACCTGAAATCAAAATAAGTACATGAGTCATATATCATATACAGGGTATAACAATGTCAGCACCTGCTTTCCTTTGAGGTACAGAGTGTGTATAAAGTTATTAACGAGTGTTTATAGAAAAGTATTTTTATATTGGTGATTGAAATGATATGTGTTATACATGTTAGTAATAAATTTGATTATAAGACCGCATGTACGAGAAAGAACAATAAACGAAATTTTACCTATGGACACCACACAAGTCCTTGAATTTGTAGAATGTCAGTATCGTCAACACTTGTATCCTAAAAAGAACATCCAATTAGTGAAAGTGGAATTATACATACCAAGACTGCAAACTTTTACCTGCACTTTGTAGTATATATTTGCAAAGTCCTCCATGATATACAAAGAGATGAATGTACCAATATTATATCTTTTAATACTATAGAACCATATGGAGCAAGATAAGTCACAGAGGCACTAACAGTGTTAGATTAGTTGTATATAACAATCGTACTCATTAAAACTCTAACTTATCTGCTGTAAACACAACCAAACGGATGGCGAACGGAACTCGAACTGTTATCCCATTATTGCGCAAGCGCGATAAAAATTATCTCGGTAGCACTTTACCATCTAGAAAGGAAAATTGCACGAGCAGAAGGCAAATTTACATATCAGACAGTAGTTTTAATGTATAGATACGTAATTTTATTCCGTTGAAGTAATTGTTATAATGAAATTTACAAACTTGTTAGCAAATTTACATACAGTTTGTACAATTAATGAACGTAAATGCATTTTCAATGATGTTTAGTATTTTTGTTTAAAATTATGGTAAAGTTGCCGACAAAAAGGGTAGGTTTACTGAAGAAAATGTAAATTTCATTTGTAAACTCGCACTCATTTTTATCAGTGTAGATTCGCGTTTTCGACCACTGTGTGCGGCGACGGTGCTGCCGGCCAGTAGGAACAAACAATGGCCGGGAGAAACGCATAGATTCTCGGTTTCCGCATGTTTTCTGGCATAATTTATGCGGGTTATGTTGGCAGCGCGCCTCTCCTCCATACGTCGCATTGTCTTATTTATGCATATTGTACACAATGTTCGCTCGGTTTATTAATAAACAACTATTCCGCATATGAATTAGTAATGCGCAAGAGCAGGCCTGTTGCGGCCGTTGTTGTATACCTGGAATCATAAACTTGTTACGCTGGTACGCTAGTACGAATTAAGTTTCCTTCCTGCAAAAGACTTACCCAGTATAGGAGTGAGAAATTTTGAGTTTGAGGAGAAATATTATTCAAGAAATAAAGCATTTTTTCGCTGCTTTACTCAATGTTGAAGACCTGATAGAAAATGCTCCCTTTGTGACGTTTTGAATCTTTCAAACCTTCTCCTGAACAAACTGGAATAGATAGAGAGCTGTAATTTTCAGAATTAATTACCCAATATATCTGTGACAACGGCGTGTATAATAATAATTTTTATCGCAACTACTTTGCTCGTAATCGCACATGAAGCAAAATCATAACGTTCTACCACATAAAAGCAACACAAACTCTAAGTTTAAAATTCTCCTGCACAAACTAGAATAGATAGAGGGCTGTAATTTTCGGAATTATTTACCCAATTTATCTGTAAGCACGGCGTGTATGATAATAGTTTTTATCGCATCTACTTTGCTCGTAATCGCACATGAAGCAAAATCATAACATTCTACCACATAAAAACAACGTACACACTATGTTTCAAAAATTTTCCTGAACAAACTAGAATAGATAGAGGCTTGTAATTTCCAGAGTTCATTACCCAATTTATCTGTAACAGCGGGGTGTATAATAATAATTTTTAGCTCAACTACTTTTCTCGTAATCGCACATGAAGCAAAATCATAACATTCTACCACTTAAAAACAACGTAAACACTGTGTTTCAAAAATTTTCCTGAACAAATTAGAATAGATAGAGGCCTGTAATTTCCAGAGTTCATTACCCAATTTATCTGTAACAGCGGGGTGTATAATAATAATTTTTAGCTCAACTACTTTTCTCGTAATCGCACATGAAGCAAAATCATAACATTCTACCACTTAAAAGCAACGTTAACACTGTGTTTCAAAAATTTTCCTGAACAAACTAGAATAGATAGAGGCCTGTAATTTCCAGAGTTCATTACCCAATTTATCTGTAACAGCGGGGTGTATAATAATAATTTTTAGCTAAACTACTTTTCTCGTAATCGCACATGAAGCAAAATCATAACATTCTACCACTTAAAAACAACGTACACACTGTGTTTCAAAAATTTTCCTGAACAAACTAGAATAGATAGAGGCCTGTAATTTCCAGAGTTCATTACCCAATTTATCTGTAACAGCGGGGTGTATAATAATAATTTTTAGCTCAACTACTTTTCTCGTAATCGCACATGAAGCAAAATCATAACATTCTACCACTTAAAACCAACGTACACACTGTGTTTCAAAAATTTTCCTGAACAAACTAGAATAGATAGAGGCCTGTAATTTCCAGAGTTCATTACCCAATTTATCTGTAACAGCGGGATGTATAATAATAATTTTTAGCTCAACTACTTTTCTCGTAATCGCACATGAAGCAAAATCATAACATTCTACCACTTAAAAACAACGTACACACTGTGTTTCAAAAAGTTTCTTGAACAAACTAGAATAGATAGAGGCCTGTAATTTCCAGAGTTCATTACCCAATTTATCTGTAACAGCGGGGTGTATAATAATAATTTTTAGCTCAACTACTTTTCTCGTAATCGCACATGAAGCAAAATCATAACATTCTACCACTTAAAAACAACGTACACACTGTGTTTCAAAAATTTTCCTGAACAAACTAGAATAGATAGAGGGCTGTAATTTTCAGAGTTCATTACCCAATTTATCTGTTACAGCGTGGTGTATAATAATAATTTTTATCTCAACTCCTTTTCTCGTAATCGCACATGAAGCAAAATCATAACATTCTACCACTTAAAAACAACGTAAACACTGTGTTTCAAAAATTTTCCTGAACAAACTAGAATAGATAGAGGGTTGTAATTTTCAGGGTTCAGTACCCAATTTATCTGTAACAGCGGGGTGTATAATAATAATTTTTAGCTCAACTACTTTTCTCGTAATCGCACATGAAGCAAAATCATAACATTCTACGACTTAAAAGCAACGTTAACACTGTGTTTCAAAAATTTTCCTGAACAAACTAGAATAGATAGAGGCCTGTAATTTCCAGAGTTCATTACCCAATTTATCTGTAACAGCGGGGTGTATAATAATAATTTTTAGCTCAACTACTTTTCTCGTAATCGCACATGAAGCAAAATCATAACATTCTACCACTTAAAAACAACGTACACACTGTGTTTCAAAAATTTTCCTGAACAAACTAGAATAGATAGAGGCCTGTAATTTCCAGAGTTCATTACCCAATTTATCTGTAACAGCGGGGTGTATAATAATAATTTTTAGCTCAACTACTTTTCTCGTAATCGCACATGAAGCAAAATCATATCATTCTACCACTTAAAAACAACGTAAACACTGTGTTTCAAAAATTTTGCTGAACAAACTAGGATAGATAGAGGGCTGTAATTTTCAGAGTTCATTACCCAATTTATCTGTAACAGCGGGGTGTATAATAATAATTTCTATCTCAACTACTTTTCTCGTAATCGCACACGAAGCAAAATCATAACATTCTACCACCATGATTATAGATAACCTGGTATTAGAGCTAACTTTATTGTAACTATAATACAAAATTTCGTGAGGTTTCTTAACGATTTCTTGTTTGTTCCAGGGTAAGTGCTACCGGCTTCATGCGTCACGGCCATGTCCTGCTAACACAGTAAGTGGTGTTAAAGTTGCAATTTTACGCTGTCCATTAACACTGTTGCTTCAGCACTCCCATGAGACCATCGCACACCGTTACAGCGTCCAAACTGGTATTTAAAGTCTGTAATCACTACCCATGCTTTATCACTTACTAAGTTACGCGAAACAAGACATGAGATCGATCGATTTTCTACAATTTAATCTATCAATTGACTAGCCAATACATTAGAAAGACTTTGAAAGATCAAATTATTGGATTTGTAATGATAATGTTCTTATTCTTATTGTAATTTAAGCATAGGTTGTCTTTAATACTCTTCAACGTCACACAGATCAAACTATGTTCGATGATTTTATTAATAGAAAATTCTAGAACACACGTTTTTTAACGACGTACTCAAATAGGTACGATAATTCTGAAAGTACGATAAAAATAACTTGATACATAAATAATTTGATGTGTAGTATTTTCTTTTGGACAGCCCTGTTGCATTGTTTACAAACGCAACCCTGACTGCGTACGCAAAGAAATAGGTTATGATTTAAATTAAAATCAACCAGTCAAACGCAATTATAAGATCCGAACAATCCATTACCCGCTTTATCAATTAATTACCTACTTAATATTCATAAAAAACATAAAATAGACTCGTAAAATGTAAACATTGGCAACGCCCGATCTAGTACTAAAGAAATTGTGTTGGCAATACTGCCAGTTCGGAAACGTCAAACCAGTCTTGCAGAAATTCTGAGCTACGCGGTAGCGGTTCGGACCTTCTTGATATTTTTGTTGACATCCGCGTAATTTCGGACTAATATCAAGAACGAGTGCCGTGAAATTATCGAACCAACATCGTTAGTGGTGCATTTTGCGAAAACGGGGCTAAACTAAGTGAGATAAGTGTGGTTTCGTCGATTATCCAAGATGTACATACGGTTGTACGGCAAGCAACTTGACCGATCGCTCTGAAGTTGTACCAGCCTGGGTCACGTGAGATAACATGGCGCTTGGCTACCCGGGTATTTGACAGTTCGCGTATACTCTTCAAGAAATTAACGTTTATCTCGCGGGTTTCGGGTGTTTTGTGTGGTTTAATGCAATGGAAGTAGAAAATGTAGTCCAAGGATTTATTATGAAGATGCTATAGATGTCGGTAAGTGTTTTTTGTGTGTTTGTTTGTGATTTTAAGTTCGAAGTGTGGGGGATACGTAAGCTTATGTATGTATTTTATTTGTACTACCGGACTACTAGAACAGATTATAGTTTTTTTGGTACAGTGTGGTATAGGAATGTCTATATAATCCCTACCATGATACACACCGATGATTATGATGACAGTAGCTTTGCAGTTCGTTCGAATAATGACTTCATTATACGAAGGAACTGTCATCATTATAAGAAAGTACTGTCAAGTCTGTCAAAACCGACGTGGTTGACAGTTATTTGACAGTTTACCTCGCCACCTATAGCAAACACATTTAAAATATTTGACATGAAATGGAATTTATGAGTCGTAGATAAATCTAGAGACACTCAACTCCTGTTTGAAATTCTCACTTATTCCAAGGTAACTGTATACACCGTCAAGAGAGCCTAACAGTTGGTACTAGTTGGCTCCTTTCATACCCACAATTGTTAATTTAAGAATAATAATACCACTTCGAGGTTAAAGCATCTGCCTCTCAACTCTAGCAACGGCCAGTTTCCCATAAATCCAGATAATACATCAACCTTGCAAACGCTAAATTGATGGATCTCTTCGTTCGTAGCACCAGAATCTTTTCATAATTTTAAATGATTAATGCCTTAAAATCTGTGGTCCACCTAACCGAAAATAAAACAACAAAAAATTGACGTATTAAAATGTATCTGGAATAGGTATGTGGAGAGACGCAAAGACAAAAGATAATGTAGTGTTTTTTTTTTAAGTTCATTTGAATATCTGGACAGGGCATCTGTATACAGCAGTCCATGTGAAGCGAACGGAAAATATCACAGCCTTCTTGGTTATATAGATAATAGACAAAACATGTTTGGAATTAATTTATGTAGAAACTAAATAATATTTAAATTGGATGTTTTGTTTGTAGGCTAATGAATTTATGAAGCCCATACCGAACGATAGGTGTGTTCAAGAACTACTTTTTTTTCTGCGAAATATCTTTTTAATTTACATATTTATTAATAAGTCGATTTAATATTGATATTATTAATATTGGTTTAGATTAGCTAAGAATCATACAACTTATGAAGAAATGATACAGGAGTGTGTTGATTTTTTTATTAAAATATTTTCCAGTTGTGCCAAATTTCCCAATATTTTTTGTTTCAATGCCACCGCAAATATTTCGATACTAGATTGTAGATATTCAATATCTATTATTGGTTTTGAAATCTCCCAAGGAAGTTTTACAGTCCTTCTGCAAATGTTTATTTAAATATTCTTAGGTGAATGCTTTCCCTAAATCAAATGGTTTCTATTGATACATATAAGATAATCCTTTATGACGTCACTAACATATTAAAATAATAAATACCTAGCTGAAATTCGTGCACAACAAAGAAAATTAAATGACAGCAATTGTTTTCTATTGATTTTTTTTCCGATCAAAATTCTGTGGTTGTTTCCCATTTTGCCAAAAGTTAGTGTTTTTAATCATGAACAGGAAAACAGTGTTTTTCTTGTTAAAATACAATAAAAATGCTGCCACAGTTACAAACTTACTGAAGTTTCTTTTTCTGATTTTATGCAATCGTGTCGAAAAAGAATTTTTTCTACTTTGCATTCACAATGCACACATTGTAACACTGTTTTCAGTGTTACAATTAACACATTGTAATACCGAAAACAGTAACATTTTTGTCTGATTGGTACACAGTGATATCAAATGCCATATGTCAAATGTACAGTACATAACCCAACATAACCACACACTGCATCTTCTTAATCGCTTGCAATCACATAAACTGCGAAATATCAATATTCTATATATATTTAAACATGGGTGTAGCCTGGTATAGTATGGCCAAAGGATTGGGGCTTTCTTAGTTTTGCTGTGTTCATCAAAATACGTCAGCATGACGTTTACGGTGATGTTTTACGACTCTAGTAAGTGATCGTTATCATTCTTTTCAACTAAACATCAAATCCCCTTTTCAGATATAATTCAAGGACCGCATTTACTTTAATAAGGTATTATGCGAAGATCAAACCTACATCGTAGATACGAACGATTTTAATTACTGCTGCGAGATTGTATATGCGCAATAAATGGTTTATCAGCATACACGTACGAAGCTATAGTACATTTAAAGTGTAGAGGATTTCTTAGTTTATGTAACGTATAAGTTTTCGGTAATATTTTGGACGTTTGGATGCTCGGTTCAATTCATATTCGTTTTTGTCCGTCGCTTTCGACTTCGTCTTAGTTCTGGTTGTGTTTGTATTACCTCCATCACATGTAATTTTATTAAGTATAATTTATTCTAATAAACTACTTTGCCCAAATTAGAATTGGGTTTCAATTATAAGTGCTTGTAAATATATAAGCCGCAACGGCTACGTAGCGGAATTAGGTAGACACCGCTATTAAACGTTAAGCATTATAACAATTCTTTAGTAAGTTCTTGTTCTTCGAAGTAACTAATCAGTCACCGCCAAACACTTCTATTCTGATTATTATACTTATGAAACCACTATTTTAAAGTTAACTTTTTAGGTTAAGTTTCATGTGTTTATCACGGTAGGGTTAAAAGTGTTGCCCCAAGCTCCATTATGATCATCGTTGCGACCTCGCTGAATATTAATTCAAACTTGTAGGCTAAAGTAGAGTAAAATTATTCACAATTAGATTTTGTCATGATTTTATCTCATCGATCTCATGTTTAACGAAGTTGACAGTTACTACAGTGCTGCCACGTGGTACCCGCAAAATACTCTAGATTCTAATTTAGCGCGATATAGTAACCACAATTTCTAAACTTATATAAAATTAATGACGCAAAGTAGAAAAAATAGTATATTACACTCGTTTTATAAGACGTATTGGCCCACTCGTTCCAAAACAACTCGTGCGCCAATTTGACGTATTATAAAACTTGTATAATAATATACTATTGTGATTTTAGCGAAAATATGTCCTTTTGGTGTCCCCTGAACAATTTTACCCAGGAAAAAGATCTGATGTGGCCAGGCACATGACTTTATCATACTATATATAAAATTAATAGTTTAGCTGCATGAGATTCTATGTGATCGAGATCGGTCGTGTCTGCATTAAAATAAAACTAGTTAGCCAGGATTTGACAGATATTTTCATTCTAATGACAGTAGGTAGTGTCAAACGCTGATGTTTTGACAATACCTAGTGTCAATAGAAACAGAGTACATCCGTCTGCACTCAACACTTTATTGATTATTTTTAATATAAATAATTAAAGCAAGAAAACAGATGTTTTTCTTAATGAAAAGATGTTAAAATTAATACATCAGTAATTTTCGAAAAGTAGGCAATTCAATATTGTCAAAAAACTGATAAATGTCTGGATTGAATTTTGTGAATGGAAAGAGCATAGAAATTTTTAATAGATTCCTTTGGGCTGAATATCAATCCGGACACAAAAGCCTTCCTTACCAAAGAATATGTGACCCCGCACGAGAGAATCGCCCTAACTGCCATCTCTCGTTTCGATAGTATTGACACCTGTGTTTGAATGCGCAAAACTCTAAAACTACCGAACAGAAAAAATTTAAATAAAGTGTATCATACTCCTAAATCATTTTTACATAAGTTGTATGACTGTCAACATTTTTTGCCTCTCGGTGTTAACATGAGCGCGAGAGAAATGAGAAAAGGTCCCCGATTTTTACACTTTTAAATTAGCCTTCGTCTTTCCATTTTTTTAAATTTTAGTCTTTCTGCAAATGTTTATTTAAACTTTCTTGGGTGTATGGTTTCCCTAAATAAAATGGTTATAATCAAATAATAAATAGCTGGAATACATGCCCAACTATGAAAATTAAATGACAGCAATTGTTTTGTATCGATTTTTTTTCTAATTAAAATTCTTGGTGTGTTTCTTATTTTGCCAAAAATTAGTTTTTTAATCATGAACAGGAAAACAATTATAGAGTTTTTCTTGTTAAAGTAGGTACAACAAAAATGCTACTTCTGCCAAAGTTATAAAGTTACTGAAGTTTTATTTTTTTTTCCGATATTGCAAAGTAATGTAATCGTGTCGACAAGAAAAAAAATGTAAGTTTAGCGGAAGTATGTTCTTTTGAGTCCCCTGAACAATTTTGACCAAGGTAAAAAATCTGATGTGGCCAGGCACATGACTTTATCATACTATATATCAAATTAAAATAGTTTAGCTGCATGAGATTCTATTTGATCGAGATCGATCGTGTCTGCATTAAAATGAAACTAGTTAGCCAGGATTTGTCATATATTTAGATACTATTGACAGTAGGTACTGTCAAAAAATCAGCGTTTGGCACTACTTACTGTCATTAGAATGAAAATATCTGTCAAATTCCGGCTAACTAGTTTTATTTTAATGCATACACGACCGATCTCGATCAAATAGAATCTCATATAGCTAAACTATTAATTTTATATATAGTATGATAAAGTCATGTGCCTGGCAAAATCAGATTTTTTCAGTACATCCGTCTGCACTCAAAACTTTATTGATTATTTTTAATATTAATAATTAGCATAAATATTTCTTAATTTTGGTATTTTGACCAACATATTTAAAAAATTTTTTTTAATGAATTTATTTGTTTCAATTAGCTGATTGGTTTGTACAGTTGATTTGTTCATTTAAATTTCCATCAAATTCGAGAATTATTAAACATTAACCTATAAAATAGTCTGTGATTTAATAGGGACAACTCGTAGATCGAAGCAGATCGATAAATACGACTTGTAGATCATTAACAAGGCGGGTTCGACGATCAAGAAGCCTTTCGGACCAAATAAATGGTAATTATGCTCTGGAATGTTGAGCTCGTAGGCCGTAGCACTCGCTCATATTGAATCTAAAACGTAATATAAATAATATACGAAGAATGCGTACAAGATGGATTGCCTTTAATAATTCTAGGTCTACTCCGGCGGGGCCTTGGGACCTGAAGAGGCCCGGCCGACCAAAAACTGACCGGTCGAGTGAGAGGTTAGCTCAATTCATATCATGACATTTTAAATGATTAAAGAACAATGGAAATGAGAAAAGAGATCTTGACTACACAAATTTTATATCTACACACAGAAAAGTGATCTCTCGAACGAAGAGAGAATTACTTGGCTGAAGTAGTTGGTAGGTTCGTATATACGCGAGAGATTATTGCCTTCAACCAAGATATTTTATTTCTTGGAATAATTACTAGATATAAGAAAGTTGTTACTCTGGCGAAGTAAGTAAACAGTCTTCAATGAAGTGTATATTTTTATTCCCGGTAAATATTTTTAGCTATTTAATGTAAGAATTTTAAAGATTTGGCACAAATACGTTTTCTATTGCTAATTAACAAGATAGGTATGTTATATTTACTTACTCGTTCTAACCTGTTGCGTGCCTTACATCAAATTCCGTGTTGAAACGTTTATGTACACTAATCACAAGGCGTCACCTACGGGTACTTCGTTATTGTTTTCGTACTAGGTTTCGCTCCTTTACGGCGCCAGCCCTACGCGCGGGCGCGCTAGCCTTGACAAAATCACGATGCGCATATTGATTCCAGAGAAAGGGATTACTTGAAAGAAGTGAGAATCACTTCAGTTAAATAATTGGTGGGTTTTTATTCAGTAAACAATACTTACTTATATTAAATGTCTTATATTTTCTTGGATCAAGTAACTACACACTTGGATGGATTTACTATTACTTCGTTGGAGAAATTTTTGGAAACATTTTTGGGACGAAAAATTCAATTACTTCTTTCAATACAATTTTGGTTCTTATAAAGAAAGAATTTATTTGTTGACAGCATTTATCTGAGAAATTATTTTACTTATATTGAGTATGTGGCATTTCTTGTATATACCTAACTTTCTACATCCAAGAAAATATTTATTTGAATCTAGTAAATAAATTCAAGAAATTATGTTTTCTCGTTCCAAATAATCACTTTTCTGTGTGCACGATTATTTACTGACTATTTGATATATGAACGAAGGTTTTTCGAAACTTATAAAAGTTACAAACTGATAGCACTAATTAGGCAATGCATTCAACCGATTCGTCATGATCAAATCATTTTTGTCTGTTAATTTCAGTAATTTTAATAGTCTGATATGCGGATGAGAACTAGGATTGCCACCTAAATTAGGTAGAAGATCTATTCGTAAATTCAATGATGTTCAAATAAATGAGAAAACACGAGAAAATTGTTGCGTAGCGGTTAGTGAAGCAGATGAAATCAAACTAACTTTTATCGAATGACATAATAGTAAAAAATTCAGGTTACTGTTTACTTTAAAGGTTTACTTTAATAGCCTTTAATAACAATTTTTTTTAAAAAAATGCAGTAGTATGTCAAACTCCTGAAACATTTCTACATAAGTTGTATGACTGTCAAAATTCTTTGCCTCTCGGTGTAAACATGAGCGCGAGAGAAGTGAAAAAACTACAGTTTTTGTTCAGGTTGCATCTAAAGTCTCTTCTATAGATTGTCGTTTTTGTTTTCTGCAGGTTTTATGTAATAAAGGTTGCGAACAAGATTTTATTGGAAGCCAATATCTCAGGAACGAATATTAGCAGGACAACGCAGTTAGCTTGCAAATAATCCTTATTTACGACGATATATATCCCTTGAATTTAATAGCATTCCGACTTTTTGTTAATTTTTGAGACCGAAATAAACATGAACAATATTTTGCGCAGTTCGGCTTCCCTCGCGCGCTTGTAGGTTTTGGTGCGAGGCAGTCGAACGAGATGAGAAGTTTTGACTCGATCAGTGAATCCGTGTTTGTAAAATATTGTTGGGTATAATTAATTGTACATCTAAATTCATTATTTATATTTAACTCGCACTACTATTCAAAATTCCGAAATTAAATTGTTCTGATCGTGTCGTACTAATAATAGATAATCTTCCACTGTCCCAGCTAGGTTTCCATTTACTGGTGCGATTGACGTAGCTGCTCGAAATGAATATTATCATTCATATTAAATCGCTTTAAAAATTACTTAATAGTATATTATTATACAAGTTTTATAAGACGTCAAATTGGCGCACGAGTTATTTTGGGCACGACGAGCGTAGCGAGGAGTGCCCAAATGGAACGAGTGCACCAATACGTCTTATAAAACGAGTGTAATATACTATTTTGTCTACTTTGCGTCATTAATTTTATATAAGTTTAGAAATTGTGGTTACTATATCGCGCTAAATTAGAATCTAGGGTATTTTGCGGGTACCACGTGGTAGCACTGTAGTAACTGTCAACTTCGTTAAGGATGATATCGATTAGATAAAATCATGACAAAATCTAATTGTGAATAATTTTACTCTACTTTAGCCTACAAGTTTGAATAAATATTCAGCGAGGTCGCAACGATGGTCATATTGGAGCTTGGGGCAACACTTTTAACCCTACTGTGATAAATACATGAAACTTAACCTAAAAAATTAACAATTTTAAAATAGTGGTTTCATAAGTATAACAATCAGAATAGAAGTGTTTGGCGGTGACTGATTAGTTACTTTGAAGAACAAGAACCAGAATTGTTATAACGCTTAACGTTTAATAGCGGTGTCTACCTAATTCCGCTACGTAGCCGTTGCGGCTTATATATTTACAAGCACTTATAATTGAAACCCAATTCTAATTTCGGCAAAGTAGTTTATTAGAATAAATTATACTTAGTAAAATTACATGTGATGGAGGTAATACAAATACGTTGCACACAACCAGAACTAAGACGAAGTCGAAAGCGACGGACAAAAACGAATATGAATTGAACCGAGCATCCAAGCGTCCCAAATATTACCAAAAACTTATATGTTACATAAACTAAGAAATCCTCTACACTTTAAATGTACTATAGCTTCGTACGTGTATGCTGATAAACCATTTATTGCGCATATACAATCTCGCTGCAGTAATTAAAATCGTTCGTATCTACGATGTAGGTTTGATCTTCGCATAATACCTTATTAAAGTAAATGTGGTCCTTGAATTATATCTGAAAAGGGGATTTGATGTTTAGTTGAAAAGAATGATAACGATCACTTACTAGAGTCGTAAAACATCACCGTAAACGTCATGCTGGCGTATTTTGATGAACACAGCAAAACTAAGAAAGCCCCAATCCTTTGGCCATACTATAGCAGGCTACACCCATGTTTAAATATGTATAGAATATTGATATTTCGCAGTTTATGTGATTGCAAGCGATTAAGAAGATGCAGTGTGTGGTTATGTTGGGTTATGTATTGTACGTTTGACATATGGCATTTGATATCACTGTGTACCAATCAGACAAAAATGTTACTGTTTTCGGTATTACAATGTGTTAGTTGTAACACCGAAAACAGTGTTACAATGTGTGCATTGTGAATGCAAAGGAGAAAAAAATTATTATGCAATTCTGTTTCTACAGTCGCATTAAATAAAATATGACGATTGAGTACCATTATGAGCATCAGATTCAAATTATAGGTTTATCTTGTCACATTTTGGAAATGCAAAAATATTGAAAACAAATAATGTTAAATTTTGACCGGTAACTTCCTCTTCATTCAGTTCTTTCTTCTGCTTCTTCATGTTTAATACAGAACCCGTTTTCAAACATTTGTTCACAACTTTTCGATCAAATTTGACTCTCAAACGTCCTGATTTTGGATTACTTCGAACAACATCCACGTTTTCCTCAAAGCATACAAAGCTCAAGGACACACGCACGACAGTATAACTTCTCCATCGGCTTAAAAACAAAACAAAAGCCAGCGAGTAACTCGTGGCGGATATCTGGCCAATATATCTCCTCACCAGACATCGTAAATATTATCCCAATACCCACAATTCTCGCAAAACCCTCGAAACCTTAAATTTGCATCGCAGCACTCCTCTCAACTAACTTACCCTCAAGATAGACCGAGATACCTTAATTAAGATTGAACGTGCCGGAGCAGGAGATTGCGCTATCTTCGCCTTCCTTAGAGGACGCCAATACCTAACGGGCTAACAGCTGAAGAAGCCGGCAAGTGGTAACGAGAGAGAGAGATAGATTTATTGGGACCACAGGCGACTAGATAAAAACACAACCAGCATTTGCATTCGAGTGAATATAGTCTAGAAACCGGTAGAGCGTTTACTATGAGGACTGACCATAAGCCTTCTTCATTGGTTGGGTTGCAAAAGTATTGGTGTACATGGTGTACACCAATACTTTTGCAAACTCATGGTGTACATACTACTACACCTGCTTTGGCGTTGATCGAGTACAGTCGCTTGCCTTGTTTAAATTTCCGCTTCGTCGATAGATAATTCGAGCAGTTTCTTTCAATTGTGTTGTTTCTTGAAATTTTGTGTGAATATCTGTTTTTATTTTCCATTTCGAATTTGTTCTTCTGTTTTATACTTAGAGTTGAATTATTTTCTTATTTTATAGTTGTACTTAGTTTGAAAATCCTGCAATGAATCGTTTGCTAGCTGAGTTTGGCGATACTTTCACGTTCGTTAAGAAAGGGGAAGTGGTTTGCAATTTCTGCTCACGAAATTTAATTATTCGTAGCAAACAATGTCTTCGGGCTCATGTAAAAACAAAAAAGCACATGGAAAATGTATCAGGAACGTCAACTAAAAGCTTTTTTGATGATTTATGTGAAACATTTATTTCTGCTAATATACCTTTCACAAAAATTAATAATCCCGTTTTTAAAAAATTTATCAAGAAGTTACTGGACGAGACTTACCCGATGAATCCACAATTAGAAAATATTACGTAAGGGCAATATGACAAAACAATTTCTAAAATAAAGTCTAAACTATCCGATAAACATATTTGGGTTTCTGCAGATGAAACTACGGATATGAAGGGTAGATGTGTGGTCAACGTCGTTGTCGGATTGTTGGACCCGCAAGACTTATATAAACCCTATTTAATATCTACTCAGTTTCGCTGTACCGTCAAAGCTGAAGAGCTATGTACAATAGTAAATGACGCCATAAAAAAAGTAGGAATCACAGACGCTACCAAAGTATTACTGTTTGTTTCTAACGCTGCTGCGATTATGTTAAAAGTTGGAAAATTACTTACACAACATTTTTCAAATATTCTTCATTTGACATGTTTTGCACACGCTATTCATAGAATTTGTGAATTTATTCGGGAAGAATTTCCAGACGTGGATACGCTAATAAGCACATGCAAAAAAATATTATTGAAAGCTCCTTCCAGATTGTCTCTTTACAAGGAAAAGTGCCCTAATCTACCTTTGCCACCACAACCAGTTATTACGAGATGGGGTACATGGTTAGAAGCGGCAATTTTTTATGCAAGAAACTTTGATATCATCAAACCCTTCGTCTTAAATTTGCCTGATGAAGCAGTTTGTATTAAAGACTGCAAAAAAGTACTATCATTACAAGATTTGCATGAACAATTAAAATTTATTGATACAAATTTTGCGCAACCATGAAGTTTCTAGAACAACAAAATGTTGAACTTGCAAGCAATTTTCAAAGGATTGAATCTCTGTACGAAAGGTTACGAAGCATTGAAGCACCAATCAGTAAAAAATTACAAAAAAAAATTGATGCGGTAGTACCTACATAGAAATCCGGATTTTAATATTTTAAAACAAATCTCTACGAATTCATTTACGGATGAAGGAATTTCTCAAAAATATTCCAATTTGGTGTTGGTTAATTCTTTTGCGCCTGTGACTAGCTGCGATGTAGAAAGATCATTTTCAAGGTTTAAAGACATTTTAAAACATCTAAGCGAAATAATTTTACTGAAGATAATTTAGAAAAATATGCAGTAATACAATCGTTCAATGCATATCCAAGAAATGAGTAAAATATTTCAGTGGGCACGTGTTGCATATAGTTACGACAAACATTTAATATTAAATTCACTCGGTTTACTACCGACCGCCAGGCGCTTCTCGCCTATGGATATCAATCCAATCGACCGCATAAGTCTTCAATGACTCATGCGTGCCCGCTACGCACACTCATAGCTGGGCGACTTCTAGCACTGCGAGACATACATTTTTGTCCGGCCACTGATAATAACATTAAACTTATGTGGAAATTTTTAAGGTTGAAATGAATGTAATCGAATCTGTGCGCAGGACGGTTCCCCTCGGGGAAAGGGGATTACGGGAGGGAAGCGGTGCAAGGCTTCGCGCGACGATTTCAAGCGACCAACTCTCAGGACCGTATATTCAATATTTTTGTCATTTTCTCGTTCGGTTTTATTGTATACATATTCCGTTTTGTGATTTATTATTACTTCGCAATATTATTTCTGCCGAAAATCAGTTGTTGATGATATTATGCTACACAAACTTGCCATATCTCTTTTGATACAGTGCTTCGTTGCATAAATTTAACAAATCTTTAATTTTAAATGTATTGTGGCTTTTTGCAACTTTATTTTTAAGCCTAGATTAATTCAATTGCGTTAAACTCGCAATGGGCTACAGGTAACGACAATAATTTTACTTCATTGCATCATTGAATCATGTTTAGTCGTTCCAGAATAGAACTCCTAGTCTAAAGACCATTCGTCACCATCATGTTTTATTATTCCAGATAAGATAACTAACCTATCACCAGACAAGTTCTGAGCTTCTATGACGAAAATTATGTCGGTCCCATTCATAGAAAATCAATAAATATACAGAGTGATTAGCAATTACAAACAAAAAATTAATTAAACAGAAAATAATTTAATCAAATTGAAGTAAGTACTAATTTTGACAATGAAACAAATTTAAAAGTGCTTCACATATTTTTATTTATAATTTGGTATGTTTTTGCATTTAATTTTCGCCTCGAGTTATAAATTACCTTGTATCAGTCTAATTTTCAACATTGTGTATGTATGAACAAGCTATTTCTTATTTAACAAACAAACTTTAAGAGAAAATACAGAGATCATCTGTTATAGATACAATTAGTGTGTATAAATATCTTCTAGTTGGGTGTTTATTCCCACACTTTCTTTCTCAGAACGTAATTATTGTTCTGACTAAAATGTTTCATAAGGACTTATTTATTCTTTCAATTCCTTAAAAAATACTAAAATATTAATAAAACAGTATTTTAAATGGCTCTAACTTCTTAAGGAATATTAACTTGTTATCAATAGGTCCATATGAAACTTTTTACTCAGAATAAATGTTTTTTAATTTTTGTATTTTGACCAATGATTTTTTTTTTAAATTTATACCGAATTTATTTATTTAATTATTTGTAAAAGGTACTTTTTGTATTCTTCGTTTTCGCATTGTTTGATTTGTATTTTCTTCTACCTTCCTTTGGTAATACTTGAAGGAACTAAAAAGAACAAATAAGTTTGTACCTAGAGAGAAATATCTACAATGTTACAGAAAATGAATGTAATAAACTACCAAAAAAGCTGTAAAAGAAGAATTAACTGTAACATCGCTGGTTATTGGATACCAGCTAAATTTCTGTATTGTTTTTACAGAATTCACATATTCCACAAACATATTCCTGTGAAATTAGCACAGTATCACCTTAATTTGACAGGGCATTTTTTAAATTTTACAGGAAGAATAATTTCACAGTAGTAAGTAATATTCAATCATTGAACTGCGTTTCTTTACCGACTTGTATCTGGTTGCTTGAAATACGTTACACGTTGTTCTGTACGCAATAAATGTCTTGAAAAGGACATTGTATATTTTTTTTTGTTGGGGTGCCGCCAGGTTCCAACACTGTTTAAAGGGTTCCGCAAGAGTAAAAAGGTTAAGAAACGCTGGTCTAGAGACTCTAGACCAGTGTTTCCCAACGTGGGGCCCACGCCCCACAGGGGGGCAACTGGATTGTTCAGGGGGGCAATTCGAAAATGGCACTCGGATTCGTCCAGATATTTAATATAAAAGGAGCGATGGCATCGCTTTTTGAGGAAGCAGAAATAATATATCCAAATTCAACCAATTGTGCAAGCAAACCATTGTTACCATTTCGCTCTTCATATTTAGGTGAATGTGGACTTATTGCCATAAATGAATTGCTGAAAAAAAAAACAGAAATCGGTTGTATATAACACAACGGGAAAACTTGAGACTGAAGTTAACTAAATTGGAACCTAACATAAAATCTCTTTACAGCAAGCATCAAACACAAACATCTTACGAGGAAAAAAGTGTAACCTGTATATTATTATTCATTATTAAACACTGTGGGCAAAAATAAAACGATACAAATTTTCCATTACTTATATTATGTAAATTAAAGCATATCATTAAAAAGCAAATTGGTTATATAGTGAAGATTGAAAACATACCATATTCGCAATATTTGGACGTATCAATCCAATATTATGTTACTTTATGTATCGCAATGCAACATTTCTGATAATAATTCATTCAAATTTCTAATAATGTCGGGTCAATTTAATATCAAATGAAAGGTGTAGTAAAATTAGTAAGTAATGACATTTATTTTTCTTTCGTCGAAAACAACAATTGAGATTTTGTCGCATCATATACAGATATTTTTTTAGTACACAGGCTAAAATTTTTAAACATCGTCTTTTACTGCATTTTACTCAAAAAAGCAGTGGAGTTGGACGTTTGCAACGACAACATTGAACAGGCAGGACAAATCCAACTGCATTCTTGAGATGATAAATCTTTAAAGATGATACAGAAAGTATGGCAATTCTTTTCTTTTCTGTTTTTGTTTCACAGATAGTACATCTACACTTGTTGGGCTGTAGATTTTAAATAAAATGTTAAAATCAAACATGCCGCCTATAACAATACCAAATTTGGCAATGGTTTCTCCACAATCTTTAAAAATATCTGAAGTACACAATTAGATTTCTCGTGTCTATGCAATATTTTTGTAACAAACGTCCGCGGACATAAAGTAACATAACATTAGACAGAAACGTTCTGTTATATATATATAATAGCAATTCGTTTTTGACGTACTATTTGAATTGACTAAATATCATGATAAATTAAATTGTTTTTCGTTTTTTTGCCCAAAGTGTATAACATATTGTCTATTAAATGTTATGAAAACTTACTTCCTCACCAATTTCCTAAAATTTCTTCTAATATTTCTTCCTAAAGCAAATCATTTAAGTTTCTTCAGTGAACAGCGCTATTTTTTAACATTAATAATTATGTATGTGATACATGGGGGGCAAAACAATTTTAGAAAGGCTTAGGTGGGGCATGGCACAAAAAACGTTGGGAAACACTGCTCTAGACAATTTAGTTTTTTGGGTAGACGATATAAAACGGCGATAATATATCCAAAACTGAGTCCAAACTTCAACAAACCATCTCTAACCTATTGGCCGGTGTGCCGACTGTATACTCGGTATGCATTTTCAACGCTCGCATTGCAGGGCAATTCGAATGAGATAAAAGACGATCAGCGGGTGGAGTAGTGGGAGAGAGACAGTGAACGTTGGCCACCTAGGTTGCAGTGCAGTGATTTCATTATAGTTTGTGTGCAAATGGTTATTTAAATTCACTATACGCCTTAATGAACGCTGCCTATACCGGCCAGTGTTCTTAAATGTGCGATGAACGCTGTTAACTTCGGTAAATAAATTGAAATTTAAGACGACCTCGAACGTCTCTGGTTTCAACTCACTTTCTTCGACTGATGCTTGGTTACTTTGATTTGTGACTTTCGCAGAAGCATTGTTTTAGTTTTTCTTGGAATGTCCAATCATGGTGTGAAAGGCGTGGTGGTAAAGTAGCTTGCTTACACACAGAAAAGTGATTATTTGGAACGAGAAAACATAATTTCTTGAGTTTATTTACTAGATTCAAATGCATATTTACTTGGATGTAGAAAGTTAGGTATATACAAGAAATGCCACGTACTCAATCTAACTAAAATAATTTCTCAGATAAATGCTGTCGACGAATAAATTCTTTCTTTATAAGAACCAATATTCTATTGAAAGAAGTAATTGAATTTTTCGTCCCAAAAATGTCAATTTCTCCTACGAAGTAATAGTAAATCCATCCAAGTGCGTAGTTACTTGATCCAAGTAAATATAAGACATTTAATATAAGTAAGTATTGTTTACTGAATAAAAACCCACCAATTATTCAACTGAAGTGCTTCTCACTTCTTTCAATTAATCCCTTTCTCTGGAATAAATATGCGCATCGTGATTTTGTCAAGGCTCGCGGGCCCGCGCGTAGGGCTGGCGCCGTAAAGGAGCGAAACCTAGTACGAAAACACCAACGAAGTACCCGTAGAGGATGTGCCTTGTGATTAGTGTACAATAAACGTTTCAACACGGAATAATTTAACACAGAATAGTAGTCCACAGTGATTTATTAATTTAGTTGTTCGTTCCATTCTTACTTCTTCGATGGTTTCAAAAGGCCCGCAATGTCTTTCGTGGCACGCTCGGCGGCTTCTTTAAAATATTCAGCTGCATTTTTGGCTTCTGTAGTTTCAGTATTCGCTCCCGTTTTGGCGCTATCTGGAATCGACTTGTTTGACTCCTCATCGTCTGTTTTCTTGTCCATAATATTTAATATTTTGATTATTTTAGAATGATTTGTCTTTGAAGGATTTGTCAAATATTACGATAGGTACAAATGACAGATGTCAGATATATTTCGCGTCTCAATCGTTTGTGTAAACACTCGTATATCGCTTAAGGTGCTCCCACACGCAGTGCCAATGGAGGCCATCATTGGCCATCGGAGTGCTTCGCGTAGCGAGACGTAACTGTGCCAATGCACATCGCCAATATGTCGACCTTGTCCGCTTTATTTCATTCTGTTTTAGCATTGTACCTACCGGAGAAATGTTTAGTTATCTCTATCTATGTTTTATCATATATACTGCATTATTTATGTTTCTACGTACTTTAAGGACAATGATCATTTATTATTTGCCCAAATGCCTGATTGCCCAAATGTGAAAACATGAAAACTTTTTTAATATTTTGTAAATTTATTCACAATAATTATGGTTCTTATAAGAATTATATTAACCTTACAGTTACAATAAATTAACAAGCAATAAAATAATATTCTGAAGATTATTTTTTGACGTTTTTTAAAACCAATGAAATGCTTCTTTATTTGTCACAAGGGTAAGTTTCAACCAATTATGTCATTATTATAGTGGGAATAAATCTCTTGTGATTATTCTCGGGAATAATCACTGTAGCTTTTATTTGCCTAGCAATTGTCAGATACTTGTCAAAATAATTACTTAATTGTGTCAACGCGAAATGGGTGAAAGTCATCGGTTTAGTACCTTTTCTAATGCAGAAATTACAAAAAGGATTTTAGAAACTACTTCGAAAAATACTCTAATAAGTAATCAGTCTATATGGAGACAATTTAAGACCTTCACCAAAGAAAGAAATTATATTCTGGATCAATCTACTACAACAGCTACTCTGGCATTGATTTTAAAAGATTGGGCTTATAACATGAAAAGAAAAGACGGAAATGATTATAAAGAAGCAGTAATAAAGACAATGTGGAATAAAACGGCAAAATTAGTTAAAGAACTTTACTTTAATAAGTATAACAGGTCCTTTGATCCTTTCCATGATATAGAATTCAGAAATGCTGGGAATGCAAGAGATGCAAAAAGAAAAATTTTACAAAAACATCCTGAAAAGCACAAACAAAGTTCTGTGGCACTTTCTAATACAGAATTGTTGCAAATTTTTAACTATTGGGACGAAGATACACCTTGTGGATTGCAAAGAAAGTTTTTTCACGTTGCATCGTATGAACTAGCTTGGAGGGGAGGAGAAGCTACGAAATGTTTAGTTCATTATTTTAAAAAAGAAACCGACATAAAAAGATTAAATACTGGCCGCATTGAATACAATCCCATCTTTACAAAAACTGCACAAAGGTGCGCTAATAGTAAATGGTTGACTCCAAACATAAATAACCCAGATATTTGCCCTGTTCGTCTTTTTGAAAAACTAATGAGTAAACGTGAAGAAAATATTAAAACCGAACGCGTGTTTCTTACTCCAAATCCGGCTTGGCAAACTCATGGTTTTTGGTATAAAAACGTTCCTGTGGGAATAAATTCCATTTCAAAATGGATGAAAGAATCCGCAGAAAAAGTAGGTCTAGACACAGTTACTAAAAAAATAACTAACCATTCTGCCAGATCAAGTGTAGTAAGTAACCTTTCAAAAGCTGGTGTAGGAGAACAAGAACTAATCAAGGTCACTGGTCATAATTCTGCAAGTTCGATTAAACCATACTTACAATTGAACCAAGAACATCATTCAAATATAATAAATAATCTTAGAGAAAATACGCAGGAGGAAACACTTAATATAACAAGCAATTCCAAATCCTCAATAAATAATGAGTCTCGAAATATTTTTAATAATTGCGTTTTTCATTGTACTAATTTAAATTGTTAATTCTTTTAATATATTCACAATGTGTCAACGATATTTTCATATATTGTAAGTAATAATTAATTAAATTAAATTTTTCAATAATTTTATGATAGTTTTATTGATCTTTTTTATTGTAAAAATTTGTGAATCAAAAAATAATCTAGTCAAATATAACTCGAGAGTTCCATAAATTATAAAATAATTTGACAGATTTTGTTCAAACTTGTTGCCATTTGGCAATAGCCACTCGAGCCTGCGGGCTCTCGTGACTATTGCCTGGCAACAAGTTTTCAAACAATCTGTCAAATTATTTTCAATTTATTCTCACTCTCTTGTTATATTATTACTGAAAAAAATCTGGTGTTGCATAATAAATACCCACATATATCATTATTAAAGAAACTAGTAATGTATGTAATGTAATAAAAAGACATATACCCATCGGAATATACCTTTGTCACTGAATAGAACTATAAATCTTACCGACTGATGTTCGAAACCGATAATTACAAATTCAATGATTTTTTTTTGTCTTACGACTTCGTCTCATTTTTTCCCACATAAGCAGCTTATGTAAATGGGCCGATCTAAGGTGTATTAAAGATAATGATAGAATTGGGAGGTTACTGAATGATTTATCAGACAGAGCCAAGAAATTATTCCCTAAGATTCAAACTCGATCACGATTGCTACCCACTGAGGCGAGGCAGACAATGTACCAAAAACAAAAAGCTGGGCCCTCAAAACTCCTTTTTTATAAATTTAAAATAATGAACTACAAATTTCTCTCGGACCATCTCTATCTTTCTCAGCCCGATGCCTGTTGGTAATTCGTACTCTGTCGGCCGGGCCATATATCATCGAGCTGACAAAGCGCAGATAGTAATTATAAAAGGATCTAATAATTCTTTATTTGAAATTTTGAATTATGTTTTCGGCTATTGGTCGAAAAAGCGGGAACCTGTTGTTGTTGTTCTTGTTGCCCGGGCAACCCGAAGCCCACAAGAGAGTTTCTTGTCCGGAAAAAAATAATAATCTATATCTCGGGCATTCTACGCTAACCGGGGCACAGTGGGCCACTTTGAGCTTTTAGATGGTAAAAATTATTTTTTTTTGTTGTCGATGAACTTAAAATACACTGCTCACAAAAATTAGGAGAACACTTATTTCGAAACCTATGCCCCCTCCACGAGCACGAGTTCACTTCCTCACACCTGCGTGGCATGCTTCGCACTAGTCTGCGAAGAGATTCTTGGGGTATGCTTTCCCATTCCTCAATCAGGGCTTGTGTCAGTTCCTGTATGGTTAGTGGTGGATTAGGGCGCTTACGAACACGTCGGTCAAGCTGATCCCACACGTGTTCAATAGGATTCAGGTCAGGACTTTCCATGACCTGAATTCCACGTTCTTCTCAAAAGTTTCTGGTGATGCCGGCGGTATGTGGCTCTGCCTTATCTTGCATTAGGATAAAATTTTGACCGACGCACAGTGGGGTATTTGACGCGAAAACCTGGCCAAAATTATTCACTTAATTATTAATGTATTTGACGGTTAACAACTTAATAAACACAATAAAACAGTACAAAATAGGGAAAAAAACAAACTGTATTAAAATTATTCTTCACTGCAGTACACCTATTGTAAATTAATTACTGCTACAAGATTTATCATCAATATTTTTTGTGATTTTTTTTATATTACTGTGTGAAATTTACAAAAACATATATGGCATGTCGTGATTAGATACGCATAATAGACGGATTTAAAATTGAACAATACATGTCGTTTCTGAGTTATATGAGATATTTTTGGAGGAGGTTCCCGAATCGGCTTGCTACCTCTACTGGTCTGTTATGTTGTAAGAAAATCATGGAAAAAGTTTTATTTTTAAGACCAGTGGTAGAGGAAGAAAATGAAAGTTTACACCAGTCGATATTGTGTATTGAAACGGTACATACGCTATTCATGGTATTTTCCGTTCAATGCATTCCTTTTAAGACGTGATAGTAGAGGCAGTTAAGAACCTATTTAACCATATCTATCACTATAAAAACTATTATTTTTAGTATTATTTCAAAATTTTCTAATACTTATACTTATTGTTTCCATGAAAACTTTCGAAATGTGATCATCCTTCAAGCTGAAACGGTCGTTTTTTTAGTGGTATGACCCTAATACGCATGTTTTGAACCCAGATTCGCATTCCGTATAAACACATTTATCGAATTTATGTTGAAACGCCTAACCAGTTTCTATTCACAAGCTTACTATTGTTTCTCCTCAACGATAATCCATTTTAATGCAGAGAACTGTGTATACGAGTAGGTGCTTTCGATGCATTTTCTTGCCCTGAATATAAATCCGATTCGCTTTAAGCAACAAATTTCCAAGAAATTCACGTACAAGTACAAAGTTTAAGGTTTTTTTCGGATGATTTTTAAGAGTCTAGGTCATCGTGGTTGTTTGCCATACATGATCCAAAACGGAAAAATATACGTACATAACGGCATTTACAACATACAAGATGCATTGAACATAAAATTGTCTATATCTTGATAACCGTAATCATTTGTATATAGCTTAATATGGTTAAATATGTTCTAAATTACCTCTACTATCACAGTTTCAAGGAATTGCATCAAATTACATATAAGTCCGTACATCAATTTTTGGATTTTCCTTTACAACGTGATAGAAATAAAATCACAAAAGCCGCATCCGCACCTGTCCGCAGCAGATTTTGCAGTAGTTGTAATGTCAAATATGTGTACTATAATTTGAACCACTTTCAAGAGCTTAATTAAGCTAAACACTAAACTAAAACACTCAAATTCTGCTAAAACTGTTTTTTTTTTTATAATAGCGATTGTTCTCGGCCCTGCAATAAACAAAATTGTGGGTAAATTTTAATAAAGGCAATGTCGAATGAAAGTTTATACTTGGTTCTAAAGAAGGTATAACAAGAAAGTCACATTTTTCCTTAACACACAAAATTACAACCGTTTTCAAGAGCGTCAACTTATGTGCATTAGCCATAGTAAAATCTAACTTTTGGGTGACAAGGACACGTGGCGCAGGGCTCAGGTGAAAAAATACTGCTGCCTTTTAATACATCGGTCCTTTCTTTACCTATCGCAGAAACTGGTTTACTTTTTGGAATTTAACAATTTAGAAATTTGATTTATGGCCAGATTTTTGGGTCAAATACCCCAATGTGTGACGCCATATGCAGCAGCCACCACATGGTCCTCCAAGATGTTTTCGATGTAATTCATGGCATTTAGGCTACCAGGAACCACCAGAAGATCAGTTCTGTCGTCTATACTGATTCCAGCCCAAACCATCACAGATCCACGACAAAATCTGTCCACTTCCTGTATAGTAGCGGCTACGTAGCGTTCACCAGGACGTCTATATACACGTACTCGACCGTCGCAACGAGTTAAACAAAATCTGGACTCGTCTGTATAGAGTACAGGCGTCCAGTGACAAAGTTGACAATCTCTGTGATCCAGAGCAAACCTCATTCGCGCTGCTTTGATATGCTGCCTTAGGCGTGGTGCGCGGACAGGTCTTCTTGGTTTCAAACTCACTTCTTTTAATCTGTTTCTAACAGTTTGAGCAGAAATTTCTATTCCGTGTGCTCGTCTTAGGTGGTTTAGGAGGTCTCGTGCTGTGGCAGTACGCTGACGTAGAGAGGAAAGCACAAGAATCGGTCTTGTATTTTGAGTAGTTTTTTTATTTCGACCTTGTCCAGCTATTCTAACATTTTTACTTCTAATGACGTTTCTAATCAACGAAAAAAAATGGCAACTGAATTCATTTGTCATCTAGTAGGCTTTCATACGTGGATTCAAAGCATGGCAAATTTTAAGGTTAACAAGATGATTGGTTTTTATAATTAAAATATAATAATGTGTGGTAATCGAAGAACATGTTTACGTGTCTTTGAATTAATTTGGACAATAGAGCTAAAATAATTTTGTGCGTCTAGATTCGTATTTTTGCCCACTGTGGCGCGGAGGATATTTGTGTTTTATAATATCGATGGCCAATGTTTTCGGGCCGAGCGCTCGTTTATTATTCCGTGGTCGTTTCTTAATATTTGATTTTATCGTATTGTGGCTCTCTTCTGGGAATGCCTGGCCCGCTCTGGTCAAAGTTTTGAACCCGTACCGGCGGTGAACGCTGGTCGAAGATATTCCATTATTTATCTGACACATTTCTGATTGCTTCACTTGTACCTCCGCAACTATTGTGTTGCCGAATCAATTCCCTTACTCTCGGCACTGCTGTGAACTGTTTTCGATATGTCTCTTTATGATATGTTATTATGGGCATATTAATTATTATTATACACTGCTCAAAAAATTTAGGGAAACACTTTTTTCGAAACCTGTAACTTTTTAAACAGTAGTTCTAGGCAAATCAAATTTGGTATACTCAAAAATGTAAATTAATAACGCAAAACAAAATGCAAAAAATGTCAAGTATGCTTTGATATCAGCGTTTATGGAATCGGTTTCGGGAGGCTGGCTAATATGTTAGAAGAGCTGGACAAGGTCGAAATCGAAAAGCTACTCAAAATCAAGACCGATTTCTTGTCCTTTCCTCTCAACGTCAGCGTACTGCCACAGCACGAGACCTCCTAAACGACCTAAGACGAGCACATGGAATAGACATTTCTGATCAAACTGTTAAAAACAGATTAAAGGAAGCGAATTAGAAACCAAGAAGACCTGTCCGCGCACCACGCCTCGCAGTGATCGGCAACTTCGTCACTGGACGCCTGTACTGTTTACAGACGAATCCAGATCACCTATAAGGGCTCTAGATGTGTTGTTTTATTTATGTACCTATAGCATTTTAACCTTCATACTAAGTAGTTGAAGGTCAACAACTTAATAAACACAATAAAACAGTACAAAATAGGGAAAAAGGCAAACTATTAAAATTTGTTCTTCACTGTAGTACACCTATTGTAAATTAATTACTAATACAAGATTTGCCATCAATATTGTTTGTGATTTTATTTCTATTACTGTGTGAAATTTACAAAAATATATATGGCATGTCCACTAAATACGCATAATAGACGGATTTTAAATTGAACAATACATGTCGTTTCTGAGTTATATGAGATAATATTTTTGGGTTGGTTATGTTGCAAGAAAATCATGAAAAAAGTTTTATTTTTAAGACCAGTTGTAGAGGAAGAAAATGAAAGTTTACACCAGTCGATATTGTGTATTGAAACGGTACATACGCTATTCATGCTATTTTCCGTTCGATGCATTCCTTTTAAGACGTGATAGTAAAGGCAGTTAAGAACTTATTTAACCATATTGATCACTATAAAAACTATTATTTTCAGTATTATTTCAAAATTGTCAAATACTTATAATTATAGTTTCCATGAAAACTTTCGAAATGTGATCATCCTTCAAGCTCAAGCGGTCGTTTTTTTAGTGGTATGACCCTAACACATTTATCGAAAACACCTAACCAGTTTCTATTCACAAGCTTACTATTGTCTCTCCTCAATAATAATCCATTTGAATGCAGAGAACTGTGTATGCGAGTAGGTGCTTTCGATGTATTTTCTTGCTCTGAATATAAATCCGAATCGCTTCAAGCAACAAATTTCCAAGAAATTCACATACAAGTACAAAGTTTAAGTTCTTTCGGATTATTTTTAAGAGTCTAGGTCATCGGGGTTGTTTCCTATACATGATCCAAAACGGAAAAATATACGTACATAACGGCATTTACAACATACAAGATGCATTGAACATAAAATTGTCAATATCTTGATAACCGTAATCATTAATTGTATATAGCTAAATATGTTCGAAATTACCTGTACTATCACGGTTTCAAGGAATTGCATCAAATTACATATAGCCCGTACATCATTTTTTGTATTTTCCTTTACAACGTGATAGAAATAAAATCACAAAAACCGCATCCGCACCTATCCGCAGCAGATTTTGCAGTAGATGTAATGTCAAATATGTGTACTATAATTTGAACTACTTTCAAGAGCTTAATTAAGCTAAACACTAAACTAAAACACTCAAATTCTGCATAAAACTGCTTTTTTAGATAATAGCGAATGTTCTCGGATAAACTAAATTGTCGGTAAATTTTAATAAACACATTTGGTCGTGGATCTGTGATGGTTTGGGCTGGAATCAGTATAGACAACAGAACTGATCTTGTTGTGGTTCCTGGTAGACTAAATGCCATGAATTACATCGAAACCATCTTGGAGGACCATGTGGTGCCTGCTGCATATGGCGTCAGTCAAAATTTCATCCAGCAACTGACACAAGCCCTGATTGAGGAATGGAAAAGCCTAATTTTTTTGAGCAGTGTCTATCGGTGTCATATTATAGTTTAACGAAATATGATACACCATTAGAGGAAATCACACACCATGGCTTGCAACAACCACCCATTGTCTTTGCGGAAGAAGATTTTTAACGCAATATTCCCATAATAACCCCCGATTGTCGCTCAGAAAATAATTTCAAGCGTGCATAGCTAAATACAATGGCCAATAAATCCTGCTCTCTAAACTACACATATACATATACCTCGACAGTGACGTACTCGGTCAACCAAAAACCCATTTTCAAATAATGCCCCTTTGGTAATAACACTTTTACGCTTAACAACAGGAAGGGCACACCTGGATTCATTCATCTTCCGTTGTTAATTTCAAATTTAATAAAAACCCAAAGGGGGAAAGAAAGGAGCATTAAGGAGAGGCTCAATTTTATTGTTTTTGTTCTCGAAACGGTTTGCCGGTTGACGGATTATTCATTGCCTGCGAGTTTAACAAAGGGGAAGACAATAATAATAACAACTGTTGAGGTGATGCTTGAAGGTTCGAGTCGCTGTGAAATAAGGAGGGTCTCCAGACGCGAGAGGTCTCAGACCGGATGTCGACTAAATGGGCTCAATTGGTCGCCATTAGGAGACGCTCAGTGTGCTCGTCTTCGGTAAATAGTTCTGCTCTGATTTCGTTTAGTTTTACCAGGGAAAATTACGGTTCACGCGCCCGTAGGAAGTTGTATTTCACTTTTTCGTTTGTTTCTGACGGGCTGGAATGTCGCGTCGTCACGGAAATTTCAGGGTTTTTGGGGATACTTAACTCTGTGACGTAAGATAATTGCTGGTTGGTTTGTTTTGTGTTTTGGTGACTCTTCTTCTACCTAGTCGTGTGTCAGGGTTTACCGAAATAAAAAAGAAACTGTGAAAGCAATTTCTGTAAAATTGAAGTAATTGTTAAGTATGCACATTGCACATAGAGAAATAGTTGTTTAATGTTAAGAAAATAGTATTCTTAACAGAATTCGTTTGTTTTAAGATAACACATACTTATAATAAGAATATATCTTTAAAGTAAAGCAACCTAAATATGTGCTTTAAGAAACGATTGTTTTGATTTAAGAAAGTCGTTGTTTTGAAAATATTGTGAAGGATGCCGATAGATGGCGCTTTAGTTTCTCGTCGTAAGAGAGGTCTCCTAGAGCAGGGGTGGCCAACTCTTGTCAACTTAAGATCTACCTTTTATCTTTAAAATGTGCCGCGATCGACATGTTGTCATAGACGTAGCACTCCCGCGAGCTATGGGATACGTAAAATATATGTTAAAAACTATATCACCACGTATGTTTTCCATATAAAGGCATAAAGAAAATAAATTTCCTGACTCAACTTTTTATATTCACAGAGTTCATTATAAAGATGCACGGTATGGCTGAAAATTTGATTTTAATATTTCGCGACACATTTTTTGCCTGGAAAATTAACATTGAAGATTTCTAGACTTATTTTCTAAAAATCTTAGACTTTTGTTAATCTATCAATAGATCGTGGGAGTTCATCTCGTACTGAAACAACTTGTTTATCTACCTACGTTGTTTATCTACGAGTAATATTAACAGATTTGATCGGGTTTGAGCTGAAAGGATGCACACAGAAAAGTAAATACTTCACTCAAAGCAATATGCTTTCATCCAAGTAAATGATTAGTTTGCTATAGCCGCAAGTAGATATTTTCTCAAAATAAGAATAAAGAGATATTGTTGAATTGAAATGATCATATGCTTGTATATCTGAGAAAATATTTTCTTGCAATGAGTATAGATCTTATTCATACAAGAAAACTATTCTCACGTTGAGAATAATGGAATTTTCTTAAAGTGAATATATATGCTTGACAATATTTTCCTGAAATGAGTATAGATATTATTAGTTCAAGAACATGATCATAATGTATTGAACAGAAATTACTGTTTTAGTTTTTTTTTATAAAGGTAGGGAATTGTGTGAAATAAATAGACAATAACTTAGCGAATGATATTTGTTTTATTGTATGAAATTTCTTTGCTTAATTACATATATACCTACCTATTTATAAATTATCACTACCTACAATATCTAAGGCATGGAAAAAAACACCATATTCTATTAGACATCAAATTGTTTCCATTATATTACACTAGTAAGTTTTCTGTGGCATGTATGTTGATGTGGTGACCACTATATGGCTAGGCAAAATTTACGTACCGTGTGCGTCACAAGTCACAACTACGAACTGCGTCGCAAATACGTTGAACATAAGTACTGTAGGCTATTCACGCAAAATTAAAACTATATACTTTCATAATATTATAGATCGCATAGTTATTGCGTACAGTAGCTACCTACAAAATTAGTACTAACATATTGAACTCTTCCCGGACAATACACGGTAGTCAGCGAACACGACGCCATAGCACACCCTAACTGAAGGCAAAGGCCGATGCGAAAAATCTTAAATCTCGGCAACGTTCGTGCACGTTTGAGTGTAAATGCGCAAGCGCGTTGCAAGCAATGACTTACTTGATTCAAGATATTGATCAACTTCTTGAATTGAGTATTTAAACTACTTGGTTTGAAAATTATATACTTAACCGAAACTAATAACTCTGAGATTGGGATATTCTTGAATTGTGAGAACAAGGAATTGTTAAATGAAAGAAATTGTTTCAAACCAAGTAAATATTAACTTTCATCTAAAGCAATAACCGCAAGTAAATAATTTTCTCACGTTTTGAGAATATACTTCGCTGTGTGTAGCCCTTTGCTAATATTTTTATCTTGTTGAGTTGAAAGGTTAGTCCTTTGCGAATATTTGTTTATCTTGTCGAGCTGAAGGTCAGCTCTTTACTCAAAAGCTACTTTATTTTGTTTGGCTGAAAGGTTAGCCCTTTGCTAATCTTTGTTTATCGTGTTGAGATGAAAAGTTGCCAATTTGATAATATGTATTTGTTTATATTGTTGGAGATGAAAGGTCGGCCCTTTGCTAATATTTGTTTAACTTGTTAAACTGAATGATTAGTCCTTTGCTAATTTGTTTATGTTGATGAGCTGAAAGGAGGACCCCTTGCAAATATTTGTTTATTTTGTTGCGCTGAAAGGTTATAGCTTGACATGCTAATATATGTAGCTGAGCTGAAAGGTGGTTTGGTTTTTGCAATTATTTGACTGTTTTGAGTTGAAAATGTTAGCGTTTTGAACGCAAAAGGATAGGAAATACATGTTGGCAACTTGATTATGTATTGTTGAATGAATAACACCTTTGAATTTTGGCAAATTATGAATTGTCGAATGGAAGTTTGAATGAGTTACTGAGACCAAGTTTATCATTGGGGACAATAGTTCTGGAGACTGGCTTTGAGAGCAAAGCTATAGTCAGAATTGGCCGTGTTGGGAATTATTTTATTTGTTGTATTAATTCAAATATTGGGCCAGTGATAAAACATTATAAACACGCTTATTTGTAAGTAGGGGAGATTGGGACACTTTAAATTCAGTGAATGTAAACAATATCAAAAAAAATTTCCAGCACGTTAGTGTCGAAACTACGTTTGTTAATGAATCTATCAGTTTTTGGTTAACCAAGTAAGTATTTTCTACGTCAGTTTGGGGGCAGTTTGGGATAGGGAAATATGGGGATATTTATTTATCTATGCGAAATTTACTCATTTATGCCATTTGCGCCTCGGTGAATCATATTTAAGGTTAAAAAGTCTCTTTTCGTTGTCGGCCGAATATTTGAATAATAATTTTAAAATATAGTTATGCTGGCTTTGAAGAAATTCCTCAACAACTATTGTAGGTAGTTCATAGAACACTTTGACCTTCACAAGGTCACACCATACAATGAAGTCGCCGTTAGGCTGTTGTTGTTCGTTGATGTTTTTGTTCATAAAATAAGACGCTCTATCACCCCTCCAATATTCGGGACGTGGAACAACACAGTCTGTATAATAATATAAAAACTATTTAAATTTTAAGTATATTTATCAGGTATAGTCTGGAATGACAGAGGGCAAGATTCTTTTCGATAGATATTCAATTTAAAAACATGATTTTTTTTAGTTTGAAGATGTGATATTTGTGTTACAAATTTTGAACACCCTGTATAAGATATAATAATGAAAAGTGTATTTTTACGTGCAAAGAAAATACATTTATCAGATCATATTATTCAGTAAACAAACAAAAAAAAACAATACAACCTGAATAAACGTATCACTTTACATAACAAATAAAATGTAAAAAAAACCCTTATAAAAAGTAAAACAAAAGTTCGTAAGTTGTAGTACAACTACAAAACTGTAAAAAAATACAAATTTGCAAAAATAAACATACAATTCTTGTAAAAAAAAAGCAACTCTTGTAAAAAATAGTCTTCTGTTGAAGGAATCAATATTATTGACTAGAACTTTTCGGAGGGTGCAGTAGACCAAAATCTCCACGTGTCACTGACTTTTGGGATGTCGCACATCCTCGACCAGTGGTTGGTTTTCCCAGACCTACATATAGTCAACGTTAGGGTAGCAAAGTGTACGCTGATTCGGAATCGGACTTTCAACTCAAGATAAGGCCGAATTGCGAGGAGAGTGTTTACAGAGCAATCTAACAATACAAAGAGAAAAAGTGAATTGCGTGTACCTTTACACGCTTGTAAGAAAAACATATGTTCAGTTACTCGGTTTGTTTACAGCCGTTTCCTCAATACACATACTCTTCTACAACAGAGCACACACACACATACACAAAAATCCAAGAATGTCGAGTACCCTCAACCAGGTTCAGACATTCATCATAATTACCGGTTGCCCAAACAGGCGTGCCGTATATTTTTAACCTCTACATCGCGGGAAAATCCACAAGATTCCGAGAACCGTGAAGACCACGAAATGAAAATAACCATAATACCGATATATCGAGGAGCGGCAATGCGGCACACGCCTGCAACCGGAAGATCGCACTTTGCTCGTGTCGGTAAAGAAGGACGCGCGTTGCACGCAATGTCCGCTTAATGTTACGGTAGCGATAAAGGCCATCTCATCTCTCCTGATCGCTTCTGGTCTGAAAGCGAGACGAAAAAGGAACAAAGTGGTGCGAGAAGCGTGGAGCATAGTCGTGATGTGGACACGAGTCACGTCAGCCCTAAACGTGAGGTGCGGAACACGTGGCACGCGGAGGATACGAAATTAGCGGATAAAACGTTGTTTTTTGTAAATTGTGCGATGGTGTTGTATGGAGTAAATATAATGGTTTTGTTTGGTTATTTGTTTCTGGTGGGTTGGTGGTTTTAAGTTGTTGGATACCCTGAGAAACCAGAAATGAAAGACCTTCAGTTAGATAGCTTTTTTTAATTAATAGGTGGTTGAAATGACAGTTTCAATATGGAAATCAATCCAGAAGTTACGAGAATGCTGACAGAAACGAACGCTTCTGGGACTTTTAAGAGATGTTGGATAAGTGAAAGCTTGGTAGCTCAATTGGTTGGAGCTTCCGACTGGAAATTGCGGTCGTTTTGTATCTTTTTTGTTATTATTTACTAAGGAATTTGGATTTTGCGAATGGAATAGGCGCTTTCGATAGATTTCTTTGCGCTGAATTTGCTGTTTTCTGTTTTTCAAGGATATTGTGAAATAACTTTTTTGTGTTTCAGATAAAAATACAAAGTTTGCCCGACGCGCCCCGATCCTTGGTTGGCTTTGGGACCTTTTTGAAAAGTCTAAGGAACTGGGTTGAGCCGAGTTTGAAAGACAATTGATAATAGTGATATAATTTATATTATATTTTAAAGGTTAACAATTGCCACTAATTCCGACACTAAGCGTATATTTTGACCCGAAATCCGATACCTCAGTGAACCTAATTCAGACAGTGATCCTATTGGCGCCGTGCGCGTACGATATGCCCATCTCTATTGCCGCCGGACGGGACTAAGATCGCCACGAGGTGGCGCTGTTCTATGCAGTTTCCTTCCTAGTAATCACCCACGTGGTAGTTACCTGTAGCGCGTCTACTAAGTAAACATAAACAAGAAAGCTGTTGCCGTACGTAAATGAGGTCACCACACAGCACAAGTTAACCATATTTGTATATTTGTATACACAATGCTAGTCTGTGCACAACGCTATCAGCTGACAGAAATAATAAATAAAGTCGACTACAGCGCTTTTGCGTGCAGCGGTGACCGAGAAAACTTCTGGCGGATACATATTCCGCCATGGGCGCATAAAGCGTTCCTCAATCCCCCACTCCGTACTGCGCACGGTGCCAATATCAGACACTTGTGGTACATTATTTCGACAAATATAAACATTCAAGTAAATATTAAGTGTTTTAAATATTGTTAAATAAGATTTATTATTAAGGTATGTTAAATATTTATGTTTTACCATTTTTAATGAAACACAGTATAAAATAAGTCTTCTTCAGTCTACCTCATCTGTATTTTAATGTTTCTTGCATCTGACATTTTTAGTGCTCTCTTTTTCTTGGCGCAGCTTTTTATTCTGCTCCTTTTACGCTTCTTCTCTTATTTCCCTAGATTTTCTTTTGTGCTTCGTTCTTTATAATTAACATATATTCTCTCAGGTTATTTGGGTGTTTCAGGCCAGAATAATGATTTTTTTACTGACACTCGTGTCGGAATTTGGACAAATAATTGTAATATAGCAAACGATATAAAATATGTTATTTTCTTGTGTCAAGAAACAATAGAGCCATATGCATTACTTCTAACCATGTACACAATTCCGACACACGTGTCTGATTTACGGACGTCCTATATTTACATGTACCTAATTCCGACACCCCTAAATTTATAAATAATAGTGGTTAATAGAGTAGTACACCGTATTATTATGATTATTTTTTGACGTTTCTTAAAACCAATGAAATGCTTCTTTATTTGTCACAAGGGTAAGTTTCAACCAATTATGTCATTATTATAGTGGGAATAAATCTCTTGTGATTATTCTCGGGAATAATCACTGTAGCTTTTATTTGCCTAGCAACTGTCAGATACTTGTCAAAATAATTACTTAATTGTGTCAACGCGAAATGGGTGAAAGTCATCGGTTTAGTACCTTTTCTAATGCAGAAATTACAAAAAAGATTTTAGAAACTACTTCGAAAAATACTCTAATAAGTAATCAGTCTATATGGAGACAATTTAAGACCTTCACCAAAGAAAGAAATTATATTCTGGATCAATCTACTACAACAGCTACTCTGGCATTGATTTTAAAAGATTGGGCTTATAACATGAAAAGAAAAGACGGAAATGATTATAAAGAAGCAGTAATAAAGACAATGTGGAATAAAACGGCAAAATTAGTTCAAGAACTTTACTTTAATAAGTATAACAGGTCCTTTGATCCTTTCCATGATATAGAATTCAGAAATGCTCGGAATGCAAGAGATGCAAAATGAGAAATTTTACAAAAACATCCTGAAAAGCACAAACAAAGTTCTTTCTAATACAGAATTGTTGCAAATTTTTAACTATTGGGACGAAGATACACCTTGTGGATTGCAAAGAAAGTTTTTTCACGTTGCATCGTATGAACTTGGAGGGGAGGAGAAGCTACGAAATGTTTAGTTCATTATTTTAAAAAAGAAACCGACATAAAAAGATTAAATACTGGCCGCATTGAATACAATCCCATCTTTACAAAAACTGCACAGGGTGGAGCACAAAGGTGCGCTAATAGTAAATGGTTGACTCCAAACATAAATAACCCAGATATTTGCCCTGTTCGTCTTTTTGAAAAACTAATGAGTAACCGTGAAGAAAATATTAAAACCGAACGCTTGTTTCTTACTCCAAATCCGGCTTGGCAAACTCATGGTTTTTGGTATAAAAACGTTCCTGTGGGAATAAATTCCATTTCAAAATGGATGAAAGAATCCGCAGAAAAAGTAGGTCTAGACACAGTTACTAAAAAAATAACTAACCATTCTGCCAGATCAAGTGCAGTAAGTAACCTTTCAAAAGCTGGTGTAGGAGAACAAGAACTAATCAAGGTCACTGGTCATAATTCTGCAAGTTTGATTAAACCATACTTACAATTGAACCAAGAACATCATTCAAATATAATAAATAATCTTAGAGAAAATACGCAGGAGGAAACACTTAATATAACAAGCAATTCCAAATCCTCAATAAATAATGGGTCTCGAAATATTTTTAATAATTGCGTTTTTCATTGTACTAATTTAAATTGTTAATTCTTTTAATATATTCACAATGTGTCAACGATATTTTCATATATTGTAAGTAATAATTAATTAAATTAAATTTTTCAATAATTTTATGATAGTTTTATTGATCTTTTTTATTGTAAAAATTTGTGAATCAAAAAATAATCTAGTCAAATATAACTCGAGAGTTCCATAAATTAGAAAATAATTTGACAGATTTTGTTCAAACTTGTTGCCATTTGGCAATAGTCACGAGAGCCCGCAGGGCTCGAGTACTGGCAACAGTAATTCCATCGGTTCAGCTTTTACAAGCGAACAACGAAAAAAAGCACGATTTTTTTAGGTTTTTTGTTTATAACAAATTAAGTACTGATATTTGCTAGTCGAAAACACATCACAATACATCTACGGACTGTTCCACGTGACCTGGGACCGGCGGTTGCTGATACTCTTTTTGTCACGAAAAAGTCTCTATTGCCTGGTCTATGTGTATCAATATTAATTACAGTTGGTTTATAAGTTTGCAATGCTTGAGTCAATAAACCTGTTTTCCTACTTCATCCACTATACAAATATGAATCATTCCTAATTTTGGATTCATTACGTAATACTCCCATTAATCCAAAGAATTTCTTCACTTTCCCGCAATACCCTTTGTACTTGACCATATTATTGATCCATTATCGCCGATGTAGGTATGCCCAAGCACAGATGGGGCACAGCGCACTGGTACAGCGCTAATGGTCAATCAATTACCGATCGGCGGCATCGGTAAAACGCGATTAATCTATCATCCATCACCGACCATCGACGATTTGTCGGTATCGAGGTCAAGTTCGACCGCTACCAATACGTACACCGCCATCTCAGATGGTATTTGATGGTTACCTATGGCTGGACCGTGGACGACTCTCTCTAGCTTGGTAGAGACTTAAACATTGGTCATCGCATCCGCGGCAAACGATTGCTCCCGTCCCATGATGGTCTTTCGACCAGGCAACGATTTTATGATTGATCGAGATAACTGCAATTGGTTATTTCTTTGTTATATGGGATGATGAGTGGAATTTGTAGAATTTGAAGTATGCACTGCACAGACAGAAAAGATTTCTTGTTGGAATATTTATTTAAGTCAAAAAAATATATTTGGATACAAACAGAAGTTACTTTCCTTTAAAGTACCTAATATTTTGTTTTGGTTTAGAAAAAAGTTTGTTTACACCGAAGAAATCTAATAACAAATATATGTATATACTAGTGGACCTGTAGGTCGCCTATTGGGTAGATCAGTGAATCGGTACATTGCAGGAATTGTTAGACCGCATAAAAAATAACTTAATGTTAAATTTACAAATATAAAATTTACATTATATAAGTTAATAAAAAGTTGACTCTATGGACAAATTTTGCCCAATTGAAAGCAATCTAGGTCTTCTACACGGTGTCTAAATTTGTTTTACATTTTTATTGAGATCATGTTTGACACTTAAAAAAAAACAATTGTTAGATTTGTCGTCATAATTCGCATTGATTATAAAAATAAGCTAAATTTGTTAATATATTTTAATAATATATTTTTTATACTATTATTTCACACCATACTTATTCTTAAAATTATTCAATTTGAAAAGAAAAAGCAACAATAAAAAGAAAAGAAAATTTATTGCGACAAATTATATTTTCTTTTACTTGCGCGAGACTATTTTTTTTTTAGTTCAGCCAATTTTTTTGGTTGTTCTTATATATGAATCCATAGAAACAACTTTATATCAACTTGAAAGTTTGATTTTGCAAAAAAGTATTTTTTAAAGACAGCCAGTGTATAATGGCATGTTGTTGGTCCAGTAACTACAATCTACTCTTGTATAGACGGCTTTATTGAAAAGAATATTTGATTTGGTTTTCTTTTAGATCTTATTAAAGATGTTTGTTACTTGAAAAAGAAATAATTGTTAGACTTTGTTCCCAGTTAATTTACATGGAACACAAAAGAAGCTTCAATTGTTAAAATTACTAAATTTTATGCAAAGTGCAGGAGACCTAAATCTTGCAGTAGAGTATTATTACTATACTACTGTCACAACCTATAGTTAACTTGAAAACACAACCCTAGTTAACTTGAAAAATACTTTACCCTTACTACAAAACAACACAATTGAAAAAAATTATAAACTTTACTCCTTTTCTGAGACTGTTCATATCATATATATTTGTAGAATAATTGCACATTATTGTATATATATATGTATATATTACAGAAGACAATAAAATAAATAAAAAATGGAATATTTACAAACCTAAATATTTCTTCATACCATGTACCTGTTGATTTGAATAGACTCTTTTTCAATAATCGCCCCTAAGAAAACGTTTTGTCAATGTACACCTAGGTATAACCCCACTTTTTAGCCGTAGAAAATGCCACATTTACCTGGCCGTGTGCAAAGACGGGTTGAGACAAATAAATTCTAACTAAATCCAAAGTTTGTCCTCATTTATGGTTATAGCAAAACAGACCTTGATTGAAACCGTCTCTTTGTGATATGAATGGTACGTATGTATATGAAATTGAAAATCTCATGACGGATTACTGAGACTTACGGTTACCATACGATAAGTGTAGTTCAATAACACTTCCGAATGACCAATGTTGATATAACTTTCTTTAAACGAAAATTAGATTCCGGGTTAGATTCCTTGTTCCTGCAGCTTATTTATCACATCATAGATGTTCCTGTAAAAAACAAATTAAACAAAATTCAACTACATATATACTAAAATGAATCTAACCTGAAAATAACAATAAATTATTTAATTCCTTCAAATTCTTCTACTAAATGTTTGAATAGAGGAACAATTCTTGTTTATTTTCTCTGGAATCATCCCCCAGCTAACATAATCGAGTTGATGTTCACATTCTAAGGCTTCTCTCTTGCGCTCTGTCAATTCCCACACTATTTTAACTTTCGCTTTCTTTAGGGGTTATGGTATGGTAGAACTTGGTTGTATGCCATCTGTGTCTTTTAATATACTTGGACCTGGAAGATCTTTTGTATTTGCGGCTAAATACGTACAAATTAGTCACTGTACGACAGTTTGTTTACATCCTAAAATTATTAATAAATAAGTAAATGTGTACTACAAATAATCTGTAATAAACTCACCTTATTCTATGTATGCGGTTGTTCCTGGAATTTACCGTCAAAATATTAGGTTATGTGGTGTTTCTTGATGTTGGGGCAGTCCGCAGACGCGACTGTTGTACATTGGTGCCATCTAACATATTTCGTCCCAAGCTGAAAGCAATTAGAGGTAAAGTAAACTGCAAAATTTGAATGAAAAGCTAATCATCTCTATTAATTTACTTACTTGTGTTTTCATGCATTCATACGTAATACAGACAAATGCGAATTAATAATTTGATTAGAGGAAATGTTGTTGTTTATTTTCTTTGGAGTCATCCTCATTTCTGGCATAATGAGCTGATGTTCACGTTCTAGGCTTCTTTCTTGCGCTCTGTCAATTCGCACACTATTTTAATTTCTGCGTTCTTGTAGCTTGTAGGGGCTATGGTATGGTAGAACTGAGTTATATGCCATCTGTGTCTTTCGATATACTTTGACCTGGAAAATCTTTTGTATGTGGGGCTAAATACGTACAATTTATTACTGTACGACAGTTTGTTTACATCCTGAAATTATTAATAAATAAGTAAATGTGTTCTACAAATAATATGTAATAAACTCACCTTATGCTATGCGTGCCGTTGTTTGTGAAATTTCACCATCAAAATATTAGGTTAGGACGTTAGGTAACAGGTGGTGGTTCTTCACATTGGCGCTGTCCGCAGACCCGACTGGTGTACATGGGTGCCATCTAAGCTATGTCTCAAACTGTAATCAATTAGAGGTAACGTAGGCGGCCAAATTTAAACGAAAAGCTAATCATCTCTATTAATTTACTTACTGTGTTTTCGTAGCAGATTAACTGCGCGGTGACATTCGCTATTTGTCAAATTTTACCAGATCATTCCAATTATGCTTGTATGTATTGAAGGTATTACGTACGTATACAAATTGCTTAGCTCTGTATAGATACCCACTGCAATGTGAATAGGTTATGTTATGATGAGGTTATGGTGGTTGCGTTTTTGACGTTTCTAGCTCGCAGCCATGACGACGCGGAATAAACAGCTACTGAAATGTTGAGGTCCTTTCACCAAAATCGCTCGCGTTTCGGAAAATTTTGAACCAAAAACGCCCGAGAGGTCGTTTTTCGTCGATTTCGAAAACTCACGCAACGTAGAATGGTCCATTTAGGGGGACAGTCGCGCTCCGCGCGACTGAAATGCCTTCCCCATTTTTTCCATAAGCAATTAAGAATGGATTTTTTGGCAGGTGAAACACCGATTTAAAATCGTTCAATTGCGTTTACTTAATATAGACTAGTGGACCTGTAGACCGCCTATTGGGTAGATCAGTGAATCGGTACATTGCAGGAATTGTTAGACCGCATATACACTGGCTGTCTTTAAAAAATACTTTTTTGCAAAATCAAACTTTCAAGTTGATATAAAGTTGTTTCTATGGATTCATATATACAACCAAAAAAATTGGCTCAACTAAAAAAAAATAGTCTCGCGCAAGTAAAAGAAAATATAATTTGTCGCAATAAATTTGATTTTCTTTTTATTGTTGCTTTTTCTTTTCAAATTGAATAATTTTAAGAATAAGTATGGTGTGAAATAATAGTATAAAAAATATATTATTAAAATATATTAACAAATTTAGCTTATTTTTATAATCAATGCGAATTACGACGACAAAAAACAATTGTTTTTTTTAGTGACAAACATGATCTCATTAAAAATGTAAAACAAATTTAGACACCGTGTGGAAGACCTAGATTGCTTTCAATTGGGCAAAATTTGTCCATAGAGTCAACTTTTTATCTTATAACTTATATAATGTAAATTTTATATTTGTAAATTTAACATTAAGTTATTTTTTATATAATGGCTTGTTGTTGGTCCAGTAACTACAATCTACTCTTGTATAGAGAGCTTTATTAAAAAGAATATTTGATTTGGTTTTCTTTTAGATCTTATTAAAGATGTTTGTTACTTGAAAAAGAAATAATTGTTACATGGAACACAAAAGAAGCTTCAATTGTTAAAATTACTAAATTTTATGCCAAGTGCAGGAGACCTAAATCTTGCAGTAGAGTATTATTTTTATACTACTGTTACAACCTATAGTTAACTTGAAAACACAACCATAGTTAACTTGAAAAATACTTTACCCTTACCTACTACAAAACAACACAATTGAAAAAAATTATAAACTTTATTCCTTTTCTGAGACTGTTCATATCATATATATTTGTGAACAATTGCACATTATTGTATATATATATATATATATATATATATATATATAATCTATATATATATATATATGTATATATTACAGAAGACAATAAAATAAATAAAAAATGGAATATTTACAAACCTAAATATTTCTTCATACCATGTACCTGTTGATTTGAATAGACTCTTTTTCAATAATCGCCCCTGAGAAAACGTTTTGTCAATGTACACCTAGGTGTAACCCCACTTTTTAGCCGTAGAAAATGCCACATTTACCTGGCCGTGTGCAAAGACGGGTTGAGATAAATAAATTCTAACTAAATCCAAAGTTTGTCCTCATTTATGGTTATAGCAAAACAGACCTTGATTGAAACCGTCTCTTTGTGATATGAATGGTACGTATGTATATGAAATTGAAAATCTCATGACGGGTTACTGAGACTTACGGTTACCATACGATAAGTGTAGTTCAATAACACTTCTGAATGACCAATGTTGATATAACTTTCTTTAAACGAAAATTAGATTCCGGGTTAGATTCCTTGTTCCTGCAGCTTATTTATCACATCATAGATGTTCCTGTAAAAAACAAATTAAACAAAATTCAACTACATACCTATATACTAAAATGAATAACAATAAATTGTTGAATTCCTTCAAATTCTTCTACTAAATGTTTGAATAGAGGAACAATTCTTGTTTATTTTCTCTGGAATCATCCCCCAGCTGACATAATCGAGTTGATGTTCACATTCTAAGGCTTCTCTCTTGCGCTCTGTCAATTCCCACACTATTTTAACTTTCGCTTTCTTGTAGGGGTTATGGTATGGTAGAACTTGGTTGTATGCCATATGTGTCTTTTGATATCCTTGGACCTGGAAGATCTTTTGTATTTGCGGCTAAATACGTACAAATTAGTCACTGTACGACAGTTTGTTTACATCCTAAAATTATTAATAAATAAGTAAATGTGTACTACAAATAATCTGTAATAAACTCACCTTATTCTATGTATGCGGTTGTTCCTGGAATTTACCGTCAAAATATTAGGTTATGTGGTGTTTCTTGATGTTGGGGCAGTCCGCAGACGCGACTGTTGTACATTGGTGCCATCTAACATATTTCGTCCCAAGCTGAAAGCAATTAGAGGTAAAGTAAACTGCAAAATTTGAATGAAAAGCTAATCATCTCTATTAATTTACTTACTTGTGTTTTCATGCATTCGTACCTAATACAGACAAATGCGAATTAATAATTTGATTAGAGGAAATGTTGTTGTTTATTTTCTTTGGAGTCATCCTCATTTCTGGCATAATGAGCCGATGTTTACGTTCTAGGCTTCTTTCTTGCGCTCTGTCAATTCGCACACTATGTATTTTAATTTCTGCGTTCTTGTAGTTTGTAGGGGCTATGGTATGGTAGAACTGAGTTATATGCCATCTGTGTCTTTCGATATACTTTGACCTGGAAGATGTTTTGTATGTGGGGCTAAATACGTACAATTTATTACTGTACGACAGTTTGTTTACATCCTGAAATTATTAATAAATAAGTAAATGTGTTCTACAAATAATCTGTAATAAACTCACCTTATGCTATGCGTGCGGTTGTATGTGAAATTTCACCATCAAAATATTAGGTTAGGACGTTAGGTAATAGGTGGTGGTTCTTGACATTGGCGCTGTCCGCAGACCCGACTGATGTACATGGGTGCCATCTAAGCTATGTCTCAAACTGTAATCAATTAGAGGTAAAGTAGGCGGCCAAATTTAAACGAAAAGCTAATCATCTCTATTAATTTACTTACTGTGTTTTCGTAGCAGATTAACTGCGCGGTGACATTCGCTATTTGTCAAATTCTACCAGATCATTCCAATTATGCTTGTATGTATTGAAGGTATTAAGTACGTTTACAAATTGCTTAGCTCTGTATAGATGCCCACTGCAATGTGAATAGGTTATGTTATGATTAGGTTATGGTGGTTGCGTTTTTGACGTTTCTAGCTCGCAGCCATGACGACGCGACATAAACAGCTGTTGGAATGTTGAGGCTCTTTCACCAAAATCGCTCGGGTTTCGGAAAATTTTGAAGCAAAAACGCCCCAGAGGCCGTTTTTCGTCGATTTCGAAAACTCACGCAACGTAGAATTGTCCATTTAGGGCGAACGTCGCGCTCCGCGCGACTGAAATGCGTTCTCCATTTTTTCCATAAGCAATTAAGAATCGATTTTTTGGCAGGTGAAACACCGATTCAAAATCGTTCAATTGCGTTTACTTAATATAGACTAGTGGACCTGTAGACCGCCTACAGGAATCGTTAGACCGCATAAACACTGGCTATCTCTAAAAAATACTTTTTTGCAAAATCAAACTTTCAAGTTGATATAAAGTTGTTTCTATGGATTCATAGATACAACCAAAAAAATTAGCTCAACTAAAAAAAAAATAGTCTCGCGCAAGTAAAAAAATATAATTTGTCGCAATAAATTTGATTTTCTTTTTATTGTGGCTTTTTCTTTTCAAATTGAATAATTTTAAGAATAAGTATGGTGTGAAATAATAGTATGAAAAATATATTATTAAAATATATTAACAAATTTAGCTTATTTTCATAATCAACGCAAATTACGACGGCAAATCTAACAATTGTTTTTTTTAAGTGACAAACATGTTCTCAATAAAAATGTAAAACAAATTTAGACACCGTGTGGAAGACCTAGATTGCTTTCAATTTGGCAACATTTGTTAGTGGTATACATGGGTCCATAGAGACAACTTTTTAGCAACTTATATAATCTAAATTTTATATTTGGAAATTTAACATTAAGTTATTTTTTATATAATGGCATGTTGTTGGTCCAGTAACTACAATCTACTCTTGTATAGAGAGCTTTATTGAAAAGAATATTTGATTTGTTTTCTTTTAGATCTTATTAAAGATGTTTGTTACTTGAAAAAGAAATAATTGTTAGATTTTGTTCCCAGTTAATTTACATGGAACACAAAAGAAGCTTCAATTGTTAAAATTACTAAATTTTATGCTAAGCGCAGGAGACTTAAATCTTGCAGTAGAGTATTATTTTTATACTACTGTCACAACCTATATAACTTGAAAACACAACCCTAGTTAACTTGAAAAATACTTTACCCCTACTACAAAACAACACAATTGAAAAAAATTATAAACTTTATTCCTTTTCTGAGACTGTTCATATAATATATATTTGTAGAACAATTGCACATTATTGTATATATATGTATATATTACAGAAGACAATAAAATAACTAAAAAATGGAATATTTACAAACCTAAATATTTCTTCATACCATGTACCTGTTGATTTGAATAGACTCTTTTTCAATAATCGCCCCTGAGAAAACGTTTTGTCAATGTACACCTACGTATAATCCCACTTTTTAGCCGTAGAAAATGCCACATTTAGCTGGCCGTGTGCAAAGACGGGTTGAGATAAATAAATTCTAACTAAATCCAAAGTTTGTCGTCATTTATGGTTATAGCAAAACAGACCTTGATTGAAACCGTCTCTTTGTTATATGAATGGTACGTATGTATATGAAATTGAAAATCTCATGACGGGTTACTGAGACTTACGGCTACCATACGATAAGTGTAGTTTAATAACACTTCCGAATGACCAATGTTGATATAACTTTCTTTAAACGAAAATTAGATTCCGGGTTAGATTCCTTGTTCCTGCAGCTTATTTATCACATCATAGATGTTCCTGTAAAAACAAATTAAACAAAATTCAAATACATATATACTAAAATGAATCTAACCTGAAAATAACAATAAATTGTTTAATTCCTTCAAATTCTTCTACTAAATGTTTGATTAGAGGAACAATTCTTGTTTATTTTCTCTGGAATCATCCCCCAGCTGACATAATCGTATGGTAGAACTTGGTTGTATGCCATCTGTGTCTTTTGATATCCTTGGACCTGGAAGATCTTTTGTATTTGCGGCTAAATACGTACAAATTAGTCACTGTACGACAGTTTGTTTACATCCTAAAATTATTAATAAATAAGTAAATGTGTACTACAAATAATCTGTAATAAACTCACCTTATTCTATGTGTGCGGTTGTTCCTGCAATTTACCGTCAAAATATTAGATTATGTGGTGTTTCTTGATGTTGGGGCCGTCCGCAGACGCGATTGTTGTACATTAGTGCTATCTAACATATTTCGTCCCAAGCTGAAAGCAATTAGAGGTAAAGTAAACTGCACAATTTGAATGAAAAGCTAATCATCTCTATTAATTTACTTACTGGTGTTTTCATAATTTGCAGGCATTATGCAGGAGTAGGTACATAGGTATTAACTACGCATTCGTACGTAATACAGACAAATGCGAATTAATAATTAGTACTATATGTACAACATAGGTTATTGGTTTCTTAAAGGCTATTTGTGGGGACAGATTTTGTGCTTTTAGGCCCCCGCAGATAATAACCAACAAATCGCTTAGCTTTGTACATAGCTACTGCAATATGAATAGGTTATGTAGGTTATGGTAGCGTTTTTGACGTTTATAGCCGGTAGCCAATGGCTACACGAATCAAACTGCACTGGAATGTTGAGGTTTGTTCACCAAAATCGATCGCGTTTTGAAAAATTTTGAACCAAAAACGCCCGAGAGGCCGTTTTTCGTCGATGTCGAAAACTCACGCAACGTACAATGGTCCATGTAGGGCGACAGTCGCGGTTCGCGCGACTGAAATGCCTTCTCCAGTTTTTCCATAAGCAATTAAGAATGGATTTTTTAGCATGTGAAATGGTGATTTAAAATGTTCCAATTGAATTTACTTAATATAGACTAGATTATTACTAAACAAGGTAATTATGCTACAAAATAGCGTACATTTACAGTGTATTTTTACTGTTCGTACGGTATATTCAGAGTCCAAACGTTAAAACTACTGTTTCCTTGTAATAGTACATAGATATTTGGAAATTTACCCTTAAAGGAACGTAAATATAGACTTACAATGGTTACATAGTAAAATTTTCACAAAGACGACTAGTAGTTTTACCGATACTTTTTTCAGTGTACCCTCCGAAAAATTCTAGGCAATAATAGGTCCACATTAATTTCTTCAACAAACTAATAATTTCTTTAATAAAAGAACCATTTATCCCAACCTTAAGATGTCGTATTTTATCACAACCAACAATTTCGTTAATTTAAAAAATTGTAATGCTTTCACTCAACACAATCACTAATTATTTGAACTAAATAAATCTCGTTTTTATAATACTCAAATTGTAAATTTTAACTGAAAACATAAGTCAAATAAACGTTCTTTCTAACAAACAAATATATCAAACAAATGCATTTTTATCCGCAAAGAAATATATCTTTGCTTCTATTGAAACACCAGATTTCTTTGAGTCAATGCATATTTATTTGAATTAGGTACATTATGGCTAAGACGATCATTTAAAAAGCCAGAAGCAAACGAATTTGTGAAACAATGTTTGAGAAACGCCCAAAATATATACCAAGAACCAGTAGTTATGGTTATAGATAATGCACCTTGTCATTCTTCTATTGAAGAAATTTTTTTCAGAAGAGGAATTTTTTACCATAGATTAACAAGACTCGCTCCATACAGTACCATGTTAAATCCGATTGATTGGTCTGTATTAAAGGCTAGTGTAAAATCAGATTTGGCAGATAACTTAAGAGATGTTTTAGCAGGAGAAATTCGGCATTTCTCCCAAACTGAATACAGAATGCGCCGGTTAGAAAATATTGTTTAGAATAATATTAACACAATCAATGTGGCCCACGGTGCAAGATTCATAGCCCATATTCAAAGATATATTCCAGCAGCATTAAATATGGAGAATATTATTTTCTAATTAATTAATTTTGCAAATGTTGTTTATTTAATATGTTATTGTTTTCAAATATAGTATAAATAATATTATTGACTTAGTTCTATTTAATGGTATGATACCTACTGATAATTTAAAATTATTTAATGACAACTTGAATTTGTTAATTCTCAACTTGAATATAATAATAATAACTTAAACTAAATAATTTAAAAAATTATAATTCTTTCAGGCAACACTATCACAAACTCGTCCAGAAAGAAAGAAGTAAAAAAACAACAAAATAATTAAAAGAGACAGGCAGCATCTCGTAGCGTATTTACGTAAATTATTCAACCAAACAAACAGACTGGATTTCGTTAAACCGCTATTTTCGTGTAAACGGACTAAACGGACTACAAAATTGACTGCGTGGCTGTCAGTGAATTGGTGAAACTGATGGTGACGTACGAAAATAAACGGTCTGTCAACCGAATCGAGGCAAATAAACATTTCACTAGTTGACTCAATTCGGAGAGTAAGAAAGCTGCCTCGGCAGTTTGTTTACCTTCGTGTCGCTGCTTCCTCGAGAATCGAGATACAGCGACCTCGTCCAGCGTATGAACGAGGTAGGGCCTTTGCTATAATGATGTACAAATTATGTGACACGCATTCCAACATCCGGAAACATGAGTATACATTCAATAGCGACGTGTGTTGGTATTTGTCAATGGAAATTTTGACTGTGTCTCGAAATTTTAGTCAAGTTTTGTTTACATGATGATTAATCTAATTGTCGATTACATTTCGGTAGACACTATTTTAAATTATTTCTGGTGTACTCTGGTTCCTTCTTTGAAACACGAAAAAATAAAATGATGTGTGGAAAATATGTCATATGTAAATTTTTTTTAGAAGCAAAAGTATGGAAGAATCAATTAGGTAAATTTTGATCCCGTTAATGGTTACACACAGAAAAGTGATCTCTCGAACGAAGAGAGAATTACTTGGATGAAGTAGTTGGTAGGTTCGTATATACGCGAGAGATTATTGACTTCAACCAAGAAATTTTATTTGTTGGAATAATTACTAGATTTAAGAAAGTTGTTACTCTGGTGAAGGAAGTAAACAGTCTTCAATGAAGTGTATATTTTTATTCCCGGTGAATATTTTTAGCTACTTAAAGTAAGGATTTTAAAGATTTGGCACAAATACGTTTTCTATTGCTAATTAACAAGATAGGTATGTTATATTTACTTACTAGTTCTAACCTGTTGCGTGCCTTACATCAAATTATTCCGTGTTGAAACGTTTATTGTACACTAATCACAAGGCACATCCCCTACAGGTACTTCGTTGCTGTTTTCGTACTATAGGCTTCGCTCCTTTACGGCGCCAGCCCTACGCGCGGACGCACGAGCCTTGACAAAATCACGATGCGCATATTTATTCCAGAGAAAGGGATTACTTGAAAGAAGTGAGAATCACTTCAGTTAAATAATTTGTGGGTTTTTATTCAGTAAACAATACTTATCTACTCATATTAAATGTCTTATATTTTCTTGGATCAAGTAACTACGCATGGATGGATTTAATATTACTTCGTTGGAGAAATTGACATTTTTGGAACGAAAGATTCAATTACTTCTTTCAATACAATATTGGTTCTAATAAAGAAAGAATTTATTTGTCGACAGCATTTATCGGAGAAATTATTTTACTTAGATTGAGTATGTGGCATTTCTTGTATATACCTACCTAACTTTCTACATCCAAGTGAATATGCATTTGAATCTAGTAAATAAGTTCAAGAAATTATGTTTTCTCGTTCCAAATAATCACTTTTCTGTGTGTAATACCTATGTATTGTTTGAGATGAAATATCGCAAAAATTAAGTATTGATATAAATAAATAGCTAAAGAAGATCCTTCGTTTTGGATATAGTACGTACCTGCCTAAATAGACGTTATTTACTATTGATTCACAAAATTCGTTTTCCACTGAGTTCTTGCACCAAAACCTGCTTATGTAAGGCGATCAAATTGTTTTGTTAAACATTTAAAGGGTCCATAAAGATTAATAAGTAAAGAACATATAAAAAATAAATCGATGACGTCAAAGTCAAATACCTACTATTAAAAAAGTACGTAGCTTAGAAGCTATTTAGAAACTTCATACTTTTTTGCATTCCATTAATATTAAAAGATGTAATATGAAAAATAATGTCATAATTTGAATCTAATTTCTGATCCCAAGAATCTAGAGTTGTTACACATAGGTACGCCCACTTTTTTGTTCCCCAATATTTTCAAAAATTGTATGGCTGATCCTGTATGGCTGTTAGTCCAACCACTACCTATATTGTTTTATTTTTGTGTTCTGATAAGTAAGTAATAACCCTTTTGACTGTTTGGAAATGTTTGGAAAGTTAGACAAAGAACGCGATGAAATACACAAATGGAAAATTTTGTTTAGGTATTAGAACAGAAATACCTATGCATCCAATAAGATGTATATTTGCGCCTCGGCTACCGGCTGCTACAAATGTAGGCACATCGACTTCCTTTCTTAGAACGTCCTTGCGTCCGCGAAATAAACATATTAAAATTAATTTCGTCAAGATAAATTATTGGCAAAGTCTCTGCTTGAAGATTAAGTAATGTTCTGACATATTCTAACCTTTTTGTTTTATTGTCATACTGTTGGCTCTTTCTGGCTCTCGACATACTTGTTTTATTGTATACCTACATAAGACCGTCGAGGTGTTGACGAATGTATTCTTTAGTGACATTAATTTCATATGATTGTAAAATCTTTTCTTTTAATTGCTGGAGAGTTATCTTAGGATTTCCTTCAATTTCATTTAAAAAAAAAAGACGATGTTCGTCTGTGATTTATATAAGGCAATATGAGAACGTGGAAGAACGGTTCTTTTAAGATGTTAATTTGAATTGACAATTAAATTATTTAATGTCAACTTGAATTTGTTATTTATCAATTTGATTTTGATTTGTGCCAATTTGATTTTGATTAGTGCCAAATTGGGAGAGAAGATAGATCACACAAAACACAACAATAAATAATTATATGAAGTAAATTTCAAAATTTTCATAATTAAAGCCCAAAACCAGAAATTAATCCATAACATGAAACTCACAACTCATCATAGTCATAATCAAGCTATTCTATAAATCAAAAATTCCCAAAACAATGACCCAAATGCCTCTCACAATACCCACCAATAAATAACAATATATACAATATCCATAGCCGCCTTATCTGTCTATCAAGCGGTTTAGCGAGATAAAGACATCAAGTGTGCGGCGAAATCTAGCCGGCCGGTGTCGCTACTCGCTAGCTGGTAGTCGCTATTTTCCGGCTATCCAGCCCCCCGCAGTACGCCTATGTGTTAGAACGCCAGTCTAACCGCGGCGCAATACTGCCTCGCCAGCCAATCGCGCTGGAGCGCTCGCAGGTGGGCGTGGCCGCGCGCAGGCGGCGCCAATGCGAACGCAATAGACGTACAGTTGTCACCAAAAAGCCACCTCCACGCTAAATTGCGATACGCTCGCTGATATCGTGTCTTCTCTGAGAAGTTAATTGACCACGCAGTAGGCTAATATGGAGGTGTGATTAGAATTGATGATGACCTGTACAGAGGTGGACTTTCGCCTTTTAAATGACTATGCTGCTTCAAAAGAGTCAACTTCGGTACATACTTTGTTTTATTTTCATCCATACTGATCTAGAAAATATTGTTACTAGATTTGTTTCGATGAATTTATAGGATTTTTCTTTATATCTGCATTTTATAATCTGTCTTTCTCTTCTTCTTCATCTGCCTTTTAAATGACTATGCTACTTCAAAAGAGGCAACGTAGGTACTATGTTTTATTTTCATCCATACTCATCTACGAAATATTGTTACTAGATTTGTTTCGATGAATTTATAAGATTTTTCTTTAAATCTGCCTTTTATTATCTGTCTTTCTTTTCTTCTTCATCTGCATTTTAAATGACTATGCTACTTCAAAAGAGGCAACGTAGGTACTATGTTTTATTTTCATCCATACTCAACTACGAAATATTGTTACCTACTAGATTTGTTTCGATGAATTTATAGGATTTTTCTTTATATCTGCCTTTTATAATGTCTTTCTTTTCTTCTTCATCTGCCTTTTAAATGACTATGCTGCTTCCAAAGAGTCAACTGAGGTACTATATTTTATTTTCATCCAGACTCATCCACGAAATATTGTTACTAGATTTGTTTCGATGAATTTGTAGGATTTTTCTTTATATCTGCCATTTATAATCTGTCTTTCTTTTCTTCTTCATCTGCCTTTTAAATGACTACGCTACTTCAAAAGAGGCAACGTAGGTACTTTGTTTTATTTTCATCCATACTGATCTAGAAAATATTGTTACTAGATTTGTTTCGATGAATTTATAGGATTTTTCTTTATATCTGCATTTTATAATCTGTCTTTCTCTTCTTCTTCATCTGCCTTTTATATGACTATGCTACTTCAAAAGAGGCAACGTAGGTACTATGTTTTATTTTCATCCATACCCATCTACAAAATATTGTTACTAGATTTGTTTCGATGAATTTGTAGGATTGTTCTTTATATCTGCCATTTATAATCTGTCTTTCTTTTCTTCTTCATCTGCCTTTTAAATGACTACGCTACTTCAAAAGAGGCAACGTAGGTACTATGGTTTATTTTCATCCATACTCATCTACGAAATATTGTTACTAGATTTATTTCGATGAGTTTATAGGATTTTTCTTTATATCTGCCTTTTATAATCTGTCTTTCGTTTTTTCTTCATCTGCCTTTTAAATGACTATGCTACTTCAAAAGAGGCAACGTAGGTACTATGTTTTATTTTCATCCATACTCATCTACGAAATATTGTTACTAGATTTGTTTCGATGCATTTATAGGATTTTTCTTTATATCTGCTTTTAATAATCTATCTTTCTTTTCTTCTTCATCTGCCTTTTATATGACTATGCTACTTCAAAAGAGGCAACGTAGGTACTATGTTTTATTTTCATCCATACTCATCTACGAAATATTGTTACTAGATTTATTTCGATGAGTTTATAGGATTTTTCTTTATATCTGCCTTTTATAATCTGTCTTTCGTTTTTTCTTCATCTGCCTTTTAAATGACTATGCTACTTCAAAAGAGGCAACGTAGGTACTATGTTTTATTTTCATCCATACTCATCTACGAAATATTGTTATAAGATTTGTTTCGATGAATTTGTAGGATTTTTCTTTATATCTGCCATTTATAATCTGTCTTTCGTTTCTTCTTCATCTGCCTTTTAAATGACTATGCTACTTCAAAAGAGGCAACGTACTATGTTTTATTTTCATCCATACTCATCTACGAAATATTGTTAGGTACTAGATTTGTTTCGATGAATTTATAGGATATTTCTTTATATCTGCCATTTATAATCTGTCTTTCTTTTCTTCTTCATCTGTCTTTTAAATGACTATGCTACTTCAAAAGAGGCAACGTAGGTACTATGTTTTATTTTCATCCATACTCATCTACAAAATATGGTTACTAGATTTGTTTCGATGAATTTATAGGAGTTTTCTTTATATCTGCCTTTTATAATGTCTTTCTTTCCTTCTTCATCTGCCTTTTAAATGACTATGTTACTTCAAAAGAGGCAACGTAGGTACTATGTTTTATTTTCATTCATACTCATCTACGAAATATTGTTACTAGATTTGTTTCGATGAATTTGTAGGATTCTTCTTTATATCTGCCTTTTATAATCTGTCTTTCTTTTCTTCTTCATCTGCCTTTTAAATGACTATGCTACTGCAAAAGAGGCAACGTAGGTACTATGTTTTATTTTCATCCATACTCATCTACGAAATATTCTTATTAGATTTATTTCAATGAGTTTATAGGATTTTTCTTTATATCTGCCTTTTATAATCTGTCTTTCTTTTCTTCTTCATCTGCCTTTTAAATGACTACGCTACTTCAAAAGAGGCAACGTAGGTACTATGTTTTATTTTCATCCATACTCATCTACGAAATATTGTTACTAGATTTGTTTCGATGAATTTATAAGAGTTTTCTTTAAATCTGCCTTTTATAATCTGTCATTCTTTTCTTCTTCATCTGCCTTTTAAATGACTATGCTACTTCAAAAAAGGCAGCGTAGGTACTATGTTTTATTTTCATCCATACTCATCCACGAAATATTGTTACTAGATTTTTTGTTTCGATGACTTCATAGCATTTTTCTTTATATCTGCCTTTAATAATCTGTCTTTCTTTTCTTCTTCATCTGCCTTTTATATGACTATGCTACTTCAAAAGAGGCAACGTAGGTACTATGTTTTATTTTCATCCATACTCATCTACGAAATATTCTTATTAGATTTATTTCAATGAGTTTATAGGATTTTTCTTTATATCTGCCTTTTATAATCTGTCTTTCTTTTCTTCTTCATCTGCCTTTTAAATGACTATGCTACTTCAAAAGAGGCAACGTAGGTACTATGTTTTATTTTCATCCATACTCATCTACGAAATATTGTTACTAGATTTGTTTCGATGAATTTATAGGATTTTTCTTTATATATCTGCCTTTTATAATCTTTCTTTTCTTCTTCGTCTGCCTTTTAAATGACTATGCTACTTCAAAAGAGGCAACGTAGGTACTATGTTTTATTTTCATCCATACTCATCTACGAAATATTGTTACTAGATTTGTTTCGATGAATTTATAGGAATTTGCTTTATATATCTGCCTTTTATAATCTGTCTTTCTTTCTTCTTCATCTGCCTTTTAAATGACTATGCTACTTCAAAACAGGCAACGTAGGTACTATGTTTTATTTTCATCCATACTCATCTACGAAATATTGTTACTAGATTTGTTTCGATGAATTTATAGGATTTTTCTTTATATATCTGCCTTTTATAATCTTTCTTTTCTTCTTCGTCTGCCTTTTAAATGACTATGCTACTTCAAAAGAGGCAACGTAGGTACTATGTTTTATTTTCATCCATACTCATCTACGAAATATTGTTACTAGATTTGTTTCGATGAATTTATAGGAATTTGCTTTATATATCTGCCTTTTATAATCTGTCTTTCTTTCTTCTTCATCTGCCTTTTAAATGACTATGCTACTTCAAAACAGGCAACGTAGGTACTATGTTTTATTTTCATCCATACTCATCTACGAAATATTGTTACTAGATTTGTTTCGATGAATTTATAGGATTTTTCTTTATATATCTGCCTTTTATAATCTTTCTTTTCTTCTTCGTCTGCCTTTTAAATGACTATGCTACTTCAAAAGAGGCAACGTAGGTACTATGTTTTATTTTCATCCATACTCATCTACGAAATATTGTTACTAGATTTGTTTCGATGAATTTATAGGAATTTGCTTTATATATCTGCCTTTTATAATCTGTCTTTCTTTCTTCTTCATCTGCCTTTTAAATGACTATGCTACTTCAAAACAGGCAACGTAGGTACTATGTTTTATTTTCATCCATACTCATCTACGAAATATTGTTACTAGATTTGTTTCGATGAATTTATAGGATTTTTCTTTATATATCTGCCTTTTATAATCTTTCTTTTCTTCTTCGTCTGCCTTTTAAATGACTATGCTACTTCAAAAGAGGCAACGTAGGTACTATGTTTTATTTTCATCCATACTCATCTACGAAATATTGTTACTAGATTTGTTTCGATGAATTTATAGGATTTTTCTTTATATATCTGCCTTTTATAATCTTTCTTTTCTTCTTCGTCTGCCTTTTAAATGACTATGCTACTTCAAAAGAGGCAACGTAGGTACTATGTTTTATTTTCATCCATACTCATCTACGAAATATTGTTACTAGATTTGTTTCGATGAATTTATAGGATTTTTCTTTATATATCTGCCTTTTATAATCTTTCTTTTCTTCTTCGTCTGCCTTTTAAATGACTATGCTACTTCAAAAGAGGCAACGTAGGTACTATGTTTTATTTTCATCCATACTCATCTACGAAATATTGTTACTAGATTTGTTTCGATGAATTTATAGGATTTTTCTTTATATATCTGCCTTTTATAATCTTTCTTTTCTTCTTCGTCTGCCTTTTAAATGACTATGCTACTTCAAAAGAGGCAACGTAGGTACTATGTTTTATTTTCATCCATACTCATCTACGAAATATTGTTACTAGATTTGTTTCGATGAATTTATAGGATTTTTCTTTATATATCTGCCTTTTATAATCTTTCTTTTCTTCTTCGTCTGCCTTTTAAATGACTATGCTACTTCAAAAGAGGCAACGTAGGTACTATGTTTTATTTTCATCCATACTCATCTACGAAATATTGTTACTAGATTTGTTTCGATGAATTTATAGGAATTTGCTTTATATATCTGCCTTTTATAATCTGTCTTTCTTTCTTCTTCATCTGCCTTTTAAATGACTATGCTACTTCAAAACAGGCAACGTAGGTACTATGTTTTATTTTCATCCATACTCATCTACGAAATATTGTTACTAGATTTGTTTCGATGAATTTATAGGATTTTTCTTTATATATCTGCCTTTTATAATCTTTCTTTTCTTCTTCGTCTGCCTTTTAAATGACTATGCTACTTCAAAAGAGGCAACGTAGGTACTATGTTTTATTTTCATCCATACTCATCTACGAAATATTGTTACTAGATTTGTTTCGATGAATTTATAGGAATTTGCTTTATATATCTGCCTTTTATAATCTGTCTTTCTTTCTTCTTCATCTGCCTTTTAAATGACTATGCTACTTCAAAAGAGGCAACGTAGGTGCTATTTTATTTTCATCCATACCTACTCATCTACGAAATTTGTTACTAGATATATTTCGATGAATTTATAAGATTTTTCTGCCTTTCATAATCTGCCTTTCTTTTCTTCTTCATCTGCCTTTTGAATAACTATCCTCAAACTTCGGCCAGTTCGGCCCTGTCCACTTCCTCCACGATCTCGATAGCCAAGTTCTAGATAGCTATGATATTGAGTAACTCGTGATGGTGGTGGGGCAACGTTTCGATTTAAAGGTGTGAATATAGGAAGTTAATTGCGCTGGCTTTTGTTTTTGTATTTTTCGTCTGCGACGTTAGATGTCTCGTCGAGAGCCGTTCGTGGTATAATTAGAATGAAACAATGGAAGTTGATGTGTCAGCGGGAATGATATTGAGCCAATCTTGCGTACCGTTGAAAAATGTTGACCACGGATTAATGAACTGTTAGGATGCGTAGCATCGCCATCAATCATCGCAATTAAGATGGAAGAAGAAGAAGAAGTTTAATAGAGGAATGTCTGTATATGGTAAGAAATTGAGTATACTGGTTTTCAAGCATAGATCTTTGGATTTGATTCGTTGGAATACTGGTATAACCGATTTGGGAATCTAGAGTTGAAAGTAGGTAATAATTTGGTAGAAAATATCTGGTAAGGATATAATCCATATATGCTTGAATATAACATGGATTATATCCTTACCAAAATATTTTCTTGAAATGAGTAATGACATTTCTGCATAAAGCAAGTTGCAAGTTGATTGGTACGCTGATCCCTGATGATCACTTGAACTGATGGTGGCAACTGGCATTATTCTTTCGTATTAACCCATTCAAGCGCAGTGTAATCATGATCGATGCTCATTTGTTCCTTCCAGATTAGAAATCAATTCATTCGATATTCCATTGACATTTCAAACTTCCCCATTACATATTCCAATCATCTGACAGCACGTATCCATTACCTGATTAATTTGCCAACCCTTCTCACACCAAAACTAATCAGGCGCACCAGAATGATCGAAGAAAGGCAAAATCAACATAACCCTAAAGTGCGTCGACAATACATTGGCATCACCATCATTAGCATAAGTTTGGGTTGCACGGCCATCGCATTGGAACGTACCCCGATATAACAAATGAACAGCAATATGCAAACGACATCGACAATCGATATACGGGAAACGTGGATAGGGTTGTCGCCAAAAAGCAATGTTAAAATATGCTAACTAGGTTCGGAGCATTCATATTCAAATTGCTGGCCCAGGTCCTGTTTTACAGGGAGGGCTGGGCATTCAGGACCTAATTTCGTATGCGTTTTTATGCGTCATGATGCTGTATATCGGTCCATCGATCATCGTTAGCGATGGGATTATTATTTCACCCAGAGTTTTGGACCCACGGTCACCATGTGCTATCCTATTGGGATTTGGTATAGGATATGATATATATGTCATATTTGCAATCACACTGAACTGTTTTCGGTTGAGTAGCGATTGTATTGGTTGTTCGTCTTGTGATAGGATAGAGTTTTCTATTCAGTTTGAATGTTTGGAACGTAAAGGCAAGAGAAAAACTTGCAATGTAATTCACATGGAGACATGGAGAATAAAACCTGAAAATTTTAATCTTACTAAGCAGAAATCCATGTGACAATTTATTGATCGCACAGTTTGGAATTTAAGCTTCAACCTTTCATTTTAGCTTACTTCAGCAATAGGGTATTTGACTGTATTAAAAATATGGCTTGTATTATAGTCATCCTAATAGATTACAGTTTAAGAAAACTATTTGTTATTACTTTTCAAAAATAATATGCTTTATTTCTATTAAAAACCAAAATTAAAATTGAATTTTATTCACGTCCTATCACGTGATTGAAAACGCTCTGTAATTGGCTCAGTATCCAGTGACGTCATTCATTAGTACGCTTACGCTTCTCCCGTTTGAATTTAATAGCACTAAAGTGCCATGTAAGCATAACTTACGCTAGATAACTTATTCTAGTCAGTTTTACTTATGTCGAAGTAATCTTCACAACAAAAAACACTTGTATTGGCCGCTATTTATTTCATTTGGATTTCTACGAGCCAACCATTTTCTTCGCAGTTTCAAATCTTGCGGAACAGCTACAAATAGTTTATCCGGAGTTTCTATTGACGTATTTCTGCATTGTGAATTTATACACCACTTATAACCCATTTTTATGTAGAAATTGTGAAAACAACACATCATACAACACAATTACCAAACGGCGACGATGCCGATGCTGACAGACCATATGGGCCGATTTGTCATCTACCATCGTGTGACGTCACACAACAGAAAGTATCGTTTTGGCGGGACTTTTTGTGATTCAATTTTTAACGCTGATTTTTATGAAATATTGTGGAAATAATTACGAAAAATAATGCATTTACAATGTAGAGTGAAGGCATAAACACACTAAGATGGTTTTCCAATAATACAAATACCCTATTTTGTTAGTTCGCATTATTTATTAAACGCTGTGCAATGAATGAAGAGTGCAATTTTGTGCCATTTTATCTTTCAAAATTGTGATTTGACGGAATTATTTAAGTAGGCTAAAATGAAAACCTTAACCTTGGACATTAAATATATGGACACGAAAACCCATGTCTCAACTTTTTCTAGTGATATTTCCTTATTGTCAAAAGCAAAAGGAAAACTTTAATTATAAAACCATAAAAAATGTGTTTTTCTACTTTGCATTCACAATGCACTAATCAGGCACCGCCAAACACTTCTATTCTGACTATTATAATTATTATACCTATATAAAACGTGGTTAATAATATACTATTGTGAAAAACAAAATATCTTTTCTATTTGTGCATTATTTTTCTCTTTCCAGCTTTGAAGTTCAAGGTTGCAGCTTTCATTTCAGCCTACCTACATAATTCTGTCGGGTAAAATTATTCTTTTTAAGGATGTCAAATAGCGCAATTTTTTCTTTCAGAATTTCAGAAATTCAATAAACTGCAATTTCAATTCAAATCTGAAAGAATTATTGATCTCGTGGCTAAAATGTGCGTTTTTTTTCTTGATTGATCTTCGTGTTATTTACATTTTCAAGTTCGGAATAAAGTTAAAGTTTAATTATTATTCAATTGATTCAATTCAGTGTCTCCACAACAATAACCCGTAATAAAGTTAAAGTTTAATTATTATTCAATTGATTCAATTCAGTGTCTCCACAACAATAACCCGTTTTTACACACGATTTTCAGGAAAGACAAACCCTTTTTCGATTTGTTTTTAGGATAATACGAATTCAGAATCGATAGTCTATCGATAGTGTTCCATAATTTTCAATAATGTTTTAAGCAGTACATCAAAAACCCTACCTTAACACCGACGTTCAATATTGCAAAATATCACTTATTGTTGGGATTTTCGCAATACCGACACAATGAAAAGGCGGACAAAAGTAACGAAAAAAAAGACGATCACGACGACCACACCGTCGAAATGACACATCCCAGTCTGTCGGCGCGGCACCATTATAAGCAGGAATGCCCTTTTTAGCGAAACAGGCGACCGCACAACCGGGCACAATATGAAATTTAAAATTCACAGATCATATTTTATTGTATGCAAATCGCCTCTTCGGAATATATTTACCAGTACCACAACCCGTCTCTCCATCTCACCCGTTCCATCTCTCTCTACACCGTTGGTAACGAATTTCTATTCCCGAATTAACATATTATAAATCTCCTTTATCATAAAAATAAAATATATTGCTCTTTATGCTAAATCGTTATCCAGGCGATCGGGGTGCCCGATTCGCATAATGCGATCCTCTTTGGTTTCTTTTTTTTTGTTGTTGTGTCCTTTCTCTTCTTCCACGTGTTATATGAACGGCGATATTCAAATTTGGGCTAGGTTCAGAGCTATGGCGAATGGGGTTTGGAATAAAGCACGCTGGAACGGTTTAATTTATTTAAATTATGAGGAAGGGTTCGCGCCCTATTTGCTCAACTGTTTCGGCGAGAGGATGCATATGCGCTTTTTAAATCGCCCCTATATATTAGACTAGCTGGAGCTACTATTGTAGGAGTAATGTCGGTGAAATTTAATAAAATTGTGCGAAGAATATTATTTTATAAACTAATTGTGAACGTACATTGAAACCATTACTACCTTAAAAAAAAAAAAAAAAAAAAAAAAAAAAAAAAAAAACATTCCTATTTCTGTTCGGAGCAGTTTGGCTATCTGAAGAATCGTTCAACAATGAAGGCATTAATAAGTCTGATTGAAACGATACTCACAAATTTTAACAACTCTAACAAGTCATCGGCATTGCTTATGGATTTATCAAAAGCTTTTGATTGTGTTAGTCATGCCAATCTTTTGCAGAAGTTGGAACATTACGGGATAAGGGGTCACGCTTTAAAAATGTTTGAGTCTTATCTCAGTAATAGGAAACAAGTGGTCATTACTGAAAATAAAAGATCTTCTGAACTGACCATAAAGCATGGAGTTCCACAAGGTTCAATTTTGGGGCCAATTTTGTTTTTAATTTTTGTAAATGACTTGAGTAGCAGTCTGAGTGCGAGTACACCAATTCTTTTTGCGGATGACACCACAATAATAAACAGCGCTGAGACGGTGGGTGAACTACTTCGTAGGGAAGACACCAGTCTTGCGGAATCTAAGCAGTGGTTCTGTGCAAACAAATTATGCTTAAACACATCGCAAACACAAAAAATTACTTTCAGCACGAATGCAGCAAATTTTGAACACGTTACACTGCTTGGAGTTCAAATCCATTCCGGTTTACATTGGGGACCCCACGTTGACAATCTGTGCAAGAAGCTTAATGTTGTCGCATACCAACTCAGAAAATTAACACACATAACTAGCTTTGAAACTGCTGTAACGCTATACTATGCTAACTTCCACAGCATAATTAATTATAGCGCTATTCTGTGGGGAATTCCAAGCCATGCATGTAGGGTGTTTTTAATTCAAAAGAAGGTTGTAAGGATTTTGTCAGGAGTGAGTTGCAGAAGTCCCTGTAGAGATCTTTTTAGGCATATACAAATATTAACTGTAACCTTCACTTTACATCTTCAACTGCTTAGTATATATTAAAACAAACTTCCAGCTTTTTCATTCTCAAAGTAGTAAGCACGATTACAATACAAGAAAAAAAGATGATCTATCGATACCGTTCCATCGCTTGCAAATATGTAAACAGTCGGCTATTTATCAAGGCATAAAATTTTATAATATGTTAAGTGATGAGATGAAACATCTACCTGCGGGAAAATTTAAAACTCGATTGAAAAAAGTTTTAACTCAGAGTGCTTTCTATACCGTGGAGGAATTTGTCAATTCAAATGTGAATAGTATGTTCTAGCATTAGGTTAGGATTGTTGTGTTGCTTGTGTTGTTGTTGTTGTGACTTTCTGTAATGCCTCCAGTGGAGTTGTATTGAGAAATAAAGATTATTGTATTGTATTGTATTGTATTGTAAATCCCTGCCGATTTGCGAAAAAAATTTTTTTGTTATTAATTTTTACTAATCTATAGCTACATGTAAACAAAGCTAATAACCATTGTCACAAATTAGTGACATTTGTTTTGTGTTGGTCGAAAATAATGGTAGGGATTTTATAGTACCATATACACTTATACAGGATCAAATTTTGAAACAAGAAAAATTCGTTTTTTTTTTATTGTTTCTATCCAAAAACCAATGGAGTTGTAGCGAAAACTTTGCACATGCACGACAAATCTTATTACACGTAGGTACTTATCTTTTTATCTTTTAAGATGGTGGTTAAACCATGACCATCTTTTAGCTTTCTTATGGGTTTATTTTGACATTATTGAAGGAGTTTTCTTGCTTCTGACTCACGTAATAAAAAGCCACATCAACAAAAATAAAGAAATTTGTCAATCTACAGCCAAACGTAGATTTTTGATAAATTTCTCTATTTTTGTTTTTGCAAAGTGTTGGAACTAAAATCAACACCAATTCTTCTTTTATTGTCTGGTCTATTGGTTTTTGATGTAAAAATTACTATTTTCAAATAGAAAATATCGAAAAAATAAGACTAACTCAAAGTATTCATATTTCAGCTGACGTTGGAAATGGTCTTAATTTAAATATGACAGTTGTGTTAGAAAAATGATAAAAATGATAAGATTGGGTTTCAAATGATGTCTTATGCTCAAAAAACCGTTGACTCCGTATTCGATTCAATCTACAAAAACAACCAACAAATAATAACATTCGTCTAGGAGCTCCTACACGCAGTGCCAACGTCTCGCCAATATTGGTGATGTGACGCGCTGCGCGTAGTGTGCGCATACACTTCGCCAACATTGGCCAACGTTGGTATTTGGCGCAAGGTATTTCTGTGTATCGTAGAAGGCTCGTAGCGTCCCGTAGAGAATTAAAAATGAACAGTGAAGACGATATCATTGCTGTAGCCGCGGCTCCCATTATTTTAAGCAGTGCATTGTTGCTTAGAATTAAAAAAGGAACCCTCGAAAGAGGACACTGTTTAATAAGGTTGTTAAATATTAAATATGTTTTTCAGTTATTATTTATACAGTACGTTGGAAAATATTAAATACATTAAGGAATACAAATATACAGCAATACAGGAAACAAAATTATTTAGTATTTTATATTTGCCACGTGACATTAAAAAAATCTCCCTTTTTATTTTCTTTATGTTTCAAGCAACAAATGCGGAATAAGATGGGATAAGATCTGATACACTGAGTGGTCTATATTTTTATGCAGGACCCTGTTAATTTGTCTCGTTTCTTTATATAAATATTTCATTTCAGTCAAATCGATGAATTCATAATTTTGATTTAAAATATAATTTATATAATAAAACTGAAATTATTTATAATAAGATACAAAGAAAAATTGAGAACCCTTACATACACGGAGTTTTAATTACGTGTATGTATATTATGTAGGTATATTTATTATCAACCCAATATTTTTAAATATACTTTTTGATATTTTTCTGATAATCAAAATAAAGAAAAGCATCCAGTAGAGTTTTTACACTTTGTTGAATATATTAAATACATCAGATTATTTAAATTTGCCGCTTAAAACTAATCTATAAATTGTTAATTAGTAAATAGTTAATTGTTGTTAATTATATAAATGCAACTTTGTTTGATTGTAGTCAAGATTGTAGGGAAGAGGGTTGACCGCAGTCCTTGGACCCCTATACCGTATGACTCCCCATCGTGTGTAGATTCATATCCCGCTTCCCTCCAACCCCCTCCCTCACCTTTCCCACCCCACCCTAGCGAATATAGTTGACCGCAATCCTAGAACCTAAATACCGTATGCCTCCCCATTGTGTGCAAATTCATTTTTAAAATTTTAATGATGACGTCATTTCTGGAAAACCCGGGAGTCATACTAACCTCATGACCATCCCATATATTGGCATTTTCTGTCTATTAACACAACGTTCATTCCTTTGGCGTCAAAAACACAAAAATAAACAAACGTACCTATGCCGTGGGTCACCCATTATAACGACTTAAATATTGTCTTCAGAATATTATTTTATTGCTTGTTAATTTATTGTAACTGTAAGATTAATATAATGCTTATAAGAACCATAATTATTGTGAATAAATTTACAAAATATTAAAAAAAGTTTTCATGTTTTTACATTTGGGCAATCAGGCATTTCGGCAAATAATAAATCATCATTGTCCTTAAAGTACGTACAAACATAAATAATGCAGTATATATGATAAAACATAGATAGATAACCAAACTTTTCATCGGTAGTACGTGCAATGCTAAAACAGAATGAAATAAAGCGGACAAGGTCGACATATTGGCGATGTGCATTGGCACAGTTGGGTCCCGCTACGCGAAGCACTCCGATGGCCAATGATGGCCCCTATTGGCACTGCGTGTAGGAGCACCTTTACATTGTAAACGCCTCAAAAATAACAAGCCTGCTAATCATTATTGAAAATTAAGTAAAGTACGCAATTAGATATTTCGTTCCTATGCAATGTTTTAGTTACAAACGTCAAATTCCACTGTTTTTTTGAGTAGAAATAATAAAAACTATGTTTTAAAATTCCTGTATCTACGCTGGACCCAAAAGTTGCTAATTCCACTGGCATTCTTTGGTTCAACTGGCTTTAATTTTAATTGTGTTAAAAAAAATCCGCATCACGTTTTATCCAACTTTCTTTTCTGAAACATGATCTGAAAGAAACCGGAATGTAAAATTCTATATATAATCTTATCGTTTTCATTCCTGTTTTCTCTTTTTCGCAAAAGTCAGATGATGTAACTGTATTTTAGGAATATAATCACTAGTTGTACTCACCTAATCATATAATAGGATGCGTAATAAAAAATCTGATTTCAACGTGATTTTCTGGGCGAATCTTTCTGAACTGATTTTGCTCAACTAATAAATAAGAAATTCCTTCTTTTTACAACAAAGCTACTAACGAATCTATCCAACCAACTATTTTCAATATTCTCATGCTTAGTCACAACACTCATAACCATCATACCATCTATGGTATTCCATGAACACCAGATTGCCCAATTCTCAACAAATCACCACCATACACGACCACGACCGATTCAATTCAATATTGATTTCATAACACCAATTCTCAGAAATACCAAAAAAAAATCTTTACGAATCAGTAATCACCGTTCAGATTTAAAAGTAAGTAAACGCCTTCTTTAAAGTGTTGCCTCATAGCCTTAATGACCGTCTTTAAGCACATCCAACAAAAAGAAGAACCCACCTCAGTTCAACACTCGTACCAGCACGCCAGTCGTGTTATTATGTAATTACATTACTTCTCTTTTTATTCGTTTTCCTCTTTTTTTCACCTCCTTTCGTTTCACGTTTTTTCTTTTTAGTTTTCTTCGTTTTTCTTCTTTCCTCCGTTTATTTTCGAAGGGGCAATTTTGAGTTTATTTATTTTTAATGACCCTAGCGTCGGTCTGCGCCCGTTAGGAGCTACCGTTTAAGATTTCTTTTGATTTTGGCGATAAAATACGACACACGTCGCATGATGACCTAACGGATGTTCTACGCGCGTGTCCATTGTCTCCGCGACGTAAAACTACCGTTATCGAATGTAAATAATGAGTATTTGCGTTCTATGAGCGCCCGAGCACAGGATACGAGCGCTCCTTGAATATGTGGAATAAAGTTGGTTGTTAATGCTGTCTTAATTGCGTGCCTGAATCATGTTTACCGATTCGCTATCGATTCTATGAAGATTCTAGTTGAGTGAGCGCGGTTTGTCGTCTAACCGATCGTTGAAGTCTCTCGAAAAAAATTGCAATTTTGGTGATTTTTTGGTACTTTCTGGTTATTTAGGCGATTTTAAGACGATTGGGCGCTATTTATCTATATGCGAAATTTGTTGGTTTCCGAGTTACGACCGTCTTAAAAAAGTATCCTGTCTTTGAAATTACGTAAATTGAAAACAAAGGTTTGTTTTTTTTTAATTTATAAATCTTTATTCTATAAATTAAAGAAGATTTTATAATCCAAAAGAATAATTTCAAAAGAATATGTCTTAAAAACATAAAATCTTTTCTGTGTACTTTATTGAAATATTTAAGGCTAAATATTGTCTCACCAAAATAGAAATTTATTACGTTATAATGCTTTTATCACCTATTAGTGAAACAATACATTTTTATTTATAACAGATAATAATTTGCGAATTTCCTATCAATTCAGCCATTGTATGCATATTAACGTGCAATTTCTAGTGTAGACAGATTATTCTAAACGACCTATTAGAACCATAATAAGCACACCATGTAATCAAACCCCCACTTAGCGACGAGTTAACTGCTTTTAAATTTAAATTGAGCAAATTACTGAATATATAAAGTATGCACAACATAATATATACAGTACGACTTAATTATTTTAAACGTACATGCAATATCTCAACACCAGTTATTTAGTACGATCGGAACAACATATATCGACAAAAAGCAGAGAAGGCACTAATACGTGTACAAGAAACTTCTCTACCGTCACTCTATGAGCTGGATTGATATTCTTATAGCAGTTTGCACTGGCAGCATTGCTTGAACGGCGGTGTCTTGACAGGTGCCAGAGTAATTAATTAATACCGTGCTATTTATCGTAAAGCCGGGGCTACATATTCATATACTTGCCAAATATAAAATATTTGCCACATGTTGAATATTTGACAAATATATTCGCCCCGAAAATCGAAAATTTTATTCTTCCTTTTAAGTTCGTTCACCGAATATTTTTCTTCCATCCTTGATTACCGGCTGATTTTTATTAAACTAAAAAAAATCTATGACATACTAAGAAATTTGTACAATATTCGTTTGTGATTTCGGACTGTCAGAGTTGCACTGCAACAGTGAATGCATCGGACATTGATGCATCGCCACATAGCATTTTCTAATACGTGAAAATCTTCTTTGAGGACTTGCTACATGTGCGTACCGAATGGGCACTAGCTATTTTTTTGATTATTATTTGCACATTAGCTTTTTCAAATCAAACTGATAATTTGATTACGAACAAGCAAGGTTTTACTTTATAATGCCGACATATTTTTAATTACATAAGTGCAGAATTCACTGCGTACTAACAAGGGGATTCTTGTGGAAATTTACAAAACAAATCTTGACGAAACTGTTTGTTTCATTTTAATGATTTTTTGTTTAATTCATCAGCTTTTTGTATTATTAATTCGCAGCATCTAATTTTAACAGACTGTAAAACAATACAATTGGTCATTTGATGTGAACTAGTTTAAATAAATTATTATTTTAATGATTATTTTTTGACGTTTCTTAAAACCAATGAAATGCTTCTTTATTTGTCACAAGGGTAAGTTTCAACCAATTATGTCATTATTATAGTGGGAATAAATCTCTTGTGATTATTCTCGGGAATAATCACTGTAGCTTTTATTTGCCTAGCAACTGTCAGATACTTGTCAAAATAATTACTTAATTGTGTCAACGCGAAATGGGTGAAAGTCATCGGTTTAGTACCTTTTCTAATGCAGAAATTACAAAAAAGATTTTAGAAACTACTTCGAAAAATACTCTAATAAGTAATCAGTCTATATGGAGACAATTTAAGACCTTCACCAAAGAAAGAAATTATATTCTGGATCAATCTACTACAACAGCTACTCTGGCATTGATTTTAAAAGATTGGGCTTATAACATGAAAAGAAAAGAAGGAAATGATTATAAAGAAGCAGTAATAAAGACAATGTGGAATAAAACAGCAAAATTAGTTCAAGAACTTTACTTTAATAAGTATAACAGGTCCTTTGATCCTTTCCATGATATAGAATTCAGAAATGCTCGGAATGCAAGAGATGCAAAAAGAAAAATTTTACAAAAACATCCTGAAAAGCACAAACAAAGTTCTGTGGCACTTTCTAATACAGAATTGTTGCAAATTTTTAACTATTGGGACGAAGATACACCTTGTGGATTGCAAAGAAAGGTTTTTCACGTTGCATCGTATGAACTAGCTTGGAGGGGAGGAGAAGCTACGAAATGTTTAGTTCATTATTTTAAAAAAGAAACCGACATAAAAAGATTAAATACTGGCCGCATTGAATACAATCCCATCTTTACAAAAACTGCACAGGGTGGAGCACAAAGGTGCGCTAATAGTAAATGGTTGACTCCAAACATAAATAACCCAGATATTTGCCCTGTTCGTCTTTTTGAAAAACTAATGAGTAAACGTGAAGAAAATATTAAAACCGAACGCTTGTTTCTTACTCCAAATCCGGCTTGGCAAACTCATGGTTTTTGGTATAAAAACGTTCCTGTGGGAATAAATTCCATTTCAAAATGGATGAAAGAACCCGCAGAAAAAGTAGGTCTAGACACAGTTACTAAAAAAATAACTAACCATTCTGCCAGATCAAGTGCAGTAAGTAACCTTTCAAAAGCTGGTGTAGGAGAACAAGAACTAATCAAGGTCACTGGTCATAATTCTGCAAGTTCGATTAAACCATACTTACAATTGAACCAAGAACATCATTCAAATATAATAAATAATCTTAGAGAAAATACGCAGGAGGAAACACTTAATATAACAAGCAATTCCAAATCCTCAATAAATAATGAGTCTCGAAATATTTTTAATAATTGCGTTTTTCATTGTACTAATTTAAATTGTTAATTCTTTTAATATATTCACAATGTGTCAACGATATTTTCATATATTGTAAGTAATAATTAATTAAATTAAATTTTTCAATAATTTTATGATAGTTTTATTGATCTTTTTTATTGTAAAAATTTGTGAATCAAAAAATAATCTAGTCAAATATAACTCGAGAGTTCCATAAATTAGAAAATAATTTGACAGATTTTGTTCAAACTTGTTGCCATTTGGCAATAGCCACTCGAGCCCTGCGGGCTCTCGTGACTATTGCCTGGCAACAAGTTTTCAAACAATCTGTTAAATTATTTTCAATTTATTCTCACTATCTTGTTATATTATTACTGAGAAAAAATATATATTTTTTTGTTCAAATTAGGAAGATATTGCCCATAAAAGAAATGTTAGATATGGTTTCTTCGTCATTTTTAAAGTTCTACTAAATCCAATTGTACTACTAAGTTCGTTGTATAAATATGTCCTAATATTGTCTGAAATACAGATTAATTAGCTTCTGAAACAAAAATTTAAACAAATGTGAATTTCAAAATAATAACCTTTTTCTTGAATAAAAAAGCTTCACAAAATTGTCTCTACTATTAAAATATTTTTAACCACTTTCGTCTCTTCAAATAATAAACATCATAAAATTCGACAAATATACAAGCAAATAAAGTATAATTTTCCAAATAAATTATTTTATGGACATGCTGTCTATAAAATTTTTATGATGTTTTATACTTGAAAAGAAGCGAAAACGATTAAAAATATTTTAATAGTAAAGACAATTTTGTGTAGCTATTTTATTTAACAAAAAGGTTATATGTGTTTTGAAAGCTCATAAATGAGTATCATCTATATTGTTCATAGAAAAGCATCAACTTAGGATACACTCTGTATATGGTGTACGTTTTTCTTGGAAAGCAATAACAATTGCGTTTATGTGGACATGTAAAAACAACAATATTTTTTTTTAATTTCTGTCTGACGGTTTCCGGAAAACTGTCTGTCTGACGGTTTCACAAAATTACAATTTTATGCGGTTTTCGCCCTTTAGAAAAATCAAAAGTTTTACTAATAATTACAAATCTATTGCCCATCTTCGTATACGACCTACTACACACAGAACGAAATTAAAGAGCAGGTTTTTTTCCTTGACAAATATTCATATACTTGGCAATCGCCATCATCAGATCCTTTGAATCATTGAACATCGATTTGATATCACTTGCCTTCTCTACCAACTAAATACAAAACTATAACCTGCAATTTTCGACACGATTACAGCTAATGCAGACGCCATAACTGATTATGGTTCCTTTCGTAAACCGTACGATTTATAATTATAAACAATGTTTTCAACCAAATGTTGTTTTTTATCAAAATATCTATCCAATGATACCACACACGACCTAGCTTCCGATTATAAATTCCACCAGCATGCAGTTATCACTACTTTCTGTATATTGTGAAAAACAAAACTGTTAAATACGTCAGGTACTTTTATGTTGATAGCAAACGTTTCAAGTCGATTCGGCTCCAAATTTTCGAGATATAAATCAGAAATCGTAAGCTAAATTTTATTGCGGCAATCGCTCGCCGAAAGGAATGTTTACAAAAAAGAAAACACACAACATAAAGCGCTGAGAAGGTATATTAAGGACTACAGATTGCTAAGCGACCGTATAAATTTGCGTGGGGGTTTAACAATGTGACTTTGTTCGGCAGAAATGAGTCGTAGGTATTCCAGACTTCAAATTAAGCGTATTCTTTTCAACAGCAGTCGGCCGGATTGTCGTCGCTCTCTGTTAATAAATACCAGCACAAAACGGGCATTGCGAAAAGTTATATTCTGCACATTTTGCGTTACAGCGATAACTGGTGGTTTATTATAAATAAATAAACCAGAGAAACGTGTGGTAATCGTCGCGTTCGAGTGTGTGGTCTCTTTGTTTTGGCGTTTGATTACAAATTTTTTTTGGAAAATTTGTGCTTAGTAGGTTTGTTCGTGTAGACGGTATTTATTTATATACATAACTAGTTGAAGGAAGTTACAGAGAGTGCTTTGTTTACTATTTTTATGAATATTTTGCTCAGTTACCTACACAAGCCAATAAGTGATCTGGTTTCGGATAATAAATATGTTTGGTTTGGCATTTTTAATTTTGTTAGACCTGTACAGTGTTTAGTAAAAATAAAATGAATATTATTTATTTTATTCTGAAAATTAATAAACCAACAGGTGATAACACAAATAATTTGTTTAGTCTCCAAGGAGAATCGAAGACTTGAAGAAATAACGAGCCAAATAAATAAGTGCCAAACCCATAACATTTACGTCTACAGAATATGGTCTAAAGATGATAACTTTTGTTAACAGATTGTGAAATTTCATAAAATAAGTCATTAGGCAAGGTATACTTTATTAGGACAGGCAATAGACATTTTTGCGTGACAAAAATACTAGCAGGAAGCCGACGATCCCAGGGCACGTGGAACAGTCCGTATATGTATTGTGATGTGTTTCCTATTTTAAAGATTTGGCACAAATACGTTTTCTATTGCTAATTAACAAGATAGGTATGTTATATTTACTTACTCGTTCTAAACTGTTGCGTGCGTTACATCAAACTATTCCGTGTTGAAACGTTTATTGTACACTATAAATCACAATACACATCCCCAAAAAATCACAAGGGACATCCCCTACGGGTACGTCGTTGTTGTTTTCGTACTAGAGGCTCCTATACGGCGCCAGCACCTGCAACTCAGCTCCCGCATTCTGTAGCTCAGTTACTAATTAAGCTAAGAGTTTGACATTTGGCAGGCTTACTCTGTACTTCAAGGTACATTTCAAGAATTTATTTTTGATTATACAGCGTGTCCCAAAAATGTGCAACGCCATGATAATATATTTTCTTAATTCCATGCTATATATTTTTTTACACATTAGGAAGCCTTTTATGGTAGCCTACACACCACACAAATTTTATTGAAATCGGTTGAATGACTGCAGCGCAAAAAAATAAAAACTAAAAAAATTGATTTTGCAGCGTTGGTTTTAAAAATCAATAAAAACCACAAATTGCACCTCGTTAATAGAATTTTGCGACGTGCTTATTAAGTTAGATTTACTAGTCTCGTTAACCAAGTGTCATTGATCCAAATTATACAGGGTGACCAAAATCTAGTGTCAAACTTGTCAAACTTCAAAGCGTGTTATTGTTCTTATTTTAAATTGGAACCCATAGATTTTTTAGCTGAAGCGATGCAGAATTAAAAATCAAGCATTGTTTCTAAATACAACCCCATCACAATTCCCAATACTTTAAAAGTTATTCACCAAAAACTCAACCGATTTCAATAAACCACAACAGGCTTCCAAATGTGTAAAAAAATGGCGTTGCCCATTTTTGGGACAGCCTGTATAATCAAAAATAATTTCTTGAAATGTACCTTGAAGTACAGGGTAAGCTTGCAAAATGTCAAACTCTTAGCTTAATTAGTAACTGAGCTACAGAAGACGGGAGCTGAGTTGCAGGACCCTGCCTAACTTTCTACATCCAAGTAAATATGCATTTGAATCTAGTAAATAAATTCAAGAAATTATGTTTTCTCGTTCCAAATAATCACTTTTCTGTGTGTAGTGTCTACTAAGCTAGATGTTGAATAGACAAACTTCACTATTTTTTTTCTGCATACCTAAGGAAATATTAGATACTATTCGGGTGTTATTTTTTAATTAGTTTTTCTAATGAACGAGAAATCAAAAAACAAATTCAATAATTTGTAGAAGGTGCATTTTTTTACAATTCTAAAAGTAGTGACAAATCTACATTTTTCTCCAAGTAATTGTTACTATAAACGTTCCAGTATTTATATCATTTTAACCACAGCAGCTTAGAAATTGCAAACATTCGAGTTGTGTAATATTCCTTTATCACATTCAACGCGTAAGCAGAAAGGAATTTCATTCAGATATGACATTTTTACGGTCAAATCGAGTGTCTTTGAGTGTACCGTCGCTGCAGTCCGAGTGTGTGGGCTTAACACAATGCAAGTCACACCTCGATGACAGGTGACAATTTCGAACGGGTTCCAGGTAAAACAAACCTACATGCGCTGGACAAATTGTCGCTTGATGGTGGCCAGCGCGCGGCTTTCGCCCGCAACACGTATCGACAATGAAGAAAGACACAAGAAGGTAACGTGTGGCACTGTCAAGCTGTATCGTCGGCGCGAATAAATTTGAAAATTGGGACATTCTTGTGCGGTTTAAAACGCGTGACGTGAATTTATAACGCGTAACCAAAGGCGAGTTAAAGTTTTCATATCCGGCGTGTTGAACGATGAGATTATTGGTTGTACCTACCATTGTATTGGTAAATTTTGATATGCAAAGTTGGCAGTCGAACATGATGATACCCATTCGAAAGGTGTAGAGAAGTGTTGGCGAAAATGTCGTATAATATGTGTTAAAGTTCATTTTAATCTTCGAGATTGAAATTTTGGAAAAAGTTGTTCGTTTTGTGGGACATTATGGGACTATTTAGATGACATAGAGATGAAATTATATAAGAAATGTATACTCTGAATTGTGGCCCAATAAAAAGCGTGGGTTAATTCATACTGGAAGTTTGACGACTTCTTTGAGTGTTTGAGAGATTAACCATTATGATGGTTAATAGGAAAGGCATGTACCAATAATCAACGTTCCAAAAGATGCATAATTTCGGTACTCTAGATTAACATATAATAGATTCCTTAGCAGTCAGCTACTTAATATTGCGTAATATCATGAAATGACTATTCAATCAGCTTTATCAAATATTGCTATACCTAATACACCTACACTACGCTCACAATGGTTCATTTGCCATATTTATGGGGACATTCATACTATTTCAATCAAAACTCTTAGATTTTTTATATCAGTTTTTAATCTAGGGTGGTAAATGTCAACACTTTGTATTGGTAACAAAAACAAACAAAAAAACTATGTAAAAAAATCTGATGTGGCCTGATGTGTTTTATCGAGATCGGTTGTGTCTGGATTAAATAAAACTAGTTAGCCAGGATTTGACAGATATTTTGAAACTATTGGCAGTTGGTAATGTTAAGACATCAGCGTTTGACACTACCTATTGTCATTAGAATGAAAATATCTGTCAAATCCCGGCTAACTAGTTTTAATGCAGACATGATCTCGATCAAATAGAATTTTCAATCGTGCATTTTCTTCACGATTACAATACTTTTTCATACTGCGTATGATAAAGTAAAAAATATTTGATTCGAAATATATGGGTTACATTATATGGACACTCGAAGGAAGTACCCTTATTATTTGAGGAAAAACATTTTTCCGACACAATGATACCAAATTCTTGATATTTTGCTGATAACCGTAGCGTGAAAATGACGTTTAAGGGTATTTCCTTCGAGTAGTCCATTGAGTGACTTTGCCTTGTACGCTGACTTTGATCATATTTTTTTCGATTTCCTTGCTTCTAACAACATGTCACGCTAAGAATTTCAACAAAATATCAAGTATTTGGTATCATTGTAATCGGAAAGATGTTTTCTATCGAATAATCAGGGTCTGGCCATTGGGTACCCGTGAAAAAAATGACACCGGCCAAAAGCCAATTAAATCACGGTAGAGGGCGCCAGTAATGCAATGTCGGCCAAAATCGATTTAGTTAGTGTTTATTTGACAATTTTCGAATATTTTCGCAAATTCTTAGCCGCCTAGATTAATATACAAAAAAGTTATTTTTGCGTTGCCTTGGTGATACAAATTGACGATCGATATGTTTTTGTGTTCAGAATGTCATCCTGATTGAAAATATCACACAACGAATATAGGGTGCCATTTAAAATTTCAATGATGACGTCATCTCCGGAAAAACCGGAAGTCATATGAACCTCAAGAGTATCCCAAAGAATGGCATTTTTTGTCTATTAACAGTTTCCCAAATTTCATTCGTCCAGCTTTATAAACAAAAAAAAACAGGAGTACCTATGGCGTGAGTCACCCGGTATACCACAAAAGAAATTGGCAGAATAAAATTTATAATTTTCTTTAAAAATTCGAATTTTTTCACAATTTTGTAATGAAATATTAAGTGCAGGTTTTTCTTTCGCACATAATAAAAAATTTAATGACAAACTTTTATCAACATACCACATTTTTTTAAATTATACGAAAATGGTCATTTTGCTAAAAATTGTATCGACTCTAAATAAACTTCAGGCGGTCTAAATGTGGCATTAGAGTAATATATTTTTGTAGATGGTAATTTCACACCTTGTTAAACTTTTTGTATTTGAAAAGCAAAAATCACCTAATCTTTCATTGAAAAAAAATCTAATTCTTAAAGAAAATTATAAACTTTAGGCCTTCTGCGGGAGATCTAAATACTTTTCAATTGCGCAATTTGTTGTGGTATATGTGGGTTCATAGGGACAACTTTTAATGAATTTAAAAATTTTGAATTTCGCAAAAACGTTTTTTCGATACACCATAGTGAATATGTAACATTCAACACTTGACATAAGTGAAAATATTTAAGGTATTTCACATTCCAGCAAAAATCTTAATTACTCGCTTACGGAATGCAGATTATTCGCTAAAAAGTAACATGACCCTCTGCTGCATGTGCACATCAAAACAAAACCACCTGCGTCTACTCCAGAAATGCATAACTGGTGTTATTAACGTATTCGCCATAAACGAGATTGTTATTGTAACATGCAAATGGGAATTCCTCTATTTTCATTAGTACTTGCCCTCGGGAACCTTGATGTGACGCGCTGAGAAATGCACCTCTCAAGTGGTTTAGGTTTCTCGGTATAGCATAAACCCGAGTAAAGAAGAACTTGTCCATGACACGTTTTCTAAAAACGATAACACTCTGCTCGACATTGCCTCCACTGTGGTCCATTGTGGTGGTCTATTGGTATAATTTTTACGAGACGCACCATACAGGGTGGTAATCTACATAATGACACGTACGCGAACCCAATTAGTTATAGTGTCTTCATACACTATACTGTCTTTACGCACCCGGAGCATCTTGAATTGCATTGTGCATACGGAGCGCGTAAAATACTGCATTCACTGGATACCGTCGGCTTACACACAGAAAAGTAAATACTTCACTCAAAGCAATATGCTTTCATCCAAGTAAATGATTAGTTTGCTATAGCCGCAAGTAGATATTTTCTCAAGTTAAGAATAAAGAGATATTGTTGAATTGAAATGATCATATGCTTGTATATCTGAGAAAATATTTTCTTGCAATGAGTATAGATATTATTCATTCAAGAAAACTATTCTCACGTTGAGAATAATGGAATTTTCTTAAAGTGAATATATATGCTTGACAATGAGAAAACATTTTCTTGAAATGAGTATAGATATTATTAGTTCAAGAACATGATCACAATGTATTGAATAGAAATTACTGTTTTAGTTTTTTTTTAAAGGTAGGGAATTGTGTGAAATAAATAGACAATAACTTAGCGAATGATATTTGTTTTATTGTATGAAATTTCTTTGCTTAATTACATATATACTTACCTATTTATAAATTATCACTACCTACAATATCTAAGGCATGGAAAAAAACACCATATTCTATTAGACATCAAATTGTTTCCATTATATTAGACAAGTAAGTTTTCTGTGGCATGTATGTTGATTTGGTGACCACTATATGGCTAGGCAAAATTTACGTACCGTGTGCGTCACAAGTCACAACTACGAACTGCGTCGCAAATACGTTGAACATAAGTACTGTAGGCTATTCACGCAAAATTAAAACTATATACTTTCATAATATTATAGATCGCGTAGTTATTGCGTACAGTACCTACAAAATTAGTACTAACATATTGAACTCTTCCCGGACAATACTCGGTAGTCAGCGAACACGACGCCATAGCAGACCCCAACTAACTGAAGGCAATGGCCGATGCAAAAAATCTTAAAATCTCGGCAACGTTCGTGCACGTTTGAGTGTAAATGCGCAAGCGCGTTGCAAGCAATGGCTTAGTTGATTCCATATATTGATCAACTTCTTGAATTGAGAATTTAAACTACTTGGTTTGAAAATTATATACTTGACCGAAACTAATAACTCTGAGATTGGGATATTCTTGAATTGTGAGAACAAGGAATTCTTAAATGAAAGAAATTGTTTCAAACCAAGTAAATATTAACTTTCATCTAAAGCAATAACCGCAAGTAAATAATTTTCTCACGTTCTGAGAATATACTTCGCTGTGTGTTGTTAAAGGTAGCTGTAGAATGTTTTTGTTTCAAATGTCTAGCTACATTTGGTTTTGAATACAAAATTAAAAACGATACCTTAACCTTTCAATTTTTTTGCGGATATCTTCACAATGAAAAATGATAGCTTAAATTTCTTTTCAGATAATTGACCAACACAAAAATACGAAACTTTGCCAGATTTAAACATAGGCTCTATCTCCACTAATAAGTGAGATCCCCATGGTGAGCCTCGAAATTGTATCACCCGGTATTTCAATTGACGAACACGGAACCAAAAAAATTTATTATGTCCCACAAACATCTTTCTATATTTTTTTGTGTTATTTATTCATTGACGGCAAAAAATCAGTCGATCTTAATTTTAAAATACAATAAATTAAAAATTAGGATTCGAACCGGGTACTTTTGTATTATCACTTTACACAATAATAATTCAGCTTGCCACTATACAGGTGAATACATAATACGAATTTCTAAAATCCGGACGGCGACTCGACCGTGACCGGCTTGTCTTCATACGGCTTTAGTTTTGTTAAGAAATCCTCAAGTATTAAACAAGAATCCTCCAGTTTTCAGCAATAAAAAGTGCTATTTTTGTTAATATATTTCGTTCCAGTTCGGGCACGATATATTTATTGCTACATTCCTAGAATCTGCTAATTGCTTCTAAAGTCTCGCCGATTTCCTAAAGTGTTTTGGGTTGAGCCGTTCCATGCGCGCAGAACGGATGTTACTGGCTAAAAGTTATTAATCGGTTTTCAGAACTGAAAATAACTTGCACGCCTGTTTACCAAAATAATTCGACTTGAACTCCACTTCTGCACTTTTGCGATTACATCAACCAACGGCTGCTACAGCAATGATTATTTGGTTTGAGAGTATTGGCATAGAACTAAACGTGATTATTAATAACGAATTTATTACACCTTTACGTTGTTGATAATAATCCCAGATTGACATTTGATGTACAAGATAGTGTATTAAATAACTTATATTAAACTTAATTTTTAATTTACAATGCCTGTTTTTTTTTATATCGAGCAAGAGATTTATCTTCCTCGATAATATATTATCTAATTTTCTTACGAAATTTTATAAATCGCATTATGTAGCGTTTTAAAAAAGGTTCCTCTTGAAAAATGTTTGAACCAATTGTTTAAATATGAGTTACTTCAAAAATGGTCTTAATCAGTTATGCTAGAGATAAAACAACACCATGTTATTTAAAAAATAATAATAATACCAGATAATTTACTGTAAAAGAGCTTAATAGAATATACTAAGTACCACGTGAGCAAATAATTGCTGACAGCGCTGGACGTTGCACACAAACAAACCAAAAAAAAAACTACAAAACTCACATGGAGATAGCATTAATTGCTTAAACGCATACTAAATAAAGTTAAACTCGTGAGCTTGCGGTACGCGGAGCGCGCTTAAATATCAATTATCCGCGAAATTATACCGGTTTTTTTCGAACGGTCATTAGTACGCGTTTTGCGTCGCGCGTCATTATACGTTACAATTGCTAATTAGGTATAATTGCTATATGCCCGAGGTGTATGTCAGCAAGAAGAACACACCGGCGGACATTTTACCTTTTACCTTCACTAGAAGTGCGCTCGAATGCGTTCGCAATCGTTTGTAGAAGTTGTCGTTCTTACTAAATTGCTTCGTGTGCGATGGAGCTCTAAAAAAGACGCGATTGTAAATGACAAGTGAAGGGTCGACAAAAAAATTTAAAGTTATTTTGTATCTAGTACTTCTCATTCTAAGTCAGTGAACTGCATATTTTATGTATCACTGGAAAGGACCCGCAATGGTCAATAAGTGAGGCAAATGCATTTGGTATGCAACCCGCAGTGAAGTGGGCAAGCTATCTCTTTCTATCTCATGCATTTAAGACTTTTTCGGAGTCTTAAATACACAATTACAATCCTCTTTTCAAATTAGTGCTTGTGATCGTTGGCCTGGGTTTGTATTCTTTTTTACAGACGGGTCAGTGAGACATGATTTATGTGTGGCTTCTTTTGGTGTCTATGCGCCGGAGATAAAGCTAGAGTTTAGGGGTCGTTTCAGGGATGATGCCTCAATTTTTGTTGTTGAACTTTTTGCCATTTGGTGGGCATTAAAATTTGCTGTTGACAATCAGATCAATAAATTGGTGGTATTCTCCGATTCACTTAGTGCTGTCTCTGCTATTCATCACAGTGCGCTTGGTAGTTTCAGGACTCATTATTTGATAAGTAAGATTTCCGAAATTATGTGGAGACACGAAAGTTTGGGTGGTCGCATGGCGGTGTGCTGGATTCCAGGTCATACTGGAATTCATGGCAATGAGAGAGCGGACTTCTTGGCAGGAGAGTCAGAAAATTCCAGTTTATTTATCACTAAGAAAGACGTTTCAGAATGCTTTCGAGGTTAGCGTAACGATTTGTTGAGGATCTGGCAGGAGGAGTGGGACTCCACTTCTTCTCGTAAAGGTAAACATTCTTTTCTAATTAAGCCTAACGTCAATCTGTTGCCTTGGTTTAAAAACTGTGCCTTCATATCAACATTTTTTATTACTGTTATATCCCGTCTAAGACTTGGACATGGGCTCTTTCCAGAGCATATGTTTCGAATTGGTCTGTCAAATTCTCCGTCTTGTAGTTGTGGTATTTTTGGTAGTCTAAATCATATATTTTTTGCTTGCTCAAATTATGATAATGTTAGGTTAGGTTTCTTCAGAGAACTTGCTTCCTTGGGTTTATTTCCGCCTTTCAATATCTCCTATTTGTTGGCTTTAGAAAATCCTAAAATTTACATTCTTTTATTCTATTTTCTTTTGAAAAGTGATGTAAGTATTTGATTAGGAACTTTTATTTTTCTTTACATATAACATCATAAAACTATTTGCGATTGGTGATTGGTGAGATAAGGGCTACCACTGCCCAAACACCATAGTTTGTTTTTAAGAAGAAGAAGAAGAAGATATGATCATTGAAACTTGAACCCAAACATCTCTCATCTCGCTAGTCGGCAATGTAAAGAAAATCTTATCAGGAGTTACTTACTGTTCTACTGCTGTTACAGCCCGGCACAGAACAATGTCGGCGTTGGAGTTTATACATTTTGAAGTGTTTGATATAACCTCAATAACCAAAGCATGTATCAACAAACGAGCGATTCTAAACGTTGACACAACAGAAGACAAAAATTTACTACGTGCACCCTAGATATAGCAACGTTGTCAAGTCGCTCACTTTGAGCGGTCTTTGTGACGTCACAAAGACCAACCCTAATTCAAACTTCAAACAACGATTTCTCCTAATTTAAAACAATGTTTGATATTTTACTTATGAAGTAGCAAACAGTAGCACCCATACTTGGTAAAAAATGACAATTTCAAAAACACCGGAATACCCTATTGCTACTGAATTAAGTGTCGGCAAGAATACCGCGAAGAATAAAATTGATGAAACCGAAACAAATTTGTAGGTTGACAAGTACTGTCAGAGTTTAGACGTCAGGTTAACAAATACTGTCAAAGTAAATGTTACACAACTAAAATTGTTGAGACTATAAGTGCCTAATTTCACTCTGCAGTCCCCGTTTTTTATGCTCGCGATGGTACCTACTCCCAAATTATATATTAGTTATTCCTTAATTCGAAACATTTGCAGTCCAATAACTACATGCTCTTTGTATTACAGAATTAAGGAAACTCATTCTGACATTAAAAGTAGTCAACATGATGCTGATTGCATTTATTCGATAATATTAATACTTATAAATTATTTTTCACATTTAAAAATTTCTGTGTATTCGAAATATGTATACATTGAGCGCGTAAAGTAAGGAAACATGACATAATGTCTGAAACGGTTTGTTATTTGAAAAATTTCGTCGATTTTTAATTATCAAAATATACATATTTACATGAAATTTAATTTCCGACTTTCAATTGTTTTCGACTTATGACGTCATCGACACTTTCTAAATGGCAATCCCATATTTTTGGTACTGATATTGATAGATCTGTTATTGTCGTAACGATAATTCACAAAACTTATCGTTACATTAAAAAAAATCGAGAAAAAGACCGTTGAAACTTAGGGTTATATTGATAACTTTTGTTTGTTTATGGTAAGCGAATAGGCGTTTTCAAAAGCTGTGTCTCGTCAGGTTATTGCGTTTTTTACCTTTTTATGAAGCCGTCCGCACCACAGTTAAAGAATCGTAGAAGTAAATGCGTCAAAAACATTTGGGAATTTTTTTTGGAATTTCAGGTATAAATACAAAGATTTAGTTTTACTGTGAGGCCATTTTGAGGTTTCTAGGTTAATGGGTTCAGCTGGAATAAAATAGAAAAGCGAAACACTACTGCCTTCCGCTATCTACCTACGGTAGTCAGACAGTAACACATAGCCCACGTCATCGGGGGTCCGTTCCAGATATACGTTGTAGATACAGTTCACTAATCTAAGCAATCAAAAATCAACTTGGTAGCTCAATTGGTTAGCGCTCCTGACTTGATTACCCCAGTGTTAGCCTTTTGTCGACCATAACGAAATAAACAACATCCACAGGTGAGGTCCAACATTCTTCCGACATAATCACAATTAATTCGTCGTTTTTATCGCCACTTCTGTGGATACCTCCAATAACCGACGAAATTTATTGCGCCCAATTAGTCTAAACATACTGGTAAACATTCCCGACGCTCGTCTATTCAACGCGGATGGCACATCTACAACGGGAGCTATCCGTGGACATTCCCAACGACATTACACGGTACCGACGGTCCACACCAGAAGAATTATAGCGGCGACACAATATATACCTACGATCTCACCACGTGCCCGAAGATGTTGGAAGCGCACCGCTCCGTGACAGATGGATCTATTAGCTTGAAGGTAGACGAAGAAGAAGATACAAACCTCGTCTTCGTAGTGGCTTCGTGCGGCCAGTAGTAGGTACTTTCTGGTACTACCGTTGGCTACCCTTCCCCGTGCTTAGTACCGGCGAGTGTACGACGCTCTTTGTACCACGCATTCCTACACATCGCCCGCAGCACACTTGATACACGTGCTGCGGCGAACAGACGTGATCGAGTTCTTAAAAAAAAGGCGTACCGTACGTTTTTTCCGCGACATTTTTTCGTACATACCAGTGGCGCGGTCGCGGGGGATCGCCATTGAAAGGAAAGACTGAAATGCTGTTGCTCTCCTGGGTTGGAACTGTTGGAACTGTTGGAAATCAAGTTACTATATTAGCTACTTTTAACGCAAGCTGTGTCCGATCTAATCGACCGATCTTCACTTTTCAAACGGTGCCGGATGGGAAATTGGCCGAGGAATTCATTTCTGGGAGCCGCGTTGCTCTAAGATGCGCGGTTCGCGAGAAAAACGCGAGAAACCGCGGAAACTATAGTTTCCCACTTTCTAGCCAAACCGTACGCGTTACGAGAAAACCGACCTCACCGTTGAATTCAGCACATCCCGATGCATAAGCCTGACTACATTAGAACGCTGTGTCTCTCAACAATTTATCAAATTATTTTCGGTCTAAATTTAGCACGTTGAGTTAGAAAAAAATTGAACTTTGCAGCCGTTGGCGATAGAAAAGTTTACCCACCACCAAATGATAGCTCTCGACGAGTACATCAAAAATATGTATACTTTTATATGCCTAAGGTTTACCATTTTGAAGTTCTGTGGTCCATTTCGCTTATTTTTGTGTTATTTGGAAAATCGGAATTTCAGCACAACTCGGTAACCAGTAGAGACAGACGCTTTTCCTACGTGAATTTGGAATCAGCGCACCCATTTTGGTAGAATAGCTAAGGTTTCATGTTGATCCGGGTCCTAGTTTTTGAGATAGGTGTGCTAATTCTTAATTATAGTTTAAAATATGTGATTTGTTACAGAATTTTAGCCAGTCGGCGAAAACCCAACTGCCTTCAATCAAAGTCAAATTATGGTCCTTGATGCAATTTTTGGCGCTGATTACGCCGGTATGATTGGATTTTTCCTATTAGGAACGGTTCGGAAGTTATGACGTTTCAAGTTATCAAAAATAGTGCAAGAACAGCCATTTTACTATATTAGCAACTTATTATTAGCAATTAAAATCAACGAAAAAAAATATAAAAGAAAAATGCCAATCATTAATACATTAATTTGAACAAATACTCAAAAGTTTGCCATGCGTGTTATACATTACCACAATTCTATAGATAATAGACGTCAGTTCAACATAAACTTTCTCCTAATAAATCATAAATTTTTACGAAACTTATCTATTTCCTTCAAATGGTCTATTTAGTTATAATTATTGAACACATATTTTAGCCGTGTATCGGAAATCCAACGGGTTTTGTTGTCCGTGCTTTGCATATGAAATACTCGGGCGCGGATTTGAACTGGAAACCGTAGGTTGGCAGGCCTGGCCGTAAACCGACGTATAAATCTCTGGATTGATTAATTGTCCAGACATTAATCCCATATCTGATTAATATCTAATATGTACCATTGATATATCGCCTTGTGCGCGTCTGGATTTGCAAGAATTAGAAATTTGTTCTTATTAAGTGGTTTACTGAAACTAAGTATTTGTCAGACGCACGTTCTAGTTTATTTTTTAGTATTAGGCAAGTAGATATAGCTGATGATAAGTTAGCCAATCAGTGGAAGCTTAAGGATACATTTACTATGTATTTGCGTGGATCCAATGTAATATAAATCAACATTTAATAGTTTAAATGTTCCAGGTCATACTTGTGTATGAATTAGTAGTAAAACAGTTGGTTTTTCATTGCTATTAGTTAATAAATATTGAGTTTCTGGTTCATCAAGTGATAAAGTAATGTCCGTTGAACAGGCATTAAAAATTTCAAGTTGATCGGTCTAGTAGTTTTTGAAATATAGGTAATTACAACCAGTCGTGAAAAAATGTGTTTCAAAAAAAATGCGGTTAAAATTTCAAATTCAGTTTACGGAGGAAAGTGCTTTTAATTTTGGACAACGTTGCAGAACAACAACAAGACTTATGTTCAGATGATATGAAAATGGTTGTAATGTTTTTGCCGCGAAATGTAACCCCATTAGTATTATTATTATTATTATTATTAGTGCAACCTAGCTATGGACCAAAATGTAATTCAAGTTGTATTTCAGAAACGGATATTGCTTGGAGATGCAGATATTTTACAGAACTTGAGATAAGGTAGACACTTCAAATTCAGACAGGTTAACGAGTTTTTGTTACATTTGTAACTGTAGATTTTATATTTATGTGGTGCTAATGACTTCTCTAGAATGATTTTCTTTTGAGCTTCCTTCTTTTTTTATTAATAAATATTCTTTCAAAGCATTAGAGATAGTGTTACAGAAGAACAGTTTCTTTTTACTTCATTTGGGTGTTTCAGGCCAGAATAATGATTTTTAATGGAGATGGCATCAGTGCAACTGTTATCTCCAAAGGTGGTGTATCAATGCCAAAATCGCTACTCTCTGCTGCATCATTCCGTCTTATTTCACCGATATGTCCGTAATTCCAGAACGGAATTTGGACAAAATGCATATCTACAATTAATTGTAATATAGCAAACGTTGTAAAATATGTTATTTTCCTGTGTAAAGACAGCAATGGAGCCATATGTATTACTTCTAACCATGTACAGGGTGGGCCAAATTCGTTGTTACTCCTATATATAGGAGATCTCGGTAACTACAAGAGATATCAAAAAATGAGTAAGGTTGTTGTGTCGTCTTTTTTTGAGAGAAACTCGATGGTGAAAACCAAAATTAGATATCGTCTTTTGTTTTCGAGTTATAACAGAAAACTCGATTTTTCGCTATTTTGATACTTGTCGATATCTTTGTTGTTTGTTAAATCAGACGAATGATATTTGTACGTTCTTCAGGCACTTTTTCGATTAGAATTCAGTGGAATTCACAGATTTTAAATATCTCTAATAGTTTTGTAGATATAACATAAAGTTGTGTTTTTTTAAATGGAAACCATAGCTGGCTTCTGAAATAAATAGAGCCTTTTTTTCCCTTTTCAACGATATATAACATGCCGGTCCAAAATATTCCAAAAGTAATGTTTTATTGAATAACATGAAATTAGTATATATCAGAGAAATTATAATTATTGTCTTCAAGATTTCTCCGAGTAGGCGTATGTCACTAGTAGTTTGACACTACTAATCAGTGAAATTAGTAAAATTTCATTCCTTTATTTTAATTGAAAATTACGGAATGCCGTTTGAATAGTATGAAAATTGCGCAATAATCGAATGCTTTATTCAAAGTAATAACAATAATTGTGATATAACATCCGAAACAATTCAATCGTTATCCAGGTAGTGCACGACCGCACAAACTTGTTTTTGGGATTAAAAGACCATCCCATCAATTACGGGTTGATTAGTATGCCAAAAGCCGAACATTGTGGTATGGATTGGTATGCTGAAGATTCAGTTTCTATTTCACGACTTGAAGTTGAGGGATTTGCAACTGCGGCTGCAACTATGTTGGTGGCAGCTTCTTTAGCATTTTCAATATGGTAATGTTTGCGTCTTGGCATACTAAATGACCCGTGATTGATGAGATTTTCTTTTAATCTCTCAAAAATAGATTTGTGAGGTTGTGTTCTTTCTGGATAACGATTGAAGTATGTTTTGGATGCAATTTCAGCATTGTTATTACTTTGAATAAAGCATTCGATCGTTGCGTGTTCTTCATATGATTCATACGGCATTTCGTAACTTTTAATTGAAATAAATATTCAAAAGATTGCAAATTCAATACTTAAGTCACTAAGTAGTAGTGTCAAACTACTAGTGACATACGCCTACTCAAATAAATCTCGAAGACAATAATCATAAAGCCTCTTATAAATACTAATTTCATGTTATTCAATAAAACATTACTTTTTGAATATTTTGGACCAGCATGTTATATATCGTTGAAAAGAGGAAAAAAGGCTCTATTTATTTCAGTCATTGCCAGCTATGGTTTCTATTTAAAAAAAAACACAACTTTATGTTATATCTACAAAACTGTTAGAGATATTTAAAATCTGTGAATTCCACTGAATTCTAATCGAAAAAGTGCCTGAAGAACGTGCAAATACCATTCGTCCGATTTAACAAACAACAAAGATATCGGCAAGTATCAAAATAGCTAAAAATCGAGTTTTGTGTTATAACTCGAAAACAAAAGACGATAGCTAATTTTGGGTTTCACCATTGAGTTTCTCTCAAAAAAAGACGACACAACAACCTTACTCATTTTTCGATATCTCTTATAGTTGCCGAGATCTCCTATAGTAACATCGAATTTGGCCCACCCTGTACACAATTCCGACACACATGTCTGATTTACGGACCAGCTATATTTACACGTAAATAGATATTATTAGAATTTTCTTAATTACTGTTATCCTGTAGCGATTTAAAAAGAAGTCGAATTGCAGTTACCTTATAAGGAAAAATTAACTAGCGTAACACTCAATTATCAAGATCAGGACTGTCTGAGTTTAGGATGTTTACCTTAGTATAGATCTTGTTAACTGGATTAAAAAAATCCAATACTCTATTTGGCACCAGCTTTGAAGAATTAATTATAGAAAATGCAAAATTTGATACTTTTTTTGGGAAGACTAGTAGTAGTTGACCTATTCGCTCCGCGTTCAGCTAAGGGAACCGTGTTTGCGTCGTTCCTGATTGTCCGCGTCAGACTTTTTTATTTTGTCTGATCAAAATGTATAATTTGACAAGTAGTGAGTGGCCATGATGTTCATTTTCGGAGAATGTGACAAATTCATCCAGAGCAGACGCCAATATAACCATAACAATTTATCGAACACTGGGTATGCTCAAACAACTAGAAACCTCATACAGATTTCACGCTATCCGAAGAAGAAATCAAGCAAAACGCGCCACCAACACAGTTCCAAAGTCTACTATGCGTAGCGTATCAAATTACAAGCAGTTACGGCCACCATTTGCCCATAGATCATCATTAGCGAAGCGTGGACAAATTAAAGCCAATTGCTTCGGCTGCAATCCACGATTCTCGTAAATACCAGCAGCCGACCGACCGAGTGGTCTCGAGCATCTTAAGAGCCCACCATATCCATACTTATGTATATTCAGCATTATTTAAAACGCTGTGTGGCATACTCGGGCAGACCTCTCGTACAGATAGCTTGGGTCTGATAAAACAAACGAACCGGTTAGCTTCAATATCCTTTGTTTTTCTCCCTATGCACAGAGCGGAGCGCGGTCGTCCGTCTCTCTCCCTCTATATCTATCTTTGTGTGCACTGATTGATGTTAGTGGTTTGCCAGACGGTGGCCAGTCTTGGTACGGCTTGTCGTACACAGTATCCCACTACCGGAATTGCCTCAATTAATATTGAATTTCACGGAACTCGTGCTCAGGCAAGACCACGTTAAGAGGCTACCTCGCCGAGCATGGCTTATGTGTCTGACCGGTGGACTAAGGTTGCCCAGGTTGCCACACAGCGGCTGCAATGCTGCGTTCTTGTCTAATGTGGACTGCGGAGCCGGGGTACGTGCCTCCTGTGTTACGAAATCGTTACAAATACTTTCTACGTGTACGATGTATTGATTGTCGATAAATGGACGCGTGAGGCAACCGTTAAGTATGCAGACGGAATTGTGGCTGGAGGAATACTGTTTGCTTTAAAAACTAACAGCCAGTTTGGTGCTGGTGTTGTCTACTTCGATCTTCGGTCTCTGGTGAAGAAATGAGTATTCTCAGTTCTAAAGCTTACCAACAGTCAACGTACACACTAAAAAAGAAATACTTGGCATGAAGATATGTGCTTCAGGTTGAGCAAATGGTAAGATCCTATATAAGGAATTAAATATAGTATTCAGCCAATACATAAATATATTCAAAGTTGAAGGTATGATGTGTTTAGAACGAATATATATATATATTCATATTGACTATATCGCACCTTAAGTTAAGAATACCGTCTAATCAGTATGATCATAAGAATTTGTTAAAACGTTGATCAGATCATATATTCAAAATGAATATATGATTTTATCTCAACAACTTGACTCCCATTTGGATTCAAGTAAATTATTTCTGTTTCAAATAGTGGTATACTCAATGTAAAACTTTTTTGGAATTGTTAAAAGAAAGTAATTGGTTTAATTGAATAAGATAATATTTTTGTGTTAATTAAATTGTTAGTTCAATTAAAGAAGGTTTGATACTTACCAGGTTCAATAATGGGTTAATTATAAAATGCATTTTGTTTGAAAAGAAATAATTTATTCAGGTAAGTACATATAAACATATCTTACAAGTACAGTCTCTTACAACAAATGATAATACACTAAATAACAATATCAACTAACTATGCAAATGATAATGTAAAAATATACCAGGTAGAATGAATACAAATATGATCATGAACAAATCTATGATGTTATAGCCAGTACATTATAGAATATTGTAATAAGAATAGTAATAAGTATACATACAAAGTTTACTTTTAAGTCTGGGTTGCACTCAACAATTTTTTGTTTTAATCGGATTCTTGTACCCACTGAAGGTATTACTACCTTTATATCTTCTGGGCTCATTTGGGTGAATAATTGTAGGTCAATATTATGTCCTGCAACATTATAATTTAGAATATCAAAATTAATAAGACAACAGTGTAAACAACAATATTTAAGTAGTATAGTAGTTATTGTATTATCGTCTTTTCGTCATTACCTATTTTTTTTTAGAAAGCAACGATTCCCCCAAGTCGTTTCCAAATCCAAAAAGTGGACACATTTTTTATTTATATTTTATTATATTTTTTTTTATTTTATTCCGAAATTTTGATTTGTAATGGTGCCTGTCGTGGTCTCAAATTTACATGAGAAACAGACATATTTTGGTATTTTTCGAATAATTATTCGGGATTTGGGAAAACTCAAGATTAAAGTTATAGAACTTGTAGGGGACTTTCTAAGAAAAAATTTGATCTATTATACATATGGATTTGACGCCCCCAACCCATCCCACAGTGCCCTGAAAAATACCCTTAAATGAAAAATGTACATTCTTCCGAAAATTGACCCTTCTAATCATTTCATTCTCCTTTTCTCATAAAAATCATTACTATAAGTCTCGTGGAATGTTTATAAACATTTGTCAGTTAATTACCATTTGCTTAAACAAATTCCATTTGCTTAAATAATTCGTTTTTCTTGAAAATGCGTCTGAATCCTGTTTTCCGAGGTGGACATGGCAGTTTATTATCTTAGTGACATTATTCATTAAAAAATTTCTTCCTATTGTTTAAACAATCAATTATTATTCATTTTCAACCTATTTTCTAGGTATGGTAGAAAGTCAGCATTTTTGTGAAACTCACTTATAAACGTCATGTTCGAGATATGTGCCTATATTATCTAATAAACCCACATTTGTTTTAACAATTTTTTTTGCAATTCATCGGGTTAAATATTAATTTATTTATTGCGCAAGCTTCTTTAGCGCACACGAGAAGTGCGTTCAGTGGTATTTAATTTATTTTATAAGAAATACTAAATATTAATAATGTTTCAAATATTAATAAATATTTAAAATATTAGCAAACGTTTACTACTGAAAATTTGAAACCCCCAGCAATTTCGCAGGCAACGCCAATTAACCGTCTCAATGGCATGAATTTCAGGTGATTGCTAAAACAAAATGTTTAAATAAATGTGGGTTTATTAGTTAATATAGTCAACATATCTCAAACATAAATTTACATAAATTTCAAAAAAGGCTGACTTCTCTACCATAATTAGAAAAAAAGTTGAAAATGAATAATAAATAATTGATTGTTTAAACGATGGGAAGAAATTTTTTAATGAATAAGGTCACTCTAAGATAATAAACTGCCATTTCGAAACACAACTGTTTATAAACACAACTGTTTATAAACACAAATGTTTATAAACATTCCACTAGACATAGTATTGATTTCTATGAGAAAAAGATAATGAAATGATTGGAAGGGTCAATTTTCTCACCTGAAATTTGCCTTGGAAAGTCCTCTACAAGTCCTATAACTATATTCTTAAGTTTTCCCAAACACCGGACAATTATTCGAAAGATACCAAAAAATGCCTTAGATTTGGAAACGATTTGGGGGGATCGTTACTTTCTATCATCACAAACATTTTGCAATGCATTTTTGAACCACCCTAATGTGGCTAGCCCATTTCGGTGAAGTCCCGGCTTCGACCAACAACTATGTCTGCAGCGATGATGCCTGTTTGTGCACGAGGTACAATACAGCCCTGCCTACACATTAAAATACGTATATGCGACTCTCTGAACACGTCTATGAGAGTCACATATCATATTCCTGTACCTAAATCCGAAATATATTATTACAAAACTTACTACCGGTTATCGTTTTAATATACGCGTCACTTTCCCGCGAATTCATGTCTTATTTAACAAAAGCAACACTTACCTGAAAACACTTACACTGAAAACACTTACTGAAAACACAACGAATTCAATTTCAATCCATTTAAGTATTTCACTTGTTCACATGTAATTCACTCGTTGTAATTTCGATAACACGTTGCCAGTCCAACATGAACGCTGCGCAGACGACCACAAACAACTGAAACAATCATCTTAGAAGCGCAGGCGCTGGGTCACATGTCACGGTGGGGTTAGATTTTTGACGTTCTTTAGATTCAATTGAATATACCAGATTCTTACTATTAACATTGAAGATACATAATTCTTCAATTTGATCCTATAGATTATATTTAACGTACACTGTAGAGACAAAGACACTATAGTTTCCCCGCGACATTATAATATGTTCCCTATGATTAAATCTAAATTTGGTGTAAATTATCGATAGAGTCGACAAACTTAATTCTGTTGAATATATGAACTATTTAAAACGAGAAATACAAATCTTAAATCTATTAAATAAGCTGATAAAATATTATTCTTGTAGGAATACAAATGTTTTTCTTGAAGTGATCGAAAACTCTTGGTGGAACCATACGTATATTCCAGGTGATTATATATTTCTGAAAATATGTATACATTTGAATTGAGCATTTATTTTTTAGTGTGTAAAGTCCTTCAAATAGAGCGTTTATCGCGTTTTGAATCTATAAAGAGATACATCTAAATTGTCTACCACCCAAGCAACATCGAGCAGTCCACAACGTTTTGAACAAGTATCCTTAAAAAACTAGGCACTCTGGACCTCACGACGATATTGTAGAGGTTCAAACTCATGTTGTTCGAGCAAGAGTACATCCCGGAAGCGGGCAGTTTGTCGAAAGCTCAGACAGTTTAGGAAGTTTCGTTGTATCCTCTCAATGGCCAACTACCTTCATCTTTGCCTTTACCATTAACCTAAAAACCTTTGTTATCTTTGTTATCTTGCTTAGCCACCGTCATTATTTTGCCTTCCTTATGCCATTCGCATGGTACTTCAGTCTTTTTCCATGTTCTTCCCCTTTCCTTTGATGCTCTTCCTCGTTTATGCTTGAATTATTCAACCCACCACATCGACAGCGTCAAACTATCGATGAACTTCTTTACTTGTTCCAGCCTTTCATGTGATAGTGAGGAAATAAGCAGATAGTAAATATATCGTGATGCAATTAATTAGAAACTTTGTATTACCTACCCCTTTGTATTAACTTTACACACGACTCTATGTCACAAAAGCACGCAAATAGTATAATTGCCTTCATAATTCAGTACGATAAGAAGTTAACACCAATAAGAATGAGCTAAACGCCAGATACCAGAATTGAATTATTATAACCGAGTTAACCGAACCTGTGCTTGCGCTTACTTAAAATTCATGCAATGCATAATCTTCAGCCACAGTCTTAAACTTTTCTTGCCTAGTTTAACTGCCCTGTTCCATGAATGACCACCTGGAGAAACGACCGCTCGAAAAAGCGTAAAGAATAATTTGCAAATCCTGTGAGCGAGCTTCCAACCACTTCGCCAGAGGAGAAGAGAAGCTACGTGCAAGCTGAACCGTAGTAATAAAATCCCCAGTGATTTACAACCTCCTTTTGACGTTTACTGTTACACCTAAAATGGCTAGTCTGGAATTGGAAAGACTTAAGCGACTTTTTTCGCAGCACCTCCACAGGACATATCCACTTCTGCGAAATTGGTCAATTCTTCTCGAGAATTTAGCCATATGCATAGGAGTCATAGGCGCAGAAACAAAGTACCCACAATGTAAATTGTTGATGCAGGTTTCCGGTGTTTATAAGCAAATCTGATACCATGGGCAATAAATATGGTAAGAGTGGCCGTCGTTGGATCTTAGATGTCTAATCTTTATTATGGCGATGTGGCACCAGTACCTACTGCGATGATATACAACGTAATATAATTTTAACGGCGTACGTTCAGTTTAAGAGCTCGGGGAGTCTCATCTCTTGGAGTTATTAGGTGCGCATGCATTTTAATGCGCCCGCGGAATACCGTAGATCACATGCAGAGGTTCGCATATTTGTGGAACTATAAAAGAGCAAGTATCGATAGACACGCTGATTGCCTGCCTTTCAATTCGAAAGTGAGTTATTCATCTTAAAGTCTAAGAAATTTTCATAGTCAAAAGGCAAGAGGATAAAAAGATCTTCTTCTTCGCCATGAAAAATGTTTACGAAACAAGTTCTGTGCCTTATTCTAGACTTCCATTTATATTACAGGCTTCCTTGACATTGAAACTTAAGAATAGAAGAACATAAACATCACGGAAACGTATTTTTCCCAATTGTTCCATCCATGTTCGAGTCTAGACAGTGTGTCCATCTACGATATTCTCGAGAACTAGACGTCATTAGACGAAGATGGTAATGGGTCTATTTCTAGCTACAGGTTTGTGCCTACTATTATTTTATTAAAAACCCCATGTCAATTGTTAGGTTAGCTAGCAGAACAGGCATACAAACAGTGCTGGTTTATCCATTCTACAACCAGAGAAATCAAGCTCCAAGTATGGTATGATGCAGAAGCTCATTACGGGTTTTGTAATTGGATTCAAATTACATGATGGGGAATCAAAATCCTTACGGACTATTTTGTTGATCGAAGACGATTTCGAGACAAGAGATGTGATTACTAACTTTCATAATTTCCATGAACCGACAATAAAATCACCGAGGTATGACGTCTCTATATTATTATATGAGAAATGTATAATGGGACATACTCGACTCGTCAACCACTGACTCCAGATATTTTTCTACTCGAGTGCAAAGTGTATGGAGAATTTACGTTTAAGACAACAAACCGCAGATACTATTGGAATTAGCCCCGAAGAACTGAACAAGCATTACGATCCATATGCGTGTGGACTAATGATAGTGAGGATCAACATTTTTGTGATTTTACGATGATCTAATATAATATTAAAAAGTTTATATTTTTTAATCATCTTTTATAAATAATATACGAATCACAAGTTGGTAAATAAAGAATAACTTAATAATTGAGTGTTTTGTTTTTTTTTTATACGTTATAAAATCCCTGTGCAGATGTTGATGCTGTACATACGTATGTAATATGTATACTTGTTTTTCATTAGCTAGGCATAATATATATTTATATCCTAAATGATCATAAAGTGACATTTTACATCTTAGATACCGGGACGAAAACAGCTTCTTTTTGCGCCCTAGGGCAACAAAGATTCTTTTTGCGCCCTAGGGCATAATGGATTGCTTTGGTTACATGTCAAATATATCAAATATTTGTCATTCAAATTGTAAATTTTAAATCGTCAATGTCAATCATTGGCGATTAAGTTATAAGTTTAGTAAAGAATTGTCTGTATAATCACTCAACTCCGAATTGTCTGTATTGTTATTCAACTCCGTAGATACGCATGTCACTTGATAACGTCAAAATATTATTCAAACGGAGGAACAAAACCGTTGTAGGACATAAAATTTTGTATGTACCTCGGGCATTACTTGATTTTTATACCCTCGGGCGACTTGAAAAGCTCTCGGGCGTATCGGCACTGTCACCCTCGGGGCATAAACATCCGTCTAATACCCTTGGTACATAAATAACTATTTTGCCTCTCATCAAACAAATATTTATTTGAGTTAAACAAAAATTTCTATCTGTGTACTCAACTAACGTATTTATAAGTTTTTTTTAACGATAATTGGTAATTTAATTTCTTCATAAATCCTTAGAAAATCATTTGGGAGGACTAAAAAGTCAACTTTTGATGTTTGGGAGTAATTACTTTTGCCGCTAGTAAATAAAGAGTTTAGCACATAACCTCACTTTTGAGTTAACCTGCGGAAAACCTGCGCTAAAGGTTTTGATTTGCGATAAACTGTCCAGATTCCTTCACACAACCGTTGGAAAATTGTTGGGGAGGATTAGGGAGCTCCATTTTTATGTGTGGTAGTAATCAGTTTAATAGGGTATTCCGGTGTTTTTGAAATTGTCATTTTTTACAAAGTATGGATGCTAACTGTTTGCTACTTCACAAGTAAAATATCAAACATTGTTTTAAATTAAGAGAAATCGTTGTTTGAAGTTTAAATTAGGATTGGTCTTTGTGACGTCACAAAGACCGCTCAAAGTGAGCGACTTGACAACGTTGCTATATCTAGGGTGCACGTAGTAAATTTTTGTCTTCTGTTGTCTCAACGTTTAGAATCGCTCGTATGTTGACACCTGCTTTGGTTATTGAGGTTATATCAAACAGTTGTTCAAAATGTATAAACTCCAACGCCGACATTGTTCTGTGCCGGGCTGTAACAGCAGCAGAACAGTAACTCCTGATAAAATTTTCTTTACATTGCCGACTAGCGAGATGAGGGATGTTTGACTTCAAGTTTCAATGATCAAATCATCTCTCAAAAAGTTACCTTTATTCGTTGTCAAACAACAGGGTCGCCAACCATCAACTTGGCCGATCAGCTGTTCGAGAGCTGTCCGCTGTTGCCTCCGCTACTAGGGATCGGTAATCATCGTGTATTTCCGAGGGTGGTCGGTGAATTCAAACGAAATGCACTTTTAATTGCAATTATCTCATTGAAAAACTAAATCAAAAAGCTCATAGCTTAACTTTATGAATCCTCATAAATTGTACAATAGGTTAAACCGAATATCTGCTTAAATTTTGACATGACCGGAATACCCTATTGTATCGTCGAAGTTGATAGATCGCCGAACTCGGTAGATCACCGAAGTCGATCTGTCGTCTATTTGTAGGAACGTCAAGTATTCCACAATACTGAATTGTCGCCATGGAAACCGAGGTTAAACTAGCTTTGTTTGCCAATTTTAGCACTGAAAACGTGAATTTTCGCCACAAGACTGTCGACAAAAACGTCAAAAAATCGCAAATGTCAAATCGTTGTGTACCTGGGTTGTAGTATAAATAGATAGACGAGTCGTAGATCGCCGGAGTGGGAGATCACCGAAGTCGTAGATCGCTGAAGTCGTAGATCGCCGAATTCGGTAGATCGCCGGAGATAATTCGGAATTTACTAATTAATTTCACTAATTCTCTTTTCCACAATCTAAATCAGTCAAAACATTCACTCATTCACAAAACAACCTTTCATGCAAGTAACAATTCTATGACGTAACACCCAAATCGCTCAAAAACCCACCGACGTTGTAGTTTTGTCGGAGAGCCGAGATACCGCTATAAAGAATAACAAAAAGCGAACGCATACATTCAAAAGAATAACATTGCGTGCTTCACTCCGCAGCCTTTTCAACCAAATAAACAGAAAGCAAGTCGCGTAACTCCAGTCAGCAGTAACCTCAGTCCTCACCGCTCTCTCGTTGAAATATTATTTCCTAAAAGCGACTGAAAGGCGACCACACACGATACGGCCGAAACACAACTCGTTAATGATTTAATATATAAATATATATCAATAAATACGCGGAGAAATCGCAATTTGTTTAGTCTGCGTCGATTTTGGACCGCCTCCGCTCGGTCGGTAAGCGGAGTTTCCCACGTCGGCCGCGCGGTGGCGCTCGGTCGGTAAAAGAGGTCACGTATTTTTTGTGTGTGAGGTCTACCGCAGAAAACTGCGTACACTGTATAAGAGTGTAAACAAAAATTTCGTGTAGTTTATGCAGCATTCGCGAGCTGTGTTTTCGTAATAAATATGAGCGATTTGTTTATGGTATTAAAATGCTGGGGCGAGCGTTTTTTTGCCATGAGTTATGCTGATTTCGTTGGTGAGAAGAAATCGGGTTTTAAATTGTAAATTATGCGAGTTGTAAAGTGTCAAATAATGTGTATGTCAAGTGGACCACCCATTTAATGATAAATATGAAATATGTTGTCTTTCTTATTATAAAAGTTGTGTAGTTATTGACATATTTTACGTATTCGCTACGGGAACACATACATTTGCAATCTACCCTTCTTTAACAAAAAGAAACCCATTAAATAACACTGTGTTACAAAAAAAAAGACGAAATATACATTTCACGCGACATAGCGCAAGATGTTCCAGACTATCACAAAATATTACTAAGTACTTTAGAGTTTACGTTCATTACATTTCCAGGTATATTTGGGTTCAAAATAAATTGCTCCAACAATAAAATTTTCACTCGTTTATTAAAACAGTACTGAATTACTATCGTGATTAATGAAAAATAGAAAAAAAAACAAGAAATACAACAAAATTAAAAACGTTTACTCGATCTCCGTCGTTTATACAAAGCATCATCTGTTTCGCGTTTAAGTGACCTGCAGTAGTCTGCGATCATGTTGATGGTGTTTTTTCCTTGAAAACGTTTTTCAATAGCTTCCATTTCCTGATGAAATCGTTCACCTTGTTCGTCACTGAGTTGGCCAAGACTGTCCGGAAAGAAATTCAAATGAGAATGCAAAAAGTGTATTTTGATAGACATATTGCAGCCCATTTCACCGTAGGCACTCAAAAACTCTTGTACAACATTTGCGTAGTCGGCACTTTTATCATTTCCAAGAAAGTTATCGCACAATGAAATAAAACTATTCCAGGCTCGTCTTTCCACATCATTCAGTTTAGTTGCAAAATCGTTGTCCTGCATAAGTTTCCGAATTTGTGGCCCAACAAATATTCCTGAAAATAGATCAATTTAAATACCTAAATTCTTACTATCAACGATTTGAAATGTAATAGCCCTTTTACACCTGTGCAATTTTAACCTGCAATCTCAATCATGCGACAAATCGCATGCGATTTTTCGTTTTACACTATGCAATTTTTGTATATATAGGTTATAAGAAAAAATCGCATGGGTTTAGAATCAGTTCTAAATCCATGCGATTTTTACGTGCGATTTTAGTAACTTTCTAGGAACTTAAGCCAGAAAACATAAATGTAGTAGTGGTACCATTGCTGATAGACGCGTACCGTAGGCCCAAGCGAAACATAACCTATTCCGCCAATTGTTTTTGTTCGTGCTTAGTTTGAGACGAGTTTGTTAAGATGTCGAAGGAGAATCAAGAAGATAAGAAGGAAAATATTGATAAATTCGTGTGGTCGAAATCAATTACTGAAGATCTAATCGAACTATATCAGAACCAACCAGTACTCTACTGTTCTTCCGTGCCAGAGTACAAAAACAAAAATATAAGGCTAGACGCGTTAAATATAATACAACGAGACTTGGTGGCGAAAAATGCCTTAGCTGCTGCAGAAGTCCTCACAGTTGAAGCAATTAAGAACAAAATACATAATCTAAGGACGCAGTTTTTTAAGGAGTTGGGAAGAATTAAAATTAGTGAAAAAAGTGGTGCCGGCACGTCGGACAGATACACATCAATATTGTGGTATTATGAACATTTAAAATTCCTTCAGGAATCAGAGGCAACAATGGAGTCCGAGTCAAACTTACCAGAAGTCACGCTACAACCGGAATATATTATGGATAGCGAGGATAGCCAGCCGGAGCTCATATTTGATGGCACGGTTGAAGATTTCAATTCTTCGGAAATTTTGTCACCGACACCCAGTAGCTCAAGAACGACTCCTATGGCAAAAAGAGCAAAACTTATCCCTAAACCCCAAGAGGTTGCAGAATTAATTAGCGCTGCAACCAATGCACTAACAAAACGTGTGCATTCACAAAATCAAGAAGATGATTTAACGTCATTTGCCAAAACCATCGAACACGAATTAAGAAAAATTGCAAACCCGAGTATTTTAAGAATGGTGAAGAGAAAGATTTTTAATATTGTGTTGGATGGCCAAGAGGAGCATATGGAGTAACCCTCTATTGTATTTTGTTTACTAGAATTTTAATTTTTGTATATTAACTGTTTTACATTTTTTTCTTAAAAATAAAATAATATTGTATTAGCAAGTGTATTTTTATTAATTATAATGAATAATTTATAATGATTTTAATATACTCTAAATAATAATGATAATAACAAAATTAATGTTAGTTTATGCCAAGTCATTTTTCCAAGGTACTGCTCCTTCAACACTATTGAAAAATTCTAAAAACTCCTGACTGTTGTCTAAGGCTGAACGAGCACTTCTGTTTCCAGCTGCAAAATGCATATTTAAGGACGTATCGCCTATCGATGTTTCATCTCGTATGCCATCCGTATTGGGGCATTCTGTTCGTAGAAAATTATGCAAAACTATACAAGTCAAAGTTCATTATTTACTAAATGTAGATTTACACGATCTTTTCGCTAAGCTATGGTTTAGTCTACCAACGCCGTTCCGTTCTTTGTCTTAACAACAAACTCGCAGCTCCAATTATGATGCTACGGAGAGCAATTTCCTATAATCGACGACGTTAGGCATTTTAACACATATGTATATCAACACATGCATCAACAATCGATACTAGCAAGGTTTCTTATACATATAAACGATAGTTTTGGTGCTAAGAAGGTTATGTTTATGTATAAATAACAAAACAACGAGGTTATGTGTGTTGATGTGTGTAGCACTGTTGCCAATCAAAGAAGTTACAGTTGTTAAAAAATAAAATCACTGATGCTGAAGTCATGCAATTTATTAAAGTTGCACAGATGTAAACGGTCGACAAACGGTGATAAAATTGCATGCGATTTTGAAAAATCGCATGGTTGAGATTGCAGGTTAAAATTGCACAGGTGTAAAAGGGCTATAAGGTAACCTACCTTCTTTAATTTTAGCTTCACTCAATCTAGGAAATGTTTGATGATGCCATATCATCGGAGTAGAAAAGGCCATTCAGTTCTTGAGTTATCAAAATTTTTTGATTTCTATAACTTAAATTTTGACGAAAAAGCTACACACACGTATTCTAGTTCATACCAGCGACTTGCGGTGTAAACACGGTCAAAAATTAGTTGTATGCCTTAACCACTAATTTATTTTGTACTAATTGTAGCCGATGCTGTTTAAACATTAAAAAAAAAATACAATAAAACAGGGTAATAAACAAACAAAATAATGTCTAGTTAATGTGAATCGCGAGTACGGTTATTACGGTTGGGCCGTAGGTATATTCCTGCCTAGTGTGAATGTTAAGACGGTGATTAAACATCGATAACTTAGTCAATTTTCAACCGATTCTAATAAACAAACTCGTGTTAAACGCACATTTAAATCGGCTTTCAATAAAAAAATAGAAATAAAATATTATGGATTGAAACAGGGTATATTTTCACTGCGTTTGAAAAAAAAAACAGCAGTTCACACGAGCGTAAAATTGGGGCTATTTACCCCCTCACGACATATATTATCTAGATCACTTACAAATTTAGACCAATTCTAAGCTAATCTGCACCAGTCGAGTTTTTTTTACCAAAAAAACCGTACCTAAGAGCAGAAGCATAAAAAGATATATCACCCTATAAAAGCCAATAAAAAAATTATCTCACAGGCCAAAAAAACTGACCACTCTCCTCAACCCTGAAGGAAACTCACCCTCCTGTGTGAGATATAGTTATAAACGTATTATCACCCGGATTTAGCACTTCTTTAGAGGTCTGGATTGTTGACCCTAACTATAAATATACCTTAAACGGTTTTGACCACGGGCGGTCTTAGCTATTATCTATGTGTCCGTGCTGGAGGCCGCCGAGTCCGGACAGTAGTAAGGAGAGATGAAAGGGAGAGAGGGACGATCTAAGAGCGGTCAAAGGGGCCACTTATGGCGACAATGAGCTTGTGGGACCTGTGCCCATTGTGGATCTGTCAAAACACTGTCGCCTGGTATAATGGACCAGGAAATAAAGTGTGAAATTTGGTTGCCTCCGGTGTAAGTAAGTAGCTGCGTTACCCGGAGTTTTTTTTTGTTTTCTCTTTTCGTTTGTTGGTTTTTTTTAGTTCGGTTTTAAAAAATGGTGTGTGGAGTTCTAGTGGGAATTTGGAGATGATGCGTTGGGATTTTTCTCACGAATGTTGGTATTTTTTTGAAGGGTGGAGAGTGTTTCTGTTTGAGAGGAGTAATGATTTAGTTTGGTAGGGAAGTTTAATGGAATTATTTGGGAAAATGCCCGTTTATTATACAGTGTGTCTCCCGATGGACCTAACTTATAATGGACGTACTTTTTAATTTCTTGACAAAAAGTCATTCTTTATAAAGAGTTTTGGATGTCCTAAAAAGTCAAAAGCCATTGTTAATATTTAAATTTTCCGAAGAGTAAACTATCGGCTTTCCGGAATTAGAACAAAAATGTTATAGGTAAAAGTTGTTTTATATTTAAATTTATGCCCAGATACCAAATTTCAATGTTGTATTCTTCACCTTCTGTTTTAAATAACCCCAAAGAAAAAAATCAAGCGGCGTTAGATCAGGTGAACGTGGTGGCCATTCTATAGGACTGAATCGTCCAATCCACTTATTTGGAAAATGTCTGTTCAACCAATCCCTGACTTGATATGCGCTATGAGCAGGACAACCGTCGTATTGAGAGTGTAGTGAACACCTGAGCTGTAACTTAATTTCGTCCAAAGTAGGTAGCAAAAATTTTTCGAACATATCAAAATAAGTGTTTTGGTTTACAGTACCGTCAAAAAAGTATGGTCCAATTATTTTCTTGTAATAAATTCCACACCAAACATTCACTTTTCTATATTTTTGGGATTGGTTGTAATACAGAAATTTGGATTTTCTTGAGACCAATATCTGCAATTCTGTGAACTAACAACTCCATTTGTGGTAAACGTCGCTTCGTCAGAGAAAATAATTTTTCTGTAGAAAAATCTATCGACCATAATTCGTTCTCCCATTAATAGACAAAATTCTAATCGACGAGCATAATCTCCTCCTACTAAAGTGTGTATTAGTACTGGTTTATAAGGATGAAATCTTTGTGGACGTAATTAAAAATTACGTTCATTATAGGTATAGTTAGGTCCATCGGGGGACACACTGTATATACAGTAGATTTTCAATACAAAAAGTTGATATCGTACTTTTTTATATAATCATGGTACCTACTTTCTCTCTTCTAAGTTAGGTATCTACCTAGCACTTGTTGATTATTTTTTCTAAATATGAAAATTTGTACCATTTTTTTTGTACACAGTGTATCATATCGTTCACTTTTTAGAGGTTCAACTTCCAATAAAAAGTATTTTTTAAATACAGTGTGTCCCACTTAAGAGTGTAACACCTTTATATCTTTTTTATTTTTAGTTAAATTTTAATAATTTTTTCTTTCAAGTATAGAACACATATTGCTCTATTTACTGTCAAAAAACCAATTGTCTTCTTTAAATGCAAAGCACCTTGTGATGGCAAAATAAATGGCAAAAATCAAGAAATCAGTTTAGGGAATTTTTTATCGAAAAGTTTTACTAGTGATAATTGTTCAGAATTGCCCAAAAACCATAAATGCAAAATTTCATGAAAATTAAAAAATATTAAAATTTTCTTCAAAAATAATTCTAAGTCCGTAAATATTATTTGCATAGGCAGCTGCGCTTAAAAAAAGTGTGCTGTGGAAATTTTGTTTGAAATAAAACCTGAATTAGCTTTGTCGTATTTAATTAAGATAAGATGTTGCCATGTTTGTAGGTTACTCTTTGCATAATAGCCTTTATTATTCAATAGAAATGTAATAAATAAAATTATTAATAAAAATTCGATTCATGTTTTTCTCTTTAATTTCGCAGAAAATTTACAGCATAATAAATACAAAGTACAAATTAGATTTTTTTTTGCCTTTCATTATGTTTTCTACTACTTTCCGGAGAGTTAATGGCGTAATCTCAGCGCAAGCTTGTCGAATGCGGGTTTTCAGTTCGTCTCTGTTTCTTGGCTGAGTCTTGTAGACTTCGTTCTTTAGAGGTCCCCACAAAAAATAATATAGGGGCGTGAGGTCGGGTGATCTCGGAGGCCAATTAATTAATGGACTATTTCTTCCAATCCATCTCCGGTGAAAATTGTCGTTTAACCAATTTTGCGTAATCATTGCATTGTGAATTGGAGCTCCATCAAGTTGAAATAGTATGTTATTATACCTAATAAGTGGAATATTTTCGATTTCGTCTGTAATTTCATTTTGCACAAATTGCAGAAAACGCTCCGCATTCAAATTTCCCTCAAAGAAATATGGTCCAATTAGTCGCTCGTTAAGGATACCGCACCACACGTTAACTTTTTCTGTATAATACTAGCGGCGACAATTTATAACCCAATGTGGATTGTCAACAGACCAATGCCGCGTGTTTTGATGGCTAACTGTGCCATTAGTAGCGAATGTGGCCTGATCGGAAAATAAAATGTTTTTAAAAAAATTACGATTATTCAAGAACTCTTCCTGGCACCAAAGGCAATATTCCAGTCGCCTTTCTTTGTCTCCTTCTTCTAATGTTTGTAAGAATAAAGGTTTGTAGGGATGTAGTTTATTCCGACGCATGCATCGCCAAATTTTACTTTTTGATACGTTTAAAATTGCTGACATTCTTCTTAAGCCCATCCTTCTATTACGTCTTACAAAGTCAAGTATTTCGTCTTCACCAACATGTGCCCTCAATCGTTTCTTCTTTATGTTGATTACCGTGCCCGTTCTATTAAATTCAGTATTAATTCGCCAAACTCTTACGTGATCTATTCGAGGACGACCCTGATGGCGATTATTAAACTCTTCAGCTGCTTCCCTTGCTGATCGCGCGTTATCACCGACTAATCTTATTATTTCCACTTTTTCGGCAAGTGTAAGCATTATTATTCAGACAATAATTAAATACGACACAATACAACAAAGCACTTTGACAGTTAATGTTTTATTTCAAACAAAATTTCCACAGCACACTTTTTTTAAGCGCAGCTGCCTATACAAATAATATTTACGGACTGAAATTTTGCATTTAAGGTTTTTGGGCAATTCTGAACAATTATTACTAGTAAAATTTTTCGATAAAAAAATCCCTAACGTAATTTCATGATTTTTGCCATTTATTTTACCATCACAAGGTGCTTTGCATTTAGAGGGGGCAATTGGTTTTTTGGCAGTAAATAGAGCAATATTGGGTTCTATATTTGAAAAAAAAAATTATTAACATTTAACTAAAAAAAAAAGATATGAAGGTGTTACACTCTTAAGTGGGACACACTGTATATAAAATAAAAATATAACCTACTTTTTCTACTACATAATAGTATGTATATAACACGTACCGTACAAATTTCTACAAATATCACCTTACACGTTAATCAGAACCCGGGTAAGAGAATCTAGAGACCTAAAAAAGACCCAATCAAGGCTTAGATCGTCCCATATACGGGCCATATAATAAATAACCAGTACTTATCGCGGCCATCTGGGCCATTTTTCATCAGCGTATAGAAAATTAAGTAAAATTCGATACATTTACACCACGGTCGAATATAACTCGACATTAGCATACAATTTAAATATTTTCGGTTGAAAAATTTGAATATCAACAATCACTCTTATTTGGAGGTAACTGTGTATCGAATTCGATTGTAACGCGAGATTTATGTTCTTTTCTGCGTTATATTTCACCCTTGCCCCATATAACGACATATTATATACCCTTTGGCATGCGGTCACATGCGCTTATGTAAGGGAATACCAAATTCATATTTCAGAAAACCTATGCGACCGGTATAGAAACCAGTCTGTATGAAGAAAACGGATTGGATTTATCGCGTTACGGTGCACTCGCACAAGTATTGTGTTACCGACTTTGCGATTATTATTTCATTCTAGTTTGGAATTTAATTTTGCCCGTGAGAAACCGAGTATTGGTTACAATATAATTGTTTAAATTGAACTGGTGCGGTGACTGGAAGAACAGAATAATATAATATAACAACTGTACATTTTACTGATTTAGTCAGAACAGAAAAGGGTTAGTAAGTAAATGGTAGTTGTTCTGAAGTGAAATTTTTGATCAAAAAGCAATAATAAATTAGTTTATTAGCTAAAGTATCGCCTGGACTTGTTCTGTTTTTTCACTCAACAACTTTTAAACTAAAAATAAATAAATTCCTTCTGGGTTATGTCGTGTGTCAAGATTCGTAAATGCTGACGTTTCGCGAACCATGTTGCTCGCTTCTTCAGAGCTAACTGAATACTATGACAGTATACTAAGTCTAGGACAAAATTAGTCTACATACAGGGTGTCTCACGGAACTGGTACATTAGAACTTTCTCATATTCTACTATTTCGGGAAACTTGAATATCTTGGTTATTATTGAAACTAGCAGATTCATAATTGGTGGTCCAAAACTAGAAATATAACCAAATAAGACGATGTTTAGTTCATCATGATATCTTGTTCAAAATTTACAACAGAATAATTGAATTTTCAAACGTAAAAAACTATTTTTTTTCAAATGGCATACTTTGTATACCGATACGCCATTCGATAGGAAATCTTATTCCCTATCAATCAATATTAGGATTCCCTATTTCTATCTTTAATAGTTTTTGAGATGTCACTTTTTCTTTAAATCCATTTTGAATACGCCTGGGTTACATAAGGAGGGCTTCATATTTTAGCATATTTTCATTATTGATAACCTTTCACAACATCATTTTTATAAATTGACATTTCTATGTACACTATTTAAATAATAAAATGTATTTGACTACAGCTATTTTCATACTTTTCATGTCATTTTTGGCACATTTGCAGTGCTCGGGATTTATCGTGTACGCCCGATAGTGGTCGCTGCTAATGCACTTCTACCTTAATTTTTATAGATCTTTACATTTGGCAGATATGTTTGTTTGTATTGTTGTTCATCTATCGCTAATAATTGTGTATACAGTTGTACGTGGTTATTAGTTATTACTTATTAGTTACGAAAATGAAAACGCTGACGGTTATTCAAATAGTGATATTTTGAATTTCTTCTTAAGTCATGGAGAATGTAGCAAAATTTTGGAAGAGCGACGATGACAGGAGTACACTGAAGAGTTTTAAAATGTTTGGAGCAGAACGGGCAGCATTTCGAACAAAATAATTAAGTTTTAATTTAAGTTAGATATCCCAAAGATATTATTTTAGTTTTAATAAACCTTTTCAATATTTTTCTGTTTTCCTGTGTTCCAAAGTTGTTACATTCTCTATATTTATAAGAATAATTCGTTTTGTATTTAGTTTGCATTCTTTTATACTGACGATATCTCAAAAACGATTAAAGATAGATATAGGGAACCCTAATATTGATGAGTGAATTTTTTACGTTTAAAAATTCAATTATTGTGGTAAATTTTGAGCAGCCTGTATTGGCGCCGTGCGCGTACGATATACCCATCTCTATTGCCGCCGGACGGGACTAAGATCGCCACGAGGTGGCGCTGTTCTATGCAGTTTCCTTCCTAGTAATCACCCACGTGGTAGTTACCTGTAGCGCGTCTACTAAGTAAACATAAACAAGAAAGCTGTTGCCGTACGTAAATGAGGTTAATTGGTAGAAGCAAGTAATTTATTTGTAGTGGATTGTAGTGAATAAAGCGGCGCTATCAGCGCTATCAGCTGACAGAAATAATAAATAAAGTCGACTACAGCGCTTTTGCGTGCAGCGGTGACCGAGCAAACTTCTGGCGGATACATATTCCGCCATGGGCGCATAAAGCGCTCCTCAATCCCCCACTCCGTACTGCGCACGGTGCCAATAAGATATCATGATGAACTAAACATAGTCTTAGTTGGTTATGTTTCTAGTTTTGGACCACCAATCATGAAACTACTAGTTTCAATAAAACCCGAGATATTCAATTTTAAATGCATCCGCGAAAATCACAAAAAAATATTAAATCAAAAAAACTCAAAAGTGGTGATATTTAGGTAATGGGAATTGATCAAAAATGATAAATAAAAATTATATCATTCCCTTTAAAATAGCAAAGTTGATACCGTCTTCCGGTGATCGGACGTGACAGTTATCTTGAGAATATTTTAGCTGAAGAGCTCAGATCGAGTAAATTCTAATTCCAAAATTTCAAGTTTCCATAAATAGTAGATTATATATGAGAAACTTCTAATGTACCAGTTCCGTGAGACACTGTATATTTTGTACTTGTAGCCTTATATATTTTCGTACTTAAAATCTGCCGTCATGGCTATTGGCGCCGTGCGCGTACGATATGCCCATCTCTATTGCCGCCGGACGGGACTAAGATCGCCACAAGGTGGCGCTGTTCTATGCAGTTTCCTTCCTAGTAATCACCCACGTGGTAGTTACCTGTAGCGCGTCTACTAAGTAAACATAAACAAGAAAGCTGTTGCCGTACGTAAATGAGGTTAATTGGTAGAAGCAAGTAATTTATTTGTAGTGGATTGTAGTGAATAAAGCGGCGCTATCAGCGCTATCAGCTGACAGAAATAATAAATAAAGTCGACTACAGCGCTTTTGCGTGCAGCGGTGACCGAGCAAACTTCTGGCGGATACATATTCCGCCATGGGCGCATAAAGCGTTCCTCAATCCCCCACTCCGTACTGCGCACGGTGCCAATAAGATATCATGATGAACTAAACATAGTCTTAGTTGGTTATGTTTCTAGTTTTGGACCACCAATCATGAAACTACTAGTTTCAATAAAACCCGAGATATTCAATTTTAAATGCATCCGCGAAAATCACAAAAAAATATTAAATCAAAAAAACTCAAAAGTGGTGATATTTAGGTAATGGGAATTGATCAAAAATGATAAATAAAAATTATATCATTCCCTTTAAAATAGCAAAGTTGTTACCGTCTTCCGGTGATCGGACGTGACAGTTATCTTGAGAATATTTTAGCTGAAGAGCTCAGATCGAGTAAATTCTAATTCCAAAATTTCAAGTTTCCATAAATAGTAGATTATATATGAGAAACTTCTAATGTACCAGTTCCGTGAGACACTGTATATTTTGTACTTGTAGCCTTATATATTTTCGTACTTAAAATCTGCCGTCATGGCTATTGGCGCCGTGCGCGTACGATATGCCCATCTCTATTGCCGCCGGACGGGACTAAGATCGCCACAAGGTGGCGCTGTTCTATGCAGTTTCCTTCCTAGTAATCACCCACGTGGTAGTTACCTGTAGCGCGTCTACTAAGTAAACATAAACAAGAAAGCTGTTGCCGTACGTAAATGAGGTTAATTGGTAGAAGCAAGTAATTTATTTGTAGTGGATTGTAGTGAATAAAGCGGCGCTATCAGCGCTATCAGCTGACAGAAATAATAAATAAAGTCGACTACAGCGCTTTTGCGTGCAGCGGTGACCGAGCAAACTTCTGGCGGATACATATTCCGCCATGGGCGCATAAAGCGTTCCTCAATCCCCCACTCCGTACTGCGCACGGTGCCAATAAGATATCATGATGAACTAAACATAGTCTTAGTTGGTTATGTTTCTAGTTTTGGACCACCAATCATGAAACTACTAGTTTCAATAAAACCCGAGATATTCAATTTTAAATGCATCCGCGAAAATCACAAAAAAATATTAAATCAAAAAAACTCAAAAGTGGTGATATTTAGGTAATGGGAATTGATCAAAAATGATAAATAAAAATTATATCATTCCCTTTAAAATAGCAAAGTTGTTACCGTCTTCCGGTGATCGGACGTGACAGTTATCTTGAGAATATTTTAGCTGAAGAGCTCAGATCGAGTAAATTCTAATTCCAAAATTTCAAGTTTCCATAAATAGTAGATTATATATGAGAAACTTCTAATGTACCAGTTCCGTGAGACACTGTATATTTTGTACTTGTAGCCTTATATATTTTCGTACTTAAAATCTGCCGTCATGGCTATTGGCGCCGTGCGCGTACGATATGCCCATCTCTATTGCCGCCGGACGGGACTAAGATCGCCACAAGGTGGCGCTGTTCTATGCAGTTTCCTTCCTAGTAATCACCCACGTGGTAGTTACCTGTAGCGCGTCTACTAAGTAAACATAAACAAGAAAGCTGTTGCCGTACGTAAATGAGGTTAATTGGTAGAAGCAAGTAATTTATTTGTAGTGGTTTGTAGTGAATAAAGCGGCGTTTTCTTTCGTTGTACATTTATTCCGCTGATTCAATTTCCAACTCACTGTTGAAAATCTGTAAAATCTGCAATTGCTGTTACTGCCAGTATTTTGACAATTCACCACACAGCACGAGTTAACCATATTTGTATACACAATGCTAGTCTGTGCACAACGCTATCAGCTGACAGAAATAATAAATAAAGTCGACTACAGCGCTTTTGCGTGCAGCGGTGACCGAGAAAACTTCTGGCGGATACATATTCCGCCATGGGCGCATAAAGCGTTCCTCAATCCCCCACTCCGTACTGCGCACGGTGCCAATAGTAAGACCTGTATTTTCTATACAGCAACTTTTCTATATCAACAAACGCGTCGTGAAAGAAAATTAATATCAACATGGTATCGGCAGTAAAGTCGGTTTCTATTGTGATCCAACGGCTACGCGAACGACACATAAATTTCTCAATTGACCGTAAACATTTGACGAGGCGTAAGTTTTACTTATAAAAACAGCGGTTATTGAATTACAGATTCAACGAAACGGCTCGTAGGTGATCAGGTTTATTATTGTCGAGATTGCCTTTTGTCGCTTTTCACATAAATTTGCATGTTTGCATTGAAATACTAACACCCACGCAACACACATACACACACATTACACACACACACACACACGACACTCGCTACCACTGTTTATAAATCAACAAGTCCATACACTTTGTACTTTACTGGTATCAAAGAAACCTTGGCTATAAACCGGATTGTCTATTTAATAAATTGTCTTGTCGTTGAACAATGTGCAAGAAATTATTCTTGATATTTGGATGCAAAAATTTGAATTAAAAGCATTTTAAGTACCTGTATAAAATGAATGAATATTTGTGTGTGATGTCTCTTACGTCACGGACTGCTTCACTCGCATATCGCTTATAACAAAAGTGTGCTTTTGTGTTTTAACGCACGACATAATGTCATCACAACGCAAATATAGATCCATATTTTCCTATTCTATTATACTTTCCCTCTTGTCACAACAGTTCAAATGCAGTTCCCCACAGTTGAAATAGATGTCACGCGAATAACTACCGATAGATAAAATACATTTTTCTACTTTGCATTCACAATGCACACATTGTAACACTGTTTTCGGTGTTACAATTAACACATTGTAATACCGAAAACAGTAACATTTTTGTCTGATTGGTACACAGTGATATCAAATGCCATATGTCAAACGTACAATACATAACCCAACATAACCACACACTGCATCTTCTTAATCGCTTGCAATCACATAAACTGCGCAATATCAATATTCTATACATATTTAAACATGGGTGTAGCCTGCTATAGTATGGCCAAAGGACTGGGGCTTTCTTAGTTTTGCTGTGTTCATCAAATTACGCCAGCATGACGTTTTCGGTGATGTTTTACGACTCTGGTAAGTGATCGTTATCATTCTTTTCAACTAAACACAAATCCCCTTTTCAGATATAATTCAAGGACGACATTTACTTTAATAAGGTATTATACGAAGATCAAACCTACATCGTAGATACGAACGATTTTAATTACTGCTGCGAGATTGTATATGCGCAATAAATGGTTTATCAGCATACACGTACGAAGCTATAGTACATTTAAAGTGTAGAGGATTTCTTAGTTTATGTAACATATAAGTTTTCGGTAATATTTTGGACGCTTGGATGCTCGGTTCAATTCGTATTCGTTTTTGTCCGTCGCTTTCGACTTCGTCTTAGTTCTGGTTGTATGCAACGTATTTGTATTACCTCCATCACATGTAATTTTACTAAGTATAATTTATTCTAATAAACTACTTTGCCGAAATTAGAATTGGGTTTCAATTATAAGTGCTTGTAAATATATAAGCCGCAACGGCTACGTAGCGGAATTAGGTAGACACCGCTATTAAACGTTAAACGTTATAACAATTCTTTAGTAAGTTCTTGTTCTTCGAAGTAACTAATCAGTCACCGCCAAACACTTCTATTCTGATTATTATACTTATGAAACCACTATTTTAAAATTGTTAACGTTTTAGGTTAAGTTTCATGTATTTATCACAGTAGGGTTAAAAGTGTTGCCCCAAGCTCCATTATGATCATCGTTGCGACCTCGCTGAATATTTATTCAAACTTGTAGGCTAAAGTAGACTAAAATTATTCACAATTAGATTTTGTCATGATTTTATCTCATCGATATCATCCTTAACGAAGTTGACAGTTACTACAGTGCCACCACGTGGTACCCGCGAAATACCCTAGATTCTAATTTAGCGCGATATAGTAACCACAATCTAAACTTATTTAAAATTAATGACGCAAAGTAGAAAAAATAGTATACTACACTCGATTTATAAGACGTATTGGTGCACTCGTGTGCTCGTGCGCCAATTTGACGTCTTATATAACTTGTATAATAATGTACTATTTTGTTGAACTGTCAAAAATACTAACCTAATACATCTACTTCTGTCGCAATATTTCTCCTTTATTTAAATAAAGTAAGTGATTGGATTTGTAATTGTCGGTCGTAGGTAAAATTATGTACAATACTCGAGCTGTAACGCATATTACGTGTTCTAGAAAAATTACTGCTTCCATTGTAAATAACGCGTTTAGAACGTATAAAACATCTGTTTATATAACTCGGAGCCTATATGCTAATATTGTTGTATACCGCGTATATAATTTGGCATGAAATTGCCGAAAGCTGGTGATTCCTTTGCGGCTAAAGACCCTAAATGTGCGTTGACAGGTAAAATTGATGCGGCCAGATGGTGCGTCTTGGGGTTTTCAACCTTTACTCTTGAAGGTACATTCAATATTGTATACATTGGGGACACAAATTTTTGCTTTTTTTAATATTACCGATCTGATCTGATCTGATTTTTTTAAAAATATTTTACATAATGCATAATTTACGGGGAATAAAATTACTGGACAAGTGAATGTAGGGCAAAATTTAAAAGTTTGTTTGGTACATTATTTATTAGCTGTTAAGTCTCAGCATTAAAATAATAATTATCTCAAGTTACAAAACGGTGATAGTCAACTCATTTCATTGCTATCCGATATACTGGGTGTCCTAAATACATGTAATAATTTTGCTCTATGACTGAAGCATGTAGAGAAATAACTTTGCAGATTTAAGTACTTCTGAAGGACGTTCTCCGAAATGGTAAAGTTTTAACTGGATGCTATGGTTCTCCGTATTATTAAATATGATGCTCCATCATGTTTTCAAATACTTGAGACGCGGAATGGATCACCCAGCATATACATGCGATGTTACTATACGTTGTTACGTGCTTTTGACGTATTTTCAACGTCATGCCAACTCGTATATACGATGTGTAGACATTTTATGTAGAGACTTAAAAGATCTAGAAGTTTCGTAAAAACATCCATTGTAGTCCGCATTTAGAGCTTGTGGCGGATGTTTTGAGTAAGTAAAGACCGATCGGAAAAAGTTATATTTCAGATTTTTGACTTTCTGAGAGTCTTGCAATTTCGTCTCGAATTATGAATTATGCTGTATTTATTTTACATTGTATCTCATGTTTTTACAATTAGAACACATACTGGTCTACTTATTGGTCTACTGGTCTACTTATTGCAAAAAAAGACAACTCGCCCTCGTCAAATTGCTGACATCTAATAATAAAAATTAAGGAACCCTTCTAGGAATATTTTTATCACAAAGTTACAACCGTATTATACAAATAGAATTTATAATTAAAGTAATAAAGTAACTTACAACGTTGACAACATTTTCACAGTTTAGGTGGCACAGTACGCTTTTCTAATGTTAAAACCCCATTCAAACGATGTCTACTGACATTTATGTCAATTTTTACTTTATCATACGTAGTATGTAAAGTATTGTAATCGTGCCAAAAAATTTTTGAGATTTGAGATTTTAGCGGAAATATGTCTTTTTGGGTCTCCTGAACATTTTTGACCAAGGTACAAAAAAATGTCTGTGTGTGTGAATGTGGGTGTGTGTGTGTGTGTGTGTGTGTGTGTGTGTGTGTGTGTGTGTGTGTGTGTGTGTGTGTGTGTGTGTGTGTGTGTGTGTGTGTGTGTGTGTGTGTGTGTGTGTGTGTGTGTGTGTGTGTGTGTGTGTGTGTGTGTGTGTGTGTGTGTGTGTGTGTGTGTGTGTGTGTGTGTGTGTGTGTGTGTGTGTGTGTGTCCCCGTTTTTTTATGGCGACGATTCCGGAGAAACTGCTCAAGGTATCGGGACGAAACTTCATATTTAGAAGTTTCATGACCAAACTCAGAGCTGAAAAGTTTTCTGTTGAAAAGGGTCCAAAGGAACTGGAGGTTTAGTCTTAGCATTTTTGAAAGATTTTGCAAATAAGCCGCCATTTCTGGAATTTCGTCGAAATAGTTAAATAATAAATTAAAGAAGAGGAAATTCTGAATAATTTATGACTATGAAATTTTTTGGTACAATCAATAGTTTAGCTGCATGAGCAAATTCTATTTCATCGAGATCGGTCGTACTGCATTAAAACTAGTAGCCAGGATTTGTCGGATTTTTTGATTCTAATGACAGTAGGTAGTGTCGAACGCCAATGTTTTGACAATAACGTCTGTCAATATAAGCTGCGTTCGGATATTGTATTACACTTTTTACACCCAATAGCACGTAAGTGTCATTTGGACGGTGTACCCGGTGTCAACGGAGTACAATATCCGAACGCAGCTTTAATCGAAATATCTGTCTAGTTCTAATAATTTTATTTTAATGCAGACATGGCCGATTTCGATCAAATAGAATCTCGTGCAGCTAAACTATTAATTTTATATATAGTATGATAAAGTCATGTTCCTGGCCACATCAGATTTTTTGTTACGGCATAGGTGAAGTATCGTACCGCCGTGCTATTGAAGTTTTAACAGAAAATACCCTGAGGTGGATACGTTTCTGTCAATTGTGTTCGTGAATTGGTTAAGCAATTTCACGCAACAGGAGACGTGAAAAATATCAAGAAAAAAATTTATTTTCATAATACCTAATTGGACGAAAGCGTTGTAGGCATTTCAAACTTTTACCCACCACTAAAATTTTGCGATTGGCATTTGCTTTCTTTTGAAATACGTAGAACATGATATGGTTAATATTAACAAAAAATATTGAAAACGACTTACATTGTTAAAATTAAGTCTGTGACAAAAAAAAACCAATTTAATACTAATTTAGTAAAATAATAGCTACTTGACAGTCTAACAGTCATTTAAATTTTAATAAGTCAAGTGCCAATCGAAAATTTTAGACAAATGTTTTTACAAGTTTTAATTTTTCCCTTACAATTTTGCAACTTTTGAGGTTCTAATTTAGCTAAAATTCTAGGTTTCGTAAATTCTGTATGGTAGACCAGGTATGATAGAAACCTGTAATTTATAACAACTGAAAGGTTATCCATTTTGGTTGCTATCCCGTTAAAATCATCTACAAAATACGTTACAAACCAACCAACGACAATCACAAATCTCAGAGTACAGAATTCCGGCTAAGACGATCAACACAAAAAGGAAAATAATCGATTCAATACAATTTCACGACACCAGGTGTCGCGTCGCGCATAAACGCAACGGCACACAAAAAAAATCTCTTAACACACTACGTTTGTCGTACACGTTCGAAGATATTTCATATTATATGATCGTAAACGACCAACATATGAGGTCCTAAGGACGGTCCCTGCTCCACGGTCGCTTATCTAAAATGAAATCTTTAACGCCTCCAAACGAACTCAACCCGTGGACCCATCATTAACCGCGTGTTCCCTCAAACTACTATCAAAACCATCGATCTGATGACAAATGTATTTCAGTCTATTGTCCGATGACAAAAAATCGCGTTAAAAATGCTAAAGGTTAGATTTCGACAGCTTAAAATGTACCTAAAAGTAGGGGGAAGCGTAGAAAACAGGATTGTTTGGCTAAGGTGTTAAGATTTTTAAGGAAAAATACTCCTTTTTGTGTGTGTGGTTTTTAGAGATTATTGAAATATATACCTACCGCAGTTTACCTGCTGAGTTTTTGGGATCATAACTTGGTTGTATGTTGAAGGTTGGTAGTGGACGATTGTGTCTGGGTCAGGTAGAAGTTTCTGAAAAGATGTAATATTTTTTAAAAAATCCTTTAACGTGTGGGATCGACTACCTTTGGTTCGTGTGGTCTATTTGTTCAAACACAGCCGGCCTTCGAGATACTGATAAATTATTAAGAAAATATTTCGGTATTAAGGCTGTTTTCGGGGGAATGCTTAAAAATTTTAAGTCAAGAACTGGTTTTATACATGCATCTACTAAGCGGATTTAAAGATCACTGTATTTTGTTGCCCGTTGTGTGAGGCAATGCAACTGTTTCACTCGATAATAACTCGAGTATATTTAATGTAATACGACGTGTATACAAATTTGTAACTCCGCCATTTTCTATTCGATTTCAAAAATAAAAAATGTAAATGAAAGAGGAAGCATAGACCATTATATAGATGTACTGTTCGGTCAGATCCAATAACAAATCGAAAAGTTATGGACGTTCAAGTTCAGAAGTTTCCAATTATTTTTAGATTTTTTCAACTTTAACAACAATTTGATGACCTGTTTGAACACGTAATATTCTTTTGCTATTTTTTTATTGAAAGCCCTTTTAAATTTGCGTCTAATGCGCGTTTGTTTATTAGAATCGGTTGAAATTTAACAGAATTATCAAATTTTATTGACCGGCTAGACACATCACACTACGGAGAAGAAATATACAGGCAGACTGTAATAAATCCGTAGTTTACTGAAACAGTACTGAGTTACTATCGTGATTTATGAAAAATAGAAAAAAAAACAAGGAATACAACAAAATTAAAAATGTTTACTCGATCTCCGTCGTTTATACAAAGCATCATCTGTTTCGCGTTTAAGTGACCGGCAGTAGTCTGCGATCATGTTGATGGTGTTTTTTCCTTGAAAACGTTTTTCAATAGCTTCTATTTCCTGATGAAATCGTTTACCTTGTTCGTCACTGAGTTGGTCAAGACTGTCCGGAAAGAAATTTAAATGAGAATGCAAAAAGTGAATTTTGATAGACATGTTGCAGCCCATTTCACCGTAGGCACTCAAAAACTCTTGTACAACATTTGCGTAGTCGGCACTTTTATCATTTCCAAGAAAGTTATCGCTCCATGAAATAAAACTATTCCAGGCTCGTCTTTCCACATCATTCAGTTTAGTTGCAAAATCGTTGTCCTGCATAAGTTTCCGAATTTGTGGCCCAATAAATATTCCTGAAAATAGATCAGTTGAAATACCTAAATTCTTACTATCAACGATTTGAAATGTAGGGTAACCTACCTTCTTTAACTTTAGCTTCACTCAATCTAGGAAATGTTTGATGATGCCATATCATCGGAGTAGAAAAGGCCATTCCAGTTCTTGAGTTATCAACATTTTTTGATTTCCATAACTTCAATTTTGACGAACAAACTACACACACGTATTCTGGTTCATACCAGCGACTTGCGGTGTAAACACGGTTAAAAAATTGTTGTATGCCTCAACCACTGATTTATTTTTTTCTAATTGTAGCCGATGCTGTTTGTCCACAAACAATCCGCAGACGTAACAAAACTTATGGCGATTGTCACACATTTTACTTTTTACTTTATCATACGCAGTATGTAAAGTATTGTAATCATGCCAAAAAAATTTTTTGAGATTTTAGCGGAAATATGTCTTTTTGGGTCCCCTGAACATTTTTGACCAAGGTACAAAAAAATGTCTGTGTGTGTGTGTGTGTGTGTGTGTGTGTGTGTGTGTATGTGTGTGTGTGTGTACCCGTTTTTGTGGAGACGATTCCGGAAAAACTACTAATGGTATCGGGACGAAACTTCATATTTAGAAGTTTTATAACCAAACTTAGAGCTGAAAAGCTTTCTGTTGAAAAGGGTGCAAAGGAACTGGTGGTTTACTCATAGCATTTTTTGAAGATTTTGCAAATGAGCCGCTATTTGTGTAATGTCGTCAAAATAGTTAAATAATAAATTAAAGGAGAGGAAATTTTCCATAATTTATGTATATGACATTTTTTTGGTAGAATTTATAGTTTAGCCGCATGAGCAAATTCTATTTCATCCAGATCGGGCGTACTGCTTTAAAACTAGTAGCCAGGATATGTCAGATTATTTTGATTCTAATGACAGTAGCTAGTGTCAAACGCTAATGTCTTGAAAATGCTACTGTCAATATAGGCTGCGTTCGGATATTGAACACCGTTACACTTTTTACACCCAATAACACGTAAGTGTCATTTGGACGGTGTACCCGCTGTCAACGGAGTACAATATCCGAACGCAGCTTTAATCGAGATATTTGTGTAGTTCTACTAGTTTTGTTTTAATGCAGACATAGCCGATCTCGATCAAATAGAATCTCATGCAGCTAAACTATTAATTTTATATATAGTATGATAAAGTCATGTGCCTGGCCACATCAGATTTTTTCAAATCGTACGGTAATTCTTTGCTTCAAAATTTAGTAGAGAACTTTTTTCTGAATAAATTAATATTCAAATTTTATCTCCTTATAATATATAAGACAATTTTCGAGAAAAATGATAATCAAAATAGCGAAATATTGAAGGGTATTCGAGTTCACCTACAACTGTTTGACAATTTAACTTTTTTGAAAACATTAAGTGATCGGAAGCTTTCCCGTCCGGATTTGTATTCAGCGTAAAGGAATCTATCTATGTACTTTCCACTTAAAAGTCCACGTCCCTCAGAGTTATAAATATTTTACAGTTTTCAATTGTACTTTTCTCAACATTGTTCATATGTAAATTCATACATTTTGAACATTGAATTTGAACCAAATTTTGGCGAAAAACCATACCATAGCATTTGTAAGAAATAAGTTTATAGACGTCTGTATTTTGTTACCTTGTATTAAGAAAATTCATGGTATTAAACAAATATTAACCAAGCGTTAAGTAACGTCATATTTAATTGTGTGAATTGATGAAACTCGTCCTAAAATTTAACACATTTGTTGAAAATACTTATAAAGGTCTAAGTGTTTAGCATTTAGAACATATTAAATGTTACATATTATGTTTTATTGGTTTTAGGTTAGTAACAATACTCTTGGAACTATTGGATTTTTTATTACTTTATCATACGCAGTACGTAAAGTATTGTAATCATGCCAAAAAATTTTTTTGCGATTTTAGCGGAAATATGTCTTTTTGGGTCCCCTGAACATTTTTGACCAAGGTACAAAAAAATGTCTGTGTGTGTGTGTGTGTGTGTGTGTATGTGTGTGTGTGTGTACCCGTTTTTGTGGAGACGATTCCGGAGAAACTACTAATGGTATCGGGACGAAACTTCATATTTAGAAGTTCTATAACCAAACTTAGAGCTGAAAAGCTTTCTGTTGAAAAGGGTCCAAAGGAACTGGTGGTTTACTCATAGCATTTTTCGAAGATTTTGCAAATGAGCCGCTATTTGTGTAATGTCGTCAAAATAGTTAAATAATAAATTAAAGGAGAGGAAATTTTCCATAATTTATGTATATGACATTTTTTGGTAGAATTTATAGTTTAGCCGCATGAGCAAATTCTATTTCATCGAGATCGGGCGTACTGCTTTAAAACTAGTAGCCAGGATATGTCAGATTATTTTGATTCTAATGACAGTAGCTAGTGTCAAAAGCTAATGTCTTGAAAATGCTACTGTCAATATAGGCTGCGTTCGGATATTGAACACCGTTACACTTTTTACACCCAATAACACGTAAGTGTCATTTGGACGGTGTACCCGCTGTCAACGGAGTACAATATCCGAACGCAGCTTTAATCGAGATATTTGTCTAGTTCTACTAGTTTTATTTTAATGCAGACATAGCCGATCTCGATCAAATAGAATCTCATGCAGCTAAACTATTAATTTTATGTATAGTATGATAAAGTCATGTGCCTGGCCACATCAGATTTTTTTATTTTATCATACGCAGTATGTAAAGTATTGTAATCATGCCAAAAAAATTTTTTGAGATTTTAGCGGAAATATGTCTTTTTGGGTCCCCTGAACATTTTTGACCAAGGTGTGTGTGTGTGTGTGTATGTGTGTGTGTGTGTGTACCCGTTTTTGTGGAGACGATTCCGGAGAAACTACTAAAGGTATCGGGACAAAACTTCATATTTAGAAGTTTCATAACCAAACTTAGAGCTGAAAAGCTTTCTGCTGAAAAGGGTCCAAAGGAACTGGTGGTTTACTCTTAGTATTTTTCGAAGATTTTGTAAATGAGCCGCTATTTGTGTAATGTCGTCAAAATAGTTAAATAATAAATTAAAGGAGAGAAAATTTTCTATAATTTATGTACATGACACTTTTTGGTAGAATTTATAGTTTAGCTGCATGAGCAAATTCTATTTCATCGAGATCGGTCGTACTGCTTTAAAACTAGTAGCCAGGATATGTCAGATTTTTTGATTCTAATGACAGTAGCTAGTGTCAAACGCTAATGTTTTGAAAATACTCCTGTCAATATAGGCTGCGTTCGGATATTGAACACCGTTACAGTTTTTACACCCACTAACACGTAAGTGTCATTTGGACGGTGTACCCGGTGTCAACGGAGTACAATATCCGAACGCAGCTTTAATCGAGATATCTGTCTAGTTCTACTAGTTTTATTTTAATGCAGACATAGCCGATCTCGATCAAATAGAATCTCATGCAGCTAAACTATTAATTTTATATATAGTATGATAAAGTCATGTGCCTGGCCACATCAGATTTTTTATATTTACACTGAAGCTTGCACTAGAGATGATTTCTTACTGCTTACGGATCAGTTTGATTGTTATTTTATATGAAATTTGGTGATACTAAAGACCTACATCGTCCTAATAGTATACGCAATTGTAATAGGTTAAGATTGTCGATTAGTGATTTTACGATATTTGGGTACAAGTCGAATAGTACTTAATAACATATTAGATAGACTAAAATGCAATAAAACAGAGTAATAAACAAACAAAATAATGTCTAGTTAATGTGAATCACGAGTACGGTTATTACGGTCGGGCCGTAGGTATATTCCTGCCTAGTGTGAATGTCAAGACGGTGATTAAACATCGATAACTCGGTCAAATTTCAACCGATTCTAATAAACAAACTCTTGTTAAACGCACTGTTAAATGGCTTTCAATAAAACCTTTTCCTCTTTGCCTCTTTAAAAATGTTTATGCCAAATAAGGACCATTTCACCAACACAAACAAAAATATATCATCAAAAAAATATCATATTTCATAGTCAATTGTGCACATTTGGTTTGCGGAAAATGAGATATCAAACCCACATATTGGCGGTAATTTCTGTAAAACGTACAAAGGTTTTTTTTTATTACTTATTATTTAAATCGACAAGCAAAAAGGCAAACTGTTGTTGCTAAACGATCCGTGTAATATTACGCATTGATCGTCGTTTTTTTCTGTTGTTTTTTCGCCATAACAATGGAATATACAAATCGCGCATAAACAATTAAATACATAAAGTAAAGAGACTTATCGATTAAGTGAGTTTACAATACAAGGTCATTTACATAATTATTATAAATGTAGGAATCAAATTTGTTAAGATACAATTATGTTAAGTTAGGTTTAAGTTAAGTTTAAGTTAAGTTTAAGTTAAGTTAAGGTTCTGATTAATTTTCTTCATCAAATATGAAGTTTTCTTTCATGTCATCGCTCAAAATTTCATTTAAACTGCATACCACCTATTTAAAGGTTGTTCTTCTTCTTGTGAACGATCTCATAGCAAAATTTCAAAGGTATTCTGACTCCTACGTATTTGTTTCAGGATGACACCGCCCCAGGATGGTCGCAAATAGAAATCGGAGTCTGCAAGCCTCCAATGCAACAGGTGTTCAATGCTGTTATCCGGTAAGTGGTCTGCTCGCTTGCTCTTCTTAGTGTGACATCATAGTGGGCCGGTCACTATACTAGTGAATGGAATTCGCCATACTATATACAAACTATAGTAGTGCAGGTCGGCAACTTTGAAACGTATACTATAGAGCAGCGTTTCTAAACCTTTTTACTCTTGCGGAACCCTTTAAAGAGGGTTGGAACCTGGCGGAACCCCAACGTGTAACGTATTTCGCGTAACCAGATACAAGTCTGTAAAGAAACTCAGTTCAATGATTGAATATTACTTACTACTGTGAAATTAAAGTATTTTTCCTGTAAAATTTAAAAAATGCCCTGTCAAATTAAGGTGATACTGTGCTACTTTCACAGGAATATGTTTTTGGAATATGCGAATTCTGTAAAAACAATACAGAAATTTAGCTGGTATCCAATAACCAGCGATGTTACAGTTAATTCTTCTTTTACAGTTTTTTTGGTAGATTATTACGATAATTTTATCCAACATTGCAGATATTTCTCTCTAGGCACAAACTTATTTGTTCTTTTTAGTTCCTTCAAGTATTACCAAAGGAAGGGAGAAGAAAATACAAATCAAACAATGCGAAAACGAAGAATACAAAATGTACCTTTTACAAATAATTAAATAAATAAGTTCAGTATAAATTAAAAGAAATATCATTGGTCAAAATACAAAAATTAAGAAACATTTATTCTGAGTAAAAAGTTTCATATGGACCTATTGATAACAGTTAATATTCCTTAAGAAGTTAGAGCCATTTAAAATACTGTTTTATTAATATTTTAGCACTTTTTAAGGTATTGAAAAAATAAATAAGTCCTTATTAGTCAGAACAATAATTACGTTCTGAGAAAGAAAGTGTGGGAATAAACACCCAAGTAGAAGATATTTATACACACTAATTGTATCGATAACAGATGATCTCTCTATTTTCTCTTAAAGTTTGTTAAATAAGGAAAAGCTGGCTCATACATACACAATGTTGAAAATTAGACTGATACAAGGTTATTTGTAACTCGAGGTGAAAATTAAATGCAAAAACATACCAAATTATAAATAAAAATATGTGAAGCACTTTTAAATTTGTTTCATTGTCAAAATTACTACTTACTTCAATTTAATTTAATAATATTTGTTTAATTAAATGTAGTCACGAAATTTGAAATTACACTTTAGTTTCCTGTCCGCATAAATTTTCGTCTATAATTGCAAATCACTCTGTATATTAATTGATTTTCTATGATGAGGACCGACATAATTTTCGTCATAGAAGCTTTGAACTTGTCTGGTGATAGGTTAGTTATCTTATCTGGAATGTAAGATCATATTGAAACCCACCACCTACAACTCTGTTCTTCTCCTAAAGTACCTACCATTATGAGCAGCAGATTCAAATTATAGGTTTATTTTGTCACACATTTGGAAAGGCAAAAATATTGAAAACAAATAATGTTAGAATTTGACCAATAACTCTGCCAGATTGTTGTTTCCCAGAGGTTATTTTGTTTTTATGTAACAGAAAATTGTAAGTAATATTGTCAATTGAAGTTAATGAATAGTCTAGAATGTTGCCCGTTGGTTGTAATATCGAAATAACAGTGGTTTATTGGATTTGAACACGGAACCCCAGGGTTCCGCGGAACCCCGGTTGAGAAACGCTACTATAGAGCGTTGAATGAAGAATTGTTTATTGACGATTACTGACTATGAAGGCTTGTTTTTTAGAATTATTTTTTTATTGCAGCATTAAAACGAAAAGAGAAACTTTGAATTATTCAATTAAAAAATAATAGCTGCGTGCGATGACAATAAATAAGAGAAACTAAAGGGGTTAATGCGTAAGGATAGATTTGATAGTTTTGAAATTAATTGCTTATTGCTGTCGCATTTGGCATATCACAAAGTCAACAAACTTTGATATTTCTAACTTAACAATAATTTAAAAAGTACAATCTATAATAATCTTATTATTAATATAATGATTTATAATTGTAAAAAATTGACAATTTGTTGGAAATGAAAAAAACAGGATATGGTGTCAAACGGTTATTTGGTTATAAAGAAATTTGGCGTATAAATATATTGCTGTAAAGCCAAGTATGTGACATGGTGACAAACTATCGCATTGCGTAACCGCTTTATGCTTCATCAATATGCAAGAAATACTGCTGTCATCGGAGTTCATTTCCTATAAAAGTTGAGGGCACGTGATATTTTTTCAGTATGAAGCGCGATTTTCAGAATACGACGACCGTACATTTTTAACGTGTCAAGTTTACATATTGAGGATAATATTTTATCGAATGTGTGAACAAGTAAATAATTCTATACTTGCCTCTATACTTTCTGATATTTTTCTCGATCACATAGAACAGCATCACATAATAAATGACAACAATCGTTTTAAATCTCATATCGTAAAATTTGTCAGATATGTGGACGATGTTTTCTGCTTATAGAAGGGTAAATTTTTAGTAAATTTCACAATGATTAGACATTCAAAATAATAACATTTTATACTTTTTAGATTTAACTATGACTAAATCAAATGATAAGATATCAACTATATGTCCTTTTGTTTAGTTGGATAAAATAAGAAATCTACAACATAGAACTTTATTTTAGGACATCCGGTTTGTTGATTTGACATTACACTTACCAACCCACAATCGTTTCTTATCCTACCAATGTTCTAACAGTCAGAATATAACCTAGAAGTTTGACTGACCTGGATAATTGAAGAGTTAAAGTAAATAACGAACTAAGTGCCAAAAACGTTATTTCGAGATATTTAGAAAATAGTGTGCAGCCAGATAAATGTTTTATAGAAAGCCATCCCTAATTTTGTGTGCATATTTAAACAGATTGTACATCACATGTTGGTGTTGCTTTTTGCCGAGGTCTTTAATTCTAAGAACTGTTTATAGGAATCATTTTTTTTTCTAAAATGCGTCAGTTTTGAGTTAAAAGTATACAAAATTTATATATCAAAATTTGTCAAAATTACCGGAACACCGTAATAATTCCCCAACCGTAAATAGTTTCAAGAAATGCTTGAAATAAAAGTTTTTTGGGTTTAAACAAGCTCTTGTTTGATATATTAATTATTTTATTACGGAAATTTGCAAACCTTTTCTTTTTCTAATAGAAAAAGAAAAGGTTATTATACAGTGGTTCCCAAAGGTAACGGATAAATTCTATAAAATCTTAAATAAAAATATTTGAGAAAAATGCTCCGACACGTCGATTTTTACTTTTAACTTACTATCCTGATATACACTTTTCAGCCCCCCACCCCTTCACCCCTAAGGGGTGGTAACCACAACTTTAAAAATTCAAATAGCAAAGTACCCCTTGCGATACCTCAATTGATAGACTTTTTTAATTTGAATACAAAGAAAAAAAAATTATCGAAATCGGTTGATAAATAACGGCGATATTTATCAAATTTTATTTATACACGAAATTGAGGAATAACAAAATTTAATTAACTAATCCTTAATTAATTGTCAAAGTGCTGCGCGTTAACGACGAGACAATGCCCTAATCTATCCCCAAACGCTTGTTGAACATTTTCTAACATTTTATTTCGAGTTTTCGAAGATTCCTGGAGTCATTAAGTGAATTATTGCAGGAATTCTTTCCTTTAACGCCTCAATATCTACAGGTCTATTAAAATAAACTTTACTTTTTAAATAGCCCCAAAGAAAATAATCTAGTGGGGTTAAATCTGGCAATATTGCTGGCCATTCAATAAGCCTTCATCTACCAATCCATTAGAAAATTTGAAAATATTTGGATTAGGAAATACTTGATCGAGGTATTCTCGAACTTGTCGCGCATAATGTGGAGGCGCACCGTCTTGCTGTAACCAAATTCTGTCCTTGTGTCTATCAGGATCTTCTGCGTTGGGAAACAACACCGCTAAAGTAGGTAGTAGTTCATTTCGTAGAAAGTTCAGATAACGTTCACCATTCAGTGTTCCGTCGAAAAATTTGGTCCAAAAATTCTAGAACCCACCACACCAGCCCACACATTAAGATTTTGAGGATATTGTGTGTTCGCTTCCACCATCCAATGCGGATTTTGACGAGCCCAGTAACGGCAATTTTGTTTATTGGCGGTGCCATTCAGACAAAATGTTGCCTCAACAGAAAAAAACGATGTTTCTAATTAAGCAAGGATTTTCATTAGAGAGTTCCATCATTGTCTCACAAAACTGCACTCGTCGATCAAAGTCATCATCGAACAATTTTTGTACCAAGTGCACTTCATACGGGTGAAATTTGTGTTTTCGAAATAATCTGGACACTGTGCTTTTTGACGCACTAACTTGTGAAGCGACCTCCGCAAGGGTTGAATGATTTTCTTGCACCATTAAAATAGCATCCAATTGTCGGTTTTCAATTAAGGCCAATGGACGTCCTGCCTTAGGCTTATCCCGTACATGACCGAGATCGCGAAATTTGTTTTCGATTCGACTTACTGTAGATTCCGATATTGGCGGACGGTCCGGGTGCGTTTCATTGAACAAAACACGAACTTCATCATGCGTCCGGATTCTATCTCCAAACCCAATCATTAAAACTTCGATTCTTTCGGTTTCTGTAAATCTCATTTTGCTACTATTTCTTCAATGACGAAAAATCTGAATTGTGTTTGACATAAGTAAAAACAAGTTGCAATTGTTTGAACGATATTGCTATGCCCGCTTCAACAGCACTTACTCGAATATTGACGTTCTTCTTTGAATACATTTTGGTAAATATCGCGGTTATTTATCAAATGATTTTGATAATCTTTTTTTCGTTGTATTCAGAATAAAAAAATCTATCAACTGAGGTATCGCAAGGGGTACTTTGCTATTTGAATTTTTAAAGTTGGGGTTGCCACCCCTTAGGGGCGAAGGGGTGGGGGGCTGAAAAGTGTATGTCAGGATAGTAATTTAAAAATAAAAATCGACGTGTCAGAGCATTTTTCTGAAATTTTTTTTTTAATTCTACGAGTTTTTTGTAGGGATAATTGTTTTTATAAAATGCATATTTTTTTAATTATAAGCAACTACTGGCTCTGACTAAAGGCACTTAGCGCGCTATTTACGAAAATACGCCGAAAGTTAACTCATTCGAGATCGAGCGGTCAAGTTTGTTAGGCATTTCACATTTTACATAGCCCGTTATTTACATTGAAGCCAGTGATGTCACTTTAATGTAATAAAACCAATTTTTGAATTTTTGGCACTTAGTACATTATTTACTTCAACTCTTCAATTGAGTGTTATGTTAAAAGTTGATTTTTTTTGATTTTTTTTTTTCATTTAGGCTGACTAAGAATGCTTTATATTTTCATAATAATACGGTGTACTACTCTTTTAAACACTATTATTTACAAATTTTGGGGTGTCGGAATTAGGTACATGTAGATATAGCACGTCCGTTAATCAGACATGTGTGTCGGAATTGTGTACACGGTTAGAAGTAATACATATGGCTCTATTGCTGCCTTTACACAAGAAAATAACATCTTTTATATCGTTTGCTATATTACAATTAATTAATATATTACACAAATAAAGTAAAAAGAAACTGTTCTTCTGTAACATAAAATATAAAAATTATATTTTTGACCCTGCTCATAAGAACTCTTTTCCTGAAAAACATATTCTACATCATACACTAAACACAAATGACCGTTTTTTAAATATTTATTTCTACCTTGTCAAAAATCAATTGACACCTATAGGTAAGGACCATATGTGTTGAGTAAGATTGTCATCAGTGAATGAAAAAAACAATTATAAATTAATAAATCTCCACACACATAGACACGTTAGCAGAGTAGACACACACTTAGGTCATATAGAAGAACATGTGTTTGATTTTGCTGTAAACCGATTTAATACCACACATGTGCGTCCGCAGTTACCAGTTTTTTCGATTACGGCCGTAATCATTCGGACGTATGTGTGTACATATATATGCCCGTTTCATTATGTTTTATCTATCCGATACAATAAACGTTAACGGAGGACAAGACATCACGAGTAATCGGCGATTTTTCAAAGCTCTCAGCGGTAATTATTCAACGTGGAATCTTAGCTTTCCTGTCACCGGGTTCACCGTGAGCACATATTAAATGTCAATTAAATATGAGAGGTATTTTCATAGACGCAATTAACATATATCCGCAAAAGATGCTGCAACTACGGAGCCGTTCAACTGAAAGCGCTTAAATGGATTTTATGCTTGCGTGTACTGTTATGTTCTTAAAGTGATTTTTGTGTATGGTAAATGGATTTCTATGGAATTGTTCCTGTGTTTGATGATCCCGCCGTTAACGGAAATTTACTAAACCGTCATTAACGCTACTTTCATCGCTGGTTAATTGCGCAGTGACTCAGGGAATTATAATAATTTTGGTACCCTATAATTTAATAAAGTTATTAAAGTTGTTATTATGTTATGATTTTGCATCATGTGCGATTACGAGCAAAGTTGTTGCGATAAAAATTATTATCATACACGCCTCGGTCACAGATAAAATGTGTAGTTAATTCTGAAAATTACAGCTCTCTATCCACACTAGTTTGTTCAGGAGAATTTTTGAACGTAGAGTTTACGTTGTTCTCAGGTGGTAGAATGTTATGATTTTGCTCCATGTGCGATTACGAGCAAAGTAGTTACGATAAAAATTATTACCATACACGCCTCGGTCACAGATAAATTGGGTAATTAATTCTGAAGATTACAACTCTCTATCCACACTAGTTTGTTCAGGAGAATTTTTGAAACGTAGGTTTACGTTGTCCTCAGGTGGTAGACTGTTATGATTTTGCTTCATGTGCGATTACGAGCAAAGTAGTTGCTATAAAAATTATTATCATACACGCCTTGGTCACAAATAAATTGTGTAATTAATTCTGAAAATTAAAGCTCTCTATCCACACTAGTTTGTTCAGGAGAATTTTTGAAACGTAGGTTTACGTTGTTCTCAGGTGGTAGACTGTTATGATTTTGCTTCATGTGCGATTACGAGCAAAGTAGTCGCAATAAAAATTATTACCATACACGCCTTGGTCACAGATAAATTGTGTAATTAATTCTGAAAATTACAGCTCTCTATCCACACTAGTTTGCCCAGGAGAATTTTTGAAACGAAGAGTTTACGTTGTTCTCAAGTCGTAGAATGTTATGATTTTGCTTCATGTGCGATTACGAGCAAAGTAGTCGCAATAAAAATTATAATCATACACGCCTTGGTCACAGATAAATTGTCTAATTAATTCTAAAAATTACAGCTCTCTATCCATACTAGTTTGTTCAGGGGAATTTTTGAAACGTAGAGTTTACGTTGTTCTCAGGTGGTAGAATGTTATGATTTTGCTTCATGTGCGATTACGAGCAAAGTAGTTACGATAAAAATTATTACCATACACGCCTCGGTCACAGATAAATTGGGTAATTAATTCTGAAGATTACAGCTCTCTATCCACACTAGTTTGTTCAGGAGAATTTTTGAAACGTAGGTTTACGTTGTCCTCAGGTGGTAGACTGTTATGATTTTGCTTCATGTGCGATTACGAGCAAAGTAGTTACGATAAAAATTATTACCATACACGCCTCGGTCACAGATAAATTGGGTAATTAATTCTAAAGATTACAGCTCTCTATCCACACTAGTTTGTTCAGGAGAATTTTTGAAACGTAGGTTTACGTTGTCCTCAGGTGGTAGACTGTTATGATTTTGCTTCATGTGCGATTACGAGCAAAGTAGTTACGATAAAAATTATTACCATACACGCCTCGGTCACAGATAAATTGGGTAATTAATTCTGAAGATTACAGCTTCTATCCACACTAGTTTGTTCAGAAGAATTTTTGAAACCTAGGTTTACGTTGTCCTCAGGTGGTAGACTGTTATGATTTTGCTTCAAGTGCGATTACGAGCAAAGTAGTTGCGATAAAAATTATTATCATACACGCCTTGGTCACAGATAAATTGTGTAATTAATTCTGAAAATTACAGCTCTCTATCCACACTAGTTTGTTCAGGAGAATTTTTTAAACGTAGAGTTTGCGTTGTTCACAGGTGGTAGAATGTTATGATTTTGCTTCATGTGCGATTACGAGCAAAGTAGTTACGATAAAAATTATTACCATACACGCCTCGGTCACAGATAAATTATGTAATTAATTTTGAAAATTACAGGTTTCTATCCACACTAGTTTGTTCAAGAGCATTTTTTAAACGTAGAGTTTACGTTGTTCTCAGGTGGTAGAATGTTATGATTTTGCTTCATGTGCGATTACGAGCAAAGTAGTAGCGATAAAAATTATTATCATACACGTCTTGGTCACAGATAAATTGTGTAATTAATTCTGAAAATTACAGCTCTCTATCCATACTAGTTTGTTCAGGAGAATTTTTGAAACGTGGAGTTTACGTTGTTGGTAGAATGTTATGATTTTGCTTCATGTGCGATTACGAGTAAAGTAGTTGCGATAAAAATTATTATCATACACGCCTTGGTCAGAGATAAATTGTGTAATTAATTCTGAAAATTACAGCTCTCTATCCACACTAGTTTGTTCAGGAGAATTTTTGAAACGTAGGTTTACGTTGTTCTCAGGTGGTAGAATGTTATGATTTTGCTTCATGTGCGATTACGAGCAAAGTAGGTACGATAAAAATTATTACCATACACGCCTTGGTCATAGATAAATTGTGTAATTAGTTCTGAAAATTACAGCTCTCTATCCACACTAGTTTGTTCAGGAGAATTTTTTAAACGTAGAGTTTACGTTGTTCACAGGTGGTAGAATGTTATGATTTTGCTTCATGTGCGATTACGAGCAAAGTAGTTGCAATAAAAATTATAATCATACACGCCTTGGTCACAGATAAATCGTGTAATTAATTGTGAAAATTACAGCTCTCTATCCACACTAGTTTGTTCAGCAGAAGTTTTGAAACGTAGAGTTTGCGTTGTTCTCAGATGGTAGACTGTTATGATTTTGCTTCATGTGCGATTACGAGCAAAGTAGTTGCGATAAAAATTATTATCATACACGCCTTGTTCACAGATAAATTGTGTTATCAATTCTGAAAATTACAGCTCTCTATCCATACTAGTTTGTTCAGGAGAATTTTTGAAACGTGGAGTTTACGTTGTTCTCAGGTGGTAGAATGTTATGATTTTGCTTCATGTGCGATTACGAGCAAAGTAGTTGCTATAAAAATTATTATTATACACGCCGCGGTCACAGATAAATTGGGTAATGAATTCTGAAAATTACAGCTCTCTATCCACACTAGTTTGTTCAAGAGAATTTTTGAAACGTCGAGTTTGCGTTGTTCTCAGTTGGTAGATGTTATGATTTTGCTTTATGTGCGATTACGAGCGAAGCAGTTGCGATAAAAATTATAATCATACACGCCTTGGTCACAGATAAATCGTGTAATTAATTGTGAAAATTACAGCTCTCTATCCACACTAGTTTGTTCAGCAGAATTTTTGAAACGTAGAGTTTGCGTTGTTCTCAGATGGTAGACTGTTATGATTTTGCTTCATGTGCGATTACGAGCAAAGTAGTTGCGATAAAAATTATTATCATACACGCCTTGGTCATAGATAAATTGTGTAATTAATTCTGAAAATTACAGCTCTCTATCCACACTAGTTTGTTCAGGAGAATTTTTTAACCGTAGAGTTTACGTTGTTCACAGGTGGTAGAATGTTATGATTTTGCTTCATGTGCGATTACGAGCAAAGTAGTTGCTATAAAAATTATTATTATACACGCCGCGGTCACAGATAAATTGGGTAATGAATTCTGAAAATTACAGCTCTCTATCCACACTAGTTTGTTCAAGAGAATTTTTGAAACGTCGAGTTTGCGTTGTTCTCAGTTGGTAGATGTTATGATTTTGCATTATGTGCGATTACGAGCAAAGCAGTTGCGATAAAAATTATTATCATACACGCTTTGGTCACAGATAAATTGGGTAATAAACTCTGAAAATTACAGTTCTCTATCAATTCTAGTTTTTTCAAAAGAATTTTTTAAACACAGTGCCCATAATAAGTATGTATAGGACAATACCTACTTAATTCCAACAGCACTTGGAAGTGAAACGATAAAATGTGTGATTTAAATAAACACTTACATAATCTTTTAAATATTCATCAAACGAACAGTTAAGGATTGCGACAAAGCCATTTTTAAAAGCAATTTTAGTCGTATTTGGACTTCGAGCGAAGCAATGCGCAAATTTTTGCTACCAAATCGGCATCGTATCGTACATACGCGTGTATTCCATCAGTTTTATGTACTATTACTATGGCCTACAGCTGGAACGTGAAACTTTTGCACACGTGCGAGACATTGTCTAACATATATAGCACTGAAAACGGTGCCAAACAAGTAATTAGACGTACAGGCGATGAATAGAAATCTGCTATACTATATTTGTGGATCGCAGAAAAACGGAAAATGAGACGATTTCTAAGCAGTGCGCTGTAGTCTCTCGGGTAGTTATTATAGCCAATAAACGAACTTTTTCTACTTTGCGTTCACAATTGACACTATTTTTGGTGTTAGAATTAGCAAATTTTGACACTGTTTTTAGTAATTCTTGATTTTGTAAAATTGGTGGCATTGATGTCAAACGTAAAAGCGCATATTGGTTTCAAATTATAACAATTTAAAACTCTTTGCAAGAAATTATTTTACAGCTGTTACCCGGATTTTTTATTGGTAGAATAAAAAGAAATTTTAACTTCTTAATGTAAATATTTCAATGATAACTATATTCTTGACAACGTTATAATATTCATCGTCGTTTTTCATCATGTATTGCTGCAAATGTATTTGTATAGGTAAAACTACGAGAGCTGAAGGTGAGTCATCGCCTAAAAACGTTAGAACAGACGCATGAAAAGGCGCTCTGTTTCTTTCTAACGCGCGGGAATGGTCTGTAACGTATCAGCAAAATAACAGCTGGAATCGATGACTCACCTTCAGCTCTCGTAGTTTTACCTATATCAGTCGGTGTTCAAGTTTCTTCAGTTTTTATTCAAGTTGTTCTTCACATTTCATTCCTTAGAACTTTAGGCCAGTATGTTAAACTTCTAGTTGACACTGTTTTGACACCATCTAAATATATTGCTTTCAGCAATTCTCTGCCTTAGTTGTAATCATTCTGGACCACTGTAGGTATTCTTGGCATTAAAGTATAGGTAATTATCTTTCTTTCATTGATAGATTTCACTAAGGAGGCTGAAATGGAAACTCGAACCTTTAAAGCTGTGTAGACTGTACCAAAATTAGTTATTATTTTTTTGAGATTATAAAGCAATGGAATGCCTTGTCTTTTTGACATTTCGTGTCAGAGTTTCCAAAAATATAATTTGGTAGAATTGTTTAAGTAGGCTAAAATTAAAAAATACCCATACGAAAGTCTTTTTAGTTTAACTTTAGTCTTTTTTGTATTGTTTCAAATGATGTGGAAATCGTTTTATCCATTATTCCTGGTCTAGCTTTGGAACCATTTTCTTTTTTTCGTTTCATGTCTTAGAACTTTAGGCCAGTATGATAAACTTCTAGTTGACACTGTTTTGACACCATGTAAATATATGGCTTTCAGCAATTCTCTACCTTAGTTGTAATCATTCTGGACCACTGTAGGTATTCTTGGCATTAAAGTATAAGTAATTATCTTTTTTTCATTGATAGATTTCTCTAACGAGGCTGAAATGAAAACTCGAACCTTTAAAGCTATGAAGAATGTACCAAAATGAGTTATTATTGTTTGAGATTATAAAGCAATATTATGGTTTGTCTTTTTGATATTTTGTGTCAGAATTTTCAAAAATATAAATTGGTAGAATTGTTTAAGTAGGTTAAAATTAAAAAAATACCCATACAAAAGTCTTTTTTTGAATTGTTTTCAAGTTGTCAGCGTCACTCGGTAAATAATTGCGGCACTGCAAATGTAATTTTCGCCGACACATCTCCGGAATAGCTTTATCGCGGTAATTATCTGCGAAACAAGGCCCTCTACTGTCGTAACGAGTCACTTATGTTAAGCGAAACACTAAATAAACCCTCATTTCCCTGCTGATGAGCTTCGGGCCAAGCCCACCTTCTCGCCTTCTCACCACGGTCAAAAAATAATCAGATCCCCCAAAGTTGTATTCCCCCACCTCCCTTCCCCCTCCACATCCCCTAGAAAAAGCAGAACCGCGACTCGATTATGCTAACGAGGTTATGTTAATTAGGGGGGCTGTTACACGTTTAGGGTGGACCAGCCAGTGTTGGCAACACTGTCGATGACACTGATGAATCGCGGGTACCAACACACACCAACGCGCGCAATTTTGCAACTTTTTCCCTGGTAACGAATGCACGCTTTAATGTCATCATTTAAGCTGACAACGGCAGCGCATCATTTCCATACCGTACTACCGAAAAACGGTAATTGCTCGTGCCGGAAACGATGTTCGGTCAACGAAATCTGCTGGTTTTGTTTTACAAGTTTGCCAGTATGTAAATTGCGTGCTGAACGCGACTCGTTCGGGCGCGACCGGACTCGACCGGTAATTGATATCGGTGTTTATGTGTTCCAAAGCGCGTGACGTCGAGTCGATTATTTTTTAATTGAAATGGTAACGAGTCCAAACGCGCGGGCTAAAGCATTCCTCGAAATGACACCGGACATAAATACGGACCGCTGGACGTTTCAATTTCGATGGTCCGGTGTTGCTGTACACGCCGTTTGGTGTCCAAAAGTTGGTACACTGCCGCGCATGGAAGTTCGGACACATGCAGGAAGCTAACCGCAAATAAAAAAGAATCTATTGAATGGATTGTGCTATATCTGCAGTTTTGTGAGCCATGCCAAAGGCATCCCTTAAAAAATACTTATATTTAAAATATTATCGACTGCCAAATAAAAAAGAGTTATGTTTGGTAAATGTTACGCAATCTTTGAATCCGAATTAACTCTCAATTCATTAAAATTCAAAATTCAATAGTGACCTTGTTGTATTGTCCAAAAACGAACTTTTTCTGCATCGATTTTTTAGAGACGATCCATTCTGGGATTTTACACTTGTTTGCAATATCACAAAACAATTGTCTTACCTGAAATTTTATGTAAAGAAGCCTGAAGGCAAGGGAGTAGTCAAGGTAGAATAAATCAATAAAACAATAATTGTAAATTAATAGATTTATTATTTAAAAAATCTGAAATATATGTAGAATATGAGTAGAATAATGTGATAAATACAATATTACACTTTATTTCCTGATTATATTTGACAGTTTTTGCACGAACGTCATGCAGGGCACTAGGGCTGTTCGAGCGCTCCCTTTTTTCGTACCGAACACAAGTCGGTCTGATTAACTGTCATTTTGTCACACTAAAATTTTGTTCTATCATATCACTGCTTGGATACAACCAATGCTTTGACGGTTATTCAAGCCAATATGCTTGATTACAAGTAATCGGTTGCTTTTGGTATTGAGACTCAAATTTTAACCGAACAAATGCGAGCCAACTCGAAAAACCGAGTGTTCAATTCGGAAAGAAACCAGATTTACTTAGCTCGAAATTCGAGACTTGAAGTGTTAGATAACTCGAACAGCCCTACGTGGCACCCTATAGGGATGGTCATCATTTCGAGCACTCTTCGAGCTGGTTTACCTTAAAATGACATACTATAAACAAATATTTCACATCTATATTTCATATAACTCTTACCTGCAATGAAATGCATACTGCAAACCCTCCAATTTTGTAGTCGGCCTTCAGAGAAGTTTGGATCTCTCTTAATGGCCTATAGCTATCGTTCCCTTCTAAAATGCGACAACAAACTGTTGGGATAATTTGGCTTGAGGACTTTTGGTAATAATATGAAAGGAAATTGCCTTATCTCGATGGCTTTTCGACCTACAGTTAGCCACGCTACAAATTTTGCCCGTTTTAAAACTAACACTAAAGCAAAAACACGCGTTTGAAACATAACCTCATTTTTGAAGTCACTTTTAAACATTGTTTTGAATAATATTAACTGTGAAATATTCCAAATGCAGCTTCAAAACTTATTCAATAAGGTCCACACACCCAGAAAAAAACCCAAGCTAAATCACTTTCGCACCAAATGGTTTATTTTAAGCTGATTTACAAAGCCAGAAATACATGATCTCTCATGGCGCTTTTGCTTTGTTTTCCACCCAATAAAATTAAAGAGATATGAAAGATGTCACGCCGTCCCTGTTTCTGTCAAACGTGGAAATAATGGATACCCAATACCCACCCAACAGGTACCTGGCTTCACCTTTTATTCAAGCAACGCACTAATAATACGCGCCCACTATGCTGTGTGAATGTACGGTTCCAGTCCATGCGTGTTTTTGTTTTCGTCCGTGCTAAACCGTTTGTAAACCCCAATACGCAGTCAAATGATAGTGTCTTACAATTTTAACGCGTCTCTCTATGTTGGCTATCAAAGCTATCGGTGTATTGATTTAAAAACGTGATAAATCGTTGTTAGATGTGTTCCCATTGACTTTTTGTTCATTGTTCGTCGATTTTGAAGAGCCAGATTGGCGGTATAAGGTAAGATGTTATTCTATTACGTCATCGCTGTTGCTTTTGTTTGAATGCTGGTGTGTTCAAGTCGTTTTAGTGTTGATTTTCGATAAATACATGCCAAAGAAATTCCTTATAAAATACTTATATTATATTTAAAATATTATCTACTGCCAAATAAAAAATCGTTATGTTTGGTTAATGTTACGCAATCTTTATTTTTATTTTAAGAATCAACGTGTGTTTGTGGTATTTAATACCTAAGGTGACCAGACGTCCCGCTTTTTCACATATTGTCTCGCGTCCCGCGGAGTTTTAAAAATGTCCCGCTTTTTAGATAATTTTATATTTTTACATAATTTTTAGAGAATTACTACGAAAAATGACCTATATGCCATTTCGTTCAAACACTCTTTTTCAAATCGTGTGTTAAAACGCAGTAAATTTTTTTAATTATTAAACAACAATTTGGTGTCGAGGAAAAAATATGAATTACTCATTTTAGGTAACTTACATACCATACTAAATATAAATTAATATTCATTTTTGTTAACAACTGGAGTCTGAGCTAAATGACTACAAAGCAGTTCCTGCACTATTTTAACATTTAGTACCAAAGCAAGAATATACAGAAACTTAATAGAAAACACAGAATCTTAGCAATACACCAAATTACAGGTAAAGTATATACAATATTCTATTCTGTCTGATGGTGGATATTTTATATTTTTGTACGTTTTTGAAAAATCAAGAAGCACTAACACTTCACTCACTGTGCTCTGCTTTTTACACATTTCACTGATTCACTAGTTCGAAGGGTTTAGTTCTTTTTAGTCTTCTCACTAGACTCTGGTTGTCCAGTAGCTGTAGGGCCTCTACGTTGACGTGATGGCTTAGGCGAGATTCATGCTTAGTGGCGAATCTTTTTATCTCTTGGATGACTTGTGAGACACCAAGATCACGGTGCAGGTCACTATTCCGTATGTACCAAGGAGCGTTAACCATATTCCTTAGTACTTTATTTTGGAAAATCTGGATTCCTTGTATATTGGAGCTTTTTGCGCAGCCCCAAAGCTGGATGCCGTATAACCCAAGCTCTACTCTTTTCTTCTTAACATCATCTTTCCACCTTAGTCTTGTATCCACTGTCATACCCAAATACTTTGCAGTGTTCGCATATGGAACTATGGCGTCGTTAATCTTGACATGAGGTATGTCCTCGATTCTTTTGTTTGCAAGGTTAATGTGGACAGATTTCAGTTCGTTGAGCTTGGTCTTCCATTTTTTGGTCCATTTATATATTTTATTACTAGCTTGTTGAAGATTCCTGGTAGATTCACCAATAGTTGATCCCACTGCCATTAGAGCCGTGCCATCTGCGAATGTGGCGACTGTTACATTTTCCATCTGTGGAAGGTTACTTGTATATAGTAAATAGAGAATTGGTCCCAATACACTACCCTGGGGTACCTCAGCTTTGACTTCTTTTAGTTCCGAGTATTCATCGATCTGTTTTATTCTGAATAGTCTATTAGATATATAGGATGTTAGCAGCTCGACGTATTGTAAAGGTAGCATACTCTGTAGTTTGTATATCAATCCTTCGTGCCAAACCTTATCGAAAGCTTGTGTCACATCAAGAAAGATTGTTGAGCAAATAAGCTTTTCTTCTAATGCTTTCTCTATGATATCTGTTATTCTATGGACTTGATCTATGGTGGAATGCTTTTCTCTAAAACCAAATTGGTGATTAGGAATTAGTTCTTTTCTCTCAATGATACGTTTCATTCTCTTTAGAAGCAACTTTTCAAAGAGCTTCGATATCATTGGTAACAGTGGTATTGGGCGATATGATTTGGCCTCGGTCGGTGGTTTGCCTAGTTTTGGTATCATGATAACTTCTGCTACTTTCCAAACATGTGGGACGTATTTTAATCTGAACGATGCATTTATTATGTACGTCAGCATAACAATACCTTCTTAGGTAATTGCTTTGGAGTAACTAGCTGTATGGCTTCTTCATCATAGGTTATATCTTCATTCGTGATTGGCTCTGATTCGATGTTGTGGGGCTGGAAGATTTCTGTTAGATGTTCAGCAAAAATTTCAGCCTTCTCTTTATTGTCTCTTGCCCAAGTACCGTCTCTTCGTCTTATAGGTGGGACATGGGCCACTGGCCTCTTGTATTTCCTCACTGCTTTCCACAGCGAGTAATCTGTTTCTTTATCGGGAGTCAATTATAGATGACAATTGATATCTCACTACCTATTTTCATCACAAAATGCAAACTATAGCCCATTATACAACAGCAAATCACATACCATATTCTCTACTCGGACCCAATAATATGTAGCAATGCAACAACACTGTAGCACCTTTACCGGCCTGTCTTGAAAGTCGGTCCCGTAAAGACATAAGAAATTCCACTACGTTCGTAAACGCACTTGAAATTGTCCATCGGTCTACAAGTACGGCCTGACGCGAATGGTATAGGAAGAACGGTACAAATCAGTGAGAATTCCTCATTAAATGCACCTCTCGAGATTGCTTCACACATTGTAATGTTTAGTGTCTTCATTATGTGACAGTAAACTGGCTATCCCGTGTGACATTTCCCTATGGTGCTTGTACATGGCGCGGTATCTCCATCAGCGTATCTGCTATGGTATAAACTATAAGCTATGGCCAAGTTCAAGAGGTGCTAATAAAGCGACACTTTTTTCCCAGAGGGCGTAAATAAGTTATAAAGCTCTGCATGTTAGGATATTAGAATTTTATTATCATGGTAGCTTTTTATGGGTGTTTTGCGTAGAAATGATTTTTTTGATTGCGTTCATAATGTTTATGATTTTACGTGATGGCGTAGTTAAGATTTAATTATTGCGCGTTATTAGTAAGCACGAACGTATTATTTTGGAATGTTGTTCAAGGGAAATGACACCAAATGTTTTCAATATTTTTGCCTTTCCAAATGTGTGACAAAATAAACCTATAATTTGAATTTGCTGCTCATAATGGTCCTTTAGGAGAACAGAGTTGTAGGTGGTGGATTTCAATATGATCTTACATTCCAGATAAGATAACTAACCTATCAGCAGACAAGTTCTGAGCTTCTATGGCGAAAATTATGTCGGTCCCATTCATAGAAAATCAATAAGTATACAGAGTGATTTGCAATTATAGGCGAAAATTTCTGCGAACAGGAAACTAAAGTGTAATTTTAAATTTCGTGACTGCAGTTAATTAAACAAAAAGTAATGTAAACGTGCTTCACATATTAATTTTACCTCGAGTTATAAATTACCTTGTATCAGTTCAGTTTTCAACATTGTGTATGTATGAGCAAGCTTTTTCTTATTTGAGGCGTTTATTTGCAAAAGTCTAATCGCCAAAATTTCAAAAATTCGTTTTTCTTTGCATAGTTACATAATTATTTAATGAGGAATCGATTGCTTTTGTCAGAATTTTTATATACAACCTATTCATTACCTAAAGTTATTTGCAAAACTCTCTGTTTACTTTGAACGTTCATCTGCAAAACTGGCTGTCTACAGCTCAACCAATAGCTTGGTGCTCTAGTGTTCACAGAGCAAACAGGTGTTTTTTTTTTGTTTCACGCAGGAAAATAAATTCGTTTCAGTCTAAACATCAATGTTCTTTCTAGTGCGGTGTGATTTTTATCGGCAGTTTTGTTGTTGCGATTTGTTAGCATGGATGTGATAAATACTCAATGTGAAATTTTACCCTGTCCGACAGGAAAAGGACGCAAGAAAGAGCGACAACCAGAAAACTACTCTAGAAATGTTTAAAGAAAGGCTCAGGTATGTTTTAAAAAGTAGAAAATTTTAGGACATACCAAATTAATGAAAGTAGGAATTACTTTTGTATCTATAGGATACAAAAGTAATTCCTACTTCCGTCACAATAAGTAGCTTCTCCGCCGACGGCTGCGGTGGTCAAAATAAAACACTGCAATGATGACAATGTTAGCGTACTGGCTTCTTAATGAATCACCACCAAACATAAAAGAAATTGAGATCACATTTCCAATCGTAGGACATTCCTTTATCCCTCCTGATCGAGTTTTTGGGTTATAGAGAAAGAAATTAAAAAAGAACTCCTGTTATTGTACAATCCAGCCACTATGATGACATCATAAGTAGACACGCCACAGTCAGAAGAATTGGCATTGACTGGAAGGTAGATGACTGGAAGAATGAAGCAAGGAAAATGTAAAGCTTCCTGGAGCCTGGCATTTCAAAAGCCGGGCAAAACGTTTCATTTTTTTTTACAAAAAACAGGATACTGTTTTAATACAGGGCGAGATTAATTACGCCAGTAACGTTGGAACAGCAAATGAGTTTGTAAAAAACATTGTTTAATTTCATCCATTCAACCATGCTTTATCAAAGTTTCGTTGGCATATAAATAAGAGGTTTTTAGTTATTTTAAGTTTTTTTAATTGAAAATCTTTTTTTGAATACTAATTACAGATTAATGATCTTTCAATAAAAATTCAACAATTTTCTTTAATGATTAATTTTTATTATTTGCAAAACTCTCTTTTTGCACCAAAATCTTATCGTGTTCTCCAAATCTGTGATACTTTCAGGTTTAGAATCATTCAATTTATTATAAATGCCTGGTAAACTACAGCAACTAAAATAAAATAATACAAAAAATTAATTTTCATCTTCGCTAAAACGTATTATGTTGGTTCTGAAAAGTAAACCAAGTAGCAAAGAGGAAGTTTTGCAAATAACGGCCTCATTTAACAAAGTTTAAGATAATATATAGAGATCATCTGTTATAGACAAAATTAGTGTGTACAAATATCTTCTACGTGGGTGTTTATTCCCACACTTTTTTCTCAGAACGTAATTATTGTTCTGACTAAAATGTTGCAACAAACAAAATATTAATAAAACTTAAGGAATATTAACTAAATATTTCTTAATTATTGTATTTTGAACAATGATTTTTTTAAAATTTTTTAATGTATTTATTTATTTGTCAAAGATACTTTTTACATTCTTCGTTTTCGCATTGTTTGATTTGTATTTTCTTCTTCCTTCCTTTGGTAATACTTCAAGGAACTAAAAGGAACAAAAGATAAGTTTATACCTGGAGAGAAATATCTGCAATGTTACAGAAGATGAATGTAATAAACTACCAATAAGGCTATAAAAGAAGAATTAACTGTAACATCGCTGGGTATTGGATACCAGCTAAATGTCTGTATTGTTTTTACAGAATTCACATATTCCACAAACACTCCTGTGAAATTAGAACAGTGTAACCTTAATTTTACAGGGCATTTTTTAAATTTTACAGGAAAAAGACTTTAATAAAAATAAATACTTTACAGTAGTAAGTTGTATTCAATCATTGAACTGCGTTTCATTACAGACTTGTATCTAGTTACCTGAAATACGTTACACGTTTTTTTGTACGCAAAAAAATACTCGAAATGCCTTGACGGACATTGTATATTTTTTGTTCGGGTTCCGCCAGGTTCCAACCCTATTTAAAGGGTTCTGCAAGAGCAAAAAGGTTTGGAAACGCTAGTTTAAAGCATAAATATAAAAGCCCAATTTTGAAACAATTTTTGTTAAGTGAAATCTTAATTTGATGGTGTTAATTGAAAACAATAAAATACAATCGATAGATAATATAGATGTACACAACACGTTCCTTATATAATATCCTCAATAGTTCCTCCATATATGGAGTAGAAATCTATCTATAAAGCAATCACATCGATTTCCACCGTTTCAAATTTAGCAGTAAAACTTTTCAAACGGACGTTTTCAACTATATTCATTTAATAGGACGTCAAACCTTTTCAAACTCATAGCTCAATCTTCACCTACATCCAGTAGTAGATATCTCAGTAATACTACTAATAATAATAATAATAAAATCTTTTAGAAAGCCGATAGTCGAATATCATCATCATCTTCTCTCTCCAAAGGGAATCTCAACAAACGAACCATCGTACCAACCAATAGCCATGGGTTCGGAGAAATTCAGTTTAAAAAAATGTTCGGTTGAGATTTAAAAAACTGCGGGAAGTAATTAATTGCTTGCTTTTTAAGCGTTACGAAGCGGTTGCGTGGGCATAATTCAGACCGTATCTCAGCTCGGACCAAACGCCCCAGCGGACCGCTGTATATACTATATATATACCGCATATACCCGGCGTATATTTATTTATGAGTGCCTGAAACCGCTGGCCGGTATTATTATATTTGAAATCGATTTATAATCTAATAAAGAGGTAGCCGCGGTTGCGACATCCGCGGTAGAAGTAGTTTACAGTCATTATCTACCGTTTAAATATACCCCACACATGCTTGTTGCGTACTATGGTGGTTATAGCATGGGCATGTTCGAGTTGTTGACTTATTGTTCGAGGTTAGGTTACCAGTCCGCGCTGCTGTTACATGTTATTAAAGAACCATTGGCAATAGATTCTGTCCGCTCGGATTTTTATCGTTGCGTCAAATCGTTAATTGTAATATTGATTTTATTAGTATCGACAATGGACGCGAATGAATGTTGTTATATTTAATTTTGGTATTAGAAATGATCGCCGATCCGGGTAGATCGCCGATCCCGGTAGATCGCCGATCCCGGTAGATCACCTATCCGGGTAGATCGCCGATCCGGGTAGATCGTCGATCCGGCTAGATCGTCGATTCGGGTAGATCGCCGATCCGGGTCCGCTCGGATTTTTATGGTTGCGTCAAATCGTTAATTGTAATATTGATTTTATTAGTATCGACAATGGACGCCAATGAATGTTGTTTTATTTAATTTTGATGTTAGATATGTTCGCCGATCCGGGTAGATCGTCGATCCGGGTAGATCGCCGATCCGGGTAGATCGTCGATCCGGGTAGATCGCCGATCCGGATAGATCGCTGATCCGGGTAGATCGTCGATCCGGGTAGATCGTCGATCCGGTTAGATCGCCGATCCGGGTAGCTCGTCGATCTGGGTAAATCGTCGATCCGGGTAGATCGTCTTCTCCCCCGTTCATGACATGCATCGTTTTTGATAGTATATGGCAGTTTGCCAAACATAAATACAACTGAAAAAACAAACAATACAGATGGCAAAACGTTAGATATTATCAAAAATTACTCAAGGCTTATCCATGACGATGAAAAACCTTGACATTTATTTTCAATTGTTTTTTTATTCAATTATGAAGTAAATATTATCAGTAATAATATAACAAGAGAGTGAGAATAAATTGAAAATAATTTGACAGATTGTTTGAAAACTTGTTGCTATTGCCAAATGGCAACAAGTTTGAACAAAATCTGTCAAATTATTTTCTAATTTATGGAACTCTCGAGTTATATTTGACTAGATTATTTTATGATTCACAAATTTTTACAATAAAAAAGATCAATAAAACTATCATAAAATTATTGAAAAATTTAATTTAATTAATTATTACTTACAATATAAAATATCGTTGACACATTGTGAATATATTAAAAGAATTAACAATTTAAATTAGTACAATGAAAAACGCAATTATTAAAAATATTTCGAGACTCATTATTTATTGAGGATTTGGAATTGAATTTTCTCTAAGATTATTTATTATATTTGAATGATGTTCTTGGTTCAATTGTAAGTATGGTTTAATCGAACTTGCAGAATTATGACCAGTGACCTTGATTAATTCTTGTTCTCCTACACCAGCTTTTGAAAGGTTACTTACTGCACTTGATCTGGCAGAATGGTTAGTTATTTTTTTAGTAACTGTGTCTAGACCTACTTTTTCTGCGGATTCTTTCATCCATTTTGATATGGAATTTATTCCCACAGGAACGTTTTTATACCAAAAACCATGAGTTTGCCAAGCCGGATTTGGAGTAAGAAACAAGCGTTCGGTTTTAATATTTTCTTCACGTTTACTCATTAGTTTTTCAAAAAGACGAACAGGGCAAATATCTGGGTTATTTATGTTTGGAGTCAACCATTTACTATTAGCGCACCTTTGTGCTCCACCCTGTGCAGTTTTTGTAAAGATGGGATTGTATTCAATGCGGCCAGTATTTAATCTTTTTATGTCGGTTTCTTTTTTAAAATAATGAACTAAACATTTCGTAGCTTCTCCTCCCCTCCAAGCTAGTTCATACGATGCAACGTGAAAAAACTTTCTTTGCAATCCACAAGGTGTATCTTCGTCCCAATAGTTAAAAATTTGCAACAATTCTGTATTAGAAAGTGCCACAGAACTTTGTTTGTGCTTTTCAGGATGTTTTTGTAAAATTTTTCTTTTTGCATCTCTTGCATTCCGACCATTTCTGAATTCTATATCATGGAAAGGATCAAAGGACCTGTTATACTTATTAAAGTAAAGTTCTTGAACTAATTTTGCCGTTTTATTCCACATTGTCTTTATTACTGCTTCTTTATAATCATTTCCGTCTTTTCTTTTCATGTTATAAGCTCAATCTTTTAAAATCAATGCCAGAGTAGCTGTTGTAGTAGATTGATCCAGAATATAATTTCTTTCTTTGGTGAAGGTCTTAAATTGTCTCCATATAGACTGATTACTTATTAGAGTATTTTTGGAAGTAGTTTCTAAAATCTTTTTTGTAATTTCTGCATTAGAAAAGGTACTAAACCGATTACTCACCCATTTCGCGTTGACACAATTAAGTAATTATTTTGACAAGTATCTGACAGTTGCTAGGCAAATAAAAGCTACAGTGATTATTCCCGAGAATAATCACAAGAGATTTATTCCCACTATAATAATGACATAATTGGTTGAAACTTACCCTTGTGGCAAATAAAGAAGCATTTCATTGGTTTTAAGAAACGTCAAAAACTAATCTTGTGTATTTATTGTTTTATAACAATGTATCTGCTGTTAATGTAATACCAAAATTATACATCTACATTCGAAACTTCAGCATGAGTTGTATAACTAATAGTTATCTGTACTAATATAGACACAAAGCTTCAAGTACATCGGCCATTCATTTAAATTTATTATAAAAACATGATTAATGAAATGCTGACACAGCATGAACAAACAAGTTTTTAAATTTTATCCGTTAAATTTATTATTACATTCTAAGCATTGAATGACAAATACCATACACAATTATTGCCGTCTAACCACTTCAATATGACAGTGTTAATTACTCAGAACAATTGAAAGCTTTGCTATTTAAAGGTACTGTCCGGTGATTTTTCTTATACACAAATGCAAATCAATACAGCGTACCTTTAATTGTAACTTATATCTTGCATACAGAATTGATAGTGATATTAACCACAACTTATTATACCGGTAGAGACATTAATCATTGCAGTGAAACTTATTTTGTATTCTACTACTTTAAATAAATTACAGGGTATTTCAGAAATAACCTTGAAGCAGGAACGGAGTACGGCCCTGTTCGGCGCAAGAAAATCATCAACACTCTACCGAAGCGGTGCGGGCGTCATAGTGTGTAGTATCAGACGGCTGGCAATTGTATGCGACGGATGACTAGAATGCGATATAACTTTCTCATTACTAATAAATCAATATTAACTAATATAAACTAGGAGCAAGAAACGACCAACCAATGGCGATCTTCACAAGATAAAAGAAGGTTAAGGAATCGCACGTCCCATAAGCAACCGAATCGAGATTGCGAATTCCAAACCAGTTAAAATAATAACAGAGCTCTTGTTAACGTCATGTAATCATCAAATTAAGGACTTGTGGCTATTAAGCATCCACACCGCACGGTATTAATAATTTCACCTCACGTCGGTCCGGTACTCCGTAACGTCCAGCCTCCCAACTCCGATCTCAGAAGAGAGATGGCGCTAGTAGCCGTTGGAACGCATTCCGCCAAAGCATCGTATGACACGTATGGTTTTTAGTGACCATTTATATTTTCCGATGTCCAGCCTTCGGCAAACACAAAAAACAGTTAACTTTGTACATGAACTCGATTCGTATGTGGCGATTTTTTTTTTGGGATCAGCGATCTTTATTTTACGCTATTTTCGCCTGGAGTCATTATTCATTTCTTCGTGAGCGCACTTGGTGGAAAACACGCAAGAACGTCGGCAAATGTTTTTATGGTGTGTGTTTGTCTTGTTGATGTAGGATGTACAGTTAGATCTGTCAGTTTAGATGACCGAAAATGTTGAACCAGATTCTGCGATTGGCCTTAAATAAAGTTATGTTAAGAGTTTGAATATCCGCTTATGTTTTTGGATGTGTATCTACAAGAAATAAGACGTATAGAATATACGTTTACTGTAATGGTTACTGTTTACTGTTACTATTAAATAAAACAGCATTCATTCACTTCCATTGTCGATATAGGCCAAGCAATAGAGCTACAAATGATTGTTTTTTTGACATAAAGACTAGCAGGAAGCCGCCTGTGCCAAAATGTGCCATTCCGGAAAGTTTAGCTTTTTTTAAAATAATTCATAACTCCGCCATTCGGTCGGAGCAATAGTTTTCGCACAATCCTTATTTGAATTTTTTTTGACAATATTTTTGCGGAGTGCTGGATGCGTTTGAAACCCCCACTACTCGACCGGTTTGGAGCGCGCGGCAGTTTTCGGTCATGTTTGCAAGCACTTTTCACCTATTTCGCAACATTTTAACGCAAAATCAGAATAGACGTTTTGTAGCACAATACTTCTACTTTCGAAATACGTAAAAAAGTTAAAATCGGGCCACCTCCGACGCATCCAGACTCGCCGAATCATATTGCATACAAATATTCAAATCGCAATTGTGCAAAAACTAATCATCGGACAACGCCTGGGTTGTCCACTCTCAAAGTACCCATCAATCGCAACTTTCACGCGAAAAGCCTCCGCTACAACTTTGAAAATCGCGGAGAAAATAGCCGAAACACTAAAAAAGAACACGATTTTTTGAGGTATCTTGTTTATAACAAATTAAGAAATGATATTTGCGAGTAGGAAGCACATCACAATACATCTACGGACTGTTCCACGTGACCTGGGATCGTCGGCTTCCTGCTAGTATTTTTGTCACGCAAAAATCTCTATTATTAAATCTCTATACATAACTTCTTTCAACTGACTACCTTCAAAATAAATAAGTTTCTGGTTTTCTTACATCTCCGTATATCGAAAATCCACTAATTTATTTATGATACTCAAACAAAAATATACATCAAGCTATAGAACATCGTTTTGGCGACAAAAACGAATACGCTTATTTTATTTGAACTGTTTTTACTACGCTAGTCAATTACCAAAACGGGCTGCTAGAAATACGTGTTGACAGCAAAAAAAATAAACACCGCAAGTGTGTATATTTACGATCCCGTGAAAAAAAAAGAAGAACGCAGCAGACATAATTTATTTGGATCCCCGCAGTCTGGCAGATCGTACTACCAGCCATGGGGTCACGTGGTTCGTTGCGCGTTATGTGAATATTGCCCCCAAAACAAACAATTTGTCAACACACTCGAAAATATTACACACTTTCGAGTGAGACATAATTTTCACTGAATCCTCCTACGCTCTTCCAATATTCATGTATTCGTTCGGTATGGATACAATACACACGCAAAGGCTTATACGTTTTGCCGTTCATGCGGAACAAGGAAAATGAAAAAGTGCGTAGCGAGGATTATTAAAAAGTGGGGACACGCACTCGGCACCATTGTCGATGTTTTCCCCCTTTTGGACACTTCACCACATGTCTGAAATTTTGTGGGCGCATTTATGTGTAGAGTATAAAATATGCATTCTGTTTTCGATTAGTAACTGCTTCCCTATCTGACCGCACTTGAAGGACTGGGTAGCGTGTAATTGCACCCAGGATTTTGTAAGGTTGGTACTATAGAAACGCAAACTCGTCTGTCTTATGTCTTTTTTCCAGATTAAGTTATGTGTTAGTGTATTTTATATTTGGGCTGAAGGTGTTTTTTGGATGAAACATACACTAATTTTGTTTAATTAAAATAAATATGCATAGACTCACACAAATCTGGTGTTTCAATACAGGCAAAGAAATATATTTTTGCGGATAAAAATGCCATTTTCTATTCGATTTCAATAATAAAAAATGTAAATGAAAGGGGAAGCATAGACCATTATAAAGATGTACTGTTCGGTCAGATCCAACAACAATTTAACAACAATTTGATGACCTGTTTGAATCCGTAATATTTTTTTGCCATATTATTATTGAAAGCCCATTTAAAATTCCGTCTAATACGCGTTTGTTTATTAGAATCGGTTGAAATTTAACTGAATTATCAAATTTTATTCACCGGCTAGACACATCACACTACGGAGAAGAAGTATACAGGGTGACTGTAATAAATCCGTAGTCTTTATACACATTAATTAGACATTACTAGCACTTAGATTTACAGACTATCACAATATGTTACTAAGTACATTAGAGTTTACGTTCATTACATTTCCAGGTATTTTTGGGTTCAAAATAAATTGCACCAACAGTAAAATTTTCACTCGTTTATTGAAACAGTACTGAATTACTATCGTGATTTATTAAAAAAAAACAAGAAATACAACAAAATTAAAAATGTTTACCTGATCTCCGTCGTTTACACAAAGCATTATCTGTTTCGCGTTTAAGTGACCAGCAGTAGTCTGCGATCATGTTGATGGTGTTTTTTCCTTGAAAACGTTTTTCAATAGCTTCCATTTCCTGATGAAATCGTTCACCTTGTTCGTCACTGAGTTGGCCAAGACTGTCCGGAAAGAAATTTAAATGAGAATGCAAAAAGTGAATTTTGATAGACATGTTGCAGCCCATTTCACCGTAGGCACTCAAAAACTCTTGTACAACATTTGCGTAGTCGGCACTTTTATCATTTCCAAGAAAGTTATCGCACAGTGAAATAAAACTATTCCAGGCTCGTCTTTCCACATCATTCAGTTTAGTTGCAAAATCGTTGTCCTGCATAATTTTCCGAATTTGTGGCCCAACAAATATTCCTGAACATAAATCAGTTGGAATACCTAAATTCTTAATATCAACGATTTGAAATGTAAGGTAACCTACCTTCTTTAATTTTAGCTTCAATCAATCTAGGAAATGTTTGATGATGCCATATCATCGGAGTAGAAAAGGCCATTCCAGTTCTTGAGTTATCAACATTTTTTGATTTCCATAACTTCAATTTCGACGAACAAACTACACTCACGTATTCTGGTTCATACCAGCGACTTGCGGTGTAAACACGGTCAAAAAATTTGTCGTATGCCCCAACCACTGATTTATTTTTTACTAATTGTAGCCGATGCTGTTTGTCCACAAACAATCCGCAGACGTAACAAAACTTATGGCGATTGTCACACATTTTACTCTTTTATATTTGCACTGAAGCTTGCACTAGAGCTGATTTCTTACTGCTTATGGATCAGTTTGATTGTTATTTTATATGAAATTTGGTGATACTGAAGACCTACATCGTCCTAATAGTATACGCAATTGTAATAGGTTAAGATTGTCGATTAATGATTTTACGATATTTGGGTACGTCGAATAGTACTTAATAACATATTAGATAGACTAAAATACAATAAAACAGGGTAATAAACAAACAAAATAATGTCTAGTTAATGTGAATCACGAGTACGGTTATTACGGTCGGGCCGTAGGTGTATATTTCTGCTTAGTGTGAATGTCAAGACGGTGATTAAACATCGATAACTCAGTCAAATTTCAACCGAATCTAATAAACAAACTCGTGTTACACGCACATTTGAATGGGCTTTCACTAAAAAAGTAGAAATAAAATATTATGGATTGAATCAGGTCATCAAATTGGCGCTAAAGTACAGAAAATCAGAAAATAATGGGGAACTTCTGAATTTGAACGTCCATAACTTTTCGACTTTTTATTGGAACTGACCGAACAGTACATCCTTCAAATGGTCTGTGTTCTCTCTTTCAATTGCATTTTTTATTTTGGAAATCGAAAGGAAAATGACGGAGTTCTGCATTTTTATACACACGCAAGTACCCAAAACCAGTTTTTTTTTTTTTAAATCGAGATTTTGGAGGTGTTTGGAACATTTCTTATATGCCATTATGTTCAGTTCTACCAGCTCAACAACTTAGACTATGTCTCTTGAAAAGTATATTTTCACTCTAACATAGTGTTATTGTGTACGGCGCGTTGGAAAGTCTAGCACGAATTTGTTTCCTTTGTAAGATGGAACAATTCTAACCTAAAATTCTTCTCCGATGAAATCTTTAAATGGAGATTGCAAACCACTGTGAAATGGATAAAATAGATAGTACTGTCTTTACTGACAGGAATCCTCACAGTTTCCTTCCTTCGTAGGGCGAATTATATCTATTCCCTAGCACAGGCCTCGGTAGCTTAGGAGTAGAAAATTGTTTTTTTTTTAATTTATTTCTCACCGAGATTTCTTCTACGCCTTAAATCCCATCAACGTGGCAATATACAGAAGAAAATAACGGAAGAATTTCCATCTTAGAGCTAAATATGTCCACCAAAACGTTTTCGAACCTGAAAACTGTATATTTAAGAGTTTTTTTTAGGTTATAATTTTGAATTCAGCGGCAGTGAACGGTGTGGCTCGCGACTCGAAGTGGCACACCTCAAAACAGTAAAAACATATTAAATCGATAAGGAAACGGCCAGCACGTGTAATTTGAAGAAAATGCTGAAATAAAAATTCAAAGCGGACGATTCGAACTTCCTTCAAATGAAATATATCCGTATGGAATTTTAATTTGCAGGCACTTGAATTCCACATTTCTGACGCCCATATATGCTATGAAATTGTCGCGAAGCGCTGCTCGATTGTTATTTATCAATTGTTTGTTTTTATAGGTTTGTATAACTGAGCAAAATATTAATTGGGACAGTTTCAATAAGGTCAAACGGCAATATTTGCTCACCTACGGATCGGTTTTTTATGTACGGCCAATTTCAATCTAAGCGATATATGCGCGATGAAATATGGTTTCGATTTCCTGTTGTTTTTTTTTTTATGTAGGTTACCGGTTTCGAATACAAATTAGCAGGAAAATGCGCGACAACAATAATTCAGTATTATGATTAATTATATGATTGAATCACGGCGTATTTATACTGTTCCCATTGTGTGGAAGTATTTGATATGTATAAAAACACGAAAACGTTGGTTATACAATGGTTGATATTTTATGTTAACTGAAGGTATGATTAAAATAATGATTACCAATTGCATTAAACAAAAATGATTAAATTATATGACCAGGAATATTGCTAAAATCATTCTGCAACACGAAATTGGCCCGATTACTGTTGCTCAAAACAAATTTTATTTCTTTAAATTGGAATTTTGGCACATATGAAGAGTTGAAGTAAGTAAGAGCACACAGATAGAAAAGATTTCATGTTTTTAAGAAATATATTCTTTTGAATTTGATCTTTTGGATCTCAAAACATATTTCTTTGACGCCAATAATATTTACTTCATTGAAAACTAGAGTCTAGTTTATTTGCTAGTAAAAATATTTCAATTCAAACAAAAATTACTCTCCTTTAAAATAATATTTTTGTTTTGATTTCAAAAGACTTTCTCTAATCTAATTTTAATTCAAATAAGTCATTTGGCAAGGTTTAGGTACCGACCTTAGACAGGTTTCCGTTTTCCGTGAGTATCTCGCTAATCGCTCGTGCGTTCAAAAGTCTCGATCCTTAATTGCTCTTTTTAATATACTAGTTGGTTAAATAACTATTAATTTAGTAATAAATTGATTAACTACTAAAAAATATGATTTTTTTTTAAGAAATCAAGACAAGAATTTTTGGTTCAGTTGTATTATGGGCAAAATGGGCATTTGCCCAGGGCCCCCAACAACAGGGGGCCCCAAACAAGTATTTCGGAACCTCAAGAATATTGAATTTTATTTTTGCGCTCCTGCCATGCCGGGTGGGGACCAAAACAAATATTTTGTAAACCATAAACTAATTAATTAATAAATTAACGTAGTAAGAATATCGAATTTGAACTTTAGCATAAGTCCTAGAGGCAGGTTTCGCAATTAGACTCATTTTTTTGCCATAAAAGAAACATCTAATTTTGAGAAACTCTTGACAAAGTTGAAGAAGAGAAAATACTGTATGAATACATTGATGATTTTCAGTCGACACTTTTTCTTTTGTTATGGAAATCGATTCTTCAAAAATGAATTCTCCAAAAAGTCTGTAAAATAAAAACTCTTGCTTAAATGCGTACGTTTAAAAATCTTTATCATTACACAGTGTGTTTAAAAAGTAATGTAACTACTCAATATATTTCTTTCTAAAAACTTGACAATGAAAAGATCCCAATAAAAGTTTTAGGAAAATGCTTAATCTACAAATTTGAAATGCTTAGAAATGAATCATACTACTCCTAAATATCTCGAGAAATATGCATTGTACGACAAAACTATTAAATAAACTTGTAGGACGCAAAGGGGGAAATGAGATGGCGATATCAGTTTCATTGCAGATGGCGCGGCAATCGGTAAAAATGAGGTTACTTCATTTTTTTAAATGGGAACACCCAACTTTTTTTTTATAAAATTATGATTTTACGCTAAATAAGAACAATCTTTTGTCTGAACATTTTTTTCGTACGATGCATCTATCAAAAGTTATTGACGATGGAAGTTTGTGGCGTCTGTGGTAGTTACGACCGCTGCCACTGCATGGGATGCGCTCGCCGTCTGGCAGTCAAAGCGAAGACTTGAATAACCATACAAACAATTCGGAGTTGAGTGACAATATAGACAATTAATTATCAAACTTATAACCTTAATCGCCAATAATTGACATCGATGATTTAAAATTTACAATTTGAATGACAAATATTTGATATATTTGACATATACCATGGCAATCCTTTATGGCTTAGGGCGCATAAAGAATCTTTATCGCCGTAGGGCGCAAAAAGTAGCTGTTTTCGTCCCGGTAACTAAGATGTAAAATGTCACTTTATGATCATTTAGGACATAAAAGTCATTTTTGAGTTTTTTTTCATTTTTGAGCATGTTGATAAATAAGGACTTGTATTTTTAATTATTGTATCAAAAACCAGAAGAATTTTGTACTATGACTTTTCACCACAGAACCTATTTTTCAAAAAAGAAAAACAGTTTTCTGACTGAAAAACAAAATATCACAATAGTATATTATTATACAAGTTTTATAAGACGTCAAATTGGCGCACGAGTTGTTTTGGTCACGACGAGCGTAGCGAGGAGTGCCCAAATGGAGCGAGTACGCCAATACGTCTTATAAAACGAGTGTAATATACTACTTTTTCTACTTTGCTTCATTAATTTTATATAAATTTAGAAATTGTGGTTAGTATATCGCGCTAAATTAGAATCTAGGGTATTTTGCGGGTACCACGTGGAAGCACTGTAGTAACTGTCAACTTCGTTAAGGATGAGATCGATGAGATAAAATCATGACAAAATCTAATTGTGAATAATTTTACTCTACTTTCACCTACAAGTTTGAATAAATATTCAGCGAGGTCGCAACGATGATCATAATGGAGCTTGGGGCAACACCTTTAACCCTACTGTGATAAATACATGAAACTTAACCTAAAAAGTTAACAACTTTAAAATAGTGGTTTCATAAGTATAATAATCAGAGTAGAAGTGTTTGGCGGTGACTGATTAGTTACTTCGAAGAACAAGAACTTACTAGAGAATTGTTATAACGCTTAACGTTTAATAGCGGTGTCTACCTAATTCCGCTACGTAGCCGTTGCGGCTTATATATTTACAAGCACTTATAATTGAAACCCAATTCTAATTTCGGCAAAGTAGTTTATTAGAATAAATTATACTTAGTAAAATTACATGTGATGGAGGTAATACAAATACGTTGCACACAACCAGAATTAAGACGAAGTCAAAAGCGACGGACAAAAACGAATACAAATTGAACCGGGCATCCAAGCGTCCAAAATATTACCGAAAACTTATACGTTACATAAACTAAGAAATCCTCTACACTTTAAATGTACTATAGCTTCGTACGTGTATGCTGATAAACCATTTATAGCGCATATACAATCTCGCAGCAGTAATTAAAATCGTTCATATCTACGATGTAGGTTTGATCTTCGCATAATACCTTATTAAAGTAAATGTGATCCTTGAATTATATCTGAAAAGGAGATTTGATTGTTTAGTTGAAAAGAATGATAACGATCACTTACCAGAGTCGTAAAACATCACCGAAAACGTAATGCTGGCGTATTTTGATGAACACAGCAAAACTAAGAAAGCCCCAAATCCTTTGGCCATACTATAGCAGGCTACACCCATGTTTAAAGATGTATAGAATATTGATATTTCGCGGTTTATGCGATTGCAAGCGATTAAGAAGATGCAGTGTGTGGTTATGTTGGGTTATGTATAGTACGTTTGACATATGGCATTTGATATCAATGTGTACCAATCTTAGACAAAAATGTTACTGTTTTCGGTATTACAATGTGTTAATTGTAACACCGAAAACAGTGTTACAATGTGTGCATTGTGAATGCAAAGTAGTATATATAATAATAAATATACTATTATATTATTAAAAATGATGATTTTTTTTATTCAAGAAATCAAGTAAGAAACTTTAAAAAAATACTTTTTTCCAATTTTCTAATTTTACTTCAAACAACTGTTACTAAGCAGTCAATTTAATACATAGCAATATGATTGTAAAGAAAACATAATATGTACTAGAGTTAGATCATTCTTTTAGTGGTAAATAGTTGTAAACTGAACTTTATCAATGGAGCATCCAGTTCAAAATTATTATTTTTGATTGGTACTGTACGGCGTTGTTCCCGTGTCCTACAAGAACACGAGCTCGAGACTTGAACGAAATTTGTCTTCTTTTTGCGGCATTGTCGGGTCCACTGGTACCATTTGCCATCTCCCTCGGTCCATTATCAAACACTGCCCTCATCTCTCTCTCAAGAACCACTCCACTATTGAAAGGAATCGGGTTCTTTTAGCGCTGTTAAATTTTCGGCTATATGAAATAGGTCCATGCCTCCTCCATGGCAAGTTATTGAAAGGGAGAACGGGGAGCAAGCCATTCGCTTTTTACACACCAGACGTGCTCGCAAACGTTGCACGCTCTTCTCGAAGGCGACCTCTGCAGACGGACGAAGACCATGGGGCCCATTGTTTTCTGGCCTGGTAATGGTAGTGCAGATTCGATGCGATAAAAATGTATTTGGACTGTTTTTAGTGGCCGGGCGCGACATTGTTAATTGCGAAATTTGTAATTCGTATCCATAGTATTCGGACATTCCGCGGATGGTATTGGGCAGGCGGGAACTTTTTGCCAAAGGCCGGGAATGAACAGATTTTGCGATGATGCACGGCGCCGCATCGTAAAGGAAGGCAATGAGGCTCCGAAGGATATCGGATTTTGACGAGATTCCGTTTTTGCGATGTTTGATTTTACGATCGCGCGTCCTACAGGCCGTTAGGTCTGTCGTCCGCCGCCAGGCGGCGCGCATTCTCGCCGAAACGCGGATTGCTTTGTTGCGATGGCACTGATTTGTCGTTTTTTTTTTTTTCAAAACGTTAATGTGCGTTTAAAGTTCGAGTAATTAAAGTTTAGATCCCATTGTGCTTTACTTTTGTATGTATAAAGAAGACCGGAGTCGAAGGTGTTTTAAGAATAGCTGTTATAATGACTAGAAATATTAACAAAATAAACAAAAATGAAAAAGATATATATATCAAACAATAAAATATAAGTGAAAAGCTCAAAATAATAAAAATAAATTGATTAATAAACAAAAAGAGAACCAATCAAATCTCTTTGAAACTTTTTAGAGGTTTTTTTCTACAAATAAATGTCATTCTGAGTAAAATTTTCATTTTTCTAGTTCCTCAGATTTTTTTTTTATAATAGAAAAATCTTTATTTATATTTACTTCATTGAATACTGTAGTATTTTTTTGGAGAACGTAGAAGCGTAGAATTAAAAAAAATAATTAGATACATGGTGTTCCATTTAAAAAAATTAACTTTCTTACGAAAAAATTATTTGCTATATTTTGCCACCTGGCTCATAATTTGGAAATGGTAGGTAATCACGCTAATAGAACGTTTCTTACTTAATCACAATCTAAGCGTTCGCAATAAAATGAAAAACAGGTAATTGAGATATACAAGTTTTCTTAGACTGCTGTTATTCCATAAAAGTACCAATAAATCAAAAAGTATAAAGTTTAGAGTAGGTAATGTTATTTTTCATTGTTGTAAAATTTTGCGAGGAATTCAAAATTGTGCCGAAATATAGATTGTTCCATTTAAAAAACATAATTTGAAAATGTGCGCATCGGCGTTCTGTATGTACAGGGTGTCCCAACAGTGCGATCTCGGAAGATTGTGCCTCTGTGAATGAAGATATTGTAAAACTGATTTCACTCATATATACAGAACGCCGAGGCGCACATTTTAAAATTATTAGCGTGTATACAGGGTGTTCCATAAGGTAGTACCAACCCAAACTTATGTTTTTTTAAATGGAACAACCTATATTTCGGCACAGTTTTGTATTTCTCGCAAAATTTTACGACAATGAAACATAACATTACCTACCCTAAACTTTATACTTTTTGATTTATTGGCATTTTTAATATGACAATATGAATTGGAATTCACTCAATTATCGAGAGAGAATAGTAGATACTGAAAATATATATAACTGATATAACAAAATTGACAATATCATAACAAAAAATTCTAAACTGAGCCTCATTCAGTGCCAAATAGTGCGCCCTTAGGCACATTTTGATGTACCCGCAGTAAAAATAGGGCCTATTTTCTACTATTTGTTCTGTTTTTCTATTCTATTTCCATTTTTTTACACATTTATTTAAAGACATATTGTTATCGCGTAAACTAGAAATGTTGTATATATGTATATAAATAATTAAAAATAAGTAAAATATTAATAATTGTTGCAAATTTGTAAAATATTGAAAATGCTCTCTTTTAGCTAAAAAATGTTGGATAAAAAATTTAATATTTAGTGAAACCTGTTTATATTCAGGATAGCGAGTCAATCTTCAATACAATGCCCCAAATATTCAACATGTTTCAAATTATAATACTGTTTAAAAGTTAGTTTGATTATTTTAGAATTTAGAACTTATAATATTAAAATTTATAAAATCTTTCCTCATTTATTTTTAAATTCAGTTCCAACGCTCTTCATTCTATGTTATTCCGTTTTTTAATATAATATGATAGTAATAATATTTTTTTGTGTTTGTGTGTTTATACATTATGTACTTGTTCAAATTTTTGTTTGGTTTTATTACAAACTATATTCTTTAATAACTTTTTGTAGATTTTCTTAATTTTTGTTACACATATATATGTATATCTTTACAACACAGTTTACTTTTTGTTTTCGAATGGATATGGTATAGGGGCCCCGAAATCAAGTTGCGCTTAGGGCCCCCAATTTAGTTAGTCCGCCACTGCTTACCAGAGTCGCAAAACATCACCGAAAACGTCATTCTGGCGTACTGTGATGAACAGGGCAAAACTAAGAAAGCACCAACTCTTTTGCCATTCTATAGCATGCTACACGCTTGTTTAAATATGTTTAAATATGTTTCTGTATACAATCATGTATAGATATATTATTATTCACATTAAAAATTTAACATCCACAGAAACGGTTGACATCTGCATCGGCCATATTCGGGTACCTAGCGGGGTGTGCCGCAGGTTGGCATCTCAGGACCGCTACCGTTCACGATTTGTCTGAACGACGGCGCAGCCGGACGCTTAAACGCGTACAACTGGCGTCTAAAACGTGTTCCCATACATTTTTTAAAAGCGTTCTGGAAAACGTGAGTCCGATCGTCCGGGCAGCGATTAATACGCGCGCTCCGACAAAATGGCAAATTAAAATTAATAAACCGATATAAATTCAAGAAAGGCGAACCATCGCGACGTTTTTAGGTGTGCGGCTGGTCGGGGGGACCGCATGCGGAGGTAGGTGGGAGGGGGAGGGGATAGGGGGCATCGCCGAAGCAATTAAAATCCGGTGGAACCTTTCGTGGTCCTTTTCATTTTTTGAATTCCTTCCCGGTTTATGATTTATTTCGTCTGCGATTTTAGGTCGTTTTTTGAATTTGTGAGAGGTGGTTAGGAGGGTGGGGGGAGGGAGTGGGAGGGGAGGACCCCCGCGCGTAAAAATGTTGATCCATAAACCCTTTCTCGGTCGCGGGACTGGGCTGCTTGCTCGAGATTCGGAACGGCTCGGACCGCCTGAGGTTTGCCTGAGATCATGTACAGTATCAATGCCAAATTGGCAAATATTTGAACCCCGTTTGTCGAATTATAGTCAGTCGGACCCGTATTTGCACATACTAGAGTTGCCTACTTTCAAAAAGTCACAAAAAAATACGTATCAATATCCATTTATACAAAAGTTATACGTGATGCTGCTAGACTTGTGTAGGCATTTCCATGAACACAAGTAGGCATTAACAGATTATTTTCAGGATTTGGTTGGAGCTAATCTGTCACGCAAAACTATTTTAAAATCCGCATTTTGCAATTTTGTTTTTAGTAGAATCAATTTTAATTTATGTATATTTGTGGTCCAAAGAAAATACCTTTTCGACATCCTACAGGAACTTTACTTGAATTTGCTCTAAACAAATAAAACTTGTGCTTTTTGATAGGCGCCATATTGGTTTTCTACACATTTCAGTTTTTTTTTCAAATTTGTCTGAATAATTCGATATGGTACAGTCAAGAGTTTTTTACCGACTCCACAGCCCTAGTGCGGAGGCACATTTTTGTTGTTGAGTAATAACCTAAAAAAGTTTTGAAGATATTTTTGATGACAAAAATCTCTGATACTTTCAATTGTTTCGTTTTCTTTTTTGTAAAAACCGACGGTCTGCATTTTTGTACATTTAGTTTGATCAGAAAACGATAACAGAATTTTTTCGCCATTTTAAAATAATATCTATCGGTTTCTACAAGCTGTCAAACTGAATTCAATTGGTATTTACATATTTATACATTTTAATAAATTTGCAAAATCCACTTTAAGAAACTTGTGCAAATGTTATAATAACTGAATAATAACTGTTGTTATAACTGCTGTAATAACTGATGATTTTAGAAAAATTCAACGCAAAAAAATTGTCATACTGCATTTCAAATTTTTTTCCTTAAAAAAGTGGTCAACATGTCATTTTATAATTTCTACTGAGTTAGATAATTTCCACTGAGTTAGAAAAGCGAACATAATATATATATAACCTTCAAATATTATTTTAAAATTATGTTGAAAGGGCTGCAATTTTTTGTTCAGGTCATGGAACTTTTTGAAAAGTGCTGCTTAAAAATAATAAATACTTGCTGACACCTTAATAAAAAATCTGATGTGGCCAGGCACATGACTTTATCATACTATAAATAAAATTAATAGTTTAGCTGCATGAGACTCTATTTGATCGAGATCGGCCATGTCTGCATTAAAATAAATCTACTAGAACTAGACAGATATGTCGATTAAAGCTGCGTTCGGATATTGTACTCCGTTGACACCGGGTACACCGTCCAAATGACACTTACGTGTTATTGGGTGTAAAAAGTGTAATGCAATATGCGAACGCAGCTTATATTGACAGAAGTTATTGTCAAAACATTAGCGTTTGACACAAAGACTACCTACTGTCATTAGAATCAAAAAATCTGACAAATCCTGGCTACTAGTTTTCATGCAGTACAACCGATCTCGTAGAAATATAATTTGCTCATGCAGCTAAACTATTGATTGTACCAAAAAATGTCATAGTGATAAATTATTCAGAATTTCCTCATCTTTAATTTATTATTTAGCTATTTCGACAAAATTCCAGAAATGGCGGCTGTTTTGCAAAATCTTTCAAAAATGCTAAGACTAAACCTCCAGTTCCTTTGGACCCTCTTCAACAGAAAGCTTTTCAGCTCTAAGTTTGGTTATGAAAGTTCTAAATATGAAGTTTTGTCCCGATACCTTTAGTAGTTTCTCCGGAATCGTCGCCACAAAAAACGGGTACACACACATACACACACACACACACACACGCACACACGCACACACACACACACACACGCACACACACACACACACACACACACACACACACACACACACACACACACACACACACACACACACACACACACACACACACACACACACACACACACACACACACACACACACACACACACAGACATTTTTTTGTACCTTGGTCAAAAATGTTCCGGGGGCCCAAAAAGACATATTTCCGCTAAAATCTCAAAATTTTTTTTGGCACGATTACAATACTTTACATACTGCGTATGATAAAGTAAAAAGTGAAAAATCACTCAGCCTGGACTGTCGACTTTCTAGAAACTACCTAAAATCCGATTCATACAAGTGAAGCTACTACTCGTTTTTTTTTGTTTTCTGTAGATTTATCTTTTAGGTTATCATATTTCCAATTACACTATTAGATTTCTTATAGAAAAATAACATTTGTATCACTAGTTCATACAGACTCGTAAAAATGTAACACAAAAACGTCAGTTTCTTGTTAAAACCTTCAAAACCAAAGTTTAAGTAAAGTTTTATAATTGATCAAATTGTTCAGCGTAATTTTACCCCGTTTCCGTAGACATAATAATATGGTACAATAATAATAATGTACAACAGTTATTTCGTTCAAATTATCTAAAGTAGTTTTTCTGGCATTAAAAGTACCTTGTTTTAAACTAAGAATCTGCAGAATCTGCCTCAAAATAACTAAAAATTAAAATAACTAAGATAATTACTTAAATAATAATAAATACATAGTCAATTTAATAATAATTTACAAAGTAAATATTGTACTATATACTAGTCATTATTCAGAAACTTTTTGTGCTTTCGAATTTTCCGATTTCCATTAAAAAGGCACCTGTGACACCACATGAATTAAAAGAGTATTGTTTCTTATCAGTTCAATTAAGTATATGGTGTTTTGATATAGGACTGTTTTGTTGTATCTATTTGAGATTTTTTTTCAACGTATTTTCTATCTAGGTACCTATATGTCTCTGCTATATATTCTAAACGTTATAAGTTTTATAACACATGTTACAACATATATTATTATAATATAATAAACAATACGACAATATTAGTTGGAATTTCAGTTCTTCAAAAGTAATGTTTAAAACAATCCTACGATAAAAAAATCTTATTAGCAATGTAAAAAAAAACAATAGATTTTGTATAATATTATAAACTCACTAAATTATGGTCAGATACCGTTCAAAACCGTCAATACATAGTCAGAATGCACACATAACACAAAATTGTCATTACAGTTCTTTTGTTTTACTTGAGTTTGATGCTGTTGTTATATATCTACTTATTAACGAAAGAAAATGTTAATATTGGAAAACCCCTGTATGATGGATCATATATTTTAATATTTATTTATATATTTAATGTTACTCTTCAAAATTTGAGACCACTTTGTTACTTTTCTTTCATTGGTATTAATTTATTTGCTTCATTTATATTTATTCTCAATAATTTGTTTGTTTGCCCTGTATTTTATTCCTTATTTACCAATTTTATATTTTACAAGCATCAGTGAATTCAGGTAAAGAAGTACGCCTCTAAATATTAGTGAACACATGTATTTATTATATTTTGCAAGACATACAACGTACCAAGCTATTATTTTCTTGTCGAAACTAAAACGTTTTAACAAATCTCGAAAACAATTTCTTGCCCATAGAAAAACGTATTTTTCTGCGGTGCATTGAGACGGAATTAATATGTTTTCGTCAAATATTCGAACGAATTTCGGCGTAGAAGATATTTCACGGCCAGAATACAACCTTTTTTTTTGTTCAGCTAGCCGGGGGTTTGAGAAATTGAAATGTGTTTGCATATTCACATATGTGATGTATCGAATCGATATTAAATGTTTAATATTTTATTTATTTTTAAGCGTATTTGACTTATTTTCAAAATGTCACTCTCCAATTTGTTAAGATTAATTGAATCATTAATTTACTTTTAATCATTTACCTATAATATTCAATAATCAGCATGCTATTAAACAGAGTTCAACAAACTTTCCAAAGACTGGGTCACATACAACAATTTTTACTAGGAAAATATAAAATTATATGTTTTGTAATCGAATACTTTGTTTACGTTGCAATTTTCAAAAACCACTTATTAAAAATCAGATTTATGCGATTATTAGACAATTCCACCAGACAGCTCACATATCAATAAAATAAATTACTTAATACCACATAAAATCAATTAACAAATGACCGTCTGCGACATGTAAAAATAAAAAATAAACCGACACAGCAAAACAATACGCCTATTATGAAATTGTTTAATAGATCACACTGTCAGCGGTAAAACTATCCACATCTCGTACAATATCGGAATATTTTGCATATCGGCAATATTAGTCACACATTCCAGCAAGGTATACGTAATTAAGAATACATTTTACGCTATAGAAATTCAATGAAAGCAGTCTAGGGAAATCTAATTGTCCCCAATAGGTACTGGAATGTTATCTTAATAGTTGTCCTTTTTGTCTTTACACATCGCTTCGTATAGTGTATAAATCCGAATTTATAAACTTAGTATTTGCGTGTTAATGCTAGCAGATTTGCGTGTTGTCGCTTTTTGACGTTTCTATTTGCGAACAAAGGCTTGGAATGTGGAATTGTGCAGGTTTTAATTCAGAACCGGTCTCGATATGTATTGCCGCATAACTGTTTTCCATTTTACACATCTTTGCATTGTAATTACCAAGGATATGGGTACGTATTTGAATAAAGAGGTCATGCCTGTAATAATAATTCTATTAATTCTCTTCGAAACACCGTGTTGCTAATGTAATCGAAACTAATCTCTTATTCTTTATAAAGAGTTTTGTCCTAAAAAGTCGGAAGCCATTAATAATATTGTGATTTAACACACATCTACTGCTTCCCTAATTTTAGAATGTCTACATTACCATGATAAGTATTCGCATACACCTTCTGTTTTAAATAACCCCACAGAAAAGTCAAGCGGCGTTTAATCTGGTGAAGGTGGTGGCCATCCTATAGGGCCGAATCGTCCAATCCACTTATTTGGAAAATGTCTGCTCAACCAATCCCTGACTTGATATGCGCTATGAGCAGGACAACCGTCGTGTTGATAGTGTAGTGAACACCTGAGCTGTTAGTTGATTTCGTCCAAAGTAGGTAGCAAGAAATTTTCCAACATATCAAAATAAGTGTTTTGGTTTACAGTACCGTCAAAAAAGTATGGCCCAATTATTTTCTTGTAATAAATCCCACACCAAACATTCTGTTTTTTATATTTTTGAGAATTGGTTGTAATACGGAAATTTGGATTTGCTTGAGACCAATATCTGCAATTCTGTGAACTAGCAACTCCATTTGTGGTAAACGTCGCTTCGTCAGAGAAAATAATTTTTCTGTAGAAAAATCTATCGACCATAATTCGTTCTCCCATTAATAGGCAAAATTCTAATCGACGAGCATCATCTCCTTCTACTAAGGTGTGTATCAGTACTGGTTTATAAGAATGAAATTTTTGATTTGAAAAGATCCTTTGCAGGTGGCTTTTACTTATGTTCAAGTCTCGAGATCTTAGCCTCAACGATATTTTTTGGGCAAGTGTTCACGGAATCAATAGCTAACATAGCTCCTGCATCATCTTCGCCATTTCACTTTTTTTCTTGATGTTTTTCACGTCTCCTGTTGCGTGAAATTTTTAACCAATTCACGAACACAATTGACAGAAAAGTATACCTCAGGGTATTTTCTGTTAAAAACTTCAATAACACGGCAGTACGATACCTCACCTATGCCGTAACAAAGGACTAAATAAACCCTTTGCTCTAAAGTCAACATACTTTTAATCAGCTTCTATCAACATATTGCTTGGATACGCTGTTACTACTGTCAACTGATCAATCATATATGTGGTCTCTAAATTTTTTGTTCATCTTTATGTAACGACTTTTCACTGGTCCGAGATGTAAAATTTGAAATAGAACATTCAAGTTTGATATTTGAGCATAAAATTATTTCAAACTAACTTTTACCTATAACATTTTTGATCTAATTCCGAAAAACCGATAGTTTATTCTTCGGCCAATTTAACATTTTCGTGTTTTCTAACCATCCTGTATGTTAAAGCAAAATATTAAATATTATTTTTAATCTGTTTCTAACAGTTTGAACAGAAATTTCTATTCCATGTGCTCGTCTTAGGTCGTTTAGGAGGTCTCGTGCTGGGCAGTACGCTGACGTAGAGAGGAAAGGACAAGAAATCGGTCTTGATTTTGAGTAGTTTTTTGATTTCGACCTTGTTTTCTTTAGTTAAGTATATGCCCTTAAAGCATATACTAAATTTGCATACCAAATTTGATTTGCCTAGAGCTATTATACAATTATATTCGTACACACAGAAAAGTAAATACTTCACTCAAAGCAATACCCCTTCATCCAAGTAAATGATTAGTTTGCTATAGCCGCAAGTAGATATTTTCTCAAGTTAAGAATAAAGAGATATTGTTGAATTGAAATGATCATATGCTTGTATATCTGAGAAAATATTTTCTTGCAATGAGTATAGATATTATTCATTCTAGAAAACTATTCTCACGTTGAGAATAATGGAATTTTCTTAAAGTGAATATATATGCTTGACAATGAGCAAATATTTTCTTGAAATGAGTATAGATATTATTAGTTCAAGAACATGATCATAATGTATTGAATAGAAATTACTGTTTTAGTTTTTTTAAAAAGGTAGGGAATTGTGTGAAATAAATAGACAATAACTTAGCGAATGATATTTGTTTTATTGTATGAAATTTCTTTGCTTAATTACATATGTACTTACCTATTTATAAATTATCACTACCTACAATTAGACATCAAATTGTTTCCATTATATTACACAAGTAAGTTTTCTGTGGCATGTTTGTTGATTTGGTTACCACTATATGGCTAGGCAAAATTTACGTACCGTGTGCGTCACAAGTCACAACTATGAACTGCGTCGCAAATACGTTGAACATAAGTACTGTAGGCTATTCACGCAAAATTAAAACTATATACTTTCATAATATTATAGATCGCGTAGTTATTGCGTACAGTACCTACAAAATTAGTACTAACATATTGAACTCTTCCCGGACAATACTCGGTAGTCAGCGAACACGACGCCATAGCAGACCCCAACTAACTGAAGGCAAAGGCCGATGCGAAAAATCTTAAATCTCGGCAACGTTCGTGCCCGTTTGAGTGTAAATGCGCCAGCGCGTTGCTAGCAATGGCTTACTTGATTCAAATTATTGATCAACTTCTTGAATTGAGAATTTAAACTACTTGGTTTGAAAATTATATACTTAACCGAAACTAATAACTCTGAGATTGGGATATGAAATGAAAGAAATTGTTTCAAACCCAGTAAATATTAACTTTCATCTAAAGCAATAACCGCAAGTAAATAATTTTCTCACGTTTTGAGAATATACTTCGCTGTGTGTAGTAAACAAAACTTAAGTTAAAACAATATTTTTTCCTAAATTCTTTTTCAACCGATTTTAATAAATGATACGTTTTTGGAAAGCCCACATCATTCCTCGATCAAATTTAGCACTTAACACCAGACATATTTATAGGACATAATACCAATAACGTCGACCATCAACGAAAGAAACAATTGAAAAACGCTCTTAATTAGTAATTAGCAATACCCGAATTAATAACTCCTGAAATTCCTGGTACTCTACACCGAAGATATGCGTATTTCTGACAAATGGCAACAATTAAAATTAATGAAAAGATCGCAACGGGCGGGGAGGTGAAGCGATGGGGGAGGGTGGGGGGGAGGGGAGGCCTTAATCCCAAACGGGTGCAGCAATAAAGATATTAATGCCTTCAGGATCCAATTTCGTATCAACGACGGTACGCGCGATGGTCGATATTTATGCGAGTTCGGTTTCTTCATCTGCTTCTCGTAATTAATTTTACGTCACCTATGCTGCCCTTAATTTAGGACGTCGGCCGGTTCATTTTTCTGCAAATGCCGAACGCCAACCAGCTAGCTTAAGAGTTCGTGGATTGCCAGATATGGCAAACCTGGGTGAATTGGCTGTACCAGAGTCTCATAGCCGTTTTACACTACGCAATTTAGTGCGCAATATAGTACACAATTTGTGCAGTAAGTAGATACAACAACATCTTCAACTGAAATTGTGTCGCATTTTCTTATGCTGACTAGTTTGTTTAGAAATTGAACCATTTTCTGTTGCTTAGATTTCAGTTGCTTAACAACTTCTTGTGTAACTTCTTGCACAAGAATTGCGTAGTGTAAAATGGCTATTAAGCACCTCGTGGGTTAGGTATTCCAATCAGAAGACATGAATATTTGTGAGAAACAGTATTGCTTTTGTCAGAAAATGGGGTAGATAATGAGAAGCACTTTTTCATGGTGAAGTTTTACAAAAATCAATATATTTTTATGACAATTGTTTCTTTTTGGGGGAAAAGCCAAACCAATTTGGTAATTATATATTTATTTCCCTGTCACATATAGCAGGTTCCCAAATGATATTATGGGTAAAAAGTTTCTTGTCGCCTTATTAGTTTTTTTTCCTTCAATTCTTTGTGAAATTAATTAACAATACTACGCCAATCTTTGTCCGTTTCGCAAATTTTCTTGCTCTTTATCGTCATCTGATGCTTGGTTGGAATATGTTTCTTCCTCATCTTCTCGAAACATTTTTTCAAGATCACTAAATACTTCAGCTGACAAATTCATTTCCTGGGCTCAAGCAAAGATTCGGCTGCTCCATTTCAGTGGAACTGTCTTGTAAGTCACTTAAATCTTGCGCTATTTTGTTCAATGTTTGAACAATTATTGTTATATGTTAAATGTTATATAGTAACCTCTACAAAAGATACAAATTTTTTGATGATCTACCACTTTGTTATTGGATACTTTTTGATTCTAAGACAAAAAATGATTATTTTGCTCGCCTATTGTGAAGCTTTATTAACCTAATTTAATGTTTGTAGCATTACTGAAAAAAATAAGTTTTGGGTCAAACAATAAGAAACAGTTCTTTTGTATTTTTTTTGTACAATTGAATGGTGTAAAGAGTTTTTCAATTTTTGCTTAAACAAATTATGAACAATTACTTGAAAATTCATTGTTGCGAAAGTAATTTTTGGGTTTTTAAAATTTTTGAGCATGTTAAATAGGGACTATTATTTTTTATTATTTTATCAAAAAGTACATGTAACAACAAAAATGAGCACCAGAACTCAGTCTGATGGTTTTTCACCGCAGAATTTATTTTTCAAAGAAAAAGAAAAAGGTTTTGACTGTGTAAACTGAATATCTAAAATCTTGCTCATTTTACGTCTTAAATAGGTATACATATTTTTATACAAGGTGTTTCTTAATAAGTAATAACATGCTAATATTTAAGGAGGTTATTCATGGGTTCATTTTTAGGAAAAAAAATTCATATGAACATATGTCCTAAAGGACATATGACTTTTGAACTACAGGGTGCTAAAGTTTTAAGAAAAAATTTTTTTTTTATGGTAACTTTTGTACGACTATAGATATTTTTGTGAAACGTAGTACGCATCTTCTATGCATCAAAAGGCATTTTTTAGCTGTACAACATATTTTTTTTATTCTAGCCAGTGGCGTTCGTGCGGGGTTTGTACTGAATCATCTCAAAGAGAAAAGTGATACGCCACTGCTTTTTCTTAAAGTAAAAATTATTTTTTAATTCCTCATTCCTTTGTTGCCAACCAAATCTGGTCTCTTGATTTTTTTTTGCTTAACGTACGGGTTTCGCATAAAAAAATAAAATTCATTCATTTGCATCTCTAAACTTCTTACGAGAAAAAAATTAAATAAAATACAACTTTAAACAAGAATTTATTTAAGACATTTTTAAGCGGTAAAATTATAAACAAAGTAATCTCAACACATTTTGAAATGAATGTCGTATCAAAGATATCATAAAAAGAGACTTTTTTCTTAAAACTTTAGCACCCTGTAGTTCAAAAGTTAAGACCTTTAGGACATATGTTCATATGAATTTTTTTCCTCAAAATGGACCCTAGGATAACCTCCTTAAATATTAGCATGTTATTAATAATTAACACCCTGTATAAAAATATGTGTGCTTATTAAGGACAAGATAAAATGACATGCTTTCACAAAATCTCGATAATATCTCGCGATAATAAAGAAACAAAACAAAAAAATCGTTTTTGCATTTCCATTTACACTTGTCTCGGATGTCATAGTCAAAAGTGACCCTTATGAAAGTTGTATTTTTTTAGGATCTACAACTTTTCTGTAAGACATATTTTGAGTTTTTGTTACGTCCATTACAAGCCCCTTAAAGGGTGACTAAATCGATTAACTATATAAAAAAACTAAAAAAAAAATATTGAATTTTAACACTTACGAAAAACTGGCAAATTGTTATGCAACGAGGGGAAAATATCCAGAGTTTCAATCACCCTGTAGAGTTGCATCTGCAAAGACAGCAAAACGTTTAAACCGGTTGATTTGGTGACATCTACACTGCTACAAAAATTATGTAGATACCAGTCTTACAGAAGATTTACATTAGCTAACTCTAATCCTGTTCTAAAGATTTTACTATCTCACAAGCATGAGCAATATGCACTGTATTCCCATATTATAATATCACAAAAGATTCACACACAAAAAAGAAGGATATTCCCTGAATAAATCTACTCTATTAGTGCTGTAGTGGTTTCGCAACCCTTGACTATAAGCAGAACCGCTTTTTTAAACTCACACCAGTCATGTAATGCGACCATATTCAAATGAAAATTGAACAAAAACTGGAATACTTAATATTCAAAATTCAAATTAAATCTGTATACATCGTGTAAGTTACCCTTTGCAAATCAACCCTCGGATTACTTACTTACTTCTTACACAATCCGCAGTTGCGCGACAACCACCCTACTTCTTTATAAACAACCCCTTCGCCGATACACTCAGGTATTTCTAAATTATGCAATTTCCCTGTAATGTAAATCCTTGGAATCGAGAAAAATTTTCTCATGGTCACAAAACTACCTACTTATTAAATTTCTACATTAAATTTCCGATATATACCTGAAATTTGGGATTATTTGGGCATCTTCGGTTTCATTCAATTTTAAGATTTACCTGCTCCAGCCGCGAGTCAGCTGCTGGGGTCAATGTGTTTTTTTATGTCACCCTTTCCCTTTCTTCAAATGGTAAAGGGTGCCCCGCTAAAGATGTGTTGAAGTCTGTTTGGGAACACTAGCCACGAATTATAGGTAAGAACAAAGGTGCAGATGTTGGTGGTAAAAAAATGGTGCTGATAGAAAGTGAAATCTGACGATGCTGTGGGTCCAAAATTGACTTAGGTCCCTTTACTGGTTAGGAGAAGAAGCAGAGACACCATTTGGTATATGTGTATCCCTTTTTTCTTCTTGTTTTGTTACGTACTGACTCATTGTGTGTGCGTTTTTATTGTTGTAATAGTAGATCTAATGTAGTATTTTAACCAAATATTATTCGTTTTTTTGTTTAATTAAACAAAGCATTTAAGGAATATTGGCGAATAACTGAAGCTATAAAAAATAATCAACATTAACTTATACAATATAAAAACCTTCTAGAACAATTAGAAATAGAAAGGTATAAAATAAATAGAACATAAGTGTAAGAGCACCGCGTCGGAGTGTTATGTCTATATTATCTATACGAAAGTAACGTCACTGGTTCGGTTTATATATTATAAAAGTTTATCTTCAGATTTTACCCACAGACAGCGCTAACTACATATATTTAACTTTGATATTATTTAACCAGAGATATCTTATCTATTGTTGTTGGTGTAGTCCGCCCTAAATGAATTAAAACTGTGGACAAAGCACTGAAATATAAAAGTTATCTGGTAAATAAAATGAAGAAGTCAAACGAAATACCGATATTTTAAGAAACTCTGGGATAAAAGTGACCGCTGAAGACACCAGTTTGCTGGTTTATACTGGTTTAAAACAAGTTGTCAAGTTACCCACGGCTTTAAGGGGTAATGCCACTCTAGCGCGAGAAAAACTAGCCGATTTTGTAGGTATATTTTTACAATATAGTAAATGAATTACAAAATCTCTTTAAAGCCTTTTATTGTTCATATTTTGAGGAATATTCACAATAAATAAAAATAGAAATAAATAAAATTAGGAGCGTTAGAGCACATCAAAGGAAACCTCTTCCGGCGGATAGGGTTGTACGGCCGGAAAGATTTCGCACACAGTTTTTCACTTAGCCATAGAAACAAAAAAAATATTGATTCCATATAAGATTATCTCGGGAAGTACGTACGGAAATTAGAAAATTCCGCTTTAAAACAAAATGGCGCACGTTTGAACACAAAGTATCACTTTTAGGTACAAAATTAGGTTAAAAATTGTTTATAACAAAAAAAGTTTCGAACTTATCGTAAAATCCGTACGTACTTATCTAGATAATATCGTTCTGAAGCTGCATATACAATTTCAACTGAATTGACGAACATCAGTTGAAGTTATCGTTCCGGCCAGTTTGAAAAAATGCGGTTTTGAGAAAACACCGTTTAAAGTATTGTGTAACTTTGATGTATAAAATTGTTATATTTTACTATAGTCGGCGAAGCCTGGACCATATAATTATCTTTTCAAATTAACAATTTCCTCCACTTGTTTCTTTCTGTTTGATTTTGACGACAGACGGGCCTCTTTTGCAGCATCAGTCAGGGATGGCTCTGAAAACATGATGCGCCGTGCGTCAGCCTTCGCGCAGATATTATTGCAGTTTGGCTAGATGCTCATACAGAATACCTCCATAATCTTTATAAGGCTGGATATCATTGACAACACATATAGCTATACTTGCTGCAATATCCACAATTACTTTGCCACTTGAAAGTGAAAATGAAAATGAAATCACCAGGTGGCATTTCATCGGTCAGAATTTATGATACAGTGTCGCCCAGATTTATTTTCTTCATTTTATCAATTGAATCATGATTATGACGAATGGCTAGTCCATCATAAATTGAAAGCTCATTTATAGGCTTCTGGGTTAACTTCCCCTTTTCTTCGAGGCCCTAACTGGGCTTGGCAAATGGTGGAGTGCCATTAGTTTTTTCACGTGATCTATGTATTCCTTTTCTTATTTCCTTTTCTTATTCCAAAATTTGCAAGCTTTGCAGTAAGTGTTTAGATTTTATGAGAATATCAACAACATTTCTCCAGCTGATAAGCGCCACCAATCATACAGAGAAGAAAAGCTATGTTTTCTCTATGTTCCATCGTCCGAGACAGTTACGCCATTCTTTTTTTTACTATTTTCAATTGACTTTTAGCCCTCCCTTCTTCTGCTGCTTTCTGCATACTCTGTTGACAATGCTTCTGTTTCCACAAAAATGGTGCGAACAACTTTATCGTAAAATGAGTGAAAAATCTGACGAGGAAGGTCCTTGAATGCGCAAAACTTTTCAATTACATCTACACCTATTCTTATGCTCATGACAAGGATAATTCCGTTATTCATTTCATATCCTTTTTGAACAAATCGGCAACTCGGAATGAAAGTTTGTTCAAAATTCTCACAAGAAACCACGATTTGAAATCCTAAGTCACGGTCGCCACTTTCGGCCAATTTCGCATTTGATTTGCACGTTTTACATACTACAACTGATGAAATAGCAGAAAACACAACAACAAAGTTCAAAAGATGATAATTAAACGTCATCCACTTCAACGTTGTAATAATCTTCAACCGACATTACTTTTTTACCGGTGTGGACTGTGGATACGTTATCAGGCAGAGGCGACTCTAGTTCCAAACGATTCAATGCTTGTCAGGTTAGTTCTATTTGAAAATCTGCTGCTTCCTTTCGACTCCTTTCGATCACGATATACCCCAAGAATGTCACCAATTATTTCTGCTATTTTTTTACCAACTAATCAAGAACAACACACGTTACATCTTCGTCAGCTGTAACATTGTGCGGCTAGCGTCAGTTCAACGAACGTACCGAGGATATTTCCACAAAATCTTTGTGTTTTATAACATTGTATGTTATATTTCACACCACGCATGTAATTCTTCCAAATAAGATAAGAGCGTATAGGTCTCTAGGCTGTAACCTCTCACGCTAAACTTTTTGCATGTACGCTCGGCTAAACAAATTTCTTTGATTTTTCAAAAAATCTAGAGTGGCATTACGCCTTAAACAACCACATCTAATCGACAATCAAGAAGCTTTGTCAAGCTTATTGATATCATGGCGTATTTGTTTATCATCTGTCATGATCAGCGCATGTCATAATCTTATTCCTCAACATGTTTTAATCCAAAATCGCTTGTCCATAAACGCGCAAAACAATGTGTTCCACTAAAGCTTCAAAGGCGGGCGCCACTTTCGTCAGACCACTCCTATCATGCGACAAGAAAGAAGCGAAAAGGCGAGTCCTCAGCCTCTACAAGGCATGGTACAGGCAGATACCATGGATCTGCAGACGTTTCGACATGCCAAGGAACTACACGGACGTGAAGAACAAGATTCGAGAAGAGTTCCTGAAAAATCGGGACGTCACGGACATCAGACAGATTGACAGGCTTGTGGCGTTTGGTAATACAGATCTAAAGGAGACTGTAGAGGTATGGAAGCAGAAGAGTCACCAGATGGCGTATTTCCGTGATACCATCGAACCAGAACCAAGTGACTTCCTGGGGAGGTTTTTTCGTGGGCTGCCCTAGGGGTGGTATGGTGGGGAGAGTGCATTTTGGGATAAACATTGCTTTGCTAAAAAAAATTTTCTATTTATTGATCATATTTTTGTAAGTATCTGGCCGGATTGTAATGTCAAAAAGACGTATGCACCATGAGATTGACGTTCTCAGGATGATAGTAGTTATGCTTAGAGCGTTCGGGACCCTATTATATAATGCACGTAGTGATATTTGTAAGAAAACTATTGAGGATTATTAAATAAAATCAATTGAGTACAAACAATAACGCCTTTGATTGATGTTACCATTTTATTGTTCATAACATAGCGGAGTATAAATTTCAATTCCATCCACAAAACATTAAAAATTTATTCGTTAATATTTAATTAGATGATACATTGATTTGCTTATGAAAATGGAAATGCCTGTCATAGTATCGATGACAGTCGAGTTTTCTGTGGATTGGTGAGGTTTAATACAGTGTATGCCCTCCACGAGCACGAATCACCTCCTCACACCTGCGTGGCATGCTTCGCACTAGTCTGCGAAGAGATTCTTGGGGTATGCCCATTCCTCAATCAGGGCTTGTGTCAGTTCCTGTATGATTAGCAGTGGCCTGACAAAAATGTATATTTTCCAGTGTCGTGCATGGGACACGTGTTGGTGGGGCCGCGAGCGGCTAGCCGGTCTGGCTTCGGCTCATGGTGTAGATACCACTACACCTCCTTTGGCGTTGACGTCTGTTTTATACTTAGAGTTGAATTATTATTTTTTATTTTATAGTTGTACTTAGTTTGAAAATCCTGCAATGAATCGTTTGCTAGCTAAGTTTGACAATACTTTCACGTTCGTTAAGAAAGGGGAAGTGGTTTGCAATTTCTGCTCACGAAATTTAATTATTCGTAGAAGACAATGTCTTCGGGCTAATGTAAAACCAAAAAAGCACATGGAAAATGTATCACTAGCTCGACATGTTTAATTGATAAGAGGCAAGGGTGGAGTCCCTTTATGCCTCGTCTGGATAAATTTAATTACGCAATCAATACCGCGTAATAGGATCGTATAGTTTGATTAATATTGTTGTATAATGAGAGACCGCGTAAATATCGGTAGACATTTCATTTTGCGAAAAAACGCAATTTTTAATTTACAAAACGATATAAGACGGACAGACATACTGGCACAGCTGGGCTGGTTTCTACGGGGTCTTCGAACTCGAACACGAGTTCGCATCGACCAGCCAGCTGCAGCAGAAAGACGACCAAAGAACAATACGACTACATAAAGGAAAATGTATCAGGAACGTCAACAAAAAACTTTTTTGATGATTTATGTGAAACTTTTATTTCTGCTAATATACCTTTCACAAAAATTAATAATCCCGTTTTTAAAAAATTTATCAAGATGTATATTGGACGAGACTTACCCGATGAATCCACAATTAGAAAATATTACGTACAAGGTCAATATGACAAAACAATTTCTAAAATAAAGTCAAAACTATCCGATAAATATATTTGGGTTTCTGCAGATGAAACTACGGATATGAAGGGTAGATGTGTGGTCAACGTCGTTGTCGGATTGTTGGACCCGCAAGACTTATATAAACCCTATTTAATATCTACTCAGTTTCGCTGTACCGTCAAAGCTGAAGAGATATGTACAATAGTAAATGACGCCATAAAAAAGTAGGAATCACAGACGCTACCAAAGTATTACTGTTTGTTTCTGACTCTGCTGCGATTATGTTAAAAGTTGGAAAATTACTTAAACAACATTTTTCAAATGTTCTTCATTTGACATGTTTTGCACACGCTATTCATAGAATTTGTGAATTTATTCGGGAAGAATTTCCAGACGTGAATACGCTAATAAGCACATGCAAAGAATTTTTATTGAAAGCTCCTTCCAGATTGTCTCTTTACAAGGAAAAGTGCCCTAATCTACCTTTGCCACCACAACCAGTTATTACGAGATGGGGTACATGGTTAGAAGCGGCAATTTTTTATGCAAGAAACTTTGAAATCATCAAACCCTTCGTCGTAAATTTGCCTGATGAAGCAGTTAGTATTAAAGACTGCAAAAAAGTACTGTCATTACAAGATTTGCATGAACAATTAAAATTTATTGATACAAATTTTGCGCAAGTATTGCCAACCATAAAGTTTGTAGAACAACAAAATGTTGGACTTGCAAGCAGTTTTCAAAGGATTGAATCTCTGTACGAAAGGTTACGAAGCATTGAAGCACCAATCAGTAAAAAATTACAAAAAAAAATGATGGGGTAGTACATAGAAACCCGGATTTTAATATTTTAAAACAAATTTCTACGAATTCATTTACGGATGAAGGAATTTCTCAAAAATATTCCAATTTGGTGTTGGTTTATTCTTTTGCGCCTGTGACTAGCTGCGATGTAGAAAGATCATTTTCAAGGTTTAAAGACATTTTAACATCAAAGCGAAATAATTTTACTGAAGATAATTTAGAAAAATATGCAGTAATACAATCGTTCAATGCATATCCAAGAAATGAGTAAAATATTTCAGTGGGCACGTGTTGCATATAGTTACGACAAACATTTAATATTAAATTCACTCGGTTTACTACCGACCGCCAGGCGCTTCGCGCCTATGGATATCAATCCAATCGACCGCATAAGTCGACATTGACTCATACGTGCCCGCTATGCACACTCATAGCTGGGCGACTTCTAGCACTGCGAGACTTACATTTTTGTCCGGCCACTGATGACCGACACAGGTCGGTCAAGCTGATCCCACACGTGCTCAATAGGATTCAGGTCAGGTCTTAACGCCGGCCCACCATAACCTGAATTCCACGTTCTTGTAAAAAGTTGGTGATGCCGGCGGTATGTGGCTTTGCATTGTTCTGCATTCGGATGAAATTTTGACCGGCACCATATGCAGCAGGCACCACGTGGTCCTCCAAGATGTTGTCGACGTAATTCATGGCATTTAGTCTACCAGGAACCACAACAAGATCAGTTCTGTTGTCTATACTGATTCCAGCCCTAACCATCACAGATCCACTACCAAATCTATCCACTTCCTGTATAGTAGCGGCTGCGTAGCGTTCACCAGGATGTTTATATACACGTACTCGACCGTCGCAACTAGTTAAGCGAAATCTGGACTCGTCTGTAAACAGTACAGGCATCCAGTGACGAAGTTAAGAATTGTTAAATAAAATCAATTGAGTACAAATAAACAACTCCTTTCTTTGACGTTACCATTTTATTGTTCATAACATGGCGCAGTGTAAATTTCAATGCCATCCGCGAAACATTTTAACAAATTTATGCGTTAATATCTAATCTGATGAGGAGGTGCCGCTTGACGATTTTCTATCCTCCAGTGATGCTACTGCTGAAATGGTTCCTAAACTGACGATATCATAGATGGTAACAGCGCCACCTATCGGATTCCTGTCGTAAGTAAACTGCCCGATTTCAGTCAGAACGCACGACGGTCTCGCCAACAGGGAATCATCAACCGGCGTATCCCTAGGGAACGACCGGTAATTCTTGACAGGAACATCCACTTTCAAGTCCTTCTGCAAAGAGAGAAATATTTAGTATAAGCAATTTTCAATAGTTGAAGTTTCCACCATGTTTCACAATAGGGATTTCAGACTACGTGAGATGAGTGCGATGTATAAACAAAATTATAGAGGTTGTTATGTGCCGGAGTGTAGTATGGTATGTGTTCAAATGGCTTCCAAACGAGTAAACAACAGTGAAGACAAGCTTACATTTCGGACAGTTCTCTCGACCAATGTAGGTTCTCCGTATTGCTTCTTGATTATTGGTCTGATTCGTTCGTCAACAGCGCCTCTATCGGCGAGTTTCATCATCCTCCTGTCAGCAACTGTCAATTTTAGTTCGTCCCCATAAAGACGTGATGGGTATGGACAGCTCATTCCATTGTGGCTAGCCTGAAATTCGAAAGTAACGGGTTAGGCTTGAATTACATTTCAGCATGGCTGAGGAAGCATCTAAACGAAAGGTTGGTTGTGGTGGGCCAGTCCCATGGCTTCATATGAATTCTTGGTTTGGGACAGCTTAAGAAAACGCTTGACTTACCATAAGTTTATCCATTGTCTTCTGCATAAACGCCTTGCATTTCTTGTCCAGTTTCATGTCATCAACGATGTACGCCCAGTACTTGTTCACTTCAGAGACCTTCCTTAAAGTTTTTGCGTCCAGGTAATTAAAAATTTTCTTAACGATCCACACTGGAAGCATTTGGACCTAGGAAGGATTTTTAAAGAAGACTGATGATCCAGCAGGGGTGATAGCTTTACCTGGTCGACCAAACTCTTCTTCCCTTTACCCTTCTTGCCGGACTTTGAAGACTTGGAGGACCTTCCAGACTTCTTCGAGTGCTTCGACTTCTTCGAGTTCTTCGAGTTCTTCGACTTCTTCGAGCTCTTCGACTTCTTCGAGCTCTTCGACTTCTTCGAGCTCCTCGACCTCTTTGATGCTTTCGAACCCTTCTTCCTCTTTCCCTTCCCCGATTTTGGTGGCTTTCCTTCAACTGACCGTCTATACTTGGCGATGGTCTCATTCCACACCTTGGTCTTCTGCTCAACCTCCAACTGGAGCGGCGTTTTTTGCTTCACCGGTTCCTTCTCCGTTTCCCCTGTCTTCTCGTCCTTCTTCTTCTTCTTCTTCCCTTTGGCCTTCTTATCCTTCTTATCCTTCTTACCACTTTTCTTCCTTTTCTTCTTCTTTCCATCACCTTCGTCGTCGCTTTCCACTTGTAGAGGAGCGGTACGCATATGGACGTGGGAACCAGCACGCTTCTTGTGAAGATATTTATTCATGTCCTCGAAGAAATGCCGGATTTGCGTTCCACCGCTGACGCGCAGCAGTTCGGAAATCGCGAAGACCTGGTCTTTGGGTTCCAGCTGATTGAACCATACATAGTCGCTCTTTATGGCTTTCTCCAAGAAGCCCTCGTCCAAGGCTCTGTTGTGGTCGAACAGCCTCTTGTCGAATATGTAGTTTGTAGTCGCCCTACAATATTGTTTATCTGTAGAAAACCACTTCTTTGAAACCTCTGGTAAAACACTTACTGGCACCGGCTGTACATCTTGACTTTATCTATCTCGAAATGCGCAGATGTGTTGAGGATGTCCAGATATTCTATATCGTTCACTGATTCCCTGAGCATCGTGAGGCAGTTTCGTTTGTTCAGCCAGGACATCTTGAGGTAGCCATTTTGGATGCAGTTGAAGCGGACTATGAACGCATCTTCGTCTTCCGATGCTATGGAATCATCGTCATCGCCTGTAAGGAAGCGTTTTCCGGTATTACGTTGGAATTAGTGATTGTTCAGAAATTTTACCGGCTATAAGGCGGCTGACCTCCGGGTCGTCCAAGTCGAACGCCATTTATAAAAGAAGTTTTTGGCCATGTACTATATGGGTGCGGGAACTTTGTCCAACATTAGCCTCTGACAGATCATCAGAGGTAAATGTCAAGGAAATTAGGTTAGTGCATTTGATGGAGATGATATGTCAGAAGAATCCTTAGCCATCTGTGACAAGATTTCTTCTCAAAAGTTTTTGAGGCCAAGCTCTTCTCTTTTTTTTAACGTGTTCTGTCCACCTTAGCTTTGTCTGCTCTCCCATGTATTTCTGTATTTCTTAAGTCTTATGTCTTATGTCTTTTCTCTTTTCTCTTTTCTCTTTTCTCTTTTCTCTTGTCTGTTGTCTCTTGTCTCTCTTGTCTCTCTTGTCTCTACTGTCTCTACTGTCTCTACGGTCTCTACGGTCTCTACGGTCTCTACTGTCTCTCTTGTCTCTCTTGTCTCTCTTGTCTCTCTTGTCTCTCTCGTCTCTCTTGTCTCTCTTGTCTCTCTTGTCTCTCTTGTCTCTCTTGTCTCTCTTGTCTCTCTCGTCTCTCTTGTCTCTCTTGTCTCTCTTGTGTCTCTTGTCTCTTATTGTCTCTTATTATCTCTATTGTGTTTCTTGTCTCTAGTGTCTTGTCTCTTGTCTCTTGTCTTATGTCCTGTCCTATGTCTTTTCTCTTTTCTGTTTTCTCTTTTCTCTTTTCTCTTTTCTCTTTTCTCTTGTCTCTTGTCTCTCTTGTCTCTACTGTATCTACTGTCTCTACTGTCTCTACGGTCTCTACGGTCTCTACTGTCTCTCTTGTCTCTCTTGTGTCTCTTGTCTCTTATTATCTCTATTGTGTCTCTTGTCTCTAGTGTCTTGTCTTATGTCCTGTCCTATGTCCTATATCTTTTCTCTTTTCTCTTTTCTCTTTTCTCTTTTCTCTTTTCTCTTTTCTCTTTTCTCTTTTCTCTTTTCTCTTTTCTCTTTTCTCTTTTCTCTTTTCTCTTTTCTCTTTTCTCTTTTCTCTTTTCTCTTTTCTCTTTTCTCTTTTCTCTTTTCTCTTTTCTCTTTTCTCTTTTCTCTTGTCTCTTTTCTCTTGTCTTTTGTCTCTTGTCTCTCTTATCTCTCGTCTCTTTTGTCTCTATTGTCTCTACTGTCTCTATTGTATCTCTTGTCTCTATTGTCTCTATTGTATCTCTTGTCTCTAGTATTATGTCCCTAGTCTTATGTCTTATACCTTATGTCTTATGTCTCATGTCCTATGTCTCTAGTTTTCTATTGAAATTTATTGTTTTACAGTCTAGCACGACTTTGGTAATAATCTAAATGATCCTAACCTAAAATTATTTACACTTTATTCTCAACATTATCAGAAAACCGGAAAATCAACCACATCTCCTGAAACTAAAACTATTCGGGAACGCTACTTTTTTCAAAATAACAATAACAAACAAAAATGCGTATGCCTTAAGAAATCCTGTGAAAATTAAAAACACTGATACCAATTTTACAGCGTCATGGGGCTTGCAAAAAACTTCAATCAGTTTCGCGTGACTTGCAGCGGATCTTTCGTCACAGATTATTGCAATAACACACAAGTCTACAAAATGCGGCATAATTATATTTACATAAAGCGACGGTATGTAAATACGCCCCTTTTGTGAGCAAAAACGCGAACAATGCTCGTTTTCGAGATACTGTCTTTAGCATAAAAGATGTCAAGATATGTACGTGGCTTATGCGGGCCGCGTACTGGCTGAGTATTTGGTTCGTATGAATCGAACAATACCGGGCTATTGAAAGAGTTAATAGTGTAAAAAAGGAGGAAGTTTTTGAGGAATATACCGGCAGATGCGAAGCGGATGCGAAGGCAGTTTTCATACTCTTTTATTGTTGATGGTATAGTTGTCTGGTTAGAGGTGTTGGTGTTTTATAATAGGGGCTAACAAAAATGGAGATGATCGTGCTGAAATTTTAGTAAATAGCAGAGAGAATAATAAAGGAATTATTAGTTGAAGACAATAATTAGCACAAGTATGTTGAACCGACAAAACATTTCAGCATTTCTGGTGAAAATACAAAGTTGAACGTTTCTTTTGAGAAATCCTTTTGAAGTTTGTAGGATTTTGGATTCATCTGGCATATATTTGGCTAAAATCTCCAAAATAACGTTTTTTTTTAACTAACTTTTTGCGAATACGTTACGCAAGAGGATTTTTTAGCCAGAAAATGCATACTCTTATTCTATTCGGATAATCGATGTTCCCCAGAATTATCAATACTTTACAATTTTTAATTGTCCTTTTCTTAAAAATTTTAAAAACAAACAAGGCCAAAAACAAGACAGGGTTGATAAAATAAGTAGAACCATTGACTCTATTTTGACGAATAGCTGAAATCTGTTCTCTGATTTTTCCTGAAGCATTTATAGCTCGATTTATGACAAATGAAGCCAAATTTTCTTCAAATTTTGAAAATACAGGCTCGTTTAATTTTAAATGTGTTTACAGAGCCTGGCGTTGTAGCCATATGTTTTTCTTTGACCTGTTACTCCAAGTTTAAAGAATTTAAATGTGAACCAAATGTAAAAAATCTGATGTGGCCAGGCACATGACTTTATCATACTATGTATAAAATTAATTGTTTAGCTGCATGAGATTCTATTTGATCGAGATCGGCCATGTCTGCATTAAAATAAGCTGCTAGAACTAGACAGATATTTTGATTATATTGACAGTAGGTATTGTCAAAAAATCAGCGTTTGACCTACTGTCATTAGAATGAAAATATCTGTCAAATCCTGGCTAACTAGTTTTATATTAATGCAGACACGACCGATCTCGATCAAATAGAATTTGCTCATGCAGCTAAACTATTAATGTTACCAAAAAATGTTATAGACATAAATTATTCAGAATTTCCTCTACTTTAATTTATTATTTAACTATTTTGACGAAATTACAGAAATGACGGCTCATTTGCAAAATCGTTACAAAATGCCAAAGTATCCTTTACATCCACTTAACTTAACGGAACGTACAAAAAATTATAATTAACGTACGAAATTTAGATCGGTTCAATTTAACACATATAATTCAGTGAGTTCAACTTTCACTAATTTTTAAGTTTTCGTACGTTAAGTTAAGTGGATGTAAACGATACTTTAGAGTAAACATCCAGGTCCTTTGGACCCTTTTGAACAAAAAACCTTTTAGCTGTAAGTTTGGTCATGAAACTTCTAAATATGGTAATATGATAATTTGATAAATATGAATACATACTGCGTATGATAAAGTAACAAAAAAGACCAAAAGCAAGACAGGGTTGATAAAATAGGTAGAACCATTTTGACGAACAGCTGAAATCTCTTCTCAGATTGTTTCTGAAGCAGTTATATCTCGATTTATGACAAACTATTTCAATTTATCTTAATATTTTGAAAATGCAGACCTATTTGTTTTAAATGTCTTTACAGAGCCTAGCGTTGTATCCATATATTTTTCTTTGACCTGTTACTCCAAGTTCAAAGAATTTAAATCAAAACTAAATTTAAAACATCCGCAAAAGTTAAAAATGACAACTCTGTTATGAACTAAAGTGATACAATATGAAAAATGTTCAAAATGATTGATCAAAATGATAAAATAACTGAAAAATCTATTTGGCAGGATGATTAAAACATGGTTTTTTTATTAATTTCAATTATTTCCGCATTTTTACAATAATAATAACAAACTGTACTTCTGTACAATTGTCAACTTATTATATGGAACTTGAATAAGTAAGTATTTTTTTACACTTTTTTCTCACACAACCGCATTCGGATCTAGGGAAACGTTGTCATTTACTGTCTTGTGATTGTTGTTTTTTTTTTTTAATTTCTGGTCAGGTTCAGGTACTTATATGAACAAGGAATCTGTATTAAATATTATGATTTAGAATGAATGCCAACACTTTAGACACCAGACTGTCCGCTGCTTCGGATTGCACATTATTCTGAATTTTTAACAGTACATATTTCTAAATCTTCCTTTAAAGTCACATCTGTCAAATCTCGTCGTCTGGGTATAGAGTCGATTTTTTACTTTATCTCTCTTGTATCATCTAAAGTTAACCTCTAAAATATTATTTCAGAAACATATCTAAAACCTATCAACACCCAACCCAACTTAAACCTACATCCAACCATCTGAAAACCTGAAACCGTCCAAACTCCATCGCATCCCCACCGTATACAAACTCAGCGCCTTCAAGCGTTTTCATGAATGAAACTGTCACCTATAGTAATACTATCGCGTCGCGCGACGCGCCGTCCAACCGCGCTGACCACCGTCCGTCCACGGCCTCGCCGATTTCGCATAGAAACAAACGCGCGTCGCTCCGCCATAGGCTCCTCCCCCGCGACGCTCCTCTGTTTTCCCACGGCCCACCGCGATTCCGCATCGGCGTCGTTTTTTCAACGACTCCGCGCGCGACCATCCATTCAAACGATCACGCCGAGACACAGCCGACCAATATAATTTCACGTTTTAACTGAAATTTTCGGCGCCAACGCCGTAGTGGGGCACGCCAGCGCCGCCTGGTGGGGGCTATGATGCGGTTCCGACACCCAGCGTGCCCCAGTCGGTCCCGAACCGCTTCCTAGACGGCGCTGTCGCGTGGAAACCGCACTATATATATATTATATATATAATATATATATATAAATGTATAAATATATATATATAAATTTATATTTTTTTGGGAAAATTTTGGTTTTTAACCGTGCGCTTTATTAAGTGTTGAAATTTCGTTTTTTGAGTTTCACGTGTGTTGTTGACTCCGCACCCCCCACCCCGTGCTTTTCGAAAAGGGGAAAAACAAATAGTGTTGTGACGTAACGCGTAAACAATCGAACGGTGGTGTTTGTTTTTTCGAAAAGTTGGATGCTATTCTGCTGATCTACATGCGCTGCCATCGTTCCTGTTCGACCGACAAATGACGCCTGAAAATTCCTAAAAATTTGGCAAGGTACAGTATTTTTATTCCCCCCCATTGGACATTGGTTTATTTTAATTCTGATTACACTAGAACAAAGGCGATGTCTTCAAGTTCGAATAAAATTTGCTCATGCAGCTAAACTATTAATTTTACCAAAAAATGTCATAGACAAAATCTCCTGTACTTTAATTTATTATTTAACTATTTTGACGAAATTACAGAAATGGCCGCTCATTTTCAAAATCCTTGGAGTAAACATCCAGTTCCTTTGGACCTTTTTGAACAAAAAGCCTTTCAGCTCTAACTTTAGTCACGAAACTTCTAAATATGAAGTTTCGTCCCGACAACTTTAGTAGTTTCTCCGGAATCGTCGCCAGAAAAGAACGGGTACACACACACATACACACACACACACACACACACACACACACACACACACACACACACACACACACACACACACACACATAGACATTTTTTTAGAACTTGGTCAAAAATGTTCAAGAGACCTAAAAAGACATATTTCCGCCAAAATTTTTTTGCACGATTTACTTTTTACTGCACGACAATATTTTATCATATGGTAAATGTATGGTAAAGTAAAAAAAATCCTATGGGACTTAGATCGGGGGACCAGGAAGGCCATAAATTGGACCATCACAGCAAATGGATCAAAACAATATTTACTTCATTTAGTAGTTAGGTACCTCTAAAATAATATTTTTGTTTTAATTTAAACATGTTTCTTTACACCAAAGAAATCGAATTTTGATTCAAAGAAATATATTTGTATACAAGAAGAGATTTGTTTCCTTTAACGTATAATTTTTGCTTTTAGCTTAAAAATAGGCTTACTTCCGCCAAAGAGATCATATTTTGTTTCAAATAAATATATTTTTAGTGTGAATACCTCATCCAACTGTACTGTTAGATGGTGCTGTAAACTCTCTCCTCGCAGTTTGGCCATATCTTCAGTATAAATACTAGTCTGGTGAAAGCATACCGCTCAGTTGATGTCATGCGTCTGGCTAAATTGCTAAAAAAGGCCCTGTGATCGGCAGTATAGAGCGCAGTGTATGCAGTTCAAGTTCCGATTCCGAATCAGCGTACACTTTGCTACCCTAATCTTGACTATATGCAGGTCTGGGAAGACCAACCACTGGTCGAGGATGTGCGACATCCCGAAAGGCGGTGACACATAGAGATTTTGCTCTACTGTACCCCCTCTTGTCAATAATAGGTCGACATTTATTCCTTCAACTAACTAATAATTTCTTTAGTCAAAGTACTATTTATTGCAATCTTAAAATATCGCATTTTAGCTTCTACAATATTGGTTGAAAATCAAGCATTTTTTTTTCATTTCTATCTTTGTTGTGATTTATTTTAGAATAGTAACTAGCGAATAAGAACAGTAAAATTGATTAGTATCGTTTCTTGTACGTCAATAATTCCAATTTATAACAATTTATGGTACGCATTTGTACCAGCACAGAAAACACATATCAGGAACCTCAATAAATCAGTCAGTCGAACTCAATACGAAAAGGAAGCCTTTGAAAAATTTATAAATACACCGACCTAAATTTTAGAATTCATACATCTTTTGAAGTCATTCTTGCAGCGACTCGGTTACATTACCTATATATCTATAGATCTACACGCACATATATTCGACAAAAACTTTTGCGCCTACGTACATAATTTTTATAGCACCGTAAAAACGTATTGTGCATACGCAGCATCATTGTTAAAAAATATCATGGATATTAATTGATATCTTTCCAGAATATTGAATATTGCGCAATGATTATTTCACACTTATATTATAATGAAATTAGGGACCGAACGATTATATTGGTCAAAAACTCTAGTGACACAGGTGTTAAGTGCCTTAATGTTGTTTAGATATACGAAAAACTTCTAAAATGATTGTAAAAATAGCTAGGTGTTAATTTGACATTGATTTTTTTACCGTAAAAAAAATAGATAGGATTTTACTAACGCAATACCACTTTTAGCACATATAGCACCGCGATAGTAATCGTAATCGTGGTAGATATGGTAGATATACCTGAAAACAAACTTTTCTATTGACTTATGTTAAGTTTTAGTGATACAATTTACATAAACGGTCCAAATAATATAGTTTTGCTCAAACAATTTACCACAAACTCACACATTTTCGAAAATTGCCGGTTATTATGCAAATATTTGAATAGCGCGAACCAGGTTAAAATGGGGGTTTTAAGCGCCGTCATCGCTATGCAAATTTAAATAAACTTCGGGATTTTTTTCTTATTTTGATCCGCAAAAGTAAACTGTTTGTCTTGGCATGTCTTTCGTTGAAGGATCTGAATATTTATTAAAAATTTAAAGACGGCATGCCATAAACCGACCTGATTATAATATAAATAAGATTCCCCGGTAATAATATCTTCATTTTCTGCGGAATGTTAATGGAATTTTTTAGATGGACTGCTGGAAGTCCAATTTCACCGAAAAATTAAAAATTAATGGATTTTTTTTGGGTACTATGAACTAACTTTAAATTTATTAAAATTCTTCTGATATTTCATTAGCAAGCCTTAATATTTTGAAAGATTTTGTGGTAGATTTTGACATGTTGACTTGTCTAGAGAGTGCAAAATGCGAATTTACAAAACTTCTGTAACGACAATGCTTTTAAGAATCAATTGCCGTGAGTTGAAAAGTTGCTTTCAAGCGAAAATACAATAAATTTTTTAATATATTTGTTAGAAAAACTACCAACAAAATTTTGACAAAACTTCTTTTTCATAGATTTTGATATTCCTCTAAAATTAAAAATACCAAGTTGGCATCTTGTGTTCTCACAATGTCAGGTAGTACTTTGATTTTAACTCCCATTATTGTTATTAATGTCTTTGACAAGATTAGTGGCTTATTTGTATGCTTATTCTAACTACTACACATGATGCAATCAATATAACAGTAGCTAGCCTAAATTTCACAAAAGCTAAAATTGTTTATTAACTTTATTAGAATAGAAACTTTACACTAGGGTCATTCCGCGAATTTTTAATTTTAGGTTACCAAAACCAAGTAATCGCTGTGCTGGTAACGACCGTCACGGCTATTTAAAAAAGTTTTTTCATAAAACTTATCAGTTTGAACATCTATCTACGACAATTCTGAAAGATGAGTCGTCTTTTTGTTAATTGTTGCATCAAAATAATAATAAAAGCCCCCATTGCTTTTGTATAGTCGTTAAACGGGCGTGACGGGTGTGACACGTTACTGCGGAATAACCCACAACTAGGAATTTTTGAAAAATCACAATAAAAATTTGTTTCTTCTGTGTACCTCAAATCCGTAGAGATGTACTGTATATTTATTTGTAAGAAACACATCCAGCTTTAATTTTAAAAAATTTTAACATATATTTTTGCTGGAATTTATTTTTTTTTTTGCTATATTTATGTCACGAAAAAATGATTCACCAGTACCATAACACTGTTGTTAACATAACATCAAGACGTTTTACTACACTACAACAATATTTTTATAATTGTAAATTTATGTAATAATTAACCGCAGAACCCACAAGCATTCCAGCTGCAAGCATTTCGAAGTAAACTATAGATGATGAAACGAATAGGCTTGAAGAACTGTAAGCATTGTAAACCTAATTTTTTTACCACTAATGCTTCTCTAGAACCCAAATATTAGTAAAATAATACCTGAGATTTCATAATGGTAGTTGTTATTAAGTTCTGATGTTAGAAAGGGTTAATCTGGAAACCCTAGATGCCCCTCTAAGACATTTTATCGTAATCCAAGTCAGTTCCGACGAACTCAAAACAATATTCGTAGAGTGCATATTGGATTATAAATCTCGAAACAGAAGACAAACGAGAACTTTTTTCTTGTTTCGTCTTTTTTTCTCGTCCCATACGTAAGTTTTAATAAGGAGCTATCCTATGACACCTCACACGAGCCTCTTTTTTCCCCTATGCTATTTCTAAAAAGTTGTCTTATCAAAAAATGTTTTATGTATACGTTTTATGTATACCTGTATACGTTACTTAAATACGGTTACTCATATATGGGGCACCTGTATAGTGTGCTGTCTCGCTGGTCTTGAAATGGGCCATCTGGAGCGGTTATTTCGAAACTGAAACACTTCCAGGCGACTGTGATCGATATTAACTAACACCGACAAATGTGTTTTTAATTTTACACTGTTCTGCGTGTAACAGAATCACAATTCTTGGCTCACAACACTGCAGGTCGTGTTACCTAACACGGAGAGGCATTTGATTTTCTGGTATGCATCTGTGGAATTGTTTATTCCGCGTACTGTATTTGGTTGTTGGCATTATGAAAGTTATTTACTGTTTTTTTTTACTTTATCATACGCAGTATGTAAAGTATTGTAATCGTGCCAAAAAAAATTTTTGAGATTTTAGCGGAAATATGCCTTTTTGGGTCCCCTGAACATTTTTGACCAAGGTTTAAAAAAATGTCTGTGTGTGTGTGTGTGTGTGTGTGTGTGTATGTGTGTGTGTACCCGTTTTTTGTGGCGACGATTTCGGAGAAACTACTAAAGGTATCGGAACGAAACTTCATATTTAGAAGTTTCATCACCAAACTTAGAGCTGAAAAGCTTTCTGTTGAAGAGGGTCCAAAGGAACTGGAGGTTTAGTCTTAGCATTTTTGAAAGATTTTGCAAATAAGCCGCCATTTCTGGAATTTCGTCGAAATAGTTAAATAATAAATTAAAGATGAGGAAATTCTGAATAATTTATCACCATGACATTTTTTGGTAAAATCAATAGTTTAGCTGCATGAGCAAATTCTATTTCTACGAGATCGGTCGTACTGCATGAAAACTAGTAGCCAGGATTTGTCAGATTTTTTGATTCTAATGACAGTAGGTAGTCTTGGTGTCAAACGCTAATGTTTTGACAATAACTTTTGTCAATATAAGCTGCGTTCGCATATTACATTACACTTTTTACACCCAATAACACGTAAGTGTCATTTGGACGGTGTACCCGGTGTCAACGGAGTACAATATCCGAACGCAGCTTTAATCGACATATCTGTCTAGTTCTAGTAGTTTTATTTTAATGCAGGCATGGCCGATCTCGATCAAATAGAGTCTCATGCAGCTAAACTATTAATTTTATATATAGTATGATAAAGTCATGTGCCTGGCCACATCAGATTTTTTTTCGAAATATTTGAAATATATTTAAAAAAACGACACAATTTGGAATTTTTGCTTTCAGATCCAGATTGTATGAAAAGAATGCATTCCAGAAACGGTTTGTGCTTGACCGCTTTTGTTCTTTGTTGGCCAGGATAGTCACAATAAAAATATGTGTTTTCAGTAAGAAATAATGTAAAATCGACTTTTCATCACTTTTTTGCGAAAAAGACATAAAACTATGCACTTTTCGACGTAGACCACTATATAAAAAAATAAAGTACACTAAATTTCCTATCAAACGCACCCTCAAGTGTATTTTTTAGTTGAATTGTTTGGCCGCTAGAGCGCGCTGAAAGAAGGCCAAATTTTCCTACTTTATGTAATGTACGTAATGCACATTACGCGAAACCGCTAAGTCAAGAGCCCTTCACCAAAAATTCCGTAGATACCTATATTATTACTATTTATGTACTAAAATCTATATGTTTGCTCTGTTTAATTCATACTTAATGTATTATGTATTTTTTTATAAAAAAAACATAAACATAGACATAGCTTAATGTCATAAAATATCAACCACACACAGAAAAGTGATTATTTGAAACGAGAAAACATAATTTCTTGAATTTATTTACTAGATTCAAATGCATATTTACTTGGATGCAGAAAGTTAGGTATATACAAGAAATGCCACATACTCAATCTAAGTAAAATAATTTCTCAGATAAATGCTGTCGACAAATAAATTCTTTCTTTATAAGAACCAATATTGTATCGAAAGAAATAATTGAATTCTTCGTCCCAAAAATCAATTTCTCCAACGAAGTAATAGTAAATCCATCCAAATGCGTAGTAACTTGATCCAAGTAAATATAAGACATTTAATATAAGTAAGTATTGTTTACTGAATAAAAACCCACCAATTATTTATCTGAAGTGATTCTCACTTCTTTCAAGTAATCCCTTTCTCTGGAATAAATATGCGCATCGCGATTTTGTCAAGGCTCGCGCGCCCGCGCGTGGTGCTGGCGCCGTAAAGGAGCAAAACCTAGTACGAAAACAACAACGATGCACCCGTAGGGGATGTGCCTTGTGATTAGTGTACAATAAACGTTTCAACACGTATATTATTTAAAGCAAGGTCCATACAACAAATAGAATATACGTACAGGCTGGGCCAAATTCGATGTTACTATAGGAGATCTCGGCAACTACAAAAGATATCGGAAAAATGAGTAAGGTTGTTGTGTCGTCTTTTTTTAAGAGAAACTCAATGTTGAGAACCAAAATTAGCTATCGTCTTTTGTTTTCGAGTTATAACACAAAACTCGATTTTTAGCTATTTTGATACTTGTCGATATCTTTGTTGTTTATTAAATCAGACGAATGATATTTCCACGTTCTTCAGGCACTTTTTCGATTAGAATTCAGCGGAATTCACAGATTTTAAATATCTCTAATAGTTTTGTAGATATAACATAAAGTTGTGTTTTTTTAAATGGAAACCATAGCTGGCTATGACTGAAATAAATAGAGCCTTTTTTTCCTCTTTTCAACGATATATAACATGCTGGTCCAAAATGTTCAAAAAGTAACGTTTTATTGAATAACATGAAATTAGTATATATGAGAGGCATTATGATTATTGTCTTCGATATTTCTTTGAGTAGGCGTATGTCACTAGTAGTTTGACACTACTAATTAGTGACTTAAGTATTGAATTTGCATTCTTTTCAATATTTATTTCAATTAAAAGTTACGAAATGCCGTATGAATCATATGAAAAATACGCAATGATCGAATGCTTTATTCAAAGTAATAACAATGCTGAAATTGCATCCAAAACATACTTCAATCGTTTTCCAGAAAGAACACAACCTCATAAATCTATTTTTGAGAGATTAAAAGAAAATCTCTATCAATCACGGGTCATTTAGTATGCCAAGACCCAAACATTACCATATTGAAAATGCTGAAGAAGCTGCCACCAACCCAGTTGCAGCCGTAGTTGCGAATCCCTCAACTTCAAGTCGTGAAATAGAAACTGAATCTTCAGCATACCAATCCATACCACAATGTTCGGCTTTTGGCATATTAATCAACCCGTAATTGATGACATGGTCTTTTAATCCCAAAAACAAGTTTGTGCAGTCGTGCACTACCTGGATAACGATTGAATTATGTTTCGGATGTTATATCACAACTATTGTTATTACTTTGAATAAAGCATTCGATTATTGCGCATTTTTCATACTATTCAAACGGCATTCCGTAATTTTCAATTAAAATAAAAGAATGAAATTTTGCTAATTTCACTGATTAGTAGTGTCAAACTACTAGTGACATACGCCTACTCCGAGAAATCTCGAAGGCAATAATTATAATTTCTCTGATATATACTAATTTCATGTTATTCAATAAGAAATTACTTTTGGAATGTTTTGGACTGGCATGTTATATATCGTTGAAAAGGGAAAAAAAGGCTCTATTTATTTCAGTCATAGCCAGCTATGGTTTCCATTTAAAAAAACACAACTTTATGCTATATCTACAAAACTATTAGAGATATTTAAAATCTGTGAATTCCACTGAATTCTAATCGAAAAAGTGCCTCCTATAGTAACATCGAATTTGGCCCACCCTGTACAATAGTTATATAGTTATAGTTATATACTCATTCAAAGACAAAATGTCAATTTTTAATCAAATGCCTTATTATTTTTACATATTAATAGTAATAATTGTAAACTGGTTTCTCAAACCGGTTTTATATACATAAAAATCAGTTTTCAAGTCTTACAAGACTTACAAAACGGTTTTTAAAAGCCGACCAGCTCTAGGAGACTTCAAATGAGCAAAACTCAAGATTATCCTACTTATTTTTTTTACGAAATGAACCCAGCAAATGATAAAGTTACAAAAGCGTCGGTTATACAGCCGTTTCAAAGGGGTTTTATTATTAGTGCTGACTCAAAAAATCTTTCGTTTATGGTGTATTTCCCACTGCTTAAATAAAAATTAATTGCTTTGAGCTCACATGGGAAGCGGTGCGTTTTTAAAACGCTATTAATAAACGTAATAATCTGTACAGCGTTTTAAGTTTAACGATTACTTTATCACTCTGCTCCGAGCGCGCGTTAGCTGCGTCGAGTTCTTTAAGCAAACATGCTGAAACCAACAAAAATACCGCTTTTACAGCACTACAGCAAACCGAACAGCTTTGTGTAAAATAATAAATTACGTAAAGTAAACTTTACTGTATAGATTAAACAGCGGCGCTACTTTGTGCTTCCTGATTGTTGGAACAGTTTCGCAATTCTTCGCAAACAAGTGCCCCTTTGGTACCCTTTTTAGGTCATTTTAACAGGAGTTTTCGAACGTTGTTGGTGTGGGTTTGATATAGTGGCTACATATCATCCAATACGGTTGTGTTCGGTACGATAACTGGTGTTAATTGACGCAAATTGAATAATTGTAAGTTATGTTTTTATTTACACTTTGAGTTTAAATGGCGCTGGACATATACAGGGTGCGACACGAGAGTCAATATTGTATTTATTTCAAGAGATATAGCAAAATATTTTATACAAATGTTGTTTGGTCCATGATTTTCTACAACGAAAAATTATTTTAATTTATACTGGATGTTTGCAGACCTTAGTACGTAAATAGTACATTTTTGCAGATATTGTCTTAAAAGAATAGTATTCCATTATATAGTACTTTAATATTGCTCTGTTCACCATGTGTTGGGTATAGACAGCGAGCGCGTAAAGTATATATACAGAGTGTTTCTTAATATCATGCTAATATTTAAGGAGTTTATTCTTGGGTCTATTTTAAGAAAAAAAGTCATGAACATATGTCCTAAAGGTCTTAACTTTTGAACTACAGGGTGCTAAACTTTTAAGAAAAATTCTTTTTTTTATGATAACTTTGGTACGACTCTAGATATTTTTGTGAAACGTAGTACGCATCTTCTATGCATCAAAGGGCATTTTCAGCTGTACAATATATTTTTTTTATTCTTGCCAGTGGCGTTCGTGCGGGGTTTGTACTGAATCATTTCAAAGAGAAAAGTGGTACGTCACTGCTTTTTCTTAAAGTAAAAATTATTTTTTAAATCCTCATTCTTTTCTTACCAAATCTGGTCTCTTGACACAACAAATAAATATAAAATGGTTATTGAAATAATTTAAAAAAAGGAGACTTGACCGGGATTCGAATCATGGCCCCCAGAATTTCCGGTTCCCATATTCTACCAATTAATTCGTTTATTAAAAATAAACATAAACCAACTTTATTTCCTCTTTCAAACTACTATACAAAGAAAGTCGAAAATAAACCATAATCCATAAGCACAAAAAAAACTATATCTAACAAAACTAAATGTAAGGGAATCATGACATTGCATTCTTGTTGATACAGTACGAGTAGATACTACTCTACTGGATAAATAACATTTTTATCTCTTGTTAACCGACAGTTCTTTGGAAACTTGCTAATCTGTAGTTAGTTGTTCTCTGAATCTTGTGTCATGGGAGTGCATTTCATGATGTCTGTGAAATTTGTATATATTTTGCCTGACATAAACCAAACACTATACAACTACAATCATAACTTTTTCACGAATAAAACATGGTTTGCTGTCTCTAGCTATTATTCTAAAAATCATACGTATAACTAACTCTCTTTTTAGACATTGCAGACTTCTGTAGTGTGACTGGAAGAACCCCACAGTAGCACGCTATAGCCGACTACGCTTTGGAAATTTGAACAGTACCACATTTTGGCACTACATCCACTAACTGCAAAAGCTTCCTAATTTGAAACGTGACTCTGTTCTTACATAACATAGTTATCTGGTACTCCCAGCTCTAACAAAAAAAGCTTGATAATTATCAATGTGTACATTGATCTAGCAAATTAATTTCATTTTTCTGTTGAGCTCTAATATCAAAGTATAGATTTTGAGAATTATTCAATTTGCTTTCAACCAATCTTGGGTTTTCTTAGAGGAGTGTGCACTTGTCGTCTCCTAATCACAAAAAAATTATTGAGAACGCCTTGGCTCTTTCAATTTCAATAATATCATAATTTTCAAGTTTCAAATCTTAATATCTGTTCACATATCTTACAAAGACTCTTACTCTAAGCATTATTTTAGGATTTTGCAAATGTTTTCTGTAATTTCGTCAAAATAGTTAAATAATAAATTAAAGTAGAGGAAATTAATATTTTAGCTGCATGGGCAAATTGTATTGGATTGAGATCGGTCCTGTCTGCATTAATATAAAACTAGTTCGTCAGGATTTGACAGATATTTTCATTCTAATGACAGTAGGTAGTGTCAGACGCTGATGTTTTGACAATACCTACTGTCAATAGAATCAAAATATCTGTCAAATCCTGGCTAACTAGTTTTATTTTAATGCAGACACGACCGATCGCGATCAAATAGAATCTCATACGGCTAAACTACTAATCTTATATATAGTATGATAAAGTCATGTGCCTGCCCACATCAGATTCTTATTTATACCACCCAATATGTTGAAGATCATTTCCACTGCTTACCATTGTTTGCTTAACGTACGGTTTTCGCATAAAAAAATAAAATTCATTCATTTGCTAAACCTCTAACGAGAAAGACAATTGAAATAACATACAAGTTTAAACAAAAATGTATATTTATTTATCAAATTTAATTTCCGACCTTCGCTTGTTTTCGACTTATGACGTCATTGCCACGTTTTTAAATGGAAACCCTTTATTTTTAAAGGTAATTCACAAAATTTATCGCCTTACATAAGAAAATTTTCGGGAAGAAGTTGAAAATTAGGGTAAAATTGAAAAATTTTGTTTGTTTATGGTCAAGGCGTTTTCGGTCGAATTATTTGCGCTGAATGCGAATCTGAGCTTAAAAATTGCCTATCACGTAAGGGGATTGCGTTTTTTTAAGATTACTTTTATAGAGCCGTCAGCACAACACTTAAAAAATCGCTGAAAATGCTTCAAAAAACATTTGGAATCAAGCTTTTGGGATTTCAGGTAAAAGTGCAAAGATTAAGGTTTACTATGAGACTACTTTGAGGTTTCTTGGACAATTTTTACAAATTTATACCAGATGAACCCATCTGGTATAAATTGTAAACATCACTAAAATAGTTTTTTAAAGAAGCGTTTTTTTTTCTCGTTAACCCCACTTTTTTTTCGAAAACCTTGCGCTAAGAAAAGTCTTGAGCACAGATTCCTTTTAAGGTCACTTAATTCTACCCAAAACGCAATTTCATATTCAATTCTCAGAAGCTATTTTCCATACATTTATCAATATTTTGCGTTTTCATTTGTATTTTTTTCGGAAATTTTGGTGTAGATATGCATATGCAATTTTCAGCACCTATCTACTGGTTTTAATGATAGTATTTCTTTTTTTTTTTCATTTATTCCATGGCTGTCTATCTGGTCAAAAATTCGTACAAAAATAAAAATTTCAAATTTCGAACTGTTAACTGCTCAAGCCCGATTTTGTGGTATACAAATTCTATTATGAACAAAAAAAAACAATATTTAAGTCCTAAATTCACCTACACGAAATAAGTAAACTAACAAAACTGCATAAATTACCGATTAACGTAATAATTTGTCGGTGGTTTAAACCAATAAAGTGAATTTACGACTATTGGAAACACGAATATCTAAAGCGTTCTAATGAACACCCGATAAAACTGTATAAATATGAATAAATATCCGCTCGTAAATAACTTTAAAAACGAATTATTCCACATTAATTCCATTATACGTGGACGTATATCAGCTTCGCCTTTCTTCGCTTCTTGTTTGATTATGAATGTTCGGCGTAATAAAAGTAATAAAAACCGCGGGAGGACATAAAGAAATACATTGAACATTTCTTACTTAATTGATTCTTGTGGACATCTTTATGGTGCGTGCGTTTTTATATATCCGTGCGATGAAAAATAAAAAACGTTTTAGTACGTTTAAGGTATTTAGCAATTATTTATTTACCATCGCAAGTAACGGCAGTTTACGATCATTTATAATTTTGATTGCAAACTTCAGCATTAAATTTGTGCCGTCGATGTACAAAAATGAAAATAAATAAAAAAATCAGAAGTGGGATAGACCACTTTTGTATACACACAAAATTCTATATTTTAACCTACTAATTTTTGTTACGCAAACCTAAACAGCGCTGATTTTTATCACAGTCCAGAATATATCTAATACATACTACTATTTAGTAGGGAAAAATAATTTTTTTCGGTTCATGAATTATTTTTTTTCTGTTTACCTAACTTTGAGTCTTTATCTAACTAGTTTTACTAGTTTTAATGCACTACGAGCGATCTCGATGAAATAGAATTTACTCATGCTGCTAAACTATTAATTTTACAAACAATGTCATAGACTAAATTATACATAATTTCCTCTACTTTAATTTATTATTTAACTATTTTGACGACTATTTTGCGGCTTGTTTGCAAAATCGTTGAAAAATGCTAAAAGTAAACATCCAGTTTTTTTTAACAAAAATTCTTTCAGCTCTAGTCATGAAACTTCTCCGGAATCGTCGCCACAAAAAGTGTCCCACTTTTTGTGGCACACATACACACACAAATATTTTTTTACCTTGATTAAAAGTGTCCAGAGGACCCTAAAGGACTTATTCCCGATTACAATACTTTGTAAAGTAAAGAGTTATAGCAATTGCTTTATACAGGGCTGTTTCTTAATAACATGCTATCATTTAAGGAGATTATTCTTGGGTCCATTTTGAGGAAAAAAATTCATATGAACATATGTCCTAAGGGTCTTAACTTTTGAACTACAGGTTGCTAAAGTGCTAAAATAAAAAGTGGTGGCAGCCTGTATTTACCTAATCCTTACAGTTTTTGCATTATTTGTCTAATAAGCTGCATTTTAAGAACCAAATTATATCTATTGTAACATTTATTTGAAGTGATTTGTGTAAAAATCTACTATTTTAGATATAATTGCATTTTTATGTATAAAGATACTTATTTGAAACACTCAGACCTCTTGGTGTAAGTTATTGTTGTGTTGGTCACACCCGTCACAGCTATTTCAAACGTCAAATTGGACTAGTAAAAACCTAACCTCAAAATTCACAAACAATAGTAAAAGTAGTTATGTGATTCATATCTAAAAACTAACACAATCGTTTTCGTACACAGAAAAGTAATCTCTCGAACGAAGAGAGAATTACTGGATGAAGTGGTTGGTAGGTACGTATATACGCGAGAGATTATTGACTCCAACCAAGACATTTTATTTCTTCGAATAATTACTAGATTTAAGAAAGTTGTTACTCTGGTGAAGGAAGTAAACAGTCTTCAATGAAGTGTATATTTATATTCCCGGTAAATATTTTAGCTACTTAATGTAAGAATTTTAAAGATTGGCACAAATACGTTTTCTATTGCTAATTAACAAGATAGGTATGTTATATTTACTTAGGTACGCGTTCTAACCCGTTGCGTGCCTTACATCAAATCATTCCGTGCTGAAACGTTTATTGTACACTAATCACAAGGCACATCCCCTACGGGTACTTCGTTGTTGTTTTCGTACTAGGTTTCGCTCCTTTACGGCGCCAGCCCTACGCGCGGGCGCGCGAGCCTTGACAAAATCACAATGCGCATATTTATTCCAGAGAAAGGGATTACTTGAAAGAAGTGAGAATCACTTCAATTAAATAATTGGTGGGTTTTTATTCAGTAAACAATACTTACTTATATTAAATGTCTTATATTTTCTTGGATCAACTAACTACGCACTTGGATTGATTTACTAAGAGCGAAATTCGACGATGATAATGAAATTTGGAACGATTATTTTGGCCGTCATGTGAAAGAATGACGGATTAAAAAATTTGGCGACAGCAATTTGGCTGTGTTTAGTGCCATCATTCTGAGAGATAGGTCGCCGGAATCCTTAAAAAATGCAGCAAATCCGGGCGTACGGTTTAGCCCGGGCAATGCGATGCCGCGAAACATGTTGAACAACTTTTCGGCTCGAAAATAAAACAAAAGAACTGACTGAAGTCGGCCTAAAACGTAGGTGTGTCGCCTCCGGTGAAACTTCGCTCTAGCCGAGAGTTAATTGAAAAATTAAAAACAAAGATCGCCTCGTTTAAATTTAATCCGAATTCCACTCCTTTATAGCTCTTTTACACTGTTTTCTCTCTCTCAGACTACCCGCATTTTTATCTACCATCGAGGTAAATAATCCTCGAACGGTTTTATCGTTTTACATAAATTTTATTATTATAAACCGTAAAAGTTCCCATTATTTCACCGTATATCGGACGATAACACTTACGACATTTGTTTTTCTGTGTCTGCGGTAAAGTCGTTCGTCGAAAGTTGTGTATTTATTTACGAAAATAAGGAATTCTTTACGCAATTTATGGAAAATACCGTTGAATTTTTTGGCGAGAGTGTTATGTTAAGTTTTTGCACTAACAACAGGTAACGCTGTGCAGCAAAAAATGATTCTTTATGACCCCATGAACATTTCCACTAAGGCGGTTTTCTAGGTTAGCTCGAATAAGCGAGATATTTGCAAATTTATTTTCAATTTTATGCATAATTTTAGTCCATTCACATGATGTTTTGGCCATGAAAAAATATAGAAGTTCTGTTTTTCGTTTTTTTGGGGAGCTGAATCCGAATTTCAACAAAATGTTCTACTTTTCTGCAGTTTATTGCCAGAAAGTCATAAAACTATGCACTTTTCGACGTAGACCACTATATACAAAAATAAAGTATACTAAATTTGCTATAAAAGGCACCCTCAAGTGAATTTTTTCGTTGAATAGTTTGGCCGCTAGAGCGCGCTGAAAGAAGGCAAAATTTTGCTACTTTATGTGATGTGCGTGTAATTACAAAAAAGCTTAGATTCTGATGAAACTACATTAAATTCTCTACAAATTGCATAACTTAATCAGTTATTTTGGCCAAACTGTGTAGCCGCTAAAGCGCGTTGAAATTTTATGTCACATTACGCGAAACCGCGATAACAAGAGCCCTTCACCAAAAATTCAGTGTAGACCTGTATTATTACTATTTATTTATTAACTATATATTTGCTCTTTTTAATAATTAATACTGTATTATGTAATTTTTTATTTTTTTTATTAAACATTCGGGCTCTTGACTTCGCGGCTTCGCTTAGATCAGTGTTTCCCAATGTTTTTTGTGCCATGCCCCACCTAAGCCTTTCTAAAATTGTTATGCCCCCCATGTATCACATACATAATTATTAATATTAAAAAATAGCGCTGTTCACTGAAGAAACTTAAATGATTTGCTTTAGGAAGAAATATTTGAAGAAATTTTAGGAAATTGGTGAGGAAGTAAGTTTTCATAACATTTAATAAACAATATGTTATACACTTTGGGCAAAAAACGAAAAACAATTTAATTTATCATGATATTTAGTCAATTCAAATAGTTCGTCAAAAACGAATTGCTATTATATATATAACAGAACGTTTCTGTCCAATGTTATGTTACTTTATGTTCGCGGACGTTTGTTACAAAAATATTGCATAGACACGAGAAATCTAATGGTGTACTTCAGATATTTTTAAAGATTGTGGAGAAACCATTGCCAAATTTGGTATTGTTATGGGCGGCATGTTTGATTTTAACATTTTATTTAAAATCTACAGCCCAACAAGTGTAGATGTACTATCTGTGAACCAAAAACAGAAAAGAAAAGAATTGCCATACTTTCTGTATCATCTTTAAAGATTTATCATCTCAAGAATGCAGTTGGATTTGTCCTGCCTGTTCAATGTTGTCGTTGCAAACGTCCAACTCCACTGCTTTTTTGAGTAAAATGCAGTAAAAGACGATGTTTAAAAATTTTAGCCTGTGTACTAAAAAAGTATCTGTATATGATGCGACAAAATCTCTATTGTTCTATTTGACGAAAGAAAAATAAATGTCATTACTTACTAATTTTACTACACCTTTGATTTGATATTAAATTGACCCGACATTATTAGAAATTTGAATGAATTATTATCAGAAATGTTGCATTGCGATACATAAAGTAACATAATATTGGATTGATACGTCCAAATATTGCGAATATGGTATGTTTCCAATCTTCACTATATAACCAATTTGCTTTTTAAGGATATGCTTTAATTTACATAATATCAGTAATAGAAAATTTGTATCGTTTTATTTTTGCCCACAGTGTTTAATAATGAATAATAATATACAGGTTACACTTTTTTCCTCGTAAGATGTTTGTGTTTGATGCTTGCTGTAAAGAGATTTTATGTTAGGTTCCAATTTAGTTAACTTCAGTCTCAAGTTTTCCCGTTGTGTTATATACAACCGATTTCTGTTTTTTTTTCAGCAATTCATTTATGGCAATAAGTCCACATTCACCTAAATATGAAGAGCGAAATGGTAACAATGGTTTGCTTGCACAATTGGTTGAATTTGGATATATTATTTCTGCTTCCTCAAAAAGCGATGCCATCGCTCCTTTTGTATTAAATATCTGGACGAATCCGAGTGCCATTTTCGAATTGCCCCCCTGAACAATCCAATTGCCCCCCTGTGGGGCGTGGGCCCCACGTTGGGAAACACTGGCTTAGATTAATATGACATAATACAGTAGAGCGTCGATAATCCGAACCTCGGTAATCCGAACGTTCAAAAAAATAGTAGAAAATAAATCACTGAGTAACATAGGGAAAAGCCATTTTTGTCGGTTCCTGTTTACAGAAATTTTGCTTTCGTTTTATATATATATATATATATATATATATATATATATATATATATATATATTAGTAATCCGAATTATTTGATATCCCTTCGATATCCCTTCGATATCGTTCGATTTTTACTTTTTGACATTCCTATAGTTTAAGAAGAGCGGGATCGAATGGTGTTGGTTTTATTACGATTGAACCTCTATCCAATACTCGTAGTTTCTAGTATTTAGCTGCAATATTTGATAATCCGAATCACCTTCGGTCCCAATTAGTTCGAATTATCGACGCTCTACTGTATATCAACCCAATTTCGCGGCTACACGGTTTGGCCAAAATAAGTGATTAAGATGTTCAATTTGTAGGGAAGTTAATGTAGTTTTAGCACAATCAGCCTTTTTAACTAACTTAAAAACTGGGTTTTACATAAAGTAGGAAAATTTTCCCTTCTTTTAGCGCGCTCTAGCGGCCAAACCGTTCAACCAAAAATGCATTTTAGGGGTGCTCTTATAAGAAATTTAATGTACTTTATTTTTGTATGGACTGCGAAACGTGCATAGTTTTATCACTTTTTCGCAAAAAAAGTGGAAAACGGTCGAAAATTTCCCGGGAGGAAGAAAATTGATCAAAATTTGTCGCACAGTGTAATTATCGCATAGATTTTGGACTGGAGAATCCCACTTCTGATATTACAAATCCCACTTCTGATATTAGTTCCTAAATACTGACACAAAAAATATTAAAATTTAAATAAGTTCCTTATATAATAAATTCGTATTCATACTTTACGTTATCGTCACCACTCTGTTTCTTTAATAATAAACCGTTGAAATGGGTCGTTACGAGGTGAATTTATATCGGTCTACCATCACTAATAATTAACACCTTTTATAAATTACCACGTGCAAAAATAAATTAATAATATCTTTAATAAAACTCATCGGCGCGTTCTCACAAGCGGGAGAGACAAAGACAGCCGATACACTTTACAAACTGGTTCTTTCCATGTACATTACCTTGTAATTTGAGTTCTTTTTTTCGGTGATCCTTAAGCAGCGAACTAGTTTTAGAATTATTAAGGAGGTGCCTAATCAAAATGTTACCGAGCTCCACAGATAACTTGATAATGTGACATTTAGCAGGAAATATCAAGGCGACTTTTCATGTTCTATCAATTGGAATATGAATAAATTTGGTTGCTGCTAAGATACATATATGTATTATGATGTAATTAAAATTGAAACAACTAACAAAAATATCGAAACATAAATCCGGTAAATCCTGTTGAGGTTTGTCTAATTTTTCTTTCCTTTTGTTACAGGTAAATAAATTATTTGATAACGAATATCCCAGTATAGCAGAGGTCCTAATGTTAGCAGTACCTACCTTGGGGCACTTTATCCAAAAGCAAAGGTAATATATATGTTACTGTAAAAGCCCGAAATGCATATTTACTTGGATGTAGACAGTTAGGTATATACAAGAAATTCTCCATACTCAATCTAAGTAAAATAATTTCCCAGATAAATGCTGTCGACAAATAAATTCTTTCTTTATAAGAACCAATATTGTATTGAAAGAAGTAATTGAAATTTTCGTCCCAAAAATGTCAATTTCTCCAACAAAGTAATAGTAAATCCATCCAAGTGCCTAGTTACTTGATCCAAGAAAATATAACACATTTAATATAAGTAAGTATTGTTTACTGAATAAAAACCCACCAATTATTTAACTGAAGTGATTCTCACTTCTTTCAAGTAATCCCTTTCTCTGGAATAAATATGCGCATCGTGATTTTGTCAAGGCTCGCGTGCCCGTGCGTAGGGCTAGCGCCGTAAAGGAGCGAAACCTAGTACGAAAACAACAACGAAGTACCCGTAGGGGATGTGCCTTGTGATTAGTGTACAATAAACGTTTCAACACGGAATAATTTGATATAAGGCACGCAACAGGTTAGAACGAGTAAGTAAATATAACATACCTATCTCGTTAATTAGCAATAGAAAACGTATTTGCGCCAAATCTTTAAAATTCTTACATTAAGTAGCTAAAAATATTTACCGGGAATAAAGATATACACTTCATTGAAGACTGTTTACTTCCTTCACCAGAGTAACAACTTTCTTAAATCTAGTAATTATTCCAAGAAATTTCTTGGTTGAAGTCAATAATCTCTCGCGTATATACGAACCTACCAACTACTTCATCCAAGTAATTCTCCCTTCGTTCGAGAGATCACTTTTCTGTGTGTATCTGCAGTTGTGTGAGCCATGCCAAATAAAAAAGAGTTATTATTATCTCTGTTTGCTATCAAAGCTATCGGTGTATTGATTTAAAAATGTGATAAATGAGTGACGTTTGGTGTTAGTTGTGTTCCCATTGACTTTTTGTTCATTCTTCGTCGATTTTTAAGAGACACATTGCCGCTATATGGTAAGATGTTATTCTATCGCGTAATCGCTGTTGCTTTTGTTTGAATGCGGGTGTGTTCAAGTCGTTTTAGCACAATTTGCGGTAACTTTTGGTTTGCTGAATTATTAAAACTCACTTATACCAATACCATGAGGTAAATCCTAAGATTGACCAATGTAGGTTGGTAAGAGACCAAAATTAAACGCTGGCTTTTACAGTAAGTAACATAATAGTTCACTGCTTGCACCAGTTGACCATAGCCTAAACGTTATCAATGAAACTGAAACGATACAAGATTCCGCCGGTTGAAAGCAGCAGTCCAACCATTCAATATGCAACGTTGGTGCCTTCTATATATCATTGCGCTGGGCAACTTGTTGCTCCTGAAAAACGTCAGCTTCGTGGCGCATCGGGCGAGAATTTATGGTGCCCGATTGAGAACGATTCATTTCGTTGTCCTGGACCGTATAAACCACTCCGCGAGAGTTTCAATTACGTACACATGCCATCAGAACCGTGCGGTAGCCTGGAGTCCATTCGACATACACTCGATGCAATTCAACTTTGAACAAATTGTTTCTGACAACAAATTCTTTCGAAGGGTCAGAAATGTGGACAAGACCAATGGTTGGGATTTGATTTAGTTGGATAACCGTGTTTTGTAACCATGCTGTGGTGCTGTCCAATAGGCTGGATCTTAGATTTCTTAAAGGCAAGTTGTTGGCTTGTTAAAAAGAATAAACTGCAAAGACTCATGATTGTTTCTCAATTCTAGAACATGGGTTTTCTCGTTTTTATTAATAAGTTTAAATACGATTCTAATTATACACGAATTTAGATGATATTTGCAATACAGGAAATCTTATTCCCTATCCATCAATATTAAGGTTCCCTATATCTATCTTTAATAATTTTTGAGATATTGTCAGTATAAAAGAACGTAAACTAAATACAAAACGATTTATTCTTCACTTATAGAGAATGTAACAACTTTGGAACAGCAGGAAAACAGAAAAATATTGAAAAGGTTTGTTAAAACTAAAATAATAAATTTGGGATATCCAACTTACATTAAAACTTAATTATTTTGTTCGAAATGCTGCTCCAAACATTTTGAAAACTCTTCGCTGTACTTCTGTCATCGTCGCTCTTCGGATTTCCTGTCGCTGAAGTCCATTAATGGCGGCTACTACTCTGTTTGTCAATTCTTCTCGAGTATTAACTGGTGTGGAATAGACCTGACTTTTCACATCACCCCAGAAATAGAAGTCTAATGGTGTTAAATCTGGTGACCGTGGTGGCCACCGCCAGGGTCCCCTATTTCCGAACCACCTATCATCAAACATCTGATTAAGTTGAATGGCTACCACATGCGAAGAATGTGCCGGTGCACCATCCATTTGATAAAAGCAGTCGCGTAAAATATTGAGGGGAAGATTTTCGCAAAAAATGTTTACACATCCACGCAAAATTCACTATTTAAATTTCCATTGTAAATTTCGTATCTAATTTCGTCCCCCATTATTAAAACAAAAACCTTAAAACTAAAATTGTGTTGAAAATTTGCCTGTCTTATGGCATGGGGATTTACGGTGCCCCAATAGTGTAAATTTTGTTGGTTAATTATAACCCTTCCTGGCAAATTTTGATCAGTCCAAATTATCTTTGATAAAAACAACGGGTCCTCCTGAATTTTTACCAGCTAAATTCACAAAATTCAACTCTCCTTGCATAATCATCAGAAAAGAGTAATTGTAAAATATTATAGGCATATGGATACTTTTTCTGTTTTAAATGCACGTGATAGACCTAAAAATCAAGTAAACAATTTATATAGAAGTTGTGCTGCAAGGCTTTTAATTATAAGCCATATCTAAATAAATACAAGCAGCTATTCCAGAAAGCAATGAAATAAGCGAAAACATTTTATTCATTTTCTTCATTATCCGTAAAAAGACTTGCAACATTTTTCTGTTTTCCTACTTTTCCAAAGCGCAAAGACTTTGATTCCATTTTCCTAAATTTACGTTTTGTCATTGGCGGTAGGTCTGGATGTCTGTAATAGGGTATTCCGGTCATGTAAAAATTTAAGCAGATATTCGGTTTAACCTATTGTACAATTTATGAGGATTCATAAAGTTAAGCTATGAGCTTTTTGATTTAGTTTTTCTATGAGATAATTGCAATTAAAAGTGCATTTCGTTTGAATTCACCGACCACCCTCGGAAATACACGATGATCACCGATCCCTAGTAGCGCTGGCAACAGCGGGCAGCTCTCGAACAGCTGATCGGCCAAGTTGACGGTTGGCGACCCTGTTGTTTGACAACGAATAAAGGTAACTTTTTTGAGAGATGATTTTGTCTTTCCAAAAGCTTGAAGCCAAACATCTCTCACCTTGCTAGTCGGCAATGTAAAGAAAATCTTATCCTGGAGTTACTGTTCTACTGCTGTTACAGCCCGGCACAGAACAATGTCGCCGTTGGAGTTTATACATTTTGAACAAGTCTTTGATATAACCTCAATAACCAAAGCAGGTGTCAATAAATGAGCGATTCTAAACGTTGACACAACAGAAGACAAAAATTTACTACGTGCACCCTAGATATAGCAACGTTGTCAAGTCGCTCACTTTGTGCGGTCTTTGTGACGTCACAAAGACCAATCCTCATTCAAACTTCAAACGACGATTTCTCTTAATCTAAAACAATGTTTGATATTTTACTTGTGAAGTAGCAAACAGTAGCACCCATAGTTTGTAAAAAATGACAATTTCAAAAACACCGGAATACCCTATTGAAAATACGACATGTCTTTTCCAAAAATTTGATACATTCTCCATGAATGAAGAATAACTTCAAAATATCACTATTTGAATAACCGACAGCGTTTTCCATTTCATAACTAATAACTAATATGTACGCACAACCGTATACACAATTATTAGCGATAGATGAACAACAATACAAACAAACTTATCTGTCAAATGTAAAGATCTGTCAAAATTTAGGTAGCAGTGCATTAGCAGCGACCACCATCGGGCGTACACGATGAATTCCGAGCACTGTAAATGTGCCAAAAATGATATGAAAAGTAGGAAAATATCTGTATTCAAATACATTTTATTATTTAAATACTGCACTTAGAAATGCCAATTTATAAAAATGATGTTGTGAACGATCATCTGCCAAAATATCAAGGCCTCCTTATACATCCCGGTCTCATATCTCAAAAACAATTTTTTTTCATTTGAAAAAGTGAGTTTTTTACGTTTGAAAATTCAATTATTGTGTTGTAAATTTTGAACATCCTGTATAAGATAGCATGATGAACTAAACATCGTCTTGTTTGGTTATGTTTCTAGTTTTGGACCACCAATCATGAAACTTCTGGTTTCAATAATAACCGAGATATTCAGATTTTAACCGTAACCGCGAATATCACCAAAAAATTAGTAAAAGCAAAAAAAAACTCAAAAATTGTGATATTAGGTATAGGGAAACCTTATCAAAAATGATGTATTTTGATACGGAGAAACCAAAAATAAAAGTTCTTGCATTCCGGCGTGGAGTAAATTCAAATTCCAAAATTTCAAGTTTATATTGTAATATATTGTACACATTTTTTAAATGTATAGGCATATACATTTTTATTTAATGTAGAATTTAGGGTAGATTGCTTCTTTATTTTCCAATTTGTGTGCTCTCATGAAAATCGTTCTGAAATAATTATTATTTGCTCAGTTTACGGAGTTTTAATTTATAGTCGTGGACATATTTCGATATAAGGCAGTGTATGCGATAGCTTTCGCTTGTGGTATTGGGTATTACTTATACCATAGGAATACCATGGGGGACTTGGAAGAGTAACGATAATTAAAGGCAGCTATTACAAGTTTCTTTAACGCTTGCTCTGATCTTCGCGCCTCCTTGTCCACGGTCGGGCGTAAGAAATTCTCAATTCAATTATGACGTCGACTAATATGACATCCGCAAGTAATTGAAACACCTATATTGACGCAAAAGTATGTCGTCTACGTACTTCGACGTTTACCCTATCGTGAAGTAAAAGTGAAGTAATAACATAATTATTGGAAATATGTTTCGTCAGAAAGACATTTTCAGCCCAAATCTACAATACAGTAAGACATAACTAAATCTATTATTAGATCTACCATTAGATTTAGACAAAGTTATATCTAAAAAGTTTCCAATGTTATTAGTTTGAATTTCTAAAGTGAATTTTGAATTATACCTACTAAATTTCTAGAAATGCAAACAAAATAACAGGAATTCTAACCAGCATTCTCAAGCGTTTCTCGCTCGATACGAATCTAGATCTCGACTCATTGTGCTTTTGACACGACTGCAACTCGCATTACGTTCAATTAACAAAGCACAAAGAGCGCGAATTTTTGCATCCATGCAAATTGGAGCCTTTGAACAAATTGACGTCCTGATTGCACAAGTTATACTCGCATTTCTGCGCGCCGATATTTTTCATCGCTTACCTATGGCTTAATGCATGTATTAGGTACGTTTACACAATCTATAAGCCGTGATAAAATCTTATTAAAGTCGTGATACGTTTGTCCTTAAAAATATAGCCGCCGAGGAATTTTCAAAAGCTGGTAATTATGCATATAATGGACAATTGTGGCGAACAATAGCTAGGTGCATTATTTTTTTTATCAGATCAAGCAATAGCGCGAATAGTAATTCTTAATTAGTTTATTATATTTATTGTTATTCATTAAGGATTCAATTCTGCCACTGAAATAATCTGTTAAATCTACATATTCGTATACTTGCCAAGTATCAAATATTTGCCACATGTTAAATATTTGGCAAATATAGTTGCCACGCAAATCGAAAATTTTTCTTATTGATTGGTCTAATGGATGCCAGGAGTGATTTTTATAAAACTCAAAAAAATCTATGACATACCAACAAATTTGTACAATATTCGTTTGTGATTTCGGACCGTCAGAGTTGCACTGCAACAGTAAATGCATCGGACATTGATGCATCGCCACATAGCATTTTCTAATACGTGAAAATCTTCTTTGAGGACTTGCTACATGTGCGTACCGAATGGGCACTAGCTATTTTTTTGATTAGTTCGCCTTATTTGCACATTAGCTTTTTCAAATCAAACTGATAATTTGATTACGAACAAGCAAGGTTTTGTTTCATAAAGCCGACATATTTTTAAGTACATAAGTGTCGAATTTACTACGTACTAGCAAGGGCATTCTTGTGGAAATTTATAAAACAAATCTTGATGAAACTGTTTGTTTCATTTCAATGATTTTTTGTTTAATTCATCAACTTTCTGTATTATTAATTCGCAGCATCTAATTTTAACAGACTGTAAAACAATATAATTGGTCATTTGATGTGACCTAGTTTAAGTAAGTTATTCTTTTAATGCGAAAAAATATATATTTTTTTATTTAAATTAGGAAGATATTGCCCATAAAAGAAATGATATGGTTTCTTCGTCATCTTTAAAGTTCTACTAAATCAAATTGTACTACTAGGTCCGTTGTATAAATATATCCTAACATTGTCTGAAATACAGATCAATATAGCTTCTGAAACAAAAATTTAAACAAATGAGCTTTCAAAATATAACTTTTTTGTTGAATAAAAAAGCTACACAAAATTGTCTCTACTATTAAAATATTATTTACCGCTTTCGTTTCTCTTCAAATAATAAACATCATAAAAATCGACAAATATGTAAATACAAGCAAATAAAGTATAATTTTCCAAATAAATTATTTTATAGACATGCTGTTATTAAATTTGTATGATGTTTATTACTTGAAGAGAAACGAAAACGATTAAAAATATTTTAATAATAGAGACAATTTTGTGTAGATTTTTTATTTAGCAAAAAGGTTATATTTTGAAAGCTCATAATTGAGTATCATCTATATTGTTCATAGAAAAGCATCAACATACACTCTGTATATGATGTACGTTTTTCTTGGAAAGAAAAAACATTGCGTTTATGTGGACAGGTAAAAACAACAATATTTTTTTTTAATTTCTGTCTGATGGTTTCCGGAAAACTGTCTGTTTGACGGTTTCACAAAATTACAATTTTATGCGGTTTTCGCCCTTTAGAAAAATCAAAGATCTTACTAATAATTACAAATCTATTGTCAATCTTCGTATACGACCTACTACACACAAAACGAAATTAAAAAATGGAAAAATTAAACAGCGTACTAAAATGTTCATCGAGTACACAAATGTACCAATATTTGTCGCCTTTGCATTTGCTATACCTACTTCAACTGGGTATTGCAAATACTAAGTATATGGCGTAAAAGAACTCGTCCGCACAGCCGAACGTCGAATATATAAATTTATTTTAGAGATGGACTCGCTACGAATTGAATAGAGCAGGTTTTTTTTTCTTTACAAATATTCAGATACTGCAATATACATTAATATACATTCAGTAAATACTCAAAACTCAAAGCGAAATTTGTGTAACACAAAAATCTGTGAGCAACTGTATACCCAACTACCGACCCACGATCTTATTCAAACCATGGTCTTAATACGGTATTAACAATGCAAATTTGTCGACGAAGAAGCAAGAATCGCTTGCACAAGACCCGAATAATGCTGAAAACAATTGAATTTATTCACGTTCGAACCCCGGTGAAAGTTTTTCGTCCTGTTCTGTAATGTTACATATCGTATAGAAAAAAATGACTGCGCATGTTTACCTGGTTAATTTCTCCGTGCGTTCAAATTGTGAATGTTAAACATTCGGAATTCCGTGGGATATTTACACGAAGTACATTGCGGAATTCACGTTTTATTGTGAGTTTTCAACGAAGTTAAGCTGCGTCCACACTGTCACAGAAAAGAAAAACGCTTTAGTGAAATAAATATAAGTATTGAAAACGTTTCGATATATAGGGTGAGTTATTAGTATCCCGGCAGTCCATAGTTAATAAATTGTTTGAGAAAGAAAAAAATATTTTCTACAAAAGTTGTAAAAAAACTGTGTGACTGAAAATATGTAAATTTTTTTAAATGGAACGTCCTGTATATTTTATTATATTATGAATACTACTTAATTTGTTTATCCAACCGTGTATGTTGCTAAGTCACAGCGTTACTGGTTCCAGAGATATTCAAGTATTTTTCCAAAATATGCCCGTTGCAGGATCTTTTAAAATACTATCTAAAAACGACACTTTTGCCGATTTTTCCTTTAAACTATGTGAGACAATAGTCAAAGCCAGTAGGTAGATGATAGTATCCAAATATATTAGATACACTATACAGGCTGTTCATTGAACTTAGTAAATTTTGATGTTTTTAAAATGGCTTTTTCTCGAGTTTTTTTTTAAATGGAACACCCTGTATAATATGTGTTGGCTGTAATAACCCTTTATTTCGCTCCAATTTACATCTAGTATGTCATACACCAAATGTTACTATTTTTTGTGATATTTGCAATTTAACGAAAATGTAATGCAAGTATAAATTTTAATATAGCTGTGAATAAGGTATTTGGTAGTTTGATGTAAAGTCTTCAAGTGGCGATAGAAGAGATAATTTAGAAACGATTTAACCAGCTTGATCCTTACACAAAGTATTATCGTTATCAACATATTAACAATTTTATATGAAATTTTGTTAGTATATTTTGCCGTCTATAGTAAGGCAACCCAACACGCGATTTAAAAATTTCAAATTACTGCTAAACTAAACCCTAAACCCTGTACTTTTAGGTTAACTATCGGGAAAATTTGTTGACTTCTGAGTATTGAAAATCAAATTTTCTTTGATGTGATTTATGTGCCCACACACAAAAACCAAATATGCAACAAAAACAAACTGATAGGCGTCGTTAGATTCAGATTTTTGTTTTCATAACAAAAAAATCTATTAAAAGCACTTCCAATTAACCCAGTTGTTTCTGATTTACTTCGAAGCCAAACTGACATTTCAATTAGCAAATAATATACAGCCTGTTCCATTAAAAAAATTCAAGAAAATGCCAATTAAAAATGTTTAAAAACTAGTGCATGCTACGATCGCCCTGTATAGTTTAATTTATACATCTATTAACTCTAAAAAAAGCTACCTATTATTACATATTATGTCACTATACATAACCTATAATATGTTATTAATTGACAAAGATATATGGTGTGGGGTTGATAAAAATAGATAAAAATTGACAAACATTTTTATGATTTTAATGCAAGCTTCTTTTGTAGGTTAATTTAATTTGGTGTAGTTAAATAAGAAAACAAAACTGCTAACTGTTAATTAATAATTTGGTCCGATTCGAGCCTTTGTGTTCAAATTAGCAAAAAGTGTAGAAACGCTGGTTTTCGTAATTACCTTCTGACCTGTCTGGAGTAAAAACCGAAGCATTTATGGTAGACTGTTTTAATTAGTCCGGCTATGTCCTGGGGCTGCTGGAAAAAGCGGTGCAATTTTAGAGGTGGTCTCGAAAACGCCATCTTTTATTTTTCGAACTTTTAACGACTTCATTGTCTGCTTGGACGTGAACTAATAGACGAAACATTTCGGTAGGCAGGAACAAAGAAAAGAGCCTAGAGGATGCCAGAGCAGAGAAATATTTTTGTCGAAACGCTGCGATACTCAATAAAATGAGACTTTTTATCTTGGAAGTTGGTTCTGATACCAACATCCGAGTGAGTGGGAGGGAACTTGATAAAACGCATTTTATATCGCATTTTCCGTACCAGATTTTACTCGGCTCGCTTGAATTTGATGTTATTTACAACAGTTTAATGACTCGCTTATATATTATCCTTTTATAAAACGATCTGACAATTTTATTTATAATAAAAGGTTGCTGTAATTATTAAATTATCACTTTTACACTAGTTATTATTAATTAATTAATATTTAATGTGATTAACCACAGGATGTTTTGATATACAGGGTTCCCCGCAAACCTTTTTTTCCGGATAGTAAATGTCACACTGAGCAACAAGTATCCTATAGACCTATTGGTTTTCTTTATTTCTTGAAAAGTTACAGCTGTACAATTTGTATATTATAACGAAACGAGATTTGTTTAATTCAAATAATCATGTTTGTCCTGAGTGAAAGAATACTAATTTTTTAAACTAATAATATCGACAATAATTGATAATTTGCCCTGAAAACAAAACCGGGCTAAAAACATCTTAAGCCCCAAATGGTAAATGAAATAGAAGTTTTTACTATTACATAAGTATGAAATGTATTTTGATCTAATTTTTATTTTAGAGGTTACCTACCTAACAATTCCCAGAAGGAACTTAGGGGATACTTCCTTTGGCTTTTACCTAGGATGTATATCTAAACAAGTAAAAAAATAATGTTATAATCAAATACAATTTTGTATTCGTCCACTATTAAAACAAGTTTGTTAAATTTATTAAATGTACAGTGGAGAGATTACCACAGTTAAATTAAATGGTCATTGTTAAAGAATTAAATTAGCATCCAATAAACGAGAAAACCTTTAAAACTTTTAACCACAACTACTAGAATTTAACCAGTTGTCGTATTAATGAACGAACCCCTTCAATTGTTCAATTCAAGAATAACAACAAGAATAACCAATTTCAATATGCTAATTAATATGTTAATTAAAAAAATCTGATGTGGCCAGGCACATGACTTTATCATACTATATATAAAATTAATAGTTTAGCTGCATGAGATTCTATTTGATCGAGATCGGCTATGTCTGCATTAAAATAAAACTAGTAGAACTAGACAAATATCTCGATTAAAGCTGCGTTCGGATATTGTACTCCGTTGACACCGGGTACACCGTCCAAATGACACTTACGTGTTAGTGGGTGTAAAAAGTGTAACGGTGTTCAATATCCGAATGCAGCCTATATTGACTGTAGCATTTTCAAGACATTAGCGTTTGACACTAGCTACTGTCATTAGAATCAAAATAATCTGACATATCCTGGCTACTAGTTTTAAAGCAGTACGCCCGATCTCGATGAAATAGAATTTGCTCATGCGGCTAAATTATAAATTCTACCAAAAAATGTCATATACATAAATTATGGAAAATTTCCTCTCCTTTAATTTATTATTTAACTATTTTGACGACATTACACAAATAGCGGCTCATTTGCAAAATCTTCGAAAAATGCTATGAGTAAACCACCAGTTCCTTTGGACCCTTTTCAACAGAAAGCTTTTCAGCTCTAAGTTTGGTTATAAAACTTCTAAATATGAAGTTTCGTCCCGATACCATTAGTAGTTTCTCCGGAATCGTCTCCACAAAAACGGGTACACACACACACACACATACACACATACACACACACACACACACACACAGACATTTTTTTGTACCTTGGTCAAAAATGTTCAGGGGACCCAAAAAGACATATTTCCGCTAAAATCTCAAAAAATTTTTTTGGCATGATTACAATACTTTACATACTGCGTATGATAAAGTAAAAATCGGACTTCGATGCATACTTATAAACGAATTTGAACTTTCCAAAGTGAAGCGTCTACGTGTGGTTTTCCTTATTCATCAAAATTACGAGAATTTGCTCCTATTCGTTCGGCCACAAAGAACAGCTGAACAATTCATTAAATATTGCAAAAAGTATTTTAATGATATTCCCTTGCAATTTTAAAAAGAAAAAATAGTTTCCTACAGCTTTTGTACCAGAAGAAACAACGTGATGGTATCACAGTCGTATTATCAACTCTCAACATTTTTTTTAACTTTATTTGTCCCAATATCTGAATGTTTGTAAAAGATAATGCTTTACTAGTAAAACTTTGCAATTTTAGCTTTAATGTTTGATAACTTTAAACGTTTAACCGAAATTGATTTTTTTTTCGGCACATGAACAAATTTATCAAAAGTATCACCCTTGCTTATACAATATTATGATATAATCATGGGTAGCACATCCCTTTGTATTTAACAAAATATGTAGAGATTTTAAATTGTTACTGATTCTGTCGAGTGTAGGTTACAGATTTTAAGATTATTGGTGGCTATGTCGTAGTCTTCTTGCGATCAACTAAGAAACACCGATATTCGCAGATTTCGTCACCTACACTTGACAGATTTGAGCCAGATATATTTTTTATCATTAGCAAATGTATAAACACCACTCTAACGTAATTTTAATGCATAAACATAAACATGCATAATATATGTATAATAGCTGATTAAAAATTATAACTGCATTTCCGATTTAAACTCTACCTTAGGTTGAATGTAGGAATATCCATGTATGCAAGTCATACTCGTTGCAGCCAGAATTGTGACGTCATTACCACTAACAGAAATAAGAGTTGAGATTATTTTCATTTTATTTTGCACTTAATTATGAATTTTACTTTGTACTATACAGTGGTTTGTCATTACTTTTGTTATTATTAAAGATAGAACATCGGTTCAAGTGACAAACTAGTTCAGAATTATGTGCTCTTTAATGAGAAAACAGAGTCGGAGTCGGACTACCAATTATCTGGAGTCGGAGTCGGAGTCGACAGTATTTTTACCGACTCCACAGCCCTGGTTCTACTCTCGCAGATACTCCTATTCATTATTAATTTGCTTGCATACTTTTAACTTCTGTGCACACAGCAAATCGAAGGGTACAGTTTAAACTATTCGTAATTTATTCAAAAATGAAACCTCCAAAATATGCGGGAAACTTTTTCGTTGTGGAGTTCTCAAAAAGTTGTCATGTACCAGCAGAGTGTTTACCCTACAAATTACACAATTACTTCTATTTTCCAAGCAATTGAACACACATCAAATAAAAAAAAAACAGTTGAACGATTAACAATTAGCATAAAATACGCATTACACCGCATTAAACTGTTGACACATCGTTCTTTTTTCGATTGTTTACCAAATAAAAACCCCGAGAATATGTCAAGTGTGCACCAAACTTTCACTTATTCACTTATATTAAACGTTTTCGTGAACACTGTTTACAATAATCGTCGACGAAACGCGCATCAATAAAAAAACACGAAACAAGAAAAAAAACAAAAGACGAAAGTTTCCGCGATCCAGCCTCGTTGGTTTAATTGAAATCGCATTACCTCGGCGTGGCCGGACAGAAAAAAATGAAATTCTACATTCCACGGCCTACGTAAAATAATACGGGCTTGCGACAACGCGTGAAAACATTTTTAGCGACGCTGGTATTATTAATAAATATTAATGACGGTGTAACTTATTGTTCTTACTTGTTTAGGTGTGACCGAGTCGCTGTAGAACCTACGTACTTTTCTAATTCACTATTTCTGTCACAATCGAGAATATTTTCCAACTGACTTACAGTCAAATATGTATGTGGATATGCTAATTCCATCCTTATTATTTTTTGTGTAAAAGGAATGCGGCTCTGGGTACGTGCTTCGAATTTATTAAGTATTTTCTGATCAAATAAAGAGTATAGGAAGTGTTATATAGAAAAAAAATTGCGAGTGATGTTTCGTCATAGGCGCATTGTTTCGCTACATTTGTATGCGTGTTGGGTCACAAAAAGAAAAACTCGGATATATTAGACCCATATAAATGTTGTAATTAGTTTATTGGTGAATTCGAGCAAGAATTTAGAAACTATCAACATTTAAATTCATGCCGAAACCTAGTCTATAAATTAAACTCTTACCATCTATAGTCCATTTAATAACCAGAAGGAATAAAGCCAGGTTCACAATAGAAAAATAAGTGTTTGTTATAAAGTGACAAACTTTAAAAATATCACTCATTTTATCGCAATTGTTTAGAACTCCAGGATGTGGTGAATCAAGTTTCTTTTACTATCTATTTCATGCAGCTTAAATGCATATGTGACCCCGTACGAGAGAATCGCCCTAACTGGCATCTCTCGTTTCGATAGTATTGACCTCTGTGTTTGAAAGCCTATAACTCTAAAACTACTGAAGAGAAACAAATTAAAGCTAGCTAATAATGATTCTTTATGACCCCGGCTTCAGAACGAAAATCGCAAATAACTCAAAATTATCTACTTTTGTGCAGTTTATTTCCAAAAGGTCATAAAACTATGCACTTTTCGACGTAGACCACTATATACAAAAATAAAGTATACTAAATTTGCTATAAAAGGCACCCTCAAGTGTATTTTTTGTTGAATGGTTTGAATGGTTTTGAATTTTCCTACTTTATGTGATTGCGTGTAATTACAAAAAAGCTTAGATTCTGATAAAACTACATTAAATTTTCTACAAATTGCATAACTAAATCAGTTATTTTGGCCAAACTGTGTAGCCGCTAAAGCGCGTTGAAATTTTATGTCACATTACGCGAAACCGCGATAACAAGAGCTCTTCACCAAAAATTCAGTAGACCTATATTATTACTATTTTTTTATTAACTATTTATTTGCTCTTTTTAATAATTAATACTTAATGTATTACATATTTTTTTATTTTTTTTATAAACATTCGGGCTCTCGACTTCGCTTAGATTAATATGACATAATACAGTAGAGCGTCGATAATCCGAACCTCGGTAATCCGAACGTTCGCTAATCCGAACATTCAAAAAATAATAATAAAATAAATCACTGAGTAACCTAGGGAAAAGCCATTTTCTCGGTTCCTATTTACAGAAAAATCTTGCTTTTGTTTTATATACAGTGCTTTCCAAAAGTAACGGATAAATTCAATAAAACCTTAAATAAAAATATTTCAGAAAAATGCTATGACACGTCGATTTTTATTTTTAAATTACTATCCTGACATACACTTTTCAGCCCCCCACCCCAACTTTAAAAATTCAAATAGCAAAGTACCCCTTGCGATACCTCAATTGATAGATTTTTCTATTCTGAATACAACGAAAAAAAGATTATCAAAATCAGTTGATAAATAACCGCGATATTTACCAAAGTGTATTCAAAGAAGAACGTCAATATTCGAGTAAGCGCTGTTGAAGCGAGCATAGCAATATCGTTCAAACAATTGCAACTTGTTTTTACTTATGTCAAACACAATTCAGATTTTTCGTTATTGAAGAAATAGTAGCAAAATGAGATTTACAGAAACCGAAAGAATCGAAGTTTTAATGATTGGGTTTGGAGATAGAAGCCGGACGCATGACGAAGTTCGTGTTTTGTTCAATGAAACGCACCCGGACCGTCCGCCAATATCGGAATCTACAGTAAGTCGAATCGAAAACAAATTTCGCGATCTCGGTCATGTACGGGATAAGCCTAAGGCAGGACGTCCATTGGCATTAATTGAAAACCGACAATTGGATGCTATTTTAATGGTGCAAGAAAATCATTCAACCCTTGCGGAGGTCGCTTCACAAGTTAGTGCGTCAAAAAGCACAGTGTTCAGATTATTTCGAAAACACAAATTTCACCCGTATGAAGTGCACTTGGTACAAAAATTGTCCGATGATGACTTTGATCGACGAGTGCAGTTTTGTGAGACAATGATGGAACTCTCTAATGAAAATCCATGCTTAATTAGAAACATTGTTTTTTTTCTGTTGAGGCAACATTTTGTCTGGATGGCACCGCCAATAAACATAATTGCCGTTACTGGGCTCGTCAAAATCCGCATTGGATGGTGGAAGCGAACACACAATATCCTCAAAACCTTAATGTGTGGGCTGGTGTGGTGGGTTCTAGAATTATTGGACCAAATTTTTCGACGGAACACTGAATTGTGAACGTTATCTGAACTTTCTACGAAATGAACTACTACCTACTTTAGCGGTGTTGTTTCCCAACGCAGAAGATCCTGATAGACACAAGGACAGAATTTGGTTACAGCAAGACGGCCTCCACATTATGCGCGACAAGTTCGAGAATACCTCGATCAAGTATTTCCTAATCCAAATATTTTCAAATTTCCTAATGGATTGGTAGATGAAGGCTTATTGAATGGCCAGCAAGATCGCCAGATTTAACCCCACTAGATTATTTTCTTTGGGGCTATTTAAAAAGTAAAGTTTATTTTAATAGACCTGTAAATATTGAGGCGTTAAAGGAAAGAATTCCTGCAGTAATTCACTTAATGACTCCAGGAATCTTCGAAAACTCGAAATAAAATGTTAGAAAATGTTCAACAAGCGTTTGGGGATAGATTAGGACATTGTCTCGTCGTTAACGCGCAGCACTTTGACAATTAATTAAGGATTAGTTAATTAAATTTTGTTATTCCTCAATTTCGTGTATAAATAAATTTTGATAAATATCGCCGTTATTTATCAACCGATCTCGATAATTTTTTTTCTTTGTATTCAGATTAAAAAAGTCTATCAATTGAGGTATCGCAAGGGGTACTTTGCTATTTGAATTTTTAAAGTTGTGGTTACCACCCCTTAGGGGTGAAGGGGTGGGGGGCTGAAAAGTGTATAAGTTAAAAGTAAGTTGTAAGTGTAAGTTAAAAGGAAAAATCGACGTGTCGGAGCATTTTTCTCAAATATTTTTATTTAAGATTTTATAGAATTTATCCGTTACCTTTGGGAAGCACTGTATATTAAATATATCTCAGCTAGGTTTCCTTATAGACAGGTGTTGTTAAACTCGAAATCGTAAAGCAAATCTTGCCTGTCGTTTTTTTTCCATATTTTTGTAGCCTTTCACACATTTCTGTCACTTGTCATTGTCAACATAATTAAAGTTAACGCTTACCACAAACAAGACATTTTATGGCTTTCCCAGAATTCTCGAGTAGAGAAACTTGTGATTTCCATAATACCCAATTCACATTTCCGGTTATTCCATATTTATTTATCCTGGTTTTTAAGATACGATACGACAAAATCTCTCTTTGCGTATGACTGGAGTCAATCTGTGATGTAAACGTCTTCAGTTTTTATAAATACTTACATTATTTTAAATCAGATAACTTTGTTAAATTTAGGTTATGTAGGTATACAAATTTTAGCACTATTTCCCGCTTATTGTTGATAAAAGACTGTAACACTTACTAAAAACAGTGTTACAATTTACTAATTGTAACACCGAAAACAGTGTTACAATGCATTAATTGTGAAACGGAAAAGGACGAAAATATTGAAAATTAAAAAAATAGGGGTATATACCTGATCGAATCTTCTTTATTTGTGATGAGGGCGAAATGACAATCGAAAAATTAGATAAAATAATTTCCATAATTTTAATGACACAGCATCCCCGTATCTGGCGCGGGCATTGTTAAAATCTTTTGATTAATAGTCTAAGATGGCTGTGGCCGTATTTAAATACTCCTAAGAGAGAGACGGGAACACGTAGACGGAGATGAAACAGTTGATTAATGATTCACCGGATGGTTCACAATACACGACTGGCTTTTTCTTAGTCGTTCATTTTTTCACAGTTGATAGAGTTTCAAGTAAGACGAATATAATTAATTTTGAATATTTTAATGATTTTCTATAAATCATGTAACGTCTCTTGATAAATAACGATCGATTTCGAAAGGGGTTGCCAACAATGAGATACGCTCTGTATGATTGACTGTACAACTCACAAAAAGAGAAAAATCCCCAATAATGTAAAAGCGAAGCGAAATAAACACGTCCCTAATGATTCTCCTGCTGTTCGTGTCTTTTTATGGTTAAAACCATCACAAGGGGCTTCATTATCAAGCCATGTGTAGTTTAATTGCAACCGAGGATGTAAATCTAACGTTTATTTTCTTTTGTTTTAGGTAAATTATAGAGAATATCATAGGAGATAGCAATAGTAGTGGGCCTAAGGATTCTAAACCGTGCCCTGCGGCACACCGGATCGAAGTAACTCAAATAATCGTCTGATGCGACCTTGAGGTATGTACCATCCAAATTCGGACATAAAACAACAAAGACAATTTTTGTTGTTATCGGAAATGATTAAATTTAACGCTGTGGTGTTATGAGTAACATATGGTTTATTTGTTTTTTTTTATAAAAAAAAAGACCAGTGCGCAGCGTTGAACTTTGAGCGACAATTCTAGTAGTAAAAATATTATTTATCCGCTTAGGTAACAGGCGATAGTTTTCTAGGAATAAAATATGTCATGTTTTTCACAGTTTTTACTTTATCAATCGTGCCAAAAAAATTTTTTGAGATTTTAGCTGAAATATGTCTTTCTGTCCCCTGAACGTTTTTGACCAAGGTACAAAAAATGTCTGTGTGTGTGTATATGCGAATGTGTATGTGTACCCGTTTTTTGTGGCGACGATTCCGAAGAAACTACTAACGGTATCGGGACGAAACTTCATATTTAGAAGTTTCATAACCAAACTTAGAACTGAAAAGCTTTTTGTTGAAAATGGTCCAAAAGGAACTGGAGGTTTAGTCTTAGCATTTTTGAAAGATTTTGCAAATAAGCCGCGATTTCTGGAATTTCGTCGAAATAGTTAAATAATAAATTAAAGTAGGGGAAATTTTGTATAATTTATGTTATATATATATATATATATGTATATATACAGGGTGAGTCACTAGAGTCGCGGTGGTAGATATAGCAATTATCTTTAGAGATGGAAAAAAATATTTAATACAAAAGTTGTTTGGCATATCATTTTCTACAACGTAAAATTATTTTCATTTATACTGGGTGTTGCATTTAGGCGTAGCAGAAAATAAATTAACTTTTTTAAATGGAATGCCCTGTATATTATAACATATTATGATTGCGAAGAAAATTGTCTTACTAATTGTATCAGGTGATATTGACGTAAAGCTAATAGTTTCTGCAATATTCAATTCTTTATTAAAAAAATGGCCGTTGCAGGCCTTTTCCGAAAACTACGGAATAGCGTCATTTTTGCAGATATTTTCTTACAACTTTGTCAGAAAATAACCAATACTAATAGGGAAGTGATAGTGCCCAAAGAAATTTGATGCGCTATACAGGGTGTTCCTAGCACCTAATCAATTTTGATATTTTTCAAATGGCTTTTTCTTGAGTTTTTTAAATGGAACGCCCTGTATATTATTTGCTGGTTGCATTTCCCATTAAGTTGCCTTTAATTTATATTAAGTGTGGCATATACATATTTGTACCCGTTTTCGTGATATTTGGAATTTAAAGAAAATGTGTAATAAAGGATACCAATACAGTGCTTTAATATTACACCCTGTATAATTGAGTTAGTTTTTTTCATGTATTTTGTTATAATATAAATAAATTATAAATGTTGGTAAAGTTAAAAATGCTATTTTTTATAAAGATACATTTAAATAGCAGAGTTACGCTAATATTTTAAGTTAGCTTAGATTTACTTAACCTCGTTGTCATGGAAACAAAAACAAATAACAGACGTGTAGTTATTGCTGTCAACAGACTTAATATAGCTAACCAACATTTGTAATCTCTGTTAACGATGAATTTTAATTATACTAAAGAGGAACTGATAAATATTATTTACATCTATGGAGAAGCCGGCAAAAACGCTCTACTGGCCTCAAGAATTTACGCTCAGCGATATCCCGAAAGACGGCATCCCGATGCAAGAACAATTAATAGAGTTCGGGAACGTTTTGAATCAACAGGTACTATTACTTACAAAAAAAGAAAAAGAACAAAAGCGGCGACACATGAAGAGAATGAATTTCTGGTAGTTGCTAGTGTGGTAGAAAATCCATACTCAAGCACTAGACAAATAAGAAATCAAGGAATAACCCAATCATCTGTGTCCAGAATAATACGGCGACACAAGTATCATCCATATCATGTGCAACATGTACAGGAATTGAGCGAAAACGATTTAGAAAAGAGATTAAATTTTTGTAATTGGGCAGCTGCTAAAATTCAACAACAAGCAAATTTTTTTGACTTTGTTCTTTTTACTGATGTAGCTACGTTTCATAAAAATGCGTATGTTAACCAACATAACTTCCATTTTTATGCAACAGAAAATCCTCCCGTTATCAGGCCTTTGGACCATCAACATAGATGGTCACTCAATGTATAGGGTGGAATAGTAGGTACCAATTTGCTAGGGCCTTACTTTTTTGAGGGTTCCGTAAATGGTCAAAGGTACTTACATTTTCTTAACAACCATCTACATGAATATTTAGATGATTTGCCGCTTAATATTCGCCAAAACTTAATTTTCCATCACGACGGAACCCCACCCCACTTTAGTCTGAACGTAAGACAATTTTTGAACAACCAATACCCCAACAAATGGATTGGAAGAGGAGGCCCTACGTTATGGCCGCCAAGATCTCCTGATCTAAATAAGTTGGATTTTTTTTGTGGGGTCATGTTAAGGAATTAGTATACCAGACACCACCCACCACACAAGACGATATGAAGATTAGAATAAGAAATGTTTTTGCTGACAACAGAGAAAATAAGAGAGAGATGTTAAGAAATACTTCGAGATCTTTTACCCATCGGATTAATGCTTGTAGAAGACAAAATGGAGGGCATTTTGAACACCTACCAAATCAATAACTACTTGTTGTTTTATCTTTAATTGTTATAGTTTTTTACTAGTTTTATGTTAATGCTTATCAAGTTTAAAAAATAGTTTAATAAATGTTATTAGTTGTGGTTTCTCTTAATTATTTGTTTTTATTTAATTTTTAGTTGTCTCAAATTATATTAATTTTTCATATTGAGTAACTAACTAAATGGTAATTCCATGTACTTTTCAATTTATTTTGAGCAATTCTGTCAGTTTTTTAATTCAACAAAAGTATTTTTTTCCTTTCTATGTTCTCTTTACAAAAAAAAATCATTAAAAAAGAACCATGTTATGCAGGGTGTAATATTAAAGCACTGTATTGGTATATTTTATTACACATTTTCTTTAAATTCCAAATATCACGAAAACGGGTACAAATATGTGTATGCCACACTTAATATAAATTAAAGGCAACTTAATGGGAAATGCAACCAGCAAATAATATACAGGGCGTTCCATTTAAAAAACTCAAGAAAAAGCCATTTGAAAAATATCAAAATTGATTAGGTGCTAGGAACACCCTGTATAGCGCATCAAATTTCTTTGGGCACTATCACCTCCCTATTAGTATTGGTTATTTTCTGACAAAGTTGTAAGAAAATATCTGCAAAAATGACGCTATTACGTAGTTTTCGGAAAAGGCCTGCAACGGCCATTTTTTTAATAAAAAATTGAATATTGCAGAAACTATTAGCTTTACGCTAATATCACCTGATACAATTAGTAAGACAATTTTCTTCGCAATCATAATATGTTATAATATACAGGGCATTCCATTTAAAAAAGTTAATTTATTTTCTGCTACGCCTAAATGCAACACCCAGTATAAATGAAAATAATTTTACGTTGTAGAAAATGATATGCCAAACAACTTTTGTATTAAATATTTTTTTCCATCTCTAAAGTTAATTGCTATATCTACCACCGCGACTCTAGTGACTCACCCTGTATATATATATATATATATATATATATATATATATATATATATATATATATATATATATATTTGGTAAAATTAATAGTTTAGCTGCATGAGCAACCTTTAACTTTTAAACTCATGCATAGCAGTTGACTCTGTTGGTCGCTCTGTGCATTATGTATATTCAATAAATAGTTTAGTGAAGTGTCAGATCATCAGCGTTTGACACTGCTGCATAGTACGATAAAGTCATATGCGCGGCCACACCAGATTTTTTACTTTATCATACGCAGTATGTAAAGTATTGTAATCATGCCAAAAACTTTTTTTGAGATTTTAGCGGAAATATGTCTTTTTGGGTCCCCTGAACATTTTTGACCAAGGTTCAAAAAAATGTCTGTGTGTGTGTATGTGTGTGTGTGTGTGTGTGTGTGTGTATGTGTGTGTGTGTACCCGTTTTTTTGTGGCGACGATTCCGGAGAAACTACTAAAGGTATCGTGACGAAAATTCATATTCAGAAGTTTCATAACCAAACTTAGTACTGAAAAGCTTTCTGTTGAAGAGGGTCCAAAGGAAGTGGAGGTTTAGTCTTAGCATTTTTGAAAGATTTTGCAAATAAGCCGCAATTTCTGGAATTTCGTCGAAATAGTTAAATAATAAATTAAAGATGAGGAAATTCTGAATAATTTATGAATATGAAATTTTTTGGTACAATCAATAGTTTAGCTGCATGAGCAAATTCTATTTCATCGAGATCGGTCGTACTGCATTAAAACTAGTAACCAGGATATGTCAGAAATTTTGATTCTAATGACAGTAATGACACTAATGACAACACTAATGTTTTGACAATAACGTCTGTCAATATAAGCTGCGTTCGGATATTGTATTACACTTTTTATACCCAATAATACGTTAGTGTCATTTGGACGGTGTACCCGATGTCAACGAAGTACAATATCCGAACGCAGCTTTAATCGACATATCTGTCTAGTTCTATTAGTTTTATTTTAATGCAGACATAGCCGATCTCGATCAAATAGAATCTCATGCAGCTAAACTATTAATTTTATATATAGTATGATAAAGTCATGTCCCTGGCCACATCAGATTTTTTTCTTTTGAAGCACAAATATGCTTACGTTAAAATGTAGAAATTTTAATTGATATCGATTACCAATAACACAACAACGTTACACGTGATTTCCTCATGGTCCGCAAAAATCGGGCCAGACAAATTAGTTCCTAATCAGATTTTGATAGCATACGTTTATATTCTGTCTAGTAATCATTGGCAAACAGAAAAAAAGTGCTGCGGGCGCTTTTTCTGTCCCATTATTTTAGCAATTCCGCTCTGAGCCTAATTATAATCACACAACAATAGATATTTCTTTTGTTATCTGTGCCCCAGATAAAAGAACCAATTCCGTATTTTTTCTCCATATACAGACACACACGGACACTACAAGTTCTATTCTCCATGTTAAGTTATGACGTAATTATCAAAAAATGTATTCAAATATCTATAATAAATTGTTAAAGTCACGTTTGTGAATATAATTATACACCTTTAAAAGATATCTGAGAATACCTTACTTACAGTCACTTATTTATAGTGTTCAATAGTAACATCAAAGTTTTCAGGGTCCATATCTGGGATATCTGAACGTTGCTAACTAATTAAAATGTGAAAACGCGTACGAAAAATTATTATAAAAGGCGTTTGGGCTATAATTTGCTGCCTTAAATCTATTCAGGCTAGCCTATTGTGAAACACCATAACAAAATATATTTTAACATGGTAAATGACAACCGAAAAATCGCTGCTTTCTCGTTCTGTATTCTATGATTTATCGTGCCATATTTCAGGTTATTTAAAAGGCGGTAAGTCATATAGAGTTTGGGAACTTTTTGTGGTACAACAATACTTATAACAACCTCAGTCTAGTGCTAGCTAAAATTGTACTTCTAATTATTTTACTCTCTACTAAACATAAACTGTTCCTATTCTTGTAACTGTCACCCATTTTCACTCATCAATTTACCAGAGTTATCATATATAATATTTATTTACCTGTTGTTTATTATTATAATGCCTCGTTATATGAAAATAATTGCACTATATTTTTGGGATAATAGCCAAAGCTTCGTATGCCAAAATGTAGGTATTATTTCGGAATCCATTTGCATTCCATAATCCAATAATATAACGCAATAAACTTGGTTTAGTCTTGCATTGTTCTTTGTTTTGTGACTCTGAAATCAGTAGCTAAAGTTTTCCAAAAGTATTCAATCCGTCAGTTCTTTGATTAAAGAAATTATTAGTTTGTTGAAGGAATTAATGTGGACTTATTATTGACTAGAACTTTTCGAAAAGGGTACATTAGAGCAATATCTCCACGTTTTGGGAGGTTAGAAAACACGAAAATGTTAAATTGGCGAAGAGTAAACTATCGGTTTTTCGGAATTAGAACAAAAATGTTATAGGTAAAAGTTGTTTTATATTTTATTTATTTTTAACAAAATATTACTCCACATGTTCCCCTCCTACAGCTACACATTTTTCCCTCTTCTTCTAAACTCCCGATATACCAAATCAATTGTTTCTTCATTTATTTCGTCTACTGCTTCCCCAATTTTTACTTTATCATACGTAGTAAAGTATTGTAATCGTGCCAAAAAAAATTTTTGAGATTTTAGCGGAAATATGTTTTTTTTGGGTCCCCTGAACATTTTTGACCAAGGTACAAAAAAATGTCTGTGTGTGTGGATGTGGGTGTGTGTGTGTGTGTGTACCCGTTTTTTTGTGGCGACGATTCCGGAGAAACTACTAAAGGTATCGGGACGAAACTTCATATTTAGAAGTTTCATGGCCAAACTTAGAGCTGAAAAGCTTTCTGTTAAAAAGGGTCCAAAGGAACTGGAGGTTTAGTCTTAGCATTTTTGAAAGATTTTGTAAATAAGCCGGCATTTCTGGAATTTCGTCGAAATAGTTAAATAATAAATTAAACTAGAGGAAATTCTGAATAATTTATGACTATGACATTTTTTCGTACAATCAATAGTTTAGCTGCATGAGCAAATTTTATTTCATCGAGATCGGTCGTACTGCATTAAAACTAGTAGCCAGGATATGTCAGATTAGATGTCAGATGTGATTATAATGACGGCAGACAGTGTCAAACGCTAATGCTAAGCCGGCATTTCTGGAATTTCGTCGAAATAGTTAAATAATAAATTAAACTAGAGGAAATTCTGAATAATTTATGACTATGACATTTTTTCGTACAATCAATAGTTTAGCTGCATGAGCAAATTCTATTTCATCGAGATCGGTCGTACTGCATTAAAACTAGTAGCCAGGATATGTCAGATTAGATGTCAGATGTGATTATAATGACGGCAGACAGTGTCAAACGCTAATGCTTTGACAATACTACTGTCAATACAAGCTGCGTTCGGATATTGAACACCGTTAAGGTGCGCTTTCATTAGTGCTAATGGCAGTGGTAGTAGACGCCATTATAGTATTTCTAATAGAATTTCATCACGACATGTGAGAAACACTATAATTTCGTCTGCTACCACCGCCATTACCTACCATTGCCACCAATCGGAACGCACCTTCACACTTTCTACACCCAATAACACGTGTCATTTGGACGGTGTACCCGGTGCCAACGGAGTACAATATCCGAACGCAGCTTTAATCGATTTATCTGTCTAGGTCTACTAGTTTATAGTATGATAAAGTCATGTGCCTGGCCACATCAGATTTTTAATTTTAGAATGTCTACATTATCATGAAAATTATTCTCATACACCTTCTGTTTTAAATAACCCCACAGAAAAAATCAAGCGGCGTTAAATCAGGTGAACGTGGTGGACACGTGCACCACGTTTTTCCAAAAAAATTCGTCATATAACCAAAAAATTACTTATTATCGCGTATCCATATTTACAATATTCAAGTTTTCTGCAAAATAAAACGACTTTGCGAGCTATTTTTAGACACATGTGTTACTACTGACTATTCATTACACCATCCTTTCTTTATTATGTAAATAAATCTGCTGAATAAAGCCTTATTACTCGCAGAAAAATATGCAATGCATTCTCTTGAATTCTTTACAAAAACCTCCATAGTAGTCCTCTTAAAACTTATCGCAGCGAAAAGAAATCGGTTGACAATCGCTTTAGCAAACAAAAGCCAACTTTTAATTCGGTTTTTCTCTTCGTATACTCGCCGTGTTCCCCTCGGTTCGCAATTTTTAATACGCGATCTAAAAACTTGATTTATATTGCGACTGTTTGGCGCGTTCGGCCAGCGCCATCTGTCGGCGTCCGCCGAACAAGAACCGCCGACAGTTTCGCTTGGGCGGCTGCGATCTCATCGAAATATTCAAATTTTAAAGTTAGGGTTTGCTCGCCGACAAAATTTGCATATCAACCATATGCGCATGCAGCCTATATGAGAGAATATAGGGCCTAAGATGCCCCCCTTTCGGCTTTTTTACGACTAAATAAAAATTATCCCTTTTGATCGCAAATATGGAGGGTAGAAAGCTGCCTGAAATATTGCTTTAACCGCCCTATGTTCGAGTTCGAACGTTCCTAATGGTTTTAACACCCCTTTCGTACTTGTTTAATTTCGATGGAAAAAATAAAGCGGGTCTTTGTCTCGCTTGTTTTTTGATGTATCGCTGAGAGCTGCGTTTGGTCCTTCCAGCACCCTCCTAAGGGATGTATAAATTCTCATTAGAAAGAATGTTTTATGCGTGCTTTTTGTTTAATTGTGTCTGGACATCTATGTGTTGCACGTGAAATATATTCGTGTGAAATTTGGTTCTAAGGACGATATTTATTATCGGTTGTTATTCAATCAGCGTTTTCATTATTTGGAACTTATTGGAACAATTGATGAAAACATCTGAAAATATGTGCAAGAAAACATAACAAGTCTGTTATTGGATACATCTAAGTTGTCCTAAAAAAAGACTCGAATATTATTGGAAATGAGGATTTTTTTATTTAAGAATATTAGCAAATTAGAATGTTAGATGAACGTTTTGAAAATTAAGTCAAATAAGCTTGAAAATACGTAAAATATAAACAACTTCTATCGATTCGAGACATCGCACATGTGGATTTCCAAACACGTTTCAAGCTCTCTAAACGCAGCTGGTCCAAAAAGTTGCTATTTTATGGCCGTAAAATAACTTCTACGTCGAGTTTTTTCTACCTGCAAGGAATTGTTTTCGGGTTAATGATTTCTTAATACTTTTAAGTTTTGCCAAGAAAATAATGTAGGTAATTTAAGTTTTTATGTCTTCCATTCTTTATATTTTTTGTGGTGCTGAATCCAAATCTGAGATTTACTAACAAATTTGCGTGACGCAACATCGAAGAAAATTAAAAAAATGTAAAATATTTCGAATTTTAATTCTAATCTTAGAATTTTTTTGTAGAAATATTTTTCTATGATCTGCATCATTTTTTGGTTATAAACAATTAATAAAAATTACCGGAATACCTAAATAATTCTTCAACCGTAAGACATTTAAAAAAAAAAAATGCAACTAAAAGACTTTTATTTTAAAAAACGTCTAAAAATCGTGTAAAAATATTTTTCTACTTTGCATTCACAATGCACACATTGTAACACTGTTTTCGGTGTTACAATTAACACATTGTAATACCGAAAACAGTAACATTTTTGTCTGATTGGTACACAGTGATATCAAATGCCATATGTCAAACGTACAATACATAACCCAACATAACCACACACTGCATCTTCTTAATCGCTTGCAATCACATAAACTGCGAAATATCAATATTCTATACATATTTAAACATGGGTGTAGCCTGCTATAGTATGGCCAAAGGATTGGGGCTTTCTTAGTTTTGCTGTGTTCATCAAAATACGCCAGCATGACGTTTACGGTGATGTTTTACGACTCTAGTAAGTGATCGTTATCATTCTTTTCAACTAAACATCAAATCCCCTTTTCAGATATAATTCAAGGACCACATTTACTTTAATAAGGTATTATGCGAAGATCAAACCTACATCGTAGATACGAACGATTTTAATTACTGCTGCGAGATTGTATATGCGCAATAAATGGTTTATCAGCATACACGTACGAAGCTATAGTACATTTAAAGTGTAGAGGATTTCTTAGTTTATGTAACATATAAGTTTTCGGTAATATTTTGGACGCTTGGATGCTCGGTTCAATTCATATTCGTTTTGTCCGTCGCTTTCGACTTCGTCTTAGTTCTGGTTGTGTGCAACGTATTTGTATTACCTCCATCACATGTAATTTTTACTAAGTATAATTTATTCTAATAAACTACTTTGCCGAAATTAGAATTGGGTTTCAATTATAAGTGCTTGTAAATATATAAGCCGCAACGGCTACGTAGCGGAATTAGGTAGACACCGCTATTAAACGTTAAGCGTTATAACAATTCTTTAGTAAGTTCTTGTTTTTCGAAGTAACTAATTAGTCACCGCCAAACACTTCTATTCTGATTATTATACTTATGAAACCACTATTTTAAAATTGTTATCTTTTTAGGTTAAGTTTCATGTATTTATCACAGTAGGGGTAAATAAGTAAGTAGGGTTGCCCCAAGCTCCATTATGATCATCGTTGCGACCTCGCTGAATATTTATTCAAACTTGTAGGCTAAAGTAGAGTAAAATTATTCACAATTAGATTTTGTCATGATTTTATCTCATCGATATCATCCTTAACGAAGTTGACAGTTACTACAGTGCTACCACGTGGTACCCGCAAAATACCCTAGATTCTAATTTAGCGCGGTATAGTAACCACAATTTCTAAACTTATATAAAATTAATGACGCAAAGTAGAAAAAATAGTATATTACACTCGTTTTATAAGACGTATTGGTGCACTCGTTCGCCAACAACTCGTGCGCCAATTTGACGTCTTATAAAACTTGTATAATAATATACTATTTTAATACACACAGAGGTGTTCATTTAATTATCGAAGCTTGGTAAAGTTTTCGTTTTCTAATAGAACGCCCTGTAAATTTTACATTTTTAATTAAGATTAATTGTAAAAGTTTTTTGAAGAATCATTTGTTTATAAAATTCTTTGAGTTATAAGTAATTAATCGATAATTAACGGATAAAAAATAAGAAAAATCAATAAATAATAACAAAACAATCAAAGAAAATTAAATTAAAAAAAATGTGGTAAGAAAAGTCCGGGTAAGAAAAATCCGGGTAAGAAAAGTCCGGGTAAGAAAAGTCAGGGTAGGAAAAGTCCGGGTAAGAAAAGTCCGGGTAAGAAAAGTCCCTGGAGGAAAGTCCGGGTAAGAAAACTCCGGGTAAGAAAAGTCCGGGTAGTCTAAATCGTCTAAATATATTTTTAATAGACATACAGGTGTTCATTTTATTATCGAAGCTTGGTAATGTTTTCGTTTTGCAGAATCATTTTTTTTATAAAATGCAAATTCTTTGAGTTATAAGTAATTAATCGATAATTAACGGATAAAAAATAAGAAAAATCAAGAAAGAATAACAAAACAATCAAGGAAAATTAATTTAAAAGAAACATGGTAAGAAAAGTCCGGGCAAGAAAAGTCCCGGTAAGAAAAATCCGGGTAAGAAAAGTCCGGGTAAGAAAAGTCCGGGTAGGAAAAGTCCGGGTAAGAAAGGTCCGGGTAAGAAAAGTCCGGGTAAGAAAAGTCCGGGTAAGAAAAGTCCGGGTAAGAAAAGTCCGGGTAGAAAAAGTGTATGTGGGAAAATATACCTAATTTGAAGTTCAGGAGTTTTGGTTAATTCCTTATAACTAAAAAAATGAAACATGTTATTCAAAAATGATTTTTTCAAAAAAATTCTAAGAATTAATCCTAGTATTAAAAAATTTAAAAATATACAGTGTTCTATCTGAAAACGGAGAAGTTACCAAATTTCCAGAATAAAATATATATACATATATATAATAGTATACTCAAAATGGTGTTAGACCAAAATAAACAAAAAATTTAAAAAACAATGATTGCTATAAAAGATTCGTAGAATTGATCTTAGAATAATAGAAAAATAGAATTAAAAAATGTGAAAATATACAGGGTGTTCTATTAGAAAAAGGAGACGTTACTAAATTTACAGAATAAAATGAACAAAACAAGTTTTATTTGAAAAATTTGTTGAAATTGTTTACGGTTGGAGAATTATTTTGGTGTTAATTTTGACTCGCAATTTTGACTAATCCTGTATATGCGACTCCGTTTCGACTCTGTTGTTTATCTATAAAAACTTGTAGATTAAAGTGGAATAAAATTAGTAAAGAATTAAACAAACAAGCCGAAACATGTTTGGCCATTATCAAGTAACTAAAAAATCCATAAAATGAAAAGAAAAAGACGTTACAGGAGTTTCATTGTGTTTCATTCAGTTACACTTGTAAATTTCAGAAGCATTTCTTAGACAATGGAATAAAAATATTCACAATTATATCGTTTCCTAACCTTACTCAACATAACAGTTGACTACAGTGCTACCACATTTTGCCCTCAAAAATACTCTAGATTGTGATTTAAGTCAATATAATTTCCAAATTTCGAAAAAGAAGTTGACCCAATTCACAGTTTCACCATCGGATTCTTTCGTGTAAACGCAAATATGCATTCAATTGGCTTTTAATAGGAAAGACCTTTCGACAAAGCAACTTCAATTACCGTCCGTACAATGCAACGGTAATCTAGAAAAGAACGCGCTCGGTTTGGGTCTAAAAATGCCACTAATGCATTATTGTATGGTAAGTCGCGCGCGTTCAGGGGGAGCACTCGTGTACAAAAGATCACGGACCCATTTTCTAAACTGTGTCAATGATAATGTGCGGCAATAATTAATAGTTCATTACCTATACCGGGACTATGCCCGGCCGCGATAGAAATCTCGCAATCTTGCAAAACCGTATTAACCCTAATAAAATTGAAAACCTGAATGGGAACAACGTGTACACCCGGGCACGTATAGTGGGTATATAGAGGTGTGTTTTGTAGAATAGATATTGCCGACAGTTAATTTAATTTATTATTCGTTCTGTTATTCGAATAGAACTGTCAACCGAGTTCTATAGAAACTCGTCCGTTGCTACGTTTTATTAATTGCCCGATTTCAAATCGCGAAGCCTTGAAGCTGAGATAAAGACGCAAGTTGCAGTGAAATGATATCGCAATTACTGTGATTCTAGATCGGATTTTTTTATAAAATGCGTTTTTTGTGTTTATTTTATTATGAAAATTTGCAAACCTTTCCTTTTTCTAACAGAAGACCCTGTATATTTTTGAAATTTTTAATACTAAGATTATTGTGAACTTTTACTTTAACCAGACGGGTAAAAAATAATAAATCCAAGAGAAAATAACAACATAATTTAATAGAACTAAATTAAATGTTCAAACTGCCACATTAAAATAAGTGTGTATGTACGTGGGAAGATATTCTTAATTTGTACGTCAGGAGTTTTGACTAATTGCTCATAACTCAAAAATAATGCATTTTGAAGAAAAAATATTTTCACAAAAAGTTCTTAGAATTAATCTCAGAATTAAAAAATAGATATACATGGTCTTCTATCAGAAAATAGAAAGATTTGCAGATTTCCATAATAAAAATGAACACACTGTATATTTAAAATATGTTTGAACGAGAGGTTGTTTTAACCAGGGCTGCGGAGTCGGTAAAAAATTTCTTGACTCCGACTCCGACTCCAGATATTTTTCGTGGTCCGACTCCGACTCCAGAAAAATTGTATACAAAAATATTTTCAAATAATTCTGTATAATAAAAATCTTACATGTAAATAATCAGAAATTGGACACAGAATAATACAACCGAGCAATATTAAATTTGCTACACACAGAAAAGTAAATACTTCACTCAAAGCAATATGCTTTCATCCAAGTAAATGATTAGTTTGCTATAGCCGCAAGTAGATATTTTCTCAAGTTAAGAATAAAGAGATATTGTTGAATTGAAATGATCATATGCTTGTATATCTGAGAAAATACTTTCTTGCAATGAGAATAGATATTATTCATTCAAGAAAACTATTCTCGCGTTGAGAATAATGGAATTTTCTTAAAGTGAATATATATGCTTGACAATGAGAAAATATTTTCTTGAAATGAGTATAAATATTATTAGTTCAAGAACATGATCATAATGTATTGATCATAATACTGTTTTAGTTTTTTTTTAAATGTAGGGAATTGTGTGAAATAAGTAGACAATAACTTAGCGAATGATATTTGTTTTATTGTATGAAATTTCTTTGCTTAATTACATATATACTTACCTATTTATAAATTATCACTACCTACAATATCTAAGGCATGGAAAAAAACACCATATTCTATTAGACATCAAATTGTTTCCATTATATTACACAAGTAAGTTTTCTGTGACATGTATGTTGATTTGGTGACCACTATATGGCTAGGCAAAATTTACGTACCGTGTGCGTCACAAGTCACAACTACGAACTGCGTCGCAAATATGTTGAACATAAGTACTGTAGGCTATTCACGCAAAATTAAAACTATATACTTTCATAATATTATAGATCGCGTAGTTATTGCGTACAGTACCTACAAAATTAGTACTAACATATTGAACTCTTCCCGGACAATACTCGGTAGTCAGCGAACACGACGCCATAGCAGACCCCAACTAACTGAAGGCAAAGGTCGATGCGAAAAATCTTAAATCTCGGCAACGTTCGTGCACGTTTGAGTGTAAATGCGCAAGCGCGTTGCAAGCAATGGCTTACTTGATTCACGATATTGATCAACTTCCTGAATTGAGAATTTAAACTACTTGGTTTGAAAATTATATACTTAACCGAAACTAATAACTCTGAGATTGGGATATTCTTGAATTGTGAGAACAAGGAATTCTTAAATGAAAGAAATTGTTTCAAACCAAGTAAATATTAACTTTCGTCTAAAGCAATAACCGCAAGTAAATAATTTTCTCACGTTTTGAGAATATACTTCGCTGTGTGTACTGTATTGTATTGTAAAATAATTCCAGCTAACAGATTCAAAAGCCATCAAAGGAAGTCTTAATCAACCAATAAAAAATATGTTTATGTGCGTTCGATGCGTGTTTCAGATTAATAGTACAAATTAGTATAAAGTACCACGGAGCTGGTTGATTTATTCACCACTAATAATGTGTCAACGGCTCAACGCGGTCGTTTTATTTATGTGGCCGACCATTCTTCCTGATTACGCGACCAATAATCAAATATTTTTACTGCTGTCCGGATTAACTATTATATATTTGAGCCTCTCCATTAAATACAAGCCGATATTTACATTATACGGCTATAGATTACAATTCACGCGTTGAAATAGTTACTAAAAGTTTTATTAACTATTGTCGGTGACAACTGTATGCGCACACGAATGTCTCTATTAACATTTATAAGTTTTTAGTTGGGATAATGTACGATATGAAGTCTATAAGGAAATCTGCCTGCGGCTGCATTCTTGAATCTAGACGAATTCGTTTTTATTAAAATTTTATTGACATCGTAAAAGGGGCAAGCGTGAAATATATGTCGAACTGGTGTTAATTACGTCAACAGAGTTTGAACCATAAAAGCTATCATATACTTCCATTTTAATAGCGTTTTATAGCAATTAAATTAATCAATCGATAGATTAATCTATTGTGACGTTTTCTTAAAATTTTCAACGTGATTTTTTGAAGCAGTCAAAACGAAATTTGATAAGTTGTTTTATAATCAATATATTATCCTATTTTGAGCAAATTAGATGTTTTAATTCTGATTAGCCCGGTATAATAAGGATTTCACTTCGGAAAAATTCAAACCCAGCTGATTTTTGTACAGACCTTTGGTTGGCTATTACAAATAACGTGTAAAAAGTCCGGAAAAGTCAAAAAATGACCGAATTGGGTTTTTTAAAAACATTATCTTTCTTTCTATTTATCGGACAAAAATTAGTCTTATTAGGAAATTTCTAGATCTTTCAAGTCTCTTATTATATTGCATGTATTATTTCGTAATTAAACGAAATTTAATTATTTCTAATTTAAAAAAAAAAAAATTTAAATTCTGGTGATATGTCAATAATATAAATAGTAGGTATCTATTTAAACATTTAATTTAACGTAACAAAACAAACGAACCTTCTGCCTAACAGACGAAACATTGAAATGTATTGTTTTTTAAATAAAAGGGTTAGGTAGGTGTATCAACTTAACGTGCAACACACTGTATATGTTATGGACAGTTTAGAAGATAGAAAGAAAATAATCTATCATGGGACATTGTGTCTATAAAATTTGAACCAAGAACTTCAGAAATTTCAGTAGGGAGCTCTAAACAATTGAACTACCGAGGTTTATTTCTCATTTGTACTTTATCATATATAGTATGGCTGATGGAGATCGGCCATGTCTGCATTAAAATAAAACTAGTAGAACTAGACAGATATGTCGATTAAAGCTGCGTTCTGATATTGTACTCCGTTGACACCGGGTACACCGTCCAAATGGCATTTACTTGTTATTAAGTGTAAAAACATACAATATCCGAACGCAGCCTATATTGACAGAAGTTATTGTCAAAAAGAAGTTATTGACGACATTACACAAATAGCGGCTCATTTGCAAAATCATCGAAAAATGCTATGAGCAAACCTCCAGTTCCTTTGGACCCTTTTCAACAGAAAGCTTTTCAGCTCTAAGTTTGGTTATGAAACTTCTAAATATGAAGTTTCGTCCCGATACCTTTAGTAGTTTCTCCGGAATCGTCGCCACAAAAAACGGGTACACACACACATACACACACACATACACACACACACACACACACAGACATTTTTTGTACCTTGGTCAAAAATGTTCAGGGGACCCAAAAAGACATATTTCCGCTAAAATCTCAAAAAATTTTTTTGGCGCGATTACAATACTTTACATACTGCGTATGATAAAGTAAAGACGGGGACAGCAAAGTGAAATTAGGCACTTGTATTCTCAACAATTTTAGTTGTGTAACATTTACTTTGACAGTATTGTTAACTATGACGTCTAAACTCTGACAGTATTTGTGAACCTCGTCAAAAGACTGTATAACGAGTGAAAATCTTCCTAACCGATAAGTTAGTACCTTAATAAGTTATTTAATTTATATTTTATAGTACATAGACATAACGAATATACTCGTGCTCATGACCAGAAAGCCAGAAGCTCTAACCAATTGAACTACCGAGGTTGACATCTGCTTAGTTTCTGTACAGCAGAAATTCAAAAACTGAACAAACAACTAGACTATCGAAAAAACTTTATAAATAAACAAAAATGTATTAAATAACGATTTCCTTAGATCACAAACCAGATTATTAATCAATACAGCTCCATAATATACGAGAACAACGAAAAAAAAAGCGGTTTACTCTACAGAAATCGACAGAGCGCAGTTCCCAGAAAAATACTTTACTATTTACGTCGTTAATAACTAATTTGGCCGGCCGATGAGGCACAAAAAGGACAACGGATGAGGCGAACGGTGAATCCGTCAAAAGACTGTATAACGAGTGAAAATCTTCCTAACCGAAAAAAAAAATCTCGTCTTAAATATTTAATAAGTCCGGTTTTCTAAGCGCTGTGCTAGACCGCGGAGAGAAGGTAGCAATTTAGCCTGATTAGCTTATACGTACGTCGAAAATATTTTAATAAAAACGGTAGATTTTTTTTAGCGCGTGAGTCGCCATCGGTAATTACCGGGGCATGTGAAAAGAGGTGAAATTCGGCTTCTAATGGAGCTTTGGAAACGTCAGAAAACACGTGTCCGCGTACGCGTCCGAATACCCGTTAATTGAGGTTTTTATTCGGACGAAAAGATGACTGGAATTCGTGTTAACATGGCCTAGAAAGATCGTAGGCGGCTATGAGAAGTATACTCGCGGAAAAAGTGATGTATACGGTCTGAAGATTTAGCGACGTATAACTGAAAAAGTATCCGATAAATTTTGGTCTGCTTATTAGTGAATTTTACCTAAAATACCAAGAATGGTATTATTATTATATAAGAATGGGTGAAAGTGCGATCAAAATTTGTTGGGTAGTTTCCGAGCTACGTCGAAACAAAAAAATTATGATGTGAACATCATTTTTTCCGCGAGTGTACGCTACTAGGTCTTGCTATTAAAGTCCAACTATAGTCGATTAAATACTCATTTAACACAGTTATGGCGATCAAATCCAGTGACAACCTGAATGGTGCTGTAGAATCTTGACACTGCAGATCAAATTCCATATAATATTTGGGTGGTATAAAAAAATTACTGGTATTACATAAAATATTGACTAACATCTCAGTAACGATTTTTAAATGTTGCTAAAATGTGGATTCCGGTTTCAACTTAACCAAATTGATTTTGATTGAGACAAATCTGATGTGGCCAGGCACATGACTTTATCATACTATATACAGCAGTGTCAAACGCTGATGATGTGACAATACTGTCAATGGAATCAAAAGATCTGTCAAATCCTGGAAAATTAGTTGTAGTCAGTAAACGGAAAGGACGCGACATGGTAAATAAGAGGATCAAATGCATTTGGTATGCTAACCGCAGTGATGTGGGCTAGCCATCTCTTTCTTTCTCATACGGTACTATGACCGTATGCGGTTTGAATTTAACTTTTTCATTTGTAATATCTTTTTCAATTTACTTTGAAAAAATTAATCAACCCTTAACTCTTGCAGAGTCTTAAATACATGAGATGATAATCGCAGATTTAATAAAATTTTGTATTTTATTCATATATTCCGCCATTCGCGAGCATAAAAAATCTGACGTGGCCGGGCACATGACATACTATATATAAAATTAATAGTTTAGCTGCATGAGATTCTATTTGACCGAGATCGGCCATGTCTGCATTAAAATAAAACTAGTAGAACTATACCCTATTCACGATAGGAACATAGTAGTGGGGGGTGCAAACTGAGCCCGATTTACACTGGAGCAATATGCTGTCAATAGCGGCAAATTGAAAGGTTATGTCACGACAATGGTGTGCTATACCTCGCACCGCTGATTTGTCAATTAGCCATCGTTATGTAATGTAGTGCGTTCTATTAAAACGGTATATTAAGTCTGCTATCTTTTATTAAATATTAGTACACAATAAACACTTAATGATATCAATAAAGAATAACAAACAAAGAAATAAGACACTAAAAAAGGAATAAAATATCACTGTTTATTGTCGTATATCTCTACGAGCAGCAATTTGCTCCGACAGCAGTTCTCAAAGCATCCTCACACGTCTTCCGTTATATCACTGTTTAAAAAAGTAAAAGAAAACACGAAAACTTTGTCATTTGATTAAAAGGAATTCCTTATTTCATTCGCTTGTAGCTGGTTCAGTATCAGACCACAAATCTGATGATGATCCTGTATTGGTTGTTATAATAAACTCTTCCATAATATGTTCAACAATATTGTCCAGTTGATATAATTTGTTTTCTTCGCCGACTACATGTTTGATGCAAGTTTTCCACCGTTCCGCATTTGCAACTTCCAAACCCTCAAGAAGCAGAGTTTTTACCTCCGGCAACTTAAATGTTCTATTGTTTGCGGCGACATGATGCTTAACTTGGGCCCAAATTAATTCAATTGGGTTTAAATCGCAGTGATATGGAGGCAATCGTAAGATTTTGCGACCACTTTCCCCCACTAATTGATCGATTACATAGTTGACTGGGTTATCACTTGTATACTTTTTTGCCATATCTAGAAGTTCTACTTTCAACATACTGTTATCTACTGTTACACCTTTTGACATAAGCCATTCTATTAATGTCCCTTTTCGCCAAGAGTTGTTTGGTACTTTATCCATCTTCACGGAATGGTAAGGAACATTATCCATTACAATTACACATCCAGGCTCAAGTCGTGGCAACATATTTCTCATCCATTCCGTGAAGACGTCGCTGTTCATGTCTTCGTGGTAGTCGCCAGTCTTTTTTGATTCAAATAACAGAAGGCCGTTATCTACAAAACCTGCTTCCGAGCCGATGTGTAGAACAATAAGACGTTTTCCTTTTCCAGAAGGATCTGTTATACCTCGTGATAACCCACGAACAAATGCTTGTCGAGCGCTTGTTATAGTGGTATCTTTCCAGACCTTTGGTTTTGTGTGACCAGCATTAACCCATGTCTCATCCAAGTAATAGATTTTTTTCCCCATTGAGCGATACTGTCTAATACTGGTCAAATATCTTCGTCTCCATAAAACAATATCCTGTCTTTCAATTAAAATACTTTTCCTGCTTCGGTTCTCCCATTTAAATCCCAACATACGCAATAATTTCCACAAAGTTGTTCGCTTCACCGTAGGTATGAAATCATCTAATTCCAAAATTCCACTTAAATTCAATATTACAAAAATAATCATATCATTACCGTTAATACTTTGGAAATAGTTGGTAATTCATTGTTGAAATAGAAAGAATGAACATGTCGCCTAATTGCATCTTTCTGTAATTCATCCAATTTTTCGTAAGTGTTTTCCCGTTTACGTTTTTTGGTTGTAGAACGTAATACTCCAGAAGTGCCCTTTTCCTTTACAATGGCCCACATTGTTGATTCTCCAATACCTACAAGCTTCGAAGCTAATTTTACAGAAGCTGACTTCGAATTTCCAGGTTCACGACTGTACTCGAGATATGCATTGTAGGCCTCAGCCGTTGTCCACTGCGAATGGGCTTTCCTTGCGGATTTTTTGATGAACCAGCCTGCATTCTCTCATCCACATTAGCACTATTAAATATCATCGTAAAACATTAACAACAAATATTATTGGCAATATTAAGATTACCTTTTACAATGTTAATATTGTGTGGAGTGCTAAAAAGAACTGAGTTTTATTTGAATCGATTGTTAGACTGCAAAATATTCCGAACACAACAACTAGAACACAACGAAAATCTTGAATCTGACGCAAATGACATGACGTTTCAAAATTCAAGTGACATACGCGCGTTGACTGGTGTAAATTTGGTTCAACTTTCAGCCAATCACAAGCCGCAAATTATAGCCCTATCTTATTCAACGCTTTATTCTTAAACTGAATAGAGTATAGACAGATATGTTGATTATATTGACCGTAGGTATTGTCAAAACATTAGCGTTTGACACTACCTACTGTCATTAGAATCACAATATCTGACAAATCCTGGCTAACTAGTTTTAATGCAGCACGACCGATCTCGATGAAATAGAATTTGCTCATGCAGCCAAAAAATGTCATAGTCATAAATTATTCAGAATTTCCTCTATTTTAATTTTTTTTTTACCTATTTCGACGAAATTCCAGAAATGGTGGCTTATTTGCTTAATCTTTCAAAAATTCTAAGACTAAACCTCCAGTTCCTTTGGACCCCTTTTAACAGAAAGCTTTTCAGCTCTAAGTTTGGTCATGAACTTTCTAAATATGAAGTTTCGTCCCGATACCTTTAGTAGTTTCTCCGGAATCGTCGCCACAAAAACGGGTACACTCACATACACTCACATACACACTTTTTTGGCACGATTATAATACTTTACATACTACGTATGATAAAGTAAAAATTCGATAAAAAACGGTTATCAGTGTATACCCGCCTTAAGGGTATATTTTATCGAAATTGAGAATCTGCGTAAAATTATTCGCGTTGTCCTGAGATCGATTAAAAGAGGCATATGGAGGGCAGTAAAATCGAATGAGAACCAGGTCCGGCGTATGTATTATATTGCGGCAGGTCAGTTAAATGTAACGGGCAATAAAAATAGCGAATCGAGTATTGAGCGATTCAGAGACAATACTATGGGAAAGCAATCCGTCCGCAAAAAGCGCTCACGCAAAAATGAAGAAATATGAAAATAATTTATTGCAAATATTAAAAACGTATATGGAAGAAAAGGCGGCTGGGAGCCGGCGCGGACACTAGATAATAAAATTGAACGAGTGACGATAAATCATATTTGCCAATAAAATTGATTTTTCCAAACGCGCCAACGGACTCAAAGTTATTGCTGCGCCTGCAATAAACCTTTACACACGCGTATATACGCGCAGGCGGCCGTGCCATATAATTCCCTTTATATATTGATAGAAAATTTTATACGCGCGCTATAAAAGAACTTCCATACACACGATCAATATCATTTCAATTACTATTAACGAACCACTATTAGATAGAAATCAATTTTCAAGACTTTCAGGAGGTTTACAGGACATCTTTGCCGTTTTTTTGCAAGCAAGTCTGCGTGTTAATGTTTGGAGTACCACAAGGGAGCGTCCTTGGACCAGTGCAATAGATGTCATACATATAATACTTCAGAATCACGATCCACTACTACGGTCTGCTCACGCGCATCGGCCACGCCTACAAGTGACGTCAGTGCGAGACCTGTGAGCAGACCTGTATATTGAATCGTAATCAAAATACATGAGAACAAAGAGTTTTCGATGTTTTCTTTTTTAAATCATTTGTGGTATCAGACTACCTAAAACCGGTAGTCTGAGAGTAATGAGTATATGTTTTATCAGTGCAAACAATCATCTCTCTGATATACCACCATCATTCTTAAATAATTGACACGTAATTCTCTGTTTTCATGATAGCTGCACAACTAGCTGAAGTTCTTTTGCAATCTGTACACAGATAGAAAAGATTTCTTGTTATTAAGAAATATATTGACGTTTTTGGGACGAAAAATTCAATTACTTCTTTCAATACAATATTGGTTCTTATAAAGAAAGAATTTATTTGTCGACAGCATTTATCTGAAAAATTATTTTGTTTTTATATTGAGTATGTGGCATTTCTTGTATATACCTAACTTTCTACATCCAAGTAAATATGCATTTGAATCTAGTAAATAAATTTAAGAATTATGTTTTCTCGTTCCAAATAATCGCTTTTCTGTGTGTATGTTTGCTGAAATTTTTCTATAATGACACGAAGCCATAATAGAACAATACCATAAAAAATAAAATCGTATTTTACACGCCTCTAACTTCTTAACTTTTTAGAATTTCAAAAATAAAGATAAAAATACATTTTTAAAACCAGTTTTAAAAAACCTAAAAACCAAACTTGATGGTGTAATTTACTTACTTACCTATTTGCAGAAGATCTAAAAACTAGCTCGTTTCTATTGTTGGACACCACAGTATTCCATGAGACATTTAGATTAAAATAAATGCGAAAACAATTTAATAGTTCTGTGTACCCAATAATATTCACAATGCAGTGACTCAGGCTTGTTACTGTTTTTCCTGCTTGTGTCCTCAAATCGTCTTCTAGAAAACCACCAACATTTCCATATTTTTATTATTTCAAGATCAATTTCAAACAAATTCTATACCAATATACTTTATAAATCAACAAACAACCATTGATTATTTATTTACATAAACGTCCACGTTTACCTATTATATTTTCGTGAGCATTCGCACGTAATTTCCAAAACAAAAATTAAAATTCAACAGGCTAAAGTTCACCAAATATTTTAAACCTAAATTACGAAATAACGCTTACTAGGACGCATTTCTTAGATTCATTTGGGTCAATTGTATTGATCAAAGTGCAAATGCATTGTTATGAACCGGCTAAAAAATAATACGGATTTAAATTATACTTTGTAAACAATAACTGTCACAGTTTCACAACAACTACTAAACAAAAAAAATAAGAGAGACTGTCCGGTCGGTTTAAACTTGTCCCGGCTTCTAAAGCTTATTATTTCGTGCTATTTGAATGACAATGGTTTAACCTTTTTGTCCTGGAAATTCCATTTTTATCGCTACTAAGGATTTGTAAGATACTAGTTTTAAAACCGAAATATTATGGGTATTTTGAAAGAATAAACTTTAGTTTACCTAGAATCACTATTTCTTGCTAATATGACTAAGAAAATTACAATTTTTATCGATGATTTAAAAATTGGTTAATAAACAATATGGGAAATACCTATGCACTGTACAAATATCCAGTTAAGTTGAATCATTGGAAAGAAAATAAGTTTGTTTTGAATTTTTTATTTATCTACGACTCACATATAATAAGTTCATTGCTTACGTATCTATGACTATATAATCCACATCATGATACACGCTAATGATTATAATGACACTAGCGTTGTATAATAATGACAGTTCGTTCAAATAATAACTTCATTATTAGAACGAAGTGTCATCATTATACAACGCTAGTGTCAAAGTCTGTCATAACCTACGTGGATGACAGTTATGTGACAAATACATATTTGTTATAAAATGGAATTTATGAGTCGTAGGTAAAACGTCGTATTCGACTCGCACACAACGGATATAAATCGCGAGCAGGGTACTTCAGTATTTTTACGTATTTTCCTAACAAAACCCAATCATAACACTTATATCTAACCTTTGCTTTCTTTTGTTACAGGTAAATCATAACTAATATCCCTGAATATCAATAACAGAGGCCCTAATGATACCAGTCCATACCTTGGGGAACTCCGTATATTCGCAAGCAAAAACAGTAAGTTAACAAAAAGTGTTTTCGCGTCATGATAAAAAAATATCCAGATGCAAGAATATCTCACGTGATGTAGATCCACAAGATGCCCTGTAAAATTACGGTGGTACTGTTGTAACTTCACAAGAAAATGATGTACAAAAATTAGGAAACATTTAGTCTGAGTAAATAGTTTCATATGGACCTATTGATAACAAGCTAATATTCATTTGGAAGTTAGAGCCATTTAAAATACAATTTTATTAATATTTTGTTATTGTTTTAAAGTATTCAAAAAATATATACGTTTTTATGAAACCTTTTAGTCAGAACAATAACTACGTTCTGAGAAAAAATGTGTGGGAATAAACACCCTAGTAGAAGAGATATTTGTACACACTAATTGCATCTATAACATATTATTTCTATATTTTCTCTTAAAGTTTGTTAAATAAGAAAAAGCTTGCTCATACATACACAATGTTGAAAACTGCAATTTATAACTCCAGGTGAAAATTAACCTTTAAATGCATACTTTTTTGAATGTTTAAAATTAAAGTAAAAAAATTATTTTACGCATTTTTATAAGTAGCTAACAGCTAGCGATTGAATTAAAAGTGTATTTTCTTTTTTCACGGAATTTAATATACCAATCTATAAATGTTGCAGATATACAACATTTCGCGTTATGATATACAGTGCTTCCCAAAAGTAACGGATAAATTCAATAAAACCTTAAATAAAAATATTTCAGAAAAATGCTCTGACACGTCGATTTTTATTTTTAAATTACTATCCTGACATACACTTTTCAGCCCCCCACCCCTTCGCCCCTAAGGGGTGGCAACCCCAACTTTAAAAATTCAAATAACAAAGTACCCCTTGCGATACCTCAATTGATAGATTTTTTTATTCTGAATACAACGAAAAAAAGATTATCAAAATCAGTTGATAAATAACAGCGATATTTACCAAAATGTATTCAAAGAAGAACGTCAATATTCGAGTAAGCGCTGTTGAAGCGGGCATAGCAATATCGTTCAAACAATTGCAACTTGTTTTTACTTATGTCAAACACAATTCAGATTTTTCGTCATTGAAGAGATAGTAGCAAAATGAGATTTACAGAAACCGAAAGAATCGAAGTTTTAATGATTGGGTTTGGAGATAGAAGCCGGACGCATGACGAAGTTCGTGTTTTGTTCAATGAAACGCACCCGGACCGTCCGCCAATATCGGAATCTACAGTAAGTCGGATCGAAAACAAATTTCGCGATCTCGGTCATGTACGGGATAAGCCTAAGGCAGGACGTCCATTGGCCTTAATTGAAAACCGACAATTGGATGCTATTTTAATGGTGCAAGAAAATCATTCAACCCTTGCGGAGGTCGCTTCACAAGTTAGTGCGTCAAAAAGCCCAGTGTCCAGATTATTTCGAAAACACAAATTTCACCCGTATGAAGTGCACTTGGTACAAAAATTGTCCGATGATGACTTTGATCGACGAGTGCAGTTTTGTGAGACAATGATGGAACTCTCTAATGAAAATCCTTGCTTAATTAGAAACATCGCTTTTTTCTGTTGAGGCAACATTTTGTCTGAATGGCACCGCCAATAAACAAAATTGCCGTTACTGGGCTCGTCAAAATCCGCATTGGATGGTGGAAGCGAACACACAATATCCTCAAAACCTTAATGTGTGGGCTGGTGTGGTGGGTTCTAGAATTATTGGACCAAATTTTTCGACGGAACACTGAATGGTAAACGTTATCTGAACTTTCTACGAAATGAACTACTACCTACTTTAGCGGTGTTGTTTCCCAACGCAGAAGATCCTGATAGACACAAGGACAGAATATGGTTACAGCAAGGTTACAGCCTCCACATTATGCGCGACAAGTTCGAGAATACCTCGATCAAGTATTTCCTAATCCAAATATTTTCAAATTTCCTAATGGATTGGTAGATGAAGGCTTATTGAATGGCCAGCAAGATCGCCAGATTTAACCCCACTAGATTATTTTCTTTGGGGCTATTTAAAAAGTAAAGTTTATTTTAATAGACCTGTAAATACTGAGGCGTTAAAGGAAAGAATTCCTGCAGTAATTCACTTAATGACTCCAGGAATGTTCGAAAACTCGAAATAAAATGTTAGAAAATGTTCAACAAGCGTTTGGGGATAGATTAGGGCATTGTCTCGTCGTTAACGCGCAGCACTTTGACAATTAATTAAGGATTAGTTAATTAAATTTTGTGATTCCTCAATTTCGTGTATAAATAAATTTTGATAAATATCGCCGTTATTTATCAACCGATTTCGATAATTATTTTTTCTTTGTATTCAGATTAAAAAAGTCTATCAATTGAGGTATCGCAAGGGGTACTTTGCTATTTGAATTTTTAAAGTTGTGGGGCTGAAAAGTGTATATTAGGATAGTAAGTTAAAAGTAAAAATCGACGTGTCTGAGCATTTTTCTCAAATATTTTTGTTTAAGATTTTATAGAATTTATCCGTTACCTTTGGGAAGCACTGTATAATAATTATAGATACTACTGTTCTATATGAAACATTTTAAAACAATTATTTATCTTATCACAGTACAAGTTTCGCCCACATGTTTGTCCTAATTGACCCAACCGTACATCTTTCAGAGTTGCATGTTGAGATGGTCCACCCTTCTCCTTTATCATCATTTCTTCTAGGCTGGTTAAAAAGGGGATCCTCTTTTACACTGGTCAATTGTCTAACTCGACACAGGCATATTGCAACTTCTCTAAGAATGTCCAAGAATGTCATTTTGTATCAGAGGACTTTGAAGTGACTATTCCGATGTAATATCCATGCGTTTGCTAATGTCATATCTAGCAAATGGTAAAATATTCGAATATATCATTTTTTACTCCTCGTGAATATTTTATGTCGAGCTATGATGAAAACTAAAAGAATTACACTCATGGGTTTCTAAAGTTTGTTAAGCCTGTTTTTATTACCAGATTCTCCTGGAGAATGTGCATTATTGTCGTTAAAATTGTCGTATTTTCTCAAATCGACTAAGGCCCGGTATTTTCACCTACCTAAAATCCTAAATAGTTAGGACACTGACAAATTTACGGCGATATTTTAGTCCGTTAAATGAGAAGAAGTGTCGGAGGCGGTGGTGGGTCGCGTCCTGTGCTCCTTATGTTCACGTTCTGCTCACTGCCGCCGGCAGATCTTCTTATTTAATGGGCTAAAATAGCGCAACAACACTGACAGATCTGTCACATAACTATTGAGGACTTTATTGGTAGGTGAAAATACCAGCATTAAAAGACAACTGACATGAAAATTAAAATTCCTATATATTGTTTTAATTCTGCAGCTGTAATATGTAATGGTTTAGAAACACTAGTTTGTTACACATACAAATTTGTTTCAATATCAATTTTATCTGAAAAGTGTCAGTAAATAAATATTTTAAACATTCATGGGCTGTGGACAAATTATAAAGTTATCCATTCATTATTAAGTTATCCATTTCTGTGAAGAGTTAATTCTAAATCATTTTCTTTACTCTTCGCTTTGTTACGTTTACATTTTCTTTGGTTTTTTGGTTGGTACTGGCAGAAACTACATTATCATAGTTATCCTTACTATCAGTATTTGCATCTTCTGCATTAGCTTGTTCTTGAACTGATGGCGGATAATATACAGAATCAAGTAAGTTATCAATTCAATTGTGAAAAAATAGTAAATAAAAAGAAAAGAGTCTTGAAACTTGTTGGTTTATTGAATTGCTACAAGCATGTTACGGCTTACGTCATCATCAGTGTAACTAAAAAGCACAAGAAAACAAAGACAACCAATGTCACAAGTAAAAATCTTTAAGGAAACTTACAGTCAAACTTCCAGTAGGTAAACTTCCTTAAACGCAGGCACGAAATTTTAAATTTTACTTTAGTTTCCTGTCCTCCTTTTCGCCTAGCATTGCAAATCACTCTGTATATTTATTGATTTTCTATTAATGGGACCGACATATTTTTGATCATAGAAGCTCAGAACTTGTCTGGTGATAGGTTAGTAATCTTATCTGGAATGTAAGACCATATCAAAATCCACCACCTACAACTCTGTTCTTCTCCTAAGTATTATTATGAGCCCCAGATTTAAATTATATGTTTATTTTGTCACACATGGTTTAATTCTGTCTTTCTTCCTCGGCTGTACAACAATTACAACGAACGAGCCTTCCACCATGTAAAAAATCACATTCCTCTACCAGAGTACATTTCTCAACAATGGCCCCAATTAGCGTACGTATATGCTAGCTCCGGAATCAAGGTTGCTCACCAAACTAGTTTGAAGTCCTCCCAGCGTCCAAGCATCTGTCAGATATCTAACACACGTAAATAATGAATAATAACTCGGATCATAAATATTTATAACCTCAAAAAATCGATCGAAATTTCTTCAAAAAAGGTTATACGCCAACACGGAACTGGTACTACAACGGGTAATACGAGTGGCCTATCAAAAGAAATCGACTTCCTGCCTTTGTCAACAGCTAGAGTTGATATTTATTTATTCATTATCATCGCATAAATACATGAGCTACATATTTTTGTAATGGCACACTTTGTGGAACAAATGAATATAATTGAAAGCGATTAATAAATTTTTGCCTAGCACGTTCCGAGCAGCATTCAGCTTAATGAAATTATTTAAATGGAATTCATTAATTAAAGCAATCAGGCTTAATTGTGAGCTCTGTATCGGCTCGAGTGTGAGTTTTTCTTGTATTACACTCAATGAGGCAATTCACCACTGACAGGATATGCATAAACATGTTTAGAATAAAATTTATTATTATTTTTTATTATTTAATATCGATCTTTATCGATAAATAGTAGATTAAAATTGTAAAAGCAGTACCACCTGTCTATTTGTATGATATATACGTGTATATAGACGCCCTGGTGAACGCTACGCAGCCGCTACTATACAGGAAGTTGTATCTACACTGCAGCTCATGGAAGTTCGGACACATAGTAAACATATAGGAAATAATGATAAAAGCACTGATAACGTAGCAATAGGCACCTCTATTTCTACCAAATAGCGAACACATTCTTAACGTTGATTTCCAGTAACATACGACATCATTAAATGTGCTAATTTAAAATAATGTTTATATTTAATTATTATGCAACATTAATGCTGTTTTGTAACTGGTTGTTGGGAATGTTCTAGTTTCCATTAACAAGGATTAAATACGAAATAACAAATAGAGTCATAAATACTGCATCTCAGACACATGTTGCGACCCTATCTTTACCAGATTTGTGCATCAAATGCTCGAATTCGTATTCAAACGAGTCTGTGCCTGCAATCTGTAGTTTGCACAAGATAACTCTGCCACGCGGAAGACGTCATGCGACGCGGAAAGCCAACAAGCTAGGATCAGCGTTCTGTAATTATCGCTTTTCAACAGGAACGATCGTCAGTTCGTGAAAATGCAAGAAATAAGTCAACGATAAGTGAGTCAACGATAAGTGACACTCTTCACCAATATGAAGAAACATAGAATTTGGATGACGTGTTCGCACCTAAAATCACCTCTGAAGTCAATCGCGGTCGTGAAAGGCCAATTTTCATTAGCACGACGTCTCCAAGCGGAAAATCTGCATGGACGCGTTGCCGTACGAAAACCATTGCTTCGTCGGGGAAATCGTTAGAAACGACTTCAGTGGGCACGAACACATCGAAGTTGGACAAATGAAGACTGGAAACAGTAGTGTCTGACGATTTTCCCGACGAAGCAATGGTTAGCGTACGTCAACGCGTCCATGCAGATTTTCCGCTTGGAGACGTCGTTTCCCTGTGCTTACGAAAACTGTCTTTCACGATCGCGATTGACTTCAGAGGTGATTTTAGGTGCGGTCAATTTTCTGTTTTGCTTAAAAATTAGTTTTAATCGTTCTTCATCCGCTTGGGAAATTATTCGTGATAGTCCCGGCCGAACACGTCATCCAAATTCCATGTTGCTTGATATTTGTGAAGAGTGTCACTTATCGTTGACTCACTTATCGTTGACTTATTTCTTGCATTTTCACGAACTGACAATCGTTCCTGATGAAACGCGATAATTACAGAACGCTGTTCCTTGCTTGTTGGCTTTCCGCGTCGCATGATGTCTTCCGCGTGACAGATTTATCTTGTGCAAACTACAGATTGCAGGCACAGACTCGTTTGAATACGAATTCGAGCATTTGACGCAAAAATCTGGTAAAAATGGGGTCGCAACATGTGTCTGACTGAGATGCAGTATTTATGACGTATTTATTTCGTATTTAATCCTTGTTAATGGAAACGAGAAAATTCCCCAACAACCAGTTACAAAACAGCATTAATGTTGCATAATAATTAAATATAAACATTATTTTAAATTAGCACATTTAATGATGTCGTATGTTACTGGAAATCAACGTTAAGAATGTGTTCGCTATTTGGTAGAAATAGAGGTGCCTATTGCTACGTTATCAGTGCTTTTATCATTATTTCCTATATGTTTACTATGTGCCCGAACTTCCATGAGCGGCAGTGTACATACCGTAGATACATATAAAATACGTTCATATTTCGCGGTACACGCAGTGCTGGAGAATGCGTGAAGCGAGAGACAAAGGATAATATCCATTAGGCAATCCCACCTCCGATATATTCCGAGCTAAATTGACGGCCCGCCTCACTGCGAGAGAGTCGAAAGTGGCGGCCACGCGACTCGCGCCGCAACTATATGGCGAAATTTATGCAGACTGCACGATGGAAACCAGGCCTATTCATAACCATTTAGCCCTTGTATCAATTGATTAAATCGATCTTGTAAACATGTAGCCGGCCATCGAGATCGACGTATATCTCTCTCGATCTATCGGCGTGTCCGCACTGCGCAATATCTTGCTAGATATTTCCGGTTGATACATATATACATATATACACATACGACGGACACACACACACACACATACATCACTCTGAATGATATAATATGGTTGGTGGTTAACTGGTTACATGCATAATTAGACTTTGTTGAATTTGTTTATCTTTGGGAGGCTTGTAAAATTCATTAATGTCAGATCTGGGCAACGTGCTGGTCTTAAAATAGGAGCATTTTGTACAATCCATTTTTGAAGAAATTGTCACAAACAAACGTAATATCTCTTGACAGCCTCAAGACTCACAAATAGATATACGTTGAGCCACCAAGCACGTTGAGCCACCAAGCACGTTGAGCCACCAAGCACGTTGAGCCACCAAGCACATTGTAAGGTGACCAGAATTTTCTTGATCCAAAGCGGGAGATACGCGATGGGGGGGGGGGGGGGAGTACTGATTAGAACCAAAAACTGGCGTTGTCGTAAAATCCACCAACCTTTTGGGTAAATATTAAAAAAAAATTATTGCCGATATGATTTTGATTTGGGTTGGATACACAGATATTCTTTTACGTTTAAGTGATGGTGATCAAAACATAACTATTTAACATAAATACCATAAATATTTACATCATTGAACACTCTACATTGTTTTCTTGCAGAGATTAAATTGTTTTGCTCTATTTATGGTCCATGTTTGAAAGGTTAATCCAATGTTAACAACGGTTTGTTCAATCTTTTGAATATACCGGGTGTCTAAACTTATCGGTTCACCATTGGTAACTTTGTTATTATTATAACTACACAGTAGGTTAAATTAGCAAACTAGTAGTATTTTTTTCGGCGATTAAGATTATGGTAACAACTAAATAATTGAATATTTGGTTTTCGAAATATTTACGAAAAAATGTTTTTTTCATTGTAACACTCTGTATTTTGTCAAATATTTTTAAAGAAAATTTAATTTTCAACAGAAAGTTGATAATGCATAATTACCCTAAACATAAAACTAAACACGTAATGCGCAGTTTAATTTTGTGATATTTGTCGGAATAAGGTAAGTAAGTAGGCCGGACTGAATGTAGTGCCAAATAATGAAATACACAAATTTCCTTGGAAACAAAGTAAATAAACCTAAGTCTGTCAAATTAAACTGTTAGAAAGATAGATTAATAATTTTCATTGTTGAAAAATAAAATGCCTTTTACACATTTGGAAAAGTGTGATATGCTGGAGGCGTATCTGGCTTGCAGAAAATATTCTGCACAAGCTTTATTACAATACCAGCACACATTCCCAGATCGTCAAGCACCAAGCCAACAATACTTTCTGCGACTGTATCGAAGATTGCGAAAAAACGAAAATTCTTTTACTAAAGTAAGAAGAAAGAAGCTCTTTATTATTGATGAAGAAACGGAGACAAATGTGCTAGCGCATTTTGTAGCTTACCCTAAAATATCGATCAGAAACTGTGCAAGAGAATTAGAAGTAAAAAGGGCCACTGTTCACGCAATTTTGAAAAAGAATAAATTCCATCCCTACAAAATGAATAAAGTGCAAACATTATTAGCTGGTGATGAAGAAAGAAGATTAGTGTTCTCTAATTGGTTTATAAATTTTTGCAATGAACGACGAGATAATTTTAAGTTTATTTTGTGGTCAGATGAAGCTAACTTTTCAAACACAGGTATGCGCAATAAACACAATGAGCATTATTGGACTAAAGAAAATCCTTTAGTAGTGGATCCACGTAATCCACAAAACCGATTTAGTTTAAATGTTTGGTGCGGCATAATAGGATCTAAACTTGTTGGCCCTATTTTTTATCACGGCACGTTAACCGGACAACGTTATGTTGAATTATTAACGCCAGTTATTGAAGATTTCCTGGACCATGTTCCTATTATTCAAAACGGCCGCATTTACTTTCAACAGGATGGCGCACCTGCTCATAATAGCATACAATCTGTTAATTACTTAAATACAATTTTTGACCAGCGATGGATAGGAACAAACGCGCCAGTTCGTTGGCCTCCTCGGTCACCTGATTTAACGCCGCTTGATTTTTATCTTTGGGGCTCTGTGAAAGACGTAGTTTACCAGGAAAGACATCAGAATGTGGAAGAGTTAGAAATAGCGGTAAGAAACGCATTAAACAACATCGACGGCAGAACAATCTTAAACGCCACTCGAAGTGTAAAAAAAAGAGCTCAAAAGTGCGTAGATCAAGAAGGTGGTACTTTTGAACATTTATTACATTGAAAAACATGTATTCAATTAATTTACAATTTTATACGTTGCTCTTGTTGTTAAGTATTTATGTATCTATTTGTTTCTACTTATTTTATGTAGTGTTAAGCATAGTGCGATTAATGTTATTACTCATTAAAATTTCTTCCAACTATGTAAAAAGATGCAGTCACATTAAAAAAAAATATTCACAAGAATATTTTGAAAACCAAATTTTGTATTATTATTTTGTTTTCATATTCTTAATAACCGAATAAAATACTACTAGTTTGCTTATTTAACCAACGTTGTATCTGCTTTAATAACAAAGTTACCAATGGTGAACCGATAATTTTGGACATCCTGTATATAAAGATACAATAAATGTTTTGTTATGGTTTCTGATACTGCCGTCCAAAGGTGCTGTATCTACAAACATTACATTGATATAAATAATTGTCTTTTCCTCTTAAATGTAACTTTAATGGTAAAAACAAGTTAGCGTGTTTTACGTAAAAATTGTTAGTTAACACGATAAACTGAGGTATAATAAGGTAAATAATTTAAAATGCAAAAAATGCGCGATTTTTGCATTAAAATAGAAAAAAAATAGTTAATTTTGTACGTACATACATTTGGAGGTAAATTGTAAATTTTTAATCTTTTCTTCTACAAAAATTACACGTTCTAAAAACTATACATTCTTTGTACCAAATAAATATTGTAAATATGTAAATAAATCCAATATGTAAATTTTATCCAGAAATAAGTATTTTGTTGCCACTATTGAAACAACTTTTTACTTATATTAAACTAAAATGGTGGTGAAGACATGAAGAACGATTATAACGATAATAAATTTCTTAAATAGGACAAATTTTAAAGTCAACTAAGATAGTACTCTAAATTTCTAATTCAAAGCTACAAACAAAAACAAAATATGTCAAATATTTCTCTGTTTACATATGATCACGGTAGGTTTGATTGGATTTTAATATTGAAACTTTATGAAAGAATAAAAATAAATCAAAGATATTTGTAGAGATATTTTTTTTTATAAAATATAATACTGTAACATTAAACCTTATTCTTGGACTGTTGTATGTATATTACTATAAGTTTCTAATTATTTTTGCTAATTTACCTTGTAAAATTAACTTTGTAAAATTTTTGCTATAATATAAAGATAAACATGACAAACATATGACTTCTCATTGTGTCTGCGCCTGTCAAAACATCTTAACATACAAATGGCAGAAATAAACTGTTGTATAGGCATTCAGCTGTCTTGTTATTGATACGCTAATCTAATAATAATATTAATAAATAATTTATATTTTTCTTTGTAAAAAAACAACTTTTTAAATTTCACCTTTCACCAGTCACCAAAATCACTATGTCACTAGCGACTCCTAAATGTTGTTTTTCTGTTCTGGTTGTTATCATAAAATTTAAAAAAAAATATTTAATAAATTACAGAATAACTTAAATATTGGATCAAATAAAAATAATCAAACGTAACTATTTTGAAATTGAAGTTGAAATTGATGTGTGAACATTCTAAGATTTTCTTAAAAAGCGCGACATTTTTAAACCTCCGCGGGACGCGGGACCAAATGTGAAAAATCGCGACTGTCCCGCCAAAAGCGGGACGTCTGGTCACCTTAATATTGAGCCACTTAAACCAGATGTTCCTTTTTCGAAGCAGTTTGATATCAATTTTCCCAAAAATAGGAATACATAATTGTCAGATCAGGTCTACGTACTGGCCATAAATAAGCGCCATTTCCTCCAATCAATTTTTGAAGAAATTGTAAGTGAATAATGAAGAAATAATGCCATTCGTTGAAAAGGTGCTTGCATCCGAAAATACAATAAATTTATGAATATTTCGGTTATTTAATAGTTCGTTACCAATCTCAAGACAGAAATCCAACCGTTTGGCATCATCGCCGGCATCAAAATCTGTCTAAATCGTGGTCTAAATGGTATAATTTTCTTTCAAAATCTCTTGACAGCCTCAAGACTCACAAATACACGTTGAGCCACCAAGCACGTTGAGCCACTTGAACCAAATGTTCCTATTTTTCTTGATGAAAGTACATTGACCGTATAAGATTTAAAGGCAATTCCTCAAATTGTTCATCAAAATAATCTTGTAACATCTAAATATTTCTGTTGATTAACATTTCCATCGAAGAAACATGGCCCAATTACCCCATGATATGTTATAGCACACCACACGTTTACTTTTATGAAATGTTGGCTACGTCTAGAGAGTGTTAAATCTGGAGTTACATCACTCTAGTAACGATAATCCTGTGAAGAAACAATGCCATTCATTGAAAAGGTGCTTCCATCCGAAAATACAATAAATTATGAAGATTTACGTTATTTAATATTTCGTTACCAATCTCAAGACAGAAATCCAAACCTTTGGCATCATCCCCGGCATCAAAATCTGTCTAAACAGTGGTCTAAATGGTATAATTTTCTTTTAAAATCTCTTGACAGCTTCAAGACTCACAAATACACGTTGAGCCACCAAGCACGTTGAGCCACTTGAACCAGATGTTCCTATTTTTCTTGATGAAAGTACATTGACCGTATAAGATTTAAAGGCAATTCCTCAAATTGTTCATCAAAATAATCTTGTAACATCTAAATATTTCTGTTGATTAAAATTTCCATCGAAGAAACATGGCCCAATTACCCCATGATATGTTATAGCACAGCACACGTTTACTTTTATGAAATGTTGGCTACGTCTAGAGAGTGTTAAATCTGGAGTTACATCACTCTAGTAACGATAATCCTGTGAAGAAACAATGCCATTCATTGAAAAGGTGCTTCCATCCGAAAATACAATAAATCAAGACAGAAATCCAAACGTTTGGCATCATCCCCGGCATCAAAATCTGTCTAAATCGTGGTCAAAATGGTATAATTTTCTTTTAAAATCTCTTGACAGCCTCAAGACTCACAAATACACGTTGAGCCACCAAGCACGTTGAGCCACTTGATCCAGATGTTCCTATTGTTCTTGATGAAAGTACATTGACCGTATAAGATTTAAGGGCAATTCCTCAAGTTGTTCATCAAAATAATTTTGTAACATCCAAATATTTCTGTTGATTAACATTTCCATCAAAGAAATATGGCCCAATTACCCCATGATATGTTATAGCACACCACACGTTTACTTTTATGAAATGTTGGCTTCGACTAGAGAGTGTTAAATCTGGATTTACATCACTCTAGTAACGATAATGCTGTGAAGAAACAATGCCATTCGTTGAAAAAGTGCTTCCATCCGAAAATACAATAAATTTATGAAAATTTCGGTTATTTAATATTTCGTTACCAATCTCAAGACAGAAATCCAAACGTTTGACATCATCGCCGGCATCAAAATCAGTCTAAATCGTGGTCTAGATGGTATAATTTTCTTTTAAAATCTCTTAACAGCCTCAAGACTCACAAATACACGTTAAGCCACCAAGCACGTTGAGCCACTTGAACCAAAGGTTCCTATTTTTCTTGATGAAAGTACATTCACCGTATAAGATTAAGGGCAATTCCTCAAGTTGTTCATCAAAATAATTTTGTAACATCTAAATATTTCTGTTGATTAACATTTCCATCGAAGAAATATGGCCCAATTACCCCTTGATATGTTATAACACACCACACGTTTGCTTTTTTGAAACGTTGGCTTCGTCTAGAGAGTCTGGATTTACATCACTCTAGTAACGATAATCCTGTGAAGAAGCAATGCCATTCGTTGAAAATGTGCTTCCATCCGTAATAACAATAGATTTATGAAAATTTCGGTTATTTAACATTTTGTTATCAATCCCAAGACCAAAATTCAAACGTTTGGCGTCATCGGCATCTGAATCTGTCTAAATCTTGGTCCAAATTGTATAATTTTCTTTTAAAATCTCTTGACAGCCTCAAGACTCACAAACACACGTTGAGCCACCAATCACGTTGAGTCACCTAAACCCGATATCCATCTTTCAAAGTAGTTTTTCTATCAATTTTAAAGAGATTTCGCTCAAGGATAGAGGTAGCTTTCGAGATTTGATCTACAAGCTACTCTACGCAGTCCATAAATTGTTAATTAATTTTTAAAATTACGAAAAACGTCTGGATGGTATCTTTTATGACAACACAACGTGAAGACATTTTGGGTTAACAAATTTATTCATTGTAACACCTGGTGGCTAAACCTATACGAAGAGAGCCCGAATAAAAGAATACATTTTTAATTACTGGCGTTTTGCCGAAAGAGGGCGTGGTCAGTACCGCTGTATTACTTCCATTGTGTAATTATTTTGGTAGGGGGCGTTGGGGCAGGTGCGTGGCTTCCTTTTTTATGTAAGCGTGGTTCAAGTGTTTCTTCGTGCTTCTTTTGTCGTGAGGATGTACGAACCCTTTCTTGGAAAACATGGCCGAAACGTGAATTTATTAAATTAATTTTTAAATCTTTTTTTGTTTTGTTGAGAATTTTGTATAAAAATGTTTTACATTTTTATTTTATATTTGTTTTTGTCTCGTGGCTTTTTGTTTTTCCGTTGTTTATTGGGAATAGTTGTGATTTTGTTTTTTTGTGACTCAATGGGGATTTTTCTTTTGTTTCAGGAATGACTGAATGTTGGCAACAATGGCAACTGTTACCACTGGGTTACTGTCCCCCAACTCTTACGGACTGAATCCAGGTATGTTTCCTTATTTTTTTTTAAGTACTAATCCTCTCAATTAGGTAAAATTCAATTAGTTCAATTAGTAATCCTCTCAATTAGGTTTAAATAATTCGTTTTTCTCAAAAATCCGTCTGAATTCTGATTTCTGAGTTCGACATATCAGTTTATTATCTTAGAGTGACATTATTCATTAAACAAATTCCTCCTATTGTTTAAACAATAAATTATTATTCATTTTCAACTTTTTTCTAAAGTAACAGTAAAGTAAAGTAAAAGTTTATAAAGTAACTCCCCAATGTCCCGAATAAAGGATTTTAAATAAATTCAATTTTTTCGAATAAATGATATTGAAAACGAATAATATTTTACTTAATAATGAATTGAACCAGGTCCCAGGTCCCTGGCTCAAATCCAGGTTGTGGCTGTAATTTTTAATTTATTTTAAAATTTACATACCACCTGTATATCACCATTATGCATTTGAATAACATTTTATTATTTAAACAATGGAAATTATCCCAACATATAAATGATGTCACTTGACAATAACAGTTGACCAGACCGATCTAAAAAAATTAATGTTAGGAGAATTGCAAAAAAATTGTTTAAACAAATATGGGTTTATTAGCTAATAACATAGGCAAGATACCTCGAACATGAAATTTATAAGTTAATTTCACAAAAAAAAACCTGACTTCTACCATAATTAGAACAACAGTTGAAAATTAATAATCATTGATAGTTTAAACAATAGGAAGAATTTGTTTAATGAATAATGTCACTCTAAGATAATAAACTGCCATTTCGAACGCAGGAAACAGATGTCCGATGGAGTTTCGAGAAAAGCGAATTATTTAAACAAATGAAATTTGTTTAAACAAATGGAAATTACCTGACAAATGTTTATAAACATTCAACTAGACTAATAGTAATGATTTCTATGAGTAAAAGGAGAATGAAGTGATTAGAAAGGTAAATTTTCTGAAGAATGTACATTTTTCATTTAAGCGTAGTTTTCAGGGCACTGCGGGGGTGGGTTGGGGGCGTCCAAGCCATATGTATAATAGCTCAAATTCTTCATTGGAAAGTCCTAAACAAGTCCTATAACTTTAATCTTAAGTTTTCCCAAACCCCGAAGAATTATTCGAAAAATACCAAAAAATGTCTTTTTCCCATGCATTTTCTTATGTACATTTGATGCATCGATAGGCACCATTAAAAATTAAAATTTCGAAGAAGAAATAAATACGTGTTCACTTTTTTTGGATTTGGAAACGATCGTTGCTTTCTATCATCACAAAAATTTTTGCAATGCATTTTTGAACCACCCTAGTGTATATAGACGTCCTGGTGAACGCTACGCAACCGCTACTATACAGGAAGTGGATAGATTTGGTCGTGGATCTATGATGGTTAGGGCTGGAATCAGTAACTTAAGTAACTAATAGTTGCAACATTGTTTTTCTAATTTTCATTAGTTAAATATACGCCGTTGAAGTATACCAAATTTGATTTGCCTAGAACTATTATTTAGAAAGTTACAGGTCACAATCGACCAATCGTCACTCGGTCGTCACACGGTGCTGCCATCTCTGAACACAGCAACATAACCTCAACGCAGTCCTGTCCTTCCCAAATATCAGACAATTACCGAGCATTTCCACTAAAAGGAAGCTATAATAGGCACCCTAAAAAGTCTCCAGCTACAAAAAAAAGGACACCTGTCCGACACAATACTAGCCCGAAAACGACATATATACGCAATTATGGATCATTTCACATCGAAAATATGCGTACGTCGGGGAATTTCTTCATTCTGGTGGCAAAAAGGCAGTGCTCGAGTTCTGGGCTTCGAAAATGTGAAGAATTTTCGTCATTCTTAGAAGTGAAAAATTTAATTGCAACCGCGGCCGGAATACCGTCAGTTCAGTTTTTGTGGCAACGTTTTCGCTAAAAGAGCACCTCACGTTTTCGGCATCCTGCCTTATTTGCAAGAATATTCGCGCAAAAACGTCACCATCTCGAAACTCGGGCGCATTTTTGACGTGAGCACGATTTAAAACACAAAACCGGAAGCAAAAAAAGCATATATGCGACTCGAATAATATCGCGGCGACTTCGCAGAATTTAGATTGTGCCGAAAAAATTGGAACAATAGGACAAATTTTAGATAGACTTTTCTTACCGGTCTGAACATCGTATAATTATAAGCATTTTTTGAGGTTTTGGACCCTGTATTTGTATTATATACTACGCACTACAGAAGTGAAATATGCTAAACCTTTGTACTGCCATCATAGTGCTGCCATCTATGGGTAGATCCAATACTAATATCTACGGTGCTCCTTAAAAAAACTATATACAGGTGTCTCAACAGTGCGATCTCGGAAGATCGTGCCTCTGTTAATGAAGATATTTTAAAACTAATTTCACTCATATATACAAAACGCCGAGGCGCACATTTTACAATTATTTTTTTTATTTTTAATGGTCGATGCATCAAATTTACATAAGAAAATGCATGGGAAAAAGACATTTCTTGGTATTTTATGAATAATTGTTCGGGGTTTGGGAAAACTTAAGATTAAGGTTATAGGACTTGTAGAGGACTTTCCAATGAAGAATTTGAGCTATTATACATATGGCTTTGACGCCCCCAACCCACCCCCACAGTGCCCTGAAAACTACCATTAAATGAAAAATGTACATTCTTCAGAAAATGTACCCTTCTAATCACTTCATTCTTTTTTTTCTCATAGAAATCATTACTATAAATCTAGTTGACCGTTTATAAGCATTTGTCAGGTAATTTCCATTTGTTTAAACAAATTCCATTTGCTTAAATAATTCGCTTTTCCCGAAACTCCGTCGAACATCTGTTTTCTGAGTTCGAAATGATAGTTTATAATCTTAGAGTGACATTATTCATTAAACAAATTCTTCCTATTGTTTAAATAATCAATGATTATTAATTTTCAACTGTTGTTCTAATTATGGTAGATGTGAAATTAATTTATAAATTTTATGTTCGAGGTATCTTGCCTATGTTATTAGCTAATAAACCCATATTTGTTTAAACAAATTCCATTTGTTTACACAATTTTTTTGCAATTCTCCTAACATTCATTTTTTTAGATCGGTCTGGTCAACTGTTATTCTCAAGTGACATCATTTATATTTTGGGATAATTTCCATTGTTTAAATAATAAAATATTCTTCAAATGCATAATGGTGATATACAGGCGGCATGTAAATTTTAAAATAAATTAAAATGTACAGCCACAACCTGGATTTGAACCAGGGACCTAGGACCTGGTTCAAATCATTATTAACTAAAATATTATTCGTTTTCAATATCATTTATTCGAAAAAATGAATTTATTTATTTATTTTTTTATTTAAAAATATTAAATTTTCTACCATAATTAGAAAAAAGTTGAAAATGAATAATAATTTATTGTTTAAACAATAGGAGGAATTTTTTTATAGAATAACGTCACTCTAAGATAATAAACTGCAATTTCGAACTCAAAACAGAATTCAGACGGATTTTCGAAAAAACGAATTAAATAAACACCTAAAATTTTGTTTAAACAAGGGGAAATTAACTGACATATGTTTATAGGCATCCCACTAGACTTATAATAATGGCTATGAGAAAAAAAATGAATGAAATAATTAGAAGGGTCAATTTTCTGAAGAATCTACATTTTTTCATTTAAGGTTAGTTTTCAGGGCACTGTGGGGGTGGGTTGGGTGCATCACATGATAAGTCAAATTCTTCCTTGGAAAGTCCTCTACAAGTCCTATAACTTTAGTCTTAAGTTTTCCCAAACCCCGAACAATTACTCGAAAAATACCAAAAAATGTCTTTTTCCATGCATTTTCTTATGTAAATTTGTGGCCTCGACAGGCACCATTAAGAATCAAAATTTCGGAAAAAAATAGGATACGTGTCCACTTTTTTTGGATTTGGAAACGATTTGGGGGGATCGTTGCTTTCTAAATAAAAATAACCAATTTGAACCACCCTAAGTACAAATATCTTCTACTTGGGTGTTTATTCCAACACTTTTTTCTGAGAATGTAATTGTTGTTCTGTATAGAACGTTTCATAAAGCCATCTCTCAATACCTTAAAAAATAACAAAATATTAATAAAACAGTATTTTAAATCCATATGAAACTTTTTACTTTTTGTATTTTAACCAATTTGACCAATTTGACGAAATCTTAAGTATAAATTCCGAAGCATTAAGCTCCAAACTAAACCATTGTACCTATGCTGCCATCTATGAGTAGATCCAATACTAATAATCTACGGTGCCCTTTAAAAAAAAAGTTTATATATTCCAGGACGTAAAATCTAAACATTTTAGTAGAAGTTTTAATGTTGATTTTACTGCAAAATTTAGGCAACAACTTATCATTTATCATTCTTTCTTTCCCATAATTTAATATTTGTATCAGTGAATTATAATATAATAATAACAATAAAAAATAACAAGACATAACCTCTTCAATCAATATTGAAACAATACGAAGAACGTAGTTCTAACTTTTCTAGTATAATTCAGTGTTTCCATATCAAAATTATGGTTATACCTGGCCAGAAAAATGAGCACTTATGATCGAATGAATGATTGAACGAACCCCTGACGTTTTTTTACGGCGCGACCCGGCGCGAGGCAGCATCCCTTATAATTTTGGTAGGGAGTCACTCAGTACGCGTCTGACTGCCGTACAGCCAACACCGGTGTGATATATTTTTAAGTTGACTTTAGTTTAGGACTTAGCTTTACGTAAAAACAAACTATAGTGTGTAAGTTGTGTGCCGTTGTATTATTGTACATATTGGATATATTTAACAGTACTCAGGGTAAGTTTTTAATTGTGAAAGTTGAGAGGATGTTTGAGTGTTAATTATTGAATATTGGAGTAATCGATTGTGGTATTATCGATACTGTTGGTGGTGAAGTAATTTTGTTTTTTTAATTAAGTGTTTCTACCAAATATATCGTTGTTAATTCTAACGAATTAAATAGTGTTTAAATAATAATGATAATGATAATAATAATAATAAAAATATAAGTACCTAAAAATAATTCAAATAAATGTTTAAACTTAATTATTAATAATTTGTTTTAGTCCTAAATATTATTATAAATCCTAATTTGATAATCAAATAACGCGGTTATAAATTCACATAAATATATATTTTATACATCGATAAAATTGATATTCAGCGTTACTTTAAAATTTACTTATTGACCTCATTTAGTTGTGTAATGTGTTCATTTAATAGCATTTTTGGTGACCTACACTATTAGCAAGGTAGTATAAATATTTTTAAATTTAATGTCAATAATTAAAAGAAAAAACTACATTTTAGATCTTGTTTGATTTTTCTAGATCGGTTTAAAATTTAAGATTAGTAAAATTTGCATAAGTTAGTATTTATTATTACTATTGTACAAATTTGTTTTAACAGTTTTTGATAGTACTTACTTGCGCAAATCAAAATCCCAAATTTGTTAAATTAAATATTTTTTAGTCTGTTTATTTCGATTATTTTTTGAGATTTAGTGTGCATATACACCTGGGTTGTTATGTTTTAAAGCATTTGTTTTAAAACATTGTTTTAACAATGCTTTACGACAAATATTTTATTTAAAAACAGTTTGTTCTAAATGTATAAAACACTTTTTTTTAAACATTGTTTTAAACCTGTTTTAAAGCAAATATTTTGTCTTAAACTATTTTATTTTCAACTTCTTTAAAACAGTTTGTTTTAAATGTTTAAATCATGTGTTTTAAATTACCGAAATTTGGACAACATATTTAATTATTTAATCAGAGTTGTATGCTGATCTTCAAGATTTTCATGCATGGATCACTTAAAAAATAAAAAAAAATCTTTATAAAATATAATAATACATTCAGTGATAGCATGTAACTACAATAAACAAAAACTTTTATAGTAACATAATAACATACCGGGTGACCCACGCCATAGGTACTCCTTTTTTTTTTTTTATAAAACTGGACAATTGAAGTTTGGGAAAGTGTTAATAGACAAAGAATCCATTATTTGGGATACTCTTGAGGTTAATACGACTTCCGGTTTTTCCGGAAATGACGTCATCATTGAAATTTTAAATGGCACCCTATATTCTCTGTGTGATATATTCTATCAGGATGACATTCTGAACACAAAAATATATCGATCGTCAGTTTTTATCACCAAGGCAACGAAGAAATAACTTTTTTGTGTATTAATTTAGGTGGCTATGAATTGGTGAAAAGAGTCGAAAATTGTCAAATAAACACTAACTAACAGATTTAACTCCACTGAGAACTGACGTTTGAAAAAAACGCCGATGAAAATGTTTACAAATGAACAATTGCGTGATGTAAAACATGTTTAAAACAATTTTTATTCCTTATTTAAAACATGTTTTTTTGGGTAATTAAAACATGTTTTTTTTTTTCATGTTTAAAACATGTTTTTTGCGAAGTGTTTAAAAACATTCTTTCGTGTTTAAAAACATCATTTTATAAAAAAAAACAACCCTGATATACACTCAGTTCCAAAGAAAAGTGACGCACTTAATTTTTGACCTAAATTAAATGTCTTTTTTTAAACCAGTAGGCCGATTTTAATTTTTTTTTATTTGCTGATAGGCAAATCCTTTGTCTTTCTTAAAAAATTAAAGACGTGAATATTTTTTGAATGTATCTTGCACTGTAGTGGAAAAACTGGACCCATGTTTTTTCCTTATTTTTGACTCACTCTGTGTTTGCCAAATAATCGTATATAAAATGCTTACACTGTATATATATATATATATATATATATATATATATATATATATATATATATATATATATATATATATATATAATGAAAGATACTTCTTTTAAGAGCAGTATGTTTTTTATTCATTGATTTAACTCTAAAATTGTCCGAATTACGGGTTTCATTTTTTTTTTAAGACAAAGAAATTGCCTACCAACAAATAAAAAAGTAATAAAAATCGGCTCACTGGTAGGCAAAAAATATAAGGTAGTAAAAAATATATGAGTGTAGACATTATACTTTTGAAAACTCCTTTTCTATATGAATTCATTGAAATATAATAATTTACTCAACATAAGCACCTAGATCTATTCCTTTTCTATACTGTATCCAAATTTCCTACTTTTTTAACACCTTTTTGACTGTGTTCCTTAAATTTATCCACTAATTTATCTAGTTATCTAGTCGAAACCGCAAAATCAAAAACATAACCGAGAATTTTCTCTCCTTTTCCAGACAAAGTGGCAAAAATGGCAGTGAGCGGCGCGGAAACTACTGAATACGACCGGTTTCGGACGGTACCGGTCTTCGGCAGTCAACAGCGAACCAATTCCAGTGACTCAGAACCCGACAACGCGTACCCTCAGTCTCCAAAAAACATCTCAAACGGAGACATTCCGAAACGCAATAAACGAAAAAATTTCAAACCCAGATGCTCAAACGTTTCGTATTCAGACGCCGAAAACGAGGCGTTAAATCTCACCGAATTTAGCAACAATAACAACAACAATAAGAATGCGAGTAGGAGGAAGACTTTATCCACTAGAAGGGTTGTTTTAGACCCTAGATATTCACCCATGGACCTCAGCAAAGCGACTGAAAGCGACTCGGCTTCAGAAGACTCGGAGTTCGCCGAAAATTTTGAAGATAACGACGAAGAAATGGAGAATGCTAGTTCTGAGACTGATAGTAAAGTTTCGAATTTTTCGATTCAGAATTTGTCGAAACCGCACGTTTCGGATTTTGGAGCGTCTTCAGGGTTGAGTCACGGACAAGTTAGTGATATGCGGGAGTACGCTATGAATACAATGCGCGAGTTATTGAGTATTTATGGACTGACGTCAGAAGTGGCTGAATCTATCTCAAGGCAACTTCCCATCGCTGCTTTCAATGCTGGTAAGTCCTTTTTTATACTTAATTTGGAATTTGGGAAGTGTCAAGACAGATCTAGTACTTCTTCTAACATTTATCAACATAAAATACCAACAGGCCACTGTATAAAATACAATAAACCTACATTTCTTCGCAAATGTAACTAAAAATACATATTGGAGTTGTTAGAACAACTCGAGATAGAAAAGCTGAAAGAAAAACTGTACATAAATCAGATATTAACTTTCGTAATACTAAGATTATAATTACTTAATGATCCAAATAACCTTGCCAGATATTTTTGATTAATATCTCTATAAAAACTAGCGAATTAACGTATTTGTTATACATAACCTAACCCTATAACGTATAATAACAGCTTAAAAAACGAATATATTAACTTTAAGACTGTTAAAACATGTTATTTGCGTAGATAGAACGATTAAATTAGCAGTACTTAACTTTTTAGGTTAATTATTAATAAAAATCGATTATGTTGTATTCGTTTTTACTTTATCATACGCAGTATGTAAAGTATTGTAATCATGCCAAAAAAATTTTTTGAGATTTTAGCGGAAATATGTCTTTTTGGGTCCCCTGAACATTTTTGACCAAGGTACAAAAAAATGTCTGTGTGTGTGTGTGTGTGTATGTGTGTGTGTGTGTACCCGTTTTTGTGGAGACGATTCCGGAGAAACTACTAATGGTATCGGGACGAAACTTCATATTTAGAAGTTTTATAACCAAACTTAGAGCTGAAAAGCTTTCTGTTGAAAAGGGTCCAAAGGAACTGGTGGTTTGCTCATAGCATTTTTCGATGATTTTGCAAATGAGCCGCTATTTGTGTAATGTCGTCAAAATAGTTAAATGATAAATTAAAGGAGAGGAAATTTTCCATAATTTATGTATATGATATTTTTTGGTAGAATTTATAGTTTAGCCGCATGAGCAAATTCTATTTCATCGAGATCGGGCGTACTGCTTTAAAACTAGTAGCCAGGATATGTCAGATTATTTTGATTCTAATGACAGTAGCTAGTGTCAAACGCTAATGTCTTGAAAATGCTACTGTCAATATAGGCTGCGTTCGGATATTGAACACCGTTACACTTTTTACACCCAATAACACGTAAGTGTCATTTGGACGGTGTACCCGCTGTCAACGGAGTACAATATCCGAACGCAGCTTTAATCGAGATATTTGTCTAGTTCTACTAGTTTTATTTTAATGCAGACATAGCCGATCTCGATCAAATAGAATCTCATGCAGCTAAACTATTAATTTTATATATAGTATGATAAAGTCATGTGCCTGGCCACATCAGATTTTTTATCTAGAATGTAGCTGACAGATATCGGTATGTCGTAATTTCAATATAGTATACCTATATCTACTACATGTAGGTATATTATAAAATGGTATATAAATATGTTGCCACTAGTAGCTGCTGTGTTTATTGCAGCCAATAGACGATACTCAATACGCGCCTGTTTCAAAAGATTTCACAATAGCTTTGTATTTATTGTTACATATGTTTTGTCTCAAATGAGTTTTACCAGTACGCTCTGTATCGTTGGTTATCTTTACTGGTATGTACGAGTAAATGTAACTTTATATTCAGACTACTGGTTGAAATAAACTGGTTTTGTATTAAAATAGAATCTATTACATAACTAAAATTGTATTTGTGACGACTGTTTTGAAACTGACTTAAAAAACAAAAGGAGTTTTGGATGTCTTATTAATCAAAATTAATGACACTTCCGTAAAAACTATCTAAAAACATTTATCTTTACATACATGGTGAGCTATTAGTATCCCGGCGGCCGATAGTCATCAAATCGTTTGAGAACGAAAAAATGTTTTATACAAGAGTTGTTTGACTCATTAGTTTCTATAACGTAAAATTATTTTCATTTATACAGGGTGTTTCACTTTGGCGTGACGGAAAGTCAGTAATTTTTTTTTTAATGAAACGTCCTGTATATCAGCCCATATTATGAATACTAAGGAAGTTGTCTTTCCAACTGTGTATATGTGTTTTTACTGTTGTTTTGTGATATTTGTAATTTAAAGAGTAGTATGCTATTTAGTATCTTAATATTGCTCAGTATACAGTGTGCTGGGTAGCATGATGTAAAATATTCAAAGGGTTATAGAAGAAGCCATTTAGAATATATTTAACTAGATTTATTCATATAAAAAGTGTTACGGTTCTCAAGGTATTACACAATTTTATAAGTATGTTTTACATTTTTACAAACGTACAGCAAGCGAACCTGAAGACCTACACTGATAAAACTGAAAAGGTAATTTTACCGTGTGGCACGGCGCACATTTTTAACCTCCGTGTATCGAAGGGAATTACAAACCATGTGGTTTGTAATTTTACTTTGAGCTTAAATTTACTTCTCATATGAAATGAGGTTTCCGATGTGTACGGTTTTATATATACTTTTGTAAGTAAAATTGCTGACGTTCAGTAAATTTACCGTAAACACGGAATTGCAATTAATTGTTGTACAGTAAATTTTCTGCAACTTTAATATTAGATTTCTCAAAGCAACTGAAAACCAGTTAACAATCAGTACTTTTATGATGGACCACATATGTTGCTATGATAACTCCGTTATAAATACCAATGAAACATTATCTGGTTTCTCACAAAATAACTGTTTGTAAACTGGTTTTGCGACTGCTTGGACAAGCCTGTATTGTCAACTGTAAAATCACTAGTAAAATCCTATTAATGTGGAGATCATAAATAAAAACAAAAAATAATAGTATGAAGTTTTATTATAATTTTAACAATAAATAACATGTGAAACATATTTATAATATATATATATATATATCTACATATTTTTAACATTAAATAAATAGAAGTTCTTGACAAAAATGTAATCATAAGTAAATGAAATAAAATAGGAACCCATGGACTATACTTATCTACATATCGTATAATAAAATAAATCGATCTGCTTAACAGAGAGAAACATATCTTTTAAATATAAATTAAATATTATTTCAACAATATTAAGTTGAAATGCCTATGGTAAACTTACGTCACTTTATTCGTTTTTGAACCCTGACTTGGAATAATTTTTAAAAAGCTAAACCGTCTCCAGAGTAAGATACCCTGGGGATAATCCAACCACAGCATATAATATAGTCCAAAATGTGTCACCTGAAATCAAAATAAGAAGTACATGAGTCATATATCATATACAGGGTATAACAATGTCAGCAGCTGCTTTCCTTTGAGGTACCGAGTGTGTGTAAAGTTATTAATGAGTGTTTATAGAAAAGTCTTTTTTATATTGGTGATTGAAATGATATGTGTTATACATGTTAGTAATAAATTTGATTGTAAGACCGCATGTACAAGAACGAACAATAAGCGAAATCTTACCTATGGACACCACACAAGTCCTTGAATTTGTAGAATGTCAGTATCATCAACACTTGTATCCTAAAAAGAACATCCAATTAGTGAAAGTGAAATTATACATATCAAGACTGCAAACTTTTACCTGCACTTTGTAGTATATATTTGCAAAGTCCTCCATGATATACAAAGAGATGAATGTACCAATATTATATCTTTTAATACTATAGAACCATATGGGGCAAATATTCCACACGACACCTATAAAGGATAAGTCACAGAGGCACTAACAGTGTTAGATTAGTTGTATATAACAATCGCACTCAATAAAACTCTAACTTAGCTCCTGTAAACACAACCAAACGGATGGCGAACGGAACTCGAACTGTATATCCCATTATAGCGCAGGCGCGATAAAAATTATCTCGGTAGCACTTTACCATCTAGAAAGGAAAATTGCACGAGCAGAGGGCAAATTTACATATCAGACAGTAGTTTTAATGTATAGATTTGTAATTTTATTCCGTTGAAGTAACTGTTATTATGAAATTTACAAATTTGTTAGCAAATTTACCTACATTTTTGCTTAAAATTATGGTAAAATTGCCGACAAATAGGGAAGGTTTACTGAAAAAAATGTAAATTTCATTTGTAAATTCGCACTCATTTTTATCAGTGTAGTAACTTCAGTTGGGCTCCGAAGTAAACCAGAAACAGTGTAATTTTAGGGGGACTATCGTGAATTATATGTCTCGTCTCGTTCTTCAGATTACAAGTTGTAGTATCCATTCTCGCCCAATGGTGTCACATGTTTATAGTAGAAGCAAAACGGCCTGCGTTCCTGCCCTACACGTACTTCTCATACCGTTTTTTGTGCGTGTGGTGTCACGACGTGTTTTTTCGTACCCTTAAGATATAATTTTTTTTATATACTTATAAATTTCGAGTGAAGTGCGTTAGTACTGATACAAAGAAGATAGGGAAGAGAAGAGAATCTACGAAGATGAGGATTAAGAAGATGGAAGAAATAGTGAAAGAACTGACAGGTTTTTGTGTGTGAGCACATAAATCATATTAAAGAAAATCTGATTTTCAACACTCAGAACTCAACAAATTTTCACGATACTTAACTAAAAGTACCTATCGCCACTTGAAGACTTTACATAGACTTTACATAAGATTTGGTGTATGACTTACTAGATATAAATTAGAGCGAAATAAAGGGTTATTACAGCCAACACGTATTATACACATTATACATTATACATTATACATTATACATTATACATTACATATTATATTATTATCATCTTCAATAAGCACGAAAACTAATCAAACAAAATCCTTGTATTCTAAACAAAAAAGTTTGGTTATGTATGCGGTTTGACGTTTGATATTAACGCCACTATATTTTACAAACAAAAAAAATGTACTAAAAACGGTGTATGTTACAATTTGCTAATTATAACACCGAAAACAGTGTTAGAATGTGTAAATTATGAAACGCAAAATCGAAAAAATCAATTTTCGACATCAAAAACTCTTTCTAGGCGTCACAGAAGTACTAAACTTTGTTTATTTATCTGACAGTACACAGTAATCATTGCTGGTGATTGTAAAAACGTCAACGGGGCTGAGAAATTATGACCAAGTGAGAATTGAGCGCAATTTTATTGTTCATAAATTTTAAAATGTTTCGAGTATCTTAAGGGACAAATTAGACATGATTTATGCGTATAAATTACGTAAATTTTGATCGATATATCCCGTTTGTTGATTTGCGGTACATTTAGCAATGGAATATTTTACGATACTGGTTTGTATACATAAAAGAACGCGAAACTGCGGAAAAAACACACGACACGAACAGAAATGTACGTCTGTCCGAGCAAAATTGATGATCACGCCGAAAAAATATGGGTCAGCGCATAACACGCCGCGTTTGCAATGCTAATTCCGCCTTGTTTATTTCCACCAATGCTGAATTTATTTTATTCCAGCAGAACAACGAAATAATTAATTCCGGAAACCCAGATCTAACTTTCAGATACTGAAAAATTTAAACAGTTCAAAGAAGATATCTCTCATTGTATACCACGGTCCATTGTCAGTAAAATAAGTCTTGTTTATACAATTCTAAGGAATGCACAAATTATCTGAATAATACTCAGAACTGTCAGGCTGGATAAAGTTGATAGTTATTTCAGATCCGACTATTCGGCTTAAATATTAAAGACAGCGGACGGTTCGTACGCCAATGAGATATGGATTCTTAATTATGGTAAACAGCGATGGTCCGAAGATACGTACTTGCGGTACACCCCGCTACGAACGGAACAAGGAGAAATGCGTGTTGGAAATGATCCGATGTAGCGTACATCATTCCGACCATAATAGTCATTTATATAAGCTCCTATACAACGACAATGATTGGCATATACATATATAAGCTTAATTGTTACAAGCACAACGAACCCTCACCAACAATGCCAGTTCAAACATTGATACATAATATCTCTTCCATAGACATACGTGGTTTTTTCAAACGTCTCAAGGAATAATATTAATAATATCGACAGAACTTCCTTTGTCTGCTACATCCTCTATCCATTTGTCTAAATATATATATATATATATATACATATATATATATATATATATATATATATATATATATATACTACTATATAATATTACTATGTATATGTACTACTGTCGATATATTATTATTAGTACATATATGTCCATAAATTAATAATTCCAGCTTTCATGTAAAAAATTGACTAAATTCTTTATAAAAAATACTCGAAATGACATTTGGAAAGACATTGTATATATAACGCCGCTCTAAACAGATGTTTATCACAAAAAAAATATTCCTCGATATTGTTACACCATTGTTATGGCTTAAGCGAAAGATTGGGCAATCTGGGGAATTTCGTTTATCTGCGCAAACAAACAGTTCTTCAACATAGATTCAGGTATAATATTGCATTACAAAATTGCACACGTTGCGCTTATCAATTGTTTTCAAAAGCACGAAATCCTACGGTTTAACTTACACAATTCCTCCATCCTTAATCATAAAGGAGCGTCATAAAAATTCGTTACGTCTTCAAAAACGGTGGCATCCACATATCAGTGTTGTATTTCATCCCTTTCTAAATAGGTTGTCAGACCTCGGAATATAGTTATTACCACATATTAAGAGGAATTACCGCAAATAGACAAGGTAAGAAAGGGGATGCCCCAGGAGGGTTACAGCGGACCTCTGCTATACTCAGAGACCCTCACAGGTAGAAAACGCCGGCTCCAAGTTTGGGTGATAACCCTTAAAAAAAACGTTTTTTTTTTTCGGTGGAGCGTGGTCACTTTACTGTGTGAAATTCCGAATTTCATGCCCCTGTTTGCAACCCCCTTCTTAGCACAATAGGAATCCCCGGATTAAGATTTTTTCTCCGTGTTTTGTAAAACGATATCGGTATTAGCTACCCTTTGCCAAAAAGGGATGAACGCCGTGCGAATTTCCGAAGTCTTTAATGCTAAATTGAGCAATTTTTCACCGAGATGCAGGCGATGGGGTGCCCATCCTTTTGTTAGGATTCCTAAGATAAAACAACCCCCTTAGGGTTGGTATCCCTTTAACCTAATATTAAGTCCTTGTGATTTATTTCTTTAAAAAGGGTCAGATCTCCTTTTTCACGGTTTTTAACGATAAAGTTGAGACAACAAGGGAGATGCATGTGAAAGTAAATATACCAGGTATGTTCTTTAATTTTGTTTATGCATCGCACCATCTCACGTATTCTAACCTCAACAACTTAGCGCTTTCTTTTTCATGCTATAGTTATGCTATAGTACACTTTTTTCGAAACCTGTAACTTTTTAACTGAATTCCACTTTCTTGTGAAAAGTTTCTGGTAATGCCGCCGGTATGTGGCTTTGCATTGTCCTGCATTAGGATGAAATTTTGACCGACGCCATATACAGCAGGCACCACATGGTCCTCCAAGATGTTATAATTCATGGCATTTAGTCTACCAGGAACCACAACAAGATCAGTTCTGTTGTCTATATTGATTCCAGCCCAAACCATCACAGATCCACGACCAAATCTATCCACTTCCTGTATAGTAGCGGCTGCGTAGCGTTCACCAGGACGTCTATATACACGTACTCGACCGTCGCAACGAGTTAAACGAAATCTGGACTCGTCTGTAAACAGTACAGGCGTCCAGTGACGAAGTTACCAATGTCTGTGATCCAGAGCAAACCTCATTCAGGCTGCTTTGTGATGCTGCGTAAGGTTTATCAAAAATTTCTATTCCATGTGCTCGTCTTAGGTCGTTTAGGAGGTCTCGTGCTGTGGCAGTACGCTGACGTAGAGAGGAAAGGACAAGAAAGCGGTCTTGATTTTTAGTAATTGTTCGATTTCGACTTTGTCAAGTTCTTCTAACATATTGGCCAGTCTCCCGAAACCGATTAAAAAACGCTGATAACCGAAGGGGAAACTCAAAGGTCCCTGGTAACGTATCGAATAGAGTGGCCAAGCTGAATAAGGGCGACAGCACGAGCAACTTGCACTTCACTAAGATGCCTCATTTTAATTCTCTTTAGTTAAATATACACTATCATTCAAATCAATATTTTATTAGTAAAACGAGTATCTGTAACGCATATTCTGTCTAAAAACCAACATTAATCGATCAATCGACACGAACCTAACCTAAAACACCTACCGTTGGAGGAAACGGGGTGCACCTCGAAACAAAACAATAACGACCGTACACACACAGACACACACACAGGCAGACATATACAATCCAGAAAGCAAAAAAGCGCCACAAAAGCGACTCTCCATTGTTCTTATTTCGAATAATAGAACATGACGTTATGATTAATACGGTTAGAAATTCAAATTTCTCGCTGTCGGCGGGCGGTAGTTCGTCGGGGAACCACCCGCGGCGCCACAGGTCGCTCGCGTCTTGCGGGAAATTCAAACCGGCCGCTGCATTCCTATATATATATATGCGTTCACCCTTACGGGTTTGTGTCTTGCCCGTGGTAGACAATGTAGTATTTTTTCGACATGAATATTAATATTAATGAAACTCGCTGTTGTCTGTTGTCTGCGCCGCTCATGTGAGGTTCAGTGGCGTATCGTTTGTGAGTATAGCGAGGATTTCTATGATCTACTGGGTATTAGCTAATATTATTAAATATACTAAACGTCAATAATACTATGTTTCGAATTCCACTCTTCGGTGCTTAGGTTTGTTGGACCGTCGCTTTTTAGCTTCTTTTTTTGGTTTACTTTTATGTTGTATCGACGTACGACAACTCTGGATGGTACATTTTTAAAGTGAGAAATAATCATAAAGAAAATTAAGAAATAATTATGAAATGATGGAAAGAGTATGAAATGGAATCATCTAGTCATTCATCATCGTTTTATATACAACTTTGAGATTCAAAATCCCATCAAAAGTGTAAATATCCTGTGACTTACCAAAGAACCTAGCGAGTCACCATTGTCTGAGGTCCTGAAGAATGCTCACCACGTAAGAAGAAGAAGACCAAACAGAGAAAGAGAGACTGTGTATTTAAAATCACGCTGAAAGGGTCATAATACCTGTAATCGGGTACATATGCGGAATTATTAAAGTCATATTATGGCATTGTGCAACTCCGAGCATTATGAATATGAAATTACTTGTTTGCGATTTCCTTGAAAAAATTTGAACAATTGAATATGGGCTCAGAGTACCGGTCGCGCCGTGTGGGTTTATTTTTGTGTCGTGGTCGATTCTCTCTTCGGCTTTTTCCACGTCTCTCATCCGATATTAACTCCTTCATGAATGCTGAGCATACATATATACGATGTATGTACTGGACCGGTCCATGCATGCCTCTCAAACGTTCAATTGTCAATGGTTGGCACCATTGGCTATTTTTACGCGACTGCATGTTGAATGCCAATAAGCCCTTTGTTCGCTATCGCATACTCGTAGACCTTTAATAATTTGAGTGATGACTCCTTATGAGCTTGCTTTGCATCGAACTATTATTCAAACCCCACGTTGGGCGCTAAAGTTTTTTTTATGATTTTAACATAAACCAAGCTTCCTATATTATCAATACAGTCCAACTAGAAAACTAGATTTAGGTTATTGAAGATAGAACTGCTACTAAAGACTGATTAATACAATAACTTTTTTGATATTGTTCTTGTAGCATAAACTAAATATTATTGTAAATTGACAAAGAAAACTAGCTCATCTCTAACCCCTGTTTAAAAATAACGCCTAATGTTACACCAATTCAAATCAAATCAAATCAAATATATATATATATATATATATATATATATATATATATATATATATATATATATAGGAAAGCTGGTTAATCGACGGTAAGATATAAAGAAGAAAGGTATTTATTTATTTTTTTTTTTTTATTTTTTTTTTTTTAGTATTTATTTGAGTCTTTTTCCATTGAGTGTCCATCTTGCTCCTTGGCTATACCGTACTGATGAGGACTAATAGTCCGAAACACGTGTATACGGTTGCTTCTTTGATCTTCGATCTTCGTATGACGGAATTGCCCGATAAATACCTTTCTCCTATATATATATATATATATATATATATATATATATATATATATATATATATATATATATATATATATATATATATATATATATATATATATATATATATATATATTGTAATTCACTGGAACGTTTATAGGTCATGTAAGTCAAGACTGTTGCCATGTCTCCAACCACTTTTCATACAATAAATGGTTATTTCGAATACTATAATGTGTTTTTAATATCAAAATATGGAATATATTTTATTTTATACCTATCCGAATATCTCCATAAAGATCATTATAATAGTTCTGCTGGAAAGATTTTTAAGTTTAATGTTGAAATATGTAATCATGATTGACTAGTAGCCACATGTGTTGTTTTATGAAAACTTCACTCGAGTTTTACCAAGAAATACAATAATAACGATAATTTTGATTCAGCTAAGGAAGCCAGAGCATCTTTTTGCGATCATACACCGTTACGTTTAGGGGTTGTGTAATTTCGCATTGTTTGTTTACATGCTATTTCATAATAATCATAATGTTAGTCAACCACAAGCATTTCCTTGCTTTGTTCAGCTCTATGTTTAAAGGGGCGTAATGATTCAATTTCAAATGGGTCTTCATTCATGGGTCAGCCTGTGTATTGTGTAATTGTTAAACCATCTTTCAACAACAACTGTTACTCGCATCATTAGCAACTCAGGCGTTCAAACAGAGCTTTTGGGTACAGGATCTAATAAATTACTACGATATTTACGAAGAATTTATTAGTATCGCCCTAGGGGTATAACGGTTGAAAATAATTATAATTACATGAATGTAAATGACTCCGTTTCCTGTACGTGTTCCTTTCAATTGTTGATGTCTATGTTATACAGGCCTAACCAATTGTCAGGAGATCGTCGTTTTAAATTAAAATGTACGTTAAATCAGTTTGGAGGTTAGAAATCGTAATACGAGTAGAAATAAACCAGAAAATGTACCGTTAAGCTTTTTTGGGTGTGTTCACATATTTCTCAAATGATCCAATTCCATAATAAAGATCAAGCGGTTCATTATGTAAATTATCGTTTGGGAAAAAAATGGTATTAGACACATCGTATTATAACGCGTCGCAGTCCCAGTAATTATTCACATTTACGGGTTTTTATCGTTTGATTTGATCTTTCAAGTATCCTTGTATGGAATTAGAACATAACCTGTTCGTTTTCTATACAAAATCTATACTATTACTAAACTTATATTAAATCGAAATATGAAAATGATAATTTGGCGACTAACGTGGGGCAGCGCTTATCCAACAAATCGACAATTTAAATATTTCATCCTACCCGAGCATAATTCTGTGATTTGAGATGTAAATAAACATTGTTGATCACGCGCGGGCCCAAGAATTTCTTGTCGTTTACTAAAGAGGGTTGGCCAGCGGTATGAAATGTGTGGAGTCATCGAAATAACGTATAGCATTACGGCGTTTATCATTTCGAAGGATCTAATTCGAATAAAAAGCGAAGAATGAGGAGAAATAAGAGAAGAAAGAACAGCATGACTTTGGCTTTCTTCCATGAAAGATAAACTCTTAAACTGAGCTTTAAACTCAAATGCCTTGTATGAAGCTATACACAGATTGTATAGTTATTGTGCCATTAGTGGTAGAAACTAGAAATCATTAGCACAGTTATTGTTCTAATGTCTTAAAAGAGTATTGTGGATGTCTTTTTTACAGATCGCCGAGGTCGGTAGATCGCTGAGGTCGGTAGATCGCTGAGATCGGTAAATCGGCGAGATCGGTAAATCGGCGAGATCGGTAAATCGCCGAGATCCGTAGATCGCCGAGATTCGTAGATCGCCGAGATCCGTAGATCGCCGAGATCGGTAGATCGTTGGGATCGGTAGATCGCTGGGATCGGTAGATCGCTGGGATCGGTAGATCGCTGGGATCGGTAGATCGCCGGGACGGGTAGATCGCCGGGACGGGTAGATCGCCGAGATCGGTAGATCGCTGAGATCGGTAGATTGCCAACGTCTCAAATCGACATCCAAAACCTTAGGGTCTTAAATACATGTCCATCATAAATGTCCATCTCAAATAAAATATGGACAACAACCCATACATGGCGATAATGTCCGTTCGAATAGCAAACGTAGTCCAAGCAGTTGCTTCAGAAAAATGTTCATAACTTTTGAAAAAAAAATTGCATGAACTTCTATCATACCCCAAATGGTAAGTAATTAAAAGACCTAGTAGACCTTGGACGCTCGTAGTTTTCCCCATGGACAATAACCTGTAAATGGCGATAAAACTTTAATATTAATAATACGAAAAGCCTTTCACAAATTGTCACGCGATACATATGCTTCTGCACATTAAAAATATCTGTTATAAAACAATAAAAAAATAGTAAGGGAACGGAGTAGATTATATTTGGCAGTTGGTGTGCACATGGTTTCCATGCTCTGGTAAATTAAAACTTAATTACAGTTGTGAAGCGACTGAGAAACGTCATATTTTTATTAAGGCGACTCCGTGACACGCTGAAGTGTGTAATAGGCCGAGATATTTAACATTCCTTCGTTATTGCATTTCAAAATAGTCGAAATGAGAGACGGACGACCACACGAACACTTGAGTTTCTCGAGAAATTACGCAGAACAGTTTAATAAATACACCAAGCACTCGAACTCTTTTTTCACTCGTTTCATTACGTACTCGCGTCTCAAAAGAGCAGGACGGAGGAAGAAGAGAACTGAATACGCGTGGGAGATCAAGAAAAAATAGTGACGGATATCTGGAATATGAGTGGAATGAAAGGAGACGACAACGGCTGTAAATAGAGACGGAAGGAGTTCGTACACTTAAAAATATTTTATAACTCCAGAAATAACATGTGTGTTGTCAAGTATATATTAAATAAACAGCGTAAAAGCAATTACTCGAGTAGTTGGGTCCCTTTCGTACTTGACAGTTGGTTGCCCTGATGCACGCACCGAAGATGTGTGAAGCTCGAAATTAATTACCGACAAGTTTGTGCAAACAAAGACCGAGGAACGGTGAAAAATTTGACAGAACGAACAGTTAGGTATATTTACCTAACGTTCGAGAATTTTTTCTTTGTCAGACTATATTTCACGCGCATACGCGGTGGTTTTATTATTTTAGACGTACAGGTTTATGTATATTGTGACAGATGTCGCTGTGCTTCCTCTTTTGGGTTTTACAACACTTAAATTCGATAGCAACAAATCGCATTAGCGAATCAAGGTTAATACAACAAATTTCTCAGAATTCCGGCGATATGTTTGCTTTACACGTCGATTTTAATGACTATACAAATAATTCTTTTGCGTTAACATCAACAATAAACTCTGAAAGCGAGTTACCTTGATTTTTTCTGCGATTACGTCTTACACAAATTTTAATATATCGTTTTTTATTCAATAGGTACATTCGTTACAATGTAGTCATCATATACAAACAACTTATTCTAACACTAAATAAATAAAATTGTTCTTTTTGAGTCTTCTTGAGAGTTGGTAAAGCACTGTCCCTAAAACCTTTACATAGTCGGATGTTGCAAACTCTGCAATTTAAAAATAATATACTCTATGGAAGCCACATACGCGGTGGAGTCCATAAGGTCGGTGGTTTGATATGAAGCCATGTATATAGAAAATTGAAAGTATTTTATTGAAAATCAGGTCTAAAATCAACCCTAACTAATGTTAAAATCTTAGAAGTATCAAATACGGGTTATTTCTAGGGTAAAAATGAAATTACCCTTAAAATAAAAACTGCAGGTAACTAGACACTCGGTCGATTAAGTCTGGGGTGATTTTCTCACAGAGATTTTTTTGGTAAGATTGAGGAAATCATCAGGGTATCGGGTTTAGTCGGAAGGGGTTCATTCCCCTTTTGGCCCTAAGGGTTGCCTACCTGAGATGGTCTAACCGCTAAAAAAATCACTTCCGATTTCAAAAGGTTAAGCAATGTTCACGGCCTCTTGATCAGCTTTGTAATACTAAACCAAACCAACCCAAAAAAAATCGTTTTTTCTTATTCGAAGTTCTTGTTTTATGTGTAAATGCTTGACAAGTTGGACTACCATTTCTTTACTCTAACACTCATGTGCAGCAAACACAGCTGTGCCTATATATACTGTACTCTTCTTCTTATTTTATGTGTACCGCCTTCGTAGTAGCTTTTATCTTTTGTTTAGGTAACAAAAATGTCATCTGCGCCGCGTAATTACGTTTTTTGAGTCGATAACAGTCGCCATATTTTGACAGTTAGAGGTTAGAGTACGTATTTTCGCATGTACTGTTATAATTAGTATCTAGTAGACTTCCGTTGTCAAATTTCAATTAATTACCCCAACTGTTAGCGCGGTCCCTCCCCGCCGTTGTTGAAAACATGTGTTCAAACGGGGCGGTTTCGTCTTTTTTATTTGCTCTCGCAAATTGCGCGCCATCTGTTGCCAAAGTAAGGAAACGAAAATTTTCCGTTTTAATTAAATACGACGCGTAAATACAGATAATATAATCCACGTAATCCCTACAAAGTATTAATTAAAATTTCACCCTAGGGCCTTTTCAATCCAAAACATAAAAAGAAACCCTTTGGTATCGATCAAAAACTTTAAAACCCTTTTCGTGGAGTGGGGTAGCCTTGCGCGGCTGCGCGGAGCGGGGCTGAAAGCGAAACAAAAGAACGAGTTGTTTCAAAAATTAGATGCGTTCATTTATCATTGTTGGAAACAAATGAATTTTTCCAACTGGCTTTGATCATAACTGGATAGTACGAGTGAGACGGCCAGACGTTGCCCGTACGAGTTAGAAAAGGACCGAGAGAGCGGGGAATGATTAATACGAGTGGTACAATGCGAGGAAAAAGGAAAGAATGAATAAAAGGGGTCCCAAGCAGTGGCCGTGCACGCTGCAGTTAAAAAAATAACTCGAAATTAATGAATAAACGTTCTATATATTACCCGAGTGAGAATGAAACGGGGATTTTTCTGAAACTCGCATGCATTCATTAATAACGATTTAGGTTTTGTTTCAGTTTTTTTGGGTTCTTTTCAAACGCGCTGCGGACCAACTTATTAGTTCCCCCTTTAGTAATTATCTATATTATCTTCTTAGGAACGTCAGCATCACAGCCTACGCATATTTTTATATTAAATTGCATGATGGTGCACATTCTTCATGGGGTTAAGATTCTCTCAACCTGACCCACCCTTTATATCGCTTTTCATTTGTCCACATACCTAACCTACAAACTTGAGGAATCCTAACAACCAAAAGTTGATTTTTGTGTTGATTACGGCTATAATAGCATGAAATAGAACAGTATTATTTTAAAAAAATTAAAAAAACAACTTGAGGTTTACAGAATAACTCATTTTCATATATTTAACTAAAGAAAATTACAAAAGCAATGTTACAACTCTTAGTTATTTCTAAGTTACACTTAAAAATGTAAATTAATAACGCAAAACAAAGTGGAAAAAATGTCAGGTATGCTTTGAATTCACGTATGAAAGTCTACTAAAGGCATCTTAGTGAAGTGCTTGTGCTGTCGCCCTTATTCAGCATGGCCAATCCATTCGACATGTTAGCAGGGACCTTCGAGTTTCTCCTTCTGTTATTCATCGTTTATGGAATCGGTTTCGGGAGACTGGCCAATATGTTAGAAGAGCTGGACAAGGTCGAAATCGAAAAACTACTCAAAATCAAGACCGATTTCTTGTCCTTTCCTCTCTACGTCAGCGTACTGCCACAGCACGAGACCTCCTAAACGACCTAAGACGAGCACATGGAATAGAAATGTCTGATCAAACTCTTAGAAACAGATTAAAGGAAGCGAATTTGAAACCAAGAAGACCTGTCCGCGCACCACGCCTGACGCAGCATCACAAAGCAGGTTTGCTCTGGATCACAGAGATTGGCAACTTCGGACGCCTGTACTGTTTACAGACGAGTCCAGATTTCGATTAACTCGTTGCAACAGTCGAGTACGTGTATATACACGTCCTGGTGAACGCTACGCAGCCGCTACTATACAGGAAGTGGATGGATTAGGCCGTGGATCTGTTATGGTTGGGCTGGTATCAGTATAGACAACACAACTGATCTTGTTGTGGTTCCTGGTAGACTAAATGCCATGAATTACACCGAAAGCATCTTGGAGGACCATGTGGTGCCTGCTGCATATGGCGTCGGTCAAAATTTCATCTTAATGCAGGACAGTGCAAAGCCACATACCGCCAGCATCTCCAGAAAATTTTTACAAGAACGTGGAATTCAGGTCATGGAATGGCCGGCCCAGAAAACTTTAGGAACATAAAGTGGTATTGAGATATTCCTTAACGTGATCAAACAGTCTCCGAATCCTATTTGAGAGTTTTTGACATTGTGCCAGATGTCGCAGTTCTACTCATGATCAAATCATTCGGAATAATTGTTGATTGTAGTAAGCAAAAACCCTACTATTCCCTTGGCATCGAAACAGGACGATAGCATAACGTTGGTAGGAACAGGCCATAATCATTTAGTGGAGTTGATGAAAAAAAAACAATTAAAAATCGGTAATAAATAAGCATTTAAATGAGTCGATTACGCAACAGATCTTTTAATTAAATCCCAACACTCGATTCTATAGTTGATGGTAGGACTTCCGATTTTCGAACGATTCGAAACGATTAAAGCCCATAAATAAAAAGCTACCGTCCGCCTAGGCAACGCAAGCCTCATAAACAAAAACACAACGCTTGAATTACATATGCAAATGAACACTAAAAATGTTAATTTTATAGCCGATCCGGGCAACTTAACGCACTGTTATCCACACGCTCTAAACATTTATCGCCTCCTCTATGACCACAAAAAAGAACTAAACTTAAACACCAACCCATTCCACAAAAAAAGGAGTGGTTTCCTAAAATTGCGAATAGTAGGGGACCCAACCGACCACCCTGCGGCACACCCCTAGCGATTCTTGCGATTTCGCCGTATTCTAACGCATTTCAATTGGTCTGTTTCAGGTAAAACGTTCGAGAGCCTAAGTCTGGGACCACCGAGAACCGAGCAGAGCCCTCCGTCTCAACCCCCGACGCCCCCTAGCACGCCCTTGTCCCCGAAAACGAACGATTTGTACAAATACCCGACCCCGAGCAGTTTGCCCAATATTCCTAACCTGACTATCACTCAAACCACTAGTCCTGTCTTGGCACACAACTTGAGCAGTTCTGCGCAAAAGACGCCCTTGAATTTAGGGAAGAAGTGCAAAACTAGCACCCCTTACGCGAACGGCTCGTCGGGGTTGAATTTAAGTGCGAGCCAACTGGTTGATTACCCTTATTCGTCGCTGGAGACCGAATTGTTGAGGAATAGGATGGTTGAGACGAAAGATCAGAAGACTTCAGGTGGTAGTGGACATCACAACCCAAGGGTAAGTTTTTTTTTTGTTTATTTAACCTGCCTTCATTGTTCTTCCACGTTCTGAAGTGTCTGATATCGAGTGGTTTAAGGCCCAGCACACGTTAGGCGCTAAATTCAGCGCCAAATCCAAAAGGAAATGTTACATTTTTGGAGTATTACAAAGCAATAGAACTCCCTCCAGCATTGGCTGGTGGATGGAACTGCTTGAAATGATGATGGTGTTGTCAATTTGAATATGAAGCTTCTTCCCTCCCTTAGAATGACCACCTCAACCCCTTGGGGTGTTATTTCAAAGCCATTCTCTGAAAGAGTCAGTTTCAAACTTGGATACGAGAGCAGAAAGTAGTTCTTTACCTCACTCGTGTTTTCATGACAATCTGCTAAAATATCGTCTCAACATGCAACTTTGAAAGATGTACGGTTGGGTCAATTAGGACAAACATGTGGGCGAAACTTGTACTGTGATAAGATAAATAATTATTTTAAAATGTTTCATATAGAACAGTAGTATCTATAATTATTATACAGTGCTTCCCAAAGGTAACGGATAAATTCTATAAAATCTTAAATAAAAATATTTGAGAAAAATGCTCCGACACGCCGATTTTTAGTTTTAACTTACCATCCTAATATACACTTTTCAGCCCCCCACCCCTTCACCCCTAAGGGGTGGTAACCACAACTTTAAAAATTGAAATAGCAAAGTACCCCTTGCGATACCTCAATTGATAGACTTTTTTAATCTGAATACATTTATCGAAATCGGTTGATAAATAACGGCGATATTTATCAAAATTTATTTATACACGAAATTGAGGAATAATAAAATTTAATTAACTAATCCTTAATTAATTGTCAAAGTGCTGCCCGTTAACGACGAGACAATGCCCTAATCTATCCCCCAAACGCTTGTTGAACATTTTCTAACAGTTTATTTCGAGTTTTCGAACGTTCCTGGAGTCATTAAGTGAATTACTGCAGGAATTCTTTCCTTTAACGCCTCAATATTTACAGGTCTATTAAAATAAACTTTACTTTTTAAATAGCCCCAAAGAAAATAATCTAGTGGGGTTAAATCTTGCGATCTTGCTGGCCATTCAATAAGCCTTCATCTACCAATCCATTAGGAAATTTGAAAATATTTGCATTAGGAAATACTTGATCGGGGTATTCTCGAACTTGTCGCGCATAATGTGGAGGCGCACCGTCTTGCTGTAACCAAATTCTGTCCTTGTGTCTATCAGGATCTTCTGCGTTGGGAAACAACACCGCTAAAGTAGGTAGTAGTTCATTTCGTAGAAAGTTCAGATAACGTTCACCATTCAGTGTTCCGTCGAAAAATTTGGTCCAATAATTCTAGAACCCACCACACCAGCCCACACATTAAGGTTTTGAGGATATTGTGTGTTCGCTTCCTCCATCCAATGCGGATTTTGACGAGCCTAGT